>OX393550.1:113283531-114556031 GCA_947650365.1 Chamaelirium japonicum
AGTTGGTCGTGCCGAAGACGCTTGCTTCGTGCCAATAGGAATGGGCGAGGAAATGTAGTTGTCGTCAAAATATTTTGTTGTCGAAGGTGGCCCGTTGCAGTGCCGACAGATGTATTGTCGCCGATGTGATTGATTGATTATAGGGGAAGGGGGAGTTGGTCACGCAGAAAGCGCCCGCTCTGTGCCAATCGGCACGGGCAAGGAAATGGGTGTCCCTATAAATGTCGGTGTTGTTATCGAAAGTGTTTTGTTGACAAAGGCATTCAGGTGGGTTGCTGCCGAAGACGGCCCGCTGCAGTGCCGACAGATATGTTGCCGCTGAATGCGGCCCGTTGCAGTGCCGACAGGCACGGGCATGCACTAGTTTACACACGTCACAAGCCCTATTAACCAAACAATCTTAAACTGTCTACAAATGTACTTTAGAATCATAGATAAAAACACAAGAACCAAACAACCCCAAGACGTCAAGGGGATGGCATGGCTAAAATACCTTGGGCCTGGCCTAGAGATGCTATGCTCGAAATGGCCCGTCGGGCTCGGCCTTGGGCCACGGGTATGAGCCTAGGCCCGGCCAAGTACATTAGAAAGTTTCGGCTTGGCCCGACATTAGGGGTGGCAATGGGTCGGGTCGGGTCGGGTTCGGGTCGGGTTGAGACATATGTATAAGGGCAAAACACCCAACCCGAACCCGACCCGTTTAATAAACGGGTCAAAAACTTAAACCCAAACCCGACCCGCCTAATAAACGGGTTGACCTGACCCAACCCGTTTAACCCGTTTACTAAACGGGTCGGGTCGTGTCGGGTCTGTTGGAAATTAATCCATGGTCGAGTCTCGCATCCGAAGCGATTTTGCGATCGAAAGATCGTTAATAGTGCACGTTACACGATTTAAACTTTCATCGAAACTAATCTACATATGTGTGCATGCGTATGCACGTGAATCGAACACCCTAACGGCAATCTAGCATAATGATTAACTAGCATGCATGCAAATCATAATGCTTGCTAGATCTACATGTTAGATTACACATACCTTTCGTACGGATCTTTTAACCGCGGAGAATTGTCTTCTTTGTCGATGGAGACGGAAGATCGTTCGCGAAGATGCCGATGGTACGATTGGAGACGTTGCCTTCTTGTTCACCCGATCTCACACGATGCACAGAACGTCGCTCTCGGATCTCTGAGTGCCTCCGAAGAACGACCCTTCTCCTTCTTCAGAACTCCACTCGAGGAAGACGAAGTTGCAAGCGGGAAACGGGAGATAGATTCGGGAGAGAACTAGAGAGATGAGAGAGGAGGGGGGTTCGGTTTTTTGCATCATTAGGGCCGGCCCCCTATAGCCCTTTATATAGGGCCGGCCTACCCCCTTGGATATGGATCCAAGGGGATAAAGACCTCCCACAATTATCTCTCCATTATCTCCTTTTTATCTCTCCTTGTATTTATCCATTTTTCCACTTTTTAGGGCTCGATCTTAACCAATTCTTAGCCCTATCCCTATCATATGGCCAGCCCTATAGATGAGGGATTCTCATCCCTACAACATAGGGCCGGCCCTAGCAAGGTCTCCCACTGCTAGGGTTGGCCAACAGTGAGGTCCGGCAGAGTGAGGTTTTTACCAAAACGCCCTGACGCCTCATTTTGACCATTTCTAGCGTGCGATACCTAGCGGCCATTACTTAAGTGATATCTACTAGTTACCTACTATTAACTGAGGCCACCAGAGGGTGCCTCTAGCAAAGTCAACTAGTCAACTCGCAGCATACCCCGGTGCATCGCACCTATGCAGCGAAGTTCACTTATGGCTAGGGATTACTACATGCGACTCTGTACTAGTCTCGGGCATAACCCTTAGTACTCGTATATAGTTACACATCTACTGTGCTCTAGTGCCAAGCACACACGGAGCGTATACTTCTTTCTTCCTCCTAATGCTTATGGTGTTCCGAGGAGATGGTTCAAGAACCGTACATAATGTTGATAAGGTGGAACCATCAGGGACCGGGGTTCATGGCTTCCAACTCAAACTCGATCGACACACTACCCGAGTGTACCATCGATCCTCTGAGCTCGAGTTACCCTGCATATCCACCCAGAGTGTGACGCAGGCTGCACTCCAATTCACCCAGACTTACTATGTTCTTCATCATACCCCTGGTCTCCGCTAAGTAGTGGTAAACTCGTTGTCCCTCCACTTGATGCCATGATTCACTTCGAGCGGTGGAGACTATCGTCAGACTCGAATGATCATATGATTTGGTTCCTTCCAGGTTGACCTATACATCGTACCTTTGATTACCCCGTCGAGTAATCAAACCCGGTCAATAGTCAAACTGGTGACCACCAGGCCTGGGTTTGGTACAGTGTAAGTCACACCAAGGAACACACCTCCCTTCAGGGGTGTGGATGGCCTGCAGGAGTGACACGCTAATACAATGCCAGCCGGGTAACCCAGTACACCGTGGTTTTGGATCACTGCATACGAATCCTCACACATTGGTGCGCCAAAGCACCACACAACTGGTTAGTCCATCAGACGTGGTTCCTCAGGGTTTAGGACCGTTTTACCCTAAGCAGAAACACGGCTTAGTGTACCAGTGTCTGCTCACTGATCTGTACACCGTGTTATTCCGTTCAGCCACAGACACTGTGCCTGGTGATGACCATGGTGAAGACATCCCATGAACTGTCATTGCCAACAGCTTATCATGATGAGGCGACCAACCTGATCATAGCTGTGAACTGATTTAGATTATATAGGACCAATCCACTCAGTCTTCAACTCAGTGGACTACTATATAACCATGGCTCTCTGTTCTTAAAAGAACACATAACTATGTTATGTACCAATATGCATCTCATATAATAATAACTATCAATGTTTATTAGACCAAAACATAAAGTTTTACAAGCTTAGAACACATCAATCCTAACAATCTCCCACTTGGTCTAGCGTAGCAAAACGGTTTTGACTCCCATCGCGTCCACATGTCGCTCGAATGCCTTAGTAGGTATTGCCTTTGTAAAAGGATCAACAACATTATCTGTAAATGCAATCTGTGTCACCGCTACTCGCCCTTGCTTTTGAAACTGCCGAATCAAGTGGAACTTGCGCTCGATGTGCTTCCCCTTTTGGTGATGTCTTGGCTCCTTTGCTTGTGCTACCGCCCCACTATTGTCGCAGTAAAGCACAATAGGTAACTGGGCCTCTGGTACGCACCCCAAATACGTAAGGAATTTCTTGAGCCATACCGCCTCTTTGGCTGCCTCGCACGCTGCAACGTACTCAGCCTCTGTGGTAGAGTCTGCGATGTATTTCTGCTTCACACTCTACCAACTAACCGCTGCTCCTTCTAACATAAACACAAAATCTGATATCGATTTCCTGGATTCCAAATCTGACATAAAGTCAAAATCTGTGTATCCAATCGGTGTCAGTTCCTGTGCAGGGTAAACCAACTCATAGTCCCTTATTCTACGAAGGTACTTGAGTATACACTTCACAGCTGTCCAGTGATCTGGACCCGGATTCGATTGAAACTGACCCATCATGCCTACTGCGAAACAGATATCTGGCCTTGTACAATGCATAGCATACATTAGACTACCTAATTCCAAAGCATAAGGTATCTTCTGCATTTCTGCTCTCTCCTCAGGTGTCTTAGGACATTGATCCTTAGACAGTTTTATGCCATGTTTAAATGGCACAAAACCCTTCTTGGAGTTTTACATGTCAAACCTAGCCATAACCTTATCTATATACGCGGTCTGTGACAGCGAGAGAATCCTGTTCTGGCGATCACGTGTTACCTTGATCCCCAAAACATAACTCGCTTTACCTAGGTCTTTCATATCGAACTGTGTTGACAACCAGACCTTTACCGTTGACAATGTTCCTACATCATTCCCAATGAGTAGAATATCGTCTACGTAAAGTATCAAATATATCACTGTAGTCTTATCACTCCTCTTGTATACACATGGTTCATCCTCGTTTTGAGTAAATCCATATGACTGGATTGCCTGATCAAAACGGATGTTCCAACTTCTAGATGCTTGCTTTAGTCTATAAATGGACTTCTGCAACTTGCAAACTAGATGTTCCTGACCCTCGACTCAAAACCTGGTGGCTGCATCATATAAATGTCTTCTTTCAAATTCCCGTTAAGGAATGCTGTCTTGACATCCATTTGCCAGATCTCCCAGTCATAATGGGCTGCAATGGATAGGAGGATCCGAATAGACTTTATCATAGCTACCGGCGAGAAGGTTTCGTCAAAGTCGATTCCTTCTCTCTGGGTATAACCCTTGGCAACTAATCTAGCTTTATAAGTCTCAATTGTACCATCAGATCCTCTCTTTTTCTTATACACCCACTTACACCCAACAGGTTTAATATTGGATGATGGTGTAACAAGAGTCCAGACTGCGTTATGGGACATTGATGCAATTTCTGCCTCCATAGCTTTTTGCCAGTCAGAGCTGTCAGAAGCTCCCACTGCCTCATCGTAGCTCAGTGGGTCATCCTCCTGACCTTCTGGATCAACCAATAAGGTTTCTCTATAGTATCTGTCAGGAGCTCTGATGCTTCTCCCACTGCGACGAGGTGGTGGTTGTGTTACAGGATGAATAGGTTCTACAGTTTCTGGTATATTAATGTCTGTAATGTCAGCTCCCACTATGCTTTCGGATGCGCTCTCTGATCTAGTACCCAGTAGCTCATCCAGAACTACTTTACTAGCAGGCTTGTGGTCCATAATATAATCATGTTCTAGGAAAATGGCATTCGTTGAAACGATTATCTTCTTTTCCTCAGGATCATAAAATAGTCCACCTTTAGTCTCTTTGGGATATCCTACAAACAGACATGCTTTGGACTTTGGCTCCATATTTTCCCTCTTATCTACCCACACATGTGCAGGATATCCCTATATTCTGAAATGTTGTAGTGTTGGCTTTTTCCTTGACCACAGTTCTCTAGGGGTCTGAGGCACTGATTTAGACAGAACGTGGTTCAGAACATATGCTGCTGTCTGAAGGGCATATCCCCAAAAGGTCGTTGGTAAACAGGCATAACTCATCATGCTTTGAACCATGTCCAACAAGGTTCGATTCCTTCTCTCTGAGACTCCATTCTGTTGTGGGGTACCTGGAGCAGTTAACTGGGATGTTATCCCATGCTCCACCAAATACCCAAGGAACTCGTCAGATAGGTATTCACCTCCTCGATCAGATCGAAGGGTTTTTATACATTTACTTGTCTGCTTTTCTACTTCAGCCCTGAACACTTTGAACATATCAAAGGATTCCGACTTCCGATGCATAAGGTAAATGTAACCATATCTTGAGTAATCATCAATAAAAGTGATGAAGTACTCATGGCCTCCTATCGCCTTGACGCTCATGGGTCCACATACATCTGAATGGATTAACTCCAATACCTCAGTAGCTCTCACTCCTTTGCCTTTGAAGGCCCTCTTGGTCATCTTGCCTTCCAAGCAGGATTCACAGGTGGGAAGGATCTCCGTAGGATCTGTTTTCAGAAGCCCGGTCTTCTCCAACCTATGGATCCTGTCTAAGGCAATATGCTCAAGCCATAAGTGCCACAATTGGGTTAAATTCTCTGAATGTTTCTTACGCTTAGATGAATTAACATTAAATGCTGAAGTTATTATGTTATCTTTTTCAAATTTAGGACTGACAATATAGAGATGATTCTGAACTATTCCTCTTATTATAAAAGTTCCATTCAGTTTAAACGACACACCAGAAGCATCAAATTAAACTGAATAACCTTCATTAACTAAAGAAGAAACCAAAATTAAGTTACGTCTCAAGGACGGTACATAAAAGACATCTCTAAGAGTCAAAGTCTTATTATTCTAAAAACTAAGAGTAACTTCTCCAATAGCTTCAGCAGCAGCCACGGCCTCAGTTCCCATGCTCAAGGTCACCTCTCCATCAAGCAACCTTCTGCTTTCCCGAAACCCTTGAAGAGAGTTGCAGGCATGGTTAGTGGATCCTGAATCCATAATCCAACTAGCAAAAGAACTATTACTTGAAAGAAATGATTCAACAACTAAGAGTTGTAGATTACATTCGCCAGCATTCTGAGGTTTCTTGCAGTCCTTCTTCCAATGACCCTTCTGGCCACACCAGAAACACTTCGTGCCCAGTTTCTTTGATTCTCCAGACCCAGAGGCCCCAGCAGAGTCCTGCACAGGTGCAGACTTAGGTTTCTTCTTATGTTTCTTGCCTTGAGGTTTACCAGGCTTCTTGAAGGATCTGCATTGCATGTGAAGTGCTTCGCCCTTCTGCTTGAAGCCATCCTCAGCTGCCTGGAGAGCTCCCAGAAGCTCTGCATTTGTCATAGCCAACTTGTTTAAATTAAAGTTGGTGACAAAGCCTTCAAAGGCTCCAGACAGTGACAAGAGGAAGATGTCTGTCATCACCTCGCCTTCTAGCACAATGTCCATGGTAGCTAGTTCGTTCTGGAACCCAAACATTTTCATCATGTGTTCCCGAACCAGCATCCCATTGGACATCTTAGTGTCGACGAGTTTCTTGATGGTAAGGTATCGCGTAACGCGATTGTGACCTTCAAACATCTCCTTCAGATACAACATCATGTCAGAAGCGTCGGGCATCTCCTCAACTTGCTTCTGCAGAGTTGTTTGCAAGGATGCTATAATATAGCATTTACATATTTCATTAGATTCCTTCCAGTCAGTAAAAGCCTTTAACTGTGCCTCTGTGGCATCGGGTCCTGGCAAATCCGGCTCAGGGTCATTCAGGGCTGTCATGTGTTTACCTATCCTTAAGACCAGGTACAGGTTCCGCTTCCAGTCCTCATAGTTGGGACCGGTAAGTTTGTGGTCATTTAGGATAGCGGACAGGGGGTCTAACTTGGTCATCTGAAAATAAAAGACTGAATAATGAGAATGCATGAAAACTTATTTTATGGATTTTTTAAAACAAACTAATTATATCCATATATCAATGCTGCCCTCAAGCGAAGCCATCTCTATGGATTAATTAACCATGTATGTAAGATCTCGGAGTAGGCTACACCTGTCCGAGGGGGCAGTGTGCAGGTCTTCCGCTTACATGGGTCTTTCCCTTGACCCTATCCAAATCTGCCAACTATGGGCTTTGATGGACCATGGTTATCTTTTGGCCAGTACCACGTGATCACAGTTGTCTTCGCAACGAATATCTCACGTGTACTTAGGATGCTTACCCACGAGCTTAGGCATTTACGGCACGGGAATTCTAATGGCCCCCACGAGGGTGAGTAAAGCCTGAACACTTGGCACCGTAACCACCGGCCATATCCCGAAGGAGATCACTAAGTAGCTTGGTATAGAAAAACACAGCTCTCACCCGAGGGGGTTGTTGAGTTATGTCCTTCCACCCGAGTACGAAGTGATTAGCCGTGGAGGCCAGAGGATCTCTAAAAGTCCTCTATTACATCCCTTATATATATGAGGGTTATTTTGCGAGTATGAATTTATGCAAATGCAAAGGTAGCGACCTCCTATATACTAGACCCTGGTCACACCATGCTCCCACTAGCGTTCAAGCCCTTCGCCTAGCATTAATCATTCTCGGAATATCATAGTCCCTGCCTCAAGTGGATTTCTCCATTCAAGGGTCACATTACATATTCCGAGAATATCGATGCTTTACAAAAATAGTTATCACGCTAATGCTCTGGAGCTATGCCTAGAGTCAGACTCACTGGAAAGGACTCCCACTAGTCATGGTGCCTCGCTTATAAATTTGATAATTGATGTTCAATGGATCTCCATCTCATCTTTGATTTCGATGCTGGCCAAATAGGCACACCCGACTAGTCGGGTGCTGACCTAATGGTGGCATAACCATATGTGATAGGATCCCACTAACATCAAAAGTCAAATAAATAATAGGCGTCATCTAGCGGGATCCTATCCTCAAACAGTCGCTTGGATCGAAGGGGAAAGGCATCCCTCTGAAAACTGATAATCACATTATCTCATCGGGGTTCGATATGAAACATAAAAAACTAATAAAGAAACCAACCATTAAAACTGAATTATGTTCAGGGTCCGACCCCTGAACCTAATTAGCACAGCGCAGGCCTCTAGCTTTCTTCGCAAGGTCCCTCGGTCCGGCTCCTCCGTCGCACTCACGAACACTTTGCCGGATCGTCTTCATCCTCCAGGATTCCGCTTTCGCTCCCGATGGTGGATTTCTTTGGCACATCTTTCTTCTCGATCTGTAACCGAAAAAGTCTAGTACGCTTCGAGCAAGTGCTCGCTCGTACACAATTTCCTAGAAAGAAAAGAAAACACACCTAGAAAAAAGACCATGGGAACCGAGGATGGTCAACCCCCATCACTCGCCCAATCTACGGCTCAATTACATATCCACACACAAAGAGCAAATCCAGACATTGGCTAACTCAGGGTCCGACCCCCGGTAGCAAGCACAAAACATAGATCTAGATTTTTTACAGCGGCGCCCTGCAAGAATGATTAATAGAACAAGCACAATCTATACATATGCATGATCTAAGCGTAAGAACCCCGATGATTTCACGCATTCATCATGCGCACACATGTTGGTTTCATGAAAAACGTGAAACGCACACCACTAATGCGGCTCTGATACCAATTATTGGAAATTAATCCATGGTCGAGTCTCGCAGCGGAAGCAATTTTTGCGGTCGAAAGACCGTTCATGGTGCACGTTACACGATTTAAACATTCATCGAAACTAATCTATATATGTGTGCATGCGTATGTACGTGAATCGTACACCCTAACGGCAATCTAGCATAATGATTAACTAGCATGCATGCAAATCATAATGCTCGCTAGATCTACATGTTAGATTACACATATCTTTCGTACGGATCTTTTAACTGCGAAGAATTGTCTTCTTTATCGATGGAGACGGAAGATCGTTCGCGAAGATGCCGATGGTACGATTGGAGACGTTGCCTTCTTGTTCACCCGATCTCACACGATGCACGGAACGTCGCTCTCGGATCTCTGAGTGCCTCCGAAGAATGACCCTTCTCCTTCTTCAGAACTCCACGCGAGGAAGACGAAGTTGCAAGCGGGAAACGGGAGATGGATTCGGGAGAGAACTAGAGAGATGAGAGGGGAGAGGGGTTCGGTTTTTTGCAACATTAGGGCCGGCCCCCTATAGCCCTTTATATAGGGCCGGCCTACCCCCTTGGATAAGGATCCAAGGGGATAAAGACCTCCCACAATTATCTCTTCATTATCTTCTTTTTATCTCTCCTTATATTTATCCGTTTTCCCACTTTTTAGGGCTCGATCTTAACCAATTCTTAGCCCTATCCCTATCATATGGCCGGCCCTATAGATGAGGGATTCTCATCCCTACAACATAGGGCCGGCCCTAGCAAGGTCTCCCACTGTTAGGGTCGTCCAACAGTGAGGTCCGGCAGAGTGAGGTTTTTACCAAAACGCCCTGACGCCTTATTTTGACTATTTCTAGCGTGCGATACCTAGCAGTCATTACTTAAGTGATTTACTAGTTACCTACTATTAGCTGAGGCCACCAGAGGGTGCCTCTAGTAAAGTCAACTCGCAGCATACCCCGATGCATCACACCTATGCAGCGAAGTTCACTTATGGCTAGGGATTACTACATGCGACTCTGTACTAGTCTCGGGCATAACCCTTAGTACTCGTATGTAGTTACGCATCTACCGTGCTCTAGTGCCAAGCACACACAGAGCGTATACTTCTTTCTTCCTCCTAATGCTTATGGTGTTCCGAGGAGATGGTTCAAGAACCGTACATAATGTTAATAAGGTGGAACCATCAGGGACCGGGGTTCATGGCTTCCAACTCAAGCTCGATCGACACACTACCCGAGTGTACCATCGATCCTCTGAGCTCGAGTTAACCTGCGTAGCCACCCAGAGTGCGACGTAGGCTGCACTCTAATTCACCCAGACTTACTATGTTCTCCATCATACCCCTGCTCTCCGCTTAGTAGTGGTAAACCCGTTGTCCCTCCACTTGATGCCATGATTCACTTCGAGCGGTGGAGACTACCGTCAGACTCGAATGATCATATGACTTGGTTCCTTACAGGTTGACCTATACATCGTACCTCTGATTACCCCGTCGAGTAATCGAACCCGGTCAACAGTCAAACTGGTGACCACCAGGCCTGGGTTTGGTACAGTGTAAGTCACACCAAGGAACGCACCTCCCTTCAGGGGTGTGGATGGCCTGCAGGAGTGACACGCTAATGCAACGCCAACCGGGTAACCCAGTACACCGTAGTTTTGGATCACTGCATACGGATCCTCACACATTGGTGCACCAAAGCACCACGCAACTGGTTAATCCATCAGACGTGGTTCCTCAGGGTTTAGGACCGTTTTACCCTAAGCAGAAACACAGCTTAGTGTACCAGTGTCTGCTCACTGATCTGTACACCGTGTTAGTTCCGTTCAGCCACAGACACTGTGCCTGGTGATGACCATGGTGAAGACTTCCCATGAACTGTCATCGCCAACAGCTTATCATGATGAGGCGACCAACCTGATCATAGCTGCGAACTGATTTAGATTATATGGGACCAATCCACTCAGTCTTCAACTCAGTGGACTACCATATAACCATGACTCTCTGTTCTTAAAAGAATACATAACTATGTTATGTACCAATATGCATCTCATATAATAATAACTATCAATCTTTATTAGACCAAAACATAAAGTTTTACAAGCTTAGAACACATCAATCCTAACAGGGTCGGGTTGGCTCGGGTTGGGTCAACAGAACCCATGTAAACCTGTCGGGTTGGGTAAAGACCAGTCGGATTGGGCCGGGTTTGATCGGGTTGGGTCGGGTTGGCTCGGGTTGGTTCGGGTTGGGTCGGGTCGGGTCGGGTCGGGTTGACACGACCCATTGGTTAAACGGGTCAAGTCGGGTCAATCGGGTTATAAGTACAAACCCGAACCCGACCCATTAAATAAACGGGTCAATCGGGTCGACCCGTTTATGACCCGAACCCATTTAGGCCAAACCCAAACCACCTAACTTTGGGTCGGGTTCGGGTCGGGTTCGGGTCGGGTCAAGAATTGCCACCCCCACCCGGCATAGGCTAAAGGCTGTGTATTTTTTGATAAAAAATATTCATCTAGGTTTTTTGTGTGGGTTTGAATTCAATACATCATGTAGTTCACATAACATTGTAACAACTGCACTAATTTTCTTTGTTATTAATTATATACGATCTATAAATATATACCAATTACCAAATGTACAGTATTATATACTAGTGTATGTCCGTACCTGTCGGCACACGAACGGCCGCCTTCGGCGGTAACACACACCCAATCACCTTTGGCGGCATCGGCTGGCTTCAACGGTTCATCCGTTTTGTGCGGCAAACAACGGAGATCGTTTTGCGTGGTAAACAACGAAGATCTTCGGCACTGTGGCAGAGGCCATCATCGCCCCACCCACCCACACACACCCACCCCACACCCATCCACGCACAAATCGTTATAAATAAGATATGTGACCCAACACCATTTAGCAAAACATCTTCTAAAGCATTGCGGCCAGTGGGCAGTGAGATCTAGAATGCTGGAGAATTGTGGTGGTGGTGAGAGAGATGGAATGAAGGAGTGATGCTTTGGTGGTACACCGAGATTTTCTTTATCAGCCTCACAATTCCAAGATCCTATCGATATCTTTTTTGTACAGGTTATCCTATCGATACTCTTGATGAAGAAATGAGTGGTTGTGATGGTGGAAATTGGGATTACTGAAGCTTAGGGTTTGCCGATATGACCCATTCTGATCTTTTGCCGAGCAAATGGACTCACGTAAGAATATCACATTTTATTTGAAAAATATTTTATTTCTTTACACACGTCACACGCTCTATTAACTAAACAACCTTAACCTTAAATTGTCTGCACATATACTTTAGAATTACAGATAAAAACACAAGAACCAAACAACCCCTAGACGTCAAGGGGATGGCATGGCTAAAATACCTCGGGCATGGCCTAGAGATGATAAGCTCGAAATGGCCCGTCGGGCTCAGCCTTGGGCCACAGGTATGAGCCCAGACCCGGCTGCGAATATTAGAAAGTTTCGGCTTGGCCGAGCATAGGCTAAAGGCTGTGTATTTTTTAACAAAAAATATTCATCTAAGTTTTTTGTGTGGGTTTGAATTCATTACATCATGTCGTTCACATAACATTGTAACAACTGCACTAATTTTCTTTGTTATTAATTATATATGATCTATAAATATATATCAAATGTACAATATTATATACTAGTGCATGCCCGTGCCTGTCAGCACTCGGACGGCCGCCTTCAGCGGTAACACACACCCAGTCGTCACCTTTGGCGGCATCGGCACTGCAGCGGCCGGCTTCAACGGTTCATCCATTTTGTGTGGCAAACAACGAAGATCGTTTTGCACGGTAAACAACAAAGATCTTCGGCACTGTGGCGGCGGCCACCTTCGCCTCCCCCCCCCCCCCCCCCCCCCCCCCCACCCACACCACCACAACACACACAACACACACACACACCCCACCCCACACCCATCCACGCACAAATCGTTATAAATAAGGTATGTGACCCAACACCGTTTAGCAAAACATCTTCAAAGGCGTTGAGGCCAGTGGGCGGTGGGATCTGGAATGCTGGAGAATTGTGGTGGTGGTGAGAGACGGAATGAAGGAGTGATGCTTTGGTGGAATACCGGGATTTCCTTTATCAGCCTCAGAATGCCGAGATCCTATCGATACCTTTTTTTTTATAGGTTATCCTATCGATACCCTTGATGAAGAAATGAGTGTTGGTGATGGTGGAAATTGGGATTGCTGAAGCCTCTAAGACACTTGTGTTTGCCGATGCAACCCGTTCTGTTGTTCTGCTGTGCAAATGGACTCACGTAAGAGTACCACATTTTATTTGAAAAATATTTTATTTCTTTACACACGTCACACGCCCTATTAACCAAACAATCTTAAACTGTCTGCACATGTACTTTAGAATTACAGATAAAAACACAAGAACCAAACAACCCCTAGACGTCAAGGGGATGGCATGGCTAAAATACCTCGGGCCTGGCCTAGAGATGCTCAGCTCGAAATGGCCCGTCGGGCTCGGCCTCGGGCCACGGGTATGAGCCCAGGCCTGGCCGCGTATATTAGACAGTTTTGGCTTGGCCAGGCATAGGCTAAAGGCTGTGTATTTTTTAATAAAAAATATTCATCTAGGTTTTTTGTGTGGGTTTGAATTCAGTACATCATGTAGTTCACATAACATTGTAACAACTACACTAATTTTCTTTGCTATTAATTATGTACTATCTATAAATGTGTGACATATAAATAAAGTAGTGCACGTGTGGGCAAAAAACAAAACTCAGTATTTGACGAGAAAAAAAATACTTTGCGCTCAAGGAGTAGGCATGCTTCAAACCATGCTCTCTCTTGTGCAATAGCACCTACATCCATCGCTCTAACAAGGACTGGTATGGTATCTTTAAAAAAAATATATTTTTTAGTCAGTGGGAAATAAAAAATTTAATTCAAAATTGCTTTTGTGGCTTGCTGAAATTAAGGCGGACCGCTAATCCAAACACTCATTTTAAAAACGCAGTTCGCTACTGTCGTTATATGTGATAGCGGTCTGCAAAAGCAAAGCTAAATATGTCCTTAATCTCAATAAGTTGTTTTACATGCTTAGGCAAGCCTTTTGTGATTTGTTTGATTGGTTTTTATGGGTTCTTATTTAACGCCAAAAAGTGTTTTCTTTCACCTAAATTCTCTATCGTATTGTTGTCGCCAATTATGATGAATCTCATACAATTGCTTCTCCTTGAACGATTTCATATATTTATATGACGTTTTAATCTAGAGAAAACTATTGCTCCGGACAATTAAAGATTCAAAACTAAAAAAGATAAAAAAGGTTGAAAAAAATACCGTATACGATCTGAGTGGCATCTTGAGAGTATTTTGGAGGTATAGAATAAATATTGATTCTATTATATTGCACTTTTATGTGACAATCAGGCAATATTGCACTGCATTGTTGATCGTATCTTTCATTAGGGCACAAAACACCATAATAGATAAAGATCATTATCTATTAAAAGATATATAACATAAGATAAAAGATATGTATGGGCCGTTGAAGCATATGCACAAAAAACATGTGTGATTCACCCTAACTGTTTTTTAAGAATTTAATTTGAAATTTGAATCTTCCTATGCCAATTAAGGAAGATATGTAACACCTTCCAACCCTCCTATATATGCACACTAATTAATGTCCTCCGACCCAAATATGCACGATAATTAATTCCATCTCTCACATATATGTACGATAATTAACTCCCTCCAACCAATATATGCACGATAATTAACTCCCTCAATCACATTTAATAGTATGTAATACTAAAATGGAAATCTTATAAGGAGGTTGTGACATGTGGCAACCATGTAAAAACTGGAGTAGGTAGAACCTCCACCCTTTAGTGTAACCACATAGAAATTACATTCCCATTAAATACTTCATTCATTAGTCGCATTAATTTGTTTTTTATTTGTGTTTTCTCTAGAAAGCGACTCATATGAGCGAAGCCCAGACCTTAAACACCGCACTCATTGGTAGTATTCAATTATTTTTAATTCAGCTTTCTCTAAGGAGCTACTCACATACGGTTGTTGGGGGCCATGTGTTTCTCATCGAAGGGCTAAGTCAAGCCCAGGCATCGCCCGAGGGATCACACCAGTATATGCATGGTAATTAACTCCCGCTCACCCATATATACACCATAATTAATTAGTGAGACCGCTTGTGACATGATATAAGTGGGGTGATAAACAATTTCTCCCAGCCCTCCAACATACCGGTTGCTTGAGTGCGATTCACCTATAGAGTAGAGAGAGAAAGGAAATGGCAAATGAAAAAAACATCTCCTAGTTATCCAATCTACTAGGGTGATGAGTGCGATTCACCTAATGGAGCCGTTGGTGGTCTATACACTCAACAATTAGTTAGGAGCCATTGGGTATGCAACGACTAGTTTGAGCTGTATTAATATTATAACTCTCTACTTAAATCTCGCTCAACTTTCTACTCTCCTCAACACTCTGCTCTGCTCTCCTCGACTCTCTACTCTCATTGAAATAACGATTAGGATTCTTTCTAGTATGTCAGTGTGGTAGTCGGTGTGAAGTGGATGCGTATGTCGGAGAAAATACATGGTCCATCCTTTTTTCACTCAATAGTGCGTTGTTAGAGGTACAAAACAAGATAGTTCTTTGTTGCAACCTCCCTCCACATATCACATTAATAGGCCCAGTCCATCCATTTCTTTAGGTCAGTCGAGTTGGCGTTTACTGCTTTAAGCTATTTGACTTGAAGGATACTTGATTACGCTAGAAGAGATGTCGTAAATAACACAGTTACAAGGTGTACAAGGGGTTGAAGCAGGGATGCCCGCTATCCCCGTATTTGTTCATTTTGGTTGTGGACGCCTTTGATGCAGCAGTCCGGAAGGCGAATGCCGAGGGCCTGGTTAGGGGGGTGGGCGGTCATGGTTGGACTACGTCTAATCTTCACTATGCTGATGACTCCCTCTTATTCACAGTGGCGTGCCCCTTCCAGATGGTCTCCCTCAAAATTCTTCTTTACGGTCTGGAGTTGACCTCAGGCCTGAAGATCAACTTCCAGAAGAGTAGTCTTTACTATATTGGCTCAGGAGATGCAGGTGGTGGGCTTGCTAGACTTCTCAACTGTAAGGTAGCCTCCCTACCTATGAAATATCTAGGTCTGCCTATCAACGGTAGAGCTCTGAGGAGGGAGGATTGGGAGCAGCTAATTCTCAGGATCGAGAGGAGGCTTGAGGGCTGGAAAGGAAGATTTCTTTCTTCGGGTGGCAGGCTGGTACTAGTGAACTCAGTCCTTTCTTCTATCCCCTGCTATTATCTTTCTTTCTACTACCTGCCTTCGTGGGTAATTGACCGGATTGACAGGATTCGGAGATCCTTCCTTTGGCATGGGGTCGATGCTGCAGGAGGCTACAACCTCATGAGGTGGGATCAGGTTTGCCTCCCAAAGGAGATGGGTGGTCTGGGAGTTCTGGATCTTCGTCGATTTAATATTTCCATACTGGGAAAATGGTGGTGGAGATTGCAGCAGAGAACTGGGGGTTCCTGGAGAGATGTCATCTTGGCTAAATACTTTAGGCGGTTCTCCCCTCTGCAGGCGCGGGGTCGACTATCAGGCCGGATATCCCATTTCTGGCGGGGCATTCTCAAGGTCAAGGATCTGTACAGGGAGGCCACTACTCTGGTGCTAGGTGATGGGAGAGATATCAGATTCTGGAGGGATACTTGGCTGGGGGACAGACCTCTGGAGCATCTCTTCCCAGCTCTTTTCGCGATGGTCCGGAACAAAGGAGCTTCAGTCCGGTCCCAGGCTAGTAGGAGGCGAGGGTCTATTGAATGGCGCTTGAGGTTCGCTTCTCCCTTAGACCATGACGGTCAGCGTGAGCTTCGGGACCTCCATCTGATTCTCCAGGCGGCCTCGTTCCGACCGGTCAAGGATGAGGTTCGTTGGAGTGGCAATTCCTCAGGACTTTTCTCGGTTAGATCCTTCTACGATCATCTCCTTCCACGGGTGCAGAGGCACGGCCCGTCTAAGGCTATATGGAAGTCCTCTAAGACACTTGTGTTTGCCGATGCAACCCATTATGTTGTTCTGCTGTGCAAATGGACTCACGTAAGAGTACCACATTTTATTTGAAAAATATTTTATTTCTTTACACACGTCACACGCCCTATTAACCAAACAACCTTAAACTGTCTGCACATGTACTTTAGAATTACAGATAAAAACACAAGAACCAAACAACCCCTAGACGTCAAGGGGATGGCATGGCTAAAATACCTCGGGCCTGGCCTAGAGATGCTCAGCTCTAAATGGCCCGTCGGGCTCGGCCTCGGGCCACGGGTATGAGCCCAGGCCTGGCCGCGTATATTAAACAGTTTTGGCTTGGCCGGGCATAGGCTAAAGGCGTGTATTTTTTAATAAAAAATATTCATCTAGGTTTTTTGTGTGGGTTTGAATTCAGTACATCATGTAGTTCACATAACATTGTAACAACTACACTAATTTTCTTTGCTATTAATTATGTACTATCTATAAATGTGTGACATATAAATAAAGTAGTGCACGTGTCACGTGTGGGCAAAAAACAAAACTCAGTATTTGACGAGAAAAAAAATACTTTGCGCTCAAGGAGTAGGCATGCTTCAAACCATGCTCTCTCTTGTGCAATAGCACCTACATCCATCGCTCTAACAAGGACTGGTATGGTATCTTTAAAAAAAATATATTTTTTAGTCAGTGGGAAATAAAAAATTTAATTCAAAATTGCTTTTGTGGCTTGCTGAAATTAAGGCGGACCGCTAATCCAAAACTCATTTTAAAAACGCAATTCGCTACTGTCGTTATATGTGATAGCGGTCTGCAAAAGCAAAGCTAAATATGTCCTTAATCTCAATAAGTTGTTTTACATGCTTAGGCAAGCCTTTTGTGATTTGTTTGATTGGTTTTTATGGGTTCTTATTTAACGCCAAAAAGTGTTTTCTTTCACCTAAATTCTCTATCGTATTGTTGTCGCCAATTATGATGAATCTCATACAATTGCTTCTCCTTGAACGATTTCATATATTTATATGACGTTTTAATCTAGAGAAAACTACTGCTCCGGACAATTAAAGATTCAAAACTAAAAAAGATAAAAAAGGTTGAAAAAAATACCGTATACGATCTGAGTGGCATCTTGAGAGTATTTTGGAGGTATAGAATAAATATTGATTCTATTATATTGCACTTTTATG
This sequence comes from Chamaelirium japonicum, assembly GCA_947650365.1. Lineage (NCBI taxonomy): Eukaryota > Viridiplantae > Streptophyta > Magnoliopsida > Liliales > Melanthiaceae > Chamaelirium > Chamaelirium japonicum. The sequence continues at coordinate 113,301,466 of OX393550.1, forward strand.
TGACAATCAGGCAATATTGCACTGCATTGTTGATCGTATCTTTCATTAGGGCACAAAACACCATAATAGATAAAGATCATTATCTATTAAAAGACATATAACATAAGATAAAAGATATGTATGGGCCGTTGAAGCATATGCACAAATACATGTGTGATTCACCCTAACTGTTTTTTAAGAATTTAATTTGAAATTTGAATCTTCCTATGCCAATTAAGGAAGATATGTAACACCTTCCAACCCTCCTATATATGCACACTAATTAATGTCCTCCGGCCCAAATATGCACGATAATTAATTCCATCTCTCACATATATGTACGATAATTAACTCCCTCCAACCAATATATGCACGATAATTAACTCCCTCACTCACATTTAATAGTATGTAATACTAAAATGGAAATCTCATAAGGAGGTTGTGACATGTGGCAACCATGTAAAAACTGGAGTAGGTAGAACCTCCACCCTTTAGTGTAACCGCATAGAAATTACATATATTCCCATTAAATACTGCATTCATTAGTTGCATTAATTTGTTTTTTATTTGTGTTTTCTCTAGAAAGCGACTCAAATGCGGCTGTTGGGCGCCATGTGTTTCTTATCAGAGGGCTGAGCGAAGCCCAGGCCTTAAACACCGCACTCATTGATAGTATTCAATTATTTTTAATTCAGTTTTCTCTAAGGAGCTACTCACATACGGTTGTTGGGGGCCATGTGTTTCTCATCGGAGGGCTAAGTCAAGCCCAGGCATCGCCCGAGGGATCACACCAGTATATGCATGGTAATTAACTCCCTCTCACCCATATATACACCATAATTAATTAGTGAGATCGCTTGTGACATGATATAAGTGGGGTGATAAAAAATTTCTCCCAGCCCTCCAACATACCGGTTGCATGAGTGCGATTCACCTATAGAGTAGAGAGAGAAAGGAAATGGCAAATAAAAAAAACATCTCCTAGTTATCCAATCTACTAGGGTGATGAGTGCGATTCACCTAATGGAGCCGTTGGTGGTCTATACACTCAACAATTAGTTAGGAGCCATTGGGTATGCAACGACTAGTTTGAGCTGTATTAATATTATAACTCGCTACTTAAATCTCGCTCAACTTTCTACTCTTCTCAACACTTTGCTCTGCTCTCCTCGACTCTCTACTCTCTATGAAATAACGATTAGGATTCTTTCTAGTATGTCAGTGTGATAGTCGGTGTGAAGTGGATGCGTATGTCGGAGAAAACACATGGTCCATCCTTTTTTCACTCAATAGTGCGTTGTTACAGGTAGAAAACAAGATAGTGCTTTGTTGCAACCTCCCTCCACATATCACATTAATAGGCCCAGTCCATCCATTTCTTTAGGTCAGTCGAGTTGGCGTTTACTGCTTTAAGCTATTTGACTTGGAGGATACTTGATTACGCTAGAAAAGATGTCGTAAATAACACAGTTATTTCGGGAGTTGGAAATTTGTCCCCTTCCTTTTTGGTAATGTGTGATAGGTCCCTCTAACAGATCATTTTTAGTGATAAAGGTTGACCAAATGGGAATTTAGTATTAGGTCCTTCCGCTTGGCAAATGTCCCTTTTCCCCCTACGTGTAGCTGTATATGGATTACCCCCACGCGCAGTTGTACATGAAAGCACCAATGTACTGAAGCAAAAAGAGTAACAATTTGCACATATTGTTACTCTTTTGATACAGTGGAATCACTGTAGATTTTTTTTTTTTGTGAAATCTTGATGGAAATCACTGTAAAAGTCACAATTTGCACAAATTGAGTAACAATCTTGTTGTGTAATAATTTGTGCTAATTGTTACTATTTTGCTACAGTGAAATCACTGTATCATTTTTTTTTTTTTGAGAAATCTTGTCAAGATTTTTTGCTATAGTGAAATCACTATAGCAAAAGGTAACAATCTTTGTAGTGCAACAATCTATGCAGATTGTTACTCTTTTGCTACTTTAAAACCACTGTAGCAATTTGTTTTTTCATGAAATCACGTCCCAAAAAAAAGGCTATAGTAAAATCATTGTAGCAAATCTGCGGATTGAGTCCTGCAGCGAGAAGGACAAAGGTGTATGCTCTAAGGGGTAGTTTAGTCATTTGAAAGGGATAAAAGTCACTTTGTGGGACTTGTCTAGCTGCATTCTTTTTCGGGAGGGACCTAGTGCATCACCATCTTGTTGACTGTCCTTCCCCTTAAACCGATCTCTTGTCAGGGACTGTTCACTAAGTCTCCCTTTTTCTTTTCTTTTTTTTTTTTTTTGGGGGGGGGGGGGAGGGGGGGGGGGGGGGGGGGGGGACACTTAGTGACAGATCCCTGACAATAGATCGGTTTAGTGAAAAGAACAAACAACAAGATGGTTTTGCACCAGGTCCCTCTCGAAAAATATGCAATTAGAGCAAGTCCCTCCGTTGACTTTTCTTCCCTTTAAATGACAAAAATGCTCCTTTAGAAAAGTCCCTCCGTCCATATCGCTACAGTAATTTGCGGATTTTTGCTACAATGATTTCATTGTTGCAAAAGAGTAACTATCTGAGCAGATTGTTACTCCACAAAGATTGTTACTCAATCTGCAAAGATTGTTACTCTTTTTCTAACGTGATTTCAATGCAGTAAAAAAAAACCCGATGAGATTTCTCTTTTTTTTTGCTACAATGATTTCAATATAGTAAAAGAGTAACAATATGCACATATTGTTACTTTACAAAGATTGTTACTCAATCTGCAAAGATTGTTATTCCTTTGCTACAATGATTTCACTGTAGCATTTTTTTTTCTTCTTTTTGGTAAGATTTCACGAAAGCAAAAATTACTATAGTGATTTCACTATAGCAAAAATGAGTAACAATCTGCGCTGATTGTTACTCTTTTTGCTATAGTGATCTATGTCAAAAATCAGATTGTTGCTTCCTTGTACATATGCAGATAGGGGTAAAATGGATATTTTCCAAATAAAAGGACTTACTACTAAAGCATTTATTTGCCCGTCTTTATCGCTAGATATGATTTGTTTTATGGACCTCCACCAATTTGCCCCTTTATATTTTTGATGAACAATACTTCGCTCCAACAGGTGTTGGAGCGCGCGGCTTTGGCCTCTATATATCCGATGTGATTCGTTGATGAATATCGCTATATATATTCAGCTAATCGGACTTCTGACAAAATATCACTAGCAAGATTCATTTAACTAGGCACTTATCTGTCAGAACTCCGGATGGTGGATATCAGTAGTGATACCTATATAACAGGGGACGTCGGTTTTGTGTTGACTAGACAAAACGGAATAAAAAAGTTGATTAGGACAAGCTGACTGGACAAAAATGAACCGAATAGATTTAACCATTCGTTCAAAAATCAACGCACAATCTCTCTTTGGTTGCAAATCCCAACCCATTTAAACTGCACTAAACTTCTAAAATCCCAACCCATTGAAAATGCACTAAATCTGACCGTTCATCCCGTGATCGTTGTTCGCATCAATGGCTATAAACCCGCATGCTGAAATTTCGACAGCTCCAACCCATCTGGTCGATCTCGAGGAATCCGTTCGAACAGAGACAGTTGTGATTGATCGATTATAGGGGTAGGGGGAGTTGGTCGCGCCGAACACGCTCGCTTCGTGCCAATCGGCACCGGCGTGGAAATGGATGTTGTCGTCGAAAAGTGTTATGTTACCGAAGATGGCCCGCTGCAGTGCCGACAGGCACGGGCATGCACTAGTTCATCCAACGATTCACATCGGATAAAGGAACCACACACTCTGACACCGGTTGGAGCGAAGTATTGTTCATTTTTGATAGACCTGCTAGGCGGTTAGAGGACATGGATGGGCTCGAAGAGGTCGGGAGATCAAAACTCGGGGAAGAAGCACACCTATTATTTTTATGGGTAAATTACTCTTAGCTCCCTTAAGTTTAGCTCAAAAACACTTAACCCCCATGTAGTTTACTTTGTTCCAAATTGCTCCCTAAAGTTTGAAATGTTAGAACAATAGGCCCTTTTGTCAACTACTTAATTTCATAATTTGGTGATTTTTATATGATCAAAACTGAATTGAAGGGGAGATGTTGTTTTTTAACTATAGGGTGGGAGTGGGGTTTAGTGTTTTTGACTTCAGGGGGCAAAGTGTAATTTACCCTATTTTTATTTTTTATTAAATTTTATAATCGTGAACATGACATCGACGGCCAGGATTCGCACGCACAGACAAGGCATCAGCGTCCTTGAGAGGGAAACTCGCTCCACGCTGTCCATCCAGAGAGTCGAACGGGGAACCTCTCCAACAAGGGAGAGAGGAAGTACCACTAGATGGAGCTGTTCCCTGCGGGAGTACGCGCGCGTCCAAAGTCCGCCGGGTCATGAGGTCACCGTATCCGCCCGGATAATCCGGGTGTTACAAGGTATGATCTAGCCGTCCGATCAAGACGGTGGCGTAGTCTTATCATGAACCGCGGCTACGCTCACGGATTCTTCAACAACCCGAATCCTATTTTACGAAGGGAAAGCAGTCGAGACGAAGTAACCCATAAGAGGAAACTCTCTCTCTGTCTCTCTCTAACCCTCTCTCTAACCCTCGTCTCTCATGGCGGACGATGACTGCTACGACCCTTCGTGCAGCGATATGGAGGAAGATGAGGTGGAGGAGGACTGTGGTTACAGCGAGCAGGAAGACGATCTCGAAGAGACCGTCAGCCATCGTCCCGAAGATCTCCAAGAGGCCTGCAACTGGTCCATCTTACCGGTACAAGACCCCTCCTTTTTCAAAACTAATGTGTAGGGATTCAATCTTCAAACGAATATCAACTGAAAATCCCTATTTTTCCCGAAATTTTTGTCCTTGTAGATTTGCCCAATGTGTGGCGCCCTTCTTTCCTCTGTTTCTTGTTGTTTTTTTAATTGTTAATTAATCCCAGGGCCTAAAATTCAGTTTTTTTTAATTGTTATTCAGAATATTTTTTTTTTGGGTAGATTTAGTCATTCAGTATATTAGTTAATAGGTAGTAGGGGTGTTCTAAGATGGAAAACCCCGGAGTACAAAGCACAAACTAGACAAGCAACCATAAACTACTGCTAAATGCTAATCACAAAAGTAACAGAGGGGGATTTTACATATGATCGAATATGATATGCTCTTGATCTTTCCAGCAAAGATGCGAGAGTTCAATGACACCAAATGTTCCATAGGAGAGCTGAGGTGGATCGATCCCAGAAGTTAAGAACAAGTGTGTTGTGCCGTTGTGGAGCATCCAAGTAGGTGTTTCCAGAGTGTGTGAATCTTGGAACACGTGTGTGTGGTGGCGATGTTCTTCTTGACTAGGTTCTTTGCCGTGAGGGTGCGTTATGGAGAAGTGTCCATAGGGGGGGGGGCGGACACCCCGAGTTGGACCTTCTTGGGGCATTTGATACACGAAAATAGCTTACCGATAGCACAAGTAGGTCCCCTGATGTACAGGTTGGTGTAATCCCAACTGACTTGAAGTGTGCCATGTTTTGTCGAGGGAAGTAGAGGGGATATGGGAATTCCAGAGATTATGCAGGGAGTGCAGCTCAACTATTTGTGTAGGGTTGGTGTCTCGGCACAATTGTAGATACCAAGATGGATAGCCGTTTGGGTATAAATAAGAAGCTACCCTACAGTTCTAGTTATTGTCTATGGTGACGAGGTTGGTAAGGAGGTAGCCATAAGTGTTGGTGCGTCCATCTATCAGTCCAAAACCTAATAAATTGTCCATCGCCTAGTAGCCATCTCATGCTTGCTTTGAAGATCAGACCTGTATGGAGTGCTCCTTTCCAAACATGTGAGACTCAGGTAGAAACCTTGAGTGTGAGGTCCATCAGCTTCTTTCCCCTGTGATAACCATTGATGATGAGTTGTGTCCACATGTTATTAGTCCTATATAGGCTACATAGCTTCCACCACCACTTACTGATTAAAGTTAAATTGTAGTGACGAAGACCAATGATGCCTAGCCCGCCTTGTTCCTTGGGTTGACAGTGCTCTCCCCAGTTCATATGATTGGTGCCACTGTGTGGCTCCTGTGTTTGACATTCGCTGCTTCACCGACTTGTGCGTGTGGTGGATACCATTCGGAATATCTCATGTTAATTGATGATGATTAGCATTTAATTTAGTTGTGGATGATTGATGATTTTAGAAGGAAAGTATCCTTTTGTTTTCTTATTTATCTTCTTCGGATGAACTGAAATTCACTGTTTGCCTCTGACTTGAATTCCAGGTATTTACCAAAGAGTCTCTTCAAGCTGCACAGGTACTCCACTTTGCATGGTCTCACTGTGCTTTGATATTTTTAATTGTATGGAAATATGTTGTAATATTGTTGATCACTCATCTCTTGCTAAACGATTATGCCACGCAGAAGGAAGACTTGCGTAAGGTGATGGACTTGTTAGTTCTAAGCGAGCACCATGCACGGACACTACTTATCTATTACCGATGGGATGTGGAGAGGATTTTTGATTCGCTCGGACAGAAGGGGAGAGACCAATTGTTCTCAGAGGTTGGGGTTGCCGTTTTTCAAAGCAGAGGCATCACCTTATCGAGGTCATCCACACCCATTACATGCCATATCTGTTTTGAGGATGTTTCCCTCAATGCAGCCACGGTGATGGACTGTGGCCACTGCTTTTGTAATGATTGTATGTTCTCTCCTCTTCTAGCATGGTTGTATATGTTTAAGGTTTGTTGGAGAATATCAAACAGTGTGTGTGATCCAATCAGCTACAAAGTAATATCATTAAGAATTTAGTTGCATTATCCAGTTAATCATTCAAGAAGCCTCAATTTTCCACAAAATATTTGTCAGTAGTTTTATGATGATATTACTACTTAATACTTTTTATTTCTTGACGAACTCACTCTTTGCAATTTATTGAAAATTCCATGATTTTAATGAATTTATCTATGGAGCTTATTCAGTTATTCCATAATTTGTTTTTATTAAGATGGCTTTCTTGTTCTTTATTCTACTTTGATGATAAAGAAATTTCCAAAATTTCAACCTTTTTTCTTTTTTCCTTCTGAATCTTTGCTTGGTCACGAATGTAACAATGGGGCATAATTTTCGATACCAACTTTGTGACTATGGGATTACTCTAGTCAATGGCAACCCAACATTTTTACTCATGTCTTCATATCTACTATAGTTAGTTCTATGTAATCTTGAGAGTATAGTACTTCTATCTTTGTTCGTCCACTGATTCTTGTACCATGTTTATCTTCATTCTTATATATCAAGTAAATGACTGTCTTCTCTTCTTGTTTAGGTTGGACCGAATATTTCATAGTCAAGATAAAGGATGGTCAAAGTCGGCACATTACGTGTATGGCCAATAAGTGTATTGCTATTTGTGATGAAGCCATTGTCAGGCGCCTAGTTGGTGAAAAGCATTTGGATCTTGCAGATCGCTATGAACGTTTTCTTCTTGAATCTTATCTCGAAGATAATAATAAGGTTAAGTGGTGCCCTAGCACGCCGCATTGTGGAAATGCAATACGTGTTGAGGGTGATATTTATTGCGAGGTGGAGTGTACGTGTGGGGTTCAGTTCTGTTTCAGTTGCCTATCAGAAGCGCACTCACCTTGTTCATGCTTGATGTGGGAGCTTTGGATGAAGAAATGCCATGATGAGTCAGAGAATGCAAATTGGATCACAGCTCATACAAAACCCTGCCCTAATTGTCGCAAGCCCGTGCATAAGATTAGTGGCTGTAATCTAGTTGTCTGTATCTGTCGACAACCATTTTGGTGAGAATTATTACTATAACTCAAATCTCTCGTTATTTATTTTCTGCAGGCCATGCTTATATTTTTTTTCTTCCAATTATCCCACTGCTTCTTCATAACAAAATATAAGGTTGAATTGCCATTTGCCACATGAAGATATTCAGATTCTTGTATTTCTTTGTTTGAGAACTACTCTTGATTGATTAATTAGACTGCCTACTTAAAATATCTCTTGTGTTGAGTGCTAATTATGTCCGAAGAACTATTCTTTTATATTCCAAATGGGAAAGTACCGTGCCTAAGGGTATATAAAAATTTCATCTCGTAGATACCTCCTAATCGCTCAAATTGATTGTTTATTGATTTTGTGTGGAAATAGAAGATGTCACGAGTATAACAAGGTTAACATAGAAATTTCATGTATGTCTATGTTCTTTTACACAATATATTGAATATTAGAAAGAATAGACTCTTTATGGTGTCTATGATCTGCATCAGGATTCTTTCAACATTATTATATCAGATTTTTTGTTACTTATGCTAGGCCGTTTATCGTGTTTTTGGCCCTTTTTTCTTATTTTATTATTATAGTTGATGCCTTGTCATGCGGGGTTATCCACGACCTCATTCGGGGGCTATTGGGATTAGTGTTTTCAGAGGCTGGGGCGTAAGGCAGGGCGTTTTGTTTGCTGTGGGGCCGGGCGTAAGCCCCAAGGCGTGTAAGCCCCATGAATTTTTATTTTTTTAATTTATATATATATATAATATTATATAAAAGAGTGAAAATAGATTAAAAACAAAAAAAGTAAAAAAATACTATGAGCAAAGTTAGCAAACAAAGCATTTGAGCCTACAAACATGGTTGATAAATTACAAATATATAAAAAACTATAATAAAAATGAACTTCTCATTGTCTTTCAATATCAATTAAGATCTAATTATAAGTTTCTAACCAAAATTTAAACTATCAATGTTTATATTCCATAGATTCTATCATTCCATACATGATATAGAACCAATTTAAAACAACTTTAGTTCCTAAAATATCATAATCGTCATCCAAGATAGTAAGATGCATTTAAAAGATCACACGGTAGCATTCAAATCATTTTTTTTCAACTATGCAGATAAAATCTAGTGGGGCGTAAACCCAGGCCATTGGGGCGTAAAAGGCGTGCTCGGGTGTTCGGGACATACGCCCCAGTGGTTCGAGCGCAAGCCCCATAGGAAAAAAGCCCCAGCTGGAGTCACCCCAGGCGTTTTAGGACCACCCCACCTCGAGCGTACCCTGGGGCAAGTTTTTTAAAACATTGATTGGGATCATTCCGGTCTCTTTTAGATTAGTTTCAGTCTAATATTAAAAAATGCACCAAAAAGGTATCAGGCGTCGACGGTTGAGATTAGATCTTGAATCCAACGATTATATGATCATAACTTAAGTTATTGATGACTGGGCACTAAATGAGCTTTCATTTAAACCTTAATGTGCTTTTAAGATAAGCCCACTTGAGGCCTATCATAACCCAATCGTTCCCTCTCCTCTTCGACATACGGGTCACGCTTCCCTCCCTCTTTTGCTGTTTCGCACATGGACACCTGCATCCGTCCCCTCTCTTCCGTCTTTTTCTCTCTCTTTTAATCCCTCCCTCACCCTTCTATATTTGTCCCTTTACCCACACCCTTCACCCCTACTATCTCTTCGATCCTCACCATCATATTAAACCCTAATCTCATAAAAGGGGAGAAAAAGAAGAGAAAATTCAGTTTTGAGTTTTTGATTCCTCCACGTGAGAAGAAGCCTAGAAGACGACGGCTTCGCACCCTCCTTATTCCCTGACTTCGCCTCGGGAAGATTCCTCGATTTGCTCAAGATGCCTCGACGTTGTCTTAAGAAAACCTTCTGGTTCAAGATCTCGAAGGATCCGACGGTTTCATCGATCAGTCTTGCTCGGCGAGAGGATTCAACAACAATTCCTTGGACCCGCGGTGAGTCTTCTATCCAGGCTATATCTTTTTCTTTGTTTCTTTTCTTTACCTCTTCTTAATTATCCATCTTTACCCTCCCATTGAATCTATCTACTCTGCTGTCCTCCCTCTTTCGCAAGCCCTTTCATCACCTGAGAAGTGCCCAGATAACCATTACTCGATCATTGATCGATCGGTGCCCCTATCTGAAGTTTCTGCTCTCTTTAAACTAAAAACTGCTAGCTGTTTTTACAAATTCTGCACTTTGTTTCAATCATAACTTTAGATCTAGGGACCCAATCGTCCTAAAATTTAAATCAATTCTTCCATATATAAAGATTTTCATTCCTCTAAATTTTCGTCAAGATTGGTTAACCGGATCACTCTAAAAATACAAAATTCCCTTATCTGTTAAGATAACCAGATTCTTCCAAAATTCTCCTCGAAACCTACTGTAGGTTCGCCCTCGCCTACATGGCTACACATCCTTTGGGGATGTCGATGAACCTGCGATGACAGTGATGATGATGACGACCAACGATGATGGTGATGAATCGACGAAGATGGTGATGACGCAGGGATCATTCGCGGTGTTGGAACGTCACAAAACCCGGAGCTCCGATACCAACTTGATGTAGGCTCATGTCGTCGATTGACGATTAATGGAGGTGGAGATGTAGACGGTGTAAATTTTTTTTTGGTATTTTTCTTTGAAAAAGATAAATAATGTTCAAATAAAGAACATCAAGAGAGAAGTAGTGGATGAGGTAAGAACTGTGACTGAGAAGAAGGGGTTAGAAGCTGAGATGAAATGGGGCCTGAAATATATCAGGATGAGAGGTAGATGACTCAAATTCATGAGCTAAAGAAGACATCCACTATCAAATTTCATTCGTACTAATCTATCCCCCAATGATTACATAATGGTGGCCTTTAAATAGGCTTCAAACAAGATCAACTCAAATCTGTCATAATAAATTCAAATAGATACTAACCATAATTTGAATCCTACCCAAATCTAATTAAATAAAATCTGATTTTTAAAATAGAATCAAATCTTGGTAGATACTGACTTATCCGCTCTACGCAGGTCTCTGGACTTGGAGTCGGCCTATTGGGCTTGCTTGGGCTCGGCTTGATGCTTGGTCCCAAGTAGGATCACATGGCATAGGCTCATGTTTTTTTGGATCCATCAAACTGACAACAAGAGGGCGATAAAATCATAAAATATATTGCAAACTTTTTGGATTGACTGGAGGACTAATAGAATACCTGACAGGATGGATGTTGAGGCCTCAGAAATAAATTATGTCGAATTTGCATAAACAAGTAATTAGAAATGCTTAAAGACCCAATAAGGATGGGCCGACCTACTGAAAGGCGCACAACTTGCCAAGCCATAGAGACACGGGTTGGACGATCCTGGCTCGTCTGCCCTAGTAGACTCAGAACTATGATGATTTACTGGTGATGTCCTCATCAGGGTATATCGTAATTTGTCTTCTAACAATTTTAAGTTAAAGAATATGAAAATAAGATAATGTGAATTTCTTTTATCAACAAAGTTATAAATTCAAGAAAATAAATAAAGATGTGTCATATGTTATGAATTTCTACAAGTGCTATATATTGGAGAATTTCTATAAATGCTATATATTAGATTTAGTATTATTAGTTCCTTCATAAGTCAGGACCTCTACGCTCCTTTCAGGCACAATAGTCCTGGGTGGAGCTGAAAACTCTATTACCAGTGTCGTCCCTTCATCCATTACTGCTTCGGGATGCCCACAGCTGTAGCTCTTGGGGATCAGGACCTACAGTAACTGTAAAAAGTGTTCCCAAATCAATCTTTTCTTTGCTCTCATCATTTTTCAGAAGCAACCCATTGTCCGAAGCACTTTCCCATAGCCATATCACTTTCCCATAGCCATATCACGGTAACACAGCTAGAGCACTGCATCTTTGGAAGTGCTTCCATGTCTGGAGGGATGCTTTTTAGGTCTCCCTACGAGGTTTCATGGTGCGCCATGGTTGACATGGGACAGGAATTTGCCTTGGACAGGAATTTGCTGGACTTTCGAGGTTTGATGTCAGATTGATGGAAAATTTTCCTCATTAATTTTGTGGAGTCTTGTTGATTAGAATTGTGCTCCATGGTTGACATGGGACTAGGCTTGGTTGATGTGAAGGGTCCGGTGTTTTGACACTTTGACCTTGATACCAATGCAAAATCATCCGTATAACGGTGATTGATCGAATGGCCTGTTACTTTTATTTGATACTGCGATGAACCTTTATAGCTTCAATACAGAGTGTCATCAGACCGCAAAAGGGCTTCGATTATCATTAGGAGGTCAAACGGAAAACCTACAGAACTCAGGGCTATTTCGTTCCCATGGAAGCACAAGTGTCGTGGTGTGGGAGCCGAGAGGCCTTATAGTACCACAGACCTTTTACTTCTAGGTCATGCAAAAGGGGTTCACTCCAAGCGCAAATTATATTACACCATATTAAAGTTGTGGATGATTATCATATCATAACCATGCCTAACATTTCCTATGGTCATTTTGCCTTGAAACCTAAAAATCTCTGTAGGTTTGATGCCTTTAACAAAACTGCATGCTAAGTGTTCTTTACGGAACAAGTTCCTTTGTCAGCGTCAAGAGCTCTTATCCTGGTTGGCAAGAGCTCTAGCAGAGCTCGACAATTTCAAAACTCCAAACAAAAAAATCTGTAAACTCTTTTTTTTTTTACCTTACTTTGCAATTTACTATGATTGAAGCAGACTTCTAAAATGCATGTCTTTATCCAGTTGGCTATGCGGTGGTGCTACTGGGACACAACATACATGGCAAACAATCGATGGTCACAGTTGTAACCGGTTCAAAGATGAACTACATCAGACGGCACTGGCCGCAAAGTGGAGCCTTGACCGTTACTTGCACTATTACAACCGATACAAAGCTCATGCAGACTCTCTTAAGCAGGAAAGCAATCTCAAGAAAACTATGGAGGAAAAAATATCTTTATCCGAAAGCAGGGAATCAATAATCACCGATTACAGTTGGGTGCTGAAGGGGCTGCACCGGCTCTTCAGAGTGAGGCGTGTTCTTATGTACACGTACCCTTTTGCATTCTACATGTTTGGGGATGAGCTCTTCCGGAATGAGATGACGCCGAGCGAGAGAGAGATGAAGAAGACCCTGTTTGAGGACCTGCAGGAGCAGCTGGAGTCCAATGTGGAGAGGCTGTCCATGATTTTGGAGAAGGATTTTCAGAATTTCACTGATGATGAGGTCGTTAAGACAATGATGCACGCCGTCAATCTGTCAAAGGCTGCTGATTCTCAATGCAGACAAATGTGAGTTCGTGCCTCAAAATTATTAATGATTGGTTTATTTTGTCTTTGAAAAATATTATTGGCCCGAATGCTTTACCTATTTCTTTTAAACAGAATGACATGTCGTTATCACAACCGTCCGTTGCACCCAGTTGTGACCGCGGAGCGGTGAATCGCACTCAGCCACGACTGGCAGGCAAACGGATGATGTGATTGGATGCCACATCATTCTGTTTAAAACATTAGGGGTAAATGTGATGGGGTAAGATTTGGATGATGATGATGATCTTTACTGAAACTGTGCCACTTGCAGGTATCAATACATCGAGAGTGAATTATTGTGCTCGCTCCAGTTTTCCACACACTATATTGCTCCTTACAAATCCACAGGCCTTCAACCGGCATTGACAGCAAGATTGGAATCTAATTCAAATCCACGGAGCCTCGTAACCAGCAATGTTGACAGGTCTGTGCAGCGGTAATCAGCTGCTAGTGGAGCCAGTTCGATCATTTGTCACATTTCAATTGGTTAATTCACTGAGTCAACTAACAAACATTCATCACATGAATCTTTATTATAATGATTGTTATTTTGGAATTTTTGCATGGATACCCCTGATAAAGTTTGATATTGTAGAAAACCCCCTATGTTTTACAAGATTCTCTAGCCATCTTTCACATATGTTTTTACAAAAAAAAAAAGTTGTGCTCAATTTTTAACCATTTTTCCTGTGGGTTACTCTGCACGAGCACCAGCGACAAACCAAGGGTAAAATGGTCTCAAGTTGACCATATGTTTTTTTTTTGTTTGCAAAAATTGATATATGTGAAGGGTGCACAGAGAATCTTTTAAAACATAAGCATTTTTCTGCAATAGCGAACTTTGTGAGGGGTATATATATATGCAAAAATCCCTTCTTCTTTTTTTCCCATTAATTCTAATATGGATCGAGGATTTCTCTGTATGTTTTGCATTTTACCTTGAAATTGTCTTGAGTTTTTGAGAGATCAAGACTTTCTCAAATGACGCTGACAGAAGTATTCCCGGCTTGCCAACATAGGAGGAATCCAATCAAGCAAACATTCTGGGGATCGGTTGCCTCGCTCCTTGGATTCAAATGAGGGTGGTCTTGTCGGGGAAATGTGATGGGCTCAATGCTGCTGCCGCTGCTCTCTCTTTGGTTATCAACATGCTAATGAAGGTGATGAAGTGAAGCCGAACCCGCTCTTATTAACTCCTTGTTAAGTGTACAGCACTAACATGAGCGGTTTCGAGTCTTTGAGGCATGGAGGATAGACTCGTCAGCATTTCCCCTCAAAATTTACCTGTTTTATTTTCTGCTAATTCTGCTATCTGACAGCCTAGAAGTAGGAATAGTGAGCTATATATACATCTTGATTTCCTTCTCTCCTTTCTAGTTTTTTTTCTTACTTTGTTGGCTTAGTGGTAAATATGTGAGACCTTTTATTTGTAATTAAGAATCAAGAAGTCTCTTGCAATGAAGAAGCTTTGTGGTGATAATCATGTCGTAGTGGTTTTGTTTAACATCAAAGTTACCATCTCTCTCTCTCTGCTGTGTGCAGATAATCATATTGTAGTGGTTTTAACATCAAAGTTTCTCTCTCTCTCTCTCTCTCTCTCTCTCTCTCTCTCTCTCTCTCTCTCTCTCTCTCTCACATGTTTGTTATTGCTTATCAAAGTAACTAGCGTGGTGATGCCTTTGATAAAGGATACAAAATAGTCAGACACTAGGAATTTTTGAGATACCAATTGAGAAAAATCTTAGGAGGAACCAGATTAATGTTGTATCAATGGCATTGAAATATAGGTTGAGTGCACCATGTGCCTGACGGAATAATCACACTCGGCACAAACTGCATGGTTCAACCCAACGACTGTCAGATGCCTTTCATGCGAGGTGGCATCCATTGGTTGGCTACGTCATGAACAGTAGGAGGATGATGTAGAAATTACCCAAATTATTGTGGAGTTGTGTCTCTGAATCACATTATTTGTAGGAGAGGGAAATGAAACGAAGGTTAAAAAAAATCAGAAAAATATCAGAGATAATAGGAAGAATCTTCATAAGTCTATTATTGGCATAGAAAAAGATTATGATAGAGCACCACGAGAGGTAATATCGTGCAGGGTAAGGGGTGTCTAAGGTTATATTGAAAATATGGAGGACATGTGCGAGAAGACAATTACTAGTGTAAGACAGTGTTGTAGTGAGACAAATGGGTTTCCAGTTATGATGGGATTGTATCGAAGGTTAGCACTAAGTTCATATCTTTGTATTCTTATCATCGATGAACATACTACTAATATTTAAAAAATATTACTATTGTATCTGTTATTTCTAGATGATACAATTTTGTTGATGAGATTGTTGGGGGAAAATTCTCGTTGGCTCAGGTGCTCGATCTGCAAGGCAAGAAAAACGTGAGAACGGCTGGCTCCGTGAGGAGCGCACACCGTCCGACACTCAAGTCAGTGCTGATTTGAAAGAGAGGAGGCTTAGTAGTGAGAAAATGTTTGGGTTTCTGAGTTTCGAATCTGTACTTTAGAGCCGGGGGTCATTCCTTTATAGATATTTTGCAGACCGTCAGAGTTTGACACGTGGTTGCTCTTTCCCGCACCTTCTACACCTTCACGTGCCAGCCCACATGGGCCCTTAATGGCCTTTGTTGTTTAGCCTGCCAGGCGGGGGGGGGGGGGGGGGGGGGGGCGCACCGGTCTTGCTCGTGCCAGGTGGAGATTCTGGAAGACTCTAGTCTGGGGCATTCCAAACCGACTCTGGCCGGTTCATGTGGCTCGCAGTTGTCCACATAGTTTCACGGGGGTGGTGATATTTGTCGATTTGGTACCGCCTTACTGTAGGCGACATCTGTGGGCAAGAAGGCGAACTCTTTTGCTGTTACATGATCGGGCGAGCTGTGAGTGTTGAGCCTTCTAAAAGTTTCTTTAAACTATGCCAGGGGCGACCTCTTCCGTGCGCAAGCCGATCGCGTACGATCAAAGCGAGCTGTGGGTGCCAACCACGGGCGACCTTTTCCGCGTACAAATTGATCACATGCGGTCAGGGTAAGCTCCGGGTAAGCTGTGGGCGCCAGCCACGAGTAACCCCTTCCGCGTGCGAGCTGATCACATGTGGTTAGGGTAAGCTCCGGGCGAGCTGTGAGCACCAGCCACGGGCGGCCTCTTCCGCGTGCGAGCTGATCGCATGCGGTCAAGGTAAGCCTCGGGCGAGCTGTGAGCACCAACCATGGGTGGCCTCTTTCGTGTGCGAGCTGATTGCATGCAGTTAGGGTAAGTCTCGGGCGAGCTGTGAGCACCAGCCACAGGTGGCCTCTTCCGCGTGCGAGCTGATCGTATGCGGTCAAGATAAGCCCCGAGCGAGCTATGAGCACCAGCCACGGGCGGTCTCTTCCGCGTGCGAGCTGATCGCATGCGGTCAGGGTAAGCCCCAGGCAAGTTGTGAGCACTAGCCACGGTTGGCCTCTTCCGTATGCGAGCTACTCGTATGCGGTCAGGATAAGCCCCGGGCGAGCTGTGAGCACTAGCCACGAGCGGCCTCTTCCGCGTGCGACTTGATCACCTGTGGTCAGGGTAAGCCCCGCTGGGAGTGTCCTTTGAACTCCAAGTCCTATTTTGGCTGCAATACTGCTTACCCAAAATTGGGGTTGGCTCCGAATCTCGAGCTCATTCAGGGGGGGGGGACTTCTGTCATCTCATCGTGTCCTCCTCTGCTGTTGTCACGTGGACGACGAGCCGGTGATATTTTTTTTGGCATCATCATTACCCCCTCCTAGATGGGTGAGCACTCAGAACGGTCGAAACCCGTCTAGGAGTTAATTAATGATTCCTTCTGTAGGCCAAGTGGCCGCCGACTTTTGAAACCATGAAGATTCGGATCTTTGCCTATATCATCTCATTAATTAGGCATGGGATCAAGACCCGAGGCGCCAGACATCATCATGCAATTTTTAATGGCCTCGTACGGCGTCACAACACCTGTCATATACAGACGAGTTAAAAATCAGCACCATATCTGCCAGATGGGACGTTCCTGGTGTCGCTACCGTCAACGCACGCGAGTGGGTGCGCACAGGGACACGTGTCAATCCAAGATCAGGATAGAGGGGATTGTTCCTTCGGCCGTTGCTGTATCGCCTCGCGTGTCGAGCTCTGCATTAAATGTCGATCGCTTCGAATGCCTTCACTGAGCTTATAAATAGGGGGTGGGTGAGAGCCTTTACTCACTTTTACTGCGAAAGAGTTCTTCTCTCCAGATCGCCCTACTTTCCTCTATCTCCTAATAACGACCTCTTCCGCTCCCGTTTCCCATGTGGTGACCTCTCATGGAAAGCCCGCCACCACCGTCCCCATCTCCGTGATCCCTCCGGACAGTCAGAGCGTGGTCGACCGCGCTCAAGAAGAGGAAGTCCCCCTAAGCGATCCCATCGTGGTCTGGTTTAAAGACACATGCGGCGAGCTCGTTCCGGAGAGTCTACACGCCGCCGCCAACATCCCTTCCCAGCTTCTACTATCCCCCATGCCTCGCTCGGGGAGACCATCCACTGGGACCATTGTCTTAGTGGGCTTGCTGTGGTCTAGGCTCAGACTCCCCCTGACTTATCTGGCCGGTGAGTTGCTGGAGTTGGCGGGATTGTGCCCCGCTCAACTCACGAGCAACTCTTGGGGGATCCTATACAGGCTCTCTCAGCTCAAGTACGCCCTCAACGTGAAGATCCCTCTCTCCTACCTTTTGAAGTAGTGGTTCCTCAAAGTGGGCTCCATATACAACGAGGTCGACTACAATGTCTTCTACCTCGCCAAACGCCCCTGTGAGGTGCTCCCCTTCTCCTCCATCGAGAACAAGGATAGGTACTGGAAAGAGTACTCATTCGTGGTTACCGGTGAATGGCAAGGGCAGCATACGAGCATCCCTTCTCATCCGGGCAGGCCGCCGCTACATCGTCTTCAAGGAGATCGGCCTATACCGGACCGAGGGCGAAGAAGTGCATCGCGGCCTCAAGGAAGCAGTCTATTGATGTTGCGATCTTAGGCTTCTTGGGATGGAGAACTCCCGAGAAGATTATTGCGCCCGACTTCGTGTTCCAGGTAAGGGACGCCAAGACAGGAGCCATCGCCACCAAGAAAAAGATGGCTCGAAAGAAAAAGGTCGCCGTCTCTTGCCGGACTGGAGCAGGCAAGGGGGCCCAGGGCGTTGAGACCTCAGGGGACAACCCGCAAAAGAAAACGGGTAGGAAGCGGGCCTATCCCATCCGATTTGTCGACGTCGACACCATGGAGATGCTCGATGAGGCCGAGAACACTCTGCCCCCACCTCCTCCGGTCAGCGTTTCTGCCCCAGGTCAGCTTCACACTCCTTCTGTTCTTCCTCGTACTAACCCCGCCACCACTTCTACCGCGGGCTCTGCTCTAGAGGCTCCCGCACCATGACGACAGGTTATCATGGTTGAGCCCGAAGATTCTTGTGTCGAACTCCTGCTCTCCATAGCGGAAGTGGGGTCTCCAATAACATAGGTCTTGATGCGGGACTTCCCCAGTAACCTCTCAATGCCCCTTTTGTTGCAGTGATGACTCCAGAAATAGAGAAGGGGAAGGAAAGAAGGAAGACCGCCCAGCCCACCCCTTGCACCGCAGGTGGGTAAGACGACTCCATCTACTACGCT
Source organism: Chamaelirium japonicum (assembly GCA_947650365.1). Classification (NCBI taxonomy): domain Eukaryota; kingdom Viridiplantae; phylum Streptophyta; class Magnoliopsida; order Liliales; family Melanthiaceae; genus Chamaelirium; species Chamaelirium japonicum. The sequence goes on from OX393550.1 coordinate 113,320,227, forward strand.
CAGGAGGCTTTTTCCTGGGCATTTGCCGAGAAGAAGAAAATCGCCATGCAAGAAGCGGGCTTAGGATCCGATGCTGATCTTAGCTCAGAGGAGGAGGAGCCCGCTCAACTGATCTCCGTCGCCGCCCCAGTTCCGATCATTCCATCCCCACCCTTCGAGGGGTCTATTCTCCCGGGCGCCCGGTTACCTCGCCCCCAAAGTCCCCGTCCCTTGCCGACCCGGGCACCCCCGAGGTCGCCAATCTCTTGGGGACCTGGGGGGCTTAGTGTACAAGGATCCCACTCTGGGACCTATCAGATCCGAGTCTTCGAGCTCAGGCTCCGAGGCCTCGAGCTTGGACTCGGGATCCAATTGTGGGGAATTCGGCGGACCCTGCCCAGATGGCGAGGAAGGTCGTACCTCACAGGCTCCCTCCCCCGGATCCGATGACAACCGAGCCTACAGCCTCCATTCCTCCCACGACGAGCTCCGGTGGACAAGAGGCTTCTGGAACCTCTCCCTCCTTAGGCGAGGTGACCAAGGCTCCTCACTACCTCCGCGAGATCTTTAGCCGTAACATTTTCACCAAATCTCCATTCGTGGTAATTTTTGACAAGCTCGCCGAGGTAACGCCTTAGTCTTTGTTCTTTTCCCCCTGCTCTATTCTTTGACTGCTTACTTGGCTTTCACAGGTGGAGAAGAGGAACCGGGCCCTTACCGAGGAGGTCACCGCCGCTGGGGGGAGTCTCATCGCTTTTTTCGATGACTCCCTTCTGGGCTCCGAGCGCCGGATAGATGAGCACGTCTACCGACTCCGTCAAGCGGATCGGTCCGACGAACTGAGGGCCGAGGTGGATCAGCTGCTTCAGCAGGTGGCCACCGTGATGTCCGAGCTGGCGTCTGCCAAGGAAGCCCACTCCCAATCAACCACAAAGCTCCAAAAGGCCCTAAAGGCGAAGGAGGCGGCGCATGCAGAAGCTACCCAACTTCCGGAGCGAGGCGATCGCCATGAAGGTTGAGGTTGCCGCAATGAAGGAGACGCATTCCCGCAGCTGCAAGCCCAACAAAGCTGCCTCCATGCTCAACTAAACGAGCTCCTCCAGAAGGGTGCGATTGACGTAGCTGAAAGATACAAGACCGAGAGGTCGAAGAAGAGGCACCGGGGGAACTATAGCGGGGCGGACACAAGCAGACCCTAAGCTCGGTGCCCTACTTTTGTAAACAACTCTTGATATAATGAATCATTAGTTGCCTTTACTGTTGCTATCCTAACTGTTTTATCTAAGTTTGCTTGTGAGATCATTCAGTAGTCTCGAGGGTCCTACCCCGGGCGAGGCAGCTAAATTACGTAAAAAAAGACAACGGTATGCAAGCGGGAAGCACGATATGCTTGGAAAAGTCGGTTCGATCCTTGAGCTCAGAAAATCAACGAAACATAAATCTAATAATTCAAAAACTTCCATAACTCAAGGATTAAATATTTTATTTTGAAAAATAAATCAAGTGCTAGCTGCCCCCTGCCCGGTTAAGTTCCCTCTGCAACCCTGATTACTGGACATGCCCTCAGCTCGAACATTGGCGGCACTTTCTCCTCTCGGAGACCTCGCCTACTCTGAACTTTGAGGGGTTACCAAAAGATTTTCAGGTCGCCTGAGCGGGTTGTTGCCCATCCGGGTCCCCCTAAATCACTCCGGGGTGCTTCCTATCGTGCCATGTGAATGCGAAGGACCCAGGTCATGTTTAAAGTCCCCTAGACAACGGACTACCTCGGAGATCTCAAGGTCGTTCTGAACGGCCACTAAGAAACCCGTTCTTGCTTTAAGTCCGCATTACAGCAGACTGTTCTGGGGGGGGGGGGGGGCTGCATGCGTGCTGATCGTGTGCGAGTCGATCCTTTATAGAAGCTGCGTGCGAACTGACTGCGTGCGAGTTGATTCTTTATAGAAGCTGCGTGCAAGCTGACCGCGTGCGAGCTGTTTTTTATAGAAGCTGCGTGCGAGCTAATCGCATGCGAGCTGATTCTTTAGAGACCTATCGAGCATAATTTCAAAAAAAAGAACCGTTCAATCAACTTGAAACACCCTTTATTCCACAAAAACGATCTACAAGAGGGAGCATTCATGCTAAGGATAATATCTCCAAAGATGGACGGTATTCCAAGGTTGCTCTAGGAGATCACCATCTGAGGCCATCAACCTATAGGCACCTGATCCTTTCGCATCATGTACTATATAGGGGCCTTCCCAGTTCCTGGCGAGCTTCCTGGAGTTGGGTTCTTGTGTGTTGGTGAAAACCTTTCGTATTACAAGATTGCCTCGATCTAAATGCCCGATAGCGGACTCTTTTGTCATAGGAACATGTTATCTCTTGTCTATAAGTAGCAAGATATTGGTTAGCGAGCTCCCTTCGTTCTTCGAGCTAGTCAAGGGAGTCGACGAGTAGGTCGTTGTTCTCGACCTCACCCACAGCGAGCATCCTTGCAGTGGGTACTTCCGCCTCTATAGGTAAGATGACTTCGCAACCATAGGTGAGGCTAAAAGGTGACTCATTCGTCGAGCTACGCGGAGTGGTTCGATAAGCCCACAATACTCCGTCAAGCTTTTTCTCCCAAAACCCCTTTTTTTCTTCCAACCTCTTCTTGAGGTAGTCCAGGATTACCCGATTAGTTGCTTCGGCTTGCTTGTTGCTCTGGGGTACCTAGGAGAGGAAAATCTCAGATAAACCCCATGCTTGGCGCTGAAGCTTTTGATCAAGCGGTTGTCGAACTGGCACCCATGATCTGTGATGAGCACATAAGGTAGGCTGAATCTACAAAAAATGTTCTTCCACAGGAAGTCCTTCACCTGTTTCTCTCCTATCTTGGCCAGTGGGATTGCTTCCACCCATTTGGTGAACTAGTCCATGGCGACCAAAATAAATTTCTTCTGCTGTGTAGATGCAGGGAAAGGTTTGACTATGTCAAGTCCCTACTGTTGGAAAGGTCAGGGGCTTACCAGAGGGTGCAGCTCTTCTGTGGGTAAGTGGCTAACTGTGGCGTGCTTTTGACATTGAAGGCACTTCTGTGCAGTGTTGATAGCATCTCGAGCAAAGGTGGGCCACCAATATCCTAGCCTCCTTACCTTCCCAGCTATTGACCTCCCACCAGAGTGGTTGCCGAACTCTCCGTAGTGAAGGCGATCTAACACTTCTCCGGTCTTAAGGGGATCTACTTACCTGAGGTTGGGACCGCCGAAGAATTTTCTAAAAAGGTGATCCCAACGGATGAGATACCGCCTTGCATTTTTTTCTATTCATCGAGCTTCTTTCCTATCGCCGGGGAGCTCGCCTCCTCGAAGGTAGTAAACTATTGGCGTTGTCCAACCGGCGGGGAGTACTTTGAACGAGGTTTGATTCAAGGCGTTCTCACCCAGTTGGATCCGGGGGTGATCTTGCACTTCGATCACTATTTGCCGAACTTCAAGACCTCCAAGCAAGGAGGCCGTGTTAGCGAGGGTGTCAGCTCACTTGTTGTTGGATCGGACAATTTGTTCAAACGAAATTTTTCCGAATTTCGCGGCCATGCTTTTCATGAGATCCACATAGCTTGCCATTCGCGCATGCCAGGAGGCATAGTCACCGTTGACTTGGTAAATGATTAGCTGAGAATCACTAAAGACTTCAATTTTTCTCACGCCAACGTTACTAGCGAGCTCCAGGTCGGCCAAGAGCGCTTCGTACTCTGCCTTGTTATTCGTGGCTGCAAAATCTAGCCGAACATATTTTTCAAGGATTACCTCTTTGACAATTAGCATGACTCTGATTCCTGCTCTGGAGATGTTGGACGAGCCGTCGACGAAGAGCTTCTAATATCTCGCGACTGGTAATTTGGTCTGGAAGTGATCGTAAAGCTCCTCCAGGAACCTCGCCTTCCTAGGGTGCACTTCGGTTGGCTCATCTTCTTGCAGCGAAAACTAGCTCTTCAGGCGGGAAGTCTGCTAAGAAATCAGCAAAGGCCAGCCCTTTGATCGCCGTTCTTGGGACGTATTTCAATCCGTAAGCAGTGAGCTCGGCAGACCAATGGTAAAGCCTCCCAGCCACCGAAGGCTTTGAGAGCGCGTTCTTCAAGGGGTGTTCGATGATGACTTTGATGGGATATGCCGAAAAATAAGGATAGAGCTTCCTCGTAGTCAGAACCAATGCCAGGGCGACCTTCTCGATGTGTCGATACCGTAGCTCGATAAGGCTGCTTGATGAAGAAGTGATCTTGAGCATGGGAACTGATGCGGTTGCAGCTGCTGAAGCCGTAGGAGATGTTATTCTTAGATTTTCTGATCGAATAATAATATTAAGAGACATATTATTCGTACCATCCGTGAGATATATGCAATTTAATATCCGTTTCCTCTATAGTTAATAAAGGCTATTCAGCTCTATTTGATGTATGTGGAGTGTCTATTAAACTGAATATAACTTTTATAGTAAGAGGAATGGTTCATAATGGTCTCTATACATTAAATCCAGATCTAGAAATAGAAAACATAACGACAACTGCTTTCCAAATTAATAACTCATCTAAATGTAAAAATCTTTCGGATAACCAAACATTGTTGTGGCATTCGAGATTAGGTCATATAGCCTTAGATAGGGTTCACAGATTAGTGAAGGTCGGGCTTCTGGAAACAGATCATTCGGAGATCCTTCCCACCTGTGAGCCTTGTCTAGAGGGCAAGATGACCAAAAGAATCTTTAAAGGATCAGGAGTGAGAGCCACTGAAGTGTTGGAGTTAATACACTCCGACGTCTGTGGACCCATGAGCGTCAGAGCGATAGGAGGCTATGAGTACTTCGTCACGTTTAGTGATGATTACTCTAGATTCGGCCATGTTTACCTAATGCAACGGAAGTCAGATTCCTTTGACTTGTTCAAAGAATTCAGGGCTGAAGTAGAAAAACAGACAGGTAAATATAGTAAAACCCTTCGATCAGATCGAGGTGGTGAATACCTATCGGACGAATTTCTAATGTACCTAAAGGAGCATGGGATCAGCTCCCAGTTAACTGCTCCTAGTACACCACAGCAGAACAGGGTCTCCGAGAGAAGGAATAAGACCTTGCTAGACATGGTCCGAAGCATGATGAGTTATGCCAGTTTACCAACCGCATTTTGGAGTTATGTCTTAGAAACAGCCACATACATCTTAAACCTTGTCCTATCCAAGTCAGTGCCTTAAACTCCTAGGGAACTGTGGTCGCAGCAGAAGCCGCCACACCGCTAGCGTCGGATCAATGGAGGAAGACTACGTGTAAGAAAATGACCTGCCATTGGATGCGATGACTGGTTCAGATGGTTCGGATGGGAATGGAGCTCGCAAAGGATAATCCTGGACCTCGCTCTACATGCCTAGTTCATACTCTACCTTGCATTGCGCCCAATGAGCTCCCGTACCCAACTTAGCATGAACGGATCGATCCATGCATGCACTTCTATTTTATTATGTTATTTGGAGAGTTCATCACAACCATCCAAGTTCCTGAGCCATGCATGCATCGCAATCGTCTGAAGCTACAAACCCAACCAGATAGCCGTTCCGTGCTACCCAATGCATGCATGCAAGAACATAATGCATGCAGCCCTCTGATTCCCTCTCTTGATCTTTCTCCCGGATTCTCTCTTTCTAATTAAACGCAGCCGTCCTTTGAAACCCGACCCATTGCACCCAGCTCTCTCTCCTCTTTTTCCTACCTAAACCCAAGAGTGCAACCCTCACCAACCCATTAATCACCGCCGTCCGATCCATGATCCTATGCATGCAGCTGTCCTCTTCTCCATCTCATCCAATCACAACCATCCCTTGAATCAAATCGCAACCATCCTATTTAATCCGTGACCAACCCAACCCAGCTGCACCTAGTTGATACCCATGCATGCAGCCCAATCACAGCGCCCGGGATCCACTCTCTCTCTCTCTCTTCCGTTTCTTCCTCTCTCTCTCTCGGACTCTCTCTCTCAATCTCTTTACCGTCTCTCACCTCAGCCCAATCACAGCCATCCGTTTCCTCCAATCCGACGAAACTTAGCCCCCATCGAACTTCTTTCTCTCTCCCTGTTTTCTCTCAACCGAACCAGATGTACCCGATCGTTCTCTCTCTAAAACCCAGCCGTCCGATCCCACCTATCCCATGCAAACCCAGCGCCCAGATCGTTCCACCTAACGTCCAGCTGTACCCGAGTACACCCCCCACCGAACTTCTATCTCTCTAGCCCGATCTCCTTCCCATCTCCGAGCCGTCCGCAGGTCCAGCTCTCTCTCCCGTTCCCTACTTCCTCTTTCTCTCTCCCCCGATTTTCTCTCTCCGGCCAGGATTCCCTCTCTAAAACCAAATCCCAACCGAACCTCTCGGACTCTCTCTAACGTCTCTCTTTCGCTTTCCTTTCTTTCTATCTTACCCGATCTCTCTCGCTCATCTACTCTCTCTATATAAACCAAACCATAAAGGGGGCTGCCATCTACCACTTAGAACTGATCCGAAAACCCTCTCTCACCACCGGACTTTTGCCATCCACCACCGGACCTTTGCCATCCACCACCGAACCCTAGGCATCATCTTCCACATTCACCGGCCACCCTCTACCATTCTGGACCAGAATTGAAACCCTAGCCTCCACTTCCCATAATCCTCCGTCAGTCGTTCATCCGAGCCGCCATTGTACCATTGCTCGAGCCGTCATCCATCATCCGTACCATCGAAGCCGTGCCGCAGCCGAGTCAAAGTGAAGGAGCATCGATCGGAGAGGAGGACCACGAAGATCAAAAGCGTACTTCTAGAATGATTTGTATCTTGTTCTTCTCTTCTTTTACTTTTGATGTAGTGCGAATCATGATGAACTAAATACATTGCTAAGGCTTAGATGAAACCCCGGTTATGAATAATTGTTAGGTTTATTTATATTGTCTATGCCATGCACTCTAGTTCGAATATTTGATTCAATTATCGGATTATTATGATGGAAGTCTCTCACATAGTATGTCATGCATCCTTTGTCGTTATGATAATCCTTCGTAGTAATCAATGCATGTTTATTAACGAAAATTTAGAATCTTGATTAGTTATGCTTTAGCTAGACATCTAATGCTCTATTCTAATATATTTTGCATGAGAATTGAATCATACATATGTCTCTAATCTAATTAAGTGCGTAACGATCGTATTCTCGAGTCGAGCACGGAATTTGTATTCCCGCATGCTACTCGTTCGCATAGATTAATCTAAATAAACCTAGTAACTATGAATAACCGAGGTGGATTCGAATGCCTTAGTACCTTCTCCACTTGAAACTCGACTTACCGTAACTAGCTTGTTTTCCTTTCCTTAATTAGTTTGCTTTTAATCTCAAAACAAATCAACTCTAATTAAAATTATCTTTTAAAGTAGCTTAGGTAAATAGTTAATAACCCTAGATTAGACAGTTTCCTCATTAGCAATCCCTGTGGGATCGACCTCGTAATACGCACCGCTCCTACAAAGTGATTCGTGCACTTGCGAGTTATAATTTAGATCAAATCAGCCCCTTAATATAGGATTAGTTTAGATCGCATCAAGTTTTTGGCGCCGTTGCCGGGGATTGCAACGGAGCTTTCGAATTTAGGTTATTTTATATTTGTCCTATCTAGTTTAATTAGCTTAGTTATTATTCTCTACTTCTAAACAAAAAAAAAAAACTTCTTTTCGAGCGGTGTATGGACACGTGGACCTGCGTGAACGGTCGTTTAGTTCGGAACGAATCACACTACAAGAAATAGGGTCTTTATCGACGGATATTATTATCACCGTCGGTAATAATACACGTTTTACCGACGGTGACAATAATATCCGTCGGTATTATAACTTCAATTTTTTAAATTTTCTTTGCATATTTATACCGACGGTAAACATATTTACCGTCGGTAATATCCTTTATACCGACGGCTACATATAGACCGTCGGCAAAATGTCATCGTCGTGATATTGTACCGACAGAAATTGTATTTCCGTCGGTATAACCAATGTTACCGACAGCCATAATATGTCCGTCGGCAATATACCGACGGTAATTAAATATCCGTCGATAAAATTGTCCCGACGAAACTCAGTGTAAAAACCGAGCCTTTGGAAAAAAATAGAACGTTGATTTTCGTCGTGCTTTTTACCGACGGACGTTAAATTTCTGTCAGTATAACTAATTATACCGACGGAATTTATATGTCCGTCGGCACCATACCGACGGTAATTAAGTTTCCGTTGGTAAAATGTCCCGACGAAACTCAGGGTGCCAAACCGAGCCTCTGGAAAAAATTGAACTTGTGGTTTCGTCGTGGAGTTTTACCGACGGATAGTTATTTACCGTCGGTAAAAATATTAGTTTTACCGACGGAAGGCAAACTTTTCGTCGGTAAAAACCCTGTTATAAATTAAAAAGACGAGATCCCCTTTGATCTCTTCTGTTTCGATCTCTCCCGGCCGCCCCTCTCTCTCTCTCTCTCTCTCTCAATCTCCCCCCCTCCCCGGCCTCCCCCCCCTCCCCAGCCACCCTCCCCCCCCTCCCCGGCCTCCCCCCCCCTCCCCGGCCTCCCTCCCCCCCTCCGGCCGGCCGGCCACCCCTCCCCTCTCGTGCGCACCGGCGAGCTCCGCCTCCTCCTCCTCCTGTGGACTCCGGCGAGCTCCTCTCGTGCACGCCGGCGAGCTCCTCCTCCTCCTCCTCCCCCCGGTTAGCTCCTCCTCCTTGAATGCAAATGCCCTGGAGTTCATTCATCTTACCCATGCATTGCTGATTTTTTTTTTTCATATTTCGATCATGAATGAAGTCTTTCATTTAATTAGACATGCTTTCCCATATTTCAAAATACTCCTTTTACTGATTTCAAATATCTATTTTGTTGATTTATTTTTCATAGTTAGAGCAATTCAATAGTCTTCACTTAATGGATTTCTATCCATATCCATTTTGCTGACATTGCTGATTTTCACGGATGGTGGATGCTGCCACAATTTCTATAATGTCATGTTAAAAAAGGTTATGGCTGGTTAAAAATCCTATATATTTTGCTTGAAAACTCGCAGAGTCGACTCTACACTCGGCCGAGTCGACTCGACTCGGCTGAGTTTCGATCCGACTCGATCCAAAACTCGAGTTTCGATCCGACTCGGCTGAGTTTCGATCCGACTCGAGTTTTGTCGGGTTTTAGCCGAGTTGTCGAGTCTACTCGACTCATTAAGGTTTCGAGTCGAGTCGAGTTTTCGTGTTTTAATTAAAACATTGAATTTTTATATCCTATCAAAACTGAATTGAATGGGGGAATGGGGGGCAAAATGTAGTTTTTAGACTAGGGTGAGCGTCGGTTTTGTCGGTCGGTTTCGGTGTCGGTTTTGTCGGTTATATTTTTTTCGGTTTACGAAAAATCAAAACCGAAACCGAAACCGAAACCGAAATGGTCGGTTTTTGTCGGTTCGGTGTGATATGAGGTATGCTAAAGCCATAAATCTACTCGAGTGACAGAGAGAACCGTCAGACCCCAAGTGTTTACTTGATGAGGCTCCCTGACTTGTTGACTTACTATCGCATAACTTTGGTGCTATGCCTAGCATTCGAACTATCAGCAGTTCAAATGCTGGCCACCAACCCTAGGTTTACTATGTGACTAGTCTACTCATCATAATACACCCATCCATTAGGGATGTGGATGGTCTGTAGAAGTTTTGGTTCGGTGTTCCATACTCAGGAACCGAAACCGAAATTATGCGGAGTCTTATAACATTGTTTGAAATTATATGTCAGGTGTTGTATAGCCAGATAGACGAAGATGTCTTCGATCGATAAGAGTTGGATGCGTAATTCGAATCGCATGAGCCAAGAGTACAGAGAAGGAGTCAGGAAATTTCTGGATTTTGTATTTGAGCGTCTTGCACCGCTTGATGGAAAAATTGTGTGTCCCTGTATAGACTGCGGAAGGGTGATTAGGAAGGTTTGAGAGGAATGTGAGGTTGATCTGGTAATGCGTGGCATTGACATTACCTATACCCGTTGGTTCTCGCACGGTGAGGAGCTAGATGCAGTCCCTATGGCAGCTCACGTTGAAACTTCAAACACAGTGATCGCTGATGATAATATTAATACAGACGATGACGATGACATGCAGGGTATGATACATGATTTGCAAGGTGGAATAGGTACGGAAACACCGTCAGGTGATCAGCCCAATATTGAAGCGGACAAGTTCTACAGATTGCTTAAAGATGCCGAACAACCTCTATACCCGGGGTGTGAGAAGTTTTCAAAACTCTCTTTCACTGTAAAGCTTCTTCATTTGAAGTGCCTCAATGGTTGGAGTAATAAGTCATTTAATATGTTGGTAGAGTTGCTGAAAGAGGCTTTTCCTATGGGTGAGACAGTACCGAAATCATTCTACGAGGCGAAGAAGACAATTAAAGATCTCGGTCTGGGTTATGAGAAAATTGATGCATGCGTGAACGATTGTATGTTGTACCGGAAAGAGTACGAACATGCGCGGTCATGCCACATATGCGGAGCAACGAGATATAAAGAGACGGATGCCGAGTCTAGTACCAGTCGAAGGAAGAAAAATGTATCTGCAAAGGTTCTCCTATACTTCCCGCTCAGGGACAGGCTTCAGAGGTTGTTTATGTCATCGAAGACTGCTGAGCACATGAGGTGGCATGCACGAGAACGTATAGATGACGGGATTATGAGACATCCGGCCGACTCTCTGATGTGGAAAGATTTTGATCATACATATCCTGAATTCGCATGTGAAGTTCGCAACGTCAGGTTAGGGCTTGCTAGCGATGGCTTCAATCCCTTTGGGAATATGAGTGTGTCGTACAACATTTGGCCAGTTGTCCTAGTTCCATACAATTTGCCTCCCTGGATGTGCTTAAAAAAGCCATACACAATGCTCTCCTTGCTCATTCCCGGACCCAGGTTGCCTGGTAATGATATTGACGTTTACTTGCAGCCGTTGATTGAGGAGTTGAACGAGTTATGGGAAGTTGGGGCCGATACGTATGATGCCTCGTTGCGCCAGAATTTTCGGATGCATGCGGCACTTCTATGGACCATCAACGATTTTCCTGCATATGCCAACTTATCCGGGTGGAGTACTAAAGGAAAATTGGCATGCCCTACATGCAATAAGGAGACAGATTCATTACGGTTGAAGAACGGAGGTAAGTTCTGTTATATGGGCCATCGAAGATTCCTTGTTGACGGCCATAAGTGGAGGCAGAACAAAAGAGCTTTCAACGGCAAGAAGGAACTTGCAAAGGCCCCGGAGTAGCTTTCGGGGGTAGAAGTCTTGTGCGAATTGGATCAGCTTGATGCCGTGGCACTTGGAAAAGGTAAAAAGAAGAGAACGCATGAAGATTCTACGCGTGAGCATAACTGGAAGAAGAAGAGTATTTTCTTTAAACTACCGTACTGGAGCAGCCTACTCTTGCGGCATAACTTGGATGTCATGCATATCGAGAAAAATGTGTGTGACAATATTATAGGAACACTGCTGAATCTCGACGGTAAGACGAAGGATAATCTTAAATCTCGTCTCGATCTTAAGGAGTTGGGCATCCGAAAATCACTTCATCCCCAAGAGATTGGGGATAAGTATGTGTTGCCAGTTGCATGCTACACCATGAGCTCACAGCAAAAGGCAGCCTTATGTGCATTCCTACGGTCTGTGAAAACGCCAGACGGTTATTCTTCGAATATCGCACGATGCGTGCAAGAGAACGGCCGGAAGTTGTCTGGATTAAAGAGCCATGATTGTCATGTTCTTATGCAGCGATTGTTATCTCTTGCTATACGTGGGAATTTAACCGAAGAGGTGTCCGGTCCGTTAATTGAGCTCAGCACTTTTTTCAGACAGTTGTGCTCGAAGGTACTTAGAGTGGACCAACTTGAACAGATGGAGAGGGATATTGCGCTCACATTGTGCAAGTTAGAGATGATATTTCCACCTTCCTTCTTTGATGTCATGGTGCATTTGACCGTTCACTTGGCAAATGAGGCCAAACTCGGCGGCCCAGTTCATTACCGGTGGATGTATTTTATCGAGAGGTAATCGTCTCGTCTCATTCGCACAATGTATTTGATCGTTCTTGATATATTCATCCAAATATTTTTTTCTCAAATTAGGTACTTGCGAACATTGAAATCATATGTTCGTAATAAAAGTCATCCGGAGGGATCAATTGCTGAAGGATACCTAGCAGAAGAATGTCTAACATTCTGCTCAAGATACCTACATGGTATAGACACGCGATTCAATCAACTTGAGCGGAACTATGACGGTGGTCCAATAGACTTCGATGGGGGTCTGTCTATATTTGCCGAAATGGGTAGACCTGTAGGAGGAGGCAAAACCCGTCGATTGTCTGTAGATGAGATTCAACAGGCACATATGTATGTGTTGCGCCAATGTGATGAAGTGTGGCCATTCATTGAGTAAGCATTTTACGATCATTTACTCATTCTTTCAGTCCATTCATTAAGTATATGTGCTAATTATAATCTAATTCATAACCGGTAAAACAGGAAGCATAAAGCCATCATTAATAATCGGGGTACTCGAAATGCTCCCCAAATTTATGATCGTGAATTCCCATCGTGGTTCGAGAAACATGTAAGTATTCACATCATTACTGAATTTCATTGACATCCATTACCGAACAATAATTATGTGTTCATATCATGAATGTCGTGTGGTTATTATAGGCACAGGAGCTGCACGACAACCACGATCCGCTGATGAATGAGGATCTCTGGCGCTTATCTTGTAGTCCTTTGCAAGACGCAATATCGTACGATGGTTATATCGTGAACGGTTATAGATTTCGGACGAAAGATAGTGAAAAATCACGAAGAACCCAAAATAGTGGGGTTGTCGTCAACGGTGAGCAAGAAGAATTAGAAAATATCGACTTCTACGGCGTCCTCAACGAGATTCTCGAGATTAAATTCCTTGGTCAAAATCGGATCGTATTATTCAAATGCGATTGGTATGATGTTAATAATCGCGGGACTGGTTATAATGTCGACAAATACGGTTTTATCAGCATCAACACTGCCAAGAGATTGAATACCCAATATGAAGATCCATTCATTCTTGCCTCTCAAGCGCAAAAGATATTTTATGCACCGGATAATACCTCTTCAGGTTGGCAAATTGTAGTTAGGTCACCACCCAGAGATTTTTATGACATGGGAGACAAGGATGCGGGGGTCATCGATGATGATTTGGATGCATACCAGAATGATGAGATAATCATTGTCGACGCAGTGCACAACGAAAATGAAGATGTCGACAATATAAACTGGACAGCGAATGCAGATCAAATAATAAAAGAGGGAAGCGATGAGAGTGACAGAGATGAGACAGAAAATGACTAGACCGTATGTAAATCAAATTGTTTCATATTTAAATCAAATTGTTTCATATATAATTAAATCATATTGTTTCATATGTATATCATATTATTTCATATGTAAATCATACCGTTTCACCGATTCATATGTAAATCATACCGTTTCATATGTAAATCATACCGTTTCACCGATTTACGATCCGATCGATTCACCGATTTAGAGTCTAAGAGTTGGAAAATCATAAGTTAGCGTGTTTCGGATATGAAATAGGTTTGGATTCGATCCGATCGTCATCGGATCGGTATCCGATAATTCAAACTTGGAATTATTCCGTATTTCGGACTTGCGAGCGGGTTCTAATTGGATATTTGACCAATTTACGCTCCGATTCACCGATTTAGAGTCTAAGTGTTGGAAAATCATAACTTAGCGTGTTTCGGATATGAAATAGGTTTGGATTCGATCGGTTCGTCATCGGATCGGCATCCGATAATTCAAACTTGGAATTATTCCGTATTTCGGACTTGCGAGCGGGTTCTAATTGGATATTTGACCAATTTACGCTCCGATTCACCGATTTAGAGTCAAAGTATTGGAAAATCATAAGTTAGCGTGTTTCGGATATGAAATAGGTTTGGATTCGATCCGATCGTCATCGGATCCGCATCCGATAATTCGAAGTTGGAATTATTCCGTATTTCGGACTTGCGAACGGGTTCTAATTGGATATTTGACCAATTTACGATTCGATTCACCGATTTAGAGTCTAAGTGTTGGAAAATCATAAGTTAGCGTGTTTCGGATATGAAATAGCTAGGTTTGGATTCGATCGGATCGTCATCGGATCGGCATTCGATAATTCAAACTTGGAATTATTCCGTATTTCGGACTTGCGAGCAGGTTCTAATTGGATATTTGACCAATTTACGCTCCGATTCACCGATTTAGAGTCTAAGTGTTGGAAAATCATAACTTAGCGTGTTTCGGATATAAAATAGGTTTGGATTCGATCCGATCGTCATCGGATCGGCATCCGATAATTCGAAGTTGGAATTATTCCGTATTTCGGACTTGCGAGCGGGTTCTAATTGGATATTTGACCAATTTACGCTCCGGTTCACCGATTTAGAATCTAAGTGTTGGATAATCATAACTTAGCGTGTTTCGGATATGAAATAGGTTTGGATTCGATCCGATCGTTATCGGATCGGCATCCGATAATTCGAACTTGGAATTATATTCCGTATTTCGGACTTGCGAGCGGGTTCTAATTGGATATTTGACCAATTTACGATCCGATTAACCGATTTAGAGTCTAACTGTTTCATATTGTTTCATATTGTTTCATATTGCGAGCGGGTTCATATTGTTTCATATTGTTTCATATGTAAATCATACTGTTTCATATGTAAATCATACTGTTTCATATTGTTTCATATGTAAATCTTACTGTTTCATATGTAAATTAAATTGTTTCAGATGGCATCACGGTCATATGTTCGTAGAGGCAGAGGCAGGGGTGGGGTAGCTCGGAGCGCTCCGGCTGCCACCCCAGGGTCCGAGGCTGAGTCGTCCGGATCTGGTAGTGCTGTTCCTCTCTCCACACCAGCTCCTGCTGTGGTCGCAGCCTCCGGAGCTTCGAGCAGTGCTCAGCACTCGGCTACATCGTCTACGCCCACAGGTAATGTTTAGATCTAAAGTTTTATACATGTTGTAAATACTTCTTCAGTACTGATGTATATTTTATTTGCAGGGTCGACCAGGCACGTAGGCGACCGGGGCGTGACGACGGCCCGGTGCTTGTCGGCCTTACGCGAGCCGCTGTCCCTACAGTGGAGCGGCGGGACCTTTGTGGGCGAGCACGCTTCAGACGCCGCCACGTGGGTCGGTATGATAGTACGGGAGGAGAGGAATGCCCCGATTGTGGGGTTAAGAGGGTGGAAGAACATTGATGCATCCTATAAGGAGAGGATGTATCAGCAGTTTTTGGTACGTTAGTTTCATTAAAGCATTTTAGAATAATATCGTACTTCTTGATAATTTGATTTGATAAAATGACTTGTTTCTAAATTGATTTTACAGGAGAAATTTAAATGGGAGAACATGGAAACCGACACCCATCGGGAGGACTTGTGGAAGACGATGGGTAAGCGGTACAGGGATTACCGTCACGAGCTCTACAAGCTCTACGGTTACTTGGTCGGCCAGCCGGCTGAGGAGGTACAGGCTGCGGCCGGGACGAGAGACGCGCCACCGCTACACATTCTACAGTTTTTGGTCGCTCACTGGGCCACCCCTAGCTTTCAGGTATAATTATAATTTTGTTGATTCATACTTGTTTTAATGTTATACTAAAAATTTGTATTGATGTTTCAAAATTTAATCGATTGCACAGAATAAATCTGCTATAGGCAAGCAGAATAGAAGTGCCTCGACGACACCTGCTCCAGTGAAGGGGAGGACCTCCATGCCCCAGCTTGCCCAGCAGCTGGTAAATTATACAAACATTGTTATTATTTAAAACTCTATACATGTTATATTAACTCATCTATTTATTTTATATGTCCAACAGACACAGTCCTTGGGCCACGAGCCTAATAGGATTGACCTTTTTGAGGCCTCTAGGAGGCGGCGTATCGATGGGGCATTTCTGGACGACTGGGTTGCCTCGCAAGTGGTAAGTAATTAAATTACTGTTAATATATTCTTATACATATGCCATAAAATATCATTGAATATCATTGGTTGTTTTTATATAGGAGAGGATGCGACTTCTGGTGACCCCGTCGGGCGAGGCCGGCTCCTCCACCAGCTCAGTATCTGTCGACTCAGCGATGTATACTGTGCTGAGACCTGCCACGCACGGCCGTGTCCTCTGTACGGGCCTTGGAGTCACGCCCTCCTCCTACTTTGGACGAGAGGGTATGCGCTCGAGGGCACGGGACACCCAGACCGGTGCTATCACTCAGCTGCAGTCTACGCTAGACGCGGAACGAGAGCAGAGGCAGGCCCTCGAGCAGAGGATTGAGGCGGAGCGAGAGCAGAGGCAGGCCCTCGAGCAGAGGGTTGAGGCGGAGAAGAAGGCCCTCGATGAGGAAAGAGAAGCTCGCAGGGAACTAGAGCGTCGGCTTAATGACTTCATAAGCCGGTCTAGCGGTGGCTCATGATCAGGTACTTACTAATCTTTATAATATTAGTAAAAAATATGAATCATACTAATTTGAGTTTAGATCATATTATCACACTTATGATTTTCCAACACTTAGATTCTAAATCGGTGAATCGAAGCGTAAATTCTTCAAATATCCAATTAGAACCCGCTCGCAAGTCCGAAATACGGAATAATTACAAGTTTGAATTATCGGATGCCGATCCGATACGGATCGGATCGAATCCAAACCTATTTCATATCCGAAACACGCTAAGTTATGATTTTCCAACACTTAGATTCTAAATCGGTGAATCGGAGCATAAATTCTTCAAATATCCAATTAGAACTCGCTTGCAAGTCCGAAATACGGAATAATTCCAAGTTCGAATTATTGGATGCCGATCCGATGATGATCCGATCGAATCCAAACCTATTTCATATCCGAAACACGCTAACTTATGATTTTCCAACACTTAAACTCTAAATCGGTGAATCGGAGCGTAAATTGGTCAAATATCAAATTAGAACCCGCTCGCAAGTCCGAAATACGGAATAATTCCTAGTTCGAATTATTGGATGCCGATCCGATGATGATCCGATCGAATCCAAACCTATTTCATATCCGAAACACGCTAACTTATGATTTTCCAACACTTAGACTCTAAATCGGTGAATCGGAACGTAAATTGGTCAAATATCCAATTAGAACCCGCTCGCAAGTCCGAAATACGGAATAATTCAAAGTTCGAATTATCGGATGCTGATCCGATGACGATCGGATCGAATCCAAACCTATTTCATATCCGAAACACGCTAACTTATGATTTTCCAACACTTAGACTCTAAATCGGTGAATCGGAGCGTAAATTGGTCAAATATCCAATTAGAACCCGCTCGCAAGTCCGAAATACGGAATAATTCCAAGTTCAAATTATCGGATGCCGATCCGATGACGATCGGATCGAATCCAAACCTATTTTATATCCGAAACACGCTAACTTATGATTTTCCAACACTTAGACTCTAAATCGGTGAATCGGAGCGTAAATTTGTCAAATATCCAATTAGAACCCGCTCGCAAGTCCGAAATACGGAATAATTCCAAGTTTGAATTATCGGATGCCGATCCGATGATGATCCGATCGAATCCAAACCTATTTCATATCCGAAACACGCTAACTTATGATTTTCCAACACTTAGACTCTAAATCGGTGAATCGGAACGTAAATTGGTCAAATATCCAATTAGAACCCGCTCGCAAGTCCGAAATACGGAATAATTCAAAGTTCGAATTATCGGATGCCGATCCGATGACGATCGGATCGAATCCAAACCTATTTCATATCCGAAACACGCTAACTTATGATTTTCCAACACTTAGACTCTAAATCGGTGAATCGGAGCGTAAATTGGTCAAATATCCAATTAGAACCCGCTCGCAAGTCCGAAATACGGAATAATTCCAACTTCGAATTACCGGATGCCGATCCGATGACGATCGGATCGAATCCAAACCTATTTCATATCCGAAACACGCTAACTTATGATTTTCCAACACTTAGACTCTAAATCGGTGAATCGGAGCGTAAATTGGTCAAATATCAAATTAGAACCCGCTCGCAAGTCCGAAATACGGAATAATTCCAAGTTAGAATTATCGGATGCCGATCCGATGATGATCCGATCGAATCCAAATCTATTTCATATCCGAAACACGCTAACTTATGATTTTCCAACACTTAGACTCTAAATCGGTGAATCGGAGCGTAAATTGGTCAAATATCCAATTAGAACCCGCTCGCAAGTCCGAAATACGGAATAATTCCAAGTTCGAATTATCGGATGCCGATCCGATGATGATCCGATCGAATCCAAACCTATTTCATATCCGAAACACGCTAACTTATGATTTTCCAACACTTAGACTCTAAATCGGTGAATCGAAACGTAAATTGGTCAAATATCCAATTAAAACCCGCTCGCAAGTCCGAAATACGGAATAATTCCAACTTCAAATTACCGGATGCCGATCCGATGACGATCGGATCGAATCCAAACCTATTTCATATCCGAAACACGCTAACTTATGATTTTCCAACACTTATACTCTAAATCGGTGTATCGGATCGTAAATTGGTCAAATATCCAATTAGAACCCGCTCGCAAGTCCGAAATACGGAATAATTCCAAGTTCGAATTATCGGATGCCGATCCGATGACGATCGGATCGAATCCAAACCTATTTCATATCCGAAACACGCTAACTTATGATTTTCCAACACTTAGACTCTAAATCGGTGAATCGGAGCGTAAATTGGTCAAATATCAAATTAGAACCCGCTCGCAAGTCCGAAATATGGAATAATTCCAAGTTCGAATTATCGGATGCCGATCCGACGATGATCCGATCGAATCCAAACCTATTTCATATCCGAAACACGCTAACTTATGATTTTCCAACACTTAGACTCTAAATCGGTGAATCGGAGCGTAAATTGGTCAAATATCAAATTAGAACCCGCTCGCAAGTCCGAAATACGGAATAATTCCAAGTTCGAATTATCGGATGCCGATCCGATGATAATCCGATCGAATCCAAACCTATTTCATATCCGAAACACGCTAACTTATGATTTTCCAACACTTAGACTCTAAATCGGTGAATCGGAGCGTAAATTGGTCAAATATCAAATTAGAACCCGCTCGCAAGTCCAAAATACGGAATAATTCCAAGTTCGAATTATCGGATGCCGATCCGATGACGATCAGATCGAATCCAAACCTATTTCATATCCGAAACACGCTAACTTATGATTTTCCAACACTTAGACTCTAAATCGGTGAATCGGAGCGTAAATTGGTCAAATATCAAATTAGAACCCGCTCGCAAGTCCGAAATACGGAATAATTCCAAGTTCGATTTATCGGATGCCGATCCGATGATGATCCGATCGAATCCAAACCTATTTCATATCCGAAACACGCTAACTTATGATTTTCCAACACTTAGACTCTAAATCGGTTAATCGGAACGTAAATTGGTCAAATATCCAATTAGAACCCGCTCGCAAGTCCGAAATACGGAATAATTCCAAGTTCGAATTATCGGATGCCGATCCGATGACGATCGGATCGAATCCAAACCTATTTCATATCCGAAACACGCTAACTTATGATTTTCCAACACTTAGACTCTAAATCGGTGAATCGGAGCGTAAATTGGTCAAATATCCAATTAGAACCCGCTCGCAAGTCCGAAATACGGAATAATTCCAACTTTGAATTACCGGATGCCGATCCGATGACGATCGGATCGAATCCAAACCTATTTCTTATCCGAAACACGCTAACTTATGATTTTCCAACACTTAGACTCTAAATCGGTGAATCGGAGCGTAAATTGGTCAAATATCAAATTAGAACCCGCTCGCAAGTTCGAAATACGGAATAATTCCATGTTCGAATTATCGGATGCCGATCCGATGATGATCCGATCAAATCCAAACCTATTTCATATCCGAAACACGTTAACTTATGATTTTCCAACACTTAGACTCTAAATCGGTGAATCGGAACGTAAATTGGTCAAATATCCAATTAGAACCCGCTCGCAAGTCCGAAATACGGAATAATTCCAAGTTCGAATTATCGGATGCCGATCCGATGATGATCCGATCGAATCCAAACCTATTTCATATCCGAAACACGCTAACTTATGATTTTCCAACACTTAGACTCTAAATCGGTGAATCGGAACGTAAATTGGTCAAATATCCAATTAGAACCCGCTCGCAAGTCTGAAATACGGAATAATTCCAACTTCGAATTACCGGATGCCGATCCGATGACGATCGGATCGAATCCAAACCTATTTCATATCCGAAACACGCTAACTTATGATTTTCCAACACTTAGACTCTAAATCGGTGAATCGGAGCGTAAATTGGTCAAATATCCAATTAGAATCCGCTCGCAAGTCCGAAATACGGAATAATTCCAAGTTCGAATTATCGGATGCCGATCCGATGACGATCGGATCGAATCTAAACCTATTTCATATCCGAAACACGCTAACTTATGATTTTCCAACACTTAGACTCTAAATCGGTGAATCGGAGCGTAAATTGGTCAAATATCAAATTAGAACCCGCTCGCAAGTCCGAAATACGGAATAATTCCAAGTTCGAATTATCGGATGCCGATCCGATGATGATCCGATCGAATCCAAACCTATTTCATATCCGAAACACGCTAACTTATGATTTTCCAACACTTAGACTCTAAATCGGTGAATCGGAGCGTAAATTGGTCAAATATCAAATTAGAACCCGCTCGCAAGTCCGAAATACGGAATAATTCCAAGTTCGAATTATCGGATGCTGATCCGATGATAATCCGATCGAATCCAAACCTATTTCATATCCGAAACACGCTAACTTATGATTTTCCAACACTTAGACTCTAAATCGGTGAATCGGAACGTAAATTGGTCAAATATCCAATTAGAACCCGCTCGCAAGTCCGAAATACGGAATAATTCCAAGTTCGAATTATCGGATGCCGATCCGATGACGATCGGATCGAATCCAAACCTATTTCATATCCGAAACACGCTAACTTATGATTTTCCAACACTTAGACTCTAAATCGGTGAATCGGAGCGTAAATTGGTCAAATATCCAATTAGAACCCGCTCGCAAGTCCGAAATACGGAATAAATCCAACTTCGAATTATCGGATGCCGATATGATGACGATCGGATCGAATCCAAACCTATTTCATATCCGAAACACGCTAACTTATGATTTTCCAACACTTAGACTCTAAATCGGTGAATCGGAGCGTAAATTGGTCAAATATCCAATTAGAACCCACTCGCAAGTCCGAAATACGGAATAATTCCAAGTTCGAATTATCGAATGCCGATCCGATGACGATCCGATCGAACCCAAACCTAGCTATTTCATATCCGAAACACGCTAAGTTATGATTTTTCAACACTTAGACTCTAAATCGGTGAATCGGAGCGTAAATTGGTCAAATATCCAATTAGAACCCGCTCGCAAGTCCGAAATACGGAATAATTCCAAGTTCGAATTATCGGATGCCGATAATTCTACGATCGGATCGAATCCAAACCTATTTCCAAACCGAAACACGCTAACTTATCATTTTTTAACTCTTAGACTCAGTTATAGATATAAACCATTTTTTTAACAAATACATGTTAATTGCAGGAGCAGGGCGGCGTCAGGGGATCGATGAGAGCACCAGCGTTGGTGGTGGGCGGGCGTGGTTGAGATAGGGCGGCGTCAGGGGATCGATGAGAGCACCGACGTTGGTGGCGGGCGGGGGTGGTTGAGATAGGACATGTATCATCTCTCAGTTCTGGATTGTGTAAATATTATTTTGTAATATATGGTTATTTTTTGTTCTTGTCTATAATTGTCGGCCGGGAACTGTGGTAATATTTGATAATTTGCTGTAATTTTTTATCAATTTAGGTAAAATTTTAAAATTTGCGGTAATATTTTATAAATTGTGGTAATATTTGATAAATTGTGGTAATATATTGTGGTATTGAATCACAGGAATTAATTAACATTATTTAGGTAAATTTATTAAAAAAAAAATATACTTATTACCGACGGAAATTAATTATTCCGTCGGTAATAATATTTTTATTTTTTTTAAATTATTAATAATGTGCCGACGGCATATAATATCCGTCGGTAATATATATATTATTACCGACGGGTAATATATATATGCGTCGGTAATAGATATAGTATTACCGACGGTTATATAAATTTTGTCGGTAATATACATATTATTACCGACGGGTAATATATATGTGTCGGTAATATATATAGTATTACCGACAGGATAGACTATACCCGTCGGTAAAATGGTTATATATTACCGACGTATTATTATGTTTCGTCGGTAATACTATATTATATTAGTTTTTAATTGATTAAATATTACCGACGGCTTTAATATTACCGTCGGTATTAATTATTATTACCGACGGTAATAATTAGTCCGTCGTATTGTTTTCCCCGACGCCTTCTTTTCCGACAGCCAGCGACGGAAATATCTTCCGTCGCTATAGAACATTACCGACGGAATTTTAATATTACCGACGGATATTGTCCGTCGGTAATAACTGTTTTTTTTGTAGTGTCATTAGATATTCCACTCACCTTTGTGGGTAACGTCTCCATCTTTAATACAATGGCGAATGGAAACCCATCTCAAGCGATGACCCTGAAGGAGTACATGTACCCTACTCGGTCCACTTAACCTTTTAGCATCACACTTCCAGCTGCTACGTCTCACTTCGAAATTAAATCCGACATGATACAGATGCTACCGGTCTTCCGTGGCATGGCCAATGAAAACCCATACCAACACGTTAGGGAGTTCGAAGATATCTGCGGTACAATAAAATTTAATCAAGTTACTGATGACTCTCTCAAACTTAGGTTATTCCCATTCTCCCTGAAAGAAAAAGCCAAAGCTTGGCTAATTTCGATACAACCGGGAACCTTTACGACTTGGAAGAGTCTAGCTGAAGCATTCTATAAGAAATTCTATTCCAAGCAGAAAACTGCTATTGTACGTCAATCCCTCAACATATTTCATCAATTAGAGGGAGAGACTTTCTACACGTACTTCGAAAGATTCAAAAATCTTCTACTTGAATGCCCTCATCATGGGTTTGAAAAAATTCGTCTGATCCAGATCCTCTACGAAGGTCTCAACTATACGACTAAGACTATGGTAGAATCTCTCTGTAATGGACGCTTTACCGAGAAGACTGTCGATGAGGTCTGGAATTATTTCGAAGAAATGGGTAGAGAATACATTAGAATGGGAGCCAGTTAGTGTTGACCCGAAGAACCCCATTGCTACTAGCAAGGGAGGTATTTATAAAGTCGAATCTAGTTTTGAGAATGATGCCAAAATGGCGGCACTAATACGAAGACTCAAAGCGAAGTAAATAAGGAGGCGAACACTACTGCTCCTGAACCTACTAGATTTAAGGAATCCCCTATCTGTGTCTTGTGTGACGGAACCGACCATCTGGTCGAGGATGGCCCTGGTTTACCAGTGGTTAAAGCTGAGCAAGCAAATGTGCTTGATACTTTCCGTAAGTTCAACCAAGGTAATAACCCTTATAGTCAAACCTATAATCCTGGTTGGCAAAACCATCCAAACCTTTCTTGGAAGCCACCATAAGGGTATGGAGGAGCATAATCTTTTCAAGGTCCTAACCAATAATCTTCCTCTAATCAACAATATAGATCCAATAACCAGTTCAATTAAGAGAACCAAATTACTGCGGCACCACAAGTACCTCCCTACATCCCTCCTAATCAAAGAAAGCCATCAGTGAAAGATATGCTCCAATAAATTATACAAAAACAGGAAAACAGGAGCAATCTGACAAGGTCAATCAACTTGTCATAGCTAAATTAGAAACTCAATTCGAACAACTTGCAGAGTCAATAGGAGGACGAGAGAAAGGCCAATTTTCAAGTCAAACAATTCCTAATCCAAAAGGACAAAGCTATGGCCAAAACTCTTCAAAAGGTCAGTTCGAAGTTGGAACTACCTCTAGGGAATCCCATAAAGAAGGTCAAGCAATCCATACCCTACGATCTGGCAAGGAAGTGGACAATCAAGTTTTAAATCCAGATGAAAACTAAACCAATACTGAAACTTCTAATGAGAATCATAGTCAACCTGCTCAAGAGGATACAACAACTCAAAAAGATAAAGAACCTATCATTGAATCTTGCACAAGATCTTATGTACCCAAGGCCCCATTCCCACAGTGCCTGCAAGCCAATAAAAAATCTAATCAAAATGAGGGCATCCTAGAAGTCTTTAAAAACATGCAAATCAATATCCCATTCTTGGATGCCATCAAGCAAATACCCTCCTATGCTAAGTTCCTCAAGGACCTTACTACTATTAAAAGAAAAACGTCTGTCCCTTGTGCTGCTACTATGGCAGCCCAAGCCTCCTGTTTTATCCAACAGACTGTTGCACCCAAGTATAAGGATCCGAGCTGTTCAATTATTTCTATAGGAATAGGAGACACAATAGTGGAAAAGTATCTTCTGGATTTGGGTGCTAGCGTTAACCTTCTATCCTATTCGGTTTACACTAAATTAGATTTGGGGGAGTTAAAACCCACAACCCTGACGTTACTTTTAGCCGATAGGTCTGTAAAAATTCCAAAGGGCGTTGTTGAAGATGTCATCATTAAGGTGGACGAATTCTACTTTCCTGCTGATTTTGTCGTCCTTGATACTGAGCCAGTCCTAAACCCCAATAAGCACATCCCTGTGATCTTAGGTCGACCATTCCTTACCACGACGGATGCTGTTATTCGATAATTTGCACTTTCGAGCTCCGTATTTTTCATGCATGCAATGTATGAGAGTGAACCAATATGTCGTTCGGTTCGTATGAAAGTCTCCTATATCGTGGTACAAAGAAACTTATGCAGTTTACATGTATTATAAAAGTTTTACGTAGCAGAGTGACGCTATATGCATGATAAAGAAAGGATAATTCGCACCAAATGGACGCTCAACACCTAGCTCGCTCTCCTATACTGGAAGCACCCAGAGTCAGAGATAAGCTCGGCATCTATTTATCTGTGACAAAGCATACGGTAAGCGGCATCCTCATTTTGGAGGTTGGTGGAACTATAGAGGTATATCTGATATGATATCCTACTTATTGGAAATGATGTAAGAACGTTGTCAACGGTAAAAGTCTAGCTATCAAAACAATTTGACATGAAAGACCTAGGTGAAGCGAGTTATGTTTTGGGGATCAAGGTAACTCGAGATCGTCAGAACATAATTCTTTCGCTGTCACAGGCTGCATATATGGATAAGATTCTGGCCAGGTTTGCAATGCAAAACTCCAAGAAAGGTCTATTGCTTTTAGGCAAGGGGATCAAGTTGTCCAATGATCAAGGCCCTAAGACACCTGAGCAGAAGGCAGAGATGCAGAAGGTACCTTATGCATCAGCGTTAGATAGCCTAATGTATACAATGTATTGTACTAGGCCGGATATCTGTTTTGTAGTAGGAATGATGGGTCGATTTCAGTCAAACCCGTGTCCAGCACACTGGACTGTAAAGAATATACTCAAATACATTCTTCGAATGAGGGATTATGGGTTAGTTTATACTTTACAAGATCTGACGCCGATTGGGTACACGGATTCTGACTTCATGTCAGATGTGGAATCCAGAAAGTTGACTTCAGGGTTTGTCTTTACTTTAGGAGAAGGAGCTGTCAGTTGGCAGAGTGTGAAGCAGAAATGCATCACAGACTCTACTACTAAGGCTGAGTACGTAGCAGCGTGCGAAGCAGCGAAAGAGGCAGTGTGGCTCAAGAAGTTCTTGACGAACTTAAGGTGTGTACCAAAGGCTCAAAGAGTTATTATCCTTTATTGTAACAATAGCGAAGCGGTAGTACAATCAAAGGAGCCAAGGAACCACCAGAGGGAAAGCACATCGAGCGCAAGTACCACCTGATCCGGCAGTTTTAAAAGAAAGGGTAAGTGATGGTTCTGCAGTTATTACATAATCAACTGAAAATAATAAAACTAGTTAACACCTCTAATGTCCTCCCTCGATAGCTAATCAAGCTCCTCTAGGAAGCGCCTGAGAAGGATCTATGGTACCTGAAAAGAGTGTGCAACAACGGGGTGAGCTTACTAGGTAAACTCAGTGAACCATTAACCCTAAACTAGCTAGGGTAAACCATAGTCATACCCTGCCCTTCTAGAAGTCTACGAGGGCGACAACATATACATACATATATTGCAAATAAGATAATTCAGCTAGCTAATATGGCAGTTCTACTATGGTACAACTATAACTAGTAAATGTAAGTCAAATAATCATCCAGATTAAAAGTATGCAACTAATCGCCGAATGTTAGTTCTACCTACTCCTAAAGTGAACCGGCAGTTTTAAACACTTAATCTCAGATTTAATTATCAATAATATATTATCGGGTTTATCAGATTAACTAACAGAAAGAAATAACCACACACAGATTTTACATCAGGCTCAGGGTCCACTCCCTGAACTTGATCAGCGCAATAGCTCTATTCTTCCTTCAAGTTCTCTGATCCGGCCCAAAGTCTCTGCGCACGGTTCCTGGTTCACACCACCATGTACACTTCTGCCAGTTTGGTTCGTCCTTCGGGTACCACTAGAGCCCTCCTGCAGACGTGCTCCACCCTGGAATCTATTTTCATCATTTTTCTGTAAATGAAAAAACTATCCTGCTCTGAGCAATTGCTCATTCAGGTACAATTTTCTAGGAAAATAGAAAAAAATCCTTGTAGAGAGCCCTGGGAAACCAAGGATGACAAAACCATCCTCGCCCATAATGGCCTAATACACCATCTACAGAGAATTAAAAAATTAAAACGCATTCATTCACATAATCTAGGGTTCGACCCCTAGATGCATAAACCAATTTAAGCATTTTACTTTTCAGAGCGGCACCTGCAAAAAACTCATACAAACATATATATATATATATATATATATATATATATATATATATATATATATATATATATATATATATATATATATATATATATATATATATATATATATATATATATATATATATATATATATATATATATATATATATATATATATATATATATATATATATATATATATATATATATATATATATATATGCATGCATGATACGAAACGAACCCAATGATGGACTATCCTTTCATGTGCGTATAATTGGATTCGATGGGAATCTCATCATATACCACACACCTGAACGCTGGCTCTGATACCAGTTGTTGGGAAAAAATTAATTTCCTAGATCAAAGTTTGTGCAACAAGAGTCGGGCAGCGGTCGTAGGACCACATTATCGAGTGTGTGCTACAAAAATTCTACATTATATAATCCTATCATCTGCACATGATGGAATAGTATGAACCCCTAATCGTCATTCTAACGAGATGATGCAACATACATCAGATGACCTATGCATTAAAACTTAGAACAAGCGATAGAAAAATTATACCTTCGTGTATATTTTTTTTTTCACTGCGGAGGATTTTCTTCTTTGTTGGTGGAGATGGATGCCGAGGTTCGGATGAAGAGGATCCGAATAGACTTAATCATAGCTACTGGTGAGAAGGTCTCGTCATAGTCTATCCCTTCTCTCTGGGTAAAACCCTTGGCAACTAATCCAGTTTTATAAGTCTCAACGGAACCATCAGGTTCTCTTTTCTTTTTATACACCCACTTACACCCAATGGATTTAATATTGGGTGTAGGTGCAATAAGAGTCCAGACAACATTCTGGGATATTGATGCAATTTCTTCCTCCATGGCTTTTTGCCAATTTGTTCTATCAGAAGCTCCCACTGCCTCGTTATAGGTCAAGGGATTATCCTCCTGATACTCTAGATCAGCCAACAAGTTTTCTCCATAGTATCTCTCAGGAGCTCTGATGATTCTCCCACTGCGATAAGGAAGTAGTTCAAAGTGAGTAGGTTCTACAGAATATGGTATATCAGTACACGTATCTACTTGTTTGCATGCATCCTAGTGTGAATCTAGGTTGGGTCAATTACCGTTACAGCTATCAAAATGTTACACGCATTATTATTCAGAGGCAAGGGATAGTATGCCCACCTCCCACATGCAGTACCGGTTTTCCGTCTGCATGCATTGGACATACTATGCTACATACGGTTTTATTTATTATTTTACAGATACAAGTACAATCTACTCTAACTAGAATAGAATTAATCATGTTCACCTGAAGAATAGCTCGGTGGTCCACGCTCCTCATGTCTATCGGTCCGGTGTACCATCGAAGGAAAAACTGACCACCATGGTTTAAAATGTATAAGTTTTTATATCTATAATTTACTCAAACTAGGGTTCTAAAAAGGTTGGTCTAGGGATGAGGGACCTATTGGATCCGGTCTTACTCGAATCCGACTTCGATCGGAGGTTTTAGGGTCGAACCGGTAAAAACCGATCTACGATCGATTCAATAGGGTAGAAGGGTCTCTAGGGTCCCAAACTAAATTCAATACATCGGCATCGATGATCTGAGCACGATGCCACTGGTTTCGTCCAATTCTAAGATCGGATGGAGAATTGGCGGTCAAACCACGGTACACCGACTAGAGGTGGAGTAATGAAATAGATTGTGGTAGACCCTAATTTTTACTTTAAACCATTATTTACAGAAATCATGACCAAGCTCGACCCCCTTGCCTCCATCCTTAATGATAACAAACTTACGGGACCAAACTACGAGGACTGGAAGCGTAACCTAGGAGTGCTTATTTGCAGCCATGACCTGATATGGGGAGGATCTGAGAAGATCCTACCCCAGATATGAGTTGTTGTATAGTTAGAACCGCCCCCCCTAAAGTCTAGGGGGCGGTTTTATCGGGTGGTTAGATAGGATAGGGCTAGCCATATCAAGGGGATTTTTAATTCCTATGGCCGGCCATTTTAAGGTAGGGTGAAAGGGAAATTCGTGCAAGGGTTCCAAGAGGGTATTGGCTGCAATCTATTCCTCATTTTGATTGAATCCATAGGAACAGATCCTCCGATCAAAATGAGTGTTCTAACTCCTGGATGCTTGCTTGAGTTCATATATGGACCTTTGCAACTTACAAACCAGGTTCTCCTGACCATCTGACTCAAAACCTAGAGGTTGCATTAGTTAGGAAGATGATCATCCCACGGGTGCTTCGCACTAGAGCATAAGAGAGAAAGAGAAACAAAGTATGCTTCCAAGGGGCAACCCTAGAGTGGTTAGAGGCATACATAAAATATCTAACACCCCTCATAGATGCAGACAATCCGAGCGTGCATCGCACGGGAGCTCGGTAGAGTTGCTTCGGTAAATTTTACTAAGGGCACCCCTTATTTTACTAAGGGCACTCCTAAGTATGGATAAATTACTGAGGGTACCCCTAGATGAGATAACAACATTTCTATATCAAAAGGACACTATAAATCCTAGGGGTCCTATAGGTTTGAACGATTTAGCAATCGGAGCCCGGTACACGAGTGTATGACCATTAGAAGCATGGGGGGCATTTTGGTCCTTTCCCAAATAGCCCTGCATGCCCTAATGGCCGGCCACTCATGTTAGGGGTGCCCATTTGTATCCATGACCTAATATGGGGAGGATCTGAGAAGCCGATACTACTAAGATAAACGATACTGTAGAATCGACTCCTATGGAACCACCGCAGGCTCGTCGCAGTGGGAGGACCACAAGTGCTCATGATAGATACATTAGAGAAGCCTTCATGGTAGATCTAGAGTTTCAGGAGGATGATCCTCTGAACTATGACAAAGCGATGGTATCCTCTGACCATACAGCATGGCAGAAAGCCATGGAGGCAGAACTGGCATCGATGTCCCAAAACTCGGTCTGAACACTTGTAACACGGCCTTACAATATTAAACCTATTGCGTGTAAGTGGGTGTACAAAAGAAAAAGAGGTCCGGATGGTACCGTTGAGACTTACAAAGCTAGACTAGTCGCTAAGGGTTATACCCAGCGAGAAGGGATAGACTATGACAAAACCTTTTTGCTAGTGGCTATGCTTAAGTCAATCCGGATCCTCTTGTCCATTGCAGCCCATTATGATTGGGAGATCTGGCAAATGGACGTCAAGACCGCATTCCTCAATGGGGATTTGGAAGAAGACATCTATATGTCCCAGCCTCCAAGCTTTATCGCAAAAGGTCAGGAAAGTCTGGTGTGCAAGTTGCAAAGGTCCATTTATGGACTGAAGCAAGCCTTCAGAAGTTGAAACATGTGTTTTGATCAAGCTATCCAGTCTTATGGATTTGAGCAGAACGTGGATGAACCATGTTTATAAAAGAAGCGATAAGACTACAATAGTTTTTCTGGTACTTTACGTGGATGATATCCTGCTCATCGAAAACGATGTTGGAACGTTGTCTATAGTGAAGGTGCGGTTATCCTCTCAATTTGATATGAAAGACCTGGGTGAAGCGAGTTATGTTCTAGGGATCAAGGTAACTTGAGATCGCCAGAACAAGACTCTCTCGCTGTCACAGTCAGCCTACATAGATACTATCTTGGTCAGATTCAGTATGCACAACTCCAAGAAGGGACTGGTTCCATTCAGATATGGAATGAAATTGTCCAAGGATCAGGGTCCTAAGACTCCTGAGGAGAGGGCAGATATGCAGAAGATACCTTATGCTTCGACTGTAGGAAGTCTGATGTATGCTATGCAGTGCACGAGACCAGATATATGCTATGCAGTAGGCATGATGGGCAGGTATTAGTCAAATCTGGGTCCAGGGCACTGGACTGCTGTGAAAAGTATACTCAAGTATCTCCGTAGGACGAGAGATTATGAGTTAGTTTACTCTTCACAGGAACTGATGCCGATTGGGTATACGGATTCTGATTTTGCATCATATCCGGAATCCAGGAGATCGACGTCAGGGTTTGTGTTTTTATTGGGAGGAGGTGCTGTCAGTTAGAGGAGCGTGAAGCAGGGATGCATCACGGATTCAACGATAGAGGCTGAGTACGTTGCGGCGTGCAAAGCAGCCAAGGAGGCGGTGTGGCTCAAGAAGTTCCTCACGGACTTAAGGATGTGTTCTAGGAGCTTAAGATCCGATTGTCCTTTACTGCGACAACAGTGGAACGGTAGCACAATACAAGGAGCCAAGATATCACCAGAAAAGTAAGCATATCAAGCGAAAATACTACATTATCCGGGACTTGTAGAAGCGAGGGAAAGTTGCAGTGACTCAGGTGGCGTCTGCAGATAACATGGCGGACCCTTTCACAAAGGGATTACCGACCAAGGCTTTTGAGAAGCACGTGGATGCCATGGGAGTTAAGAATGTTGTTCCCCGCTAGGCCAAGTGGGAGATTGTTGTAGCTCGTGTGTCCTGAGCGTGGATTTTATGTATTAACATTAATAAAGATGACTTTGGTTATTGCTTTAATTAGAATACTACTTTGGTATATGTTAATACACATATAATAAAGGACCCTAGGGAACACAGTAGGCCACTGAGGCGCATGGTGGATCCATGCTTGGGAGACCCAATGGACCAGTTTTGTGTAGACCTAGAACTAGTTCACAGCTTAGGTGATGCCGATCGCTTCACCGAGAACAAGCTGTTAGCAGGTAACGGATGTGGTGAAATCTCCACCACGGGAACATGGGATCCCCATTCATCTGACCAAGCATGATGATCGTGTTGAACAGGAACCAAGACGGTGCACAGTTCAGTGATTCAGACACTGGTGCATAAACCGTCTTACTACTATAGATAATCTGTCCTTAACCCTGAGGGACCATATATACTGGGCCAACCAGTTGTGTGGCGCTTTGATGTGCCAACGTGTGCGGACCTTCCATAGTCCAATACCACGGTATGTTGGGTTACTCGGCTGGCGCTTGAGTGACATGTAATCCCTACAGGTTATCCGACGTCCAGTGTTGGATGGGTGCGTTTTGATGAGTCAATCTGTCTACACAGTTAACCCAGGCCTGGTGGTTGTCAGTAAGACTGACGATGTTCCAGATGCTAGGCATAGCACCGGAAGGTGTATGGTGTTATAGATGACAAGTCATCAATTCCTAGTCAGATGATCGATCAGGATCTGACGGTGCTCCCCACCGCCCGAGTCTTATCATGGCACCAGTAATAGGAGGGACTAAGGATTATCAAAGTATAGTAGAGAACAAGGTTACGAGGGAGTAACACAAGTTTAGGATCACTAGAGTTCAACTCGCGTCGCACTCTGGGTGGCTACACGGGTTAATCGGATTAGGGCTGATTAATGGAACTTTTGGTGTGTCACCGAAATAGTTAATCAGGGATCCGGTTGGAGCTAGAGATCCTGAACCCTGAAGGTTCCACCCTGTCGTTGCGTATAAGAATTGTTTCCCGACCTGGTTGGATACGTTGGATGCGAAGTAGCGCGATGGAGCGCAAGCCCGGAGCCTAAGAACCTAATTCACATGTGTTAGGGGCCGTATGTGTATTTTGGTAAATACTGAAATATGGCTCAGAATATATTGAATATAGATCTTAGAATGAGCGGAATAATTCCAGGAGCTCATAGGCGCTAACGGAACTCGATTCCAAGTAGCGCACCTCACTCAATCTCTCTTTCAGTTTTTCACTTTTTGTGAAGGGCGTTTTCGTCCAGGCTTCACGATAGACACTTGGAAATCCTGAAAATCGCCCCCCCTCATTCCTATCCATCTAGGGCCGGCCCTAGCTTGCTTGTAGCACTAGAAGGCCGACCCTATAAGATCGGATTAGAGGGGGAGGGGCCGGCCTTAAGTGCTCTCCCTCTCCTTATACTCGAACCCCTCTCCCTCTCTCCCTTTCTAAGGTTTCGGCCAAGGAAGAAAGAGGAAGAAGAAGGAAGAAGAAGGAGGAAGGAAGGAGAAGGAAGAAGAGAGAAAGAGGAGGAGGAGATCTCGCAGCTCGCCATCGTCTTCGCAACGGATTCCTCCGTCGACTCGTAGTCCTTACACTCAGAGGTAGGACTTCGAGGATTCCTCAATTCGCAAAGGACAAGGTGCTATCTGACAGCTTCCGTTGCGATTTATGTGCGGTTCATAATCGTTCTGTTCTCTTCGGATCATAGATCCACAAGGTATGATGATTCTAAACACCTAACTAGATGCATGCATGTCTTCCGTAGATTGTAGTATGCCTCTAGGGTGTCCGCACATATGCTAAGATTATAGATTTGTATGTAGATTGTTTTGTAGAATTAATTATAATGAAACATACACTGTATGATCTTCGGATCTTTGTTTTGCTTCCGCTGTGACTCTGATAAGCGGATCCAATTCCAACAGCTAGCACTGCCTCAGCTTTTGCCATACGGGAGGACACGCGTCATACCCGGATAGGGAGGTGAAATCCATTGTATCGGTCGCTGTTGTACCGCCTCGCTCGCTGCGCTCAAGCATTAAATGCTACCCGATTCACCTGCCTTCAACGCGCCTATAAATAGGGGGGATGAGCGAGGATTTTTTACTTTTCACTGCCTAAAACAACTCTTCTTTCTAGCTCGCCTAAGCTCCCAATCTTAGCTCCCATGACTTACTCCTCCGCTGCTCCTGCTCCCGCTCCTATCACCCCCAGCCAAGGGGTGGAGGCTTTAGAGCCCAGCCCGCCCAAGAAACGATGGTCGTTTGGCTAAAAGACCCCATCGGCCTGCCGATGGGTGACAGCATCCGAGCAGTTATTGACTTTTCGGAGCAGGTCCTTATCGTCGGGATGCCGCTCACTGGGAGGCTGGCTAGGGGCACAGTAGTCTCAGTGGGACTGCTATGGTTCGGGCTCAGGTTCCCCCTGCATCATCTTGCTGGGGAGTTCCTGGAGCTGACGGGGCTCTGCCCTACCTAGCTCACCGGGAACTCGTGGGGTGTCCTCTTCAGGCTCTCCAAGCTCGAGACCGCCCTGAAGGTGATGATCCCTCTGAGCTATATACTCAAGAAGTGGTTCCTCAACCCCGGGCCAGTCTACAGCAACGTGGGTTGCGGGGTCTTTTACCTCGCTGGGAGGCCAGGCAAGGTTCTCCCCTTCACTACCATCGAGATCAAGGATCGTTATTGGAAAGACTACCCCTTGTTGCCGTGGGCGGGTGGCAAGGGCGCTTAGCGAGGTTCTCGCCCATCTAGGGACGCCCACCCAGTCGGTCTTCTGGGAAATCGCCTTCTACCGGGCGGGGAAGAAGAAGTGCATCGCCCCCAAGAGGGAGTAATCACTTAACGACACAATTCTCCACTACCTCGGAGGGAGGACCCCCGAGAAGATCACCGCCTCGGAATTCACCTTCCAACTGAAGGACGGGAAGACGGGCGCTATTTTACTTAAGTAGAAGATTGCCCGGAAGAAGAAGACGGTCCCCCAACCCAAGACGGGGACCAACAAGGGAGCAGGGGGCCAGGGCGGAAGGAAGCGGGCTTCCCCCATTCACTTCGACGACCCCGACACCCTGGAGATGCTTGGCCAGGACGAAGCTGCACATCCCCCGCCACCTCCTCATTAGACCGCCGGCACAGGTCAGCCATCAGCTCCCCCTCTCACTATCAAATGCAAGTTACAATTCCTCGAGCCTGATGACCCGAATGTCGAGCTTTTGCTGCCTATGGTGGAAGTCGAGTCCGGGAAGGCTCGCATAATTATGAGGAATTTTCCTGGTGATCTTTCAGTCCCGCTCCGAGTAGCGGTGATGACGCCAGAAATGGAGGGCCAAGGGAAGAAGAAAAAGAAGCCAGCACAGCCCTCTGCTCCAGACTTACAGGCGGAGCAACGAAAAAAGGCCCTCGAGGAGGCGGGCCTGGACTCGGAGATCGAGTGGACGACTTCCGAGGAAAAATCAGAAGGCCCACCTTTTTGCCCTCAAGCTGCCTCTAGCACCTCCGCTCAAACCAAGCGGCCTCCTGCCCCGCCAGTCTCGACTCCAGTGGCAGGGCCCGGGATTTTATCGGGTAGAGTTCCGCCGCAAACCCCGGGGGTACCCACTCTAGGGGTGAGCGGACTGGGAGCTCCCACCACAACTACGACCCCAGCCATCCCTTCTTATCTTGGATTCGTCCCACTTAGCCCGCCCGCTATGGTGGACCTGGTGGGAGCAGGCTCCCCGGGGGATCTGGGGGACTTGGTCCACAAGTCCCCCTCCTTAGTAGAGATTGGCACCGAGTCCTCGAGCTCGGGGACAGAAGCTGACGACGCAAGGGTGAGCCACCCCAGCCCGAAAGGTGGGGAAGGTCGTGCTCAGGATTCCCCTCCTCCGGCCCCCGAGATTGCGACGCCGGCTCCCCCCATGGTCCCTGTTGGGTCAGGTGATCGTGAGACCACTCACTCCTTGGCTGAGGAAGGGAGGCCGCCTCACTATTTGCGCCAAGTCCTCGGCCGTAACATCTTTGCCCGAGCTCCATTTGCCTCAATTTGCGATCATCTCGCCGAGGTAACACTTTCGCCTTGCTCCCTGCCTTGCCATTCTACTCATCACAAATTCATTTCATCTTTCTTTTTCACAAGCGAAGAAGAAGAGCCAGGCTTTGGCCGAGGAGGTCGCCTCCGCATGGTGGGCCCTCGTTCCTTTGTTCGATGACTCTCTGCGAGGGTCCGAGTGCAAGGTGGATGAGCATATCCACCAGCTCCAGCGAGCTGACCGCTCCGAGGAGCTGAGGGCGAAGGCGGAGGAGCTGCGCCAAAGGGTCGCCACCCTGGTGTCGGGTCTGGCAATCGCCGAGGAAGCTAACCTCCGCTCCGCCCCTGAGCTCCAAAAGGCTAAGGCGGGCTGGGCGGAGGCGGTTGCGGCGAAGGAGGCCGCCCAGAAAGAGGCGGCTCAGCTCCAAGGCGAAGTCACCTCCTTGAAGGCAGAGATCGCTGCCCTGAAAGAGACGCACGCCAACAGCCTCCGGCTCAACAGGGATGTTTCCAAGCCCAGCAGGACGATCTCCTCAAGAAGGGCGTCGCCGCTGCCATTGAAAAATACAAGACTGAGAGGTCAAAGAAGAGGCACTGAGGGGACGACAGTGGGGCGGAGACCAGCAAGCCTTGAGCCCGCCTATCTTCCCAATGTAACCTCGCTCTTTTGTAATCATCCTCCAATGAAATGAAATGATCTTTCTTAGCTCGCCCTTCTTTGCGTTGCTCTCTTTTTCTGTCTATGAGTCCGTTTTGATCCTGTCTCAGCGATCTTGAGGGTGGTACCCCGAGTGAGGCAACTAATTTGTCTTAAACAAGTTCCGATCTAAAAAAAATGCAAGCGAAAAACTCGATATGCACGATTAATCCCAACATGACCTCTGAGCCCGGAAAAACATAAGACGTCCAACCAAATAACTCGAAACCTTCCTAAGTTCAGAGATTCAAAAATTTTATTTTTAAAGAAAATTAAAGTGCTAGCTGCCCCCTGCAGTTAACTACCCCCTGGGATCCTGGTTACTAGACATGCCCTTAGCTTTAACTTGGTGACCTTGCACTTGTCTGCAGTTTTGCCAAGTTCAAGCTCCAAGGGGTTACTAAGGGATGTTCAGGCTACCTGAGAGGGTGGTCGCCCTTTTAGGTTTCCCTAGATAACCCCGGGGTGCTCTCGTTCATGGCATGTGAACACAAAGGACCCTGGTTATGCTTAGAGTCCTCCTGACGGCGGACTTTCCCGATGATCTCAAGGTTACTTGCGACGGCCTCTGAGAAGCCCGGTCCTGCTTTAAGTCCATACGACGACGGACTATACCTTGGTGGTGTTGTTCACGAGCTGACTTTGTGAGCTCTTTCTCGATTGATCTTCTGAAGTCTAGTTTACTTCATCAAGCATAAAGAAACAACCCATCTCGAACTCCCCTTATTATTTCTGAAGCACAATTTACAAAAGGTCGCCTAAGTGCTATGCATAGTACTTTCGGAGATGAAGGGCGTTCCAAGGCCACTCCAGTAAGTCGCCATCCGCGGTCATCAATCGGTAGGCCCCAGATCCTCATGCTTCGTGCACTATGTAGGGGCCTTCCCAGTTCGCCGCGAGCTTTTCGGCATTGGGCTCTTGCGTGTTGGCGAACACCTTTCGCATCACCAAGTCACCGGGCTTGAATGCCCGATGGTGGACTTTCTTATCGTAGGCGAGCTTCATCTCTTGCCTATATTCAGCGAGGTGTAAACACTTCCTTTTCTCTTCGAGCTGATCGAGAGAATCGACAAGCAGGTCGTCGTTGTTGACCTCGCCAGCGTTGAGCCTTCATTCTGTTGGTAGCTCAGCTTCCACGGGTAATACGGTCTCGCACCCGTAGGCTAGGCTGAAAGGTGTTTCGTTTGTTAAGCGACGTGGAGTGGTATGATAAGCCCACAGCACCGCGTCGAGCTCTTTTTCCCACAGGCCCTTCTTCCCCTTCAGCCTTTTCTTAAGGTTGTCCAAGATTACTCGGTTCGTAGCTTCGGCTTGCCCATTACTTTGGGGGTATCTTGGAGAGGAGAATCTTAGGTTGACCCCATACTCGGCGCAAAAGCTCTTGATCAAGCGATTATCGAACTATCGACCATTATCGGTGATGAGTATCTGGGGTAGGCCGAACCTGCACAAAATATTCTTCCAAGGAAGTTCTTTACTTGTTTCTCGCCGATTTTGGCCAGCGGGACTGCTTCCACCCATTTGGTGAAGTAGTCCGTAGCTATCAAGATAAACTTTCTTTGCTGCGTTGACACGGGGAATGGTCCCACTATGTCAAGTCCCCACTGTTGGAAAGGCAAGGGGCTCACCAAAAGGTGCAGCTCTTCTACTGGCATGTGGTTGACCGTGGCGTGTTTCTGGCACTGGATGCACTCTTAGGCGATCTTCATGGTGTCTTGCTCGAGGGTGGGACACCAGTATCCCTGTCTCCTCACCTTTCCGGTGAGAGGCCGTCCACCGGTATGATTACCAAGCTTGCCGGAGTGGATGCGACCTAGCACGTCTTCTGCTTCTGGGGGCTCCATGCATCTGAGATTGGGCCCGCTAAAAGATTTGCAAAAGAGACGGTCCCAGTAAATAAGATAGCGGCCGGCACGATTCTTCACTTGCCGGGCTTCTTCCCTATTCTCGGGGAGCTCGCCTTTCTGGAGGTAGCGGATGATTGGCGTGGTCCAACCGGTGGGCGGTACCTCAGAGGAGGTTAGATTTACTGCACTCTCACCAAGTTGGATCCGGGAGTGGTCTTGTACTTCGATATTGCCGAGGTTTGGAACCTCCTAACAGGGAGGTCGCATTGGCTAAGACATTAACCTACCTATTTTCGGACCGAGGGATTTGCTCAAATGAGATTCTTTCGAACCTTGCGGCCCTACCTCTTACCAAGTCCGTGTAGCTCGCCATCCGCGCATCTCAAGAGGCGTAGTCACCATTGACTTGGCAAACGATCAATTGGGAGTCGCTGAAGTCTTTTAGCCTTCTAATGCCCACCTCTTCGGCAAGCTCTAAACCCACTAAGAGCGCCTCGTATTTTGCTTTGTTGTTGGTGGCGGCGAAATCGAGTCGAACAGAATTTTCAAGAATTACCTCTTTGGCGATCAGCGTGACCCCGATTCCTGATCCGGAGGCATTGGATGATCCGTCGACGAAAAGCTCCCAATCTTCCATAGATGATTGCTCGACCTGGGGGAACCTCCCTGGCTCGCCCAGGAACCTTACCTTCCCAGGGTAAGCCTCAGTTAGCTCATCCTCCTAGGTCGGGATTGGTTCTTCCAGTGGGAAATTTGCCAAAAAATCAGCAAGAGCTTGCCCCTTTACTGCAGTTTGCGGAGCGTACTCCAGTCCGTAAGCAGCAAGCTCGGCAGACCAGCGGTAAAGCCTTCCGGCCACCGAAGGTCTTGAGAGAGCGCTCTTCAAGGGGTGCTCCGTGATGACTTTGATGGGATGCGCCGAGAAGTATGGGTGAAGCTTCCTCGCGGAAAGGATCAAGGCCAAAGCGACCTTCTCGATTGGTCGATACCGGAGCTCGGCGGGGAGCATCGTGTGACTCACGAAGTACATAGGCCTCTCTACCTTTGCTTCTTCCACCATAAGGACCCCTCTTACCGCATTCTCGGTGACGGAGAGATATACGTTAAGCTCGTCTCCCTCCTTGGGTGCAGCAAGGATAGGCTAGCTAGCCAAATAATCTTTGATTTTCTTGAACACGAACTCACACTTCTCATCCCAACGGACGTCAGCCCTTTTTCGAAGTAGTTTGAACAAAGGTTAGCAACTGTAGGAGGATTTTGAGATGAAGCGCTTTAACGCCGTAATTCGTCCACTTAACCTTTGGATCTCCTACCGCGTCCTTGCCATGGGCATCTCAACAAGTGCTCTGATTTGTCTGGGATCAGCTTCGATCCCATGATGGGTGACTAGGTATCCCAGAAACTTTCCAGAGGTCAATCCGAATGCGCACTTCACCGGGTTCATCCTCATTTGGAACTTTCTCAGAACGTCAAAAACTTCTCGGAGGTCGGCAACATGCCCCTCCCACTCCCGACTTTTCACCAAGAGGTCGTCTATATAGACCTCGACATTCTTGTCGATCTGATCTTTAAACATATGGGTGACTAACCTTTGGTAGGTCGCTCCGGCATTCTTGAGTTCAAAGGGCATCACTCTGTAGCAAAAAAGTTTTTGGTACCCTCCCCTAGAGTAGAAGGCGGTCTTCTCCTGATCGTCGATGTGAAGGGGTATCTGATTGTATCCAGAATACCCATCCATGAATGAGAGAGCTTGGAACTCGACTGCCGCGTCGACCAGAGCCCCGATCATGGGGAGGGGAAACCTGTCTTTCGGGCATGCTTTGTTGAGGTCAGAGAAGTCGATGCACACTCTGACAGCCCCGCTCTTCTTTGGTATAGCCACAATGTTGGAGATCCACTCAGGAAAATGGGCCTCTTGGATAAAGCTAGCTCGCTCTAGCTTCTCTATTTCTGCCACAACCGCGGCAGACTTCACGGCTGATATATGCCGAGCTTTCTGCTTGATCGGAGGAAAGTCGCATAGGGTGTGCAGGCGATAACAGGCGATCTCTGGGTCGATCCCTAGCATGTCGGCGAAGCTCCAAGCAAATACATCACGGTAGTCTTTGAGGAGGCTTGTCAAGGCCAATATCTCAACTTCAGTTAATGATGTCCCAAGGCAGATTACCCTTGGAATCCTATCATCTCCGATGTCAATCTCTTGGAGTGGCTTCGCGACAGGAAATTTTCCCTTTGCAGTATCTACTAGGCAACCTCCCGCACCATGCTCTGGGACAACGCCACTCCCACCTGGGGGTGAAGTGGGTGTCTCGCAAGGGGGAGTCGCTATTGAATTGTCCGAGAGCTCGCACGGAGGTGCAGCTAACTGCTAGGAGGGTGCCGATGGTGCCGGTCTCTTGGACTTTGAGGCTCCCATAGCGGCGAGGTGATGAACATCCTGCTCACACCTGGCCGGTAGCAGCGACCTGATCACCCCGAATGACTATGACCCCGCCAGGAGTGGGGCATTTGAGGGCCTGGTGATTAGGTGAGGACACCACGTTCATCTGCCTCAGCCAAGGCCGCCCTAGGATGTTATTGAACGCGGACTGCTCATCTACCACCACAAAGCGGGTTTGTCGCACTTTGGGGCCATCGTCACAGTCAGGGTGATCTCCCCGACCACCTTGGCGACCTCGCCCGTAAAACCACTGAGGGAGTCCGTCGATGGAGACAAATCGACTGGTCGTAATCCCATTCGTTAGAAAGCCGACAAGAAGAGGATATCCACAGCACTTCCAGAATCTACCAAGATACGCTATACTTCTATATTGGCCATCATGAGGCGTATGACGAGGGGGTCATTATGCGGGGTAACGACCCCAACCATATCATCCTCCGAGAACCATTGGAAGTCACAAGCTTCCAATCTTGGTGTTTGAAGCAAAGTATGGGTTAGGGAGATAGAGTGCACCTTTTGTGTCCGCTCCACCTCTCTCACTTGCCATCGGGCTTCGTTGCTAGAACGTGGCTCGCCCAGGCTCCCGGTGAAGGTGTGGCAGATCACGGACCCGCCTGGGGGAGGTAGCGGGAGAGCGGGCTCTGCTGGCCCCGGCCGGTCTCCTTCTCGTGGGACTCGTGCGGGGACCACCTCGAATTGTCTCGATGGCGAGATGAATTGGTCCAGATGACCCAGAGCGATG
The DNA here is from genome assembly GCA_947650365.1 of Chamaelirium japonicum. Classification (NCBI taxonomy): domain Eukaryota; kingdom Viridiplantae; phylum Streptophyta; class Magnoliopsida; order Liliales; family Melanthiaceae; genus Chamaelirium; species Chamaelirium japonicum. Next base: position 113,361,506 of record OX393550.1, read on the forward strand.
AGGTCTTCCAGATGGTTCTTCAGAGCACGACATCGATTAGTGTGGTGACCGGCACCTTAGTGGAACACGCACCGCCGGGTGTTATCAGTGGAGCCAGGCTTACCCTGCTGAAGGGGCGGGGGGTACTGGATGAAAGGCTCGCTCCGCACATGGTGCAACACTTGCCCAGGAGAAAGGGTTAGTACCGTGTAATCCCACTCCCCTGGACCAGGAGGCAAGCGCCAATTCGCCGGCCTTCCTGTCACCACAATCGGAATCTCTATGGGTGGCGCCGCAGGCGTTATTGACGGGTTGGGCACCAGTACCATAGGAGGCACTTCGCGTCGCTCCACGGCTTTAATGACGAGAGGTCTCAAAGCGGGCGAAGGCCACTGGTCGATCGTCTTCCCCTTTCGGTCGAGCACCACATCTTCAAGCTTGATGTGCTGTTGGACAAGGATGAAGAGCTCGACCATTGTGCGGGGGTCAGAGATAACGAGCGCATCATGGAGCTTGCTCTCTTAAGGAAGCGCGCTCCTGAAGGCACTCACCGCCGTGCAGTCTTACCTGCTGAGTCCTCCAGAGCGAGGTAGGCGCTTCGAAACCGCATCGAGAAGCATCAAAGGGTTTCTTGTGCCCCCATGGTCAAGGTAAAATAGCGACTCGATTCTCTTCGGGGGCTGACGGTTGCAGCGGTACTGATCTAGGAACAGCCCAGAAAGAGTGGGGAAGTTTGGAATGGAACAGGAAGGCGGCTTGTGAAACCAGTTTAGAGCGGAACCGGTCAGATTGCTAGGAAAGGCGCGGCATAAGATGTGGTCCTGGTCCCGAAAAAATAACAATTTTCGGTAAGCCAGGAGGTGGTCCACGGGATCTTGGGATCCGTCAAACAACACGAACTTTGGCGGTGTCCAGTGTTGCGGGAAACCGCCCTGGTGAACTTCATTTGTAAATGGCGAGCTTCCTCCTCAGGTAGTGAGGTCTTCCAGAAGGTCGACGGGCATGGTAGGTGGCTGCCAGCGCCCGGGGGGATTTCCCCAAGGTAGCTGCGCAGGCCCCAGGCGGCCATGCACGCTCCCTCTAGGCCGACTCGGTCCGCTGTTGCGGTGGTGTTCCAGAGCGACCTCCTGGGCAGCACTGTGCCACCTCTCTGACAGCCGCCTGGGTGCCGAGGTTGGTTGATGAGAGCCTCCGTATGAGGTGGCTCTTCGTTGGGCTCCTTCCCGCGACGATGGTGCGGGTTGCGGTCCCACCCTTGAGACCTCGCCTCTGACTCATTCGAGTCTGCGCTTCTGCTTCGTCGGCGGGGAGGGACAGTTGGCGGGGTCGCCCTATTGCTGGATCGCCGAGTCACCAGTCGTTGCAACCGCTCAAGAGCGGTCCCCTTAATTTTGCGCTCATCTACGTCCTCTGCAGGGGGCTCATGCCTTGATCCTTCCACGCGCAGGCCAATCCCTGGGGAGAAATTAGCCCTTTGGCTTGCCATCGGAACTTGGCGCAGTTGCACCAGTTCATCCATCATGTCCCGCTGAGTAGCCAGCATCTCCAAAAGGAGTTGGTCACTGAGCGGGACAGGGGTCTAGGAAGCTTCGGTAGGCGGCCCGCTACGTATAGACCCTGCATGGGTCCTAGCCCGCCTCTGTCCCCTCGTAGCCGGAGCCATCCCGGTGTTTGGGGAAGCACGGCTTTCAACCGTGTGGTCATGGGTATTCTCGCAGGAACCAGCCGAAAGATCCCACAGACGGCGCCAAATGTTGGGGGATATTTTTCGCTAGTCCGAGTTGTTACCCTGCAAGATAGAGAAAGCGTGAGAACAGCTGGCTCCCTTAGGAGCGCAGACCCTCCGACGCTCAAGTCAGAACATGTACGAATAGGGGAGAGCTGTAGTAGTTGGAAAGTGTTAGGGTTTTGGGTTTCGAACCTGTACTTTGGAGCCGGGGGTTATACCTTTATAGCCTTTTGTAGCCCGTCAGAGCCTGACACGTGGCGGTGCCTTCCCGCACCTTCTATGACCCCATGTGCCGGCCCACATGGGCTCTGATGGCTTTTGTCGTCTAGCCTGCCAGGCGGTGGAAAAGGGGGACACACCGGTCTTGTCCTTGCTAGGTGGTGGTTCTGAAAAGTTCAAGTCTGGAAGGTCCCAGACCGACTTTGGCCAGCTTCCGTGGACTGCAATCGTCCACGTAGCTCCATGGGGGTGATGACACCTGTCGGCTCATTACCGCTTTATTGTGGGCGATCTCCTTGATTGGTTGTATGGTCAGCGAGCTCCTGAGAGAGCTGTGGGTTTGGGGTTTAGCGAGCTCCTGGGTGAGCTGTGGGTGTTCGTAGATATCATTCTAAGTTTCCTATTAGCAAAAAAGGGGCCGATCTCTTGGCGTGCGAGCTGGTCGCCGGGCGGGTTGTGAGCACTAGCCGTGGGCGATCTCCTCCGCATACGAGCTAGTCGTATGCGGTCGGGATCAACTCCGGGCGGGCTGCAAGCCACGGCCACAGGCGGCCTCACGTAGAGAGTTTAGACTCGCAGTACCTCACAAATGAGCCCTCGAGGAAGATGCTGCTCTGTCCAAGGGACGCAACGATCCGCTACAGCAAGCGCCGGGTGGGCTACGAGCACCGGCCACTTGGCGACCTCTACCACGTGCGAGCTGGTCGCATATGGTCAGGGTCAACTCTGGTGGGCTGTAAGCCACGGCCATAGGCGGCCTCGCGTAGAGAGTCATGGACGACTTCTTCTCTATTTATGTCCTGCTCGTTTTGCAATGCTCTCGTGACTCTTCCGGTTCCTTTCTCATCTCGAAAACGACTTCTTTCTTCCGGTGAGCCTACCGCAACTGGTATTTCTTAGGGACCATCAGACTTGGTCAAGGGTTTGAATAAGTGCTACAACATATTTCCTCCAATTATGTAGTGGTGGGTTTATCTCGACTTTTTCTATCAGTGGGGTTATTAAAAATTAGGACAATTCTCTCTTTCTCACTCTTATGGTAAGTTTCGATCGTTGGTCTATCTTGTGCCGGAGCACTAACATGTGATGTCCTGACCATTGTGACTGGTTTTTACAAAAATAGTGGGAATTGTTTCCATGAATCATGAATGAGGTATGGGTCGGTTAACCGTGCAGCCCAGGTATCCGGTAGCCACGCTAATTTTACCTGTCGCCCAACCGGAAAACCTCGAACCCGATCTGCACACTACTTTCCTTTCTCGATCTCCGCCTCAACCGATGTCCTCCTCCGTGCTCAACAGCATCTCCATCTCCGTCTCCGACGATGAGTCCGACGAGATCGCCGGGAAGATGAGGGTCCGGGTCCGCCGGAAGCGCAAGAAGCCGATCTTTCGCGGGAAGGGCGACCTCCTCCGGCGGATCCTGAGGAATCTGCTGAGGTGGTGGCCAGTGCTGTTGCTCCTCCCGGCGGCCGCGCTGCTGCTCTTCGAAATCTCGGAGCTCTCCGTAAAGCGCGAGGAGGTGGCAAAGCCGGTTCTCGTCCCCGTGGAGGAGTCGCCTGGGAATCTCAATCGCCTCGACCCGACCACCAGAGTCGTCAATGGCGTGAGAAAACGTAAGATGCTTCGTACCGCTCGCTTATTCCTTCATATTACTGGAATTCGTTGTAGTTCTTCGTCACATGTTCATTGACATAGCGCACAAATTCATAATCCTATCTTTGTTGAATGAAAAAGCCCCTAGTCTAGGAAAAGCCTATTAGTATTTCAGTTTTAGTGCTTAGCTATGCTAATTTTGGAAACAAGTCCCCCCCCCCCTCCACACACACACACACACATACACGAGCGCACACGCGCACACACACGACCTAATAGAAGGCCAATACGTGGCGTCACTGTCAACAACTCGGTGCAAGACTTGGGCAACTTGGGGCAAGCACGATGACAAGGAGATGGACGATTAACTTGAGGTGCAACAGACTTCTGTGCAAAGTTCGGGCTATGCATCCTTACGTTGACCCGATCTAGCTAGAATCGTAATCATAGCCAAAGTCCGTTCAAATGTCATCTCAGATACCTAGTAGCTTTACAAGTGCAAGCCGGGCTACGTCTCCCAGCTGGTAGTCCTAAAGGACGCACGTCTCTGAGGATTATGGGTCATCCCAATCATTGGAGGAGAACATGTCACACGAAGATCATGCACTCGTGTCACAACAGAAAATTGTCCTAGGATTGAAAAAGATGCATTGGTTCCCATGCAGAGAGATTGGTGGGTCAATCCTAGGTAACACCCCCCAAAGTTCACCACAACGCAGAAATCGTGGGTCATACTCTAATCACATGCGGGTATCATGGGTTTTTGGCATGATGGGTGACAAGACTAAGGGGGACACTGAGTCAGTGACAGAAATGACCATATGTACTCTCGATTGTGTGTATTCTCTGTCCTCCGTACAAAAGCAATCATACGATCTACAAGTAGGGGATTGTATTAGTCAAACCTTGAAATCCTAGACTTGGAGTCTTGCTCTTTCCTACTCTTTATCCCCCTAACCTCAGCGTCGAAGTGTCTTCATCTCCTTCGGGGTGCCAAGACCTAAGAAGCACGGACACGGATACGGATACGACATGATACGGGTACAACGATACAGCAAATTCCAAAAAAGTAGGACACGGATACGGCTAGAATACACCATATATATATATATATATATATATATATATATATATATATATATATATATATATATATATATATATATATATATATATATATATATATATATATATATATATATATATAGAGAGAGAGAGAGAGAGAGAGAGAGAGAGAGAGAGGAAACGAGAAATGAGCTGCCAGCCTATTTCGGCGAAATGGGTAGTCTCCCATTCGAACCCCTTAGGAGTTTTAGAATGTGCTGATTTTTTGTGAGTGTTCTATCTAAGGTAAGGTGTTTATGCCCATAAAAAATCAGCACATTCTGAGACTCCTAGGAGCATCAAATGGGCGGTTGCCCATTTCGTCGAAATAGACTGCTAGCCTATATCCCGTATCCTCTCTTTCTCTCTCTCTCTCTCTCTCTCTCTATATATATATATATATATATATATATATATATATATATATATATATATATATATATATGAGATAAAAAAAATTAAATGAATAAAGTAATTAAACAAAACATATAGAAATAGACAAAACAATGATCAGAGTCGCTCGCGCTCGCAGGCGGCCACCTGATCGGCAGCAACATAGCAGTAGGGAGGCGACTAAGGATACATGAGAGGCGAACATAAAAAAAGAAGAGGGTGGTAAGAGAGGAAAGCATTTATCAATCATAAATTCATAATCCATCATTCTAGAATCATTTAACAATTAAAAATTAACATCATACTTGATACTCCAAACAAAACATCATAATGTTTACAAAATTGTAAAAAAATCTTTATTTAAAAAAAAAATTTACTTTAACCCCTCTTGTGTCCAAAGAGTATCCATGCCGTATCTATCCATGGTGTATCCAAAAAGTATTCAAGTAAAAAAGTATATTAAAATATTCGGATACGTATGGATGTGTATCCGATACGTATCCAATGCGTATCCGTGTATCCAAGTATCTGATACATATCGGATACGGGTACATCACATATAGGAAAGTATCCGTGCTTCCTAGGCCAAGACATAAGTGGAAGCTGTCCTTGTAGGTTGGAGCTTCAACGATGATGCTTCGTCTCCCTTTGTTGAGCTAATTGGGTTGGTCATCGGAGAGGTGGTGGAACCAAAAATTTCTTCCACAAGCATCGAGACTATAATATTCATGCTATTTCTCCTAAGACACAAATGATTACTATGGCTACTGAACTTAATGTCTTGGAAACAAATGATACGGTGGAAAGATATCTTTTATCCATTGGTTGTAAATGATTTTACTAAGCACATACGGGTTGATGGTACTATCAAGAGGAAGAAAGTATCTCTATTTGCAAGGTATTACACCCATCATGAGGTCTTGGGTTTGCAAGAAATACTTTTTCCAATCGCCAGTTACTATGTGACGCTTTCTTTCTTTAGTTGCCACATGAGGACCTACCTGTAGACTTTCACTTAGTTTTTCTTGAGGGAAGCATCCTTCATGCAAGCTATATAAATCTTTATCAAGAGCTCTTTTGTTGGGTTGGCAACAACATTGGTACATTATTATTATTATTATTTTGGGGTGTATGTGTATTTTGTTTTTTTTTTTTTTTTTGGGGGGGGGGGGGTGTTAAAGCTTAGTTAACTTTTATATGGAAAGAAGCAAGCATTTTGCTAAGGGTGCATTTGGATGCACTGCCCTTTTTTTGTTTTTTAAAACTAAAAACTTCCTCATTTTCTTGTTGTATTTCCTAAATTTTCTAAGCAGTAAACACATTAGGCATTACCATTGTTGCTTGTTTTAAAAACCAGTAAACATGTTTGGTACTAAATAAACAATATTTTCTCTACCTCATCCTCTCTATGCTATTACAACTAATTTTGTTAAACGCAATATGCGATCGTACAAAACTAATTTTCCTGATTGCATTTGTGATTGTGTGATCGTATATTCGATTGTCCAATTTATTTATTTTATTATAAAATAAAAATCTTAAAAAACCCAGAAAAGTGATTAAAAGCTTTTGTAAGGTGATATATGGGGTGGGTGTGGCCCGTGTGGGTGTGGGTGTGTTGGGGGGGGGGGGGGGGGAGTGGGGGGGTATAGATGGTAGAAAGGGGTGCATAGGAGTGATATAGCCGTTGAGGCCCATATAGTGAGATTTACAGCTGCACACGACGATATGCGGCCACGCAAATCTACCAGATATAAACTAGTTATCAGAGTTATGCGGTTGCATATATATTATGCGGTCGAACATCTTATTGTGTGGTCGCATAGGTCTAATGACTAAAAACTAGCTGTTCGGGCACATCTGAGGTGTTATCACACATTATGATATGCGTTCGCACATCATAGACCTTGCTTGTGCGATGATCGCATAACGGTCTTGGACCGCATATGTGACCCCATATACGGACGCACGATTGCACATGACAACATTGTTTCCAACATTATCTCAGTACAACATATATTCGCTCTCTTTTTACAACATATGTTGCCTTTTTACGACATTCTCTCTCAACAATATATACTCTAGTCGTACACTCGTACCACATTTTTTCTCTAAAACATATATTCTCACTAGAACATATGTTCTTCATCTACAACATTCTCTTCACAACTTTCTCTGAATATAACATATATCTCTCTGTAACATGTATTCTCTCTCATCATTCTCTCCCTACGACATTCACATATTATAACATATATTCTATGACATATATCGCTCTACAATATTCTCTTTACAACAAATACACACCCTACAATATTCTCTTTGCAACAACAAGGGCCCTCGGTCGAAGTTACCGTGGTTCGAACCCAGGTTTGCTGGAATGCCCGCTCCGTGTTTGTGTGGGTTATCTACTTTTTTTCGTCTCTTAAAATATATGAAATATAAACCTTTTGTTTTGCTGATTTTTAAAAAAATTGCTAACATGGGAAAAAAATCTTAATTGTTCATCAAACATGCTATATGAAAGAAAAGAAAAATCTAAATTATCGTTTTTAGAAAAAAAAACCATCAAACAAACGTACAACCAAAATTGTCCTAAGTTCTCCACTGGATATTATTTGATGCTAGTTATATCTGATAGGCAATCAGAATCTAATTGTTCATCAATCTCTAGCATCCCTTAAAACACATGTGCTGGTTTATTGCATTGGCATGATCGTAATTGGTACTAATAACCAACGTTCGGTGACTACTACATCCAAAATGTTATATCAAAGGTTCTGCTTTCGGTAAATATTGTTTTGGTTTTGCAGTTGTTATTTTCAAAAAGTTGTCAATGTAAGTTTACATTGAATATTCTTGGTTAAGTTGTCATCTTGAAGCCAAACATGTTGACCATTCGATGGAGCAAGATCACAAATTTTTTGCTATAATGGAGATTTTTTTTAAAAATCTCTTGATAGCATCTTGGTTGGTTGATATAACTCACAAGGACAAGGACGAACATAATATTCTTCAACATAGTAGGTCATTCCGTGCATTAGCCTCATCGACCTAACATGGATGACATAATTCAAGGCTTTCAAGCACACTATCTTAAAAGGATCACCAAGAAAAGGGATATTGCTTTCTCCATTCCAAACCTTTGAAGTAGCTTTCCTTTTGTCGTTCTGACTGAGCTGGTTCTCCTATATCAGTAGATCCACCATATGTTATTACATATTTCTTGGAACCAAACTTATATCTTGGAAAGCAAAGAAGCAAGGATTTCTTATATCACATTGCTACACTATCTTTTCAAGGATTTCGTATATGATCAAAGAAATTTTGACTATTATGAAGTTCAGCCTTCAGGGGTGCATTCCAAATGCTAAGTTGTACTTTGTTGGGAGAGGCTGATGCACGCTATAGGATTGTAGTTTAGATCATCCCATATTTTAGTATATGCAATCACATATGCTCATATCCGGTCGACAACCATCTAGGCACATTTGTGGGATTCATATATGCGACCATATATTGTGTTTTGCGATCTCATGTGCCCCAACGGTCAAAATTTGATTGTAAAGAGTCTTGAGATTTTTTTTTTCTTCCCCTCAACCCTCCTATTTTACCCTATATATATCCTCCAACCCCCCACCTTTCTTCTCACAACACTAAGAAACCATTTTTTAAATTCTCCAGTCTCTCCCCAAGCTCTCCCTACCAAGCTCTCTCCAACCTAATCTCTTCCCAAGCTCTCTTCTTGCTTGAACATCATAATATCCATGTCTTATGGGCTCTCCTGGCTCGTCCCTTTACCTGACTTGTTTAAGGATCCACGTTGAAGCCACTATATGACTTCAACAGGAAAAGAAACTCATTGTAGTGTGTAATTTATGCGGCTTTGTTACGACTAGTAGAATTATACAACATAAAAAATGCTTTATCCATGCTCCCAGGGTTAATGCAAGATCGTGTTCTAGGGTACTCCTGAAGTCCAAAGGGAAATAATCGAGTATGTGTAGAAGACTTCTAGATAGATCATTTGACCCATGCAATAAGGGCTAATGCAAGAGCAAGCCCCTTGGTTACTCCTGAAATCAAAAGGCGGGTTGTGTTCTGTCAATAAGCAGAATCCCATTAATGACCTCTTTTAAGAAGAAGCACAAGCACCCTGGGATTTCAGACCTGGCTTGTTGCTTTTGTGAAGCTTCAAATGAGAATACCCATCACTTGTTGCTAGACGGCCCCTTTCTAGATTCACTTGGGCTTTCTTCAAATACTCTTTGGGCTTTCTTCAAGTCCTCTTTGGGCTTTAAGGGGAATCCAGGGAGCCTTAAAAGCATGTTAACTCTGGCAGAAGAAACATACTGCATTTGATAGATATGCTTTCCATAGCTTCATGTTGGAGTATCTATGAACAATAAAAAATTCAGCAATAAATCCTCTTCTGAATGTTACAGGAGAATTCTTGATCTTGTTTCTCTTTGGTCTAGTATTACACCGCAGGATAATTTAGACTCTAGAGATAAGTTCTCCTCCCATTCTTTTCTTAATATAGTTTCTCTTTGGTCTACTACCATCGTAGGCGAATTTAGAGATAAGCTCTTCTCTGACTTACTCACTTGTTCTTTCCTCCCATTCTCTTTGTGTCTTCATGATGCCATTATTTTAGGCCTTCAACGGGGATTATCCTTTAAGATTGGTTTCACTTTCCACAATGGTGGATTGCATTTTATTATAAAAGAAATCTTTTGGGGTGGATTCTCTGTTCATGAAACCATCATTTAGTCCTCTAAGAGATATTTTCCTTTATGATTGGGTTCGCTATCTAGAATGTTGGATTCTGTTCCATTGATAAATGAGATTTCATTGGTGGAACTCGATCGATCATGTTCTGACCCCTCAAGGAAGTCTTCCTCTTAGGATAGTGTTCATCATGGGAGTGCGGATTACGTGCCTCATTAGCGTGGGTCTCATTGGGCCCTCCACATCATATAAGTTTCTGGTTTCATGCTCATTCAGGTAATGTTTTCCCTCTTAATTACTCGGTTTTTTTACTAACAGTTCACTTTCCCAAGCATTCGTAGTTATCTAACATTTACTGTTACCTTCATTCTGTAGCATGCTCTACACATTTTCTTTTAGGTTTTCTCATAATAACAAGACTGCTTCTGCAACTTCTGAATGTCACCTTTTTATTGATTTTATAATAATAAATATAACTAAACATTGTTGTTTTGGATCGACCAGCTTGCTTGAAGATCCTGCGTCCAGAACAACTACAGAATCTGGAATTCCCTGTTAGTGCAGAACCCAACTTGCCCCTCAAGAGACTGGTCTATAAATCAGATTCTGGTGAGCATCACATCAGCGGGAATGCCACGCTGTTACCAGAGTACACAGAAGCTGCAAGGTTTAATTTATTCACTGGATATCAGACACTTCTTGAGAGAGAAGAGAGTTTCAAGGTTCTATTCTACACCTTCTATTGTATTATTGTTCAGCAATACGATTTGTCGCCAGTATTTTTTTTTTAATTTGGTTGCTCAAGGAGGTTACCTTTTCATTTTCTACTGCCATGATAGTCATCGGATGTCATGCATAGAGCTTAACCGTTGATTTCTGATGGACCGAATCTCTTGCTGATTTCTTTTTAGGGTAAATTACAAAAGCTCCTCTGAACTTTTCACCTATTGTCCCTCAACTTTCTTTCTTTTTTTTTTTTAACAATTTGAACCCTGAACTATGCCCCATCTGCATTCATCTGACTCCGTCAAGTTTTTATCCTGAAAATAATTCAATTTATTTATAAGATATTTAACTTGTGCTTACTAGTACAAGGCTAATTTTGGAATAAAAGTTGATGGAGGTGGACTAAATGCAGACGGGGCATAGTTCAGGGTTCAAATTGTTCAGAAAATAAAAAAAGTTAAGGGCCAATATAAAATGAGGTGCATAGTTCAGAGGTGGTTTTTGTAATTTGCCCTTCATTTTAATCAATATTAGCCTACTGGTTATGTGGTTTTTGTAATTTGGTTTCAGGTGAATGAAACTGCTGCCGTGCATTGTGGTTTCTACAGTGAGAATGGAGGATTCAAAGTTTCTGACGATGACAAAAGTTACATGCAAACTTGCAAAGCTGTTGTGTCGACATGTACATTTGGCGGCGGGGATGACCTCTACCAACCTATAGGGATGACTGACGCTTCTCTAGAAAAGGTTACTAGTTTGCATGTAGAACCATACTCAATTGGTTTTACCCATGCTCTCTGCCCTCTTTATTTGTATATTCTTGTTTTACTGCAGGTTTGTTATGTGGCGTTTTGGGACGAAATCACACGCTCAGCTCAGGAAGCAGAAGGCAAAGTGATTGGTGATGACCGTATGATTGGTAAATGGCGCATTGTGGTTGTTAAGGATCTTCCTTTCTCGGATCAACGATTAAATGGGAAAATCCCCAAGGTAGTACAACGTGGTAGTAATTGCCCTTTCAATCGTTTTCTAAGTTTATGATCATCTTGTTGCAATTCTTGTTTAAATGTTCACAGTTCCTTTCGGTGGATCTCGGGCCTTCTTGGCAATATGTCTAATGACGCTGTACATTTTTACTACATGTCACACCTAAGATATTAATATTATCCATAGCAGTGTTCAAAAACGTGAAACTCAGACTCAACTCGAAAGCCAGCCGAGCTGATTAAACGTGGTCCGACTCGTCCGAGTTCTATCCCAACTTTGTCCGACTCGGCCAACTAACTCCTTGAAATCTGGCCGAGTCGAGTCCACTCAGTCCGACACGGCCTAGTTATGCCGAGTTTTAGAACAGTTATCCATAGGAATCCCCATGCTTATTTTGTTAATCCTTCAACTAATAAGCACTATGTTAACAAGAAATCCATTATTTGCCATGGTACAAGTATCTTTGTTCTCCATCTATCAATCTGGGCATATCTAGCCACTCTGCATCCTTCAACATGGGTATGGTCTGCAACTGTTTTACATGGTTTGGCACAATTCAGTTTGCTCATTGAAACGTCCATTGTTAGGATCTGATGATTTATACTCGTGTATTTTTTTTGTTGGTTCAGATGTTGAGTCATCGACTATTTCCTCAAGCACGGTATTCAATTTGGGTTGACTCGAAGTCTCAATTTCGGAGGGATCCACTAGGTGTGCTGGAAGCACTTCTTTGGGGTACGAATTCAATACTTGCCATCTCTGAACATGGAGCCCGCAGTAGCCTGTATGATGAGGCGAAGGCCGTGGTCAAAAAACACAAAGCAACCCCTGAAGAAGTGGAGGTCCAGTTGAATCAATACCGACAAGATGGCATTCCAGATGAAAAGAGGCTCAATGGAAAGAAAGGTAATCTTCCGCTTTCGGTCATACCTAATAGGGTCAGCTATCGTTTTTTTCTCTTTTTCTTTTTCTTTTTTTGAAATCCCTCAACGTCTCATTTGATCCTAGATCTCGGGTACGACTACCAAGAGTTTTTTACCAACTAAGCTAGCTGACACCCTAAAAATTTGAGGATGTTACATCCAATAGTCTTATAAAACGAAATAATCAATATTTGGATGAAGAAAAGGCATAGTGATTTGGTCCTTTCCTTATGGAATGTGATCATGACCCCGAGTTTCTTATGAACTATGTACCTTGAGACTGGTGGTGTTTTACATGATACAATTGATAGAAGAAAATGATGCATTTATCTATGTGTTGTTTATATGCAGCCCTAGCCGAAGCCTCTGTCATCGTGCGGGAGCACACACCATCGACGAATCTCCTCACGTGCCTTTGGTTCAACGAAGTGGTTCGGTTCACTTCGCGAGATCAGCTCAGCTTCCCCTATGTCCTCAGGCGGCTAAACATGCCAGGGATCAATTTGTTCCCCGTGTGCATCCGCAAAGATCTTGTGAACAGTATGGGCCACAAGCGCAAGGTGAAGCCCCTTGTGAGGTTAACCACTTGAGGCTTTTGTTTGCAGGTAACTCCATCGAAGCCGATCTCTGTAGATTCTTCTGGACCATTATAGATCGAGTTGCTGAGTACGGGTTTTCTCTTGAGGGGGTGTTTCACCTTCTCCTCTATCTCAAGGTAACCCATTTTTTTCCTAACCCTAGTCAAGGTTAGTAGATTAATGTTTACAGCGGCATGTCATTTTATTGTCGACTAGCCAATACTGCATTCTTTTATTCAAATATTGCTTACTACTACCTAGTTTTTTTTTTCTGATCATTTACTTTGAAGTTGGTTTACATGCACAACTGTACTTGCTTCTATTAAGATTCAAAAAGGGATTTTTGCATATAACCTCCACTTTTTAAGATTTATTTCTAATAGTTAAATAGTGAGGGGGTTATGGGTAATAACAATATTTGTCAGGGGGTTACATGCAAAAATCACTACAAAAAATGATCCCTTGAAGGGCTTCACAGTGTTAGCTGAAATTTTTGTGTTTGCTGGACTAATACAGCAGAGATGGATCAGTCTGATCTGCTGCTCGACAAATTGGATCTGGTTGGATGGAGCCGACGTGGATTGGTTCTCACCTCTCCTCTGTCGTTTATGTGCGGTGGGAGTCGAGACTTGATCACCTGTCAGGAAGTCTACGAAAGCTCGCGAGAAGCAAGCGAGGGTGTGGTGTATGTCTTTGAGCTTGCCGCATCAAGAGCTCCACCATGGTGCGGAGTCTACTGACCATCTGGGTAAAGATTTATGACTTGTTGTTGCAGGTCTCTGTATGTAATTACCATATGGAAAGTGTTTACTGACAGTGTTGTAGCATATTGTGATGCCAATAGGTTTTATTCAATCATTTTTTCCCTAAGATTTTGTTTTTAGGCTATCTCAATTGTATTTTGAATTCAAAAGTATGGGAACCTTCATGACTAGTTAAAGTTGGATGATTCATAGCAGGCATTTTGATCGTAAATTCGGGCGTGTTTGGTTTCCCGAGGTCTTGAGGAAGTGGAAGAACTGGTGGAAGTATTACTTCCATGTATTGGGACTTCGGTCGGAGGTTGCTGTTTGGTTGTTTGCTTTCTAGGAAGTGGGTAGGCCAGAATCCATGGTTTCCACGACTTTCAACAATTGTGTTGTTTGATTACCATGCGTGTGGTGACCCGAATCATGGTGTTGGGGAAGTGTCGTTGGCGTTTTTAACAGTTCCCCAACCATCCGGAAGTGTGACTTCGGAGCTTTTTAAGCCTAAGTCATATATATTTTTGGGGGTTTTTTTCAAAATATTATTAAAAAAATAAATATTTAACTAAATAGCTGTAGATCAAAACTATTTACCAAGTTAGTGCTCTGACAATCATGTGGCATGTTAGAGCTGTAAAGAGAGCGAAGGGTGCTTTTTTTTTAATTTCAAGTAGAACCCGGTATTTGGACTACCGGGTTTAAACCTGGTATTCTGGATACCGGGTTTAATCCACACTTAGCCGTTTTCTGGATACCAAGGTCCCATACTTGTTGTTTTCTCGTTGGATTTTCGGATAAACCCGGTATCCAGAATACCGGGTTTAAACCCGGTATCCAGAATACCGGGTTCTACTTGTACCGAAAAAAAATAAAAATCTTCGCTTTACGGCGTTGACATGCCACGTGACTGTCAGAGCGCTAGGTTGGTAAATAGTTTTGATCAGCCGCTATTTAGTTAAATATTTATTTTTTTAATAATATTTAAAAAAAATCCGTATTTTTGGAAAAAGTGAAGAGGCATCGGAGGTCGGAACTGGAGCATTTGGCCATTTCGGGCCACAATTTCGGCCACCCAAACATGCCCTTCAAGTGTTTCGATGGCCCATGAAAGGTTAAGAATGTCGACTTGACCTAGATGTCTTACTGAGATTGAGACTATAAATCATTCTCTGTTTATCTATGGCCCTTCTCGTGTGATCTGGCTATGGGTGTTATGCCAATCTCGGACTTCTCTTGAGCCTCCATCTTCTTTGGAAGAGCTGCTCTTACTGTTCCCTTCGTTGGATCGTAAAAATCTGGGTATGGGTCATCGGAACGGATTGTTCCTCACTACTTTGTGGGGTATTTGGAAGAATCGTAATAAGTTGGTTTTTGACGGTGTGGAGGATAAGGTTGAGGCGGTTGGCCATCAGATCCTACAGTGTCATGAAGAAGGCCTTGTTCAGGGGCGTCCTTCATCCGGCTTACAACGTTCTAATTTGATTGGAGTCTTTTGGCAATCGCCTCTGATCGGTGTCGTGGTGCTCAACTTTGACGGGTCAGTTCATCCGCATTCTTCTCTAGTTGGATTTGACTTTGTTTTCGAGACAGTATGAGGGTTCTTCTGACAGGATGCGGTCCTCTTCATTCTTCTTCGTCTTTTGTTACAGAGAAACTTGCTCTTTTCTATGGACTGGTATACTATTCCAATATTTTGCTCCGCACCCGTTATGGATTGAGGGTGATGCTCAGGTGGTCATTCAAGCTTTCCAAGCCATGGATCCAAGTGATTCAATTCTTTTGGAATGCCGGTCTCTTTTTGATAAGGCTGCATTTGGGCAGATCCGTCATATTTTCCAGGAATCCAATCAGGTTGCAGATGTTATGGCTAATAGAGGCTGTCGGTTATCTCAAATTCAGCTACTGTGGGAAGGCTTCCACTACGGAACTCAAGCAACTGTTGATTCTTAATCGTGCGGGGACTTACTTTCCACGACTTCTCCATGAACCTGAATAAGTTTGGTCATTATCTGGATTGCTGTATATTAGTTTTTGGGGTTTGTCTTTCGTAGTCTGGTTCACCAAAAATTAGCATCGGAAGTTCCAGTTTCAAATTCGGACTGGGCCCCACCACCACTACATGGGTCTGGTTTGTCAATATGTTTGTCGATGAAGATTGTACAAATAGCATTACTTGGCTAGTCACTGCCGATGAACCGAGCATGCAAATGTTTATGATCCCTCTTTCCTTTCCCTTGCACCCCATGATCCTCTCCTCCACACCCATTCTCTCTCACCCTGGTTAAGATTGTTGTAGCTCGTGTGTCCTGAGCGTGGATTTTCTGTACTAACATTAATAAAGATGACTTTGGTTATTGCTTTAATTAGAATACTACTTTGGTATATGTTAATACACATATAATAAAGTACCCTAGGGAATACAGTAGGCCACTGAGGCGTATGGTGGATCCATGCTTGGGAGACCCAGTGGACCAGTTGTGTGTAAACCTAGAACTAGTTCACAGCTTAGGTGATGCCGGTCGCTTCACCGAGAACAAGCTGTTGGCAGGTAGAGGATGTAGTGAAGTCTCCACTACGGGAACATGGGATTCTCATTCACCTAACCAAGCACAATGATCGTGCTGAATAGGAACCAAGACGGTGCACAGTCCAGTGATTCAGACACTGGTGCATAAACCGTCATAAGGACTATAGATAATCTGTCCTTAACCTTGAGGGACCATGTACACTGGGCCAACCAGTTGTGTGGTGCTTAGATGTGCCAACGTGTGCGGACCTTCTATAGTCCAATACCACGGTACGTTGGGTTACCCGACTGGCGCTTGAGTGACATGTAATCCCTATAGGTTATCCGACGTCCAATGTTGGATGTGTGTGTTTTGATGAGTCAATCTGTCCACATAGTTAACCCAGGCCTGGTGGTTGTCAGTATGACTGACGATATTCCGGGTGCTAGGCATAGCACCGGAAGGTGTGTGGTGTTATAGATGGCAAGTCATCAATTCCTAGTCAGATGATCGATCGAAATCTGACGGTGCTCCCCACCGCCCGAGTCGTATCATGGCACCAGTAATAGGAGGGACTAAGGATTATCAGAGTATAGTAGAGAATAAGGTTACGAGAGAGTAACATAAGTTTAGGATCACTAGAGTTCAACTCGCGTCGCACTCTGGGTGGCTACGCGGGTTAATCGGATTAGGGCTGATTAATTGAACTTTTGGTGTGCCACTGGAATAGTTAATCAGGGATTCGGTTGGTACTAGAGATCCTGAACCCTGAAGGTTCCACCATGTCGTTGCATATAGGAATTGTTCCCCGACCTGGTTGGATATGTTGGATGCGAAGTAGTGCGATGGAGCACAAGCCTGGAGCCTAAAAATCTAATTCACATATGTTAGAGGCCGTAGAGGTATTTTGGTAAATACTGAAATATGGCTCAGAACATATTGAATATGGATCTTAGAATGAGCGGAATAATTCCAGAAGCTCATAGGCGCTGACGGTTCCCCGACCTGGTTGGATATGTTGGATGCGAAGTAGCGCGATGGAGCGCAAGCCTGGAGCCTAAAAATCTAATTCACATATGTTAGAGGCCGTAGAGGTATTTTGGTAAATACTGAAATATGGCTCAGAACATATTGAATATGGATCTTAGAATGAGGGGAATAATTCCAGAAGCTCATAGGCGCTGACGGAACTCGATTCCAAGTAGCGCACCTCACTCAATCTCTCTTTCAGGTTTTCACTTTTCGTGAAGGGCGTTTTCGTCCAGGCTTCACGATAGGCTTGTGGAAACCCTAAAAACCGCCCCCTCTCATCCCTATCCACTAGGGGCCAGCCTTAGCTTGCTTGTAACACTAGGAGGCCGGCCCTATAAGAGGAATAGAGAGGGAGGGGCCGGCCCTAGCCTCTCCCCTCTCCAAAATTCGAACCCCCTCTTCCTCTCTCCCTCTCTGAGGTTTTGGCCAAGGAAGAAAGAGGAAGAAGAAGGAAGAAGAAGGAGGAAGGAAGGAGAAGGAAAAAAAGAGAAAGAGAAGGAGGAGATCTCGCGGCTCGTCATCGTCTTCGCAATGAATTCCTCCGTCGGCTCGTAGTCCTTGCACTTAGAGATAGGACTTCGAGGATTCCTCAATTCGCAAAGGATAAGGTGCCATCCGACAGCTTCCCTTGCGATTCACATGCGGTTCATCATCGTTCTGTTCTCTCCGGATCATAGATCCATAAGGTATGATGATTCTAAACACCTAACTAGATGCATACATGTCTTTCGTAGATTGTAGTATGCCTCTAGGGTGTCCGCACATATGCTAAGAACATAAATTTGCATGTAGATTATTTTATAGAATTAATTATAGTGAAACATACACCGTATGATCTTCGGATCTATCTTTGCTTCCGCTGCGACTCTGATAAGCGGATCCAATTCCAACAATTGGTATCAGAGCACGCATTGGTGTATGTTTCATGCATGAATTCGTGAAAACATCATTTAAATATATGATGGCATATGTTTTTGTCGGGGTTCGGCGTAGATCATGCATATGGATTGTGCTATGTATCGTATTTTTGCAAGTGCCGCACTGAATAGTAATCTGTGATTGCATGCCTCCGGGGGTCGGACCCTAGATTTATTTTTGCATTGATTATTATTGTGCTTGTGGATTTTAAGGCTCTAGATGGGTGGGGGTGGAGGTTGACCACCCTCGGTTCCCTAGCCATATTTTCTAGGATTGTTTCCTTTTCTTTCTAGCGAAATTCTACACGAACGAGCACTTGCTCTGAGCGTGTTAGTTTTTCGGTCATAGGGAGAAGGAGATGATGCTACATCCACGGTTCGGGCAAGCGGTACCATGGCGTGCAAAGACCCAGCGAAAGCGTGCACGTTGGTGATGATCGGGATCGTCGTCAAAGATCGTGCAGAATGGAAGAGCAGGATATCTTGGCTGTGCTATTCAGGTTCAGGGGTCGGACCCTAGACTTGATTCAGTTTGGATGCTATTTCTGTTGATTCTCTTTACTTAGTATTTAGAGAACCTCGATGATAATTTAATTATCTATCTTGCTTGTGAGTTAGTCTCGAGATCAGGCTTAGGATTAGTACTAAGCTTATGGATTCATCGGTGTCTCTATATGGTTCTAACACGTGCGAATCCGGTGGCTAACTAAAAGGAAAGGTGGTAACCGCCCTCGTGGTAGTTCAGGTAGCCAAGTACTGTGCACTGATGCGATCTAAACTAATCCTATATTAAGGGGCTAATTTGATCTAAATTATAACTCGCAAGTACACGAATCGCTTTGTAGGAGCGGTGCGTATTACGAGGTCGATCCCACAGAGATTGCTAATGAGGGAAGCAGTCTAATCTAGGGTTATTAACTATTTAACCTAACTTACTTTAACGATAGTTTAATGGGGGTTGATTTGTTTTGAGATTAAAAGCAAACTAATAAAGGAAAGAAAAAATAAGCTAGTTACGGTAAGTCGAGTTTCAAGTGGAGAAGGTACTAAGGCATTCGAATCCACCTCGGTTATTCGTAGTTACTAGGTTTATTTAGATTCATCTATGCGAACGAGTAGCATGCGGGAATACAATTCCCGTGCTCGACTCGAGAATATGATCGTTAGGCTCTTAATTAGATTGAAGACATATGTATGATGCAATTTTCATGCAAAGATGTATTAGAACAGAGCATTAGATGTCTAACTAAAGCACAACTAATCAAGATTCTAAATTTTCGTTAAATAACATGCATTGATTACTACAATGATTCATCATAACGACAAAGGATGCATGACATACTATGTGAGAGACTTCCATCATAATAATCCGATAATTGAATCAAATATTCGATTATGAGTGCATGGCATAGACAATATAAATAAACCTAATAATTATTCATAACCGGGGTTTCATCTAAGCCTTAGCAATGGATTTAGTTCATCATGGTTTGCACTACATCAAAAGTAAAAGAAGGGAAGAGCAAGATACAGATCATTCTCGGAATACGCTTTTGCTCTTCGTTGTCCTCCTCTCCGATCGATGCTCCTTCACTTCGACTCGGCTGCGGCACGGCTTCGATGGTACGATGGCGGCTCGGATGGCGACTGACGGAGGATTCTCGGAATTGGAGGCTAGGGTTCTCGGAGGTGATGGGAGTAGGTACGGTCCGGTGGTGAGATGGGTTTTTTGGATGGTTTCTTGTGTAGGTTCTCTCTCCTAGGGTTTCGGATGGGTTCTAAGTGGTAGATGGCTAAGGTGGGTGATGGGAGTAGGAACGGTCGTCCAAAGCCTCCCCCTTTGATGGTTCGGATCCCCCCCTATATAGGACAGAGGTCGGTTGCTTTTTAGAGAGGAAGTCGGGCTGGGGTCCGGATTCCGGTTTTGATGGGTTGGGCTGAATAATGGAAGAAAGGGACGGCTGTGATATTGGGCTCCGGATGGTTGTGATTGGATGAGATGGTGAGGAGGGTAGCTGCATGGGTTTGGTCCGGGTTTGATGCATGGGTGAGTTGAACGGCTGCACGTGATCTCACACGGAGTGCTGCATGGGTTCGGTGCAATGGAGGGCTGTGATGGATTCATGGATGGGTAATCTCTAGATATGGGCTGCACGGCTAGGTTGCATGCATAGGGTTGTTGCGGAGTTGGGCTTGGGTTTGTCACGTAGGAGTCAGGTTGTTGGGTGTTTTGAAGTGCTGGGCGCATACCGGGGTGGCTGTGATTAAGTGGTCCGTGAGAGAGGAATATGTGGCATTCGGTTGTGTGTTAAGTTGGGTCCAATATTAGATCGATCGAGCGTGATGCTAAGGAACCTAAGGTAATGTATGGCTATGATGGGCTTTGGTCATCATCATCCGGATCCATCATCGCTTATGCATGTAGTTCTCCTCTCCGATGTGTTGATGCACTGCATTGGCTTATTAATGAAGTATCCGCTTGGCCAAATCATCGCGCAATTATCATTCTCCATCGTTCTTCATAAGAGGACTCCAAACAAGTTGTACAATCTTTATCGGAGCACCGTTGGAATATCCAATGCTTCAGTATGATGCCCTTGAGCTGACTGCATCGCGAACCGGGTCAAATCTCTGAAAAACACACATGAAATGACGTCAATAAGGTTCCAATGCGATTATCGATAAAAGGATAATTTGGACTTTCGAGCTCCATATTTTTCATGCATGCAATGTATGCGAGTGAACCAATATGCCGTTGGGTTCGTATGAGAGTCTACTATATCGTGGTGCAAAGAAACTCATGCAATTTACGTGTATTATGAAAGTTTTACGTAGCAAAGTGACGTTATGTGCATGAAAAAGAAGAGATAATTCGCACCAAATGGACGCTCAACACACCCCCAAACTTAAATCTTTCTCGTCCTCGAGAAAGCAACCAAAATAGACTACGAAATAACTAACTCACTTTCGCAGTAATCGTGATTGCACTTAGCACGTGCAACAAGCCATTAAACCCCTAGGTTACCCCAGTGGACGAGTTTTGTCTCGTGAGCGTTTGCAGTGAATCTACCCACAAAATTCAAACTTTTTTTTTTTAAATATAAATAAGAAATAAGAAAAGTCGGTTTCGTAGAATAATTAAAAAGTACTCAAAAATAGAATTTCCAAGGCACAAGACTCACAAGGTATCTAGCCCAAGCTTCGGCTTTCGAAGTACGCACTTTCGGTTCTAACTATTAGTTTTCCGTTAGAAAAGATCAAGGTCAACTATGCTCGAGTGCACGGTGCTGTCTGGGCTAAACACAACTGGG
This sequence comes from Chamaelirium japonicum, assembly GCA_947650365.1. Taxonomy (NCBI): domain Eukaryota; kingdom Viridiplantae; phylum Streptophyta; class Magnoliopsida; order Liliales; family Melanthiaceae; genus Chamaelirium; species Chamaelirium japonicum. The sequence continues at coordinate 113,382,983 of OX393550.1, forward strand.
GGTTTGGTTCTCTACATTCATATCATTCTAACAGTCTCCTCGAACGGTCAAAGTCGACCTTAGGACCTGAGTCAAAACCAGCTAATCTAGACAGGCTAGTGAGAGTTGTGGATATTCACCTTAATACCTTTCGGCTTTATATGTGATATTCCAGTTTCCCCACATTGTTTATAGCGACGGCTTTCAAACTATTTTCTTTTTCTTTTTCTTTTTTTTTTTCTCTTTTTTTTTTGATCTTATTTTCTTTTTCTGGATCTAATTATAAATCCCTTCCTAACTTGTACCATGCCAGCTGCACTCTATGCCTATGACACGCTGCCAACGCTCTCATGAGTTAGGTAGCCATCTTCATATTGCCTTTATATTTGATTCACTCTGCATCCATAGGATCATTCTCATAACCCTATCGACCAGGCTTCACTCATACTAGGGCATACAGGTTAAGACTTTTACATAATTAGTTCCTAGACCATACTAATAGGTAGCCCTTTCCGCTATACCTTAGAATTCACTGGTCGCTTTTCTAATGATATTTTTTTTTTCCAAACCAAGTGAACCAGATTCGCATGGTTCATCAGGACTCTAAGTGACTATTAGGTGATAAGAAATCTTTGAATCTAGACCCTAGAGGTGTAAGCTAGATGTGAAGTAAAAAGTCAAATCTAGTTTGTTTTGACAATCTCTAAAAGGTTACTAAGGGTCAGAACCATATTAGACATACTTTTTCTAGCTAATCCTTGGACTTTATACCTTGGTTACCAAGTGCCCTATGGTCCTATTCGAGTACGATAAAATTATACTATAAAACCTGAAATAAAGGTGAAATATCTATAGATATATATTTTTTTCTTTAAAAAGAACGAAAAGGACGGCAAAAGTAATACGATAAGAAACTAAAATGTGGAAAAGAAAATAAAAATATGCAAAAGCAAGCTCCTATCGATTTCTATACGAACGCTGTAGTTTTGGTAGGGGACTACAGACGAGACACACATACGCCGAGACGTATATGCCGAGCTGTCCCACTACAACGTAAGTTGATGCATTATTATTACTATTATTCTAAATTTTTTTTCTTTTATAAACGTAGAAAAGAATAAAAACTAACAATTTTGTATAAACTAGATGCAAACAGGATTTTATTTTGCCAAAAGTTTATACCACACCCCCAAACTTAAATTAGACATTGTCCTCAATGTATGAATTATACATGCTCATGAATGAGATGATAGCATTTTTTTTTTAATGACATGTATATAAAATAAAAGTACGAAGTTTAAAGGATGGATAGTACCTCATAAGTTCTTTGTAGCCTTGTTACCTATAAAATGTTAGTACTACAAAGAAAAAATAAAGCGACTAAACAAACTAATAAAGACGAGCAGATGCTAATAAATAAAAAAAAATTAACTGCTATAATACAAATATATTTTTTAGCAGATGGAATTTTCAAAAAGAAAAGAGAGTAGTCATCAATTGAGAAATTATATTCTATTGTATACTTTGGACATGTTTTTGCGTAACTCTCCTTTATTCTATTAGGATTCATCCTATATTGTTCTTCATGAATTTTCTTTTCAAATGGAACAATATAAGATTCATTATTATACTCTATATTCCACCATGTATCATCTATATTATCTTTGAAAAGTTCATATAATTGAATCTTCTGATTTTCAATGAATGGAGGAAAAATTAAATCAGAAAATATATATTCTTCACCTAAATGTGTCTGTTGAAAAGTAGATGGCAAAATTTGTAAGTCAATGTATGATTTTTCGATAATTGATGGATGATCAATCATGATATCATTTATTTCAAGATTCATTGATATGGCATTGGCTTCTTTAACAAATATATCATCATCAATGTCATATGGAAGATCACGGGTGACATCCAATATAATATCGGTCAGATCATCGTTCGGGTCATCAAAATTTTTTAAGCACGCCTCCAATGGATCATTAAAAGATGATTGAAGAATTTTGTTCTCCATAAGATTATTGATCATATTCATCTCATAGATTTTATTATCATTAGTAACTTTTAGACTGGATGGGAGAACATTACTTTCATCATCGTCATAGGGGGGAGCATAGGCTTCTTCATCAATTATATTATCTATAGTGTCATCATTGATGACGTCAATGTTGGATGGGAGATCATTAGTATCCTTAAAAATTATATCCGTATTAATATCATCAATAGTGCTCGGACAATCTTCCAAAGGATTAAGAAAATCAGATTTGGCAAGTTCATATTCTATAGGGATGTCCATCTTGGTCTCCTCATCAGCTCCATTATCTATTGAGACGCTAACTATGTTTTCATAATCCTCATAATCTTCATCGGAGTTAGACTCAGGTTGACGTTGATCTTGAAGTATTGCTTCCTTAATAATATTAAAATGTGATTCAATTCTTTCGAACGCGTTAATTTGCTCTTGCATATTGCTTTGATAGTTCTGCATAAGCTGATTGAGCATAGACATTTGTAGTGTCTCTTCAAGAGTCTCCTCATTAGGTGGCAAATAATCATAAGGCTCTTGAAAATTATTTACAGATGATTCATTTTTCCAACTATAGCCTTGATGATTTTGCCAACTAGAATTTTGATAATATTGCCTACTTGGATTTTGAAAATTTTGCCATCTAGGATCGTGATAATTTTGCCATCTAGGATCATGTGTGTCATAGCATGGTGAATTATGTTGTACATGGCTCTGTAAACTCCTACTCGGTGAATTTCTTTCTGGGTATTCTTGTTCAGTTGAAAAGTTTGTACAATCCTGATGTCTGGTGGTTCTTGTTTGGTTCATATACTCCTTTAGGGTCATTGCTGGTGGTGAATGTAAATTGGCCATTACTGTTGAAGATGGATCTTGATATTTTGTTGATCTTGTAAGATTCATATATTCTTTTAGGGTCATTGCTTGGTTAGTCATTTTGGTTAAAGATTGAGAAACTTCTATACTCTAAAGATAAAATTAAACTAACAAAACTAATAAAACTAACTAAGGCAAATAAGGAATAACCTAGATTCGAAAGCTCCGTTGCAATCCCCGGCAACGGTGCCAAAAACTTGATACGATCTAAACTAATCCTATATTAAGGGGCTAATTTGATCTAAATTATAACTCGCAAGTGCACGAATCGCTTTGTAGGAGCGGTGCGTATTACGAGGTCGATCCCACAGAGATTGCTAATGAGGGAGGCAGTCTAATCTAGGGTTATTAACTATTTAACCTAACTTACTTTAACGATAGTTTAATGGGGGTTGCTTTGTTTTGAGATTAAAAGCAAACTAATAAAGGAAAGAAAAAATAAGCTAGTTACGGTAAGTCGAGTTTCAAGTGGAGAAGGTAGTAAGGCATTCGAATCCACCTCGGTTATTCGTAGTTACTAGGTTTATTTAGATTCATCTATGCGAACGAGTAGCATGCGGGAATACAATTCCCGTGCTCGACTCGAGAATATGATCGTTAGGCTCTTAATTAGATTGAAGACATATGTATGATTCAATTTTCATGCAAAGATGTATTAGAACAGAGCATTAGATGTCTAACTAAAGCACAACTAATCAAGATTCTAAATTTTCGTTAAATAACATGCATTGATTACTATAATGATTCATCATAACGACAAAGGATGCATGACATACTATGTGAGAGACTTCCATCATAATAATCCGATAATTGAATCAAATATTCGATTATGAGTGCATGACATAGACAATATAAATAAACCTAATAATTATTCATAACCGGGGTTTCATCTAAGCCTTAGCAATGGATTTAGTTCATCATGGTTTGCACTACATCAAAAGTAAAAGAAGGGAAGAGCAAGATACAGATCATTCTCGGAATACGCTTTAGCTCTTCGTTGTCCTCCTCTCCGATCGATGCTCCTTTACTTCGACTCGGCTGCGGCACGGCTTCGATGGTACGATGGCGGCTCGGATGGCGACTGACGGAGGATTCTCGGAATTAGAGGCTAGGGTTCTCGGAGGTGATGGGAGTAGGTACGGTCCGGTGGTGAGATGGGTTTTTTGGATGGTTTCTTGTGTAGGTTATCTCTCCTAGGGTTTCGGATGGGTTCTAAGTGGTAGATGGCTAAGGTGGGTGATGGGAGTAGGTACGGTCGTCCAAAGCCTCCCCCTTTGATGGTTCGGATCCCCCCCTATATAGGATAGAGGTCGGTTGCTTTTTAGAGAGGAAGTCGGGCTGGGGTCTGGATTCCGGTTTTGATGGGTTGGGCTGAATAATAGAAGAAAGGGACGGCTGTGTTATTGGGCTCCGGATGGTTGTGATTGGATGAGATGGTGAAGAGGGTAGCTGCATGGGTTTGGTCCGGGTTTGATGCATGGGTGAGTTGAACGGCTGCATGTGATCTCACACGGAGTGCTGCATGGGTTCGGTGCAATGGAGGGCTGTGATGGATTCATGGATGGGTAATCTCTAGATATAGGCTGCGCGGCTAGGTTGCATGCATAGGGTTGTTGCGGAGTTGGGCTTGGGTTTGTCACATAGGAGTCGGGTTATTGGGTGTTTTGAAGTGCTGGGCGCATGCCGGGGTGGCTGTGATTAAGTGGTCCGTGAGAGAGGAATATGTGGCATTCGGTTGTGTGTTAAGTTGGGTCCAATATTGGATCGATCGAGCGTGATGCTAAGGAACCTAAGGTAATGTATGGCTATGATGGGCTTTGGTCATCATCATCCGGATCCATCATCGCTTATGCGTGTAGTTCTCCTCTCTGATGTGTTGATGCACTGCATTAATTGGCTTATTAATGAAGTATCCGCTTGGCCAAATCATCGCGCAATTATCATTCTCCATCGTTCTTCATAAGAGGACTCCAAACAAGTTGTACAATCTTTATCGGAGCACCATTGGAATATCCAACGCTTCAGTATGATGCCCTTGAGCTGACTGCATCGCGAACCGGGTCAAATCCCTGAAAAACACACATGAAATGACATCAATAAGGTTCCAATGCGATTATCGATAAAAGGATAATTTGGACTTCCGAGCTCCATATTTTTCATGCATGCAATGTATGCGAGTGAACCAATATGCCGTTGGGTTCGTATGAGAGTCTACTATATCGTGGTGCAAAGAAACTCATGCAATTTACGTGTATTATGAAAGTTTTACGTAGCAAAGTGACGTTATGTGCATGAAAAAGAAGAGATAATTCGCACCAAATGGACGCTCAACACACCCCCAAACTTAAATCTTTCTCGTCCTCGAGAAAGCAACCAAAATAGACTATGAAAATAATAGAAGAATAAAAATAACTAACTCACTTTTGCAGGAATCGCGATTGCATTTAGCACGTGCAACAAGCCGTTAAACCCCTAGGTTACCCCAGTGGACGAGTTTTGTCTCGTAAGGGTTTGCAGTGAATCTACCCACAAAATTCAAACATTTTTTTTTAAATATAAATAAGAAATAAGAAAAGTCGGTTTCGTAGAATAATTAAAAAGTACTCAAAAATAGAATTTCTAAGGCACAAGACTCACAAGGTATCTAGCCCAAGCTTCGGCTTTCGAAGTACGCACTTTCGGTTCTAATTATTAGTTTCCCGTTCGAAAAGATCAAGGTCAACTATGCTCGAGTGCACGGTGCTGTCTGGGCTAAACACAACTGGGGGTTTGGTTCTCTACATTCATATCATTCTAACAGTCTCCTAGAACGGTCAAAGTCGACCTTAGGACCTGAGTCAAAACCAGCTAATCTAGACAGGCTAGTGAGAGTTGTGGATATTCACCTTAATACCTTTCGGCTTTATATGTGATATTCCAGTTTCCCCACATTGTTTATAGCGACGGCTTTCACACTATTTTCTTTTTCTTTTTCTTTTTTTTTTTCTCTTTTTTTTTCGATCTTATTTTTTTTTTTAGATCTAATTATATATCCCATCCTAACTTGTACCATGCCAGCTGCACTCTATGCCCATGACACGCTGCCAACGCTCTCATGAGTTAGGTAGCCATCTTCATATTGCCTTTATATTTGATTCACTCTGCATCCATAGGATCATTCTCATAACCCTATCGACCAGGCTTCACTCATACTAGGGCATACAGGTTAAGACTTTTACATAATTAGTTCCTAGACCATACTAATAGGTAGCCCTTTCCGCTATACCTTAGAATTCACTGGTCGCTTTTCTAATGATATTTTTTTTTTCAAACCAAGTGAACCAGATTCGCATGGTTCATCAGGACTCTAAGTGACTATTAGGTGATAAGAAAGCTTTGAATCTAGACCCTAGAGGTGTAAGCCAGATGTGAAGTGAAAAGTCAAGTCTAGTTTGTTTTGACAATCTCTAAAAGGTTACTAAGGGTCAGAACCATATTAGACATACTTTTTCTAGCTAATCCTTGGACTTTATACCTTGATTACCAAGTGCCCTATGGTCCTATTCGAGTACGATAAAATTATACTATAAAACCTGAAATAAAGGTGAAATATCTATAGATATATATTTTTTTCTTCGAAAAGAACGAAAATGACGGCAAAAGTAATACGATAAGAAACTAAAATGTGGAAAAGAAAATAAAAATATGCAAATGCAAGCTCCTATCGATTTCTATACGAACACTGTAGTTTTGGTAGGGGACTACAGACGAGACACACATACGCCGAGACGTATATGCCGAGCTGTCCCACTACAACGTAAGTTGATGCATTATTATTACTATTATTCTAAATTTTTTTTTTTATAAAACGTAGAAAAGAACAAAAACTAACAATTTTGTATAAACTAGATGCAAACAGGATTTTATTTTGCAAAAAGTATATACCATACCCCCAAACTTAAATTAGACATTGTCCTCAATGTATGAATTATACATGCTCATGAATGAGATGATAGCATTTTTTTTTAATGACATGTATATAAAATAAAAGTACGAAGTTTAAAGGATGGATAGTACCTCATAAGTTCTTTGTAGCCTAGTTACCTGTAAAATGTTAGTACTACAAAGAAAAAATAAAGCGACTAAAACGACTAATAAAGACGAGCAAATGCTAATAAATAAAAAAAAATTAACTGCTATAATACAAATATATTTTTTAGCAGATGGAATTTTCAAAAAGAAAAGAGAGTAGTCATCAATTGAGAAATTATATTCTATTGTATACTTTGGACATGTTTCTGCGTGACTCTCCTTTATTCTATTAGGATTCATCCTATATTGTTCTTCATGAATTTTCTTTTCAAATGGAACAATATAAGATTCATTATTATACTCCATATTCCACCATGTATCATCTATATTATCTTTGAAAAGTTCATATAATTGAATCTTCTGATTTTCAATGAATGGAGGAAAAATTAAATCAGAAAATATATATTCTTCACCTAAATGTGTCTGTTGAAAAGTAGATGGCAAAATTTGTAAGTCAATGTATGATTTTTCGATAATTGATGGATGATCAATCATGATATCATTTATTTCAAGATTCATTGATATGGCATTGGCTTCTTTAACAAATATATCATCATCAATGTCATATGGAAGATCACGAGTGACATCCAATATAATATCGGTCAGATCATCGTTCGGGTCATCAAAATTTTTTAAGCACGCCTCCAATGGATCATTAAAAGATGATTGAAGAATTTTGTTCTCTATAAGATTGTTGATCATATTCATCTCATAGATTTTATTATCATTAGTAACTTTTAGACTGGATGGGAGAACATTACTTTCATCATCGTCATAGGGGGGAGCATAGGCTTCTTCATCAATTATATTATCTATAGTGTCATCATTGATGACGTCAATGTTGGATGGGAGATCATTAGTATCCTTAAAAATTATATCCGTATTAATATCATCAATAGTGCTCGGACAATCTTCCAAAGGATTAAGAAAATCAGATTTGGCAAGTTCATATTCTATAGGGATGTCCATCTTGGTCTCCTCATCAGCTCCATTATCTATTGAGACGCTAACTATGTTTTCATAATCCTCATAATCTTCATCGGAGTTAGACTCAGGTTGACGTTGATCTTGAAGTATTGCTTCCTTAATAATATTAAAATGTGATTCAATTCTTTCGAATGCGTTAATTTGCTCTTGCATATTGCTTTGATAGTTCTGCATAAGCTGATTGAGCATAGACATTTGTAGTGTCTCTTCAAGAGTCTCCTCATTAGGTGGCAAATAATCATAAGGCTCTTGAAAATTATTTACAGATGATTCATTTTTCCAACTATAGCCTTGATGATTTTGCCAACTAGAATTTTGATAATATTGCCTACTTGGATTTTAAAAATTTTGCCATCTAGGATCGTGATAATTTTGCCATCTAGGATCATGTGTGTTATAGCATGGTGAACTATGTTGTACATGGCTCTGTAAACTCCTACTCGGTGAATTTCTTTCTGGGTATTCTTGTTCAGTTGAAAAGTTTGTACAATCCTGATGTCTGGTGGTTCTTGTTTGGTTCATATACTCCTTTAGGGTCATTGCTGGCGGTGAATGTAAGTTGGCCATTACTATTGAAGATGGATCTTGATATTTTGTTGATCTTGTAAGATTCATATATTCTTTTAGGGTCATTGCTTGGTTAGTCATTTTGGTTAAAGATTGAGAAACTTCTATACTCTAAAGATAAAATTAAACTAACAAAACTAATAAAACTAACTAAGGCAAATAAGGAATAACCTAGATTCGAAAGCTCCGTTGCAATCCCCGGCAACGGTGCCAAAAACTTGATGCGATCTAAACTAATCCTATATTAAGGGGCTAATTTGATCTAAATTATAACTCGCAAGTGCACGAATCGGTTTGTAGGAGCGGTGCATATTACGAGGTCGATCCCACAGAGATTGCTAATGAGGGAAGCAGTCTAATCTAGGGTTATTAACTATTTAACCTAACTTACTTTAACGATAGTTTAATGGGGTTTGATTTGTTTTGAGATTAAAAGCAAACTAATAAAGGAAAGAAAAAATAAGCTAGTTACGGTAAGTCGAGTTTCAAGTGGAGAAGGTAGTAAGGCATTCGAATCCACCTCGGTTATTCGTAGTTACTAGGTTTATTTAGATTCATCTATGCGAACGAGTAGCATGGGAGAATACAATTCTCGTGCTCGACTCGAGAATATGATCGTTAGGCTCTTAATTAGATTGAAGACATATGTATGATTCAATTTTCATGCAAAGATGTATTAGAACAGAGCATTAGATGTCTAACTAAAGCACAACTAATCAAGATTCTAAATTTTTGTTAAATAACATGCATTGATTACTACAATGATTCATCATAACGACAAAGGATGCATGACATACTATGTGAGAGACTTCCATCATAATAATCCGATAATTGAATCAAATATTCGATTATGAGTGCATGACATAGACAATATAAATAAACCTAATAATTATTCATAACCGGGGTTTCATCTAAGCCTTAGCAATGGATTTAGTTTATCATGGTTTTCATCTAAGCCTTAAAAGGATCCAGTTTTTGATACTAGGATTAAAAACCAAGGACATCAAATAAACCCATAAAATACAATAAAATGTACACTAATTCTACCTAAATTCTAAATGTAATGGACGATGATGAATCTCTAAATGCTTTCCCGCAATCCCCCACACTTGGATATATGGAGTGTGAAATGAGCCCCAATGTGACCAATTGGTCATGGCGCCTCACAAAAAATTATGCGAGGTTATGGACTTGGTGTCGCCTCCCCACCGTGGTAGGAGGGTTTCATCTACTATGATGGATAGATAATTTTTTTAAAAAAAATTATATAGTGCTCTATAATTGTCACCATCTTCATAAATAAGGAGGAGGAGGAGCTCACCGGGGGGGGGAGGAGGAGTAGGATCTCACCGGAGCCCACGAGGAGGAGGAGGAGGAGGAGGAGGAGCTCGCCGCCGGTCACCGGGGAGGAGGAGGAGGAGCCCACGAGGAGGAGGAGGAGGAGGAGCTCGCCGCCGGTTGTGTAATGATCAGAAGAAAAAAAAAACTGAACTAAAGAAAAAAAAAACATAAAATAAAATAAAAACTAAAACCTAAACCCGACCCACCCCCCAAACCCCTAACCCGACCCGTGACCCCAACTCCTTCACCCAAGCCCGTGACCCCATCATCTCCTTCATCCTTCTCTCTCTTTCTCTCTCTCTCTCTCTTCCTCTCTTCTTCCCCATCTCTGCAATTCTCTCTCTCTCTCTCTCTCTCTCTCTCTCTCTCTCTCTTTCTCTCTCTTCCTCCCCCAAACCCGATCTGACCCGGCCCCCTTCTTTGACTCCACTGCTAGCTGCCGCCCCCCTAGCCCCTAAGCCACCGCCCCTACCGCCGCCCCCTCTGTCCCATCAGGTCAGCCACCGCCGCCCACCTTGACCGTGAGCCAGCAGCCGCCCGCAGCCTCCCCTTTTTGACTTCACCGTCGGCCGCCGCCCCCCTCCATCAATCAGCCTTCCCCCCTCCATCAATCCGGCGCCCCCTTCCTTGACCCCTACCCCGTCGGCCGCCGCCCCTACCCAGCCGGCCGCCGCCCCTATCAGCCGCCCCTACTCGACCCCTACACCGGGCCGCCACCCCCCTTTCACCCTATAAAAACCCGGATCCGGCCCTCCCTTACCCCTCCGATTTCCCCCTCTCTCTTACCCGTCCGACCCCTCTCTCTCTCTCCTTTCCCTCTTGCTGTGTGTGTGTGGCGCGCGGCAGCCGGACTGCTGCCGGCCGGAGAAGGAGCAGCAGCCACAGTCGCAGCCGACGACCCCCTGCACCAGGTCGGCCACCTCCCCTCCTTTCCCATGTTTTCCTTTTTTTTGTACTGTTGAAACCAGCCAACCCTCCTTCTCACCTTGTTGCGATGGTTGCCGACAACCTCGTTGTCAGCAGCCATGCAACATGTAGCACTCGACCAAGCCCGACCAAAACGTCCGGTGACATCCGACCACCCTTGGGTCGCCATTGGGGCAGCCATTACCGGCCGGCCAGGTAGCCGCCGGCTATGCAATCGGCCTAGAGCCGACGAAGGACAACCCTTGTTCAGGCGTAGCCTAGTGCACGTTGTCGAATCGTACTCGAGCCGGACGGATCTGTTGACTCGAACTGTGCCCACCACGATGTCGGTAATGCCACCAACAAATACAAATCCTCTCTTACGCCATTATGGTTTTGAGCGTACCCGGCAGTAGAATAATACGTGCCAGTCGATCGGCGTCCGACGACGCTACCTTTGGCACCTCGGTTTGCGTGCCAGTAGACCAACGTCTGACGATGCTATCTTTGGCACCTCGGTTTGCGTGCCAGTAGACCGACGTTCGATAACGCTACCTTTGGTGTATCGATTTACGTGCCAGTAGACCGACGTCCGATGATGCTACCTTTGGCGCATCGATTTGCGTGCCAGTAGACCGGCGTCTGATGATACATAAATTCTCGGCTCGGCCAATCAGACCTAAGCCGGTGATAGTTTAAGTAGCACTTTATGACCATAGGCTGCTGGTATGTTTGGCAGTTAGTGGGCACGTGAACCAAGTCGGAGGCGGAGCGGAGGGCGCTTAGCAGCATCAGCCCGAGCACACTTCCAGGTGACACTGTACGCTGTTTAGCTAATTAATTGTGCTATTATAGAAATTAAGGGTAGGTGTCCATAACGCTGTATGTGGGTCCCGCCGGACATCGTCGCATGTGGTCGAGTGGACCCCGCCTTTCATGCGGAGTCGCGAGTCCGGCGACGCATGCTTAATAATATAATTTAATAATAAATTTTTTGATTGCTTGGACACCGTAAGTAGGAATCCCCTTAATATTAAGAATTAATAATTAAATAATAATTATCGGGCTCACTCTCCTGGATGGAGTGTGGAGACCCGGGCACACGGGAATACGGGCGAGAGTAAATTCTTTATAGTTATTGTGATGCATGGGTTGTGAGCGCGGTACGAATCCCGAGGTAAATCATTGAAATTGTTTTATTATTATATTGGTGTGATATTCTAGCATGTGGAAAGATTCGGACCCCGTGCGCGCAAGGGCCGTGAACCACCCTGCGCGCACAGTCGAAGATTAGTAGGCTAGGGGGTCACGGGCAGGGATTGTGGTAAAGCCAATAGGTGGTGCCCTCGAAGAGGGATTGGCCTAGCAATCCTGTCCCGGGGTAGTTGAAACCCCCAAGGAAATCAAGTTGGGCGGTAGAGCTCTATCGTGAAAGACGGAAAACACCTTATGATCATATGGGTGACTTTGCGCATGGTGTCGGAGTATGCGCGGCGAGAGAGTTGGCCCTCTACATCGAAATAAAAGGCTCTATAGTATTGCCCGACTGGGGACAGGATGAACAAAATATCCGGGGTTCACATTGTGTGTGTTTAATTTTTTTGTAAAATAACACTCTCGATAACATCGTGATAGTAGGAATTGTATGCAAATGTAGAAACTGCATGGACACTTAGGACGTGATTGAAAACGTAGTTGGACAATTAGGATAATCAGTAAACTTTTGATAAAATGCGGGCGTCATTAATTACCTAGGCAGTTAGCTCGTCACTAGCCATTTATTTGGCTAATTTCCCAATTCATTTTGGGGGCTACTCATTCCCATGAGTAGGCTCTTCTGCAGGTTCGGAGACTCAGAGGTAGCCGCAGCACGAGGCCAGCGGCGGAGTGAGGACGGTGGCAGAGTTTTAGACTTCCGTATGTCGTGTAGCAGTACTATTTGTTTCTGGCACTGTAATCGAACTAGGTTTGAGTTAGTGTATGTTATTAGTGGCATTGATCCAGCTGTAATCTTTTTGGGTAGGCCTCTCCTCAAGGCCCCAAGCCTAGGATAGCTCACAATAAAATATAAATCATAGAATGACCTAATTGACTAACCATTAGATAGGACATGTGAAACCAATGCCCGAGTGCTAGAGAGCGGGCAAGGCTACTCGGCTCGCCGTTAGAGGCTTAAGCCTCGTGCTCCCTTCAGAGTGACTTCTGTCAGCATGTGGGGGGGCACCAACAGGCCGCACATACTGAGAGGATAGCCCGGTTGAAGGTCGAGCGTGATCACCCCTCGGTCGATAAAAATTGTATGTCTATATTTTCTTTGAAAATAAAATTGTTTTCGTAAGATTTAAAATATTCCTTGAGAGAGTAGAAATCCTGTGAGAAACCCTAATAGAAGTAGATAGTTGACCAAACCCCAAAATCCTTGGTTCATCTCAATTCACACCCCAGGAGTCGGTTCCGGATTTCTGGGGCGTGACAGCTAGTATCAGAGCCTAGGGATATGTTCCTAGGAGAAGTTTCTAGTTTGGTCTAAAGTCTTATTAGGAGGTTAGCGTTAGACTAATCCTTTTTCATTTCAGATGGCGGGTACCAGAAGTGGTAATGGTGCTAACAACGGAGCAGGATCGTCCGCTGGGCCAGACAGCGCGGCGATGATGATGGAGATGCTCCAGGGGATGGCCGCCATGGTCCAGCAGTAGCAGGCTGCTGTTGCCTAGCAGCAGGCCGAGCTAGCTCAGATTGCCCTTGCCCAGGCCCAGGCTCGTCAGCAGGCCGAGGGCGAGCGGCAGGGGAAGTTACTAAAGGACTTCAAGGTGATGGGACCACCGAGCTTCAGGGGTGAGCCAGACCCCTTGGAGGCCGATCGATGGTTCCAGCAGACGGAGAAGATACTGAACGCGTTGGGCATCACCGGCGATAAGAGAGTCACCTTCGCCTCCTACCAGTTCGAGGCTGAGGCAGACTTCTGGTGGCAGACGGTTCAGTGCACCCGAGCAGCAGATCGATGATCGATCACTTGGTCAGAGTTTGAGGAAATCTTTCGGAATAAGTTCTTTTCGGTCACCGTGCAGAACCGGATGGAGATGGAGTTTTTGGCGCTTTACCAGGGGTCTCATACTGTGTCCCAGTATGAGGCCAAATTTTCGGAGCTTGCGAGATATGCTCCTCATCAGGTGGCGACTGATGGCAGGAGGGCTATGCGCTTTGAGCATGGCTTGAACCCGGCAATCAGAGGTAGGGTTGCTGCCTTCCTGGGGCAATCCTATGAAGAGTTGGTCAACCGGTCCTTGGCGGTGGAGCAGGAGCTGAAGGAGTCTCATGCTATCTTGGAGAAACGGGGTAATGGCAGTCGCCATGGCCCTCCAGCTCAGAAGAGGTTCAGACCCACGGAGGTTCGACCCCCGCCTCGCCAGCCTCAGCATTTCCATGGTCCTCTAGTTCTTGGACCCCAGAGGCATGGCTGTTTTCAGTGCGGCTCGCTTGAACATCTGAAGTAGAGCTGCCCACAGCTTCGTCGGCAGCCGCTTCTACCAGCTCCACCTCTCAGGCCTGCACTGCCGGCACCTCCTGTGCAGCAGTAGAGGCCCCCGCAGAGAGTTCAGCAGTAGCGTCCTCCCCAGCCACAGCTGCAGAGGCCTCTCCCCCGTCAGGGCGGAGGAGGCAATCAGGCCCAGGGCAGGGCATACTTGTTGGTCGGTCAAGACCCAGAGGCTTCGGGGGGAGTGATCGAAGGTAACCCTGAATTTCGTAGTTCAATTCTTAGTCGTAGCTGCCTTACTGCTTTTGATTATTTGAGGCTTGTTAGGATTAGTTTTGGTCATAGCTAGCTTAGCCTCTTACGTTCTTTCGGTATTGTTAGGCACACTTCCCGTCTTCTCAACCCTAGCCCACGTTCTTTTCAATAGTGGGTCCACGCACTCCTAGATTGCCCCTAATTTTGTCAAAACTTTGGGACTGGAGTCGGTCCCATTGGGTCACACTCTGTCGGTATTTTCACCGCTCGGGGTGAGTACCGATGTGGACCGAGTTTGCCGGGACTGCATCATCCTTGTTGGAGATAGGGAGCTCTCGGCTGATCTAATCATCCTAGACTTAGGAGGAGTAGATGTGTTGCTCGGGATGGACTGGATGTCGGCTTACCACGTCACCCTCGACTGCTTCTCGAGGAAGGTCACCTTCTCACCTCCGGGGAGCGAGGTCTTCTACTTTATGGGAGACAAGCAGAAGATTCTGTGCCCGGTACCGCTGCAGCAGACCTCCCTCAGCCTACTGGCGCAGCTACCGAGCAAGGATCGAGATGGGAACCCAGTAGTACTCCCGCCGATGGTTCATGAGTTCCCAGACGTCTTTCCAGATGAGCTCCCAGGCTTACCTCCACCTCGGGAGGTCGAGTTTGCTATAGATCTGGTACCGGGAGCAGCATCGGTCTTGATTGCTCCGTACCGGATGGCTCCTGCTGAGTTGAAGGAGTTGAAGACTCAGTTGGAGGATTTGCTTGACTGAGGTTTCATTCGTCCTAGCACATCTCCTTGGGGATCCCCGGTCCTCTTTTCTCAGAAGAAGGATGGGACGAAAAGGCTTTGCATCGATTATCGCAAGCTGAATAGCCTCACGATAAAGAACAAGTACCCGTTGCCGCGGATAGAGGATCTGTTTGATCAGCTGAAGGGTGCTTGTTGCTTCTCGAAGATTGATCTGAGGACTGGATATCACCAGCTGGCTGTGAGGGCAAAGGATATTCCGAAGACAGCGTTTCGGACACAATACGGGCACTATGAGTTCTTAGTTATGCCCTTCGGTCTGACAAACGCTCCTGCAGCATTTATAGATCTGATGAACCGCGTCTTCAGCATGTTCCTGGACAGATTTGTGGTAGTATTTGTGGACGATGTCCTCATTTACTCCAAGACGAAGGAAGACCATCGGGAGCACCTGAGCGCAGTATTGCAGACCCTCAGAGATCACCAACTGTATGCCAAGCTCAGTAAGTGTGAGTTTTGGATGCAGGAGGTGAAGTTCCTCGGACACGTTGTCTCGAAGGAAGGTATCTCGGTGGATCCCGCGAAGATAGAAGCCGTTATGGATTGGGAGCATCCAAGGAATGTCTTCGAGATCAGGAGTTTCTTGGGGCTAGCTGGCTACTATCGACGCTTCGTGGAGGGATTCTCGCGTCTAGCTGCACCTCTCACCTGTCTGACTAAGAAGGGTGTCAAGTTCGAGTGGTCTGAAGATTGTAAGAAGTCCTTCCGAGAGTTGAAGCAGCGTCTCACTTCAGCCCCAGTGCTGACAATTCCAACTAGCGGCAAGGGCTATGTGGTCTTCACCGATGCTTCACTGATAGGGCTTGGAGCAGTTCTGATGCAGGACGGTAGAGTGGTCGCATACGCCTCGAGACAGCTGAAGACTCATGAGAAGAATTATCCCACCCATGATCTGGAGTTGGCAGCGGTGGTTTTTGCCTCGAAGATCTGGAGGCATTACCTGTACGGTGAGGAGTTTGAGATGTATTGCGACCACAAGAGTCTGCGGTACATCGCTAGTCAAAAGGATCTGAACATGCACCAGAGGAGGTGGATCGAAGTCCTGAAGGACTTCAACTATTCACTCTTTTACCATCCTGGTAAAGCGAATGTTGCTGCCGATGCCCTGAGCCGGAAGTCCCGTAGCCAACTTGCCAGACTAGTGACAGATCGACATGACTTTTTGGCTACGATAGAGGGTTTTGATTTGTGGGTTCGGTGGGAGCATTCTCGTACCATGTTGCGCACCATACGAGTACAACCCAGCCTACTTCAGAAGGTGATTGCAGCACAGAGGTTGGATTCAGAGCTGGAGGAGATGAGGGCACGGTGCGATAGTGGGAAGTCTATTCCAGACTGGTCAGTTGATGCTGATGGAGGTCTGAGGTTCCAGAGGAGGTTATGTCTTCCCACAAATAAGGAGGTTCGAGAGGAGGTGCTATCAGAGGCGCATCGATTTAGATTCTCGGTGCACCCCGACAGTACCAAGATGTACCACGACCTGCGGAGGCAGTTCTGGTGGAAGGGCATGAAGCGGGATGTAGCCGCCTTCGTGTCCAGATGTTTGACCTGTCAGCAAGTCAAGGCTGAGCACCAGAGACCGGCTGGATTGCTGCAGTCACTCCCAGTAGCTGAGTGGAAATGGAAGCATATTACGATGGACTTTGTTTCGGGATTGCCTTTGACCCAGAACAGGCATGACTCAGTTTGGGTGATCGTGGATAGACTAACGAAATCGACGCACTTTCTTCCTGTGCGGACGACGTGACGTTCATTGACCAGGCAAGGCTGTATGTGAGGGAGATTGTTAGACTGCACGGAGTTCCAGTTTCCATTGTCTCAGATCAAGATCCTCGGTTTGTTTCTCACTTTTGGAAGAGCCTGCAGACAGCCTTGGGGACTGAGCTTAGTTTTAGCACAGCCTTCCACCCTCAGACGGATGGCCAGTCCGAGAGGACGATTCAGATTCTGGAGGATATGTTATGGGCATGTTCTGTGGATTTTAGAGGCAATTGGGAGGAGCATCTACCTCTTGTGGAGTTCGCATACAACAATAGCCACCAAGCCAGCATCGGCATGGCCCCCTATGAGGCCTTGTACGGGAGGCCATGTCGGTCACCTCTTTGTTGGGCGGAGGTAGGAGAGCGGAGCCTTTTGGGACCGGAGCTCGTTTAGGAGACAACGGAGAAGATCCGGTTGATCAGGGAGCGACTTCGAGCAGCGCAGAGTCGACAGAAGAGCTATGCTGATGTGCATCGACGTCCGCTCGAGTTCACCGTTGGAGACCATGTCTTCTTGAAGGTTTCCCCTCGTTGAGGCATCACGAGGTTTGGGAAGAAAGGGAAGTTGGCTCCGAGATTCATCGGCCCCTTCGAGATCTTGGAGAGAGTTGGTGAGGTAGCATATCGGCTGGCGCTGCCTCCACAGCTCTCGAGCGTCCACGGTGTCTTCCACGTGTCGATGCTTCAAAGGTACGAGCCGGACCCGTCCCACGTGCTGGATTGGCAAGACCTGGCCCTCAGTTAAGATGCATCCTACGAGGAGCGGCCGATCAAGATTCTGGCTAGCAAGGATCGAGTGCTTCGCACAAAAACCATCCCTATGGTGAAAGTGCAGTGGCAGCACTGCAGAGAGGAGGAAGCTACTTGGGAGCTTGAGTTCGCGATGCGATCCCTGTACCCATCTTTGTTTGATGACTAGTGTTATTTAATTTTCGGGACGAAAATTCTATTAAGGTGGGTAGGATGTAATGATCAGAAAAAAAAAAAAACTGAACTAAAGAAAAAAAAAACATAAAATAAAATAAAAACTAAAACCTAAACCCGACCCACCCCCCAAACCCCAAACCCGACCCGTGACCCCAACCCCTTCACCCAAGCCCGTGACCCCATCATCTCCTTCCTCCTTCTCTCTCTTTCTCTCTCTCTCTCTCTCTCTCTCTCTCTCTCTCTCTCTCTCTCTCTCTCTTTTCCTCTCTTCTTCCCCATCTCTGCAATTCTCTCTCTCTCTCTCGCTCTCTCTCTCTCTCTCTCTTCCTCCCCCAAACCCGATCTGACCCGGCCCCCTTCTTTGACTCCACCGCTAGCTGCCGCCCCCCTAGCCCCTAAGCCACCGCCCCTACCGCCGCCCCCTCCGTCCCATCAGGTCGGCCGCCGCCGCCCACCTTGACCGTGAGCCAGCAACCGCCCGCCGCCTCCCCTTTTTGACTTCACCGCCGGTCGCCGCCCCCCTCCATCAATCCGGCGCCCCCTTCCTTGACCCCTACCCCGTCAGTCGCCGCCCCTACCCAGCCGGCCGCCGCCCCTATCAGCCGCCCCTACTCGACCCCTACACCAGGCCACTACCCCCCTTTCACCCTATAAAAACCCGGATCCGGCCCTCCCTTACCCCTCCGATTTCCCCCTCTCTCTTACCCGTCCGACCCCTCTCTCTCTCTCTCCTTTCCCTCTTACTGTGTGTGTGTGGCGCGCGGCAGCCAGACCGCTGCCGGCCGGAGAAGGAGCAGCAGCCACAGTCGCAGCCGACGACCCCCTGCACCAGGTCGGCCACCTCCCCTCCTTTCCCATGTTTTCCTTTTTTTTGTACTGTTGAAACTAGCCAACCATTGTTAGCCAACCCTCCTTCTCACCTTGCTGCGATGGTTGCCGACAACCTCATTGTCGGCAGCCATGCAACAGGTAGCACTCGACCAACCCCGACTAAAATGCCCGGTGACATCCGACCACCCTTGGGTCGCCATTGGGGCAGCCATTGCTGGCCGGCCAGGTAGCCGCCGGCTACGCAATCGGCCTAGAGCCGACGAAGGACAACCCTTTTTCAGGCGTAGCCTAGTGCACGCTGTCGAACTGTACTCGAGTTGGACGGATCTGTTGACTCGAACTGTGCCCACCACGATGTCGGTAATGCCACCAACAAATACAAATCCTCTCTTACGCCATTATGGTTTTGAGCGTACCCGGCAATAGAATAATACGTGCCAGTCGACCGACGTCCGACGACACTATCTTTGGCACCTCAGTTTGCGTGCTAGTAGACCAACGTCCGATGATGCTATCTTTAGCACCTCGGTTTGCGTGCTAATAGATCGACGTCCGATGACGTTACCTTTGGCGTATCGATTTATGTGCCAGTAAACCAATGTCCGATGACGCTACCTTTGGCGCATCGATTTGCGTGCCAGTAGACCGGCGTCTGATGATACATAAATTCTTGGCTCGGCCAATCAGACCTAAGCCGGTGATAGTTTAAGTAGCACTTTATGACGATAGGCCGCTGGTATGTTTGGCAGTTAGTGGGCACGTGAACCAAGTCGGAGGCGGAGCGGAGGGCGCTTAGCAGCATCAGCCCGAGCACACTTCCAGGTGACACTGCACGCTGTTTAGCTAATTAATTATGCTATTATAGAAATTAAGGGTAGGTGTCCATAACGCTGCATGCGGTCCCGCCGGACATCGTCGCATGTGGTCGAGTGGACCCCGCCTTGCATGTGGAGTCGCGAGTCCGGCGACGCATGCTTAATAATATAATTTAATAATAAATTTTCTTATTGCTTGGACACCGTAAGTAGGAATCCCCTTAATATTAAGAATTAATAATTAAATAATAATTATCGGGCTCACTCTCCTGGATGGAGTGTGGAGACCCGAGCACACGGGAATACGGGCGAGAGTAAATTCTTTATAGTTATTGTGATGCATGGGTTGTGAGCGCGGTACGAATCCCGGGGTAAATCATTGAAATTGTTTTATTATTATATTGGTGTGATATTCTAGCATGTGGAAAGATTCGGACCCCGTGCGTGTAAGGGCCGTGAACCACCCTGCGCGCACAATCGAAGATTAGTAGGCTAGGGGGTCACGGGCAGGGATTGTGGTAAAGCCAATAGGTGGTGCCCTCGAAGAGGGATTGGCCTAGCAATCCTGTCCCGGGGTAGTTGAAGCCCCCAAGGAAAGCAAGTTGGGCGGTAGAGCTCCACCGTGAAAGACGGAAAACCCCTTATGATCATATGGGTGACTTTGCGCATGGTGTCGGAGTATGCGCGGCGAGAGAGTTGGCCCTCTACATCGAAATAAAAGGCCCTATAGTAATGCCCGACCGGGGGCAGGATGAACAAAATATCCGGGGTTCACATTGTGTGTGTTTAATTTTATTGTAAAATAACACTCTCGATAACATCGTGATAGTAGGAATTGTATGCAAATGTAGAAACTGCATGGACACTTAGGACGTGATTGAAAACGTAGTTGGACAATTAGGATAATCAGTAAACTATTGATAAAATGCGGGCGTCATTAATTACCTAGGCAGTTAGCTTGTCACTAGCCATTTATTTGGCTAATCTCCCAATTCATTTTGGGGGCTACTCATTCCCACGAGTAGGCTCTTCTGCAGGTTCGGAGACTCAGAGGTAGCCGCAGGACGAGGCCAGCGGCGGAGTGAGGACGGTGGCAGAGTTTTAGACTTCCGTATGTCGTGTAGCAGTACTATTTGTTTATGGCATTGTAATCGAACTAGGTTTGAGTTAGTGTATGTTATTAGTGGCATTGATCCAGCTGTAATCTTTTTGGGTAGGCCTCTCCTCAAGGCCCCAAGCCTAGGATAGCTCACAATAAAATATAAATCATAGAATGACCTAATTGACTAACCATTAGATAGGACATGTGAAACCAATGCCCGAGGGCTAGAGAGCGGGCAAGGCTACTCGGCTCGCCGTTAGAGGCTTGAGCCTCGTGCTCCCTTCAGAGGGACTTCTGTCAGCATGTGGGGGGGCACCCACAGGCCGCACATGCTGAGAGGATAGCCCGGTTGAGGGTCGAGCGTGATCACCCCTCGGTTGATAAAAATTGTATGTCTATATTTTCTTTGAAAATAAAAATGTTTTCGTAAGTTTTAAAATATTCCTTGAGAGAGTAGAAATCCTGTGAGAAACCCTAATAGAAGTAGACAGTTGACCAAACCCCAAAATCCTTGGTTCATCTCAATTCACACCCCAGGAGTCGGTTCCGGATTTCTGGGGCGTGACAGCTGGTATCAGAGCCTAGGGATATGTTCCTAGGAGAAGTTTCTAGTTAGGTCTAAAGTGACGAAAATATTGCCGTCGGTATAAAGTATTGTCGTCGAAAATATTGCCGTCGGTATAAAGTAACGTCGTGACTTTATACCGATAGATATTATTGTTCTGTTGGTATAAACTCATTATACCGACGAAAACATATGTTCCGTCGGTATAAAACATTTTACCGACGGATTATATATGACCGTCGGTAATAAATGTGCAAAAAAAATTAAAAAAATCAAAGTTATAATACCGACAGATATTATTGTCACCGTCGGTAAAAAGTATATTATTACCGACGGGAATAAAAATGTCCGTCGGTAAATAACCTATTTCTTGTAGTGCCAGCTAGCTGATGCTTCAATTCAATATCCTAAAGGGATAGTGGAAGACATCCTAATCAAAGTGGGAGAATTTGTATTCCCTGTTGACTTTGTGGTCCTTGATACAAAATCACCAACTAAATTTACTAATTGAGTACCGGTAATCTTAGGGCGATCTTTCCTAGCAACATCGAATGCATTAATCAACTGTCGGAATGGTTTTATGAACATTTCTTTCGGTAACATGACAATACAAGTCAATATATTTAATGTGAGCAAACAACCTAGAGATGAAAGTGATGAATTAGAAGATGTCAACTACTTGCAATAACAAAAAGAAAGTTTAGTATCACAAGTAAACTACAATGACCCACTAGAAGCCTGCCTTGCATACTTTGGAAAAACTTTTGATATTGATGATCATATCAATGAAATCAATGCACTACTAGAGGCTACCCCTTCTTTCGGAATGAACAAATGGCAGCCTAAGCCATAAATCCTCACACCTTCTCTGACACCACCTGTACCTTCAATAATAAAGCTCCCGAAGTTAGAACTAAAACCATTACCACAAAATCTTAAATATGTGTTTTTAGGATCTGCTGAAACCCTCTTGTCATAATAGCTTCAGACCTAGACGAAAACCAAGAGAAATAACTTGTAGAAATCCTTAAGGATCACAAAGAAGCTATAGGATGGTCAATAGCCGATATAAAGGGCATAAGTCCCTCTGTGGTTCAACATAGAATCTATCTCGAGAAAGAGACTAAAACAAGTCGAGGACTGCAAAGGCGGCTGAACCCTGCAATGAAGGAAGTGGTTAGGATAGAAGTACTAAAACTTTTTGATACCGGAGTGATTTACCCGATTTCAGATAGCTCCTGGGTGAGCCCTGTCCAAGTAGTTCCTAAGAAATCGGGCATCACAATGGTGATAAATGAAGGTAATGAGTTGGTGCCTACAAGAGTGCAAACTGGATGGAAAGTATGTATTGACTATATGAAGTTAAACTCCGCCACACAAAAAGATCACTTTCCACTCCCTTTCATAGATCAAATGCTAGAGTGGTTAGTCGGACATGCTTACTACTATTTTTTAGATGGTTATTCCGGTTATAACCAAATTCCTATAGCACCAGAGGATCAAGAGAAGACTACATTCACTTGTCTATTTGGAACGTTCGCCTATAGACGCATGCCCTTTGGGTTATGCAATGCACCTGCTATATTTCAGCGGTGTATGACTAGTATCTTCTCTGATATGGTTGAACGTTTTTTCGAAGTATTTATGGATGACTTTTCAGTCTTTGGATCCAATTATCAAGAGTGCTTGCAACATTTAGAACTAGTGCTTGTAAGATGCAAAAAGAAAAATCTAGTGCTAAATTGGGAAAAATGTCATTTTAAGGTGAAGAAAGGAATAGTCTTGGGGTATGTCATCTCTGATAAAGGGATTGAGGTTGACAAAGCAAAGATTGATCTAATCTCTAACCTTCCACCTCCACGATCGGTTAAAGATATAAGATCATTCTTAGGCCATGCTGGGTTTTATAGGCGATTCATTAACGATATTAGTAAAATTTCAAGGCCGTTATGTAATTTACTTTCCAAAGATGTACCTTTTGCTTTTGATGAATCTTGTCTAGAAGCTTTCGAGCGATTAAAGAAAGAACTCACCTCTACCCCTATCATCCAGCCTTCTAATTGGTCTATCCCATTTGAAATCATATGTGACGCATCAAATCATACCATTGGAGCCGTTTTGGGACAAAGAGTAGATAAGTTGCTAGAGAGGTTTAGACCTTATTTGATAGGATCTAAGGTCATCGTGTATACAGATCATGTGGCTTTACGGTACCTTCTGTCAAAAAAGGATACCAAAACTCGATTGATTCGATAGATCCTTCTATTACAAGAATATGATTTAGAAATTCGAGATAAGAAGAGTAGCGAAAATATGGTCGCAGATCATCTCTCTAGGTTAAACTTAGAATCCTTTAGTAAGGAACTCCCTCTACATGAAAGTTTTCCCGATGAGCAGTTGCTACAAATCTCTAAACTCCCATGGTTTGCAGATATAGTAAATTACCGAGTCACTGAAGAGATGCCTAGTCATTGGTCGAAACAGGATAAATCTAAACTCTTATCTGAGGTAAAATATTTCTTTTGGGATGATCCCTACCTTTTTAAATATTATACCGACCAAATCATTCGGAGATGTGTCCCTGATCATGAGCATAACAGTGTGATATCATTTTGCCATGACTATGCTTGTGGAGGCCATTTTAGTGCTAAAAAGACAGCTACCAAGATTCTGCAATGTGGATTTTATTGGCCCACGATTTTTAAAGATTGTCATACATTTTGTGTTAGTTGTGAAAGATGTCAAAAGCTTGGCAAAGTAACCAATCGGAATATGATGCCCCTAAATCCTATTTTGATAGTTGAAATTTTTGACGTTTGGGGTATAGATTTTATGGGGCCATTCCCAAGCTCTTTTGGAAATTTATACATCTTGCTGGCGGTTGATAATGTTTCAAAATGGGTTGAGGCAATACTGACCAAGACCAATAATAGCCAAGTAGTGATTAAGTTTGTCAAATATTATGTATTTAGTCGGTTCGGTACACCTAGGGCGATCATAAGTGATGGCGGAAGCCATTTTTGTAATAGCACATTCAATAGATTGATGAAGAAATATTCAGTCACCCACAAGGTTGCTATACCCTATCATCCACAAACAAGTGGCCAAGTGGAAGTCTCGAATAGGCAGATCAAGCAAATTCTAGAGAAAATTGTAAATTCAAATCGAAAAGACTAGTTGGTACGGTTGATAGATGCGTTATGGGCCTATCGAACTGCTTACCAAACTCTGCTAGGAATGTCCCCATATAGGCTTGTGTATGGTAAGGCTTGCCACTTGCCAGTTGAATTAGAACATAGGGCCTACTGGGCAATCAAGACATTCAATTTTGAATTATCCTCAGCCGGTAACCTTCGCAAGCTACAACTGAATGAGCTTGATGAACTACGAAAGGATGCATATGAAAATCCAAAAATCTATAAGGAGCGGATGAAAGCAACACATGATAAATTCATCCTAAGAAAGTCATTCGAACCGGGTATGAAAGTTCTCTTGTACAATTCCAGATTAAATTTATTTTTTGGAAAATTAAGATCTCATTCATCTGGCCCCTTTATAGTTCGTGTGGTTCATTATCATGGGGCCATAGAAATTGAGAATCCCCAGAATGGTGCTATTTTCAAGGTAAATGGGCAAAGGCTAAAGCCTTTTTTAGAACTAAAAGATAAGGTAATAGAGGAGATACTTTTACAAGATCCTCTTTACACAGACTAATCACATATGAACCATGTCGGACTGACGACATTAAACTTAGCACTTACTGGGAGGTAACCCAGATTGCAAGATTCATATATATATACACTGTCGTAAAAAAAAAATAAAAATAAAATAAAAATAAAAATTTATGTGTACATGTTTTTTCTTTATTTTTATATTATCATTTTTTTTTTGTGATTTCTATATGACAAGACTTGGTATTATTTTATCATTTTCAGGAAAGACCTAGTTCATTCAAAATCTCACGAGGAGTGAACCCATGCATCTTAACTACAACGAGACAATCTATATATCAAGGGAGGTTTGCTAGTAAACACTTGCATTCATGTCTACATCTGATAATCTTGTCTTATCACTTTCACATCTAGAATTAGAGAATGATGTTGATGACCATTTTGAAAGATCAAATCTGTTTGAAACCATTGGATGCATCATGGAGTATAATCTATCTGTTACTATTTTAGTGGATAGCGATAGCTGCAATAATTTAATTTCTAAATCTTTTGTTGATGTACTCGATATAGAACAAATCCCTATCAAAGAACCATATTCATTAGCATGGCTGTTTAAGGCTCCCACAATAGATGTCACATATAGGGTTTACCCAGCCATATCAATTCAGGATTACTCTGATGTAATCCCTCTTGATATAGCACTCATGGATTCTTATGATATAGTACTCGGTCGACCTTGGTTATAAGACCGCCACGTTCTGTACGAGGGGCGACTTAACACTATGAACTTTCTTTTTCAATGCAAATTTTTCACACTCTGGCCTCAACGTCCGATATTCCATAATATGATATCCCTACCACCAATCGAGGACATTGAGGGCAATGTCTAATTTAGGTTTGGGGGTGATTTTCATTGCTTGCATCTGGCATTTTAATTTAGTACATATTGACGTATTTTCTTAAAAAAAAAAAAATTTTAAAAGCATCAACTTACGCTATAATGGGACAGCTCGGTATATACATCTTGGCGTATGTGTGTCTTGTCTGTAGTCCCCTACCAAAACTATAGCGTTCGTATAGAAATCAATAAGAATTTGCATTTGCATTTTTTTATTTATTTTTTATATTTTAGTTTCTTATCGTATTTCTTTTGCCATCCTGTTCGTTTTTTCTTTTTTATTTATTTTTTTAAAATTATATCTATTTATATTTCACCTTTATTTAAGGTTTTGCAGTATAATTCTATCGTACTCGAATAGAACAATAAGGCATATAGTAATCAAGGTATAAAGCCTAAGGATTAGCTAGAAAAAGTATGTCTAATATGGTTCTGACCCTTAGTAACCTTTTATAGATTGTCAAAACAAACTAGACTTGACTTTTCACTTCACATCTGGTTTACACCTCTAGGGTTTAGATTCAAAGCTATCATATCGGCCTAATAGTCAACTACAGTCCTGATGAACTATGCGGATCTGGTTCACTTGGTAAAAAAAAAAGAAGAAAAGAAAAGTACTACTATAGATCACCAGTGAATTCTAAGGTATAGCGGAAAGGGCTATCTATTAGCATGGTCCATGACCTAATTATATAAAAGTCTTAATATGTATGTCCTATTATGAGTGAAGCCTGGTCGATAGGGTTATGAGAATGATCCTATGAATACAGAGTGAATCAAATATAAGGGCAACATGAGGATAGCTACCTAACTCATGAGAGCGTTGGCAGCGTGTCATGGGTATAGAGTGCAGCTAACATGGTATGAGTTAGGAAGGGATATATAATTAGATCCAGAAAAAAAAAAGACCGAAAAAAGAAAAAAAGAAAATAGTATGAAAGTCGTCGTTATAAATAATGTTGAAAAACTGAAATATCACATATAAAGCCAAAAGGTATTAAGGTGAATATCCACAACTCTCACTAGCCTGTCTAGATTAGCTGGTTTTGACTCAGGTTCTAAGGTCGACTTTGACCGTTCTAGAAAACTGTTAGAATGTTATGAGTGTAAAGAACCAAACCCCCAGTTGTGTTTAGCCAGACAACACTGTGCACTCGAGCATAGATGACCTTGACCTTTTCTAACGGGAAACTAATAGTTAGAACCTAAAATGATTACTTCGAAAGTCGAAGCTTGGGCAAGATACCTTGTGAGTCTTGTGCCTTAAAAATTCTATTTTTGAGTACTTTTTAATTATTCTGCAAAACTGAATTTTTATTTTATTTCTTCTTTCCTATCTCAAAAAAAAAATAAAATAAATTGAATTTTGGGGGTAGATTCACTGCAAACCCTCACGAGACGAAACTCGTCCATTGGAGCAACCCAGGGGTTTAACGGCTTATTGCACTTGCTAAGTGCAATCGCGATTCTTGCGAAAGTAAGTTAGGAGTTTTTATTTTGTCATTTACTTTGTTTATTTTTCTTTTCTTACTCGAGGGCGAGTAAGATTTAGGTTTGGGGGTGTGTTGAGCGGCCAATTTGTGCGAATTATCCTTTTAGTATTATGCATATATCATCAGTTTGCTACGTAAAACTTTCATACTACACGTAAACTGCATAATTATCTTTGCATCACTGCTTAGTAGACATTCATACAAACACAGTGATATATTGGTTTGCTCTCATACGATACATGCATGAAAAATACGAAGTCCGATAAAACAAATAATTCTTTTTGTCGATAATCGTTTTGGAATCTTACACGCATTATTTCATGTGTGTTTTTCAAGAAGCGCGCGGACCCGGTACTCGACACAGTCAGACAAGGGGTATCCTGATAGAGCGATGGATATTCTCACGGTGAGTCGATGGAGGATCCACAGCTTGTTTGGAAGCCTTTATGAAGGAGCGATGATGGATTTGATTCGGATGATGGTAACTAAGTTTCCCATGTGACCCCATTTGACCCGAACCCAGGCCATGCACACTCGACTCTATCTCGATCACAACTATCCGTTGGTCTAGCTAGCCATGCAAATCGAAACCTCATACTCACCGGCTCTATTTTCCTCCTTCTAAAAATCTCTATAGATTTTCCATCTCTTAATTACATATCAACCTCATTAAATCTACTATTTACTGGGAAAGGCTATAGGTAATTGCTGATAGTTAGTGGGTTGTGAATGGCATTAAGGTGCAACTTTTGCATCTTACTAATTATTTTGATCTATTTCACTTCATCATGGTTGTCCATGCACCCATGCACCTCCCACTCAATTCATTCCTATTACAACTCATCTCGACCACCCTTACCCGTCCGGTTGCATCACAACCTTTCATTGCATCCCACTCATGCATGCAAATCAGCCCATCTACCTATCACCTAATCACAACCGTCCATGCACAACCAAATATGATCATAACCGTCCATTCCCTAACCGACCCTTGAGATTCCCTCGCATGCATGCACCCACCATCCATCCAACCCGGTCTGACCCGATCACAACCATTAATCCAATCCATTCAAACAACCCAATATGCACACCCGAGCATAGCTGTACCCAGTCGCCCAACCCATCTCTTAACTAATCACAGCCGTTCCGTGCTACCCGTGCTACCCGAGCCATGCATGCATGCATGCAAGAACATCGTGCAACAGCCGTTCCTATTTGATCACAGCCGTCCCCAAGCTCTACCTGCACTCTATTACACCCAGGTCCATGCATGTGCACCTGATAATCAAAGCCCTCCTTTGCATCGAGCCATGCATGGCATCCCGTCGCTTCTCAAATTCGACCTGATTGCAGCCGTCTGATCGCTCGTCCCTTCCATGCAATAACAATGCATGCATGGAAACACCCAGGTCTCCACTTGTGCACACGATCACAACCACCCAGCACTCTCCTTCTTCCTCCCACCGTCCTTTCGTCCCTCTCTCATCCCCGACCCGACCGCCTGCACTCTCTCTCCTCCTTGTTTTTCTCTCCCTAAAACCCGACTTTCTCTCTATCCCGAAGCCGTCCGGGTCATGCATGCAGCTCTCCGGATGTCTCTCTCTCAACCGATCTTCTCTCCCTTCTTAATTCTCTCTAGTCTCTACCCGATCGGCCTGCACCCGAGATTCTCTCTCTCTAGATCTAAGCCCGAACTTCCCTCTCTCCCGTTTCCTACTTTCTCTCTCTAGTCCGATACCCTCTCTCTTCCCTACTCTCTCTCTCTCGAAAATCTGATATGCAGCCACCCATCACAGCCGTCCGTCCTACCCGATCAGCCGCTGCCCCCCCTATTCTCTCTCTCTTTCCTTTTTCTCTCTATCTACCCGATCGGCCCCAGCTGTACCCGAGCAACCCCCCATCGAACTTCTTTCTTTCTCCTATTTTCTCTCTCTAAAACCCAGCCGAGACCCTGCGTGCCCAACTTTCGGGATTCTCTCTCTCTCTATCCTATATAGGGGGGGGCTCCGGAAAACCAAAAGAGGGCTGCCATCTACCACAGATCCGAAACCTTAGTTGAGGGGGGGGGGGGGGGGGTCGTCATCACGTCTCACCACCGAACCGGAGCCATCATCTTCATCTTCATCATCCGCCATCTACCACCTAGGAGAAAAGAACCTTAGTTTTAGCCATCACCTCCCATCACCATCTTCCACCATCTTTCACTTAAGCACCATCTTCATCACCACCGAGGCTTGGACGACACCATCAGACCATCTTCTTCGGTCAAATCAACCATCTTCGAGCGACGCTTCATCATCACGAAGCCGCACGCCGCCATCATCGCCGGGTTCGTCATCTTCAAGAAAGAAGCATCCATCATCAACGCTCGCATGGCCATGCGAGGCTAAATCACCGCTGTAAGATCTAGATGAAGCCTTGTAGTTGTATCTAAACCATGCTCTTATATGATTTTAATATTTTAGTGCGTTTAATGAAAATAAGGTGATCTTTCCTTATCTATGCATGATTATAATTTTTGTAATAAGTTAGATTTATTCTCTGTTATTATCAGAGTTCTACAGAAGTTTATTTCATAGTTTTATTCTTCGTCATTACAGTAGTTTTACGGAGAATTATTACATAGTATTAGCTTCTGTTATTATACGAAGTTTACGGAGAAGTATTTCATGCTTATTCCGTTAAAACGAGGAAGATCACTACATTAGTGATCATAATAGTGCTCCATTGAATATCATCCACGGAGATAGATTGACTTCGCATCTCCATGAACATCCTGAAAATCATATAAAAGTATAGTTTAGATCGCTACATGTGCGGATTCTATAGCTTAGAATCTCTCTCCATATAGATTACAACCTCAATCTTAATTAGCTTTTAGTTTTGCTTTCGGTATTTCTCTTTACCAAATAATTTCACAAAAACCAATCATCCTATTAAACTAAAATATAAAAGTAATTAGCTTCAATTTTTCTTTGATTAGTTTTAAATCAAGTCTCTATGGGATCGACCCGTATTTGTCACTGTCTATCAGATAGACGCAACCAATAAATTGTTTAATAGGATGACAGTGGCAAATACAGGTCTATCTGATAGACAGTGGCAACTACGGGTCGATCCCACAGAGACTTGATTTAAAACTAATTAAAGAAAAATTAAAGCTAATTACTTTTATATTTTAGTTTAATAGGATGATTGGTTTTTGTGAAATTATTTGGTAAAGAGAAATACCAAAAGCAAAACTAAAAGGTAATTAAGATTGATATTGTAATCTATATGGAGAGAGATTCTAAGCTCTAGAATCCGCACATGTAACGATCTAAACTATACTTTTATATGATTTTCAGGATATTCACGGAGATGCGAAGTCAATCTATCTCCGTGGATGATATTCAATGGAGCACTATTATGATCACTATTGTAGTGATCTTCCTCGCTTTATTAGAATAAGCCTGAAATACTTCTCCGTAAACTTCGTAGTAATAACAGAAGCTAATACTATGTAATAATTCTCCGTAAAACTACTCGTAATGACGAAGAATAAAACTGTGAAATAAACTTCTGTAGAACTCTGATAATAATAAAGAATAAATCTAACTTATTACAGAAATTATAATCATGCATAGATAAGGAAATATCACCTTATTTTCATTAAACACACTAAAATATGAAAATCATATAAGAGCATGGTTTAGATACAACTACAAGGCTTCATCTAGATCTTAGAGCAGTGATTTAGCCTCGCATGGCCATGCGAACGTTGATGATAGATGCTTCTTTCTTGAAGATGACGAACCCGGCGATGATGGCGGCGTGCGACTTCGTGATGATGGAGTGTCGCTCGAAGATGGTTGATTTGACTGGAGAAGATGGTCTGATGGTGTCGTCCAAGCCTCGGTGGTGATGAAGATGGTGCTTAAGTGAAAGATGGTGGAAGATGGTGATGGGAGGTGATGGCTAAAACTAGGGTTCTTTTCTCCTAGGTGGTAGATGGCGGATGATAAAGATGAAGATGATGGCTCCGGTTCGGTGGTGAGACGTGATGATCCCCCCCGCTCAACTAAGGTTTGGGATCTGTGGTAGATGGCAGCCCCCCTTTTGGTTTACCCGAGCCCCCTCTATATATGATAGAGAGAGAGAGAGAGAGAGAAT
Source organism: Chamaelirium japonicum (assembly GCA_947650365.1). Taxonomy (NCBI): domain Eukaryota; kingdom Viridiplantae; phylum Streptophyta; class Magnoliopsida; order Liliales; family Melanthiaceae; genus Chamaelirium; species Chamaelirium japonicum. The sequence continues at coordinate 113,414,491 of OX393550.1, forward strand.
CCCGAGTGAAAGTTGGGCACGCAGGGTCTCGGCTGGGTTTAAAAGAGAGAAGATAGGGAGAGAGAAAGAAGTTCGGTGGGGGGGGTGCTCGAATACAGCTGGGGCCGATCGGGTGGATAGAGAGAGAAAGAAAAGAGAGGGAGAGTATCGGAGGGGCAGCGGCTGATCGGGTAGGACGGACGGTTGTGATGGGTGGCTGCATATCAGATTTTAGAGAGAGAGAGTAGGGAAGAGGGAGGTTATCAGACTAGAGATAGAAAGTAGGAAACGGGAGCGAGGGAAGTTCCGGTTTAGATCTAGAGAGAGAGAATCTCGGGTAGGAGATGCTGGATAATTATCTTTAAAACTAGAATTTTTATGATATTTATTTTCAGATCTAAAACTATTGTTGCATGTAAATACATAAATTTATATATAATAAAATTAACAAGGAAAAAGAGAAAGAGGTGGCCTGGGATCGAAGCGCGCTAGACGCTGTCCTAAGAACGTAATTGCCCTCCACGTACGGAGCTCTCGGCAAGCGCTCCTAGAGATACGACAACCCCGGTGATATCCACCATCCTTCTCGTCGGTACGTCTTCAAGAAGGACATGCGAACCCAATCTTCCTTTCAAGAACCCAGCAACTACTAGAATGAAAAATGTTGAAAACCTCAAAACAATAGCTCATCATGTGGAGGAAGAAGAGATGATATTTTTAGTATAATTTTGCTTCTCCCCACTAGTCTCTGTTTATAGATGAAGAGACATAATAGTGATATTAAGCATCATTCAAAAAATATAACATCTCCCATGCAAATAACTTTAAGCACCATTCAAAAAATATAACGTCTCCCATGCAAATAGTTTTAAGTGATTTAATTGCTAGCCATTAAGCAATGGTTGGTCTTTTGTAACGCACATATGCAAATGACTATAATTGATTTAATTGCTAGCCATTTAAATATTTATAGAAAATGGCTAATAAAATATTTAATGAAAATAACAAAATATTAAATAGAAAAATTGATTTGTTTAAAACACCACCAACAATCCCCCACATTTTTAAAAAATATCAAATAATGAATATTTTAAATTTTAAATTCAAAATAAAAGATTTTTGCTGGATTCTTTATACTATGCAATAGGTGAAGGTACCTTACGGTTTGAACCTCCACTTAGTGATAATTGGATCCATCTGTGGGTCCTTGGTGGACTACGCCTTGAACCAGGCCTATTTATCAGACTTCTTCAAAAACACACATAGTACAGAATGATTGGAGTTCTAAACGGATTTGCGCGTACACGGCCATGCGCAAGATATCTCATATGTGTTTTAGGAATTGCCCTATTCCATTTGTCGCGGCCCTCACGACTCCACACATGTCGATGAATCCATTAAGGGTGCGAGCAAGGTAGCACCCTGCCTCATGGGTCTTGGATTTATTAAGAGTATAAACTCAACCTAATCCCTTGCTTTTATGAGCATTGGCGCCCTAGGGATGGGAGGTGAGATCGATCAGTGCTGCTCATAATCACCAATACGGTTTGTTTCTACCCATTGAACCTCCGTGAGGTTGGGTTCCTACCGTGGTGATCTTTCATATGGGCTTCACCCTGTCCCCCTCGACGCTTCTAGGACATAATTCCTAGATAGACCTTTTTGGTATTAATCAGTCACACTGATTCCACTTTAAGAAGTGGATATTAAAGTCATCTCATGACTTTAACCTTTTTGGTCTTAATTTTGTAGTTAGTTAACTTTGTCTCCACCCGGGTGATTTCATCTTTACTGTTCTGCAGAACAACACACAACACAAAAATATGGATGTTTCATTAGTTTCTTTCATAAGAGTGAGTTGACTTACTCGGATCAACTTACAAGTGATTTTAAACTCTATTAACTTATAAAGTGACTTTCAGTGGAAATATATATATCCATATTTATTTCTCTATTGGCACCCCCACATTTTGAGATATTTCAAAATGAGTTTTATATTTTTATAATTGACCAGATAATTTAAACTATATATTAAAATCTCTAGATAATGGAGATTACAGACTGGACACACATACACAAGTGTATGTGCTGAGCTCTCCCTACTAGAGTCTTGATTTGTGAATAAGATTTTTAGCTATATTAGAATTATATATCCAAGTGAAATTCTATATTGTAACGGCCATCTCCAAATAAGTGGCGGAACACTAAACTTGCTTAAATATCAGTCAGTCTTGAACACATATGCCTTTTTAATATTATATATATATATATATATAAATATTTACACCGTTACGCAATAGAATAATCATTGGAGATCATGTAGTAAGAATGTTATGAAACAACTAGTTAATTTCCATTAATAATAGATATTCTTTTTCTATTTAGTAAGAAAGAAATTATGCATAATTTGATTAAAATATTTATTATTTACAATATCGTAACTTAAATCCTTCAAGATAGTATAGAATAGTTGTTATGACATCAAATTAGCAAAATCCATACAGATAGAGATGACCATTATTTTTATATTTTCCCTGAGAGTTTTCAATCACATATAAGTTAGGTGAATAATAATAAAATCATATGTTTTAATTTATATCAATATCAATGTTATATACTATTATATTTTGTGGTGGTAAGAAATGAAATTGAGCAAACGTACCAATTTAAGCAAATACAAGTAAGAAATGGATAAGAAAATTGAAACTAACCATAGTTTTCATCATAGCTTATGGTGCCAAAGTAAAACACAACAAACAAATATGGTTTGGAAAATCAGACTGGGCTCATCGATTTCTACATGGCCTTTATTGGCCCATATTGTGTCAAACTGATATGTATGGATTTGGACATAATTTACATCTCGAATGAAGTGTGTGTTCGTCACTCGTCAACCATGAGTTTGGAATAACAATCTAACTCATGATGTATAGATAAATATACCCCCAGCTTAATAGAGTTATTAATAAAAGCAACAAAGCTCAAGCTTTAGTTTTCCATACTTTTGTCAAAATATCTCCAAAGAGTATAATTTCTTAGTTGATGACTTTAATTTTCAATGATCGACCGAGTTTCATTCAGTCTCACAGCTTCAAAGTTGAAAGTTATTTTGTAGCAACAAAGGCATAGTTGATTTCATACTCAGCTTAACAGATTATAGTACTCTATAACCACTAAAGCATGATTGTTATAAAGACAAGACTTTTAAGCAAAGAGAAATATGTGTTTCAATTTAGTTCTCTTAGTTTATAATACAAAAAGTTATCTCTCACCAAAAATTAAATTGATCGAAAGCCACTCAGACCCATGAGCTAACAGGTGTTAGGAAGAGGAGGAGGATAGTGCATGATCTTGTTACGTTTTATCTGTGTCGCACGTGCACATGCACATCGGAAGTCATCGTTAGTGTTGGGATCCAGTTTTGCCTCTTGACTAATTAGTAGTAACGCATATATACGTTTGAAATTCGAAAAGTAAATGAAAGAAAAATATAGTAGTCCAATAATTGATTCTCTTGCCCATTCTTAATTTTCATAGTTAGTACTGGACCTGGCAAGGCAAGGCAATCGTTGGCTCTTAATGGCTCCATGCCGCGAAAAGAGAGAGCCATCTCCTACATCGTTCAGGGATAGAACAGGAGGCCTATGAGGACCCATCGATGGTGATGTCTTTAAGCTCGTATATGAATGGGGATGTCCAGGCACAATGGAGTTGTTGAGCCGACAATCTTAACTAGGGAAGCAATGTGGATATGATCAAGGTCAAGGATGACAGTTGAAGGTGAAAAGTCAGAAGTCGATCTACTAGTAATTGATAAGGCACATCCGTATGAGTGGGGATCACAAGCAGTGCATACAAGGTCGTCCTTTGGCGTACGTATTGAGATTACAAAGGTAGATGACGACTTTAATTGTTAATTAGGACTTGGTATCAGGTCTGGCCTGATTGGTTGGGCCAGGATTAGCCTTACTGGTTGGATCAAGTAGGTTGTTCTGTTATGATTCCATAGCCCCAATCGAAACTCGATTCCAAGTCCGATTGCCCATATTATGGTCTAAAGACTTTCCAAGGGTCAAGGTATTTACTGTTCAGGTTCGCTGTATTTTACCGTAGTGACCTAATAGAGTTCGGCTTGCATGGTTACTAGTAAGAAACCCAGACAAAGCCCGAATGGGCTTGATGTACGCCATTTGGCACAAACAACATCGTAACTATTCGAAGAAGTGTGAAATATAAAGTGAGTGTGATTCATCTGTTAAAGAGAGATATCAACACAAATGACCATTAAATGTCACTAAATGAGTATTTATTATCTTATGGTAGGTTTTTAATAGAATTTAAAAATGAGCCGCGTTCACACGGAATAATAATTCTAGCTCTTTAAAAGATATCCACGTGTCACAACACAGAAAAAAGGCTTCCATTTTAGTATTATACTATTAGGTTAGATATGTTTTGGTTCACCATACCAGGATCTGTTCACTACTTTACTTAATTGAGCCATACTATTATTTTGGGTTCCAGTTTAAATATCTAAATAGTCTCGGTACAACATGTCCCTAAGGACCCTAGCCAATGAGACATTAAGATGTCTGGACAGCTGGATAGATTCGTCAGGCCCAATTCGGTGTGAGGTGGTGCACACCACGTTACACTTAAGCAAAACATACCACCAGGCCAATATGCCTTTGTTTCATGTATAGAATCTAGGGGTAATATGGTAATCCAATAAGAATGTAGGGTTTTAATTTAACCCAATTCCTTCCCTTTGTTTTCCTTAGCGTCGCCAAGACTCAAGAGTCTTGATCCTTTGGAGAGAGTTGTCACCCTAACAAAATTGCCAGAGTTGATGTGCGCCTACCGACTGGATCCAACATGTCTCGCCACTACTGGCACTAATCAACAACCGCTTATCATTGCGCTTTAGGCCGTTGATCGTGCACTGCGTATTGCTAGAGCCCATGCCGGACTTGTGCATAGCCACTCGATGCCATCGACGGGTTTGGGATGCAAATCGTTGAGCGGTCATCAATGGGTTGTGTAAAATTGATCCGGTGACTGAATCGTCAAGGATGATAATTATTTATAATTATTTATATATTTTATCCAAAGGAAGATGTTTGATGATTGTCTGTACTACTACCACTACTATCTTGTTTGTAGAGACTAATTGTATTTGAATTGCCAATGCCGACATATCTTGTGGTCTCAAAGCTAAGAAATAAAGGTGATACATTTATGCCCCATACTCTGGATTTCTTTTATATACCCATTGTTAACATTCTAGGATGCAAACCTTGACATGAGCGAGGAAGATGATGAATCCCATCCCCGACGAATATTTGACGGCTTCAATAGTGGATGTTCCTCGCAATCACACAACAAATTAGCTTTAGAAAAATTAATAACAAGTCATATTTACGATTACGTTCTTAGATTGTTGGATAATTATCTTTAAAACTAGAATTTTTATGATATTTATTTTCAGATCTAAAACTATTGTTGCATGTAAATACATAAATTTATATATAATAAAATTAACAAGGAAAAAGAGAAAGAGGTGGCCTGGGATCGAAGCGCGCTAGACGCTGTCCTAAGAACGTAATTTCCCTCCACGTACGAAGCTCCCGGCAAGCGCTCCTAGAGATACGACGACCCCGGTGATATCCACCATCCTTCTCGTCGGTACGTCTTCAAGAAGGACATGCGAACCCAATCTTCCTTTCAAGAACCCAGCAACTACTAGAATGAAAAATGTTGAAAACCTCAAAACAATAGCTCATCATGTGGAGGAAGAAGAGATGATATTTTTAGTATATTTTTGCTTCTCCCCACTAGTCTCTGTTTATAGATGAAGAGACATAATAGTGATATTAAGCATCATTCAAAAAATATAACATCTCTCATGCAAATAGCTTTAAGCACCATTCAAAAAATATAACGTCTCGTATGCAAATACTTTTTAAGTGGTTTAATTGCTAGCCATTAAGCAATGGTTGGTCTTTTGTAACGCACATATGCAAATGACTATAATTGATTTAATTGCTAGCCATTTAAATATTTATAGAAAATGGCTAATAAAATATTTAATGAAAATAACAAAATATTAAATAGAAAAATTGATTTTTTTTAAACACCACCAACAGGAGAGAGAGAGAGAGAGAGAGAGAAGATCGGTTGAGAGAGAGGGACGTCCGGAGCTGGGCTTTCGATCGAGTCGAGGCCGGGGTTGATGCACGGGATGGCTGTGATTAAATGGGAAGGAGAGAGAGAGTGCTGGGTGGTTGAGGTGCACATGCATGCTACATGGAAGGGACGGCTGTGATGTTGCTTCCGGATGGGAAAGAGATACGGATCAGGTGGTATGGAGATGGGCTGGGAATAAGAGATGAGCTGGGCGGTTGGGTTAGAGAGAGAAAGAGCTGGGTGCAATGGGGTTTTAAGGGAGAGAAAGAGGGAAATCGGCGCTGGGTTTGTTATGGAAGGAGATAGAGAGAGAAAGAAGTGGGCGGCTCGGGTTTGAGAGGTGATCTGCATGGACGAGTTCGCGAGGGTGCGATCGGTTCAGTGAGTCTTGAGTTCGATACAGCTGATCAAGGATCCACCGATGGCTGTGATTTAGTTAGGGAAACAATCAAAGGAATGGAGAGAGAATAAGAAGAGGTGTTGCCTGGGTTCGGTTTGCAAGGGCTGATGCACGGAACGACTGTGATCAAATAGGAACGCCTGTTGCACTATGTTCTTGCATGCATGCATGCATGGCTTGGGTAGCATGGATAGCACAGAACGGCTGTGATTAGTTAGGAGATGGGTTGGGCGACTGGGTACAACTATGCTGGGGTGTGCATATTGGGTTGTTTGAATGGATTGGATGGATGGTTATGATCGGGTCAGACCGGGTTGGATGGACGGTGGGTGCATGCATGCGAGGGAATCTCAAGGATCAGTTAGGGAATGGACGGCTATGATCAGATTTGGTTGTGCATGGACGGTTGTGATTAGGTGATAGGGTGATGGGCTGATTTGCATGCATGAGTGGGATGCAATGAAAGGTTGCGATGCAATCGGACGGGTAAGGGTGGTCGAGATGAGTTGTAATATGAATGAATTGAGTGGGACGTGCATGGGTGCATGGACAACCATGATGAAGTGAAATAGATCAAAATAATTAGTAAGATGCAAAAGTTGCACCTTAATGCCATTCACAACCCACTAACTATCAGCAATTACGTATAGCCTTTCCCAGTAAATAGTAGATTTAATGAGGTTGATATGCAATTAAGAGATGGAAAATCTGTAGAGATTTTTAGGAGGAGGAAAATAGGGCCGGTGAGTATGAGGTTTCGGTTTGCATGGCCAGCTAGACCAACGGATAGTTGTGATCGAGATAGAGTCGAGTGTGCATGGCCTGGGTTCGGGTCAAATGGGGTCACATGGGAACTTGGTTACCATCATCCGAATCAAATCCATCATCGCTCCTTCATAAAGGCTTCCAAACAAGCTGTGGATCCTCCATCGACTCGCCGTGAGAATATCCATTGCTCTATCAAGATACCCCTTGTCTAACTGCGTCGAGTACCGTGTCAGCTCCCTGAAAAACACACATGAAATGATGCGTGTAAGATTCCAAAACGATTATCGACAAAAAGAATTATTTGCTTTATCGGACTTCGTATTTTTCATGCATATATCGTATGAGAGCAAACCAATATATCACTGTGTTCGTATGAAAGTGTACTAAGCAGTGGTGCAAAGATAATTATGCAGTTTATGTATAGTATAAAAGTTTTACGTAGCAAACTGATGATATATGCATAATACTAAAACGATAATTTGCACAAATTGGCCGCTCAACACACCCCCAAACCTAAATCTTGCTCGCCCTCGAGTAAGAAAAGAAAAATAAACAAAGTAAATGATAAAATAAAAACTCCTAACTCACTTTCGCAGGAATCGCGATTGCACTTAGCACGTGCAATAATCTGTTAAACCCCTGGGTTACCCTAGTGGACGAGTTTCGTCTCGTGAGGGTTTGCAGTGAATCTACCCACAAAATTCAATTTAAATTTTTTTTAATTATTATTTAATTATTATTATTATTATTATTATTATTATTATTATTATTATTTTTAGATAGAAAAGTAGAAATAAAAAAAAAATTCAGTTTTGCAGAATAATTGAAAAGTACTTAAAAATAGAATTTCTAAGGCACAAGACTCACAAGGTATCTAGCCCAAGCTTCGGCTTTCGAAGTAAGTATTTTAGGTTCTAACTATTAGTTTCCCGTTAGAAAAGGTCAAGGCTAACTATGCTCGAGTGCATAGTGCTGTCCGGCTAAACACAACTGGGGGTTTGGTTCTCTACACTCATATCATTCTAATAGTCTCATAGAATGGTCAAAGTCGACCTTAGAACCTGAGTCAAAACCAGCTAATCTAGACAGGCTAGTGAGAGTTGTGGACATATTCACCTTAATACCTTTCGGCTTTATATGTGATATTCCAGTTTCCCCACATTATTTATAGCGACGGCTTCCACACTATTTTCTTTTTGTCTTTTTTTTGGTCTTTTTTTTTTCTGGATCTAATTATATATCCCTTCCTAACTTGTACCATGCTAGCTGTACTCTATGCCCATTACACGCTGCCAAAGCTCTCATGAGTTAGGTAGTCATCCTTATGTTGCCTTTATATTCGATTCACTCTGCATCCATAGGATCATTCTCATAACCCTATCGACCAGGCTTCACTCATACTAGGGCATACAAGTTAAAACTTTTATATAATTAGGTCCTAGACCATGCTAATAGGTAGCCCTTTCCGCTATACCTTAGAATTTACTAGTGATCTAGAGTAGTACTTTTCCTTTTTTTTTTTTACCAAGTGAACCAGATCCGCATAGTTCATTAGGACTCTAGTTGACTATTAGGCCGATATGATGGCTTTGAATCTAAATCCTAGAGGTGTAAACTAGATGTGAAGTCAAAAGTCAAGACTAGTTTGTTTTGACAATCTCTAAAAGGTTACTAAGGGTCAGAACCATATTAGACATACTTTTTCTAGCTAATCCTTAGGCTTTATACCTTGATTACCACGTGCCTTATGGTCCTATTCGAGTACGATAAAATTATACTACAAAACCTTAAATAAAGGTGAAGTATAAATAGATATAATTTTTTTTAAAAAAAGAAAAAAGAAAAAACGAACAGGATGGCAAAAGTAATATGACAAGAAACTAAAATATGAAAAAGAAAATAAAAACATGCAAATGCAAATTCCTATTGATTTCTATACGAACGTTATAGTTTTGTTAGAGGACTACAATAAAGCCACATATACGCCAAGATGTATATGCCGAGCTGTCCCACTATAGCGTAAGTTGATGCATTTTTTTTTAAAAAATTTATTATTATTTTTATTAATTTTTTTAACAAAATACGTCAATATGTACACCAGATGCAAGCAATGAAAATCACCCCAAACTTAAATTAGACATTGCCTTCAATGTCTTCGATATGTGGTTGGGATATGATATTATGGAATATAGGGCGTTGAGGCCAGAGTGTGAAAAATTTGTGCTGAAAAAGAAAGTTCATAGTGTTAAGTCGCTCGTCGTACAGAACGTGATGGTCGTATAACCAATGTCGATCGAGTACTATATCATAAGAATTCATGAGTGCTATGTCAAGAGGGATTACATCAGAGTAATCCTGAATTGATATGGCTGGGTAAACCCTATGTGTGACATATATTGTGGGAGTCTTAAACAACCATGCTAATGAATATGATGCTTTGATGGGGATTTGTTCTATATCGAGTACATCAACAAAAGATTTAGAAATTAAATTATTGCAGCTACCGCTATCCACTAAAATAGTAACTGATAGAATATACTCCAGAATGCATCCAATGGTTTCGAACAGATTTGATCTTTCAAAATGGTCATCAATATCATCCTCTAATTCTAGGTGTGAAAGTGATAAGACAAGATTAACAGATGTAGACATGAATGCAAGTGTTTATTAGCAAACCTCCCTTTATATATAAATTGTCTCGTTGTAGTTAAGACGCAGGGGTTCACTACTCGTGAGATTTTGAATGAACTAAGTCTTTCCTGAAAATGATAAGATAATACCAAGTCTTGTCATATAGAAATCACAAAAAAAATGATAATATAAAAATGAAGAAAAAACATGTACACATAAATTTTTATTTTTATTTTATTTTAATTATTTTTTTTTTATGAAAGTTTATATATATATGAATCATGCAATCTGGGTTACCTCCCAGTAAGTGCTAAGTTTAATGTCGTTAGCACGACATGGTTCATATGGGATTAGTCAGTGTAAAGAGGATCTTGTAAAAGAATCTCCTCTACAACCTTATCTTTTAGTTCTAAAAATGGCTTTAGCCTTTGCCCATTTACCTTGGAAATATCACCATTATGGGGATCCTCAGTTTATATGGCCCCATGATAATGAACTATACGAACTATAAAAGGGCCAGACCAATGAGATCTTAAATTTTTGAGAAACAAATTTAATCTGGAATTGTACAAGAGAACTTTCATACCCGGTTCGAATGATTTTCATACGATGGATTTATCGTGTGTTGCTTTCATCCGCTCCTTATAGATTTTTGCATTTTCATATGCATCATTTCGTATTTCATTAAGCTCATTCAGTTGTAGCTTGCGAAGGTTACCGGCTGAGGGTAAATCAAAATTGAACGTCTTGATTGCCCAGTAGGCCCTATGTTCTAATTCAACTGGCAAGTGGCAAGCCTTACCATACACAAGCCTATATGGGAACATTCCTAGCGGAGTTTTGTAAGCAGTTCGATAGGCCCATAACGCATCTATCAACCGTACCGACCAGTCTTTTTGATTTGGATTTACAGTTTTCTCTAGAATTTGCTTAATCTGCCTATTCGAGACTTTCACTTGGCCACTTGTTTGTGGATGATAGGGTGTAGCAACCTTATGGGTGACTAAATATTTCTTCATCAATCTATCGAAAGTGCTATTACAAAAATGGCTTCCGCCATCACTTATGATCACCCTAGGTGTACCGAACCGGCTAAATATATAATCTTTGACAAACTTAATCACTACTTGGCTATCATTAGTCTTGGTCAGTATTGCCCTAACCCATTTTGAAACATAATCAACCGCCAGCAAGATGTATAAATTTCCGAAAGAGCTTGGGAATGACCCCATAAAATCTATACCCCAAACGTCAAAAATTTTAACTATCAAAATAGGATTTAGGGGCATCATATTCCGATTGGTTACTTTGCCAAGCTTTTGACATCTTTCACAACTAACACAAAATGCATGATAATCTTTAAAAATCGTGGGCCAGTAAAATCCACATTGCAGAATCTTGGCAGCTGTCTTTTTAGCACTAAAATAGCTGCCACAAGCATAGTCATGGCAAAATGATATCACACTGTTATGCTCATGATCAGGGACACATCTTCGAATGATTTGGTCAGGACAATATTTAAAAAGGCAAGGGTCATCCCAAAAGAAATATTTTACCTCGGATAAGAATTTAGATTTATCCTGTTTCGACCAATGACTAGGTATCTCCTCAGTGACTCAGTAGTTTATTATATCTGCAAACCATGGGAGTTTAGAGATTTGTAGCAACTGCTCATCGGAAAAACTTTCAAGTAGAGGGAGTTCCTTACTAAATGATTCTAAGTTTTACCTAGAAAGATGATCTGTGATCATATTTTCGTTACCCTTCTTGTCTCGAATTTCTAAATCATATTCTTGTAATAGAAGAATCCATCGAATCAATCGAGCTTTGGTATCCTTTTTTGAAAGAAGGTACCGTAAAGCCGCATGATCTGTATACACGATGACCTTAGATCCTATCAAATAAGGTCTAAACTTCTCTAGTGCAAAGATTACAGCTAACAATTCTTTTTCAGTTGTAGTGTAGTTTAGCTGTGCATCATTTAGAGTACGACTCATATAATAGATTACATGGGGCAACTTATCTACTCTTTGTCCCAAAACGGCTCCAATGGCATGATCTGATGCGTCACATATGATTTCAAATGGGATAGACCAATTAGGAGGCTAGATGATGGGGGCAGAGGTGAGTTTTTTCTTTAATCGCTCGAAAGCTTGTAGACAAGATTCATCAAAAGCAAAAGATAAATCTTTGAAAAGTAAATTGCATAACGGCGTTGAAATTTTACTAAAATCTTTAATGAAGCGCCTATAAAGCCCAGCATGGCCTAAGAATGATCTTATATCTTTAACCGATCGTGGAGGTGGAAGGTTAGAGATTAGATCAATCTTTGCTTTGTCTACCTCAATCCCTTTATCAGAGATGATATGCCTTAAGACTATTCCTTTCTTCACCATAAAATGACATTTTTCCTAATTTAGCACTAGATTTTTCTCTTTGCATCTTACAAGCACTAGTTCTAAATGTTGCAAGCACTCTTGATAATTGGATCCAAAGACTGAAAAGTCATCCATAAATATTTCAAGAAAACGTTCAACCATAACAGAGAAGATACTAATCATACACCACTGAAATGTAGCAGGTGCATTGCATAACCCGAAGGGCATGCGTCTATAGGCGAACGTTCCAAATGGACAAGTGAATGTAGTCTTCTCTTGATCCTCTGGTGCTATAGGAATTTGGTTATAACTGGAATAACCATCTAAAAAATAGTAGTAAGCATATCCGGCTAACCGCTCTAGCATTTGATCTATGAAAGGGAGTGGAAAGTGATCTTTTCTTGTAGCAGAGTTTAACTTCCTATAGTCAATACATACTCTCTATCCAGTTTGCACTCTTATAGGCACCAACTCATTACCTTCATTTACCACCACTGTGATGCCCGATTTCTTAGGAACTACTTGGACAGGGCTCCTCAGTTTCTTTAGAAGGTTCTATTATGTTATCAACTTGCCATCCTGACCTAAGTGTAGTAATTACATTTGCCTGCTCATGACCTTTTTCTTTGATGTCATGAATTTCAAATTGACCCCTTAGATTTGACCCTTTAGGGATAGCCCTAGGTTGACTTGGGAATGTACCCTTATCCTTTGTATTCAAAGAGTCAGCTAGTTGACTCACAGTGTATTCTAACTTCACAATAGATTATGTGTTATCACTAATGCTTTATGCGGTGCTCTGTTGGAATTGGAGGGTATTCTGGGCTAATAGTTTCATCGTTTCCTCTATAGAATTGATTCTTTGATTATCTTGGTTAGGGGTGGCATTTTGTATGGGTGGCTTTTGAAATCCTGGAGGTAGTACAGGCTGAGATGGGCCACCTTGGTATAGACCTTTAGCCCACGAGAAATTTGGATGATTCTTCCACCCTTCATTGTAAGTGTTTGAATATGGATTATACCTTTGTTGATTATCAAAACGATTGTTTTGATACAGAGCATTGATATATTCCATATTATTTTCTTATCCCCCTAACATCGGGCATCGATGATCTGTATGGGCAGGCTCACTACAAATTAAACAAATGGGAAAGCTAGGCTCATTGTTGCAACTCACAGTTTGATTAAGGTTTAGTGCCTCTAAGGTATTCAGAGCGGGAGTCCTATTTCCTTGATTCATTTCTAGAGCCTCTAAGTGTCTCATCACGGTAGCCAGTTTAGCTTCTGCTTCTAATTTGGGTTCTACTTTATAGAGTCCACCTTGCGCAGTAGGGAGGGATTTCCTAGATTCTTCTTTGATTGGTTCCCACTGTAGTGTATTCTCGGTAATTTCTTCTAAGTAGGTCCAGGCTTGATCTGCTGTCTTTTTGGTGAACTCACCATTGCAACAGGATTCTACCATGGTTTTAGATGGGTAGTTCAATCCTTCATAAAGGATTTGGACTAGTCTAATTTTTTCAAAGCCATGGTGTGGACAATGCAATAGTAGGTCCTTAAATCTTTCTATGTATTTATAGAGAGCCTCACCTTCCAGTTGGTGAAATACATTCAAGGCCTGACGAATCGAGGCCGACTTTTATTTAAAATAGAATTTTCTATAAAAGAGCTCAAATAGGCTTACCCAAGTAGTTATGGATCCAGCTTGTAAGGCATAAAGCCATGCTTTAGCCTTCTCTTTTAGCGAGAAGGGGAATAACCTAAGTTTGAGGTTTTCTTCGGACATATTATCGAATTTTATTGTTCCGCATATGTCCTCAAATTCTCTCACATGTTGATATGGATTTTCCTGCTCCATTCCTCGAAAGACGGGAAGCATTTGGATTAAGCCAAATTTTAATTCAAATTTTGCATTAGTGGTGGGTAGGGTTATGCAAGAAGGTTGTGTAGCCCTAGTGGGATACATATAATCCCCTAAGGTGATTGTTTGTGACTGTTCCGCCATTTCTAAGATATTATTATATTCAACTCTAACTAATCTTTTTTCTATACGTACCCAAACTGCGGACTATGTGTCCAGATTAATGTGCCAATTAAGTAATAGTAGTTTGACTAATATAACGATACGCTAGTAAAGAAAACAGAGTATGTACTTTATCAGAATACTTATGCAAATAGAGAATCTACTATTATACAATGCAACACCCTAGCAAATGGTTTCTATCGATGCAAGGTTGAGTGTACACCTCAGACTGAGACACACATACAACTATAAGAGGTGTATGTGCCGAGCTGGCGACAATCTTACAAAGTTGCGATGCAATTCAATTATTCGATCTACGGTGAAAGTTTGCACATTAACCGATTACCCTAATTACTACGGTTGTTGAATTAGCAAGACTAAGCAATAGGAGTAATCAAACCCACTAACTGGAGAGGCGTGGGTAAGGATTTGAGTACTTACCTTTGCGATGATTATGCACGTTTTCCTTGAGCGTGTAGATACCTGAAAAGTAAAACACAATAAAGGATAAGTACTAAGGAGATAAAATACGAACGAGAATAACTAAAATTCTATTTTTTTTTAAAGCAAATAAAAACTAAACCTTAACAGTTTTCAAACTCAAGTCCCCGGCAACGGCGCCAAAAACGTAATGCCATTCACAACCCACTAACTATCAGCAATTACCTATAGCCTTTCCCAGTAAATAGTAGATTTAATGAGGCTGATATGCAATTAAGAGAAGAAAAATCTATAGATATTTTTAGAAGGAGGAAAATAGGGCCGGTGAGTATGAGGTTTCGGTTTGCATGGCTAGCTAGACCAACGGATAGTTGTGATCAAGATAGAGTCGAGTGTGCATGGCCTGGGTTCAGGTCAAATGGGGTCACATGGGAACTTGGTTACCATCATCCGAATCAAATCCACCATCGCTCCTTCATAAAGGCTTCCAAACAAGCTGTGGATCCTCCATCGACTCGCCGTGAGAATATCCATCGCTCTATCAGGATACCCCTTGTCTGACTACGTCAAGTACCGGGTCAGCTCCCTGAAAAACACACATGAAATGATGCGTGTAAGATTCCAAAATGATTATCGACAAAAAGAATTATTTGTTTTATTGGACTTTGTATTTTTCATGCATGTATCGTATGAGAGCAAACCAGTATATCACTATGTTCGTATGAAAGTCTACTAAATTATTATACCGCAAGTGCACGACGTCTATCTGATAGACAGTGGCAAATACGGGTCGATCCCACAGAGACTTGATTGAAAACTGATTAAAGAAAAGATTAATGATTAAACTTGTACAAAAATATCTCCAAAGGAGAGCGTGTGGATTTATATTTTTAATTAATGCTAATTAAAACAAACGCAAAGAGAAAAACGCAATAAAATAAAGGTTATGGAGAATCAATGGATGAGAACTAGGGTTTCGGGGTTACACTTGGACATTCACAAGTAATATTGATTCATTATCTCAGTTGGGGTAGAATGACGTGTTCATCTCAACCGGAAGATTTAACAATTAAAATATGAGAATCTTTAATCTTAGATCTAGACAGTTGTCGATTATCATGAAGGAACTTGTTACACGACACAGGGACTCTCCCTAGCATCCGACGTAACCTGGGTCAACGCCGGATCTTAAAGAGTTTATAGAAGTGTCAACGTCTCTTTGAAAAGTTGAATCACAGAGCAGTCTATCTCTAAAGATTAAAGATTAAAGTGCAAAAAATAATCATATGACATATCGTCTTCATATGAATAACGCTTAGCTCACACTTAGCTACTGATGACTTGTCGCCACAGATGCTCATCACTCCTCGATCAGTTAAAAACTTAACAACCTGGTGGGCCGACGAGGGGCCCGCATCCAGGTGATAGAGTCACGGTCATCCGAAGATGTTGTTGTATATAGACTCAGCTTCTATGAAAATAAAACGAGTGAGATTGGTAAGGTGCCCTGTTTGTGATCGGGAGGGTGACCTCACCAACTACCCTTGCAGCTTTTCTAGTGAATCTAGTTATTATTACTGATGAGTTGACTAATTGCATGCGATCTAGTTGCATAGTCTTGAAATAATTGCGAAAGAGTACATCCACCGAACTTCTAGATTCAACCAAGATCCTCTTCACAAGGCAGTTCACTATCTGCAGTCATAAGACTAATAGATGATTATGGGGCCTATCTATCCCAATCAAATCGGTTGTCAAAAACTGAATTGTTGCTTTCATCTTTGGTTCTGGCCAAATGATGGGATTGAGCACCATATGGTGGACTTATCGTGCTTGCTTTATACGTCGGACCTGACGATCGACAGAGTTAGAGGACGACACCGGGCCGTGATACCCATAAATGACATCGACTTCTTGGAGCTGATGTCTTTCCGCCAGAGGACCGGGAAGGCGGGTTGTGGTCGTTCCCTGCTGGACTTCTCCTATAGGTTTATCCTCTTTGCGCTGATGGAGGTCAATGAAGTGGTCAAGGTGCCCTGCCTCAATGAGATCCTCTATGTGATTCCTGAGCACTTGACATTGCAAAGTGGTATGCCCTTGACTTTGGTGATATTCACAATACTATGACAGGTCTCAGGACCCCCTTTTTCCAAGTAGAAGGGGCAAAGCCCATTTGAAGTATGGCTCATCTTTCATAGTTTTCAAGATTTGATCAATTGGGGTGTTCAACACTGTGAATTCCTTATTCCACTGTGGCCTTGCTAGCTTATCTTGTCTCTATCGCTTCGCGTCATGCCAAGATGACTCGCTGGCTACTTATTGATGTTTTTGACCATGATTGTCTAGTTGTAGCCCAGGTGTTGAACTCAGGTATCTGCGACCTTCGTCTTTCGATCTGCGTCTTCAATTTTGATATACTTCTCGACCATTTGCGATAACTCATCAATTATCTCGGGCGTGCGCTTAATGAGTAAGGCATTGATTGGTCGACTGGGCTGAACAATATTCTTAAAAACTGCGATCACCATGCGATCCTGCCCGTCGACATCTGCTAACTTCAGGTATTCGGTCCTGAACCTATGGTAGAATTGCCTCAATGTTTCTTTCTAAGTCATACTCATCTCAAAGAGTGATTCCAAAGTATTCAACTCCCGTCGATTGCAACGATATTGGTCAATGAACCTGGTGCTCAACCCCCTAATAGAGGAAATAGATGAGGGTCTAAGTTTGTGGAACCATTCGAGTGATGTTTCCGACAAACTGTTAGCGAATGTCTGACAAAGGATATGGTCTTCTTTATGGGGGACCAGGGCATCTTGAAAGGCAAGTACATGTTCCATGGGATCTTTGGTTCCATTACACTTTGGGAGGCATGGAGGGTTCCACCCACATGGGAACGACTCCTTGAGTAGTTTTCTGATGAGTGACAATCGAGCGACTCCTGTTGGAATTGGTGTGTTCTAAGCTTGTAAAACTTTGAGTTTTGATCTAATAATAAAGGATGAATGTTATTTTATGAGATGCATATTGGTATGTAATACAATTACGTGTTCTTATTAGAATAGATCGAGAGCCATGACTATATGGTAATTCACTGAGTCGAAGACTAAGTGGATTGATCCCATGTGGCCGAACAGAATCAACACGGTGCACAGATCAGTGAGAAGACACTAGTGCACTAATCCGTGTTTCTACTTTGGGTAAAACGATCCTAAACCCTGAGGAACCATATCTGGTGGGCTAACCAGTTGTGTGGTGCTTTGGCGCACCAAAGTGTGAGGATCCAGTTACGTGATCCAAAACCATAGTAACTAGGTTACCCAACTGGTGTCGCACCAGTATGTCATTCCTGTAGGTCATCCACATCCTTAATGGGAGATGTGTTTCTTGATCTGACTTACGTCATACCAAATCCAGGCTTGATGGTTATCAGTTGGACTGTTGACCAGGTTCAATTACTTGATGGGGTACGTAATTAGTGGTACGATATAAGAAAGAGACCTAGAAGGAATCAAGTCATATGAGCACTCGAGTCTGACGGTGTTCTCCACTGCTCGAGTTGATTCATGGCACCAAGTGGAGGGACAGCGAGTTTACCATTACTAAGCGTAGAGCAGGGGTATGCAAGAGAACATAGTAACTCTGGGGGGAATAAAGTGCAGCTTGTGTCGCACTCTGGGTGGCTACGCAGGTTAACTCAGACTCAGGGGGTCAATGGTACACTCGGATAGTGTGTTGACCGAGTCTGAGTTGGAAGCTATAAACCCTGGTTCCAAAAGGTTCCACCTTATTAACATCTTGTACGGTTCTCGAACCATCTCCTCGATTCATGAGGCAAAGTATTTAGTCCGATTAAAATATGTTTCGTGTGTTCACTAGGATGTAAATCCAGAGTAGTTCGGAGACACACCATGTCATAACCTAACCCTAGTGATGTTTGTAACACGGGTACGATGCACTAGTACGTGTTGCGAGTTGACCCAATGACTTTACTAGGGTCAACCTAGGTGTTTACTGAGGGAACCCCAGTAATAGTGAAAACACTAGTCATAAGTCATATGGGCACACCATGCGTGGTCATAAGTACGAGGGGCAACCAACTAGAGGTGTGGGGGTGCCTTGGGAGACCAAGGCACCACCACACTGGTGTGGCCGCCCCCCACATGAGGACAAAAAGCATGGGCCGCCCCCTTCCCTATCTTGTAGGGTTTGCATGTGCAAACTTCAAGAAGAAGAGGGTCGGGTTGGGAAGGTTTGACCATAAGGGGGCCGACCATATGGGTCATAAAGGGGCCGACTGTTAGGATTGATGTGTTCTAAGCTTGTAAAACTTTATGTTTTGGTCTAATAAAGATTGATAGTTATTAATATATGAGATGCATATAGGTGCGTAACATAGTTACGTGTTCTTTAGGGAACAGAGAGCCATGGTTATATGGTAGTCCACTGAGTTGAAGACTGAGTGGATTGGTCCCGTATAACCTAAATCAGTTCGCAGCTATGATCAGGTTGGTCGTCTCATCATGGTAAGCTATTGGCGATGACAGTTCATGGGATTTCTTCACCATGGTCATCACCAGGCACAGAGTCTGTGGCTGAACGAAACTAACACGGTATACAGATCAGTGAGCAGACACTGGTATACTAAACCGTGTTTCTGCTTAGGGTAAAACGGTCCTAAACCCTGATGAACCACGTCAGATGAACTAACCAGTTGCGTGGTGCTTTGGCGCACCAATGTGTGAGGATCCATATGCAGTGATCCAAAACCAAGGTATACTGGGTTACCCGGCTGGCGTTGCATTAGTGTGTCACTCCTGCAAGCCATCCACACCCCTTATGGGAGGTGCGTTCCTTGGTGTGACTTACACTGTACCAAACCCAGGCCTGGTGGTCATCAGTTTGACTGTTGACCGGGTTCGATTACTCGACGGGGTAATCAGAGGTACGATGTATAGGTCAACCTGGAAGGAACCATGTCATATGATCATTCGAGTCTGACGGTAGTCTTCACCGCTCGAAGTGAATCATGGCATCAAGTGGAGGGACAGCGAGTTTACCACTACTAAGCGGAGGGCAGGGGTATAATGGAGAATATAGTAAGTCTGGGTGAATTGGAGTACAGCCTGCGTCGCACTCTGGGTGGCTACGCAGGTTAACTCGAGCTCAGATGATCGATGGTACACTCGGGTAGTGTGTCGATCGAGCTTGAGTTGGAAGCCATGAACCCCGGTCCCTGATGGTTCCACCTTATCAACATTATGTACGGTTCTTGAACCATCTCCTCGGAACACCATAAGCATTAGGAGGAAGAAAGAAGTTTACGCTCCGTGTGTGCTTGGCACTAGAGCACGGTAGATGCGTAACTACATACGAGTACTAAGGGTTGTGCCCGAGACTAGTACAGAGTCGCATGTAGTAATCCCTAGCCATAAGGGAACTTCGCTGCATAGGTGCGATGCACCGGGGTATGTTGCGAGTTGACTAGTTGACTTTGCTAGAGGCACCCTCCGGTAGCCTCAGTTAATAGTAAGTAACTAGTAGAAATCACTTAAGAGGTGGCCGCTAGGTATCGCACGCTAGAAATGGTCAAAATGAGGCATTATGGCGTTTTGGTAAAAACCTCACTCTGCCGGACCTCACTGTTGGCCGACCCTAGTGGTGTGACACCTTGCTAGGGCCGGCCCTATGATGTAGGGATAAGAATCCCTCATCTATAGGGCCGGCCATATAGATAGGGATGGGGCGATAAAAATGGATAAAGTCGAGCCCTAAAAAGTGGGAAAACGGATAAATACGCGGAGAGATAAAAAGGAGATAATGGAGAGATAATTGTGGGAGGTCTTTATCCCCTTGGATCCTTATCCAAGGGGGTAGGCCGGCCCTATAAAAGGACCTATGGGGCGCCGGCCCCATGTGCCAGAAAAACCGAACCCCCCCCTCCTCTCATCTCTCTAGTTCTCTCCCGATTTATCTCCCGTTTCCCGCTTGCAACTTCGTCTTCCTCGCGTGGAGTTCTGAAGAAGGAGAAGGGTCGTTCTTCGGAGGCACTCAGAGATCCGAGAGCGACGTTCCGTGCATCGTGTGAGATCGGGTGAACAAGAAGGCAACATCTCCATTCGTACCATCGGCATCTTCGCGAACGATCTTCCGTCTCCATCGACAAAGAAGACAATTCTCTGCGGTTAAAAGATCCGTACGAAAGGTATGTGTAATCTAACATGTAGATCTAGCGAGCATTATGATTTGCATGCATGCTAGTTAATCATTACGCTAGATTGCCGTTAGGGGTTTTTCGATTCTCGTGCATAAACATGCACACATATGTAGATTAGTTTCTATGAAAGTTTAAATAGTGTAACGTGCACCATCAACGGTCTTTCGACCGCCAAATCGCTTCCGCTGCGAGCCTCTGACCCGGATTAACTTCCAAGAATTGGTATCAGAGCCGCATTAGTGGTGTGTGTTTCATATTTTTTCATGAAACCAACATGTGTGCGCATGATAAACGCGTGAGATCATCGGGCTTCTTACGCTTAGATCATGCATATGTATAGATTGTGCTTGTTCTATTGATCATTCTTGCAGGGCGCCGCTATAAATAATCTAGATCTATGCTTTGTGCTTGCTACCGGGGGTCGGACCCCGAGTTAGCAATTGTCTGGATTTGCTTTCTATGTGTGGATTTGTAATTGAGCCTTAGATTGGGCGAGTGATGGGGGTTGACCATCCTCGGTTTCCCATGGCCTTTTCCTAGGTGTGTTTTCTTTTCTTTCTAGGAAATTATGTACGAGCGAGCACTTGCTCGAAGCGTACTAGAATTTTTCGGTTACAGATCGAGAAGAAAATTGTGCCAAAGAAATCCACCATCGGGAGCGGAAGCGGAACCCTGGAGGATGAAGACGATCCGGCAAAGTGTTCGCGAGCGCGACGAAGGAGCCGGACCGAGGAACCTTGCGAAGAAAGCTAGAGGCCTGCGCTGTGCTAATTAGGTTCAGGGGTCGGACCCTGAACTTAATTCAGTTTTAATGGTTGCTTTCTTTAATTAGTTCTTTATGCTTCATATCGAACCCCGATGAGATAATGTGATTATCAGTTTTCAGAGGGATGCCTTTCCCCTCCGGTCCAAGCGACTGTTTGAGGATAGGATCTCGCTAGATGACGTCTATTATTTAGTTGACTTTTGATGTTAGTGGGATCCCATCACATATGGTTATGCCACCATTAGGTCAACACCCGATTAGTCGGGTGTGCCTATTTGGCCAGCATCGAAATCAAAGATGAGATGGAGATCCATTGAACATCAATTGTCAAATCTATAATCAAGGCGCCATGACTAGTGGGAGTCCTTTCCAGTGAGTCTGACTCTAGGATTAGCTCCAGAGCATTAGCGTGATAACCAATTTTGCAAAGCATCGATATTCTTGGAATATGTAATGTGACCCTTGAATGGAGAAATCCACTTGAGGCAGGGACTATGATATTCCGAGAATGATTAATGCTAGGCGAAGGGCTTGAACGCTAGTGGGAGCATGGTGTGACCAGGGTCTAGTATTTAGGAGGTCGCTACCTTTGCATTTGCATAAATTAATACTCGCAAAATAACCCTCATATATAATAAGGGATGCAAGAGAGGACTTTTAGAGATCCTCTGGCCTCCACGGCCAGTCGTTTTGTGTTTGGGTGGGGATGCATAACTTCACACCCCCTAGGGTGGGAGCTGTGTGTTTCCATGCCAAATTACTTAATGACCTCCCTGAGGATATGGCGATTACGAGGCCAGGAGAGAAGGGCTTTTCATCCCACCCTAGTGGGGGCCGCATGAACTCCTGTGTCGTAATTGCTTAGGCTCGTGGGTAAGCATCCTAAGTACACGTGAGGTATTCGTTGCGAAGACAACAGTGATCACGTAGTACTGGCCGAAAGATAACCATGGTCCATCACAGCCCTTAGTTGGCAGATTTGGATAGGGTCAAGGAAAAGGCCCGTGTAAGCTGATTGACGCTGTATGATGCCCCCTAGAACAGGTACAGTCGATTCTGAGATCTTACATACATGGTTAATTAATCCATAGAGATGGCTTCGCTTGTGGGTAGCGTCGACATATGGATATAATTAGCTTGTTTTAAAAATCTATAAAATAAGTTTTTATGCATACTCATTATTCAATCTTTATTTTCAGATGACTAAGTTAGACCCACTGTCTGCTATCCTAAATGACCACAAACTTACCGGTCCCAACTATGAGGACTGGAAGCACAACCTGTACCTGGTCCTAAGGATTGGTAAACATATGACAACCCTAAATGACCCTGAGCCAGATTTGCCAGGACCCAATGCCACAGAGGCACAGTTAAAGGCATTCACTGACTGGACGGAATCTAATGAAATATGTAAATGCTATATTATAGCATCCTTGCAAACAACTCTGCAGAAGTAAGTCGAGGAGATGCCCGACGCTTCTGACATGATATTGTATCTGAAGGAGATGTTTGAAGGTCACAATCGCGTTACACGATACCTTACCATCAAGAAACTCGTCGGCACTAAGATGTCCAATGGGATGCTGGTTCGGGAACACATGATGAAAATGTTTGGGTTCCAGAACGAACTATCTACCATGGACATTGTGCTAGAAGGCGAGGTGATGACAGACATCTTCCTCTCGTCACTGTCTGGAGCCTTTGAAGGCTTTGTCACCAACTTTAATTTGAACAAGTTGGCTATGACAAATACAGAGCTTCTGGGAGCTCTCCAGGCAGCTGAGGATGGCTTCAAGCAGAAGGGCGAAGCACTTCACGTGCAACACAGATCCTTCAAGAAGCCTGGAAAACCTCAAGGCAAGAAACATAAAAGGAAACCTAAGTCACTGCCTGTGCAGGGCTCTGCTGGAGCCTCTGGGTCCGGAGAATCAAAGAAACCAGGCACGAAGTGCTTCCGATGTGGCCAGAAGGGTCATTGGAAGAAGGACTGCAAGAAGCCTCAGAATGCTGGTGAAGGTAATCTACAACTCTTAGTTGTTGAATTATTTCTTTCAAGTAATAGTACTTCTGCTAGTTGGATTGTGGATTCTGGATCCACTAACCATGCCTGTAACTCTCTTCAGGGGTTTCGGGAAAGCAGAAGATTGCTTGATGGAGAGGTGACCTTGAGCATGGGAACTGAGGCCGTGGCTGCTGCTGAAGCTATTGGAGACGTTAATCTTAGTTTTTCGAATAATAAGACTTTGACTCTTAGAGATGTCTTTTATGTACCGTCCTTGAGACGTAACTTAATTTCTGTTTCTTCTTTAGTTAATGAAGGTTATTCAGTTTATTTTTATGCTTCTGGTGTGTCGTTTAAACTGAATGGAACTTTTATAATAAGAAGAATGGTTCAGAATCATCTCTATGTTGTAAGTCCTAAATTTGAAAAAGATAACATAATAACTTCAGCATTTAATGTTAATTCATCTAAGCGTAAGAATCCTTCGGAAAATTTAACCCACCTGTGGCACTTACGACTTGGGCATATTGCCTTAGACAGGATCCATAGAATGGTGAAGGCCGGGCTTCTAGAAACAGATCCTACGGAGATCCTTCCCACCTGTGAATCCTACCTGGAAGGCAAGATGACCAAGAGGTCCTTTAAAGGTAAAGGAGTAAGAGCTACTGAGGTATTAAAGTTAATCCATTCAGATGTGTGTGGACCCATGAACATCAAGGCAATAGGAGGCCATGAGTACTTCATCACTTTCATTGATGATTACTCAAGATATGGTTACATTTACCTGATGCATCGGAAGGCAGAATCCTTTGACATGTTCAAAGAGTTCAGGGCTGAAGTAGAAAAGCAGACAGGTAAATATATAAAAACCCTTCGATCTGATCGAGGAGGTGAATACCTATCTGACGAGTTCCTAGGGTATTTGGTGGAGCATGGGATAAAATCCCAGTTAACTGCTCCAGGTACCCCACAACAGAATGGAGTTTTCGAGAGAAGGAATCGAACCTTGTTGGACATGGTTCGTAGCATGATGAGTTACGCCAGTTTACCAATGACCTTTTGGGGATATGCCCTACAAACAGCAGTTTATATTCTGAATCACGTTCCGTCTAAGTCAGTGCCTCAGATCCCTAGAGAACTGTGGTCAAAGCGAAAGCCATTGCTACAGCATTTTAGAATATGGGGATGCCCTGCACATGTGCGAAGGGATAAGAGGGAAAAAATGGAATCTAAAACCAGAGTATGCTTATTTGTAGGGTATTCTAAGGAGACCAAAGGTGGTCTATTTTATGA
Organism: Chamaelirium japonicum; assembly: GCA_947650365.1. Taxonomy (NCBI): domain Eukaryota; kingdom Viridiplantae; phylum Streptophyta; class Magnoliopsida; order Liliales; family Melanthiaceae; genus Chamaelirium; species Chamaelirium japonicum. The sequence goes on from OX393550.1 coordinate 113,439,572, forward strand.
TCCTGAGGAAAAGAAGGTTATCGTTTCTACGAACGTCTATTTCCTAGAATAGGATTATATTGTGGACCACAAGCCTACTAGTAAGGTAGTTCTGGATGAACTGCTAGGTACTAGTACAGATAGCGCATCCGAAAGCATAGTGGGAGCTGACATTACAGATAATAATATACCAGATACTGTAGAACCTATTAATCCTGTAACACCACCACCACCTCGTCGCAGTGGGAGAAATATCAGAGCTCCTGACAGATACTATGGAAAAACCTTATTGGTTGATCCAGAGGGTCAGGAGGATGACCCACTGAGCTACGATGAGGCAGTGGGAGCTTCTGACAGCTCTGACTGGCAAAAGGCTATGGAGGCAGAAATTGCATCAATGTCCCATAACGCTGTCTGGACTCTTGTTACACCATCATCCAATATTAAACCTATTGGGTGTAAGTGGGTGTATAAAAGGAAGAGAGGATCTGATGGAACAATTGAGACTTATAAAGCTAGATTAGTTGCCAAGGGTTATACCCAGAGAGAAGGAATCGACTTTGACGAAACCTTCTCGCCGGTAGCTATGATAAAGTCTATTCGGATCCTCCTATCCATTGCAGCCCATTATGACTGGGAGATCTGGCAAATGGATGTCAAGACAGTATTCCTTAACGGGAATTTGGAAGAAGACATTTATATGATGCAGCCACCAGGTTTTGAGTCAGAGGGTCAGAGACATCTAGTTTGCAAGTTGCAGAAGTCCATTTATGGACTAAAGCAAGCATCTAGAAGTTGGAACATTTGTTTTGATCAGGCAATCCAGTCATATGGATTTACTCAAAACGAGGATAAACCATGTGTATACAAGAGGAATGATAAGACTACAGTGATATATTTGATACTTTATGTAGACGATATTCTACTCATTGGGAATGATATAGGGACATTGTCAACGGTAAAGGTCTGGTTGTCAACACAGTTCGATATGAAAGACCTGGGTGAAGCGAGTTATGTTTTGGGGATCAAGGTAACACGTGATCGCCAAAACAGGATTCTCTCGCTATCACAGGCTGCGTATATAGATAAGGTTATGGCTAGATTTGACATTCAAAACTCCAAGAAGGGTTTTGTGCCATTTAGATATGGCGTAAAACTGTCTAAGGATCAATGTCCTAAGACACCTGAGGAGAGAGCAGAAATGCAGAAGATACCTTATTTTTCGGCATTAGGTAGTCTAATGTATACTATGCATTGTACAAGGCCTGATATCTGTTTCGCAGTAGGAATGATGGGTCGGTTTCAGTCGAATCCGGGTCCAGATCACTGGACAGCTGTGAACTGTATACTCAAGTACCTTCGTAGAACAAGGGACTATGAGTTGGTTTACACAGGACAAGAACTGACGCCGATTGGATATACAGATTCTGACTTTGTGACAGATTTGGAATCCAGGAAGTCGACATCAGGTTTTGTGTTTATGCTAGGAGGAGCAGCGGTTAGTTGGCAGAGTGTGAAGCAGAAATGCACCGCAGACTCTACCACAGAGGCTGAGTACGTTGCAGCGTGCGAGGCAGCCAAAGAGGCGGTATGACTCAAGAAATTCCTTACGGATTTGGGGTGCGTACCAGAGGCCCAGTTACCTATTGTGCTTTATTGCGACAATAGTGGGGCGGTAGCACAAGCAAAGGAGCCAAGACATCACCAAAAGGGGAAGCACATTGAGCGCAAGTTCCACTTGATTCGGCAGTTTCAAAAGCAAGGGCGAGTAGCGGTGACACAGATTGCATCTACAGATAATGTTGCTGATCCTTTCACAAAGGCAATACCTACCAAGGCATTCGAGCGACATGTGGACGCGATGGGAGTCAAAACCGTTTTGCTTCGCTAGACCAAGTGGGAGATTGTTAGGATTGATGTGTTCTAAGCTTGTAAAACTTTATGTTTTGGTCTAATAAAGATTGATAGTTATTAATATATGAGATGCATATAGGTGCGTAACATAGTTACGTATTCTTTAGGGAACAGAGAGCCATGGTTATATGGTAGTCCACTGAGTTGAAGACTGAGTGGATTGGTCCCGTATAACCTAAATCAGTTCGCAGCTATGATCAGGTTGGTCGGCTCATCATGGTAAGCTATTGGCGATGACAGTTCATAGGATGTCTTCACCATGGTCATCACCAGGCACAGAGTCTGTGGCTGAACGGAACTAACACGGTGTACAGATCAGTGAGCAGACACTGGTACACTAAACCGTGTTTCTGCTTAGGGTAAAACGGTCCTAAACCCTGAGGAACCACGTCTGATGGACTAACCAGTTGCGTGGTGCTTTGGCACACCAATGTGTGAGGATCCATATGCAGTGATCCAAAACCACGGTGTACTAGGTTACCCGGCTGGCGTTGCATTAGCATGTCACTCCTGCAGGCCATCCACACCCCTGATGGGAGGTGCGTTCCTTGGTGTGACTTACACTGTACCAAACCCAGGCCTGGTGGTCATCGGTTTGACTGTTGATCGGGTTCGATTACTCGATGGGGTAATCAGAGGTACGATGTATAGGTCAACCTGGAAGGAACCATGTCATATGATCATTCGAGTCTGATAGTAGTCTTCACCGCTCGAAGTGAATCATGGCATCAAGTGGAGGGACAGCGAGTTTACCACTACTAAGCAGAGAGCAAGGGTATGATGGAGAACATAGTAAGTCTGGGTGAATTGGAGTGCAGCCTGCGTCGCACTCTGGATGGCTACGCAGGTTAACTCGAGCTTAGAGGATCGATGGTACACTCGGGTAGTGTGTCGATCGAGCTTGAGTTGGAAGCCATGAACCCCGGTCCCTGATGGTTCCACCTTATCAACATTATGTACGGTTCTTGAACCATCTCCTCGGAACACCATAAGCATTAGGAGGAAGAAAGAAATTTATGCTCCGTGTGTGCTTGGCACTAGAGCACGGTAGATGCGTAACTACATACGAGTACTAAGGGTTGTGCCCGAGACTAGTACAGAGTCGCATGTAGTAATCCCTAGCCATAAGTGAACTTCGCTGCATAGGTGCGATGCACCGGGGTATGTTGCGAGTTGACTAGTTGACTTTGCTAGAGGCACCCTCCGGTAGCCTCAGTTAATAGTAAGTAACTAGTAGAAATCACTTAAGAGGTGGCCGCTAGGTATCGCACTCTAGAAATGGTCAAAATAAGGCGTCAGGGCGTTTTGGTAAAATCCTCACTCTGCCGGACCTCACTGTTGGCCGACCCTAGTGGTGTGACACCTTGCTAGGGTCGGCCCTATGATGTAGGGATAAGAATCCCTCATCTATAGGGCCGGCCATATAGATAGGGATGGGGCGATAAAAACGGATAAAGTCGAGCCCTAAAAAGTGGGAAAACGGATAAATACGCGGAGAGATAAAAAGGAGATAATGGAGAGATAATTGTGGGAGGTCTTTATCCCCTTGGATCCTTATCCAAGGGGGTAGGCCGGCCCTATAAAAGGACCTATGGGGCACCGGCCCCATGTGCCTGAAAAACCGAACCCCCCTCCTCTCATCTCTCTAGTTCTCTCCCAATTTATCTCCTGTTTTCCACTTGCAACTTCGTCTTCCTCGCGTGGAGTTCTGAAGAAGGAGAAGGGTCGTTCTTCGGAGGCACTCAGAGATCCGAGAGCGACATTCCGTGCATCGTGTGAGATCGGGTAAATAAGAAGGCAACATCTCCATTCGTACCATCGGCATCTTCGCGAACGATCTTCCGTCTCCATCGACAAATAAGACAATTCTCCGCGGTTAAAAGATCCGTACGAAAGGTATGTGTAATCTAACATGTAGATCTAGCGAGCATTATGATTTGCATGCATGCTAGTTAATCATTACGCTAGATTGCCGTTAGGGGTTTTTCGATTCTCTTGCATAAACATGCACACATATGTAGATTAGTTTCTATGAAAGTTTAAATAGTGCAACGTGCACCATCAACGGTCTTTCGACCGCCAAATCGCTTCCGCTGCGAGCCTCTGACCCGGATTAACTTCCAACACCGACCTACATGGAAACAGAGGGGGAAAAACAAGGGGGCCGACCTTAGCTTCTTGGAGTGGCTAGGGGCCGGCGACCATAAGGAGTAGGAGAGAGGGGGCTGGCGACCTCTCTTGGTGCAAGGCAAAATCAGAACCCCCCCCCCCCCCCCCGATCAAGCTCTCTCTCTCTCTCTCTCTCTCTCTCTCTCTCTCTCTCTCTCTCTCTCTTGCCTCTCGTTTCCCTCGTGTGCACCCTCGGACTTCATCCTCGCATGATGAATTAAAGGCGGAGAAGGGTTGTGTAACACCCCGATATTTTACGAATTTAGGCAACCCATAATATACGAGGGTATGAAGAGAGATTTAACTTAATTCATTTTCAAGCTCCCAAATTTAGTTGGAACAGAGTTTTGTATTAATAACTCCTCAGTTACAACATCTTCATAACTAAAAGAAAATAAAATTTAATTATTTATTCTTGAACACCAAGCATTCTTTATGACTTCGTCTCGTCTTCGGGTTCTACATATAGCTCCTAGAGAGATTCTCCATCTCCAACTAGGGTCATCTCCATTGATATACCTTTCAGTCCTGAATAGTTAGGATCTGCCACCACAAGGTCTGTAGGGGGTGAGTCTTGCAACATAGACTTAGTAGGTTCATGATTTACTTAACTATTCAAGAAATTAACATGTATAGAACTTACAATGACTTTGGATATTAAAGAACATCATTATATAATATGGAAGTATTGATCAACTGGATACTCTTTTGGGCCTCGGCCTGGGATAAAGTATTATACCCAGAGTCTTTCCGGGCAAGCTCCATACCCATGTACATTTACCAGGTACGCCCAACACCTAGGGTCTTTAAGGATGCACCAGGCAAGCCCCACACCTAGGTATGTTTACCAAATACGCCCCACACCTAGGGACATTTTGGCTACATAGCCGGGCAAGCTCCACACCCACAATTGGTCAATATTTTCACACTTTCCATAATAATAATGCAACTTAATATATTTAGAATAATCATATTTCTAATAGCATGTTAATCAAATGAATAGTCAGGATCAACTCCCCTACCTAGTTTTAAGAGACCGTTGACTTTCCTATAAGATGATTCGTCAATTTAATTGTCCTGGTATACCAATATAATTATTAATATTTATTGTAATATCCTATAATTTCCTGACAAAAAATATAGGTCTTGATGCCACAAGCATGTTGCCGCAACCGGAATCAAATTCCAAGTCTAATTGGTGGACTTATGGTCTAAATGCGGTATAGGGACATAAAGGTACTTTTTTTTTATTAGTTAAGCCTAACATTTAGGTTACCCTTCTCATAGGTTCCTTAGTCTAAACAATTTATTCTTGCTGTCAATAATTTAGGGTCATAAACGAGACTCGATTATGAGTCCGATTGACAAATTTATAACCTAGTTACTATAGGGGGGTATTTATATAATTTTATCCCAATGTTAGGCTCAATGTTTAAGTAATTATTTTCTCATCTTACTGAATGTTATCAGATTGTACTTGCTTTCACAAGATTGTGATCGCAGACTGAACTCCATTTGGAGTTCGAGTACCTAGATATGGTTCAAAGAAGTCTAACTAGGATATTGGGGTACCCAGAGAAATTGGCCTATTTCGGCTAGGTTGCCCCTCTAGATCTGGTTGCAGTTGTGGCTTCAAGAGTGGTAATATTGGTTTGCCTCATAAATATTAGTTTATTGAGTGGGCTTAAACCCAACCCAAGTCTGATTAAATGGGCTTATCCTTTAATTAATAGTTGGGCTTGGCCCAATACCAAATGTAGAGAAACGGACCTCGGCCTGACTTCTGAATGGGTTTTTGATTTAAATAATAGGCTTTGGCCCAAAACTATTAATTGAGGTAAGGGGCTCACACCTGATCACCATAGGCGGCGACGAGCGGCGTTCCGACTTGATCGATGGCGGAGCACCGGCAAACGGTGGTGGCGCTTTAGCAAGGTTGCTGGCCGAGGTTAATGACAACCAGTTGCTATCGTCGGCGACAAGTCATCGGGGCGACTGACAGTGGTCGACGACGCTGCACCGGTCAGATGACCAGCAATGGGGGCGGTCCGACCAATTACTGGCCGTTGGTGGCTCCGACGATGGTGGGGCCCGTTAGGTGAGAAGAGAAAGGGAGATATGGAGAAGATCTGTCTCGGTTTGTGTGAAGAATGAAGAGGAAGAATGGGTCCCTATTTATAGGGTCTATTTGGGAATACCAAGGGACTTGAGGATTAAATTATCTAAATACCATTAATAATATCCGTTTTAGAATCCTAAGAAATTTGAAGGTTTAATTGTCTAAATAGCATTAAATATATTAAATAATATATGTTTTAGAATCTTAAGAGACTTGAGGGTGGTTTAATTGTTAAATGCCATTAAATTATTAAATAATTTCCGTTTTTGGTTTCAAAGATTTTGTTTTTCTTTTTCGGTTCACAATTTCAGTGGTTTCAAAAGATATAATATTATATATCTTAAATATGGTATAAAATAGATGAGTGGTAAAGTGGTTAAGAGATAAAAGTGTACTTATATTAAAGGTTTGGGTTTTGGATCCTTTTATCTCTACTTTTGTTTTTAAATTTTAAGTGACTTACAGTCAAGCCCGGTGACTAAACTGTATATACAGTTTTTGATCAATTAGAGGGTCCGAACGATATAACGTAGCTGGATTTTTGGTTTTAGACTCCCATGTTTTAGTTTTGCTTGGATAAGTACTTTCCTCAATTTAATATATATATTTAAAATTTTCAGGGTATTACAGGTCATTCCTCAGAGGCACGCAGAGATCCGAGAGCGACGTTCCGTACAACTTATGAGATCAAGTGAACGAAGAAGGCTTCATCCTCTCGCATATCATCGTTCATCCTTGCGGGAGTTTTTCCGTCTCCATCGACAAAGAAGACAATCCTCTCTGGTTAAAAGATCCGCACGAGGTATGTGATGCGATCTAAACTAATCCTAAATTAAGGGGTTAATTTGATCTAATTTATAACTCGCAAGTGCACGAATCGCTTGTAGGAGCGGTGTGTATTACGAGGTCGATCCCACAGGGATTGCTAATGAGGGGAGCGATCTAATCTAAGGTTACTAATCTATCTACCTAAGTTACTTAATAAGCAAGATTATTGATTTGGTTTTATAAGATTGTGATAAAAAAGTAAACTAAGCAGGATTAAAGCATGCAAATTAAGTAAGGTAATGCGATGCAATATAGAAGTTCAGATATGGATGCGATACTAAGACGGTCGAATCCACCGCTAGATCATCGTAGATGCTATGTTTAAATTATGGTGTTCTAAATTTATGCGAGTAGCATGCGGGAAACAAATCCCGTGCTTTCTCAAGATGTGATCATTAAGGCTTTAAATATAGTTATCTAATATTGGATTCAACTCAAGCATTGGTAATAAAACGAAGCATCAAACATCTAGGTTAAGCACAACGGATCAAAGCACATGAGCAAAGCATCCGATGTCTGAGTTAAGCATGCAAGATCTGGGTTTTAATTATTTTAGTTAAAATAGGCCTAATTGCATGATGATCAATTATAGAGCTAACTACAAAACATACGTGGCATGGATTGTGAGAGCAAATTGAATCATCAATCAATTGAGAATTGAATCGCATAAAACATTAAAGAGCATTGGCATAGAACACATAAAATAAACTAAACATCTACTAGATCCAGGGTTTCATCTAAGCCTTAGCATGGAATTTAGCTAGACATGGTTCTTGTTACATCAAAGGAAAAAATGAAAATAAACGAAGTACAGATCATCGTTGAAGATCACTCCGTGGACTTCGCTTCCTCGATGCTTCCTCCGCTTTAGCTTGATCACATCGTAGCTTCGATGATGGCGCGATGACGATATGGATGATGGATGAAGGCGACGGGATGTGGAGGATTAGGGTTCGGTTTTGATCGAGGATGGTGGATGGCAAAGTGGGTGATGATGGAAGTAGGTAAGGTGATGGGGAGATGGAGATGGTGGCTCCGGTCCTAAGTGGTAGATGGCTAAGTTTCGGTCGTCCAAAGCTCCCCCCCCTATATAGGATAGAGAGGTCGGTTGTTTTAGAGAGAGAAAACGTGTAGAGATCATCCGGGTTTTTGATTAGTTTGCATGGGTATCGGATGGATAGAGAGAAAAAGGAAAGAGAGAGAGAGTAAATCGGATGAGAGAGAGACGTTCGCTAGAGAGAGAGAATCCCGGAGAGGGAACGTGAATGGCTCCTTGGGTTTCCAAGTTGGGCGGCTGAGATGAGGTGTGAAAGAAGCATGGGAGAGAGCTGGGCTGAGCGGTTAGAGAAAGAGAGGGAATTAGAGAGAGAAAATCAAGGAGGGAGAGAGAGAGAAGAGAAGTTCGGTGGGGGGTAACGTGCATGCATGGGCGTGAGGGAGATCCGGAGGGGCTCTCGGTGGAAAGGACGGCTGTATGGGGGCTAGAGAGAGAGAGATGGGCGGTTAAGGAAAGAGAAAAAGTCGGGGTCTGTTATGGAAGGAGATACAGAGAGACGATCGGAACGGGGGGTCTGCATGGGATCGGTGGGATCGGGTGCAGGGAATGATGCATGGATGGCTGTGATGATGTCCAAGTGATCAAGGAGTTAGAGAGAGGGAGCTCTGATGGGATCCGGTTTTAAGGGCCTGCATGCATGGGTAATGCATCGGACGGTGCTGGCCGGGCAAAGAGAACACTCGTGCATGAGGTGGCTGCATGCTGGGTGCAAGGGACACGGACGGCTGTGATCACTGCATGCATGTTGGGTTGTTGGGTGCTTGCATGCATGCAGTCACTACAAGAAATAGGTTCTTTACCGACGGACATTATTATCACCGTCGGTAATAATATACTTTTTACCGACGGTTCCAATAATGTCCGTCGGTATTATAACTTCAATTTTTTTAGTTTTTTTTGGCACATTTATTACCGACGGTCACTTATTATCCGTCGATAAAATACTTTATACCGATGACATGTATAATCCCGTCGGTACAATACTTAATACCGACGGCTAAATATAGTCCGTCGGTACAATGTCACGACGAAACTCAGGCTAAAACCCGAGTCTCTGGGAAAAAAAGGCACCCTGTGTTTCGTCGGGATATTGTACCGACGGACTAAATATTTCCGTCGGTATAACTAATTGTACCGACGACAATTATATGTCCGTCGGCACATTATCGACGGTAATTAAATCTCCATCGGTAAAATTGTCCCGACGAAACTCAGGGTAAAAACCGAGCCTCTGGAAAAAATGGAACCCTGAGTTTCGTCGTCGATTTTTACCGACGGACGTTATATTGCTGTCGGTATAACGAATTTGTACCGATAGACGTTATATGTCTGTCGGTACAATACCGACGGTAATTAAATTTCCGTCGGTAAAAGTGTCCCGACGAAACTCAGGGTGAAAATCGAGCCTCTGGAAAAATAGAACCCTGTGTTTCGTCGTCGATTTTTACCGACGGATATTATTATGCCGTCGGTAAAAAGATTATTATTACCGACGAAAGATAACATTTCCGTCGGTAAAAACCCTGTCTTAAATCAGATTCAGCGATCCCCCCTTTTATTCTGTTTCGATCTAAACCCCTCCCCGCCCCTCTCTCTCTCTCTCTCTCTCTCTAATTCTCCCCCCCTCCCCGGCCTCCTTCCCCCCCTCCCCGGCGACCGACGTCGAGGTCCTCCTCCTCCTCCGCCTCATGGGCTCCTCCTCCTCCTCCTCGGCGACCGGCGGCCAGCTCCTCCTCCTCCTCCTCCCGGTGACTGTAAGTAAGTTTTTATAGGAGAGCAAAGGCTTCCGGCCTCCTTTTACATAAATTATAGAATACCCCATGCACCTGAATTAGGGTTCCCGTATAATGAGATGAAAATGTACGTATGACTAAGTAATAGTCATTACTCTTCGTAACTTAGTTGTTTATTGTAATGTATGGCTAATTATAGTCATTATACTCTTCATAACTTTGTTTTTTATTGTCAACTACGATTTTTCTATATGTATTGGAAGATTTCCTAACTACAAATAGCAATTAATGGACTTCTTTTTTTGTACTATGATAACATATAGCAATGGAGGATACTTTCGATTTATCAGCGTATGATTCTCAAAGGTATAATTAACACATAGAAAGAAGGAAAAAAAAAAGAGGAGAGACTTGGGGGACTGTTTGGATATGATTATGATTTTTGGGTTTTTGAGCCCCTCAAATCCCAAAAATAGATTATGGACTTTTGATCTCTCAGAATCCTGTTTGTGAGAGAGTCCAGGATAAATGAACTCTCAGATCAAAGTCTGTTAATCAAAAGCTTTATGTTTTTTGGGCTCTCGATGTATTTCTAGGGCTTTTGGGCTTTCCGAAAAAACACAATTCATGCTTATAAATCAAAAGCCTCAAAATCAGGCTCCGAAAAAGCGGCTCACAAAATTCCCAATTTGGGCTCTCTGAATAAGCAAAACAGGCACAACCAAACAGGCTTTTGGGCTCTCCGTGCAATTTTTGGGCTTTTGGGGTCCTATAATCCAAAAATCTTGAAGCATATTCATATCCAAACAGTCACTCAGGTAAAAAGTCCTTTTTAGGGGATGCTTTTGAGCTACAGTCAAGACCGAACTTGAGTTCGGGCTGCGTTCGGGTCGTGTTAAGCTTGACTCATTTTACGCCCAAACTCTAAATAGTAAGGGTGTACTAGTTTATTGAACCATCCCCTCTTTTTTTTTTTGAGAAATATTGAACCATCCTCTCTCAATATATTTTGCTAATTTAGAAGATAAAGTTATGCACAAGTTGGTTTTTAGTGAGAGTTGATGTTGTTTAGAAGATAAAGTTATGCACAAGTGGTATGATCGGTAAATTTGATAAGTTTTGGACAATTTGATAAGTTTTGGAGAATTTTGAAATTACTTCAGGTGTTGTATAGCCAGATAGACGAAGATGTCGTCGATCGATAAGAGTTGGATGCGTAATTCGAATCGCATGAGCCAAGAGTACAGAGAAGGAGTCAGGAAATTTCTGGATTTTGCATTTGAGCGTCTTGTACCACTTGATGGAAAAATTGTGTGTCCCTGTATAGACTGCGGGAGGGTGATTAGGATGGTTCGAGAGGAATGTGAGGTTGATCTAGTAATGCGTGGCATTGACATTAGCTATACCCGTTGGTTCTCGCACGGTGAGGAGCTAGATGCAGTCCCCATGGCAGCTCACGGTGAAATTTCAAACACAGTGATCGCTGATGATAATATTAATACAGACGATGACGATGACATGCAGGGTATGATACATGATTTGCAAGGTGGAATAGGCACGGAAACACCGTCAGGTGATCAGCCCAATATCGAAGCGGACAAGTTCTATAGATTGCTTAAAGATGCCGAACAACCTCTATACCCGGGGTGTGAGAAGTTTTCAAAACTCTCTTTCACTGTAAAGCTTCTTCATTTGAAGTGCCTCAATGGTTGGAGTAATAAGTCATTTAATATGTTGGTAGAGTTGCTGAAAGAGGCTTTTCCTATAGGTGAGACAGTACCGAAATCATTCTACGAGGCAAAGAAGACAATTAAAGATCTCGGTCTGGGTTATGAGAAAATTGATGCATGCGTGAACGATTGTATGTTGTACCGGAAAGAGTACGAACATGCGCGGTCATGCCATATATGCGGAGCAACGAGATATAAAGAGACGAATGCCGGGTCTAGTACCCGTCGAAGGAAGAAAAATGTATCTGCAAAGGTTCTCCTATACTTCCCGCTTAGGGACAGACTTCAGAGGTTGTTTATGTCATCGGAGACTGCTGAGCACATGAGGTGGCATGCACGAGAACGTACAGATGACGGGATTATGAGACATCCGGCCGACTCTCTGACGTGGAAAGATTTTGATCATACCTATCCTGAATTCGCATGTGAAGTTCGCAACGTCAGGTTAGGGCTTGCTAGCGATGGCTTCAATCCCTTTGGGAATATAAGTGTGTCGTACAGCATTTGGCCAGTTGTCCTAGTTCCATACAATTTGCCTCCCTGGATGTGCTTAAAAAAGTCATACACAATGCTCTCCTTGCTCATTCCCGGACCCAGGTCACCTGGTAATGATATTGACGTTTACTTGCAGCCGTTGATTGAGGAGTTGAACGAGTTATGGGAAGTTGGGGCCGATACGTATGATGCCTCGTTGCGCCAGAATTTTCGGATGCATGCGGCACTTCTATGGACCATCAACGATTTTCCTACATATGCCAACTTATCCGGGTGGAGTACTAAAGGAAAATTGGCGTGCCCTACATGCAATAAGGAGACAGATTCATTACGGTTGAAGAACGGAGGCAAGTTCTATTATATGGGCCATCGAAGATTCCTTATTGACGGCCATAAGTAGAGGCAGAACAAAAGAGCTTTCAACGGCAAGAAGGAACTTGCAAAGGCCCCAGAGCAGCTTTCGGGGGTAGAAGTCTTGTACGAATTGGATCAGCTTGATGCCGTGGCACTTGGGAAAGGTAAAAAGAAGAGAACGCATGAAGATTCTACGCGTGAGCATAACTGGAAGAAGAAGAGTATTTTCTTTAAACTACCGTACTGGAGCAGCCTACTCTTGCGGCATAACTTGGATGTCATGCATATCGAGAAAAATGTGTGTGACAACATTATAGGAACACTGCTGAATCTCGACAGTAAGACGAAGGATAATCTTAAATCTCGTCTCGATCTTAAGGAGTTGGGCATCCGAAAATCACTTCATCCCTAAGAGATTGGGGATAAGTATGTGTTGCCAGTTACATGCTATACCATGAGCTCACAGCAAAAGGCAGTCTTATGTGCATTCCTACGGTCTGTGAAAATGTCAGACGGTTATTCTTCGAATATCGCACGATGTGTGCAAGAGAACGGCCGAAAGTTGTCTGGATTAAAGAGCCATGATTGTCATGTTCTATGCAGCGATTGTTATCTCTTGCTATATGTGGGAATTTAACTGAACAGGTGTCCGGTCCGTTAATTGAGCTCAGTACTTTTTTCAGACAGTTGTGCTCGAAGGTACTTAGAGTGGACCAACTTGAACAGATGGAGAGGGATATTGCGCTCACATTGTGCAAGCTAGAGATGATTTTTCCACCTTCCTTCTTTGATGTCATGGTGCATTTGACCGTTTACTTGGCAAATGAGGCCAAACTCGGCGGCCCAGTTCATTACCGCTGGATGTATTTTATCGAGAGGTAATCGTCTCGTCTCATTCGCACAATGTATTTGATCGTTCTTGATATATTCATCCAAATATTTTTTTCTCAAATTAGGTACTTGCGAACATTGAAATGATATGTTCGTAATAAAAGTCGTCCGGAGGGATCAATTGCTGAAGGATACCTAGCAAAAGAATGTCTAACATTCTGCTCAAGATACCTACATGGTATAGACATGCGATTCAATCAACTTGAGCGGAACTATGACGGTGGTCCAATAGACTTCGATGGGGGTCTGTCTATATTTGCCGAAATGGGTAGACCTGTAGGAGGAGGCAAAACCCGTCGATTGTCTATAGATGAGATTCAACAGGCACATATGTATGTATTGTGCCAATGTGATGAAGTGTGGCCATTCATTGAGTAAGCATTTTACGATCATTTACTCATTCTTTCAGCCCATTCATTAAGTATATGTGCTAATTATAATCTAATTCATAACCTGTAAAACAGGAAGCATAAAGCCATCATTAATAATCGGGGTACTCGAAATGCTCCCCAAATTCATGATCGTGAATTCCCATCGTGGTTCGAGAAACACGTAAGTATTCACATCATTACTGAATTTTATTGACATCCATTATCGAACAATAATTATGTGTTCATATCATGAATGTCATGTGTTTATTATAGGCACAAGAGCTGCACGACAACCACGATCCGCTGATGAATGAGGATCTCTGGCGCTTATCATGTAGTCCTTTGCAAGACGCAATATCGTACGATGGTTATATCGTGAACGGTTATAGATTTCGGATGAAAGATAGTGAAAAATCACGAAGAACCCAAAATAGTGGGGTTGTCGTCAACGGTGAGCAAGAAAAATTAGAAAATATCGACTTCTACGGCGTCTTCAACGAGATTCTCGAGATTAAATTCCTTGGCCAAAATCGGATCGTATTATTCAAATGCGATTGATATGATGTTAATAATCGCGGGACTGGTTATAATATCGACAAATACGGTTTTATCAGCATCAACACTGGCAAGAGATTGAATACCCAATATGAAGATCCATTCATTCTTACCTCTCAAGCGCAACAGATATTTTATGCACCGGATAATACCTCTCCAGGTTGGCAAATTATAGTCAGGTCACCACCCAGAGATTTTTATGACATGGGAGACAAGGATGTGGGGGTCGTCGATGATGATTTGGATGCATACCAGAATAATGAGATAATCATTGTCGATGCAGTGCACGACGAAAATGAAGATGTCGATAATATAAACTGGACAGCGAATGCAGATCAAATGATAGAAGAGGGATGCGATGAGAGTGACAGAGATGAGACAGAAAATGACTAGACCGTATGTAAATCAAATTGTTTCATATTTAAATCAAATTGTTTCATATATAAATCATATTGTTTCATATGTATATCATATTAATTTATACTGTTTCATATGTAAATCGTACCGTTTCATATGTAAATCAAACTGTTTCATATTGTTTCATAAATCATACTGTTTCATATGTAAATCAAACTATTTCATATTGTTTCATATGTAAATCTTACTGTTTTATATGTAAATTAAACTTTTTCAGATGGCATCACGGTCATATGTTCGTAGAGGCAGGGGTGGGGTAGCTCGGAGCGCTCCGGCTGCCACCCCAGGGTCCGAGGCTGAGCCGTCCGGATCTGGTAGTGCTGTTCCTCTCTCCACACCAGCTCCTGATGTGGTCGTAGCCTCTGGAGCTTCGAGCAGTGCTCAGCACTCGGCTACAGCGTCTACGCCCACAGGTAATGTTTAGATCTAAAGTTTTATACATGTTGTAAATACTTCTTCAGTACTGATGTATATTTTATTTGCAGGGTCGAGGATCACCAGGCACGTAGGCGACCGGGGCGTGACGACGGCCCGGCGTGTAACAACCCAAAATAAAATAATAGTTTAAAAGGTCATTATAAGAAATTTTGATACAAAAATTAAAATAAGAAACGGACGGCGCCATTGCGTCCGTCACGTCGAAACGATTAAAAACCATATATAAACTTTTTTGTTTTGAACTCATTTAAAGCAGTAAAAATTTGAAAGAAAAAGATTATATATATATATGTAAACTTAAATAGCCTATAGAAAGATTCGAACCCGAGACCCATTTAATAAAATTTTAAACCAGTTTCCTCTAACCAAAAATCCATTATGTCTTTTCTGTTTAATTATAGTAAAACTAATTATTATCCTATAACTAGGAATACCAAGCGTCATCTGACCGTTCGATCACAATCGAACGGCCAGAATACGAAATGACACATGGAATACCAATCGTCATCTGACTATTCGATCACAATCGAACGGCCAGAATACAAAACGACACTGGGCATACCAAACGTCATCTATGGCCGTTCGTTTCCAAATCGGACGGCCAGAATACGAAACGGCAGATTTGCAATAAAGCCCCCGGGACTCTTCGAATTCCCGGGGGGCCTATATAAACCCCCCCCCCCCACCCACAAACTTCTGCACAGCAGTCCTCGCGACAAGCGGGCCCCACCACCCACCGCCGACCACCCTCCGCCGTCGCCTGCCGGCCGCCGACCGCCAACCGCCGGCCGCCGCCCGCCGCCGGCCACCGCAGCCGGCCGCCGCCGGTCGCCGCCGCCCGCCGCCGGCCGCCGCCGCCGGCCACTCCCGCCGCCGGCCATCGCCGCCGGTCACCGCCCGCCGCCGCCGGTCGTCGCCGCCCGCCGCCGCCGGCGCCGCTGGTCGCCGCCGCCCGCCGCCGGCCACTCCCGCCGCCGGCTATCACCGCCGGCCGCCGCCCGCCGCCGCCGGCGCCGCCGGTCGCCGCCGCCCGCCGCCGGCCACTCCCGCCGCCGACACCGTCGCCGGTTAGTTTTATATATATATATATATATATATATATATATATATATATATATATATATATATATATATATATATATATATATTATTAATATTTAGATGGGCTGAAGGCCCATTTATGTAATTGGGCCGAAGCCCATGGGCCGAAGCCCATTAAGTTATTTTAAGCCCAAAAAGAAAAAGTGATAAAACAACACTGTTTTTAAAAAACTCACAGCCTTATTACTAAACACAACCCGACCTTTTTACTAAGGGCAGACCACCCAATAAAAATCTGTGGAAACCGACTAAAATGACCATTTCGGGACCATACGGACTCGGAATTGAATTCCGTCTGCGGCCACGGGTTCCTAATAAAAATCTCTACAAAATGAGTATAAATTTAAGATATTTTGGAATTGACCAAAATACCCCTAAAAGAAGAAAACCCATTAGTTCACATCGAAAAATATTGGAAAAATCCTGGAAAAATTTAGGATAAAAACTAACCAATTATTAGTAATATATTTTCAGGTTTTGAGCGTACTAAAGCTTCCTTATCAGAAGTAAGAGTTTGCAACCATTCAGGTAGGGGATTTAAACTCAGTTTATTCATGTTAATTATATGCTATAGAATGTCGGTAATTTGATATGGGATGGTAAATTTTGAAATACGTAATCACTTGTCTGGGTGTGGGGCTAGCCCTGGCTGAGGCCAAAAAGTTTCCTGGGTGTGGGGCTAGCCCTGGCTGAGGCCAAAAAGTTTCCTGGGTGTGGGGCTAGCCCTGACAGAGGCCAAAAAGTTTCCCGGGTGTGGGGCTAGCCCTGGCTGCGGCCTAAAAGTTTCCTAGGTGTGGGGCTAGCCTTGTTGCGGACTAAAAGTACCCGGGTAAGGACTGGAGATTCCTACCCTGGCCGGAAGAGCCAAAAAGGGAATCGGGTGATTAATGTTTAAATTATTTGCTTTTTGTATTCATGTTTACTGCTTTCCATACATATTATTTAGCATGAGTAAAACTGAGTCATTGGTGAGTCAGTGGATAGAACTCACCCCCCTACAGATGATGTACACCCTACAGAGACAAACCCTGAAGTACCCGGAGAAGATGAGGAGCGATCGGGATGCGACCCAGAAGGAGTTGAAGACCCACTCTACACTCCTTTCTATGACGATGACGGAGCTGGATTATGATATGTCTGTGTGGAAAGTCTTAGCTTTAGGCTTTCACCTTTTTCAATAAATTGTATCAAACAATGATGTTTTAATATAATGGCTCAGTATTTTCCATAATTGATGGAATTTATTCATATCAAGTTTTTCTTCCTAACACCCCAGTATTATACGGGTTGAATTAATCCGTAAAATATCGGGGCGTTACAGCTTGGTATCAGAGCCTAGGTAATAGATCCTAGAAAAAAAAAATAATAATAAAAAAAAATAATAAAAAATAAAAAAATATAAAATATAAAATATAAAAAAAAAATAATAATAATAAAATATTGAAAATTTCTTTTCTTTTAACAGAAACATGAAGTCGAAAGTATCTGAAGGTAGCTCATCAGGAGTAATAGTGAAGCCTAAGAAGAAAATCGAGAAGGAGAAGAAGGAGAAGAAAACGACTACCCCTACTAAAAATGAGAATGTTTTCTACAAACGTTATCGATGTATCTGTGGAAAAGTGGGTGATGAAAATCACTGTGAACACCCGATGTTCTTTAAAATAGTTATAGGCTATATGTAAATGTAGTAGTAATGGTTGGCTATATGTAAATGAAGTAGTAATGGTTGGCTATATAATAGTTGGCTATATGTAAATGTAGTAGTAATGGTTGGCTATATGTAAATGTAGTAGTAATGGTTGACTCTATGTAAAAGAAAAGTATGAGTAATGAAAAAGTATATTTGAGTTGATGTTCTTTAAATTTTCAGACATGATGAATTCACACGATAATACTGCTCCAAATGAAGACCTAACCAAGGTGTTAGGAGCTCTTCACCAGCTAATAGAAAAGATGAACTCTTCGAAGGATGGTTCCAGGATGGGAGTAATCATAAAGGAATTTAAAGAATTAAAACCCCCTGCCTTTAAAGGAGAACCGGACCCCCTAATTGCCGATAGATGGCTCAAACAGGTGGGGAAGATTTTGGAAACTTTAAAAGTAAATGATGAACAGAAAGTCATCTTGGCCACTTATATGTTAGAAGGAGAAGCAGATTACTGGTGGGACTCAGTCAAGAGAACTCAAGCTAATTTTACATGGGACGAATTTACCAAAGTGTTCTTAGACAAATATTTTTCCGACGCAACCAGAGACAGAATGATTGCGGAATTTCTAGAACTTTATCAGGGAAAACTTAGTGTTTCCCAGTATGAAGCCAAGTTCATTGAACTATCACGCTTCGCTCATTATCTTATAGCCACGGAGGAATTAAAGTCCAAAAGATTCGAACAAGGTTTGAATCCTCATATTCGAACCAGAGTGGCGGTGCTTCGCATTCGAAACTATGGAGAGCTAGTGCAGACTGCAATGGTAGCGGAGCGAGAATGGGAAGAAACGAGGAAGATATTTGAAAAGAACAGAGTGAAAAGGGGTGCACCAACAATGGAGTCAAACAAAAGGCCAAGGATGCAAGAGTTTCCAGCAGGAAGAAATAATGGTCCTCAAATTACTTTAGGACCTCGAAGTTGCTTTATCTGTGGATCGCGAGATCATGTTCAACGGAACTGCCCTCGTTTGAATAGTAATGCTCCAACTAGACCTCCAGTCAGAACTTCTCCGCAAATACCAGTGACTCGTCCTGGTCAACTTCCAAGGGTGCCTGGAAAAGCTTTTGCTGTATCTACCGAAGAAGAATCAAACGACGTCATTGAAGGTACAAACTACCCATTCTTAAATTAACATTTTAATAAAAAGTAAATAAGTTATAACAGCAAAAGTAATTTTTTTAGGCACCATTCTTATTTATGGAAGTCTAGCTCGAGTAATTTTAGATCCAGGTTCGACACATTCATTTATATCAATTCACCTGGCTAAAGCACTACAATTGAAGACAGAACCGTTAGGGTATATACTGACAATTACTACTGCACTGAGTGATACAGCTAAAACAAACAGAGTCTGCAGAAACTGCGTACTAAGAATAGGAGATGTGGAGATGGTAGCAAATTTAATACTATTAAAACTGGAGAAATTTGACATTCTGCTAGGAATGGACTGGTTATCTAAATACCGGGCAATGATGGACTGCTACCGAAAGAAGGTTACTTTACAAACAGCAGAAAGTAAAGAAATAATATTCTGGGGAAGAAAATTCGGAAAAACAAAAACAAAAGTTTGTTATTTAGCATAACTTTTAGAAGAAGAGGTGGAAATTCCGATACCAAATACCACCTTGGTAGTATCAGAATTTCCACAAGTATTTCCAGAAGATCTTCCAGGATTGCCACCAAAAAGAGAAATAGATTTTTCAATAGAGTTGATGCCGGGTGTAGCTCCTATTTCTATTGCCCCATACAGAATGGCACCTGTAGAACTAAAAGAGTTGAAAAAACAGCTAGATGAGTTACTTACTCTCGGGTTTATCAGAACCAGTACGTCACCATGGGGGGCACCGGTATTATTCGTACAAAAGAAGGATGGAACAAAACGAATGTGCATCGACTATAGAAGATTAAATCAAGTGACTATAAAGAATAAATATCCACTCCCCAGGATTGAAGATCTATTTGATCAACTTAAAGGAGCAAGATACTTCTCCAAAATAGATCTTCGATCAGGATATCATCAATTAAGAATCAAGGAAGAAGACATATCAAAGACAGCATTCAGAACAAGATATGGGCATTTTGAATTCTTGGTAATGCCTTTTGGTCTTACAAATGCTCCTGCAGCATTTATGGACTTGATGAATCGAATCTTTAAAAACTTCTTGGATCAATTCGTGGTAGTGTTTATAGATGACATTTTGATCTATTCAAAAACTAAAGAGGAGCATGAAAAACATTTGAGATTGGTACTACAAGAGTTGAGTCTTCATCAACTATTTGCCAAACTCAGTAAATGTGAATTCTGGATTACAAAAGTAAACTTTCTGGGACATGTAATGTCTCAGGAGGGAGTTACAGTTGATCCAGCGAAAATCGAGGCAATAGTAAATTGGAAACCACCACAGAATGTGACAGAAATCAGAAGTTTTCTGGGGTTGGCTGGATATTATCGCAGATTTATTCAGAACTTCTCCAGTATTGCTGCACCAATAACCCGACTTACTAAAAAGGGGGTAAAATATGAGTGGTCTGAATCGTGTGAAAATGCGTTCCAAGAATTAAAAACAAAACTCACTACAGCCCCAGTATTAACAATACCAGAAAGCGGGAAGAAATACACACTCTATACCGATGCTTCTTACGTGGGATTAGGAGCTGTACTGATGCAAGATAGCCGGGTAGTGGCTTATGCTTCCAGACAGTTAAAAACTCACGAAAAGAATTATCCTACTCACGATCTAGAGCTAGCAGTTGTCGTATTCGTACTGAAGATTTGGTGTCACTATTTGTATGGGGAACAATTTGAATTATACTCCGATCATCAGAGTTTGAAATATATTAGCACACAGAAAGATCTAAATTTACGGCAAAGAAGATGGGTGGAATTATTAGTCGATTATGACTATAATTTTATTTATCACCTGGGAAAGGCAAATGTAGTAGCAGATGCTCTCAGTAGAAAGGGACAACTGACCCATGTACTAGCCGATAAATGGAAGTGGGCTTGCACCTTAGAGAACTTTGATCTAATCACACAAGACAGTTCACCACAGGCTTATCTAAGTCACCTCAGAGCTCAGCCAGAGATAATAAAAGGAGTAATTGAAGCACAAACTTCAAATTCCGAATTGCAGGAAATTCGATATAAACTAGAAAATGGGGAAAACATAGAAAACTGGGCGCTCGGGTCAGATAATGGGTTGAGGTTTCGAGGCAGATTAGCAGTCACTGATGCTCCTTATCTGCGAGAAGATATTTTAGCTGAAGCTCATAAGTCCAAGTTTTCCATTCATCCGGGGGAGAATAAAATGTATCACAATCTAAAACGAAACTTCTGGTGGAGTGGAATGAAAAATGATGTAGCCCAATTTGTGTCAAAATGTCTCACTTGTCAAAAGGTGAAGGCTGAGCACAGAAAACCACCTGGGTTATTGCAACCTCTTCCCATAGCAGAATGGAAATGGGAACATATAACCATGGATTTTGTGACCGGTTTTCCTACCACCAGGAGGGGAAATGATTCAATCTGGGTCATTGTGGACCGATTAACAAAATCAGCTCATTTTCTACCCCGGAAAACAACTGCATCCACTAGAGATGACAGTACCTTATACCTGAAGGAAATTGTTCGACTCCACGGTATTCCGGTAACTATTGTATCGGACAGGGATCCTCATTTTACCTCTAAATTCTGGAGAAGTTTACAGAGAGCATTGGGGACAGAATTAAATATGAGTACTGCGTATCATCCTCAAACGGACGGACAATCTGAAAGGGTAATACAAATCTTAGAAGATATGCTAAGATCTTGCGTGATGGATTTCAAAGGCAGTTGGGAAGATTTTCTACCCCTGATAGAATTTACTTATAACAACAGCTACCAATCCAGCATACAAATGGCACCTTTTGAAGCCTTATATGGAAGACCCTGCAGATCGCCCGTTTGTTGGACAGAAGTGGGAGAGAAGAGCATCATGGGTCCTGAAATAATCCAAGAAACTACTGACGAAATAAAAATTATTCGGGCCAATTTATTAAAAGCACAGAGCAGACAGAAGAGTTACGCAGACAATCGAAGAAGACCTCTCGGATTTGAGGTAGGAGATTTTGTTTTTCTAAAAATCTCCCCAAGAAAGGGCATTCAGCGTTTTGATCTCAAAGGGAAGCTAGCACCCATATTTATTGGACCTTATGAAATACTGGGTAAAGTTGGTCCAGTTGCATATCGGCTGGCATTGCCCTTAAATTTGGCAAATATTCATCCAGTTTTTCATGTGTCTATGCTTCGCAAGTATGAGCCGGATCCTTCTCACATTTTGAAAGATGAAGATATCAGTATTCAATCAGATGCCTCTTACGTTGAAATACCAGTGAAAATTCTGGACACCAAAGACAAAGAATTACGAACCAAGACTATTCGATTGGTAAAAGTGTTATGGCAACATCACAATAAAGAGGAAGCCACTTGGGAATTGGAATCAGAAATACAAAAGCAATATCCATATTTATTCAACAGCTAAGGTACGTACTTTAAATTTCGAGGACGAAATTTTTATTAGAGGTAGAGAATGTAACAACCCAAAATAAAATAATAGTTTAAAAGGTCATTATAAGAAATTTTGATACAAAAATTAAAATAAGAAACGGACGGCGCCATTGCGTCCGTCTCGTCGAAACGATTAAAAACCATATATAAACTTTTTTGTTTTGAACTCATTTATAGCAGTAAAAATTTGAAAGAAAAAGATTATATATATATATGTAAACTTAAATAGCCTATAGAAAGATTCGAACCAGAGACCCATTTAATAAAATTTTAAACCAGTTTCCTCTAACCAAAAATCCATTATGTCTTTTCTGTTTAATTATAGTAAAACTAATTATTATCCTATAACTAGGAATACCAAGCGTCATCTGACCGTTCGATCACAATCGAACGGCCAGAATACGAAATGACACATGGAATACCAATCGTCATCTGACTGTTCGATCACAATCGAACGGCCAGAATACAAAACGACACTGGGCATACCAAACGTCATCTGTGGCCGTTCGTTTCCAAATCGGACGGCCAGAATACGAAACGGCAGATTTGCAATAAAGCCCCCGGGACTCTTCGAATTCCCGGGGGGCCTATATAAACCCCCCCCACCCACAAACTTCTGCACAGCAGTCCTCGCGACAAGCGGGCCCCACCACCCACCGCCGACCACCCTCCGCCGCCGCCTGCCGGCCGCCGACCGCCGACCGCCGGCCGCCGCCCGCCGCCGGCCACCGCCGCCGCCCGCCGCCGGTCGCCGCCGCTCGCCGCCGGCCACCGCCGCCGGCCGCCGCCGCCGGCCACTCCCGCCGCCGGCCATCGCCCGCCGCCGCCGGTCACCGCCCGCCGCCGCCGGTCGCCGCCGCCCGCCGCCGCCGGTGCCGCCGGTCGCCGCCGCCCGCCGCCGGCCACTCCCGCCGCCGGCCGCCGCCCGCCGCCGCCCACCGCCGGCCACTCCCGCCGCCGACACCGTCGCCGGTTAGTTTTATATATATATATATATATATATATATATATATATATATATATATATATATATATATATATTATATTAATATTCAGATGGGCTGAAGGCCCATTTATGTAATTGGGTCGAAGCCCATGGGCCGAAGCCCATTAAGTTATTTTAAGCCCAAAAATAAAAAGTGATAAAACAACACTGTTTTTAAAAAACCCACAGCCTTATTACTAAACACAACCCGACCTTTTTACTAAGGGCAGACCACCCAATAAAAATCTGTGGAAACCGACTAAAATGACCATTTCGGGACCATACGGACTCGGAATTGAATTCCGTCTGCGGCCACGGGTTCCTAATAAAAATCTCTACAAAATGAGTATAAATTTAAGATATTTTGGAATTGACCAAAATACCCCTAAAAGAAGAAAACCCATTAGTTCACATCGAAAAATATTGGAAAAATCCTGGAAAAATTTAGGATAAAAACTAACCAATTATTAGTAATATATTTTCAGGTTTTGAGCGTACTAAAGCTTCCTTATCAGAAGTAAGAGTTTGCAACCATTCAGGTAGGGGATTTAAACTCAGTTTATTCATGTTAATTATATGCTATAGAATGTCGGTAATTTGATATGGGATGGTAAATTTTGAAATACGTAATCACTTGTCTGGGTGTGGGGCTAGCCCTGGCTGAGGCCAAAAAGTTTCCTGGGTGTGGGGCTAGCCCTGGCTGAGGCCAAAAAGTTTCCTGGGTGTGGGGCTAGCCCTGACAGAGGCCAAAAAGTTTCCCGGGTGTGGGGCTAGCCCTGGCTGCGGCCTAAAAGTTTCCTAGGTGTGGGGCTAGCCTTGTTGCGGACTAAAAGTACCCGGGTAAGGACTGGAGATTCCTACCCTGGCCGGAAGAGCCAAAAAGGGAATCGGGTGATTAATGTTTAAATTATTTGCTTTTTGTATTCATGTTTACTGCTTTCCATACATATTATTTAGCATGAGTAAAACTGAGTCATTGGTGAGTCAGTGGATAGAACTCACCCCCCTACAGATGATGTACACCCTACAGAGACAAACCCTGAAGTACCCGGAGAAGATGAGGAGCGATCGGGATGCGACCCAGAAGGAGTTGAAGACCCACTCTACACTCCTTTCTATGACGATGACGGAGCTGGATTATGATATGTCTGTGTGGAAAGTCTTAGCTTTAGGCTTTCACCTTTTTCAATAAATTGTATCAAACAATGATGTTTTAATATAATGGCTCAGTATTTTCCATAATTGATGGAATTTATTCATATCAAGTTTTTCTTCCTAACACCCCAGTATTATACGGGTTGAATTAATCCGTAAAATATCGGGGCATTACACGGCGCTTGTCGGCCTTACGCGAGCCGCTTTCCCTACAGTGGAGCGACAGGACCTTTGTGGGCGAGCACGCTTCTAACGCCGCCACGTGGGTCGGTATTATAGTACGGGAGAAGAGGAATGCCCCGATTGTGGGGTTAAGGGGGTGAAAGAACATTGATGCATCCTATAAGGAGAGGATGTATCAGCAGTTTTTGGTACGTTAGTTTCATTAAAGCATTTTAGAATAATATAGTACTTCTTTATAATTTGATTTGATAAAATGACTTGTTTCTAAATTGATTTTACAGGAGAAATTTAAATGGGAGAACATGGAAACCGACACCCATCGGGAGGACTTGTGGAAGATGATGGGTGAGCGGTACAGGGATTACCGTCACGAGCTCTACCAGCTCTACGGTTACTTGGTCGGCCAGCCGGCTGAGGAGGTACAGGCTGCGGCCGGGACGAGAGACGCGCCACCGCTACACGTTCTATAGTTTTTGGTCGCTCACTGGGCCACCCCTAGCTTTCAGGTATAATTATAATTTTGTTGATTCGTACTTGTTTTAATGTTATACTAAAAATTTGTATTGATGTTTCAAAATTTAATCGATTGACACAGAGTAAATCTGCTATAGGCAAGCAGAATAGAAGTGCCTCGACGACACCTGCTCCAGTGAAGGGGAGGACCTCCATGGCCCAGCTTGCCCAGCAGCTGGTAAATGATACAAACATTGTTATTATTTAAAGCTCTATACATGTTATATTAACTCATCTATTTATTTTATATGTCTAACAGACACAGTCCTTGTGCCATGAGCCTAATAGGATTGACCTTTTTGAGGCCTCTAGGAGGCGACGTATCGATGGGGCATTTCTGGACGACAGGGTTGCCTCGCAAGTGGTAAGTAATAAATTAATATTAATATATTATTATATATATGCCATAAAATATCATTGAATATCATTGGTTGTTTTTATATAGGAGAGGATGCGACTTCTGGTGGCCCCGTCGGGCGAGGCCGGCTCCTCCTCCAGCTCAGTATATGTCGACTCAGCGATGGATACTGTACTGAGACCTGCCACGCACGGCCGTGTCCTCTGTACGGGCCTTGGAGTCACGCCCTCCTCCTACTATGGACGAGAGGGTATGCGCTCGAGGGCACGGAACACCCAGACCGGTGCTATCACTCAGCTGCAGTCTGCGCTAGACGCGGAGCGAGAGCAGAGGTAGGCCCTCGAGCAGAGGATTGAGGCGGAGCGAGAGCAGAGGCAGGCCCTCGAGCAGAGGGTTGAGGCGGAGAAGAAGGCCCTCGATGAGGAAAGAGAAGCTTGCAGGAAACTGGAGCGTCGGCTTAATGACTTCATAAGCCGGTCTAGCGGTGGCTCATGCTCATGATCAGGTACTTACTAATCTTTATAATATTAGTAAAAAATATGAATCTTACTAATTTGAGTTTAGATCATATTATCACACTTATGATTTTCCAACACTTAGATTCTAAATCGGTGAATCGGAGCGTAAATTATTCAAATATCCAATTAGAACTCGCTCGCAAGTCCGAAATACGGAATAATTCCAAGTTCGAATTATCGGATGACGATCCGATTACGATCGGATCGAATCCAAACCTATTTCATATCCGAAACACGCTAACTTATGATTTTCCAACACTTAGACTCTAAATCGGTGAATCGGAGCGTAAATTGGTCAAATATCCAATTAGAACCCGCTCGCAAGTCCGAAATACGGAATAATTCCAAGTTCGAATTATCGGATGCCGATCCGATGACAATTCGATCGAATCCAAACCTATTTCATATCTGAAACACGCTAACTTATGATTTTCCAACACTTAGACTCTAAATCGGTGAATCGGAGCATAAATTGGTCAAATATCCAATTAGAACCCGCTCGCAAGTCCGAAATACGAAATAATTCTAAGTTCGAATTATTGGATGCCGATCTGATGACGATCGGATCGAATCCAAACCTATTTCATATCCGAAACACGCTAACTTATGATTTTCCAACACTTAGACTCTAAATCGGTGAATCGGAGCGTAAATTGGTCAAATATCCAATTAGAACCCGCTCGCAAGTCTGAAATACGGAATAATTCCAAGTTCGAATTATCGGATGCCGATCCGATGATGATCGGATCGAATCCAAACCTATTTCATATCCGAAACACGCTAACTTATGATTTTCCAACACTTAGACTCTAAATCGGTGAATCGGAGCGTAAATTGGTCAAATATCCAATTAGAATTCGCTCGCAAGTCCGAAATACAAAATAATTCCAAGTTTGAATTATCGAATGCTGATCCGATGACGATCCGATCGAATCCAAACCTATTTCATATCCGAAACACGCAAACTTATGATTTTCCAACACTTAGACTCTAAATCGGTGAATCGGAGCGTAAATTGGTCAAATATCCAATTATAACTCGCTCGCAAGTCCGAAATACGGAATAATTCCAACTTCGAATTATCGGATGCCAGTCCGATAACGATCGGATCGAATCCAAACCTATTTCATATCCGAAACACGCTAAGTTATGATTTTCCAACACTTAGACTCTAAATCGGTGAATCGGATCGTAAATTGGTCAAATATCCAATTAGAACCCGCTCGCAAGTCCGAAATACGGAATAATTTTAAGTTCGAATTATCGGATGCCGATCCGATGATGATCGGATCGAATCCAAACCTATTTCATATCCGAAACACGCTAAGTTATGATTTTCCAACACTTAGACTCTAAATCGGTGAATTGGAGCGTAAATTGGTCAAATATCCAATTAGAACCCGCTCGCAAGTCCAAAATACGGAATAATTCCAAGTTCGAATTATCGGATACCGATCCGATGACGATCGGATCGAATCCAAACCTATTTCATATCCGAAACACGCTAACTTATGATTTTCCAACACTTAGACTCTAAATCGGTGAATCAGAGCGTAAATTGGTCAAATATCCAATTATAACTCGCTCGCAAGTTCGAAGTACGAAATAATTCCAACATCGAATTATCGGATGCCGATCCGATGACGATCGGATTGAATCCAAACCTATTTCATATCCGAAACACGCTAACTTCTGATTTTCCAACACTTAGACTCTAAATCGGTGAATCGGAGCGTAAATTAGTCAAATATCCAATTAGAACCCGCTCGCAAGTCCAAAATACGGAATAATTCCAAGTTCGAATTATCGGATGCCGATCCGATGACGATCAGATCGAATCCAAACCTATTTCATATCCGAAACACGCTAACTTATGATTTTCCAACACTTAGACTCTAAATCGGTGAATCGGAGCGTAAATTGGTCAAATATCCAATTAGAACCCGCTCGCAAGTCCAAAATACGGAATAATTCCAAGTTCGAATTATCGGATGCCGATCCGATGATGATCGGATCGAATCCAAACCTATTTCATATCTGAAACACGCTAACTTATGATTTTCCAACACTTAGACTCTAAATCAGTGAATCGGAGCGTAAATTGGTCAAATATCCAATTAGAACCCGCTCGCAAGTCCGAAATACAAAATAATTCCAAGTTCGAATTATCGGATGCCGATCCGATGACGATCGGATCGAATCCAAACCTATTTCATATCCAAAACACGCTAACTTATGATTTTCCAACACTTAGACTCTAAATCGGTGAATCGGAGCGTAAATTGGTCAAATATCCAATTAGAACCCGCTCGCAAGTCTGAAATACAGAATAATTCCAAGTTCGAATTATCGGATGCCGATCCGATGACGATCGGATCGAATCCAAACCTATTTCATATCCGAAACACGCTAACTTATGATTTTCCAATACTTAGACTCTAAATCGGTGAATCGGAGCGTAAATTGGTCAAATATCCAATTAGAACTCGCTCGCAAGTCCGAAATATGAAATAATTCCAAGTTCGAATTATCGGATGCCGATCCGATCGAATCCAAACCTATTTCATATCCGAAACATGCTAACTTATGATTTTCCAACACTTAGACTCTAAATCGGTGAATCGGAGTGTAAATTGGTCAAATATCCAATTATAACTCGCTCGCAAGTCCGAAATACGGAATAATTCCAACTTCGAATTGTCGGATGCTGATCCGATGACGATCGGATCGAATCCAAACCTATTTCATATCCGAAACACGCTAAGTTATGATTTTCCAACACTTAGACTCTAAATCGGTGAATCGGATCGTAAATTGGTCAAATATCCAATTAGAACCCGCTCGCAAGTCCGAAATACAGAATAATTCCAAGTTCGAATTATCGGATGCCGATCCGATGACGATCGGATCGAATCCAAACCTATTTCATATCCGAAACACGCTAAGTTATGATTTTCCAACACTTAGACTCTAAATCGGTGAATCAGAGCATAAATTGGTCAAATATCAAATTAGAACCCGCTCGCAAGTCCGAAATACGGAATAATTCCAAGTTCGAATTATCGGATGCCGATCCGATGACGATCGGATCGAATACAAACCTATTTCATATCTGAAACACGCTAACTTATGATTTTCCAACACTTAGACTCTAAATCGGTGAATCGGAGCGTAAATTGTTCAAATATCCAATTATAACTCGCTCGCAAGTCCGAAATACGGAATAATTTCAACTTCGAATTATCGGATGCCGATCCGATGACGATCGGATCGAATCCAAACCTATTTCATATCCGAAACACGCTAAGTTATGATTTTCCAACACTTAGACTCTAAATCGGTGAATCGGAGCGTAAATTGGTCAAATATCCAATTAGAACCCGCTCGCAAGTCCGAAATACGGAATAATTCCAAGTTCGAATTATCGATGCCGATCCGATGACGATCAGATCGATTCCAAACCTATTTCATATCCGAAACACGCTAATTTATGATTTTCCAACACTTAGACTCTAAATCGGTGAATCGGAGCGTAAATTGGTCAAATATCTAATTAGAACCCACTCGCAAGTTTGAAATACGGAATAATTCCAACTTCGAATTATCGGATGCCGATCCGATGATGATCGGATCGAATCCAAACCTATTTCATATCCGAAACACGCTAAGTTATGATTTTCCAACACTTAGACTCTAAATCGGTGAATCGGAGCGTAAATTGGTCAAATATCCAATTAGAACCCGCTCACAAGTCCGAAATACAGAATAATTCCAACTTCAAATTATCGGATGCCGATCCGATGACGATCCGATCGAATCCAAACCTATTTCATATCTGAAACACGCTAACTTATGATTTTCCAACACTTAGACTCTAAATCGGTGAATCGGATCGTAAATTGGTCAAATATCCAATTAGAACCCGCTCGCAAGTCCGAAAATACGGAATAATTCCAAGTTCGAATTATCGGATGCCGATCCGATGACGATCCGATCGAATCCAAACCTATTTCATATCCGAAACACGCTAACTTATGATTTTCCAACACTTAGACTCTAAATCGGTGAATCGGAGAGTAAATTGGTCAAATATCCAATTTGAACCCGCTCGCAAGTCCGAAATACGGAATAATTCCAAGTTTGAATTATCGGATGCCGATCCGTTGACGATCCGATCGAATCCAAACCTATTTCATATCCGAAACACGCTAACTTATGATTTTCCAAGACTTAGACTCTAAATCGGTGAATCAGAGCGTAAATTGGTCAAATATCCAATTAGAACCCGCTCACAAGTCCAAAATACGGAATAATTCCAAGTTCGAATTATCGGATGCCGATCCGATCGAATCCAAACCTATTTCATATCTGAAACACGCTAACTTATGATTTTCCAACACTTAGACTCTAAATCGGTGAATCGGAGCGTAAATTGGTCAAATATCCAATTAGAACCCGCTCGCAAGTCCGAAATACGGAATAATTCCAAGTTCAAATTATCGGATGCCGATACGATGATGATCGGATCGAATCCAAACCTATTTCATATCCGAAACAAGCTAACTTATGATTTTCCAACACTTAGACTCTAAATCGGTGAATCGGAGCGTAAATTGATCAAATATCCAATTAGAACCCGCTCGCAAGTCTGAAATACGGAATAATTCCAAGTTCAAATTATCGGATGCCGATCCGATGACGATCGGATCGAATCAAAACCTATTTCATATCTGAAACACGCTAACTTATGATTTTCCAACACTTAGACTCTAAATCGGTGAATCGGAGCGTAAATTGGTCAAATATCCAATTAGAACTCGCTCGCAAGTCCGAAATACGAAATAATTCAAAGTTTGAATTATCGGATGCCGATCCGATGATGATCCGATCGAATCCAAACCTATTTCATATCCGAAACACGCTAACTTATGATTTTCCAACACTTAGACTCTAAATCGGTGAAACGGAGCGTAAATTGGTCAAATATCCAATTATAACTCGCTCGCAAGTCCGAAATACGGAATAATTCCAACTTCGAATTATCGGATGCCGATCCGATGATGATCGGATCGAATCCAAACCTATTTCATATCCGAAACACGCTAAGTTATGATTTTCCAACACTTAGACTCTAAATCGGTGAATCGGATCGTAAATTGGTCAAATATCCAATTAGAACCCGCTCGCAAGTCTGAAATACAGAATAATTCCAAGTTCGAATTATCGGATGCCGATCCGATGATGATCGGATCGAATCCAAACCTATTTCATATCCGAAACACGCTAAGTTATGATTTTCCAACACTTAGACTCTAAATCGGTGAATCAGAGCGTAAATTGGTCAAATATCCAATTAGAACCCGCTCGTAAGTCCGAAATACGGAATAATTCCAAGTTCGAATTATCGGATGTCGATCCGATGACGATCGGATCGAATCCAAACCTATTTCATATCCGAAACACGCTAAGTTATGATTTTCCAACACTTAGACTCTAAATCGGTGAATCGGAGCGTAAATTGGTCAAATATCCAATTAGAACCCGCTCGCAAGTCCGAAATACGGAATAATTCCAAGTTCGAATTATCGGATGCCGATCCGATGACGATCGGATCGAATCCAAACCTATTTCATATTCGAAACAGGCTAAGTTATGATTTTCCAACACTTAGACTCTAAATCGGTGAATCGGAGCGTAAATTGGTCAAATATCCAATTAGAACCCGCTCGCAAGTCCGAAATACGGAATAATTCCAACTTTGAATTATCGGAAGTCGATCCGATGACGATCGGATCGAATCCAAACCTATTTCATATTCGAAACACGCTAAGTTATGATTTTCCAACACTTAGACTCTAAATCGGTGAATCGGAGCGTAAATTGGTCAAATATCCAATTAGAACCCGCTCGCAAGTCCGAAATACGGAATAATTCCAACTTTGAATTATCGGATGCCGATCCGATGACGATCCGATCGAATCCAAACCTATTTCATATCCGAAACACGCTAACTTATGATTTTCCAACACATAGACTCTAAATCGGTGAATCGGAGCGTAAATTGGTCAAATATCCAATTAAAACCCGCTCGCAGGTCCGAAATACGGAATAATTCCAACTTCGAATTATCGGATGCCGATCCTATGACGATCCGATCGAATCCAAACCTATTTCATATCCGAAACATGCCAACTTATGATTTTCCAACACATAGACTCTAAATCGGTGAATCGGATCATAAATTGGTCAAATATCCAATTAGAACCCGCTCGCAAGTCCGAAATACGGAATAATTCCAAGTTCGAATTATCTGATGCCGATCCGATGACGATCGGATCGAATCCAAACCTATTTCATATCCAAAACACGCTAAGTTATGATTTTCCAACACTTAGACTCTAAATCGGTGAATCGGAGCGTAAATTGGTCAAATATCCAATTAGAACCCGCTCGCAAGTCTGAAATACGGAATAATTCCAACTTCAAATTATCGGATGCCGATCCGATGACGATCCGATCGAATCCAAACCTATTTCATATCCGAAACACGCTAAGTTATGATTTTCCAACACTTAGACTCTAAATCGGTGAATCGGAGCGTAAATTGGTCAAATATCCAATTAGAACCCGCTCGCAAGTCCGAAATACGGAATAATTCCAACTTCGAATTATCGGATGCCAATCCGATGACGATCCGATCGAATCCAAACCTATTTCATATCCGAAACACGCTAACTTAAGATTTTCCATCACTTAGACTCTAAATCGGTGAATCGGATCGTAAATTGGTCAAATATCCAATTAGAACCCGCTCGCAAGTCCAAAATACAGAATAATTCCAACTTCAAATTATCGGATGCCGATCCGAAGATGATCTGATCGAATCCAAACCTATTTCATATCCGAAACACGCTAACTTATGATTTTCCATCACTTAGACTCTAAATCGGTGAATCAGATCGTAAATTGGTCAAATATCCAATTAGAACCCGCTCGCAAGTCCGAAATACGAAATAATTCCAAGTTCGAATTATCGGATGCCGATCCGATGACGATCCGATCGAATCCAAACCTATTTCATATCCTAAACACGCTAACTTATGATTTTCCAACACTTAGACTCTAAATCGGTGAATCGGAGCGTAAATTGGTCAAATATCCAATTAGAACCCGCTCGCAAGTCCGAAATACGGAATAATTCCAAGTTCGAATTATTGGATGCCGATCCGTTGACGATCGGATCGAATCCAAACCTATTTCATTTCCGACACACGCTAACTTATGATTTTCCAACACTTAGACTCTAAATCGGTGAATCGGAGCGTAAATTGGTCAAATATCCAATTAGAACCCGCTCGCAAGTCCGAAATACAGAATAATTCCAACTTCGAATTATCGGATGCCAATCCGATGACGATCCGATCGAATCCAAACCTATTTCATATCCGAAACACGCTAACTTAAGATTTTCCATCACTTAGACTCTAAATCGGTGAATCGGATCGTAAATTGGTCAAATATCCAATTAGAACCCGCTCGCAAGTCCGAAATACAGAATAATTACAAGTTCGAATTATCGAATGCCGATCCGATGACGATCCGATGGAATCCAAACCTATTTCATATCCGAAACACGCTAACTTATGATTTTCCAACACTTAGACTCTAAATCGGTGAATTGGAGCGTAAATTGGTCAAATATCCAATTAGAACCCGCTCGCAAGTCCGAAATACGGAATAATTCCAAGTTCGAATTATCGGATGCCGATCCGTTGACGATTGGATCGAATCCAAACCTATTTCATATCTGAAACACGCTAACTTATGATTTTCCAACACTTAGACTCTAAATCGGTGAATCGGAGCGTAAATTGGTCAAATATCCAATTAGAACCCGCTCGCAAGTCCTAAATACGGAATAATTCCAAGTTCAAATTATCGGATGCCGATCCGATGACGATCGGATCGAATCCAAACCTATTTCATATCCTAAACACGCTAACTTATGATTTTCCAACACTTAGACTCTAAATCGGTGAACCGGAGCGTAAATTGGTCAAATATCCAATTAGAACTCGCTCGCAAGTCCGAAATACGGAATAATTCCAAGTTCGAATTATCGGATGCCGATCCGATGACGATTCGATCGAATCCAATCCTATTTCATATCCGAAACACGCTAACTTATGATTTTCCAACACTTAGACTCTAAATCGGTGAATCGGAGCGTAAATTGGTCAAATATCCAATTATAACTCGCTCGCAAGTCTGAAATACGGAATAATTCCAACTTCGAATTATCGGATGCCGATCCGATGACGATCGGATCGAATCCAAACCTATTTCATATCCGAAACACGCTAAGTTATGATTTTCCAACACTTAGACTCTAAATCGGTGAATCGGAGCGTAAATTGGTCAAATATCCAATTAGAACCCGCTCGCAAGTCCGAAATATGGAATAATTCCAAGTTCGAATTATCGGATGCCGATCCGATGACGATCGGATCGAATCCAAACCTATTTCATATCCGAAACTCGCTAAGTTATGATTTTCCAACACTTAGACTCTAAATCGGTGAATCGGAGCGTAAATTGGTCAAATATCCAATTAGAACCCGCTCACAAGTCCGAAATACGGAATAATTCCAACTTCGAATTATCGGATGTCGATCCGATGACGATCCGATCGAATCCAAACCTATTTCATATCCGAAACACGCTAAGTTATGATTTTCCAACACTTAGACTCTAAATCGGTGAATAGGAGCGTAAATTGGTCAAATATCCAATTAGAACCCGCTCGCAAGTCCGAAATACGGAATAATTCCAACTTCGAATTATCGGATGCCGATCCGATGACGATCCGATCGAATCCAAACCTATTTCATATCCGAAACACGCTAACTTATGATTTTCCAACACTTAAACTAAATCGGTGAATCGGATCGTAAATTGGTCAAATATCCAATTAGAACCCGCTCGCAAGTCCGAAATACGGAATAATTCCAAGTTCGAATTATCAGATGCCGATCCGATGACGATCCGATCGAATCCAAACCTATTTCATTTCCGAAACACGCTAACTTATGATTTTCCAACACTTAGACTCTAAATCGGTGAATCGGAGCGTAAATTGGTCAAATATCCTATTAGAACCCGCTCGCAAGTCCGAAATACGGAATAATTCCAAGTTCGAATTATCGGATGCCGATCCGTTGATGATCCGATCGAATCCAAACCTATTTCATATCCGAAACACGCTAACTTATGATTTTCCAACACTTAGACTCTAAATCGGTGAATCGGAGCGTAAATTGGTCAAATATCCAATTAGAACCCGCTCGCAAGTCCAAAATACGGAATAATTCAAAGTTCGAATTATCCGATGCCGATTCGATGACGATCCGATCGAATCCAAACC
This sequence comes from Chamaelirium japonicum, assembly GCA_947650365.1. Lineage (NCBI taxonomy): Eukaryota > Viridiplantae > Streptophyta > Magnoliopsida > Liliales > Melanthiaceae > Chamaelirium > Chamaelirium japonicum. Next base: position 113,475,114 of record OX393550.1, read on the forward strand.
TATTTCATATCCGAAACACGCTAACTTATGATTTTCCAACACTTAGACTCTAAATCGGTGAATCAGAGCGTAAATTGGTCAAATATCCAATTAGAACTCGCTCGCAAGTCCGAAATACGGAATAGTTCCAAGTTCGAATTATCGGATGCCGATCCGATGATGATCCGATCGAATCCAAACCTATTTCATATCTGAAACATGCTAACTTATGATTTTCCAACACTTAGACTCTAAATCAGTGAATCGGAGCGTAAATTGGTCAAATATCCAATTATAACTCGCTCGCAAGTCCGAAATACGGAATAATTCCAACTTCGAATTATCGGATGCCGATCCGATGACGATCGGAGCGAATCCAAACCTATTTCATATCCGAAACATGCTAAGTTATGATTTTCCAACACTTAGACTCTAAATCGGTGAATCGGAGCGTAAATTGGTCAAATATCCAATTAGAACCCGCTCGCAAATCCGAAATACGGAATAATTCCAAGTTCGAATTATCGGATGCTGATCTGATGACGATCGGATCGAATCCAAACCTATTTCATATCCGGAACACGCTAAGTTATGATTTTCCAACACTTAGACTCTAAATCGGTGAATCGGAGCGTAAATTGGTCAAATATCCTATTAGAACCCGCTCGCAAGTCCGAAATACGGAATAATTCCAACTTCAATTTATCGGATGCCGATCCGATGACGATCCGATCGAATCCAAACCTATTTCATATCCGAAACACGCTAAGTTATGATTTTCCAACACTTAGACTCTAAATCGGTGAATCGGAGCGTAAATTGGTCAAATATCCAATTAGAACCCGCTCGCAAGTCCGAAATACGGAATAATTCCAACTTCGAATTATCGGATGCCGATCCCATGACGATCCGATCGAATCCAAACCTATTTCATATCCGAAACACGCTAAGTTATGATTTTCCAACACTTAGACTCTAAATCGGTGAATCGGAGCGTAAATTGGTCAAATATCCAATTAGAACCCGCTCGCAAGTCCAAAATACAGAATAATTCTAACTTCAAATTATCGGATGCCGATCCGATGATGATCTGATCGAATCCAAACCTATTTCATATCCGAAACACGCTAACTTATGATTTTCCATCACTTAGACTCTAAATCGGTGAATCAGATCGTAAATTGGTCAAATATCCAATTAGAACCCGCTCGCAAGTCCGAAATACGAAATAATTCCAAGTTCGAATTATCGGATGCCGATCCGATGACGATCCGATCGAATCCAAACCTATTTCATATCCTAAACACGCTAACTTATGATTTTCCAACACTTAGACTCTAAATCGGTGAATCGGAGCGTAAATTGGTCAAATATCCAATTAGAACCCGCTCGCAAGTCCGAAATACGGAATAATTCCAAGTTCGAATTATTGGATGCCGATCCGTTGACGATCGGATCGAATCCAAACCTATTTCATTTCCGAAACACGCTAACTTATGATTTTCCAACACTTAGACTCTAAATCGGTGAATCGGAGCGTAAATTGGTCAAATATCCAATTAGAACCCGCTCGCAAGTCCGAAATACGGAATAATTCCAACTTCGAATTATCGGATGCCAATCCGATGACGATCCGATCGAATCCAAACCTATTTCATATCCGAAACACGCTAACTTAAGATTTTCCATCACTTAGACTCTAAATCGGTGAATCGGATCGTAAATTGGTCAAATATCCAATTAGAACCCGCTCGCAAGTCCGAAATACGGAATAATTACAAGTTCGAATTATCGAATGCCGATCCGATGACGATCCGGTCGAATCCAAACCTATTTCATATCCGAAACACGCTAACTTATGATTTTCCAACACTTAGACTCTAAATCGGTGAATTGGAGCGTAAATTGGTCAAATATCCAATTAGAACCCGCTCGCAAGTCCGAAATACGGAATAATTCCAAGTTCGAATTATCGGATGCCGATCCGTTGACGATTGGATCGAATCCAAACCTATTTCATATCCGAAACACGCTAACTTATGATTTTCCAACACTTAGACTCTAAATCGGTGAATCGGAGCGTAAATTGGTCAAATATCCAATTAGAACCCGCTCGCAAGTCCTAAATACGGAATAATTCCAAGTTCAAATTATCGGATGCCGATCCGATGACGATCGGATCGAATCCAAACCTATTTCATATCCTAAACACGCTAACTTATGATTTTCCAACACTTAGACTCTAAATCGGTGAACCGGAGCGTAAATTGGTCAAATATCCAATTAGAACTCGCTCGCAAGTCCGAAATACGGAATAATTCCAAGTTCGAATTATCGGATGCCGATCCGATGACGATTCGATCGAATCCAATCCTATTTCATATCCGAAACACGCTAACTTATGATTTTCCAACACTTAGACTCTAAATCGGTGAATCGGAGCGTAAATTGGTCAAATATCCAATTATAACTCGCTCGCAAGTCCGAAATACGGAATAATTCCAACTTCGAATTATCGGATGCCGATCCGATGACGATCGGATCGAATCCAAACCTATTTCATATCCGAAACACGCTAAGTTATGATTTTCCAACACTTAGACTCTAAATCGGTGAATCGGAGCGTAAATTGGTCAAATATCCAATTAGAACCCGCTCGCAAGTCCGAAATATGGAATAATTCCAAGTTCGAATTATCGGATGCCGATCCGATGACGATCGGATCGAATCCAAACCTATTTCATATCCGAAACTCGCTAAGTTATGATTTTCCAACACTTAGACTCTAAATCGGTGAATCGGAGCGTAAATTGGTCAAATATCCAATTAGAACCCGCTCACAAGTCCGAAATACGGAATAATTCCAACTTCGAATTATCGGATGCCGATCCGATGACGATCCGATCGAATCCAAACCTATTTCATATCCGAAACACGCTAAGTTATGATTTTCCAACACTTAGACTCTAAATCGGTGAATCGGAGCGTAAATTGGTCAAATATCCAATTAGAACCCGCTCGCAAGTCCGAAATACGGAATAATTCCAACTTCGAATTATCGGATGCCGATCCGATGACGATCCGATCGAATCCAAACCTATTTCATATCCGAAACACGCTAACTTATGATTTTCCAACACTTAAACTAAATCGGTGAATCGGATCGTAAATTGGTCAAATATCCAATTAGAACCCGCTCGCAAGTCCGAAATACGGAATAATTCCAAGTTCGAATTATCAGATGCCGATCCGATGACGATCCGATCGAATCCAAACCTATTTCATTTCCGAAACACGCTAACTTATGATTTTCCAACACTTAGACTCTAAATCGGTGAATCGGAGCGTAAATTGGTCAAATATCCTATTAGAACCCGCTCGCAAGTCCGAAATACGGAATAATTCCAAGTTCGAATTATCGGATGTCGATCCGTTGATGATCCGATCGAATCCAAACCTATTTCATATCCGAAACACGCTAACTTATGATTTTCCAACACTTAGACTCTAAATCGGTGAATCGGAGCGTAAATTGGTCAAATATCCAATTAGAACCCGCTCGCAAGTCCAAAATACGGAATAATTCAAAGTTCGAATTATCCGATGCCGATTCGATGACGATTCGATCGAATCCAAACCTATTTCATATCCGAAACACGCTAACTTATGATTTTCCAACACTTAGACTCTAAATCGTTGAATCAGAGCGTAAATTGGTCAAATATCCAATTAGAACTCGCTCGCAAGTCCGAAATACGGAATAGTTCCAAGTTCGAATTATCGGATGCCGATCCGATGATGATCCGATCGAATCCAAACCTATTTCATATCTGAAACATGCTAACTTATGATTTTCCAACACTTAGACTCTAAATCAGTGAATCGGAGCGTAAATTGGTCAAATATCCAATTATAACTCGCTCGCAAGTCCGAAATACGGAATAATTCCAACTTCGAATTATCGGATGCCGATCCGATGACGATCGGAGCGAATCCAAACCTATTTCATATCCGAAACATGCTAAGTTATGATTTTCCAACACTTAGACTCTAAATCGGTGAATCGGAGCGTAAATTGGTCAAATATCCAATTAGAACCCGCTCGCAAATCCGAAATACGGAATAATTCCAAGTTCGAATTATCGGATGCTGATCTGATGACGATCGGATCGAATCCAAACCTATTTCATATCCGGAACACGCTAAGTTATGATTTTCCAACACTTAGACTCTAAATCGGTGAATCGGAGCGTAAATTGGTCAAATATCCTATTAGAACCCGCTCGCAAGTCCGAAATACGGAATAATTCCAACTTCAATTTATCGGATGCCGATCCGATGACGATCCGATCGAATCCAAACCTATTTCATATCCGAAACACGCTAAGTTATGATTTTCCAACACTTAGACTCTAAATCGGTGAATCGGAGCGTAAATTGGTCAAATATCCAATTAGAACCCGCTCGCAAGTCCGAAATACGGAATAATTCCAATTTCGAATTATCGGATGCCGATCCCATGACGATCCGATCGAATCCAAACCTATTTCATATCCGAAACACGCTAAGTTATGATTTTCCAACACTTAGACTCTAAATCGGTGAATCGGAGCGTAAATTGGTCAAATATCCAATTAGAACCCGCTCGCAAGTCCAAAATACAGAATAATTCCAACTTCAAATTATCGGATGCCGATCCGATGATGATCTGATCGAATCCTAACCTATTTCATATCCGAAACACGCTAACTTATGATTTTCCATCACTTAGACTCTAAATCGGTGAATCAGATCGTAAATTGGTCAAATATCCAATTAGAACCCGCTCGCAAGTCCGAAATACGAAATAATTCCAAGTTCGAATTATCGGATGCCGATCCGATGACGATCCGATCGAATCCAAACCTATTTCATATCCTAAACACGCTAACTTATGATTTTCCAACACTTAGACTCTAAATCGGTGAATCGGAGCGTAAATTGGTCAAATATCCAATTAGAACCCGCTCGCAAGTCCGAAATACGGAATAATTCCAAGTTCGAATTATTGGATGCCGATCCGTTGACGATCGGATCGAATCCAAACCTATTTCATTTCCGAAACACGCTAACTTATGATTTTCCAACACTTAGACTCTAAATCGGTGAATCGGAGCGTAAATTGGTCAAATATCCAATTAGAACTCGCTCGCAAGTCCGAAATACGGAATAATTCCAACTTCGAATTATCGGATGCCAATCCGATGACGATCCGATCGAATCCAAACCTATTTCATATCCGAAACACGCTAACTTAAAATTTTCCATCACTTAGACTCTAAATCGGTGAATCGGATCGTAAATTGGTCAAATATCCAATTAGAACCCGCTCGCAAGTCCGAAATACGGAATAATTACAAGTTCGAATTATCGAATGCCGATCCGATGACGATCCGATCGAATCCAAACCTATTTCATATCCGAAACACGCTAACTTATGATTTTCCAACACTTAGACTCTAAATCGGTGAATTGGAGCGTAAATTGGTCAAATATCCAATTAGAACCCGCTCGCAAGTCTGAAATACGGAATAATTCCAAGTTCGAATTATCGGATGCCGATCCGTTGACGATTGGATCGAATCCAAACCTATTTCATATCCGAAACACGCTAACTTATGATTTTCCAACACTTAGACTCTAAATCGGTGAATCGGAGCGTAAATTGGTCAAATATCCAATTAGAACCCGCTCGCAAGTCCTAAATACGGAATAATTCCAAGTTCAAATTATCGGATGCCGATCCGATGACGATCGGATCGAATCCAAACCTATTTCATATCCTAAACACGCTAACTTATGATTTTCCAACACTTAGACTCTAAATCGGTGAACCGGAGCGTAAATTGGTCAAATATCCAATTAGAACTCGCTCGCAAGTCCGAAATACGGAATAATTCCAAGTTCGAATTATCGGATGCCGATCCGATGACGATTCGATCGAATCCAATCCTATTTCATATCCGAAACACGCTAACTTATGATTTTCCAACACTTAGACTCTAAATCGGTGAATCGGAGCGTAAATTGGTCAAATATCCAATTATAACTCGCTCGCAAGTCCGAAATACGGAATAATTCCAACTTCGAATTATCGGATGCCGATCCGATGACGATCGGATCGAATCCAAACCTATTTCATATCCGAAACACGCTAAGTTATGATTTTCCAACACTTAGACTCTAAATCGGTGAATCGGAGCGTAAATTGGTCAAATATCCAATTAGAACCCGCTCGCAAGTCCGAAATATGGAATAATTCCAAGTTCGAATTATCGGATGCCGATCCGATGACGGTCGGATCGAATCCAAACCTATTTCATATCCGAAACTCGCTAAGTTATGATTTTCCAACACTTAGACTCTAAATCGGTGAATCGGAGCGTAAATTGGTCAAATATCCAATTAGAACCCGCTCACAAGTCCGAAATACGGAATAATTCCAACTTCGAATTATCGGATGCCGATCCGATGACGATCCGATCGAATCCAAACCTATTTCATATCCGAAACACGCTAAGTTATGATTTTCCAACACTTAGACTCTAAATCGGTGAATCGGAGCGTAAATTGGTCAAATATCCAATTAGAACCCGCTCGCAAGTCCGAAATACGGAATAAATCCAACTTCGAATTATCGGATGCCGATCCGATGACGATCCGATCGAATCCAAACCTATTTCATATCCGAAACACGCTAACTTATGATTTTCCAACACTTAAACTAAATCGGTGAATCGGATCGTAAATTGGTCAAATATCCAATTAGAACCCGCTCGCAAGTCCGAAATACGGAATAATTCCAAGTTCAAATTATCAGATGCCGATCCGATGACGATCCGATCGAATCCAAACCTATTTCATTTCCGAAACACGCTAACTTATGATTTTCCAACACTTAGACTCTAAATCGGTGAATCGGAGCGTAAATTGGTCAAATATCCAATTAGAACCCGCTCGCAAGTCCGAAATACGGAATAATTCCAAGTTCGAATTATCGGATGCCGATCCGTTGATGATCCGATCGAATCCAAACCTATTTCATATCCGAAACACGCTAACTTATGATTTTCCAACACTTAGACTCTAAATCGGTGAATCGGAGCGTAAATTGGTCAAATATCCAATTAGAACCCGCTCGCAAGTCCAAAATACGGAATAATTCAAAGTTCGAATTATCCGATGCCGATTCGATGACGATCCGATCATATCCAAACCTATTTCATATCCGAAACACGCTAACTTATGATTTTCCAACACTTAGACTCTAAATCGGTGAATCAGAGCGTAAATTGGTCAAATATCCAATTAGAACTCGCTCGCAAGTCCGAAATATGGAATAGTTCCAAGTTCGAATTATCGGATGCCGATCCGATGATGATCCGATCGAATCCAAACCTATTTCATATCTGAAACATGCTAACTTATGATTTTCCAACACTTAGACTCTAAATCAGTGAATCAGAGCGTAAATTGGTCAAATATCCAATTATAACTCGCTCGCAAGTCCGAAATACGGAATAATTCCAACTTCAAATTATCGGATGCCGATCCGATGACGATCGGAGCGAATCCAAACCTATTTCATATCCGAAACACGCTAAGTTATGATTTTCCAACACGTAGACTCTAAATCGGTGAATCGGAGCGTAAATTGGTCAAATATCCAATTAGAACCTGCTCGCAAATCCGAAATACGGAATAATTCCAAGTTCGAATTATCGGATGGTGATCTGATGACGATCGGATCGAATCCAAACCTATTTCATATCCGAAACACGCTAAGTTATGATTTTCCAACACTTAGACTCTAAATCGGTGAATCGGAGCGTAAATTGGTCAAATATCCTATTAGAACCCGCTCGCAAGTCCGAAATACGGAATAATTCCAACTTCAATTTATCGGATGCCGATCCGATGACGATCCGATCGAATCCAAACCTATTTCATATCCGAAACACGCTAAGTTATGATTTTCCAACACTTAGACTCTAAATCGGTGAATCGGAGCGTAAATTGGTCAAATATCCAATTAGAACCCGCTCGCAAGTCCGAAATACGGAATAATTCCAACTTCGAATTATCGGATGCCTATCCCATGACGATCCGATCGAATCCAAACCTATTTCATATCCGAAACACGCTAAGTTATAATTTTCCAACACTTAGACTCTAAATCGGTGAATCGGAGCGTAAATTGGTCAAATATCCAATTAGAACCCGCTCGCAAGTCCGAAATACAGAATAATTCCAACTTCAAATTATCGGATGCCGATCCGATGATGATCTGATCGAATCCAAACCTATTTCATATCCGAAACACGCTAACTTATGATTTTCCATCACTTAGACTCTAAATCGGTGAATCAGATCGTAAATTGGTCAAATATCCAATTAGAACCCGCTCGCAAGTCCGAAATACGAAATAATTCCAAGTTCGAATTATCGGATGCCGATCCGATGACGATCCGATCGAATCCAAACCTATTTCATATCCTAAACACGCTAACTTATGATTTTCCAACACTTAGACTCTAAATCGGTGAATCGGAGCGTAAATTGGTCAAATATCCAATTAGAACCCTCTCGCAAGTCCAAAATACGGAATAATTCCAAGTTCGAATTATTGGATGCCGATCCGTTGACGATCGGATCGAATCCAAACCTATTTCATTTCCGAAACACGCTAACTTATGATTTTCCAACACTTAGACTCTAAATCGGTGAATCGGAGCGTAAATTGGTCAAATATCCAATTAGAACCCGCTCGCAAGTCCGAAATACGGAATAATTCCAAGTTCGAATTATTGGATGCCGATCCGTTGATGATCCGATCGAATCCAAACCTATTTCATATCCGAAACACGCTAACTTATGATTTTCCAACACTTAGACTCTAAATCGGTGAATCGGAGCGTAAATTGGTCAAATATCCAATTAGAACCCGCTCGCAAGTCCAAAATACGGAATAATTCAAAGTTCGAATTATCCGATGCCGATCCGATGACGATCCGATCGAATCCAAACCTATTTCATATCCAAAACACGCTAACTTATGATTTTCCAACACTTAGACTCTAAATCGATGAATCGGAGCGTAAATTGGTCAAATATCCAATTAGAACTCGCTCGCAAGTCCGAAATACGGAATAATTATAAGTTCGAATTATCGGATGCCGATCCGATGATGATCCGATCGAATCCAAACCTATTTCATATCTGAAACATGCTAACTTATGATTTTCCAACACTTAGACTCTAAATCGGTGAATCGGAGCGTAAATTGGTCAAATATCCAATTATAACTCGCTCGCAAGTCCGAAATACGGAATAATTCCAACTTTGAATTATCGGATGCCGATCCGATGATGATCGGAGCGAATCCAAACCTATTTCATATCCGAAACATGCTAAGTTATGATTTTCCAACACTTAGACTCTAAATCGGTGAATCTGAGCGTAAATTGGTCAAATATCCAATTAGAACCCGCTCACAAATCCGAAATACGGAATAATTCTAAGTTCGAATTATCGGATGCTGATCTGATGACGATCGGATCGAATCCAAACCTATTTCATATCCGAAACACGCTAAGTTATGATTTTCCAACACTTAGACTCTAAATCGGTGAATCGGAGCGTAAATTGGTCAAATATCCTATTAGAACCCGCTCGCAAGTCCGAAATACGGAATAATTCCAACTTCAAATTATCGGATGCCGATCCGATGACGATCCGATCGAATCCAAACCTATTTCATATCCGAAACATGCTAAGTTATGATTTTCCAACACTTAGACTCTAAATCGGTGAATCGGAGCGTAAATTGGTCAAATATCCAATTAGAACCCGCTCGCAAGTCCGAAATACGGAATAATTCCAACTTCGAATTATCGGATGCCGATCCCATGACGATCCGATCGAATCCAAACCTATTTCATATCCGAAACACGCTAAGTTATGATTTTCCAACACTTAGACTCTAAATCGGTGAATCGGAGCGTAAATTGGTCAAATATCCAATTAGAACCCGCTCGCAAGTCCGAAATACAGAATAATTCCAACTTCAAATTGTCGGATGCCGATCCGATGATGATCTGATCGAATCCAAACCTATTTCATATCCGAAACACGCTAACTTATGATTTTCCATCACTTAGACTCTAAATCGGAGAATCGGATCGTAAATTGGTCAAATATCCAATTAGAACCCGCTCGCAAGTCCGAAATACGAAATAATTCCAAGTTCGAATTATCGGATGCCGATCCGATGTCGATCCGATCGAATCCAAACCTATTTCATATCCTAAACACGCTAACTTATGATTTTCCAACACTTAGACTCTAAATCGGTGAATCGGAGCGTAAATTGGTCAAATATCCAATTAGAACCCGCTCGCAAGTCCGAAATACGAAATAATTCCAAGTTCGAATTATTGGATGCCGATCCGTTGACGATCGGATCGAATCGAAACCTATTTCATTTCCGAAACACGCTAACTTATGATTTTCCAACACTTAGACTCTAAATCGGTGAATCGGAGCGTAAATTGGTCAAATATCCAATTAGAACCCGCTCGTAAGTCCGAAATACGGAATAATTCCAAGTTCAAATTATCGGATGCCGATCCGATGACGATCGGATCGAATCCAAACCTATTTCATATCTGAAACACGCTAACTTATGATTTTCCAACACTTAGACTCTAAATCGGTGAATCGGAGCGTAAATTGGTCAAATATCCAATTAGAACTCGCTCGCAAGTCCAAAATACGGAATAATTCCAAGTTCGAATTATTGGATGCCGATCCGATGACGATCCGATCGAATCCAATCCTATTTCATATCCGAAACACGCTAACTTATGATTTTCCAACACTTAGACTCTAAATCGGTGAATCGGAGCGTAAATTGGTCAAATATCCAATTATAACTCGCTCGCAAGTCCGAAATACGGAATAATTCCAACTTTGAATTATCGGATGCCGATCCGATGACGATCGGATCGAATCCAAACCTATTTCATATCCGAAACACGCTAAGTTATGATTTTCCAACACTTAGACTCTAAATCGGTGAATCGGAGCGTAAATTGGTCAAATATCCAATTAGAACCCGCTCGCAAGTCCGAAATACGGAATAATTCCAAGTTCGAATTATCGGATGCCGATCCGATGACGATCGGATCGAATCCAAACCTATTTCATATCCGAAACACGCTAAGTTATGATTTTCTAACACTTAGACTCTAAATCGGTGAATCGGAGCGTAAATTGGTCAAATATCCAATTGGAACCCGCTCGCAAGTCCGAAATACGGAATAATTCCAACTTCGAATTATCGGATGCCGATCCGATGACGATCCGATCGAATCCAAACCTATTTCATATCCGAAACACGCTAAGTTATGATTTTCCAACACTTAGACTCTAAATCGGTGAATCGGAGCGTAAATTGGTCAAATATCCAATTAGAACCCGCTCGCAAGTCCGAAATACGGAATAATTCCAACTTCAAATTATCGGATGCCGATCCGATGACGATCCGATTGAATCCAAACCTATTTCATATCCGAAACACGCTAACTTATGATTTTCCAACACTTAGACTCTAAATCGGTGAATCGGATCGTAAATTGGTCAAATATCCAATTAGAACCCGCTCGCAAGTCCGAAATACGGAATAATTCCAAGTTCGAATTATCGGATGCCGATCCGATGACGATCCGATCGAATCCAAACCTATTTCATATCCGAAACACGCTAACTTATGATTTTCCAACACTTAGACTCTAAATCGGTGCATCGGAGCGTAAATTGGTCAAATATCCAATTAGAACCCGCTCGCAAGTCCGAAATACGGAATAATTCCAAGTTCGAATTATCGGATGCCGATCCGTTGACGATCGGATCGAATCCAAACCTATTTCATATCCGAAACACGCTAACTTATGATTTTCCAACACTTAGACTCTAAATTGGTAAATCGGACCGTAAATTGGTCAAATATCCAATTAGAACCTGCTCGCAAGTCCGAAATACGGAATAATTCCAACTTCAAATTATCGGATGCCGATCCGATCGAATCCAAACCTATTTCAAAACCGAAACACGCTAACTTATCATTTTTTAACGCTTTGACTCAGTTATAGATATAAACCATTTTTTTAACAAATACATGTTAATTGCAGGACCAGGGCGGCGTCAGGGGATCGATGAGAGCACCAGCGTTGGTGGCGGGCGGGGGTGGTTGAGATAGGGCGGCGTCAGGGGATCGATGAGAGCACCAGCGTTGGTGGCGGGCGGGGGTACGTGGTTGAGATAGGGCATGTATCATCTCTCAGTTTTGGATTGTGTAAATATTATTTTGTAATATGTGGTTATTTTTTGTTCTTGTCTATAATTGTCGGGTACTGTTGTAATATTTGATAATTTACTGTAATTTTTTATCAATTTAGGTAATATTTTAAAATTTGCGGTAATATTTGATAAATTGTGGTAATATATTGTGGTATTGTTGTAAATCACAGGAATTAAATAACATTATTTAGGTCAATTTATTACAAAAAATATATATACTTATTACCGACGGAAATTAATTATTCCGTCGGTAATAATGTTTTCATTTTTTTTAAATTATAAATAATTTGCCGACGGCATATAATATCCGTCGGTAATATATATTATTACCGACGGGAAATATATATGCGTCGGTAATATATATAGTATTACCGACAGTATATACCATAATCGTCGGTAAAATGCTTATATATTACCGACGGATTATTAAGGTTCGTCGGTAATAATATATTATATTAATTTTTAATTGATTAAATATGACCGACGGCTTTAATATTACCGTCGGTATTAATTATTATTACCGACGGTAATATTTGGTCCGTCGTATTGTTTTCCCCGACACCTTTTTTCCCGACAGCCAGCGACGGAAATATCTTCCGTCGCTATAAAATATTACCGACGGAATGTTAATATTACCGACGGATATTTTCCGTCGATAATAACTGTTTTTTTTGTAGTGAGTGATATGGACGGTTGCGATGGTAAAGAGAATGAAAGGAATGGATGTGATGGTTCCGGAGTGATGGGTAGTGCATATATGGGATTCAAATTAGAACGGACAACTGTATGGCTTGGGATTTTAGGGATGAACCGGGTGAGGGCAACAATGCACAGATTGGACGGCTACGATCAGCCCGTGCACGGATGGGATCAGCTCTAGAGATGGAGTTATGTGTTGTATGCATGCATGTGTTTCGGATTAGTTAATTAAGGAATTTAAATGAGGTAAAGGAGAGAAAGAAGGGATCAGTTTTAGAGGGAGAAATGGTGCGGTTCAAATAAGAGGGGGTTTGGGTTTTTGCATGCATGCACGCATATTGCATGGAAGGGATGAGTGTGATCGGGTGGAAACAGACGGCTGTGATCAACTTGGGTTTGTGGCTTCAGACAATTGCGATGCATGCATTGCTCGGGAACTTAGATGGTTGGAGTTTGATATATGCATGGTCTGATAAGCCCATGGATGGTTGTGGTGAACTTTCCAAATAGGATAATAAAATAGAAGTGCATGCATGGGTCGATCCGTTCATGCTAAGTTGGGTGCGGGTATGCGTGGATCTCGGGTTTAGCCGAGGGAGTTGCTCAAGAGATTGGATATCGATGGTTTGCATGACGTGCATGGTTTGGAGTTGAAATCGGGTTGGATGCATGGGTACCACTGGACGGTTGCGATAGGTGCAGTGGTGAAATAAGAAAGAGAGAAGGAAGAACTCGGATTGTCTAGGTTCAGGTCGAATGGGGTCACATGGGGAACTTGGTTACCATCATCCGAATCAACTCCATCATTGCTCAGTTGCATGCGTGTAGTCATCTTCTGGTTCAAGTCATGCGGTACAGCTGCTTGTTGATGTCTCATCTCGGTCGAATTATCGCAAGTATCATTTTCTTTATCGTTTCTTCATAATAGACCTCCAACAAGCTGTACATCCTCCATCAGATTGCCGCGAGAATATCCACGGCTTGGTCATAGCGCTCTTGAGGTGACTGCATCAAAAACCGGATCAATTCCCTGAAAAACACACATGGAATGGCGCTTGTCAGGTTTAAACACGATTATCGATAAAAGGATAATTTGGACTATTGAGATCCGTATTTTTCATGCATGCAATGTATGAGAGCGAACCAATATGCCGTTGGGTTCGTATGAGAGTCTACTATATCGTGATGCAAAGAAACTCATGCAGTTTACGTGTATTATGAAAGTTTTACGTAGCAAAGTGACGCTATGTGCATGAAAAAGAAAGGATAATTCGCACCAAATGGACGCTCAACAGTATGCATCGCTCTAACTCATAATCTAGCATCATCTTGACTTGCATGCATGCTAGATATTCGATTCGCTAAATTGAACTTAGGGCGTTCGTCTCACGTGCACATATGTGCACGCACATTAGTTTCATGAAAGTTTTATCGTGTAACATACACCACGCACGGTCTTTCGACGGGCAAATCGCTTCCGTTGCGGGTTTCTACCATAGGATTTTTCCAACAGCTCCTTGGATGGTGACTTCTTCCAATCAGTCTGGAGCTCGTGACCCCACGCGATCTTACTAATTTCCCCTCGATCTCCAAGACGCTCCAAGGTGGGTCGCCGAACACGGTCATATATGCTTCCTCTATCAGCGGTGTGAGTCGGCTGCCAGCTAGCCAGTCTCGCTCGAGAGTGATGACTTTCACTCTGTGGGCGACGATGTCCATCTCCTCGCGTCAAATAGTGAGGTCAGCAGAACTTGTTCTCGAATGGTGCTTGGATGGCGATGGCTGTCGGGGGTGCGCCCCGAGCCGGGACTAGACATTCGAACGTACTGATCCCGCTTAGCCTTGTTGTTCCGTTCGATCGATTCTGGGCTACTCAATCCCCGCTCCTTGGGATTCGCGTTCTAGACCTCCACTGATCGATTTGCTATGACCCCGTTCTAGAGGTCTGAATATTGTTGAGCCAATATTGGTCAAGAAACCTACGTAGGGAGGTCCTGGCCGGTTGGTGCCCCCATGACTGGGTTTGTCGATACTCCGACTGAGGCGACTCGAACAAGGTCACGCAACTCTTCTTAATTATACTACATCGTCTGGAGCTGTGTAGTGAGTGTTTGTTGAGACAACATCTGTTGTAGCTCGTGTGTCCTGAGCGTTGATTTTCTATATTAATATTAATGAAGATGACTTTGGTTATTGCTTTAATTAGAATACTACTTTGATATATGTTAATACACATATAATAAAGGACCCTAGAAGACACAGTAGGCCACTGAGGTGCATGGTGGATCCATGCTTGGGAGACCCAGTGACCAGTTCTGTATAGACCTAGAACCAGTTCACAGCTTGGGTGATGCCGGTCGCTTCACCGAGAATAAACTATTGGCAGGTAGAGGATGTGGTGAAGTCTCCACCACGGAAACATGGGATTCCCATTCACCTGACCAAGAACGATGATCGTATTGAATAGGAACCAAGATGGTGCACAGTTCAATGATTAAGACACTGGTGCATAAATTATCTTACTACTATAGATAATCTGTCCTTAACCCTGAGGGACCATGTACACTAGACCAATCAGTTGTGTGGTGCTTTGATGTGCCAATGTGTGCGGACCTTCCATAGTTCAATACCACGGTACGTTGGGTTACCCGGCTAGCGCTTCAGTGGCATGCAATCCCTACAGGTTATCCGACATCCAGTGTTGGATGGGTGTGTTTTGATGAGTCAATTTATCCATACTGTTGGGGGTAGCTGAAATCCATCCAGGAGTTGGAACCCTTATCCGTATGAGCTCGATCGAACGGCTATCAGGAGCGAGATCCACATTGGGATGCACGGGGACCTGGTATCAGAGTGCATTACATCTACAGCTCGTTGAATCGCAAGGATCTCGCCCCAGTTCGCAAAGGAGCTTGCCCCCCAGCTCGCAAAGGAGCTCGCCAGGAGCTCGCCCCCAAGCTCTCCAAGAGCCCGCCCCTAGCTCCGCGCGCTTGCCACCAGTTCGCCCTTGCCTCTGGATCTCATAGACCCCAGGATTCCAAGGGATGGGGAACTCGCCCAGGAGCTCCCCCCCCCCCCCCCCCCCCCCCCCCCGTGCTCACCAAATCATCTTAACAGGGAGCGAGATCCACATTGGGCTGAAGGGACCTTTGTGCATCTTAGTACAATACATCTAGGCTTGGTAAATTGCTTAGACAAAGAGCTCGCTCAGGAGCTCGCCCAAGCTCACCAAGACTCCCCTGTTTATCGAAGAGGTCGCTCCTGCGAGGTCCGACTCTTGATAGATGTGGAGGAGAAGACGGAGCAACGGAGGTGGAGCTCGCCCTTGCTTCCCCCCCTGAGGTCGCCCATAATAGAGCCGCATAAAGGGCTACCAGGTGTCAAAACCCCACTGAAGCTACGTGGACAATTATAGTCCACGGAAGCCCGCCTGAGTCGGTTAGATGCTCTCCCCCACTCAAACCGCCTGGCAGGCTAGACGATAAAGAATGTCAGGGGCGCGAGTTCCAAAGACTGTCAGAGACCCACGCGAGCCAGAACGTAGGGGTCCAGAAGGTGTGGGAAGGTGCCACCACGTGTTGCACTCCGGTAGGCCGCAAATGTCTATAAATGCCTACCCCCAGGCTCCAAAGTACAGGTTCGAAACCCTCATCCCTACCACTTTCGTCTACTATAGCTCGCCATTGAGCACCTGAGACTGACTTGAGCGTCGGAGGGTCTGCGCTCCTAAGGGAGCCAGCCGTTCTTACGTTTTTCTTGGTCTTGCAGGTAGACCGCACGGACCAGCGAAAAATATCCCCCAAACATTTGGCGCCGTCTGTGGGATCTTTGACTTGTTCCTGTGAGAACGCCCACGGCCACAGGGCTAAGAGCGGACCCCCTTTGTTTTCGGAAACAGCTCTGAGATGGCTCCGGCCACGAGGGGACGCAGGCGAACGAGAGCCCGTGCGGGATCCGTGTATAGCGGCCCCCCCATGGAGATCCATCAGCCCCCTGTCCCTCTCAGCGACCAGCTCCTGCTGGAGGTGTTGGCCACCCAGTGGGCGATGATGGAGGAACTGACGCGACTGCGTCAGGTTTCGGCAGCCAGCCGACGGTCCGGGCCGACGAGGACGGCATCTCTGGTATGACCACCAGCTTCAACATCGCGCCTGCCCACGACCATTCCGGCTCGGCAGGCTTCCCACCAGGAACCCCCGATCGAGAGAACGGTCGTGCGCGGGGTACCGGAAACCCCGCTTACGAGATTGCAAAAGCTGGTGACCCAGCGGTCAAGTAACAAGGCGACCTCGTGAGCAACCATCCCCCGACGTCGTGACAGAAGCGCCGATTCAGATGAATCTGAGGCGAGATCTCTGGAGAGAGACCGCGACCCGCGCCATCGACGAAGGGAGAAGAAGCCCGCGGCGGCTTTGCCACATGGAGCTCGCGAGGCAACCGCCTCTCATCGACCCGCTATCGTACCAAGAGAGCCCGCAGATCGACGACGAGGGGGTCACTCCAAAGGAACCCCCTCAGGTCGCCACGAGGGAGGACCCCGAGGGAGCGTACATGACCGCATAGGTCCTGCGCAGCCGCCTTTGGGAGCTTTCCCTGGGCACTGGCAGCGACCTGGGGTGCCTGTAGATCTGTTGGAGGATCTTGCCGCTCATGGGGGGAGCTCGCCCTTCACGAGTGAGGTGCACCAAGGAGGTTTCCCTCACTATAATATTGGACCCCGCCCAAGTTTGTACTATTCAATGGATCGCAAGATCCTGTCGACCATCTCTTGGCTTACCGGAAGCTGTTATTTTTCCGGGACCAAGACCATGTCTTGTGCCGGGCTTTCCCGAGTAGCTTGACGGGCTCGGCGCTAAACTGGTTCCACAAATTGCCATCGGGCTCCATTCCAGACTTCCCTACTCTCTCCAGATTGTTTCTGGAGCAGTACCGCTGCAACAGGCAACCCCCTAAGAGGATTGAGTCCCTTTTTACCTTGGCCATGGGAGCCCGTGAAACCCTTCGAAGCTTCGCGATGCATTTTCGAAGCGCCTACCTCGCTCTGGAAGACGCGGTCGGCCAAGATCGCACGACGGTGAGCGCTTTCCGGAACACCCTCCCCGAGGGAAGTAAACTTCATGACGCGTTGGTGATCAAAGATCCCCGCACGATGGTCGAGCTCTTCGCCCTTGTCCAGCAACACATCAAGCTTGAAGATGCGGTGTTAGACCGGAAGGGGAAGGCAGTCGAGCAGCGACCTCCTCCGGCTCTGCGACCTCTCGTCGTTAAAGCCGTAGAGAGACGGGAGGTACCCCCAGTGGTACCTTTGCCTGGACCGCCCGCAACTCCTGCAGTGCAGCCCGCTGAAGTTCCCGCGGTGGTCGCTGGAAGGCCGACGAACTGGCGCCTGCCTCCAGGACCTGGGGAGCGGGATTTCACCGTGCTAACCCACTCCCCAGGGCAAGTCTTTCACCAGATCCGGAATGAACCCTTTTTTCAGTACCCACCACCCCTGCAGGTCGGGGAGCCCGGCTCTACTGATAATACGCGGAGGTGCGCCTTTCATCGCAGTCCCGGGCATCACACCAACAGATGCCGGGCTCTGAATAACCACCTTGAGGACTTGGTCGCCCAAGGCCATTTGGATCAGTTCATCTCGCCCCTAAGGAGATTCGAGGTGATACCGGTGCGGGCCCCTCGAGAGGGAGACCACCCGGGGCCCGCTGAGCCCGCTCTGCCTCCACCTCCCCCAGGAGGGCCGGCGGTCTGTCACACCATCAGCGGGCGCCTGAACGGCCCGAGATCCAGTAACGAGGTTCGTCGGCAAGTTAGAGAGATGGAGCGGGCTCAGAAGGTATTCTCCGTTTCTCTAACCCCTATATTGCTCCAAACACCAAGGGTAGAAGCCCGAGACTTTATCTGATTCTCGGAGGAGGACATGGCTGGGGTTGTTACCCCCCACAATGATCCCCTCATCATATGCCTTATGATGGCGAACATCGAGGTAAGGCGGGTCCTGGTTGACCCAGGAAGTGCCGTAGACATCCTGTTCTTATCGGCCTTCCAGCGAATGGGATTGAGACAAATTGATTTGTCTCCCTCAACGGGCTCGCTCAGCCGTTTCATCGGCGAGGTCGCTAAGGTGGCAGGGGAGATAACCCTTACCGTAACGGCAGGCCCAGAGGTACGTCAAGTCCGCTTCGCGGTGGTGGATGGGCAGTCCGCTTTCAATGCCATCCTAGGGCGACCTTGGTTGAGGCAGCTGAAAGCGGTGTCCTCGCCTAATCACCAGGCCCTCAAGTTCCCCACCGATAGAGGGGTCGTGGTAATTCGAGGAGACCAGGTCGCTGCTACCAGGTGCGAGCAGGACGTCCTTCATCTCATAGATGTGGAGGTCGCTGAGGCCAAGAGGCCCGCGCCCTCCTAGCAATTAGCGCCCACCTCAAGCGGGCTCCCTCAAAGCCCGAGATAGGTCTCTTCGCTTAAATCCCCTACTTCACCCTCGGGTGGGAGCAGTGTGGATCTTAAGCTCGAGGAGAAAGGTCGCCTGTCGAGATCCCAGAGAGGAAGTTTTCCCATTGCCGAGCCGCTACAAGAAGTCAACATCGGTGGCGAGGACGGACCGAGGATCGTCCATCTCGGGACCTCGCTAACCAAGGGCGAGGTCCTGGCCATAACCAACGTACTCAGGGAATACTGTGACGTATTCGCCTGGAGCTTCGCGACCATGCCAGGGATTGACCCAGAGGTCGCCTGTCATCGTCTGCACACCATGAAAGAATTTCCGCCGGTCAAGCAAAAAGCTCGGCACATACCGGCTGCAAAGTCCACTGCAGTGGCGGCGGAGATAGACAAGCTAGAGCGAGCTGGCTTTATACGCGAGGCGCACTTCCCCGATTGGATCTCCATTATCGTGGCAGTGCCCAAGAAGAGTGGGGCGGTCAGAGTGTGCATCGACTTCTCCGACCTTAATAAAGCATGCCCGAAGGACGGATTCCCCCTTCCGCGAATAGGCGCGCTGGTCGACGCAGCTGTCGGGTTTTGGGCCTTATCCTTTATGGACAGATATTCGGGGTATAACCAGATACCTCTCCACATCGAAGATCAGGAGAAGACCTCTTTTTATTCTGGGGCAGGCTACCAGAAGCTTTTCTGCTATCGGGTAATGCCGTTTGGACTAAAGAACGCAGGAGCGCCCTACCAAAGGTTAGTCACTCAAATGTTTAAAGATCAGATCGGCAGAAATGTCGAAGTTTATGTAGATGACCTCCTGGTAAAGAGTCAAGAGCGAGAGGGGCATGTTGCCGATCTCCGCGAAATCTTCGAAGTGTTGAGAAGGTACCAAATGAGGCTAAACCCGGCAAAGTGCGCATTCGGGGTGACTTCTGGGAAATTCCTAGGGTACCTGGTCACCCACAGGGGGATCGAGACCGACCCTGGGAAAATCCGAGCACTTGTCGAAATGCCCGCACCAAGAACCCGGCAGGAGGTCCAAAGATTGAGCGGGCGAATCGCCGCACTAAATCGGTTCATCTCCAAATCCTCAGATAATTGCCGACCTCTTTTCGAGCTACTTCAAAAAGGAGCGAGCATTTGTTGGGATGAAAAGTGTGAGCGTGCTTTTCAAAAGATCAAGGACTATCTGGCAAGCCCGCCAATCCTAACGGCACCAAAAGATGGCGCCGAGCTTGGCGTATATCTTGCAGTCACGGAGAATGCGGTAAGCGGGGCCCTTGTTGTAGAAGAAGCAAGGATAGAGCGGCCTGTCTACTTTGTAAGCCACACCATGCTTCCTGCCGAGCTCCGGTATCGACCAATCGAGAAGGTCACATTGGCCTTGGTCCTTACCGCGAGAAAACTTCACCCCTACTTCTCGGCGCACACTGTCAAGGTCATCACGGAGCACCCTTTGAAGAGCGCACTCTCCAGACCCTCGGTAGCCGGTAGGCTCTATCGATGGTCCGCCGAGCTCGCCGCCTATGGTTTGGAGTATGTCCCTCGAGTTGCTATCAAAGGGCAGGTTCTCACGGATTCTTTAACGGACTTCCCCATAGAAGAGCCAGTCCAGTACCAAGAGGATGAGCCAACTGAGGCACACCCTGGAAAAGCGGGCGTTCAAAGCGAGCTTCCTCCAACTAAGCATTCAGAGATAGCGGGCAAGGAACTATTCGTTGATGGATCCTCCAACGCTTCGGGAGCGGGGATCGGGGTCGCATTGATCGCCCAGTCGGTACTTCTTGAGAAATCAGTCCGGCTGGATTTCGCTGCTACCAACAACGAGGCAGAATATGAGGTGCTGCTGGCTGGTCTGGAGCTCGCTCAAGAAGTAGGCGCCAAACGATTGAAGGTCTTCAGCGACTCCCAGCTGATCATTTGTCAAATCAAAGGAGATTATGCCTCTCGGGATACGCGAATGGCAGGCTACATGGATCTGGTGAAAGGCAAGGCCGCGGGGTTCGAAAAAATCTCCTTCGAGCAAATTCCGTGAGCCGATAATAGGCGGGCTGACGCACTGGCAAATGTCGCCTCCCTGCTGGGAGGATCGGAAGCTCGCCAGATTTTCATCAAAGTCCAAAGTCAGTCTCGGCTCCAAGTAGCAGAGCCCGCTGTTAACCAAGTATCGGCCGATGTGTCACCAGGCAGATGGATCGCGCCTATTATTTGTTTTCTCCTGAAGGGCGAGCTCCCGGAAGACAGAGAAGAAGCTCGGCGAATGGAGAAGTGCGCTGGCCGCTATCTCATTCGCTGGGATCGTCTTTTTAGGAAATCCTTCGGCGGGCCAAATCTTCGTTGCATCGAACACCTCGAAACCGAAGAGGTTTTAAATGGCATTCACTCTGGCGAGCTGGGGAACCATGCCGGCGGGCGGTCTCTGGCTGCAAAAGTCCGGAGGCAAGGATATTGGTGGCCCACTCTAGAGCAAGACACTTTGAAGGTCGCTCAAAGCTGCATCCAATGCCAGAAGCACGCTACGATAAATCATATGCCCGCAGAAGAGCTGCATCCTCTGGCGAGCCCCTGGCCTTTTCAGCAATGGGGACTGGACATTGTGGGACCTTTCCCCGTTTCAGCCCGGCAAAAGAAATTCATCTTA
Source organism: Chamaelirium japonicum (assembly GCA_947650365.1). Classification (NCBI taxonomy): domain Eukaryota; kingdom Viridiplantae; phylum Streptophyta; class Magnoliopsida; order Liliales; family Melanthiaceae; genus Chamaelirium; species Chamaelirium japonicum. The sequence goes on from OX393550.1 coordinate 113,497,264, forward strand.
GTGGCTACGGACTACTTCACCAAATGGGTGGAAGCGGTCCCGCTAGCTAAGATAGGTGAAAAGCAGGTGAAAGACTTCCTTTGGAAGAATATTTTCTGTCGTTTTGGTCTGCCCCGAATACTTATCACCGACAATGGCCGACAGTTCGACAATCACTTGATCAGAAACTTTTGTGCTCAGTATGGAGTCGACCTAAGGTTTTCCTCTCCGAGGTACCCTCAAAGCAACGGGCAGGTGGAAGCTACAAATCGTGTAATCCTAGATAACCTCAAGAAAAGGTTGGACAGAAAGAAGGGATTGTGGGAGCAGGAGCTCGAAGGCGTGCTATGGGCTTACCGAACCACTCCACGTCGCTCAACTAACGAGTCGCCTTTCAGCCTCACCTACGGGTGTGAAGCCGTATTGCCCGTAGAAGCCAAGCTGCCTACTGAAAGAAAGTTCGTGGCAGATGAGGTCGACAATGACGCTCTGCTCGCCGTCTCCCTCGACCAGCTCGAAGAACGACGAGAACGCGCCAACCTGCATCTCGCCGGATACAGACAGGAAATGAAGCGCGCATACGACAAAAGAGTCCGCCATCGAGCATTCAAAGCCGGTGACATGGTAATGAGAAAGGTGTTCGCAAACACACAGGAGCCTAACGCAGGGAAGCTCGCGGCGAATTGGGAAGGCCCCTACATAGTACGCGAAGCGTGAGGCTCAGGGGCTTACCAGTTGATGACCGCTGAAGGCGACCTGTTAGAGCGACCTTGGAATGCCTTGCACCTCCGAAAATTTTATGCATAAGACCAGTGGTTTTTTGTAAGTCATTTTCTGAAGAAGTTATGAATGAACGATGGCGGTTTCACCAAAGAATTCAGCCCAGAAGCTCGGCGTAGCAAGAGCACGCATGATCTACGAAAAAGTACAGTCCGCCGTTGTGCAGACTTAAAGCAAGACCGGGATCCTCAGAGGCCGCCAGTAGGCGACCTTGAGATTCCCGGGGCAGTTCGCCGTTGTGCGGACTTAAAGTAAGACCGGGATCCTCAGAGGCCGCCAGTAGGCAACCTTGAGATTCCCGGGGCAGTCCACCGTTGTGCGGACTTAAAGCAAGACTGGAATCCTCAGAGGCCGCAAATGAGCGACCTTGAGATTTCCAGGGTAGTCCGCTGTTTAGAGGACTCAAAACCTAACCAGGATCCTTCGCGTTCACCTGCCATGAACGGAAGCATCCTGGCGTGAATTAGGGAAACTTGAGAAGGGCGACCACCCTTTCAGGTAGCCCGAACTTCCCTTGGTAACCCCTCTAAGGGCATGTTCAGTGAACAGGACCTTCGGGGGAATTTAACCGGGCAGGGGGCAGCTAGCACTTATTAGTTTTCTTCAAAAATAAAAATGATTTAAGTCTCTGAGTGTAGGGAAATTTTTGAAGTTATTTGGTTCGCTTATCTTTTTTCGGGCTCAGAGATTATATTGAGTTTTAGCGAGCATGCCGAGTTTTTCGTTTGTATATATTTTAAAATAAAATGATTGAATCGAATTAGTTGCCTCGCCCGGGGTAAGACCCTCAAGGCCTCTGTGAAAGGTTTTGGAGTAGACTCATGAGCAACGCAGAGAAAAGAACAGACACATAAGCGACCTCAAAAAGATGTTTATCATTCATCGTTAAGGTTACAACGGCGAGGTTACAAAAAAAATGATAAACCTAAGCTGGGCCCATACCCGCACCGTCGTCGTCGCCGCGCTTCCTCTTCTTCGACCTTTCGGTCTTGTACTTTTCAATGGCGTCGTGCGCGCCTTTCCGGAGGAGCTCGTCGAGCTGCGATTGGAGCCGGCTCCGCTGGGAGTGCAGATCTTGACGGTGCGCCTCCTTCAGGGCCGCGATCTCGTCTCTGGAGGCCGCCACCTGACTTTGGAGCTCGGTGATTTCTTTCTGGGCGGCCTCTTTGGCTTGAAGAGCCTCTTGTAGATCCGAGAGGGCGCCGGGCGCGAGCGTCCTCAACCGAAGCCAGCGTCGCGGTAAAGGTGGAAGCCTGCTGGCGCAGTTGGCCGACCTCCGTGTCGGTGGAGGCGACCTGCTGGCGCAGCCGGTCCACTTCAGCCTGGAGCTCGCCGGATCGGTCTCGCTGGTGAAGACGGTGGATTTGCTCGTCTACTCTCCTCTGCGAGCCGTGGAGAGTGTCATCGTAGAGGGAGACCATACCCCCCGCGACACCGGCGACCTCGTCGGCAAGAGCCCGGCTGACCCGCTCCACCTACGGCAAGGTGAAACAGTTAGAAGAAAGTTAGAATAAGAAGAGGGATTTGAGACAAAGAAGCGTAAAGGTACTTACCTCGGCAAGCCGGTTGACAAGAACGATGTAGGGAGTCCGGGCAAAAATATTGCGCCCCAGGATCTCCCGCATATAGTGCGGGGCGCGCTCGGGGTCGCCTGAGGAGGAGCCCGCCTGGCTTCCCTCGGTCGGAGCAGCTGGGGGAGGCGCAGCGGCGGCAGCGTCGGCGGGCTCGAGCACCGTGGGGACCACGACCGGAGCGGCCTCAACCCCTCGGGCGCTGGGGCCCTTTTCAGTAGCCGGGGGAGGCGCAGCAGCTCGCCCTTCGTCGGGCACGCCAGGGTCCGAGGCCTCCGAGCTTGAGCTCGGAAGATCCTCGAGGATGGCCCCCAGGTCCGGAGACCAGTAGACCAGCCCGCTCAGCTCCTCCGAAAGGATGGGAGCCGTGGGCGCGAGGGGGGCGGGGGCTGAGGCTGGACCTTCTGAGGTCGAGGGAGGCATAGCAGTGGGCGCGCTGGGAGTTGGCGCGGCAAAAGGCGCAACGGCGGGCGCGCTGGGAGCGGCGGGCGCGTTGGGAGCAGCGGGCGCACTGGGAGCAGGCGCGGGCGGTGGTGAGGTCGTGCTGGGAGTGGGTGCAGAAGGAGGGGTCGAGCTCGGCGGAGTCGGTCCCTCGAAGGGCGGGGGAGGCCCCACAGTTGTAGGCGCGGGCTCATCTCTCGAAGCACGCTCCTCGTCGTCCGAGCTGGAGGCGGTGCTGAGATCGTCGCCCGATCCCAAGCCCGCCTCTGCGAGGGTTACCTTCCTCCGCTCCTCGAGGACTCGTTGGAAGGCTTCGCGAGCCTCCCGAACGACATCGTCCTCTCCCGACGGGCGGGCAGACGGAGCTTTCTTCTTCTTCTTCTTCTTCTTTTGGGAGGCGCCCTCCATCTCTGGGGTCATCACCGCAACAAACAAAGTTTTAGAAGGGTCACCTGGGAATCCGCGCATCAACACTTCAGCCATTGGGGACTCCACTTCGGCCATGCTGAGAAGAAGCTCGACGCGCGGATCCTCGGTCTCAACAAAAGTGATGCGACGATGCCGAGGCTCCGGGATTGGGACCCTCGGAGAAATGATAGAGAGGGTGGTCGCCTGACCTGGGGCTGCTTCACGGGCTGGAGGCGGTGATGGGGGGACGTCCTCCTCGCGGAGCATCTCGAGGGTGTCCTTGTCGGCGACCTTGATTGGGGAAGCCCGCTTCTTCCCTTTCTTCGCCGAAGTCCCCTCCCCAGAGGTCGCCGGGGCCGCCGTGGAGGTCGAGCCAGCGCGCCGGGAGACCGCGACCTTCTTTCGCATCACCTTCTACCGGGTGGTGATGGTGCCAGTCCGGAGATCCTTCCAGAGGAAGGAAAAGTCCGACGCAAGGACCTTCTCGGGGGTTCGTCCCCCGAGGAAGTGCAGTATCGCCTCGTCGAGAGATTTCTCTCGGGCTACGGCGATGCACTTTTTCCCCTTTGCCTGGTATTCCGCGATCTCCTTGAAGACAGGGAGAGGCGGTCTGCCGGGAAGAGAGGGGACGCCGGCTCGAGGACCTCGCCATTCGCCGTCGATCACGAACGGGTACTCCTTCCAGTACCGGTCGTTATTCTCGACGGCGGTGAACGGAAGCACCTCGCCGGAGCAGCCCGTGAGGTAGAATAGACCACAGTCTACCTCGCTGAAGATGGGTCCCGATTTGAGGAACCACTTCTTCAGGAGGTAGGCTAGGGGGATCCTCACGTTTAGGGCTTCCTCGATTCGAGAAAGCCTGTAAAGGATCCCCCACGAGTTTCCTGGAAGCTGGGCGGGGCATAAGCCCGCCAGTTCCAGGAGCTCGCTGGCCAGATGGTTCAGGGGCAGCCGGAGCCCTGACAATATCTGCCCCACGGAGACCGCGGTGCCCGAGAGCGGCCTCCCAGAGCTCGGGAGGGGAAGAATGGCGAGCTCATGGGGGATGCCCACCGCGGTTCGTAGACTCTCGAGGATGGGCGCACCCCCGATGTCATGAAGCCAGATGACGGTGGGCTCCTTCGGAGGCGCCTCTTCCCCTGAGTCCGGAGCTCGCACCGAGATAGGGGCGACATTGAGAGGCCCCTCTCGGGAGGACGCAGCAGCAGCAGCGGAAGAAGAAGCGGCAGCAGAAGAGGCCATAAGAGCGAAAGGGTGCTGGCGAGCTGCGAGCTAGAAAAGTAGAAGGAGAAGGGAGAGCTATTTTTCACGCAGCGGTAAAAAATCGCCCCCCATCCCCTATTTATAGACGGGTGAGAGGCAGGTGAATCGGGCCACAGTTAATGCTCGAGCGCGCCCAGCGAGGCGACGCGATGGCGGTTAAGGCGACAGTTCATCTCTTTCCAATCAGAAGATGCCACGTGGACCACGCGTGGAGAAAGCTGCGCCGGCACCGACACTGTCCTTTTCTGACAAAGACGAAGGTGAATGAGAAGGAGACACATGTCTCGCGCTGATCGAGATCTCATGATGAGATTCATTGTATCAGTTTCGTATCTCGAGTCTCGGGCCGCATTTAAGATGAAACGACCGTCGGAGATTTGGAGCGATACCCAAGTCACAAGATCGCCCACGGTAGGTCCCCGCAGCTCGCCCGAAGTAGACCCTGACCGCGTGTGGCAAGCTCGCACCGGAAGGAGATCGCTCATGGCTGATGCTCCCGAACCGCCCGGTGTTTGTGAAATACTGGGAGTCAAAACTCTCGGCGCAGATCGCCCACGGCAGGTCCCCGTAGCTCACAGGATGGAGGTCGCCAATGACTGGTGCTCTCAGTCCGCCCGGCATGTGCAATAAGATTCCTGAGCAAGCGTCAAAGTTTCCTTGGTCGCTCCCTCAAGAGGGGGTAATGTTGGGGGTAGCTGAAATCCATCCAGGAGTTGGAACCCTTATCCGTATAAGCTCGATCGAACGGCTATCAGGAGCGAGATCCACATTGGGATGCACGGGGACCTGGTATCAGAGTGCATTACATCTACAGCTCGTTGAATCACAAGGATCTCGCCCCAGTTCGCAAAGGAGCTCGCAAAGGAACTCGGCAGGAGCTCGCCCCCTAGCTCGCTAAGATCCCGTCCCTAGCTCCGCGCGCTCGCCACCAGTTCGCCCTTGCCTGTAGATCTCATAGATCCCAGGATTCCAAGGGATGGGGAACTCGCCTAGGAGCTCGCCCCCCCCCCCCTGCTCACCAAATCATCTTAACAGGAAGCGAGATCCATATTAAGCTGAAGGGACATTTGTGCATCTTAGTACAATACATCTAGGCTCGGTAAATTGCTTAGACAAAGAGCTCGCCCAAGCTCGCTCAGGAGCTCGCCCAAGCTCACCAAGACTCCTCTGTTTATCGAAGAGGTCGCTCCTGCGAGGTCCGACTCTTGATAGATGTGGAGGAGAAGATGGAGCAACGGAGGGCGAGCTCGCCCTTGCTTCCCCCCCTGAGGTCGCCCACAATAGAGCCGCATAAAGGGCTGCCAGGTGTCAAAACCCCACTGAAGCTACGTGGACAATTATAGTCCACGGAAGCCCGCCTGAGTCGGTTAGATGCTCTCCCCCACTCAAACCGCCTGGCAGGCTAGACGACAAAGAATGTCAGGGGTGCGAGTTCCAAAGACTGTCAGAGACCCACGCGAGCCAGAACGTGGGGGTCCAGAAGGTGCGGGAAGGTGCCACCACGTGTTGCACTCTGGTAGGCCGCAAATGTCTATAAATGCCTACCCCCAGGCTCCAAAGTACAGGTTCGAAACCCTCATCCCTACCACTTTCATCTACTATAGCTCGCCTTTGAGCACCTGAGACTGACTTGAGCGTCGGAGGGTCTGCGCTCCTAAGGGAGCCAGCCGTTCTTATATTTTTCTTGGTCTTGCAGGTAGACCGCACGGACCAGCGAAAAATATCCCCCAAACACATACAATTAACCCAAGCCTGGTGGTTGTCAGTATGACTGACGACGTTCCGGATGCTAGGCATAGCACCGAAAGATGTGTGGTGTTATAGATGACAAGTCATCAAATCCTAGTCAGATGATCAATCGGGATCTGACAGTGCTCCCCACCACCCGAGTCGTATCATGGCACCAGTAATAGGAGGGACTAAGGATTATCAGAGTATAGTAGAGAACAGGGTTACGAGGGAGTAACATAAGTTTAGGATCACAAGAGTTCAACTCGTGTCGCACTCTAGGTGACTACGCGGGTTAATCGGATTAGGGCTGATTAACGGAACTTTCGGTGTCACCGGAATAGTTAATCAGGGATCCAGTTGGAGCTAGAGATCCTGAACCCTAAAGGTTCCACCCTGTCATTGCCTATAGGAATTGTTCCCCAACCTGGTTGGATACGTTGGATGCGAAGTAGAGCGATGGAGCGCAAGCCCGGAGCCTAAGAACCTAATTCACATGTGTTAGGAGCCGTAGGGGTATTTTGGTAAATAACTTAAATATGACTCAGAACATATTAAATATGCATCTTAAAATGAGTAAAATAATTCCAGAAGCTCATCGGCGCTGACGGAACTCGATTCTGAGTAGTGCACCTCACTCAATCTCTCTTACAATGTTTCACTTTTCGTGAAGGATGTTTTCGTCCAAGCTTCACGATAGACATGGAGAAATGCTAAAAACTGCCCCCCCTCATCCTAATCACTAGGGGGGCGGCCCTAGCTTGCGTATGTGAGTTAGGGCCGGCCTTATATAAGGATTAGGAAGAGAGGGGGCCGGCCCAAGGGCCTCCCCTCTCCAGAAAACCCGAACCCCTCTCCCTTTCTCCCTCTTTGTGGTTTCGGCCAAGGAAGAAATAGGAAGAAGAAGAAAGAAGAAGGAGGAAGGAAGGAGAGGGAAGAAGAGAGAAAGAGAAGGAGGAGATCTCGCGGTTCGCCGTCGTCTTCGCAATGAATTCCTCCGTCGGTTCGTAGTCCTTGCACTCAGAGATAGGACTTCGAGAATTTCTCCCTTCGCAAAGGATAAGGTGTCATCCGACAGCTTCCCTTGTGATTCACGTGTAGTTCATCATCATTCCATTCTCATCGGATCATAGGTCCACAAGGTATGATGATTCTAAACACCTAACTAGATGCATGCATGTCTACCGTAGATCATAGTATGCCTCTAGGATGTTCGTACATATGCTAAGATCATAGACTTATCTATAGATTGTTTTATAAAATTAATTGTAATGAAATATACACCGTAAGATCTTTGGATCTATTTTTTGCTTCTGCTGCGACTCTGATAATAGGATTTAATTCCAACAACATCATGGTAGCTAAGAACTAAGATAGGCCTCCTCCTTGAGTGGCCGCGACTACCGCTGGAGCTTGGCTTGACTCCCTGACCCCCAACATTGTAGGGTGGTGTGCTTCGAATTGGGGGAGAGGGGTTGAGTCAGATGTCCAACATTGTCGACGTCACCAGGCGCAACAGCGTTGGACTAGAGTTGCGAGCTCGAGCAAGTGTGGTATGGTCCGCCGGCCATTACCCTTCAACCGTGTGGTCGTGGATTGAAGATTAATTACAGGTCGGGAGCCCAAGACTGTACTAAGGTGGAATGACTAACCGGTCGACCCTTGACAACTCGCTGGTCAAGAATTTCAATAGGAAGTCTCGAAGACTTTCACATAGATGGCGCCAAGATTGTGGGAGATTTTTTTGGTTTGAAGCGGTTCAATTGGAAAGCACAATCTAATAATCCAAAGAACAAGTAGACCGACCGGGTTTACGTGAAAAAACCTCTTCTCAATGTCGAAGGTGAAAAAACCACGGGTGAGAAATGCGCTAACGAGCCAAATGAGTTACAAACTCTCACCCTGACCCACTTACAACCTGAAAGGACCGGCCTTCCAAGTGTCGACCTCTCAAACTCCCTCTAGCTCCAAAATCTCTAGAAAGCAATGGGCAACACCTCCCATTCCAGAATTCGGATCCTTTGCACTGAGGGGGTAGGTCCCCTTTTATAGTGCTCCGTGGTGACAACCGGTGTGCTCTGAACGGAGCAAAATTGATAGTGCAGTTCTGTAATCTGCGTAAATACCTCATGCGTAGGCAACGTGTCACCTTGCTGGCGTTGTGTAACGCCCCGATATTTTACGGATTAATTCAACCCGTATAATACTGGGGTGTTAGGAATAAAGACTTGATATAGATAAATTCCATCAAATATGGAATTTCTGAGCCACTTTATTCAATAACATAAGTGTTTGATATATTTATTGAATAATAAAAAGCCTAAGGCTTAAGTTAAACATCCACGCTTCATATTTCTCCTCTAACATCCTCGTAGTAAGGTGTGTAGAGCGGGTCATCCACTCCCTCAGGTTCGTTCTCCATTCGCTCCTCACCTTCTTCTGGTCCTGCAGGATCGACCTCTGTATGGTGCATAACATCTGTAGGGGGGTGAGTCTAAACCACGGACTCACCTAATGACTTAGTTTTATTCATGCTAAGACATATGTATTGAAAACAGTGAACATGACTATGAATAGTAAATAATAAAAACATTGATCACCCAATTCCCTTTTTTGCCCTCAGCCAGGGTAGGAATCTCAAGCCTTACCCGGGTACTTTTTGTCTGTAACAAGTCTAGCCCCACACCTAGGTTCTTTTAGTCCTCAGACTAGGCTAGCCCCACACCTAGGTAACTTTTTGGCCTCAGCCAGGGCTAGACACACACCCAGGTTACTTTTTGGCCTTAGCCAGGGCTAGACCCACACCCAGGTTACTTTTTGGCCTCGGCTAGGGCTAGACCCACACCCTAACAATTGATCACATATTTCAAAACTTACAACTCCATAGCAATCTACCGATATTCGATATCATATACTTAGCATGAACAAACTTAGTTAAAATCCCCTACCTGAAGCGTTGCAGACTCTTACTCCTGATGAGAAAACCTTAGGAAGGTCAATACCTGAAAATATGTTACTATAATCTATTAGTTTTTATCCTAACTTTTGCAAGGATTTTCCGAAACGTTTTCCGATGTGAACTTAATAGGTTTTTATTCTTTAAGTTTATTTTGGTAATTTCTAAAATACTTTAAATTTATATTCATTATGTAGAACTTTTCGTTATGAAACCGTGGCCGCAGACGAAACTCAATTCGGAGTTTGTTTGCTCCCGGTATGGCCAAAATAGTTGGTATTAGCGGATTTTAATTGGGTAGTCTGCCCTTAGTAAAATGATTCGGTTGTTTACAGTAATAACGTTTCTGTTTAATGAAGGCAGAGTCGTTTTATCCTAACTTCTTTGGGCTTAATGGGCTTCGGCCCACGGGTTTAAACGATTTAAATGGGCTTCAGCCCATATAATATAGTGGATTCTAATGGGCTTCGGCCCATATAATTAATTAGGGTTACTGGGCTTTGGCCCACAGAATACTAATATTAAATAAATTATTAAAAGCTAACCGGTGTTGGGTGTTGGGAGGCAGCGGCCGGCGGCGGTGACCGGCGACGGGAGGTGGCGGACTGCCGGCGGCGGTGGCGGGCGGCGGCGGGCGGTTGCCGGCGGCGAGTAGTGGCCGGCGGCGGGCGGCCGGCGGCGATTGGCGATCGGCCGACGGTGTTGGCCGGCGGCGGGCGGCAGCGACCGGCAGCGGGTGGTGGTCGGCCGGCGGTGGTTTGCGAGGGGGAAGGGTTTTTAGGGGTAGGTGGCACGGATCCCGAGATGGGCTTGAGTGAAGATCTCTTGTTGAGGGGGGGTTTATATAGGACTTTTGGGAATACCAAATGTCTCAAGGTCTTAATTGCAAAATGGTCATTTACTGCGCTGCGCGACTGCACCCGTCCAATCGGAAATGAAGGGTCGTCGGTTACTGTTACAGCTGCGCGACTGTTCCCGTCCGATCGGAAACGAAGGGTCGTCGATTGAGATGGCTTTTGGTCTCCCCATTTTTAATATAACAATTATTTCCCTTGTATTTGAATAGAAAAGCATTAACGGACTTTTGGTTAGAGGAGAAAGGTTTAAAATTCTTTTAAATGGATCCCTGGTTCGAATCCTACTATTGGCTATATATATTTATACATATATACAATTTTTTCTTTAAATTTTTAAATGCTTTAAATGAGTTCAAAACGCAAAAGTTTATATACGTTTTTTGATCGTTTCGACGAGATGAACGCAATGGTGTCGTCCGATTTTTATTTTGAATTTCTCATAAAAATTTTCTTATAATGACCTTATAAATTATTAATTTATTTTGGGATGTTACACGCTGTGTAGTTATGACTAATTAAATTTCTTGCCTTACAAGTCGACCAAAAATCTCAGGGGCGTGGGCTTGCCCGATCGAGATTTTTGGGCATAACTACTGAAGTATCTTGGTGTGTGACTTTCGGGTCAAATCTTTGCCAAAATGTCATAGCTGCCTTGGAGCAGAAAAAGAAGGGTTCCCCTCTGATTTATTAACACCTTGGTTGCTCAAGTCCCACAGGTCAACTGGTCTATCGACTCCGCTGAATTGCACGGTCGGTCGACTCCTTATGGTCGACTGGCTGGTTGACTCCTGCTGAGTTGCATGGTCGGTCAACTCCTGCTGAGTTACACGGTCAGTCGACTCCTGCTGAGTTGCACGGTTGGTCGACTCCTGTGAGTTGCCTAGTCTGTTGACTCCTCATGGTCGACTGGGCAGTCGACTCCCGCTGAGTTGCACGGTCGGCCGACTCCCGTGAGTTACCCCGTCGGTTGACTCCTTATAGTCGACTTCTCCCGGTTTGCTCTTCTTTTTTTATTTGCTAAGGTACACACCTTTTTAATGACCAAACTACTGCTTAGAGCATGCCCCTCCGTCCTTGTTGCTACATGACTCAATCCACAGGTTTGCTACAGTGATTTCACTATAACAAAAAAAAATGGACTCGATTTTACGAAAAAATAAATTTCTATGTACAGTAATTTCACTGTGCAAAAGAGTAACAATCTACACAGATTGTTACTCTACAAAGATTGTTACTCAATTTGCAAAGAGTGTTACTCTTTTGTTACAGTGATTTCATTGTAGCAATTTTTTTTTCCCGACAAGATTTTTCAAAAAAAAAAATTGTTTTAGTGATTTCACTGTAGTAAAAGAATAACAATTTACATAGATTATTACTCAACAAAATTATTACCCAATCTGCACAAATTGTTACTCTTGCTACAGTAATTTCACTGTAGCAAAAAAAATTGAATAAGATTTTATAAAAAAATTGCTACAGTGACTTTCACTGTAGCAAAAGAGTAACAATTTGCTCCAGTGCTCTTATTTGGCTAGGACCGAGGCCTACATGTACAGCTGCACGTCTTGCTCACTTGTACAGCTTACCGCAAGGTTAAAAAAGACATTTTTCTATCGAAAGGACCCAACACTTATTATCCATGTTGGCTGTCTTAATCATTAAAATCGATCTGTTAGAGGGACCTATCACACACTACCCTTTTATTTAATCCCGATCACGGGTTGAAATGGAATCTCCAATAAGATAACTACGAAATATGAGGATCTTATCCAATATAGTAAATCATGATGTCCAACGGCTATTATTTCTTTTGTTGATTGAAAAGATGTATTAACTCTTCATGCACCAGCAAAGGCCAATTTTGCTTTTAGCTTATAAATCAAGTATATAATCATCATAATGGCGGCTAGCCCGCATGCTTTTACATCGGGGTGGCAATGGGTCGTGTGTCGGGTCGGGTTCGTGTCCAAAACCTCTAGATCCAGATCCGACCTGTTTAACTCATCGTGTCTAGATCTTAAACCCGTACCCGACCCGTTTATAAATGGGTAGACCCGATAGGACCCATTTACCACACGGGTTTATTCAGTTGACCCGATCCGACCTGATCCGACTCAGCCCGACCAAACCCGATTGACCCGCTGATAATATATATTATAGTATCGGATTGCGGGTAGACCCGACCGACCCGACCCGACCCGTTTATTAGAAGGGTCTATCGTGTCGACCCGTTTACGACCCGAACCCGTTTATCCCTGACCCAGACCCGCTAACTTTGTGTCTGGTCGTATCGGGTCTGCCGAGTCGGGTCCGAAATTGCCAGCCCTACTTTTACGGGTCGCAGCCGCCCATCTCATTTTTTGAACATGGGTAACGATGGGCTCTGGCTCTTTAAGTCCTTGAAGGGCCACCTCCATCTCCCTATTTAAACCTCTCCAGGCTCCACAAGAGAGAGAGAGAGAGAGAGAGAGAGAGAGAGAGAGAGAGAGAGAGAGAGAGAAAAGAACGCAGAAAGATGGGAAGTCGCAGTGAATCAGGAGTCATTGCCTTCAGCCAAGAGCAGGAGGCCCTTGTCCTCGAGTCATGGAATGCCATGAAGAAGGACGCCGCCGCACTGGGCCTCAACTTCTTCAACAGGTCTCTCTCTCTCTCTCTCTCTCTCTCTCTCTCTCTCTCTCTCTCTCTCTCTCTCTCTCTCTGATGTTGCTGCTTGTTGATGTCAGGATCTTTGAGATCGCACCCTCTGCAGCTCGTCTCTTCCCTTTCCTGCGAGACTCCGACGTTCCGCTCGACAAGAACCCGAAGCTGAAGGCCCATGCCATGTCAGTCTTCGTTATGGTGAGACGTCCACGGATGCAGAAATATTCAATTTCATGATATTCTTCTGAGGTTTTTTTAAAATAATATTTTAAAATTTTGTAGTTAATTAAATGTAGTTGCAATTTTATAAATTTTAAAAATAATATTTTCAAAAATCTGTAGTTATTTTTTATTGCAGGTCAACGCCCAAAAGCGCTACGCAACATCGGCTATATATACTTTTTTTTTTCTGAATTTTCGATGAACATTATACCCAGGATACAATGTTTAAAACACTACAATCGAGTTGCAATGTTTAGTTTAAACATTTCATTGCACACTAGTCGGTTTTGTTGGGTATGCTGATTCCAAATAAATATTTGCATCTACAATGCAGTGGTTTGAACACTGCATTCCGGATGCAATGTTTATTAAAAAATTTAAAAAATATATAGAACGATATGCCGAGGCGTTTTTTTGGCACTGACTCACTATGTGACAATCAAAATTCATCATAATGATACTTTAAAGATTTATAAAGTTGTAATAACATCTAAATAATTATAGATTTTAAAAATATTAATTTTTTAAAAAAATCTATTTAATTCTATTGCCGTCATTGTTCTTGAAAGAAAGAAAACTATTGCAGGTCTGTGAATCAGCAGCACAGCTGCGGAAGAACGGTAGGGTTACGGTGAGGGAGACAACCCTCAAGAAGTTAGGTGCCACCCACTTGAAGCATGGCATAGCCAATGAACATTTCGAGGTATGGAATCGATGAAAATCGATGATTGATCACTTTGTTTCTCGCAAGCTAGGATCCGGCTAGTTTAATCGACATTTATGCTGGCATTTATCGCAGGTCACCCGGTTTGCGCTATTGGAAACCATCAAGAAGGCGGTCCCAGAGAAGTGGAGCCCGGAGATGAAGAGCGCCTGGGGACAAGCCTATGACCATCTGGTTGCAGCTATCAAGCAAGAAATGAAACCCTAAAGTTGTAGTCTTTTTGTCCGAAAAAATAAATTTATAAAAAAGTCGATGCAGATGAAAGCTTGACTAGACATCCGAATCGTCATTGTCATAAAGGTAAAAAAAAATCGCACTGTGCTATGGAAAAGGATCCGTGCCTGTTAGGTCTAGATCCATCAAATATCAATAAATGAGATCTTAGCTACCTTGAACAATATAGGCTATATCCTCCTCGATCAGGTATCCGTCTGACAATCCAGGAGTAGAATGTTGATTGTGACGTTCTTTTTGGTAATAAGTTGCGTGTCTTTTGTGATGCGTTGGTAATGACTTGAAATATACTTATTATGCTCTTTTTAAATGAACTTGTCAAGATCCATGCCTAACCCCTCTCACGTGAGGGTTGTCAAGAACAATATAGGCCAAAATTATACCCATCTAAAATCAAGTCCGTCCATATAAAAGCTACTCATCTAATGTGTGCGCCCAACGATCAAGACCTATAAAGACATTTATTCTGATTGCTGCCGCAAGGTAGGATACCATTAGTCCCTATAACAAAAAAAAGGGGGATTTGTGAGCCGTCCCTGACAAAGAGACCGATTAAGCTAAAGGACTGCAAAAACTTCAAATTTTCTTTGCAATGCTACCGAACCAGTGAACATCGAATCTTACCAAATTTGCTCGCCTTCGTTTCTCACCACCGTCGAACTCCACCTCTCTCCTCACCAACGGTGGTTGTTGTAGAGGTGGGGTGCGATGCAGCTGTTGAAGCGCCACCTCCTCCCTCCTCACCGACGGTGGCCGATGTCAGGATGGAGTGCGATTGATGCAGAGTCGACGATGGCAGTTGTCGGGCTGGGATGCGATACATCAGTCGAAGCCTCACCTCCTCCCTTCTCATCAACGGTGGTCACGTCGAGAGAGAAATGGGAGAAGAGAGCAGGAAAAGAATAATTTTGGATTTATTAATAATGACAGGGATTTAGGCTAATGGAAACTTTAGTAGGTCCTGTTCACGGGATAGATATATTGTCTGAGACCTCTCACACATTACCCTAGGGGTGTGCATCGGTTTGAAACCTACCTATTTAGGCAAAATCCAAACCGATCCAACCTTGATTGGTTTTGAGGATTTTCAATCCGATCCAAACCAAACTAGGAATGAAATTCAATCCAATTAAAGTCGATATGGATTGGATTGGATGGTCGATTTAGGATTTGGACCATGTACGTTCTTATTGGGCTCCCCCCCCCCCCCCCCCCCCCCCCCCCCCCCCCCCCCCCCCCCCCCCCCCCCCCTCCTCTCTTATATTAGGACCCAGTTCAAAGTTAAAAAATAATAATTGTTATCAAATCATTAGATCTAAATAAGATTTTTAACTAATTTTGAGTCATCCTATAATATTGTAATGATTGTTGGTAGCAAGGATATACGAAGAAATATAATATATTTAATAAAATATTATATGTATATACATATGTCAGTTTTGTTTGATCTACGTGTGTTTTGAATTTACAAATCCATCATCAAATCCAACCACGTCGGTTTCCAATCCGATCCGATCCATTGAGTTTGTTTGGTTTGGTCGGTTTGGATCGGACCCTGCACACCCCTACATTACCCCTAAAAAAAATATTTGTTAAAAAGAATTTCTACAGGTTCTTGAAGTGTTCTTCTTTCATTCCGGAATCACGCACAGGCTCGACGTGATTCTACACCCCTTGCCACTGGTTCTCCTCGTCGTCACCACCCGCGAGCGACGGTCCCGCCTCCCGGCCATCGCATCCACCGACGAACCCTCCTCGAACACCAGCGGCGCCACGTTCCTCCGCCGGCACCGGCACCTCCCAGCAGGGACGGCCTTCAAGAGGGCGGCGCTGGCCTTGACGGCTAGCGCGGCCAGGTCATCGGCCTGCAGGGGGTGCCGCAGCATCGACCTCGGGAGGACGAAATAGAGATGCCCCGGCCGGAGCTCGTCGTCGGCACCCACCTCGCGGACAAATCCGTCGAAATCCATGCCGTCGGAGTCGCAGACGAACCACGCGGGGTCTTCCTTCTGGAGCACGTGCGATGCCTTCACCGGCTGCTCGAACTCCCGCAGCTCACCATCCTGGAGGATCAGCTTCGCCGTCGCCGTCACCGCCGTCGTCTCCGCCGCGTCGCACGAGATGCAGATCCCCATTCAAGAAGCGGACATAATCGGGGCACCGGCCTATTGGAGATCTTGGTTTGTCCCTTCTGTTGGGGCATCTGAATCGAAAAAGATCATTTTGTAGGGGTTCAGGGTGACGTGTTGGCTAGGTGTCGGCATCATCGTATCGATGGGGATGCCAGCCTGTAAATTGTATGCAGTCATGTTGCACCGTGGGTTAAGCTAACCGGCTCCGAGTGAGAAGAGAGAGAGAGAGAGGGTTGACTTCATGCAAGGAGAGAGAGAGGGGAAGAGTTGACTTTATGCTAAAAGGTACAACAAGTTAAAAAAACCCGTGCCATGCACGGAGAGAAGGTTCTATTTGGATCGATATCATAGAAAATCTTGAGGTCCAAATACCACAAGAACAATATATTACAACTAATATAATTATGGACAATGATACCGTTGATAATACATTATTGACAATAAATCCCCGAATGCTTGGAAATAGTGATACTTGTCATCGCTTTCCACCTGATCTGGTTGCTCGCTGGTTAACTATCATCGTCGTTTGACACCATAGGTTGCCGGCTGCCACCGTCAACCACCTTTGGGCACCGTCGTCATCATTCTCAATCACCATCCACTATCGCACGCTTTTACCGTCTTCTACCATTGTTGAGTGCCTACAACCACTTCATTGCCTACATCTCTAATACTCACTCTCACCCACCCATCTATGATTATGATCACTTACATCAGAGATCTAAAGACACTTTTTACCACATAGCGTGCATCAGATAGATGGTAATCCATTTTTAGATGTCGTCGTTTGTCATTGTTGTTGTTCCTCTTTGTCATTGTCACCCTCCCGTCGATACCGCTGCCTCGCCACCACTTACTGTCGTATCAGTTGTCCACCACTCACATTTACCTTTGACTACCACCACTGGTCTTCTATCACCCACCCATCACCAATCACATACAGGGTTAAGTGTAAATCAACAAACACATGACATGTATCAAACAAAAAAACCAATACTATACCCACACCATTTGGGTAATATCTGTCCACAATGTCGTAGAAGATGTGTATCACATAGATGTTGGGAGATTAAACCGACGTCTCAAAGGGGTGCTAAGATTGTTGGAATTAAATCCTATTATCAGAGTCGCAGAAGCAAAAGATAGATCCGAGGATCTCATGGTGTATGTTTCATTACAATCTATCTTTCAAATAATCTACATGTGAATGTATGATCCTAGCATATGCGCAGACACCTTAGAGGCATATTACGATCTATGGAAGACATTCATGCATCTAATTAGGTGTTTAGAATCATCATACCTTATGGATCTTTGATCCGAAGAGAATGGAACGATGATAAGTCGCACGAGAATCGAGAGAAAAGCTATCGGATAGTACCTTGTCTTTGCAAAGAAAGGAATCCTCGAAGTCCTATCTCTGAGTGCAAAGACTACGAGCCAACGGATGATCACGTTGCGAAGATGATGACGCTCCAAAGCCTTCCCTTCTCTTTCTTTCTTCTTCTTCCTTCTCCTTTCCTTCCTCCTTTCTTCCTCTTTCTTCTTCCTCTTTTCCTTGGCCGAAACCACAATAGGGTGAGAGAGGTAGGGGCCAAATTTTCAAGGAGAAGGAGGGAGAGCCTTGGGCCGGCCTCTCCCCTCCAATATCTACTTATAAGGCCAGTCCCCTACTAGCACAAGCAAGCTAGGGACGACCCCTATAGGATAGGGATGAGGGGGGAAGGATAAAGCAAGTCGGTTAGGGCTTCTTCTATCCGTTTGACACTTTGGACGAAAATGCCCTTATATCGGCACACCGCTTATAAAGAGATAGAGTGAGACGCGCTAGTTGGAATCGAGTTCCGTCAGCGCCTATGAGCTCCTAGAATTATTCTGCTCATTTAAAGATTCATATTCAATATGTTCTGAGCCATATTCAGTAATTACCAAAATAACCCTATGACTCCTTAACACATGTGAATTAGATTCTTAGGCTTCGGGCTTGCGCTCCATCGTGCTACTTCGCATCCAATGTGTCCAACTAGGATGGAGAATAATTTATATACGCAACGATAAGGTAGAATCTTCATGGTTTAGGATCTCTAGCTCTAACCATATCCCTAATTAACTGTTCTAGTGATATACCGAAAGTTCCACTAATTAGCCCTAATCTGATTAACCCGCGTAGCCACCCAGAGTGTGACGCGAGTTGAACTCTAGTGATCCTTAACTTATGTTACTCCCTTATAACCCTGTTCTCAACTATACTCTCATAATCTTTAGTCCCTCCTATTACTGGTGCCATGATTCGACTCGGGCGGTGGGGAACACCGTCAGATCCCGATCGATCATCTGACTAGGATTTGATGACTTTTTATCTATAACACCACACACCTTCTGGTGCTATGCCTAGTATCCGGAACGTCGTTAGTTAAACTGACAACCACTCAGGCCTGGATTAATTATGTAGACAGATTGACTCATCAAAATGCACCCATCAAATACTGAACGTCAGATAACATGTAGGGATTATATGCCACTCTAGCACCAGCCGGGTAAACCAACGTACCGTATGTGATGACCAAGATCCAATAGGCCAAGAGCCAAGACTTCTGAGACTGTGATGCCAAGATGGATGATGTGAGGTGAGGTAAGGTATACAAGGCCACAAGTTAGCCCCACAATGTATGGAGAGAAGGAGATCCTGAGGTACTTATATAATTTTCCCTCCCAAACATAGAAGACGCGTTTTAAAATCATGCACCGCTACGGATTTCGTAAGAACTCCGTAGTTAAGCGTGATCGGACGAGAGTAGTAATAGGATGGGTAACCACCCTAGAAAGTACTTGTGCGAGCACGGGCAAAACGAACAATATCTTGTATGTTTGGGATGGATGTTACAAAATGGTATCAGGTTCTCCACGCAATAGGGGGGTCTAACCCTACATGAGGACGTGTAGCCCTAAGGGGAGTGGATTGTGATGACCAAGATCCAATAGACTAAGAGCCAAGACTCCTAAGGTTGTGATGCCAAGATGGATGAGGTGAGGTGAGGTGTACAAGGCCACGAGTTAGCCCCACATCGCTCGGAAAGAAGGAGATTCTGAGCTACTTATATAATTTCCTCTCCCAAACATAGAAGACGCATTTTAAAACCGTGCATCGCTATGGATTTTATAAAAACTCTGTAGTTAAGCGTGCTCGGGCAAGAGTAGTACTAGGATGGGTGACCACCCTGGGAAGTCCTTGTGCGGGCACGGGCAAAACGGATAATATCTTATGTGTTTGGGGCAGATATTACACCGTGGTATTGGATTATGGAAGGTCCACACACGTTGACACATCAAAGCACCACATAAATAGTTGGCTCAGTGTACATGGTCCCTCAGGTTTAAGAATAGATTATCTATAGTAGTAAGAAGGTTTATGCACCAGTGTCTGAATCACTGAATTATGCACCGTCTTGGTTCCTGTTCAACACGATCATCATGCTTGGTCAGGTGAATGGGAATCCTATGTTCCCGTGGTAGAGACTTCACCACATCCTCTACCTACCAACAGCTTATTCTCAGTAGTAAAACAATCGATATCACCAAAGCTGTGAACTAGTTCTAGGTCTACACAGAACCGGTCTATTGGGTCTCCCAAGTATAGATTCATTATACGCCTCAGTGGCATACTGTGGTCGCTAGGGTCCTTTATTGTATATGAATTAACATACACTAAAGTAGTATTCTAATTAAAGCAATAACTAAAGTCATCTTTATTAATGTTAATATATAAAATCCATACTAAGGACACACGAGCTATAACAATCTCACACTTGGCCTAGCAGAGAATAACAGTCTTAACTCCTATGGCATCCATGTGCTTCTTAAAAGCCTTGGTCAGTAACGCCTTTGTGAAAGGGTCCGCCATGTTATCTGTAGATGCCACCTGAGTCACTGTAACCTTCCATCGCTTCTGCAAGTCTCAGATAATATAGTATTTTTGCTCAATATGCTTACTCTTCTAGTGATATCTTGGCTCCTTGGATTGTGCTACTGCTTCACTATTATTGCAGTAAAGGACAATAGGATCTTGAGCTCCAGGTACACATCGTAAGTCCATTAGGAACTTTCTGAGCCACACCGCCTCTTTGGCCGCCTCGCACACCGTGACCTACTCAGCTTCTATCGTTGAATCCGCAATGCATCCCTGCTTTACACTCCTCCAACTGACAGCTTCTTCTCCTAATGAAAGTACAAACCCCAACATCGATCTCCTGGATTCCAGATCTACTACAAAGTCAAAATCTATGTATCAAATCAGCGTCAGTTCCTGTGAAAAGTAAACTAACTCATAATCCCTCATCCTATAAAGATACTTGAGTATACTTTTTACAGCAGTCCAGTACCCTGGACCTAGATTTGACTAATACCTACTCATTATGCCTACTGTATAGCATATATTTGGTCTCGTGCACTGTATGACATGCATCAGATTCCCTACAGCCGAAGCATAAGGTATCTTCTGCGTCTCTGCCCTCTCCTCAGGAGTCTTAGGATGCTGATCCTTAGACAATTTTATTTTATGTCTGAATGAAACTAGTCCTTTCTTGGAGTTATGCATACTGAATCTGACCAAGATAGTATCTATGTAGGCTGACTGTGATAGCAAGAGAATCCTATTCTTGCGATCTCGAGTTACCTTGATTCCCAGAACATAACTCACTTCATCCAGGTCTTTCATGTCAAATTAAGAGGACAACCACACCTTCACTGTAGACAACGTTCCAACATCATTTTCAATAAGCAGGATATCGTCTATGTAAAAAACTAATATAGTCTTATACTCCTTTTATAAACACATGGTTCATCCACGTTTTGTTCAAATCTATAAGACTAGATAGCCTAATCAAAATGTGTGTTTGAACTTTTGGATGCTTGCTTCAGTCCATAAATGGACCTTTGCAACTTGCATACCAGGCTTTCATACGATAAAACCTGAAGGCTGAGACATATAGATGTCTTCTTTCAAATCCCCGCTGAGGAATGCAATCTTGACGTCCATTTGCTATGTCTCCCAATCATAATGGGCTACAATGGATAAGAGGATCCGGATAGACTTAAGCATAGCCACTAGTAAAAAGGTTTCATCATAGTCGATCCCTTCTCGCTGGGTATAACTCTTAGCGACGGTGCCGCCGAAGGACACGGCCGCAGAACAGTTTAGCTTTGTAAGTCTCAACGATACCATCCAGACCTTTTTTTCTTTTATACACCCAACATGTTTAATTTTGTGAGGCGGTGTTACAAGTGTCTAGACCGAGTTTTAGGACATCGATGTCAGTTCTGCCTCCATGGCTTTCTACCATGCTACATGGTAAGAGGATACCATTGCTTCGTCATAGTTCAGAGGATCATCCTCCTAAAACTTTGGATCCACCAAGAAGGTTTCTTCAATGTATTTATCAGAAGCTCTTATGGTCTTCTCATTGCGACGATCTTGTGGTGGTTCCATAGGAGTCGATTCTACAGTATTGTTAATCTCAGTGATATCGACTCTCATTATGTTTTTTATCTACGTACTCCCATTAGTACCAAGCAATTCTTCAAGAACTAATTTACTGGTGGGCTTATGGTTAATTAAATAATTCTACTCTAGGAATATGGTGTTCGTCGAAATGATAAATTTTCTATCCTCATGATCATAAAATAAACCACCCTTTGTCACTTTTGGATACCCAACGAACAGATATACCATAGTCTTTGACTCCATCTTATCTCGCGTGTCCTTCCGTATATATGCTGGACAACCCCAAATCCTAAAGTACTACAGGCTTGGCTTTTGCTTCAACTATAGCTCCCAAGGAATTAGGGGTACTGATTTTGATATAACAAAGTTCAAGGTACGCTGCCGTCTCTAGGGCATATCCCCAAAAACTAGGTGGCAATATTGCATAACTCATCATAGTCCGAACCATGTCTAACAAAGTTTGGTTTCTCCTCTGAGATATACTGTTTTGTTGTGGTATCCCTGGTGCAGTCAACTGGGATACGATCCCATACTCACGCAGGTACCCAATAAATTTATCCGATAGGTATTCGTCTCCTCGATCTGATTAAAGAGACTTGATACTCTTACCCGTCTGCTTTTCTGTTTCAGCTCTGAACTCCTTTAACTTATCAAAAGATTTAAACTTCTACCGCATAAGGTATATATATCCAAACCTCGAGTGATCATCCGTGAAGGTGATGAAATACTCGAAGCCTCCTATAGTACGAACACATATGGGCCCATATACATCAGTATGCACTAACTCCAATACCCCCTTAGATCTGCTTCTTTTGACTCAGAAAGTTCTTTTGGTCATCTTGTCTTCCAAGCAAGACTCACATGTTGGTAGGCTTTTTGAAAAATCTGGACTCAAAAGTCTTACCTTAACCAACATATGAATCATATCTGAGGCTATATGTCCAAGTCTTAGGTGCCAAAGAAGTGTTGAATAATCTGAGGGATCTTTCCTTTTAGATGAGTGAATCATACAGGCTTCAGTTATGTTATCCTGTTTATTAGTGAGGTTAATTATATAGAGACCATTCTATGTCTTTTTCTTATAAACAAAAGGAACCATTCAATTTAATTGGCATACCAGAAGCATCAAATAAAACTAAAAAACCTTCGTTATTCAATAAGAAAATATAAATTAAGTTTTGTCGCAAGTACGGTATATAAAAAGTGTCTCTTAGTAATAAACTTCTTCCATCAAAAAACTGCAGAACGATATTTCCAACTACCACAGCCTCTGCCATGGTTTCGGTTCCCATGCTTAGGATGATCTTTCCATCAACCAGTTTTTTTGTTTCCTTGAACCCCTGTAAATTATTACAAGCATGCTTAGTGGAACCAGAATCCACAATCCATGAGACTGGAGAACAATTGGATGCTACAAGAGATTCCACTATGTGGATTTGAGATATACATATCTCAGCCTTCTTAGGAGCCACGCGGCAGGCACCCTTCCAGTGTCTCTTCTTGCCGCATCGAAAATATTTTTTTTTTAGGCTTCACCGAACCATTATGCTTAGGAACCTACAACTATATCTGGCCCACCTTCATGGGCTTCTTAGACTTTCTTTTTCTGAAATTTACCTTTGGCTTTCAGAGAAGTCTTTCGTTTTACGTTCAGGGATTGGGCACCTGTTTTTATCCCATCCTCTACCGCTTGGAGCATCGCTAGGAGCTCTGCTTTAATCATCTCTAACCGGTTAAGCTTAAAGTTGGTAACGAATCTCTCAAATATTCCTAACAGAGACGCAAGGAAAATATCGGTCTGGATCTCTGCATCCAAGATGACATCAAAGAAACCAAGTTCATTCACATGGCCAAATAATTTCAGCACATGATCCCGAACTAAAGTCCCCTCTATCATCTTCGTGGATACCAATTTCTTGATGGTCAAGTAACGAGTTACCCGACGACAACCCTCAAATATTTTTTTTAAATAGAGCATCATGTATGAAGCGAAGGCTATGTCTTCGACTTGCTTCTGAAGGACGGTCTACAAGAATGTCATAATATAGCACTTGCACATCTTATCAGCGTCTAGACAGTCTTTTTATTCCTTCAACTGGGCCTCAATAGCACTTGGTCCCGGTATGGATGGCTGAGGGGTACTTAAGGTAATCGAGAGTTTGCCAACCCTTAGGACGAGCATTAGGTTATACTTTCAGTCCTCGTAGTTTGGCCCCGTAAGTTTGTTATCATTAAGAATGGAGACAAGGGGGTCGAGCTTGGTCATATTTTTCTATAAACAATGGTTCAAAACTAAAATTAGGGTCTACTACAATCTATTTTATAAAATTTAAAAATACATAATGTTTACTCTAGCCGCTTTGTCTTCACCATCTCCAGTGGAGACATCCAAGAATCGAAATTCCCTGAGCTCGAGCACTGAGACTATCGACCTTGAATTGAAGATAGTATCTCAGTGAGAGTATGCATCCGCTTCTGCCAATGAGGTATTTACGACCCAGTCTTTATCAGAATTATCCATGTCAAACTGAAAGACCTCCTAGTCTCCTTTTGGCCAGCTTTATGTGACCCGCCATGTGCAGTAACGACGGCTTCATGCAAGCTTCCGGATACTTCCTATAAATCTAGGTGGTATCAGCAGGGGAGTTCATAGGCCCTCGCAGTGAAGGAAAAAGTCATCACCCACTGCCACCGGTATCCTCCATATCTCGAAGGAAACCACTAGGCGTACCAGCATGGAAGAAAACACAGCTCTCATCCGATGGAAATATTGAACTACGTACCTCCCACCCAAACCCTTAGCCAGTTGATTATGGAGGCCAGGGGCTCCACTTTAGAGGGTACCTCTTACACATCCCTTCTTTTATAAGAATTTATACATGTCTAGAAAGGTTACGACCTTCTAGACCTAGACCCTGGTCTACTGCGCTCCTACTAGAATTACAAATCTTCTCACAAAGTATTAGTACCCTTGGAAAATATCATTGTCCGTGCCTTAAATACTCAGCTTTCATATTTCTTGTAAGGATCACATTACATAGATTCCAAGGATCTCGATACTTCACTAGTCTGCTCACAATCCTAAGATCTGGAGCCTAACCTAAGGTCAATATAGAAAGAACTCCCACTAGTATGACATCTCGTTCATAATTTGATGCCTGATGTCATAGTGAACCTTATCTCATTATAGGTTTCAATGCTGGCCAAAAAGGGACATCCGACAACCTCCGTCGGACCTTAACCTAATGATGGCATAACCAAATTATGATGAGTTCACATTACCATCAAACATCAACTAGGAACGGGTATCACTTAGTGGAATCCTAACCTAACTTGGTCGCTAGGACCATGTGGGGAAATGACATCCCACTAGGGTTATCATACTTCTTATGGGATCATTGGTCAACTCTAAACTTATGCGTCTATCTCGGTGCACAGTACTCGGCTACCTAAACTACCATGAGGATTGTTATCACTTTTTTTTTTAGATAGCCACTGGATTCGCATGTGTTAGAAACATATAGAGACACTGATGAATCCATAAGCTAAGTACTAATCCTAAACCTGATCTAGAGACTAACTCATAAGCAAGACTGATAAATAATTTATCATCGGGGTTCTCTAAACACAAAGTAAAGAGCATAACAAAGAAAGCATCCAAACTGAATTAAGTCCAGGGTCTGACCCCAGAAACCTGAATAGCATAGCCAAGATATCATATTCTTCCGTTATGTATAATCTTCTGACGATGATCCCGATCATCACCAACATGCACGCTTTCGCTGGGTCCTTGCACTCTATGGTACCGCTTGCCCGAACAGTGGATGTAGCATCTTGGATCGCTCATCTCCTTTTTTGTGTAATCGAAAAACTAACACGCTCCGAGCAAGTGCTCGTTCGTGTACAATTTCGCTAGAAAAAAAAGAAATAATCCTAGAAACAAAGCCAGGGAACCAAGATGGTCAACCTTCACCCCCGCCCATCTAGTGCCTTAAAATCTACAAGCACAATAATAATCAATACATAAAAAATAAATCCGGGATCCGACCCCCAAAGATATACAATCACATATTATTATTCAGCGCGGCACCTGCAAAAAGATGTTACATAGCACAATCCATATGCATGATCTATGTTGAACCCCAATGAAAATATATGCAATCATATATTCATATGATATTTTCTCAAATTCATACATAAAATATACACCGAAGCGTGCTCTGATACCAATTGTTGGAATTGAATCCTATTATTAGAGTCGCAGCGGAAGCAAAACATAGATCCGAGGATCTCATGGTGTATATTTCACTACAATCTATCTTTCAAACAATCTACATGCGAATTTATGATCCTAACATATGTGCGGACACCCTAGAGATATACTACGATCTACGGAAGCCATTTATGTATCTAATTAGCTATTTAGAATCATCATACCTTATGGATCTTTGGTCCGAAGAGAATAGAACGATGATAAACCGCACAAAAATCAAGAAGGATGCTATCAGATATCACCTTGTCCTTTGCGAATGGAGGAATCCTCGAAGTCCTATATCTGAGTGCAAGGACTACGAGCCGACAGATAATCAAGTTGCAAAGATGATGACGCTCCAAAGCCTTCTCTTCTCTTTCTCTTTTCTTCTTCCTTCTCCTTTTCTTACTCCTTTCTTCCTCTTTCTTCTTCCTCTTTTCCTTGGCCGAAACCACAAAGGGGAGAGAGAGAGAGGTAGGGGCCGAATTTTCAAAGAGAGGGAGGGAGAGCCTTCGACCGGCCTTTCCCCTCCCCTATCTACTTATAGGGCTGGTCCCCTACTTACACAAGCAAGCTAGGGCTGGTCCCTATAGAATAGGGATGAGGGGGAAAGGATAACGCAAGTCGGTTAGGGCTTCCTCTATCCGTTTGACACTTTGGACGAAAACACCCTTATATCGGCACATCGCTTATAAAGAAATAGAGTAAGATGCGCTAGTCGGACTCGAGTTCTATCAACACTTATGAGCTCCTGAAATTATTTTACTCATTTTAAGATCTATATTCAAAATATTATGAACCATATTTTAGTATTTACCAAAATACCCCTATGGCCCCTTAACACATATGAATTAGGTTCTTAGGCTTTAGATTTGTGCTCCATCGTGCTACTTCGTATCCAACGTATTCAACTAGGTTGGGGAATAATTTCTATACGCAATGACAAGATGAAACCTTCAGGGTTTAGAATCTCTAGTTCCAATCGGATCCCTAATTAAGTTCCTTTAATCAGCCCTAATCCGATTAACCTGCGTAGCCACCCAGAGTGCGACGCAAGTTGAACTCTAGTGATCCTAAACATATGTTACTCCCTTGTAACCCTATTCTCTATTATACTCTAATAATCTTTAGTCCCTCCTATTACTGGTGCTATGATTCGACTCGGGCCATGGGGAATACCGTTAGATCCTGATCGATCATTTGATTAGGATTTGATAACTTGTCATATATAACACCACACACCTTTCGGTGCTATGCCTAGTATCTGGAACGTCATCAGTTATACTGACAACCACCAGGCCTGGATGAATTGTGTTGACATATTGACTCATTAAAATATACCCATCTAATACTGGACGTCGGATAAACTGTAGGGATTGCATGCCACTCTAATGCTAGCCGGGTAACCCAACGTATCATGGTATTAGATTATGGTAGCTACGCTGTCTGAATCACTGAACTGTGCACAGTCTTAGTTCTTGTTCAACACAATCATCGTGCTTAGTCAGGTGAATGGGAATCCCACGTTTTCGTGATAGAGACTTTACCACATCCTCTACTTGCCAATAGCTTATTCTTGGTGAAGTGACCGTCATCACTAAAGCTGTGAACTAGTTTTATGTCTACATAGAACTGGTCCACTAGGTCTCCCAAGCATAGAACCACCATGCGCCTCAGTGGCCTACTATATTTCCTAGGGTCCTTTATCATATATGACTTAAAATACTCCAAAGTAGTATTCTAATTAAAGCAATAACCAAAGTTATCTTTATTAATGTTAATACAGAAAATCCTCACTCAGGACACACGAGCTACAACAAAGATGATTATAGCAATGTGTGGGTATAACGTCGCTTTTAAATCGATTGATGTTTTCTCATGCATTGCATGGGTTTTTCACTTGTAAACATTGAATAGTTCAAGACTATTAGGAAAGATGGGGGAGGAACCCTGTGCCGCCACGACCCCCATTGTCGTTGATATTCGCAACAAACGGTTGTCACTTGACTGAAAATGGGAATAGAGCAAAAAAAAATGTCACCATCATAACTTCCACAACCATCCACCACTATCGATCTCTTCCCCTACTTACCTCTACCATCATTGGTCTCCTCCCCTTACACTATCAACTTTGTATGCCATCACTAAAAAAATAAATTATCCTTCACCACCCATCATCGCATTACCCCGCCATCGCCAACCGACATTGCCTGCACCATCGCCAGCCTCGTCGACCACTGTCGTCGTCTCTCGCTTGTCACCTTCCACCCATCTGCGCCATCTTCCCCTTCATGGCTTCATCCACCACCGATTACCGAAAAAAAACCTACGTCGTAAGCCCATTGCCACCATAGGCCTTAGCTTGACTAAAAAATTGCGAAACAGGAAAAAAAAAGAGCATGTTGTAACCGCTCCACCACATCTATCAACCATTGATGGTCTCTGTCACCTGCACCATCATCATTCCCAATCAATGTGTGCTATCGAAGACCTTCATAAGAAAAACATGTCGTCTCCCACCACCCGCACCATTCGTAAAAAACCTGTGTCGATATTCTCCGTTGTTGCCATACCAAATCACCCGCCATTGTCCACCACCGTTTGTCGTCATCGCCCATACCATCACCAACATCATTGACCACCACATGTTACAACCGTTGTAAGAATAAAATATGGCCTTGTCATCTGCTGCAACCTAGAGCTTGTCGCCCGTCCACACATCACTAACTTTACCAAAAAATGGTAAAAAGTGAATAAAAGAAGCTTAGTGTAGCCACCCATTACCGGTGGCCTCCACTGCCTACACAACGCCATTGCCATTGCCAATTGACATGTGCTTTCAATTCCCCGAAAGCAAAAAAAATAAAAAATTCATGTTGTCCATACATATATCTTATTATGGAAAGGGTTGGTCGGAAGATATCAGATAGGAGAGTAGAATAGCAGGCGAACGGGTGCAGCACGGGGCGAAAGAGATTGGAGAGAGAGAGAAAGAGATCTTGCTTTGGAAAGGGTTGGTTGGACGATGTCGGATGGGAGAGCAAAATGGCAGGCGGACGGGTGCAGCATGGGGCGAAAGAGATTGAAGACAGAGAAAGAGAGAGATCTTACCTTGGAAAGGGTTGGTCGGACGATATCAAATGGGAGAGTAGAATGGCAGGCGGACGGATGCAGCACGGGGCGAAAGAGATTGGGGAGAGAGAGAGAGAGAGATCTTACCTTGGAAAGGGTTTGTCGGACGATGTAGGACGAGAGAGCAGAATAGCAGGCTGCCGGGTGCAACAAGGGGCGAAAGAGATTGGAAAGAGATAGAGATAGAGAGAGAGAGAGAGAGGTTTCACATACTTGAAACCGTTTTCACGTAGTGGGCCCATTTTCCACGGAGTGGGTGATCCCCTCTATTTGTTAACTGCTCTCGGCAGATTGTGGGGTGCAGGGATTGGTGGATGGCTGCGATGGTAGATGAGAAGATAGAGAGAGATATTGGGTTGGTGAGTAAGATAGAGGGCTATGATCAGGTAGGAGGTAGAGAGAGGGGGAGGATGAGAGAGAGAGAGAATGGATTAGAGAGTGGATGAGATAGAGAGAAACTTCCGAGTAAGAGAGATAGAGAACGGATGGGGGAGAGAGAGAAACTTTTGGGATCTCTCTCTTTTCGTGAGGGATCTCGAAACCCGGGTTCTTTTTTCTTGTTCTTTTGATTATTTTTTATTTTAAAAAACATGGCAGATGTTGAGAGAGAGAGAACGGATGAGAGAGAGAACGTGCGGATGAGAGAGAGAGAGAGAGAGAGAGAAAGAGAGAGAAACTTCAGGGTGAGAGCGAGAAACTTTTGAGATCTTTCTCTCTCTTTGCGAGGGATCTCGAAACCCCGGTTGTTTTTTCTTGATTTTTTGCAAAAAAAAAACATGGCAGTTGTGTTGTAGTTCGTGTGTCCTGAGCGTGGATTTTATGTATTAACATTAATAAAGATGACTTTGGTTGTTGCTTTAATTAGAATACTACTTTGGTATATGTTAATATCTATATAATAAAAGACTCTAGGGAACGCAGTAGGCCACTGAGGCGCATAGTGGATCCATGCTTAGGAGACCCAATGGACCAATTCTGTGTAGAACTAGAATCAGTTCACAGCTTTAGTGATGTCGGTTGCTTCACCGAGAATAAGCTATTGGCAGGTAGAGGATGTGGTGAAGTCTCCACCACGAGAACGTGGGATTCCAATTCACCTGACCAAGCATGATGATCGTGTTGAACAGGAATCAAGACGGTGCATAATTCAGTGATTTAGACACTGGTGCATAAACCGTCTTACTACTATAGATAATCTGTCTTTAATTATGAGGGACCATGTACACTGGGCCAACCAGTTGTGTGGTGCTTTGATATGCCAACGTGTGCTGACCTTTTATAGTTCAATACCACGGTACGTTGGGTTGCCCGACTGGCACTTGAGTGGCATGTAATCCCTACAGGTTATCCGACGTCCAGTGTTGGATGGGTGCGTTTTGATGAGTCAATCTGTCCACACAATTAACCCAGGCCTGGTGGTTGTCAGTATGACTGACGATGTTCCGGATGCTAGGCATAGCACCGGAAGGTGTGTGGTGTTATAAATGACAAGTTATCAAATCCTAGTCAGATGATCGATTGAGATCTTAAGGTGCTCCCCACCGCCCGAGTCGTATTATGGCACCAGTAATAGGAGGGACTAAGGATTATCAGAGTATAATAGAGAACATGGTTACAAGGTAGTAACATAAGTTTAGGATCACTAGAGGTCAACTCGCGTTGCACTCTAGGTGGCTACGCAGATTAATCGGATTAGGGCTGATTAACAAAACTTTCAGTGTGTCACCGGAATACTTAATCAGGGATCCGGTTGGAGCTAGAGATCCTGAACCCTGAAGGTTCCACCCTGTCGTTGCATATATTAATTATTCCCTAACCTGGTTGGATACATTGGATGCAAAATAGTGCGATGGAGCGCATGCCCTGAGCCTAAGAACCTAATTCACATGTGTTAGGAGTCGTAGGGGTATTTTGGTAAATACTAAAATATGGATCATAACATATTGAATATGATCTTAAAATAAGCGAAATAATTCTAGGAGCTGATAGGCGCTGGCAGAACTCGATTTCGAGTAGCGCACCTCACCCAATTTCTCTTACAGTGTTTTACTTTTCGTGAAGGACATTTTCATCCAGGCTTCACGATAGACAGGAGAAACCCTAAACCCCCCCCCCCCCCACATCCCTATCTCTAGGGGGCCGGACCTAGCTTGCGTATGTGAGTTAGGGCCAGCCCTATTAAAGGATTGGAGGGAGAGGAGGCCGGCCCTTAGTGCCTCCCTCTCCTAAAACCTGAACCCCCTCTCTCCTCTCCCTCTTTGTGATTTTGGCCAAGGAAGAAAGAGGAAGAAGAAGGAAGAAGAAGGAGGAAAGAAGAAGAGAGAAAGAGAAGGAGGAGATCTCGCGGCTCGCCATCGCCTTCGCAACGAATTTCTCCGTGGGCTTGTAGTCCTTGCACTCAGAGATAGGACTTCGAGGATTTCTCCCTTCGCAAAGGACAAGGTGCCATCCGACAGCTTCCCTTACGATTCACGTGCAGTTCATCATCGTTCCATTCTCTTCGGATCATAGATCCACAAGGTATGATAATTCTAAACACTTAACTAGATGCATGCATGTTTTCCGTAGATTGTAGTATGCCTCTAGGGTGTCCGCATATATGCTAAGATCATAGATTTACATGTAGGTTGTTTTGTAGAATTAATTGTAATGAAACATACACCATGAGATCTTCGGATCAATCTTTTGCTTCCGATGTGAATCTGATAATAGGATTTTATTCCAATAATTGGTATCAGAGCACGCTTCGGTGTGTGTTTCATGCACGAATTTGTGAAAACATCATGTGAATATATGATGGCATATGTTTTCGTCGGGGTTCGGCGTAGATCATGCGTATGGATTGTGCTATGTATCGTCTTTTTGCAGGTGCCACGCTGAACAATAATCTGTGATTACATACCTCCGAGGGTCGGACCCCAGATTTAATTTTTGCATTGATTATTATTGTGTTTATGGATTTCAAGGCTCTAGATGGCCGGGGGTGGAGGTTG
Organism: Chamaelirium japonicum; assembly: GCA_947650365.1. NCBI lineage: Eukaryota > Viridiplantae > Streptophyta > Magnoliopsida > Liliales > Melanthiaceae > Chamaelirium > Chamaelirium japonicum. The sequence goes on from OX393550.1 coordinate 113,529,076, forward strand.
ACCACCCTCAGTTCCCTAGACATGTTTTCTAAGATTGTTTCTTTTTCTTTCTAGCGAAACTATACACGAATGAGCACTTGCTCGAAGCATGTTAGTTTTTTGATCACAGGAAGAAAGAGATGATACTACATCTACGGTTCTGGCAAGCGGTACCATGGAGTGCAAAGACCCGGCGAAAGCATACACATTGGTGATGATCGGGATCATCGTCGGAGATCGTGCAGAATGGAAGAACATGATATCTTGGCTGTGCTATTCAGGTTCAGGGGTCGGACCCTGGACTTGATTAAGTTTGGATGCTTTTTCTGGTATTTTCTTTGCTTAGTGTTTAGAGAATCCCGATGATAATTTAATTATCTATCTTTCTTGTGAGTTAGTCTCTAGATCAGGCTTAGGGTTAGTACTTAGATTATGGATTCATCGGTGTCTCTATATGGTTCTAACACATACGAATCCGATGGCTAACTAAAAGGAAAGGTGGTAACCGTCCTCGTGGTAGTTTAGGTAGCCAAGTACTATGCGTCGAGATAGACGCAGTGTTGATTTGTTTAGAGAAAACTAATGTCCCCATAAGAAGTATGATAACCCTAGTAGGAACCCCTTTCCCCACATGGTCCGAGCGACCAAGTTAGGTTAGGATTCCACTAAGTGATACCCCTTTCTAGTTGACATTTGATGGTACTGTGAACTCATCACGATTTGGTTATGCCACCATTAGGTTGAGGACCAACAGAGGTTGTCGGATGTCCCTATTTGTCCAGCATCGAAACCTGTAATGAGATGAGGTCTACTATGACATCAGACATCAAATTATGAATAAGGCATCATTCTAGTGGGAGTCCTTTCCATGTTGACCTTAGGCTAGGCTCTAGATCTTAGGATTATAAGAAAACAGTCAAGTATCAGAATCCTTGGAATCTATGAAATGTGATATTTGCAAGAAAGGCGAAAGCTGAGTATTCAAGGTAAGGACTACGATATTCTCCAAAGATACTAATGCTTTGTGGGAAGCTTTGTAATCCTAGTAGGAGCACAGTAGACCAGGGTCTAGGTCCAGGAGGTCGTGACCTTTCTAGATATACATAAAGTCTCATAAAGAAGGGATGTGCAAGAGGTTCCCTCCAAAGGGGAGCCCTGGCCTCCACAATCAACCGGCTTGGTGGGAGTTACGCAATTCGATATTCCCATCGGGTGAGAGCTGTGTTTTCTTCCATGCTCGTTCGCCTAGTGGTTTCCTTCGGGACATGGAGGATACCGGTGGTAGTGGGTGACGGTTTTTTCTTACACCGTGGGGGCCTATGAACCCCCTGCTGATACCACCTAGATTTGTAGAAAGCATTCGAAAGCTTGTGTGAAGCCGTCGTTGCTGCACATGGCGGGTCATGTAAAGCTGGCTAAAAGGAGACTAGGAGGTCTTCAGTTTGCCATTGGTAATCCTGATGAAAACTGGGTCATAAACACCCCGTTGGTAGAAGCGGTTGTATGCTCTCACCGAGATGCTGTCTCCAATTCAAGGCAATAATCTTAGTGCTCGAGCCTAGGGAATTTAGATTCATGGATGTCTCCACTTGAGGTAGTGAAGATATAGCGGCTGGAATAAACATTATCTATTTTTAAATTCCATAAAATAGATTATAGTAGACCATAATTTTTGCTTTAAACCATTGTTTATATAAATTATGACCAAGCTTGACCCCCTTGCCTCCATCCTTAATGATAACAAACTTATAGGACCAAATTACGAGGACTGGAAGTGTAACCTAATACTCGTCCTAAGGGTTGGCAAACACTCAATTGCCCTAAGTACCCCTCAACCGGCCATGCCAGGATCAAGTGCTACTGAGGTCCAGTTAAAGAAATAGAACGACTGACTAGTTGCTGATGAGATGTGCAAGTGCTATATACTGGCATCCTTGCAGACTATCCTTCAGAAGCAAGACATGGCCTTCGCTTCAGACATGCTGCTCTATTTAATGGAAATATTAGATGGTCGTAGTCGGGTAACTCGTTACATGACCATCAAGAAATTGGTGTCCACGAAGATGGTAGAGGGGACTTTAGTTTGGGATCATATGCTAAAATTGTTTGGCTATGTGAATGAACTTTGTTCCTTCGATGTCATCTTGGATGCAAAGATCCAGACCAATATTTTCCTTGCGTCTTTGTCGGGAATATTTGAGGGCTTCGTTACCAACTTTAACCTTAAACGGTTGGAGATGATTAACGCAGAGCTCCTAGCGACGCTCCTGGCAATAGAGGACGGGATGAAGGCAGGAGCCTAATCCCTGAACGTAGAATAGAAGTCTTCTCTGAAAGCCAAAGGCAAGTTTCAGAAAAGAAAGTCTAAGAAGCCTGTGAAGATGGGCTAGATGCAGTTGCAGGTTCCTAAGCAGGATGGTCCAACGAAGCCCAAAGGATAATATTTTCGATGCGGCAAGAAAGGGCACTGGAAGGGTGACTATCGCGCGGCTCCCAAGAAGGCTGAGACAGATATATCTTAAATCCATATAGTGGAATCTCTTGTAGCATCCAGTTGTTTTCTAGTCTCATGGATTGTGGATTTTGGTTCCACTAACCATGCTTGCAATAATTTGCAAGGATTCAAGGAGACAAGAAAACTGGGTGATGGGGAGATCATCCTGAGTATGGGAAGTGAGACCGTGGCAGAGACTGAAGCAGTTGGAGATGTCGTCTTGCAGTTTCTTGATGAAAGTTTATTACTTAGAGATATACTTTATGTACTGTCCTTGAAACGAAACTTAATTTTTGTTTCTTTATTAAATAATAAAGGTTTTTCAGTTTTATTTGATGCTTCTGGTGTGTCAATTAAATCGAATGGTTCCTTTGTTTGTAAGAGAAAGACACAGAATGGTCTCTATGTAATTAACTCCAATCATAAGCAGGATAACATAACTGAAACCTGTATGGTTAATTTATCTAAACAGAAAAATCCATCAGATAATCCAATACTCCTTTGGTATCTAAGGCTTGGACACATAGCCTCAGATAAGATTCACAGGTTGGTTAAGGTAGGACTTTTAAGTCCAGATGTTTCAGAGAGCCTACCAACGTGTGAGTCTTACTTGGAAGGCAAGATAACTAAAAGAACTTTCTAAACCAAAGGAAGCAGATCTCAGGAGGTATTGGAGTTGGTACACACTAATGTATTTGGGCCCATAAGTGCCCGTGCCATAGGAGGCTTCGAGTATTTCATCACCTTCACGGATGATCACTCAAGGTTTGGATACATATACCTAATATGGCGAAAGTCGGAATCCTTTGATAAGTTCAAGGAGTTCAGAGCTGAAGCAGAAAAGCAAACGGGTAAGAGTATCAAGTCTCTTCGATTGGATCGAGAAAGCGAATACTTATCGGATAAATTTATTGGGTACATGCGTGAGCATGGGATCATATCATAGTTGACTGCACCTGGGACACCACAACAAAATGGTGTATCTGAGAGGAGAAACCGAACTTTGTTAGACATGGTTCAGAGTATGATGAGTTATGCAACATTGTCATCTAGTTTTTGGGGATATGCCCTAGAGACGGTAGCATATACCTTGAACTTTGTTCTATCAAAGTCAGTACCTCTAACTCTTTGGGAGCTGTGGTTGAAGCGAAAGCAAAGCCTGCAGCACTTTAGGATTTGGGGTTGTCCAGCACATGTGCGAAAGGACAAGCGAGATAAGATGGAGTCAAAGACTAAGGTATGTCTATTCGTTGGGTATCCAAAAGGGACAAAGGGTGATTTATTTTATAATCCTGATGATAGAAAGATCATCGTCTTGATGAACACTGTATTCCTGAAGCATGATTATTTAATAGACCATAAGCCCACTGTATGTAATATCCGGTGCGTTTAATTTCAGGGCATCCCAGTTATATTATTATTTTTTTATTATTGCTAAATTGATTGTTTTGTTTTCGTATTTATGATCGTCAATGGTGTGTGCTTGAACCTGAGTTGGACCGGGCAGTGGGCCCCGGGTCCGGGTCGTTAGGCGACACTGGAGGCATGGCATGAATGTTTTGATAATTTAAATTAATTAAAATAATAGGTTTTTAGATGAGTCTGTCGGACTCGTGAGGTTTGCGCACCGGCCCGTCTCAGTGCGATGCAAGCCCGAGTGTAAGCCTTGTTTAATTGCGAGCAATGATTGTTTAACAGAGAAAAAAAAAATTTAAAAACCCAAACCCCATCTCAACCCATCCAACCCAATAACAGACCCTTTCTCTCTCTATCTCTATTTATCTCTACTAATCCTAAACCCAAACCCCATCTCAACCCACCCAACCCAATAACAGACCCTTTCTCTCTCTATCTCTATTTATCTCTACTAATCCTAAACCCAAATCCCATTCCCCTTATCATCAGCCGTTTCCCCCATCCAACCGATCTCTCTCTCGATCTCTCCTCAAATCCCACTCTCCCTCTCAAACCCGATCCCATCTCTCTCCCTCTCTAAACCGATCTCTCTCTATCAAACCCAATCTCTCTCTTTCCCCCTTCTATCTCTCAACCGATCCCTCTCTATCCCGTAGCCCATCACCCTCCGATCTCCCTCTCAATCCCGATCCCCCTGAAATTCTGATTTCCCCCTCTCATCTCTATCCCGTCAGGTCTCCCTCCCCAATAAATAGAACCACCCGACCCGACCCCCCTCATCTCTCTCAAATCTCTCACCCCGTCTGATCTCTCCTTCTCCTTCGAATCTCCCTCCCCTTTCGATCTTCCCTCTGTGGTCTGTGAGAGCGGCAGCCGACCGGGGAGGAGCAGCCGGAGGAAGAGCAATAGCCGACGACCCTCGACTGCACCAGGGCAACCTCCCCTCCATCCCCTGTTCTTTCTTTTTCTTTCTTTTTCGGCTCTGTTGAGACCAACCCGACGAACCCTGCCCTTTCTTTTTTTTTTTGTGCTAATCCGACCGGCCACCATCGACCTGTCCCTCCCTTCATTGCAACGTCTGTGTCTGATGCTCGATGGCCCAACGAGCCCAGTCGACCTTTGGCTTTGCATGACCCCTAACCTGCCGGTTTTGGCCGAGCACCCGAAGCCAAAAACCTAGGGTAGAATTGTTATTTTTCTTTTTGGTGGTATTGTTGTTGGCAGTCGGCCCGATGGCAGATTCACCAAGCCAAACCAGGTCACACCCGAACAACCCTCGTACCCATCCGGTCGTTCCCAGATTCGACCCAACGAGACTAGTTAATTACCCCCGATCCGATTTTAGACCCTGTAAGGTCCTTAGGTTTGTCTGTAAATTATTTTCTGAACCCAAAACCCTAGCCCGAGGACGTCTTGGGCGAAAGACGAACCGAGCCCCGACTTGGCTTTCTCATCCTTGTAGGGACCCACCGACTTAGATTTTCATATATGCTCGTGTGATTGAATTACTAGTTTGTGCCGGGACAATCCAGCCGTGGACGGAGCAGAGGCCAGAGACAGGAGTCCGTGCACGTCGACCAGGTGACACAGCACACTTTCTTTAATAATTAATAATGTCGATATAGAAATTAAGGGTAGGTATCCATAACGCTGCATGCGGGTCCCGTCGGATGTCATCGCATGTGGTCGAGTGGACCCCGCCTTGCATGCGGAGTCGCGAGTCCGGCGACACATGCATAAAAAGTTAATAATTTAATAATAAATATTCTATTGTTTGCATGGACACCATAGATAGGTATTCCCTTAAAATGAATAAATAAATAATTAAAGAATTATCGGGACCCACCCTCCTGAGGGGAGCGTGGTAACCCTAGTAAAGGGATTTTGGGCGAGAGTGCTTTATGATATTTAATTATGATGCTGGGTTGTGAGTGGGTGCGAATCCCGGTGTAATCCATCGAATATGATTAAACACTGTTTAGTTCCTTTAATGCCATATGGTATGTTAATAATTGTTAATGTACCTAGTTAGAGGGTAGGGACCCCGTGCGCGCAAGGGTCGTGAACCACCTTGCGCGTACAGCCGAAGTTAAGTAGGTTAGGGGTCACGGGCAAGGGTTATGGTAAAGCCAATAGGAGGTTCCCTCGAGTAGGGATTGGCCTAGCAACCCTGTCCCGGGGAGTTGAAGTCCCCATAGTAAAGCAAGTTGGGCGGTAGAGCTCCACCGTGAAAGACGGGAAACCCCTTATGATCATCTGGGTGAATTGTGCATGGAGTTGGTGGATGCACGGCGAGAGAGTTGGCCCTCTACATCGAAATAAAAGGCCCGATAGTAATGCCCGACCGAGGGCAGGTTGAACAAAATATCCGGGGTTCATGTTTGAATGTGTAATTGTTTGATTTTAAATTTTGAATTGTATGACTGTATACACGATAACCTAGTGACATTAGGATTTGCATGTGAATATAGAAATTGTATGGACACATAGGACATGATTGAGAACATAGCTTGACAATTAGGTTAATCAATAAATTGTCTTAAAAATTGAGTATTGTTAATTATTAAAATTGTTAGCTTGTCACTAGCCATTTATTTGGTTAATCTCCCAAATGTATTTTTGGGGGCTACTCATTCCCACGAGTAGACTCTTCTGCAGGAGCGGAGGCATCGGAGCAGCAATAGGAGTCCAGTAAAGCTCCACCGTGAAAGACGGGAAACCCCTTATGATCATCTGGGTGAATTGTGCATGGAGTTGGTGGATGCACAGCGAGAGAGTTGGCCCTCTACATCGAAATAAAAGGCCCGATAGTAATGCCCGACCGGGGGCAGGTTGAACAAAATAACCGGGGTTCATGTTTGAATGTGTAATTGTTTGATTTTAAATTTTGAATTGTATGACTATATACACGATGTCCTAGTGACAGTAGGATTTGCATGTGAATGTAGAAATTGCATGGACACATAGGACGTGATTGAGAACATAGCTTGACAATTAGGTTAATTAATAAATTGTCTTAAAAATTGAGCGTTGTTAATTATTAAAATTGTTAGCTTGTCACTAGCCATTTATTTGGCTAATCTCCCAAATGTATTTTTGGGGGCTACTCATTCCCACGAGTAGACTCTTCTGCAGGAGCGGAGGCATCGGAGCAGCAGTAGGAGTCCAGTAACGAGTTTAGAGTTGCAGCTTTTTCCTTTTAATTCTAGTATGTCGATTTTAACAGTAGTCTCTTTCATTCGATGTAATCGAATTGGATTGGAATAAGATTTTATTAGTTAGTTAGTTTGATAAGTGGTAATGTGCCAGCTGAATTTCTTTGGGTAGGCCTCTCCTCAAGGCCCCAAGCCTAGGTTAGATCACCACAAAAATATAAGACGAATAATTGACCTAATTTGACAAGCCCAGTAGATAGGACCTCCAGACAGATGCACCGAGTGTTCGGGAGCGGGTGAGATACTCGGCTCGCCGTCGGAGGCTTGAGCCTTGTGCTCCTTTAGAGGATATTCTGTCAGTATGTTGTGACACCGTTGGGTCGCATGTACTGAAAGGATATCCCCTTTGCAGGTCGAGCCTGGCCTAATGTTCTCTCAGTTGATAAATTTTAGTTCTAAAAGAAATACAAATATTTTCAAGTTTCAAACCATCCTCTTTCGTTTCTTCCCCTTCTTTCATTTGCTTGTGTGTGAGCGTAGCAGGAGCCCAGTGAGAATCCTAAATTGGCATAGTTAAGTAACTATACCCAGAATCCTCTTCCTTTCTCACCTCACACCCCAAGAATTGGTCTTCAGATTTTTAGGGCGTGACACTGTATGCGCGGAAAAAAGATACGGGTTGTCTTTATTGCACAAAACAAGATTACAAGGGTGCGCCGGGACCCGAGTGGCTCGGGTGTGGCGAGTCCGGGTGCGGCGAGTGTTGATCAGGAAATTGTAGTAGAGATCCTCTGGAGGGTCCCTTTGATCCGCGTCTCCACGTGGTATTCGTGCGAGAGCTCTGAAGGGGTTGCCCAGGACAGAGGTCCTTACAGGGTGAGGATTTTTTGAGAGGCTAAGGAGTGTCCGCCGTGGGTTTTGTCCCTTCCGTGCTTCGCGCTTTCTCGGCTAGGGGGTCTTCGGCTTCGTTCCTCGGTCTTCGTGTCTTCCTCGCTCCTTGCTTGACCTCAGCGTCCTTGATCGTCGGTTCACGGCGTCGATCGTGCTTTTAGCGTCGGCTTTGGCTTCGACTTTCGGCTTTAGCTTGGCTTGGGCGTGGCTCTGGCTTTTGCTTTGCTTTGGCACTTGCACTTGGACGTAGACGGGGAAGACTTGCGATGCTTTCGTTCTTCTGGACTTCGTGTCGTATCGGCTAGAACGTGCGGTGCTTTTGCTCGAGACCGGCGTAGTCGCTTGGCTTTGGCACTTGCGTTGCTTTGGCACAGGCTTTGTCGGGGCTTTTGCTTTGGCTTCTTGCGTGGGCTTTAGCTTCAGCATCAACTCGATCTTCTTCTCGAACGACGTGGGCTACTTCTTCAGTGCTTCAACGGTTTGGGTGTCGGCTGGACTTCTCTTCTTCTTCGGGCTTCTTTGGCGTGATCGGAGTCGAACAATGCTTTTGAAGATAGTGGGGGTAGCACCGATCTCCGTGCGACGGTTGTAGCGCCGGCTTTGCTTCGAAGACAATGGGTGTAGCGACGCTTCAGGTAGTCTTCTCTAGACTTTCTTCTTCGTGGATGGAGCAGACGTTTGTCGAAGGCGACTGGTCGATGACGCTTCGTTCCTCTTCTTCGGGCTTTGGAGCTTGATCGGAGTTGAGGGTTTGTTGGAGCCGACGGGGTAGTGCCGCTCCGAGCTTCTTCTCTGGCCTTTTCTTCTGGCATCTTCGGAGTCGAAGGATCTTCTTCTCCGAGCTTTCTTCTTCGTGCACGGAGTCAAAGGCTTGATCTTCTTGTGCAAGGGTCTTCACGTTGATGAGGGCTTTCAATGGACTAAGCCGATCCCAAAGGGACAGGCTTGCCCGTGCCTCGTAAAGCCTTGGGTCGATGAAGAAGCGTCTCCTTTTCTGCAGAGCTTCCTCGATTCGTCTTCAATCTTCGACCCTGGCGACGGTTGTAGCGTCGGCTTCTTCTCCGGGCGTATTTGGCGTAATCGGAGTTGAAGGCTTTGTTGAAGATGACGGGTGTAGCACCGCTTCTCTTCTTCTCCGGGCTTTTGGGCTTGATCGGAGTCGAAGGCTTGTTGGAGACGAAGAGATAGTGCCGCTCCGATCTTCTTCTCCGGCCTTTGCTTCTGGCGTCTTCGGAGTCGAAGGGTCTTCTTCTCCGAGCTTTCTTCTTCGTGCACGGAGTCGAAGTCTTGATCTTCTTGTGCAAGGTTCACGTTGATGAGGGCTTTCAATGGACTAAACCGATCCCGAAGGGACAGGCTTGCCCGTGCCTCGTGAAGCCTTGGGTCGATGAAGAAGCGTCTCCTTTTCTGCAGAGCTTCCTTGCTTTGTCTTCAATCTTCGACCTCTTGAGCCTTCCCCCTCCCCCTCTATTTATAGGCAAAATAAGGGGGGGAGATATGGAAAGTTTTAATTTTAAATCCCTTTAATATCTCCCCCATAATTGCCATAGATTTATTCTTCAATTGAAGAGAGGAATAAACATTTATTTGCTTTCCTTTCCTAGCGGGGTAATTATGGCTGGATTTTGCACACGAAATCGACGGCGACCCGGCTCTTCTTCTTGTCCGTCGGATCGAGGGATCGGCGCAGATCCGTGTGTGAGCAGACGTCATACGCATCCTCCCCCCGCGCATGGCGATAGTTCTTTCCTTTTCTTTCTTTTCTTTCCTTTTCTTTTCTTTCCTTTTTCTTTTCTTTCCTTTCTTTTCTTTCCTTTTCTTTTCTTTCCTTTCTTTTCTTTTTCCTTGCAAGGCCGGCAGGCCCCCATGGGGTTTGGATCCCTACTAGGGGCCGGCCCCCATGGGGTTCGGGTCCCTAGTAGGGGCCGACCGGGTGGGCCACACTTGAGGGTGGGCCCGCCCGGTTCCCTTGTCGGGTGCGAGTCGGGTCCGGGTCCGCGTCGGTGCGTGCTAGTCGGGTCCGAGTCGGAGCGCGCGTCGGGTTTGTATCCGCGTAGGTGTACGCAAGTCGGGTTCGGGTTAGACAAAATTCGTGTGTCTACAAATGCCCCCTCAAGGACGAGTGTGTCGATGAGAACGTGTAGGGTTTGGACACGTAGGAATCGTAAAGCACTTGTCCTTGATTCCTTTTGTGGGCGGGGTTGGGGGTCTATTTAAGGACCCCTACCCCTTTCATCCGACATTCTGCTTCTTTGCGAAGGTTCCACCGGCTTCTGGAGACCGCCGTCGGAAGAGAGTTGCCTGGGGTTGCACGCGACTTGCTCCGTCTTCCCGGTGTCGCCTCTTTCGTCGGCGGCGATGGTGCGCGATTTGGAGGTCGTTGTGAAGACGGGCTCGAAGCGACGATGCTGCGAGGACCGAGGCGAGGAGGATGGAGGAGTGCGGCTGAGGTGCGGGTCTTCTTCGCCGCCTCTCTCTTTCTCTTTCTTCTTCTTCTTGTTCTTCTTCTTCCTTTTTTTTTTCTTCTCTTTCTCTCTTTTTATTTTCTTATCTTCTCCGGGTTCGGCCCGTGGGAGTAGCAGTGGTAGCGGCGCGCGGGCGCGGGCCTGCGGGCGGTGGCGACCGGAGCGGGCGTGGGCGCGGGGCGTGCGGCGTGCGGGTCTGCAGGCAGCGGTGGCCGTAGCGGGCGCGGGCGCGGGGCCAGCAGGGCGCAGGCCTGCGAGCGGTGACGGCCAGAGCGGGCGCGGGCGCGGGACGTGCGGTGCGCGGGCCTGCGGGCGGCGGCGGCCGGAGCGGGCGCGGGGCCAGCGGGGTGCGGCACGCGGAGGCGGGCCTGCGGGCGGTGGCGAGGTCGGGTTCGATGGCTGTGGCGCATGCGTGGGGTCCGAACGGGTCGGCGACGGGGTCCCGATCGGGTCAGAGGCGAGGTCCGGCGGCTTCGGGGTGCGCGTGGAGTCCCGATTGGGTCGGAGGCGAGGTCCGGCGGCTTCGGGCACGAGGAAGAAAGTGAAGAATGAGGGGGGCTACGGGGTTCCCCCCCCCCTCCCCCTTTTTTTTTCTTTCTGTCTCGTGCTCATTGGGGAGAGGGGGCCGTGGGCCCCCCTTGCCGATTCTCCTTTTTTTTTTTTTTTTTTTTGCGCACACTTGCCTTGACTTGCTTCCTTTCCTGGTTCTCCAGGATTCGCGTCTTCGAGAGCTTGACTTCGCCGGGGTGGATAGCTGAGGACCTCTCCGACGGAAGGAGGTGCCTTCACTTCCCCCTTACTCGGGTATACCGTTATCGCAACTCGAGGCGAGAAGACCTTCTGTCGTTGCTCCGTATTTTTATCCACGAGCGCATCACAGAGGATGGAGTTGCCGACGCGACTTGTGGGATGCTGAAGCTGAGCGAGAAGATCTATACCAACGAAGGGATCTCCATGAAGCTCCTCCATCCAAGTTTGAGTACTCCTTTCCACCATTGTGATGAAGATTTCGTGCCTACTTCGATTGTTGCCTCGAAGATATGCTTCCGATTGACCCGATGGGGTACCGACTCTTGGCCTCGGGGAGACGTCCAATACCTTTGCGGTTTTCGTGAATAGATGGGCGAGCTCTACGAGATCTTTGGCACGGAACCCGAGATGAATTCATTGGCCAAGTTTCTGGCGCCGGCTCGTCGAGAATACAGCCGTCCTGCGGGGATGTATCGCGCACTTTGTGAACTCTGGTGTCCGGCCACCAACACTTTCCTTACTGGAGCGGGGGAGATAGGAATCTCACTTCGCGACGTCCACATCGTTTCCGGATGCCCTGAAGTACGGAATTACTACCAGGAGGAGGTGCCAGCTTTGAAGGATCTATCGGACAGCAGCTTCACTCCGAGTTCCTGCCTTCTTCTGTTCAAGGCATATGCCATCATCACGGCTCGGGATCAGTCAGATCAAGTGCGTCCTTCTTTTTGGGTTGACTTTTGGTTCAGAGGCGAGTACAGGTCCCCGGCACCTTCGACTCACCCGATATGAAAGGTCGCTCAAATAAAAAGGCCTCCACTTCGTTCTTTTGTGAGGCCCATTGAGTCCTTGGCTCGGGAGAGGCATTCAATGGAGGGAAAACAGTGTCCCTGGAAAATCCTCGGCCTGAGGCTCGACAGCGAGGAGTGGCGGGCGGTTTATCGAGCCGCCGGGCTGGTTATCTTTCTTTGCCGGTTCGTGCTTCCCTGTCCAGACGAGGTCATCCGTTCGGGAACCTTTCTTGCAGCTTCCAGGATGGCGAGAGGGGAGCTTTTCAATCTAGCCCCGGCCATCTTATGTGCCTTGTACCGGGGTCTCAGCGGGACTTATTAGGACTTGTCCAGTTCGGATAATGCCAAGGAGGAGCTTGGTCGGTCTGCTGCATTCGGACCTCTGCACTATTTATATGGCTGGATAGCTCTACACTTCCCAAAGGGAATCTTTGCCAGACGCGGGCATCCAGCCGACCTGCCGTTCATGCCCGGGATAGGAGGGACCTTAAACGCTTTTATTAGTTGGGAGCGCCCGAGGGAGTGTGCTTGCATTCTTTTGCGGAGGATGGGAAGCGCCGACTTTGAATTTCTGTCAGAGTATTCGGTGCTGCCTTTGGAGAGGTCGACTGTCTACGACAACGAGGAGCTCCCGGACAGCTTGTTCTGGAACATGGTCAGTTGCTGCCCTGGCTACTTGGTTTGGCGCAAGGGGGATGTGGTGGAGGTGGAACAGTACTCCCCTCACCGCTTTGCTCGCCAGCAAGGATTTCGACAGGAAGTTCCCGGTATGCCTCAGCAGTTGCAGGGGCGTGTTAGTCCGCAGGAGGGTTACTGTCTCTGGGCTTCTCTCTACGCTCGATTGACTGGCGGCAGCTTCTTCCCTAGGACCAAGTCCGGATTTCGGGACGTCGCCACTCCGGAGTACTGCAAGTGGATTGAAGGGCGAGTTTCCCCTTTGCTTGCAAGTCTCCCGGTTGACGTCCTGACGAGCAGTGAGTTCAAAAACTTTTGTTTTGATCCTACTGCGGGAGTGGAAGATCGTCGCTTTCGATTGGGGCTTTAGAGGGCATAGAAGAGTTGCAGCCGTCTTTCAAGTGCTAGCCGTGTTCCCACTGTGGCTCCCGTGTTAGAAGCCAACCTTGCTAGTGCCCTCGGGTTATCTTTTCCTCCGAAGGCTGCTGTTGAGGGTGCCCCACCCAAAAGGCGAAAAGTGTGCATTCCACGCGGGATGACTTCGAGGGTCCCTTGTCTGGTGGAGGATACCGAGGAGCCCGGACTTCTAAAAGATGAGGTGATCCCTCCGTCTAGAGCTGCCTCGTCCGACCTCGCAGGTATGGAGTTCTTTTTGTTTTACTTCCTTTCTATGCTCGGGAAGTTCCATCATGCTGAGTAATGTATTCCTTCTGGACAGATTCCGTTATAGTGGTAGAGCGCGGGGCAGACTCTCCGAAGGCATCTCTCGGGCATTCGTCTACTGGGGCCGCACGGGAAGTGCATGGGGCATGTGGGCTAGATGTTCCTCCGGACGATCTGGACCTCCTCGAGGTTTGTGGGGAGAACTTCCCTAGCGGTGATATTGACTTGGATGGCATTGACATCGATGCTTTATATTTTCACGAGGAAGCCGAAGTTTCAAGTGTCGACAAGCGGCGTTCCCCGGTTGCTGTGCCCTCGTGCCCGTTGGAGGAGACGGTTGTTGTAGCGGTAGCGGCGGTTTCTCTAGTTCTGCCGCCCTCGTTAGCGAAGGTGGTTCCTGTCGCGGCTGCAGCGGGAGGAAAGGTTTTGCCCACTTACTCTGAGGCACCTTGCCCGAGCTTAAGGCCGAGGAGCAGAATTTCAGAGTTCCTTCTTGCGAGCTGCCGGCAGTATATCAAGTCAACGTTGGAGCCTTTTCAAGATGCTGGCTTTGGCGCCCTCCAGGACTGGTGGTCAACGGACAGTGCAGAGTTTTGTGCGAGCATGGAGGAGTTCAAAGTCAACAGTTCTTTTTTTGTCGCTCAGATGAACCTGCTCGTGACCGATAGCGAGGCTTATCACTCTCGGCGAGCTTTACTGGAGGGGAGCTCCCCTTCTGAGCTGGAGGCCGCTGAGGCGAGTTTGTTTCAGTCAGAGCACCAGCTTGCGGAGGCCGCTTCCAGCCTGTCGAAGGCTCAAAAGAAGATAGAATCGGTGCGCGCCTCACTTCGGAAGGCAGAGTCTCGTCTGGAGCGAGCTGAGGCTGCGGAGAGCGCTTTGAACGCGAGTTACTTGAAGCAGCGGTCAGACTTGGAGACCCATCGTGAGCTTCTGGCCACTCATCCCGTGGAACTTCAGCGAGTGGAGGCTACTAGAGAGGAGTTACTGCGCCGTCTTCAAGCTCTGGATACCTTCTTTTAGTTGCTCCTTGTCTGGTTGTTTTGCATTGTAGCTTTCTTTTTGGAACTTATGCCATGTACCACCTTTTCTTCACTATCTAATAATATTGCCTTATTCTGCCGTATTTATGCATGGACCCTTGTTGTCTCTTTTCTTTTGGTCGGACTGAACCTGAAGTAACTTCTCAGGCTGCCTACGTACCCCCCTAAGAGAGATCAAGTCGCACGTAGTTCTTTTTTTTTTTTTTTTTTTTACGCAAGGGGTGTGGCCTTTCTTTAGGCATAGTACCTTTTGAGGTACTTGCCGTTGATAGGGCCGAGTGTCAGCCCTTTTGGCGTGGTGAGGAGATAGGCGCCGTTGGAGTAGACTTCCTTGACGGAGTGCGGGCCATCCCATTTGGCATCAAATTTCTTCCCTCCTCGATGCGAGAGGATGATGGGGCGTTTGACTGCCAGCACCAGTTCCCCCATCTGGAATGATCGAGGACGGATCCTCTTATTGAAGGCGCGAGACAGTCTGGCCTGATAACACTCCAGACGTTGCTGAGCTTCGAGGCGTCTATCGTCCAATACTTCTAATTCTGCTAGACGGAGCTGGGCGTTGTCGTCGCTGGTGAGGCCTTCTTGGATTGCTACCCTGAGCGATGGGATCTGGAGCTCGAGCGGAAGAACAGCTTCTACACCATAGATGAGGGAGTACGGTGTTGCTTGCGTCGGCGTACGAAAGGACGTCCGGTAAGCCCATAGTGCTTCGCCCATGTGTTCGTGCCAGTCTTTCTTCATCTTCGAGACGGTTTTCTCCAGCAGCTTGCAAAGAGTCTTGTTGAAAGCTTCCGCCAGACCGTTGACCGAAGCGTTGTGCATCGTCGAACAATTCTGCTTAATGTTGTATAATGTGCAAAACTGGCTGACGACAGCATTCTTGGATTGCTTCCCATTGTCTGTTACGATATAGCGAGGAACTCCATATCGGAAGATGATATCATTCTGGATGAAGCTGATGACGGAGTGCTTTGTAACTTCCCGCAGAGGTGTTGCTTCAGCCCATTTGGAGAAGTAGTCCGTTGCCGCCAGAATGTACAGATGCTGCTTGGATGATTTGGGCAGGGGGCCGACAATATCGAGTCCCCATCCGTCGAAGGGCCATGATGCGATTGTCGGGTGCAGAGGTTCCGGAGGTTGACGGATGTAGTCCCCGTGCAGTTGGCAAGCGTGACATCTTTTTGCGTATTCCAAGCTGTCCTTGATCATGGTGAGCCAGTAATATCCCATCCTCTTGACTCGAAAGTGGAGCTTCGGGCCAGACTGGTGTGAGCCGCAGATTCCAGCGTGTACTTCTTCCAGTGCTGCTTCTGCCTCTTCTTTCGCGAGGCACCTCAGGAGTGTGCCATCGTAGCTTCGTCGATATAACTCATTGTTGAAGTGGTAGAACTTCAAAGATCGTCACCGGATGTCGACTCTGCGCTTCGGATCTTCGGGGAGTTTATTATGGATGAGGTAATCCACCAAGGGTTGCCTCCAGTCTTGCTCTTCAATTTCGAGGACGTGCACCGCGTTGGTTTGAACTGGGATTTCGATCGGACCTTCTTCTTAGGTGATCACTATTCTTCTACAGATGGGGACGATGAGCTGACCTTCTTCTGGGAACGGGAGTGTAGCTGCCAGATTTGCGAGCGCATCAACTTGCTGATTGAGGTTCCTGGAAACGTACTGAATGGAAGCAGCCTTGAGGTTGCCGAGGAGTTCCAAAGCTCGCGCATGTAATGGCACCAGGTCTTCTTTGTTGACTTCGTATGCCCCCAAGACTTGTTGGATAACGAGTTGAGAGTCACCAAAAATCTCGAGTCTTTGAAGCTTCATTTCGTCGGCCAGCTCGAGCCCGATGAGCAAAGCTTGATATTCTGCCACATTGTTAGAACATGATTCCGACAATAGGAATAAGAAGGGGAGTATTTCATTGCCCGGAGTGACAAAGATGACTCCGGCTCCCGCTATGTCTTGCCTTGCTGCACCGTCAAAGAATATTTTCCAGGATGGGGCGGTGTCGATGGAAAACACTTCTTCATCTGGGAGATCTTCTGATAACTCCCATTCCGCCGGGAGAGGATATTCTGCGAGGAAATTTGCAAGGGCTTGCCCTATAACCGCTTTCTGTGGTACGAAGGTGATATCAAATTCGAGGAGAAGCAGCGCCCATTTTGCCAAAGACGTCCGGAAAGCACTTGTCTTATCATGATGTACTTGAGGGGGTCGGCCTTCGAGACGAGTCCGACGGTGTGAGCCAGCATATAGTGTCGCAGCTTTTTTGTGGCGAAGATGAGTGCCAAGCAGACCTTCTCGATCGGGGAGTAATTTAGCTCTGCGCCGATGAGAGTGCGACTCAAGTAGTAGCAAGCCGTCTCCTTGCCAAGCTCATTGTTCTGAGCCAAGAGTGCCCCCAAGGATTGTTCATGGGCACTAATGTAGAGGATTAGCGGCCTTTCTTGAACTGGTGCTGATAGGACTGGCGGCTTCAGTAGATAGGCTTTGATGTTTTGGAGTGCTTCTTGGCAAGCGTCGTCCCATTTGAATGGTGCTCCTTTCTTCATGAGGCGATTAAACGGGCGACATTTCCCAGCTAGGTTGGCGATGAATCTTCGGATATACGCCAAGTGCCCTTGGAGGCCTCTGAGGTCTCGTATTGTCTTCGGCGCAGGCATATTGACGATAGCATCTATTTTGGATTGATCTATCTCAATACCTCGATGTCGTACGACGAAGCCGAGGAACTTGCCTGAGGAGACTCCGAATGCGCACTTGAGTGGATTCATGCGGAGTTGGTACCTTCGAAGCCGTTTGAAGATTAGCTCGAGATCTTGTAGATGCGCCGACTTCTTCTTGGATTTTACTACGAGGTCGTCGACATAACACTCCATGTTTTGATGAAGAATGTCATCGAAGATTTTCTGCATAGCTCGCTGGTAGGTGGCTCCTGCTTTCTTCAAGCCGAACAGCATTACTTTGTAGCAGTAGATTCCTTTCGGTGTGCGAAATGCCGTGAGCTCTTCGTTCTTGGGTACGATTCGAATCTGGTTGTAGCCAGAGGATCCATCCATGAAAGTTAGCACCTCGTGGCCTATCGTGGCGTCTACCATTAGCTCCGTGATTGGCAAGGGGAAGTCATCCTTCAGACATGCGTTGTTCAAATCTCTGAAGTCCACGCACACCCGGATTTGGCCATTCTTCTTTTTGACTGGGACAACGCTAGAGATCCATGTCGGGTACTTGACCTCTCGGATGAAGCCGGCTTCGATCAACTTGTTAACTTTGCCTTTTATTTAGGGTACCAGTTCCGGCCGGTAGCGTCTTTGTCCTTGCTTAATAGTGCTGCCTCCGTATTTGACACTGAGCTGGTGCACTGCGATTTTGGGATCGAGGCCCGGCATCTCCTTGTAGGACCATGCAAAGACGTCTCTGTATTCTTTAAGCAGTTTGATATATGCGACTTCCTCTTCAGGAGTCAAGAGTGTACTGACGAATGTAGGTCGAGGCTCCGTTTCTGTGCCCAAATTAATTTCCTTCAAGTCATCAACGGTGGACTGCCCCCCTTCTTCGAGGACTGGCGGGGCCTCTAGCAACTCGTTGTCCGAAGGAAAAGAAGTACTGTTGTCAGTTTGATTAACGGAGATGTAATAGACGGCTGCCATGGGTGGGTGTGTGGGTGTTGAAACGATGTCCTCGACTGACATTCCCAGACGATCGAATACTGACTTCTTCTTTGATTACTTAACTGGCCCGAGTCTTTCGAACATGGATGTACGCTTTAGATTCGACCGGCTTCAATCACTTTTGTTTTGCTTCTGGAGCAAGGCTTGGCATCGAGCCCGTCGCCGTCTTCGTTTGCTGTCGGGACGGCTTGCGTAGGCAGAGCGTGCATCGGAGATTGTCGATCCTTCAGCTGCTTCGTCTACCATCTTCGCCCCGATGTAGTTGGAGGTGAAGGTCTTCTTCGCTGCAATCCTAACGACCATCGGAGTTTGACTGGAGCCAATGCCTCAGCGGTTCAGGAGAATTTGTTTGCCATTTTGAAACAACCGAGCTTGATTCTTCGTCATCCCATGTGGAATGGCTACTGGGGGAAGTGTGCCCATGGCGCTATCTTTGTTGTAGCTGGCTTTGAACAGCAACTTGGCAGTGTTTTGCCCCCAACTTCCTTTCGGCTTGAATCCAAGTTGATTGGGGTCGACTGATTCGACAGATCTGCTCGGGTTCGGAGCTTGCGTCAGACTGGGTAATGGCAACGTCATTTCCTGCAGAGTAACGACATTGGCCTGCGATAACGGCGGGGCCCGTTTTCTTGCCGGTGTAGAAGGCGATCGTTCAGATTTACGAAGCCACTGAGGCGCGAGATGTAGAACTGGCGTCGTTTGGACGGGCAACGGGGTCCTCTTGACTCGGAACTGATGCGCATCTTTTGCCTAGATTTTGGCGCTTCTTGGACCTCAAGTCTTGCCTTGTCGGAGGGTGGCACCGGATTTGCAGGAAGAGGAGTCTTATCCCGATTCACTTCTTCAGTCTTCTGAGCTCGAGGGGCTTTAGCTGGAAGGACTTCCGTGACTAGGTCTCTTGCTTGGTAGAACTTGGCGTCGGCCAAATGTGCCTCGGCCTCATTGAATGGCTTGTCATTAGCAATTATGCATTTCTCCATGCCTTCTTCGTAGTACTTGAGGCACTGGTGCCAGGTGGATACTACGACGTCATTCTCGTGTAGCCATGGCCTTCCTAACAAGAGGCGATATGACGTTTGGCAATCGATAATGTGGAAGAGGACCGATATATCTAGCAGGCCGATGGAAAGCTTCAAACGGATGATTCCGACGGTGGACTATCCGCCCTAGTTGAACCCATGAATGACCAACTGACTGGGCGAGAGCTGGTCATTGGTGATGCCGAGTTGCCGCATTGTCTAGATAGGCATGATATTGATGGCGGAGCCACAGTCCAGCAAAATTCGGTTTACCGGCTTCTCTTTGATGTATCCCGAGACGTAGACAGGCCGGTTGTGCAGTCGCGTTCCGAGTTGCAAGTCCTCATCTGAAAAGGTTATCGTTGCATCGCACGAGGCCACAGTTTTGCCCTTCTTGTCATCCTTCCTTTTCCTCTTGTAGCTATCTGGGTCGGCCAAGGCCGCAGCCATTGCCAGGCGAGCTTTCTTCGGAAGATGCAAAGCTTCTACGAGCGGCAAGTGCAGGATTGCTTCGTCATGAGAGGCAGTGCCCCCTTTGTCGGAATCGTCTCCCTCATCAGTGGAGTCGCCCTCTTCAGATGTCTCGACTTCGCCTTTTCCTTCTAACGCCTTATGGACTTTGACCATACAATAAGATACCCTGATGTGTTGATCAACTGGGAGGAAGTAATCGGGGAAGAATTCTTGCAAGGTTGCTGGTTCTGGAAGGTTCTGCTGGAGGAGATCGTCTTGGCTTGTTGGCGACACTTTGAACGCCTTCCTCCCTGGAGTCTTGCTTTTCTTCTTGTAGGTCCTTCACTCGGGAAACTTCCTCATCACGCGGTCTTGCTTGTGCTGCCTTTCTTGCCATGGCTTTCACCGCCGGGGTAGCATGACCCATGCCTCTTCGTCGGTGGATTCTCCTCCGCTGAGATGATGATTGGCAGCAACAACTGGTTCCCTTGGAGACACTTGTTCTTTCAGAGGCTCTACTAGTTCATCTTCCGACCCCCAACCACTGGGCTTGATTTCTTCGATCGAAACTGATGGAGGCTTTGAGTAGAGGACGTAATAGTCGAACTTCCTCGAAGGCTGGCCCAGTAGACTGACTTCTGGATCTCCCTGCTCGTATCTTTTCTGGAGAGCTCATTGGGACGTAGCTCGACTGGAAGGGACTTGCTCTTCCTGAAGCTCCACTGGCTCGTCTTCCGATCCCCAGCCGGTGGGCTTGATTTCATCAATTGAAACGGACGGAGGCCTTGAGTAGAGGACGTAATAGTCGAACTTCCCCGAAGGCTGGCCCAGCAGACCGACTTCTGGATCTCCTTGCTCATATCTCCTTTGGAGCGCTCATTGGGATATAGCTTTGCTTGGAAGAGGTGCTGGCGTGAGCGATGGTTGCCCCCAGGGCAGCGGCGTTTCTTCCTCGGTGAGCGTAGGAGTACGTTGACGTCGCTTCGAGACTCTCGGTTGGGAAATTGACTTAGCCGTTGGCCTTTGACGGTTGATGCGCAATTTGGGTGTTCTTTGTCGCGTAGCAACCAGTACCGGTGTGAAGGAGCCGAAGGTGATGGACGTCATATTGGCCGTAGCGACCTCTCTGGTGTCGATCTCTATCTTTCCTTGCTTTGTGAGCGCTATTATTCTTTCCTTGAAGACGAAGCATCTTTTGATGGGAAGACTTACCACCCGGTGGTATTTGCAGAAGAAAGGGTCGTCGACGCGATGCATCTGCTCGGGCCTCTTCGAAGGAGGGAGCTCTATCATCTTCTCTTGCAGCAGTTGGTCGAACATGGAGGAGACTTCCGAGCCTGGGAAGGGGTACTCCTTGGCTTCGAGCTCCTCGAGAGTCATCCTTTGTCTTGGCAGCGGAGGCGGCGGTATGGCGACTCCCTTCTTCTGATCTGGCTTGCCACCGATCTTGAGCGGCTTGGAGGTTGAGGCGACGTCCGCAACATTGACTTGTTTCGATTTCGATGCCGGTGGCTTGTCCTTCTTCTCCACCTTCAAGAAGTCTTTGTTCTTCGAGTCCCCGCGGCTTGCTAGGCTGAGTTCCATGTCGTGAGCCCGAGTCGCGAGTTCTTCGAAATACCGAGGCTTGATACCTTTGAGGATGTAGAGCAGGCCCCAGTGCATGCCTTGGGTGCACATCTCGATGGCCAAGTCTTCAGACAAGCGGTCCCGTGAATTCAACGCGAAGTTCCTCCATCTGTCGATGTAGTCGATCACCGGCTCATCTTTCCTTTGCTTGACGGTGGTGAGTTCAGTCATACTGACGGTGCATCTGGTGCTATAGAAGCGGTTGAGGAACTCCCTCTCTATCTGATCCTAGCTGTCGATGGTTCCTGAAGGAAGATCAATGTACCAGTCAAAAGCATTACCTTTGAGGGTGTGGACGAACTGTTTCACCATCTCGTCACCATATGTGCTGGCATTGTTGCAAGTTTCGATGAAGTGAGCAACGTACTGTCTTGGATTTCCCTTTTCGTCGAAGTGCTGGAACTTTGGTGGCTGGAATCCGACTGGGAAGCGTAGCTGCTGGATCCTCGCGGTGTAGGGCTTCGAGTATGCCGTCGTGATCGGAGGAAGGCCACTGCCGTGGGAGCGCATCATGTCGGCTACCAACGCTTAGACTTGCTGAGCATTCATCATTGCTGTTGCCGGAGGTTGTGTGACCACCGAGGCTGGTGCTGGGTAGACGACTTCCACTGGAACGGGAGTCGAGGAGAGTGCTGGAGTAACTACTTGAATCGTCGGAACAACCTCTGCAGGAGCGGGAGTTGAAGACGAACCTGGAGCGGCTACTGGAGAATCAAGGGGTTGATCATTTGTCGCAGCATCCCTTGCGGTTTGCTTCTGAAGCAAAGTATTGATGTGACGATCCTTCTCCTCCATCAGCGCGCCGAGTAATCTGCACCATGTGCTCGTTCATCTACATGACTTGGAGCTGAAGAGCGGACGGAGGATAGTGACGGAGGACGTCTCGATGTTGCATTACAGCATCCTCGCCGTCGTCGTCGGAGATGTAGTTGCGCCGACTTGCTTCTGGTTGATGATTGATGTTTGCCCCTTGCAGAGGAGGTGCAACTTCCGCTGAAGAACCCGAATGGGCTCGGGGTTAGGGCTGGTCCTCCCCAAACTTCTGGTCATGGACTCCAGGATCGAGGCGCGTTTCTTCATGCACCAAGGCCTCGTCGGTGCTTTGGCGAGCATCTTCGGTAGTAGTTTCTAGCATGAAGACATCCACAAGAGTTCGAGTACGTCGAGTGTAGACGCGTACCATCAAGGGAGCATCACTCTCCGGGTTTGCTGGATCACCGTGCCGGAGTAGAGAAGACTCGGCGATGGGCGAAAGGCTTGGGGCAAACGCATCGTTGCTTGTCCCGGCCATTGTGAACTTGGAGCAACTTCTTCAGTCGTACGGATAAAATGAGATAAGGTCCCACCGGGCATGCCAGAAATCTGTATGCGTGGAAAAAAGATAAGGGTCGTCTTTATTGCACAAAACAAGATTACAAGGATGCGCCGGGACCCGGGTGGCTCGGGTGTGGCGAGTTCGGGTGCGGCGAGCGTTGATCAGGAAATTATGGGAGAGATCCTCTGGAGGGTCCCTTTGATCCGCGTCTCCATGTGGTATTCGTGCGAGAGCTGTGAAGGGGTTGCCTAGGACAGAGGTCTTTACAGGGTGAGGGTTTTTTGAGAGGCTAAGGAGTGTCCGCCGTGGGTTTTGTCCCTTCTGTGCTTCGTGCTTTCTCGGCTAGGGGGTCTTCGGCTTCGTTCCTCGGTCTTTGTGTCTTCCTTGCTCCTTGCTTGACCTCGGCGTCCTTGATCGTCGGTTCGCGGTGTCGATCTTGCTTTTAGCATCGGCTTTGGCTTCGACTTTCGGCTTTAGCTTCGACTTTCAGCTTTAGCTTGGCTTGGGCGTGGCTCTGGCTTTTGCTTTGCTTTGGCGCTTGCACTTGGACGTAGACGGGGGAGACTTGTGATGCTTTCGTTCTTCCAGACTTCGCGTCGTATCGGCTAGAATGTGCAGTGCTTTTGCTCGAGACCGACGTAATCGCTTGGCTTTGGCACTTGCGTTGCTTTGGCGCGGGCTTTACCAGGGCTTTTGCTTTGGCTTCTTGCGTGGGCTTTAGCTTCAGTATCAACTCGGTCTTCTTCTCGAACGACGTGGGCTACTTCTTCGGTGCTTCGACGGTTTGGGTGTCAGTTGGACTTCTCTTCTTCTCCGGGCTTCTTTGGCATGATCGGAGTCGAAGAATGCTTTTGAAGATAGTGGGGGTAGCACCGATCTCTGTGCGACGGTTGTAGCGCCGGCTTTGCTTCGAAGACGACGGGTGTAGCGATGCTTCAGGTAGTCTTCTCCAGGCTTTCTTCTTCGTGGATGGAGCAGACGTTTATCGAAGGCGACGGGTCGATGACGCTTCGTTCCTCTTCTCCGGGCTTTGGAGCTTGATCGGAGTTGAGGGTTTGTTGGAGCCGACAGGGTAGTGCCGCTCCGAGCTTCTTCTCCAGCCTTTGCTTCTGGCGTCTTCGGAGTCGAAGGATCTTCTTCTCCGAGCTTTCTTCTTCGTGCACGGAGTCGAAGGCTTGATCTTCTTGTGCAAGGGTCTTCACGTTGATGAGGGCTTTCAATAGACTAAGCTGATCCCAAAGGGACAGGCTTGCCCGTGCCTCGTGAAGCCTTGGGTCGATGAAGAAGCGTCTCCTTTTCTGCAGAGCTTCCTCGCTTCGTCTTCAATCTTCGACCCTGGCGACGGTTGTGGCGTCGGCTTCTTCTCCGGGTGTATTTGGCATAATCGGAGTTGAAGGCTTTGTTGAAGATGACGAGTATAGCGTCGCTTCTCTTCTTCTCCGGGCTTTTGGGCTTGATCGGAGTCGAAGGCTTGTTGGAGACGACGGGCTAGTGCCGCTCCGATCTTCTTCTCCGGCCTTTGCTTCTGGCGTCTTTGGAGTCGAAGGGTCTTCTTCTCCGAGCTTTCTTCTTCGTGCACGGAGTCGAAGTCTTGATCTTCTTGTGCAAGGGTCTTCACGTTGATGAGGGCTTTCAATGGACTAAACTGATCCCGAAGAGACAGGCTTGCCCGTGCCTCGTGAAGCCTTGGGTCGATGAAGAAGCGTCTCCTTTTCTGCAGAGCTTCCTCGCTTTGTCTTCAATCTTCGACCTCTTGAGCCTTCCCCCTCCCCCTCTATTTATAGGCAAAAGGAGGGGGGGAGATATGGGAAGTTTTAATTTTAAATCCCTTTAATATCTCCCCCATAATTGCCATGGATTTATTCTTCAATTGAAGAGAGGAATAAATATTTATTTGCTTTTCTTTCCTGGCGGGGTAATTATGGCTGGATTTTGCACACGAAATCGATGGCGACCCGGCTCTTCTTCTTGTCCGTCGGATCGAGGGATCGGCGCAGATCCGCGTGTGAGCAGACGTCATACGCAACCTCCCCCCGCGCATGGCGGTAGTTCTTTCCTTGTCTTTCTTTTCTTTCCTTTTCTTTTCTTTCCTTTTTCTTTTCTTTCCTTTTCTTTTCTTTCCTTTCTTTTCTTTTTCCTTGCAAGGCCGGCCGGCCCCCATGGGGTTCGGATCCCTACTAGGGGCCGGCCCCCATGGGGTTCGGGTCCCTAGTAGGGGCCGATCGGGTGGGCCCCACTTGAGGGTGGGCCCGCCCAATTCCCTTGTCGGGTGCGAGTCGGGTCCGGGTCCGAGTCGGTGTATGCTATTCGGGTCCGAGTCAGAGCGCGCGTCGGGTTTGTATCCGCGTAGGTGTACGCAAGTTGGGTTCGGGTTAGACAAAATTCGTGTGTTTACACCCACCAATAAAGTAGTTCTTAAAGAATTGTTTGGTACTGATGGGAGTACGCAGACATAAAACATAGTGGGAGCCGATACCACTAAGATAAACGATATTGTAGAATCGACTCCTACGGAACCACCGCAGGCTCGTCGCAGTGGAAGGACCACAAGAGCTCCTGATAGATACATTGGAGAAGCCTTCTTGGTAGATCCAGAGTTTTAGAAGGATGATCCTCTGAACTATAACGACGCGATGGTATCCTCTAACCATACAGCATGGCAGAAAGTTATAGATCGAGGCAGAATTGACATCGATGTCCCAAAACTCGGTATGGACACTTGTAACACCGCCTCACAATATTAAACCTGTTGGGTGTAAGTGGGTGTACAAAAGAAAAAGAGGTCCGGATGGTACCGTTGAGACTTACAAAGTTAGACTAGTCGCTAAGGGTTATACCCAGTGAGAAGTGATCAACTATGATGAAACTTTTTTGCCAGTGGTTATGCTTAAGTCTATCCGGATCCTCTTGTCCATTGCAGTCTATTATGATTGGGAGATCTGGCAAATGGACGTCAAGATTGTATTCCTCAATGAGGATTTGGAAGAAGACATCTATATGTCTCAGCCTCCAGGCTTTGTCGCAAAAGGTCAGGAAAGTCTGGTGTGCAAGTTGTAAAGGTCCATTTATCGACTGAAGCAAGCATCCAGAAGTTAGAATATACGTTTTGATCAGGCTATCCAGTCTTATGGATTTGAACAGAATATTGATAAACTATGTGTTTATATAAGGAGCGATAAGACTGTAGTAGTTTTTCTAGTACTTTACGTAGACAATATCCTTCTCATTGGAAACGATATTAGAACGTTGTCTATAGTGAAGGTATGGTTATCCTCTTAATTTCAGATGAAAGACCTGGGTGAAGCGAGTTATGTTCTAGGGATCAAGGTAACTTGAGATCGCCAGAACAAGTCTCTCTTACTGTCACAGTCAGCCTACATAGATACTATCTTGGTTAGATTCAGTATGCACAACTCCAAGAAGGGACTGGTTCCATTCAGATATGGAATGAAATTATCCAAGGATCAGGGTCCTAAGACTCCTGAGGAGAGGGTAGAGATGCAGAAGATACGTTATGCTTCGGTTGTAGGGAGTCTGATGTGTGCTATGCAGTGCACGAGACCAGATATATGATATGTAATAGGCATGATGGGCAGGTATCAGTCAAATCCGGGTCTAGGGCATTAGACTGCTGTGAAAAGTATACTCAGGTATCTCCGTAGGACGAGAGTTTATGAGTTATTATACTCTTCACAGGAACTGATGCCGATTAGACACACGGAATCTAACTTTGCAATATATTCAGAATCCAGAAGATCGACGTCAGGGTTTGTATTTTCATTGGGAGGAGGAGCTGTCAGTTGGAGAAATACGAAGAAGGGATGTATCACGGATTCGACGACAAAGGCTGAGTACGTTGCGACGTGCAAAGCAACTAAGGAGGCAGTGTGGCTCAAGAAGTTCCTCACAGACTTATGATGTGTACCAGGAGCTCAAGATCCTATTGTAGTTTACTACGACAATAGTGGAGTAGTGGCATAATCCAAAAAGCCAAGATATCACCAGAAGAGTAAGCATATCAAGTGGAAATACTATATTATCCGGGACTTGCATAAGCGAGGGGAGGTTGCAGTGACTCAGGTGATGTTTGCAGATAACATGACGGACCCTTTCACAAAAGCGTTATCGACCAAGTCTTTTGAGAAGCACGTAGATGCTATGGGAGTTAAGATTGCTATTCCCCGCTAGGCCAAGTGGGAGATTGTTGTAGCTCGCGTGTCCTGAGCGTGGATTTTCTGTAATAACATTAATGAAGATGACTTTGGTTATTGCTTTAATTAGAATACTACTTTGGTATATGTTAATACACATATAATAAAGGACCCTAGGGAACATAGTGCATGGTGGATCCATACTTGGGAAACCCAATGGACCAGTTCTGTATAGACCTAGAACCAGTTCACAGCTTTGGTGATGTCGGTCGCTTCACCAAGAATAAGCTGTTGGCAGGTAGAGGATGTGGTGAAGTCTCCACCATGAAAACGTGGGATTCCTATTCACCTGACCAAGCACGATGATCGTGTTGAATAGAAACCAAGATGGTGCACAGTTCAGTGATTCAGACACTGGTGCATAAACTGTCTTACTACTATAGATAATATATCCTTAACACTAAGGGACAATGTACACTAGGCTAACCAGTTGTGTGGTGCTTTGATATGCCAACGTGTGCGGACCTTCCATAGTCCAATACGATGGTACGTTGGGTTACCCGACTGGTGCTTGAGTGACATACAATCCCTACAGGTTATCTGACATCCAGTATTGGATGGGTGTGTTTTGATGAGTCAATATGTCCATATAATTAACCCAGGCCTGGTGGTTGTCAGTATGGCTGATGACGTTCTGGATGCTAGGCATAGCACCGGAATGTGTGTGGTGTTATAGATGACAAGTCATCAAATCCTAGTCAGATGATCGATCGGGATCTGACGGTGCTCCCCACCGCCCGAGTCGTATCATAGTACTAGTAATAGGAGGGACTAAGGATTATCAGAGTATAGTAGAGAATAGGGTTACAAGGGAGTAACATAAGTTTAGGATCACTAGAGTTCAACTCACGTCACATTCTGGGTGGCTACGCGGGTTAATTGGATTACGGATGATTAACGGAACTTTCGGTGTGTCACCGGAATATTTAATCAGGGATCCGGTTGGAGCTATAGATCCTGAACCCTGAAGGTTCCACCCTGTCGGTTCATATAGGAATTGTTCCTCGACCTGGTTGGATACGTTGGATATGAAGTAGCGCGATGGAGCGCAAGCCCAGAGCCTAAGAACCTAATTCACATATGTTATGGGCCGTTGGGGTATTTTGGTAAATATTGAAATATAGCTCAGAATATATTGAATATGGATATTAAAAAAAGCGAAATAATTCCAGGAGCTCATACGTGCTGACGGAACTTGATTCCAAGTAGCGCACCTCACTCAATCTCTTTTATAGTATTTCACTTTTCGTGAAGGGCGTTTTCATCCAGGCTTCACGATAGACATGGAGAAACCCTAAAAACCGCCCCCCCCCCCCCCCCTATTCCTATCTCTAGGGGGCCGGCCCTAGCTTGCGTATGTGAGTTGGGGCCAGCCCTATAAAGGGATTGGAGGGAGAGGGGGCCGGCCCTAAGTGCCTCCCTCTCCTAAAACCCGAACCCCTCTCTCTCCTCTCCCTCTTTGTAGTTTTGGCCAAGGAAGAAAGAGGAAGAAGAAGGAAGAAGAAGGAGTAAGGAAGGAGAAGGAAGAAGAGAGAAAGAGAAGGAGAAGATCTCGTGGCTCGCCGTCGTCTTCGCAATGAATTTCTCCGTGGGCTCATAATCTTTGTACTCAGGGATAGGACTTCGAGGATTGCTCCATTCGCAAAGGACAAGGTGCCATCCGACAGCTTCCCTTGCAATTCATGTCCGGTTCATCATCGTTCCATTCTCTTCGGATCATAGATCCACAAGATATGATGATTCTAAACACCTAACTAGATGCATGCGTATCTTCCGTAGATCGTAATATACCTCTAGGGTGTCCGCACATATGCTAAGAACATAGATTTGCATGTAGATTGTTTTGTAGAATTAATTGTAATGAAACATACACCATGAAATCTTCGGATTTATCTTTTGCTTCCGCTGCGACTCTGATAATAGGATTTAATTCCAACAAGTTGTTCACCTAGCTTAGTATTATAGTATAGATTGGGTGTATAATTGGGTGTACACACAATTTTTTTATTTTTTTAAGAAAGTTTTCGGTTCGGTCTTTAGGGCCTAGTCAAAATATCAACTAGTGTAAAGGGCATCTAAATTCTCAGAGCGAAAATATCTCTTATTGCACTTTGAATTTAGATTTTATGTTATTCCTTTCTATAACTAAATGGAACTCTGAATCCTAAGATTTAGGTCATTAGATGAACCCTAGACCTAAAAATTCTAAACCGAACCTCTTCGATCATAGTGGTTTTTTGTCTCCATTGCTTGTCGCCACCGAGGTGACGGCGGCGGCGGCGAGTAGTTGCAACTCATGACTGGCGCTGCTCCCTCTACCGCCATATTTGTTGCACTTGCTCGCCTCCACCACTGCTGCTTGAGAGAAACGAGAGAATGGGAGACCGATTGTGAGGCATTTTGGACTTTGGACATACCTTTTCACAAACCAGACCAAGGACCAGGGACCTTAGGCCAAGTTGATCTTCTTGCCGTCCTTTTTACCCCATCGCGTGATCCATTGTCATGGACCTTAGCCACATTAACCCCCTCAACAAACTGAGTTTCATAGTTTGCCAATTCTATATACAACCCACGTTTTACCATATTTAACCACAGCCCATGTTTTTTCTATGGGCAACTCCCTTTCGAAAGGCAAATCATTTCTTCTTCCTCCTCTGTTGTGTCAGTGCGGACCGTTGCTCGCCACCTTCCATCGTTGCCCGTCAGCTCCATCCAACCCATCACCTCCTTCCTCCTCTTGTTTTTAAATAAAAGTCATGCTGGCTGTTGCTTTGGAGTGGTTCCCAACAAATAGGGAGCGAGCTAGCTTGCTTGTTATATCTGGCAAGCGGATCAGTAGTGTGGACTTTTTCTAGCAGGGGGAGTAGCGGTCCAGTTGGAGACGGTTTCAACTATTTCAGCTCCTTACTCTAGTGAAGGTAGCTGGTTGGAGATGCTCTAAGTAACTATATCTTAACCAATGTTTTAAAATTCGCCGAGTGGATACGAATCGATCAGACTTTGAGCTGACTCGGGTGAAAACTCGATTCTACAACTACTCGCCTATAACTCGGATGACTCGGTCGAGTTGCGTCATGTTTTCAAAACTCGCGTATAGGATCGGGTCGCGACTATAGTGGTAATTGATAACTCAATAGAGCCGGAGGGGTAAACATTGATAAATGACTCAAATTTACCCCCTTTTACACCGTGCTAGGGTTTTTAGAGGAATTTTTTGGTATGTTATTTCGTTGCACCATCGTCAATGTTTGATAGACCTCGACAAAGCCCAAAGGATGAACAGAGAGGAGAAAGAAGAAGATGGGAGGGAGGAGGGAGAAGAAGAAAAGGAAGGTCAGGCGGTGTTTATCAGTGGTCGATCTCTTCCCGACGCTCCATCTCATCTTTCTTTTCCGACGTCTCATCTCAACCCTTTTCAACGCTCCATTTCTTTTTCGAAAAGGAGGAAGGGGAGGCTCTGTTTATCTTTAGTTTAACCATATACATATGTATTATTAATAATATTAAAAGGGAAAGGTTTTGGTGAAATCGAGTTCACCATTCAAATGGTGAACTTGAATGGAAATTTAAAAGCTGCCACGTGTTCTAAGAAGATCAACCAACAATTATGGCTGGATATATATGTGGGTTATTTTGACTTTGCCCCCCAAATTTTACCTTGAATTAGAGTTTACCCCCCCACATTTTCATTAAGTAGACTTTACCCCCCAAAAACTAACTGTTCCGTCCGCTCACCCCCCAAAACTTTATTTCTTTTCGTCAGCTCACCAGAAAGGGTGAGCTGACGGAACAATTAGTTTTGGGGGGTAAAGTCTAATTAATGAAAATATGGGGGGAAAAGTCTAATTCAAGGCAAAATTTGGGAGGCAAAATCAAAATAACCCTATATATATTTATATATATCCTCATATATGTGTATATATATAAATTTCTCCAGCCACAATTGTTGACTTTCTCATGACATGTGGCAGGTTCTACATTCGAGTTCACCATTTGAATGATGAACTCGAGTTCAGCTTCCCGGACCCTTATTAAAATTATATTATATTTTTTTGAGCTTTAGGTGTGCCCACTAGACCGAGTTTTGACCAAGTTTTTGAGTTGACTCTACTTAAAAAGGTTCCTATTCGAGTCGATTTTCCCTCTCTTCATCGAATCGTATTCCTTGGCTCAACATTGCCTTTTACCTTTTCCTTGGTTAAATTTTTTTTGCTACCAAACGAGTTTTCTTGGTGAGCACGAGTGAGTGTGCAACGGGGAGCCCCAGGGTTGCACAGCTTCTCCCCGGCTCTAGGTTTCTATCTTTTTAGTAACAGTTACGACTTCTCTCTTCCTCAGTCACGCTCGGTTCTGGGAGAGTCATGGTGCAGTATGCCCTCTGAGGTCTGGTCCTGACAGTAATACTGCCAGGCATGCCAAACCAACTAGAGAGAAGAAGGTCGCCACAATATTTGATTAGAAGAGCTGCCTAATAGGGGGTCATTCTGATAGGGTCACAAGGAGTAAGGGGGCTAGTTAACACTATCAGGGCACTGTTGATTTTGTTCTCTTGTCTTGGACTTAGATTTGGTCCTCTGTATTGTGTTGTTCGATTCCTCATGGCTGGGGGCTGCCAAGTTGGCCTGCTACACGCGTGGGATGAGTTAGGGTCTGGTGTTGAGGTGGCCCTATTTGGTCATGTGTCCTGCTTTCTCACTCAGAGACAAGCCGTGATCTGTAACTGCTTTGTTTTATCTTAATAAATTCGTTTTTTACTCTTCAAAAAAAAAAAAGAAGAGCTGCCTGAAGCGAGAGGGGGGGGGGGCACAGGTGCTATGCCATCGGGGTGAGACGGACCTCAATCGCATCACTCGCAAGCTAACATCGAATAAC
Source organism: Chamaelirium japonicum (assembly GCA_947650365.1). Taxonomy (NCBI): domain Eukaryota; kingdom Viridiplantae; phylum Streptophyta; class Magnoliopsida; order Liliales; family Melanthiaceae; genus Chamaelirium; species Chamaelirium japonicum. The sequence continues at coordinate 113,560,556 of OX393550.1, forward strand.
CAAGAAATTTCAAGCTATCAGAAAAACTGCCAATTGAGCTTCAGCTAATCCCGGTCCTCCTGCAGATACAAATCAAGCATTTCATCCTCCAATCTTCTCGCCTTCTTGACGTCGCCTTTGTTCCGGTACCCCTCGATGAATGCTCCGTAAACCTTAGAATCGACTTTGTACCCTCTCCCGGCCATCTCAGCCTGAAGCTTCAATGCCTCCTCCAATTCCCCTTTCTCGCAGAACCCTTTGATCAGCAGCTCATAGCTGACCCGGCTGGGGCAAAACCCTCCTTCCCTCTTAATCTCATCTCTCAGAATCCCCAACCCCTCTGTGACCCTCCCCCTCTCGCACATTTCATCGAGCACCTTATTTACCGTCTCAACCTCCGGTCTGTGGCCCCTCCTCCGCATATCCGCAAACACGAGGAGGGCAGCGTCGAGATCGCCGGCCTTGCAGTGGCCCTTGATCAGGTGCTCGAAGGTGGTGCAGGTGGGCTCGATCTCGTTCATCTCCATCTCCCGAAACAGCTCCTCGGCCCCCTCCACCTCGCCGGCCTCGCAGTAGCCGCCGATCAGAGTGTTGAAGGACACGATGTCCGGCTTGAATCGCTTCTCCACCATCTCTCCCCACAGCTTCTTCGCGTCTGCGATCCTCCCCTCGTCGCAGAACCCCGCCATTAGAACGCCGTAGGTGAATACGTTGGGATCGCAACGGAGCCTCTCCATCTCTCTACGGATGTCAGCCGCCGCATCTGACCTCCCGTCCCGGTAGAGGGCGAGCAGGAGGGTGTTGAATGTCTGCACGGTGGGCGAAACGCTAACCCTAGCTCCGTCGTCGTCGGAGGCGAAGAGCTCCCGGTAGATCTCGAGGCCCGCATCGGATCCCCTCGCTCGCGAGATCGACCGGATCAGCGAGTTGGAGGTCCCGACCAAGGGTCGGATCCCCCCGCGGGACCGGAGCAGCCGGGCGATCTGGACCGCGCGGTCAAGCTTCTTGCTCTCCAAGTACGCGCGGATCAGCAGGTCGAAGACGAAGGGGGCGGAGTCGCAGGCCCGGTAGGTCCTGGCGAGGGTCTCGAATATCTCAGGCGGGCGGTCGGGGTCGGAGCCGCCGTCGTGGGACCGGATGGCGGAGCGGAGGAGGGTGAGGGCGGCGGAGCGGAGGCGGGAGCGGGCGAGGACGTGGACGATGGCGGCGTAGGAGGAGAGGTCGTGGCGGCAGAGTCGCCGGCGGTGGGACCAGAGGAAGAAGCGGAGGGCGAGGCGGGGTTTGTTGCGGAGGCGGAGGACGATGCCGGAGGCCTGGGCAGGGGAGAAGCCGGCCGGGTGGTACAAGGAGCGGAGGTAGTTCCAGCGGCTCCGAGAGCGGTGCTCCCGGAGGACGGAGGCAGCGGTGGAGATAACGTCTTCGCCGTCGCCGTCACCGTCTGACGCTGGTGGAAGTGACGCTGATGAGAAGGGGAGGAAGAGGGGCTTACTGGTAAAGGGGATTGACAGAGCGAGGAGGAGGGAAGCTCTGCTACTCTCGACTCGTATGGCCATTACAGCGAAATGGGGAGAGAGACCGTTGGCCACTGCTTATATAGTTTCTGATTTTAAATTTCAGATGGGACAAAAAAAAGGGGAGAAAAATATTTTGTACAAAAACACATAACATTACCGTAACACCGCAACACATTCTCTTTTTTTTAGATTGGTCCCGGCGGGGCTCGAACCCGCGACCTTCGGCTCATAAGACCAACGCTCTAACCAACTGAGCTACGGGACCGTCTGATTGTATTTGACCAATTATGTTTATTCATAACCTTGAATATCTTTCTTTCCTTGGAAGCTAAAATCACTGCCCCGTGTGAATGGCCATTGGCCCATTGCGAGAAGCCTCAATGCGTTCAATTAAGGGTTATTTTGACTTTGCCCCCCAAACTTTTCCTTAAATGAGACTTTACCCCCCACCTTTTCATTAATTAGACTTGAGCCCCCAACACTAACTCTTCCGTCAGCTCACCATCTAAGATAAAGGGTGAGCTAACGGAAAAGAAATAAAGTTTTGGAGGGTGAGCTGACGGAATAGTTAATTTTGGGGGGTAAAGTCTAATTCGGGGTAAAAATTGGGGGGCAAAGTCAAAATAACCCTTCAATTAAATTTGACTGCGGATACACACATATACGGTAGCTACACTGGGATGGCTAGATGCAGCCACAAAACAACTTTGCAGCCCGTCAGAAGTAGGGGTGGGACTTGGACATGTCCGACCCGTCCAACCCGAACAACGCATAAGCATGGACAAAACTGGTTAAAAACTTAGGTAACTTTGAGTAAAATATTATTAACTCAATTTTAATTTGAACGGGTTTGGGCACTGATCTTACCCAATCCAAGAAACCCGAGTAGAATATCATACTTGCATATCACTATAATGGATCTACTAATTTGATCTCGTTGCACTACAATGGTGAAACGATTAGTGGTGCACGCACAGTCACACGACTCACACTCAGACCCACTCGAGTGCTCGACTAATCAAGTAATCCATATATATATTAGAAATTCACAATAGAGAAATAGAAGCCCTAACCCCACACGGCCGACACCCTCTGTTCTTGTCTTACCCACCCGCTTGTCTCTCTCCGGCGATGCAGAGCAATGAAGCGTCCGTTTGTGGCAGCCGGTATACGGTAATTCCATCCGTCGATCCTCCATCCTACGACATCAGATCTCCCGCTGTCTCTACCCTCTCCCCTCTCGATTCGGCCATTCCTCTCTTCATGTTGATTAAAAACGTCGAGAACCCTAATCGATGCCCTTCCTCTTTTTTTTTTGGCATGTATTGTTTTCCGTTGATTACAACCCCACCAGACGATGCAACCGTGCGCATCCCCACCCAGTGCACTGATTAATTGCTTCTCGTTGACCTCTTAACTTAGTATGCTTCATTATCAATCAAATGATTTTGATCTCTTAATTATTTTTTTTTCCATCTACATATGTTTCACAAGCCTTTTTAATTGGCCAACCCAACCATATGTTTACAAATTGGGCAGCTCAAGCAACCCGAGCGGGTAAGCATGGGTTGGGCAACTCGAGCAACCCAAGCATGGTTTTTCCCATAGGCATGGGCAAACCCTTCAACCCGCCCAAATCCCACCCCTAGCCTAAAGTAATATGCCTTTTTCCCATAGGCATCCCCAGTTGATAAGTCACCCCCTTTTTTTTCCTCCATCGTGCCTGTGCCGCCCCCATCCAACCCGTCATTATCGTCTCCTCCTCCTCTTCTTATTCCACCTCCTCCCCCCTCCCTCCTCCATGCTCCTTTTTTCCTTCTTCCTCCACTATGCATTCTACTTGGGTGGCCGAATGCACAGAAGTACGAGTCCGAATGCACAAATTTTATGGAGGACGAGAGCGGAAAAGGAGGAGGAAGAAGGGAAAGAAAAAAGGAGGAGAAAGTGGAGGACGTGGCGGCGGTGGGTTACCGGCGATGAAGGCAAGCATCAGCCTGTACATGGCCAGTGATGGGGTGACAGGCGTGGGCTACCATTAGCAAAAGGAGAAGGAGGGGGATGTGGCAGCGGTGGGTTGCCGGCGGTGGAGGCAGGCATCAGCCTGTCCATCGCCAGTGATGGGGTGACGGGCGTGGGCTACCATTAGCAAAAGAACATGAATGAAATGGGGACACATCCGATATGTTTTCAAATTTAAGTTAGGATTGCTTATAGCCCCACCCTAGTTGCACTGATGATCATCCATCATGACGTAGCACTTTTTTTTTTTTTACTTTGTGATCAGAGGGTGTCACAAAAACTTTCAGGCAATGGACCACTTCGGGCTTTGACTAATTCCTACAGGAAAGCGCACCGACCCACTCGGAAGTTCCCTACACTCCAGGGGGGTGCAAAACCGTCTCACCGATGTCTCGGTTGCTCTGCCAACTTTTCTATGGTGTGATGTGGCATTCACTTATACCACTACTTGTGCAAAACCTAGGCCCCGAGCTCCACTTACTCCTTTGATGTATAACTTAAAGGCTTATGATTTGTATTTATTCTTCGTATCGGTAAGTAGGGGTGGGACATGGGCGGGTCTGACCCGAACCTGATCCGCTCAACTTGAACAATGGACAAACATGAGCAAAGCTAGTTAAAAACTTGGACGGGTTTGGACAAAAAAAGATCAACCCGATTTCAATTTGGACAGATTTGGGCATCGATCTTCCCAACCCGACAAACCCGAGGAAGTGACACACTAAGGTTGAATGCAATTGGAAAGGAATTAAGGAATGACGATGACATGGTTGTGGCATCAATGGCAACAACATCGACAACAGGGCTCGAAGATTCTACTTCCCCCCGATCTGATTCCTCCATAGGTGGCAATGGGGCTCGAAGACCTAGTTCCCCCCAATTGGATTCCACCATAGGAGATCAAACCCGTCCAGCAATGGAGAAAGAATAACATATTATATATAATCATCATATGTAATATATTACATATATTTAGATGGTTTACTTAATATAGTCGCCTTCATCCTGTCCTACAATTTAATAGTTGTCTCTATCTTTTCTTTTTAAAGTCGTAGGCTCTATATTTCCCTCCACCACATCGCTTCATTTATTAGTTTTCTTTCGACAACACAACACATATGTCCTTCGACAACTCTCACATCAAGCAATATCATCAATATTTTTCTTAAAAAGTGGGAAGTGGTGTTGGTGTACAACATTACTCACCATGTAGCATTACGCCATTAACACCTCATCCAATTCTAAAGAATATTATGTCACTGTGGGCATCGAAATTAGCCCACGGGTCGAACCCGATTTTTACACGAAAAATAGGCCCGCACCCAACGGCCTTCGGGTCAAACCCGACTCGCTCATGGAACTTGGGCCCGCACACAATGGCCCGTATGCGAAACCCGGCCCGCACACAACGGCCCGCATGCGAAACTCGGCCCGCACACAACGGCCCGCGTGCGGACTCGGCCCACGTGCGAACTCAATTCGCGCGCCATGGCCCGACCCAAAGTAAACGGGTCCCACCGGACCCGCAACTCGGACACAAAGAGGGGGGCCCACCGGCCCCCCCTTCTAGAAAACCGTGCCCCCCTCCTCATGGAGAGGTGGGGCCGGCCCTAAAAGAAAAAGAAAAGAAAAGAAAAAGAAAAGAAAAAGAGAAAGAAAAAGAAAAAGAAAAGAAAAAGAAAAGAAAAGAAAAGAAAGGAAAAAGAAATCAAAACCGCCTCGATGCGGGGGGAGGTGGCGTGGACGTCTACGTAGCCGTAGATCCGCGACGATCCCTCGATCCAACGGACAAGATGACGTTGTGTCGCCATCCGATCCAAAAGTGCAACAAGAATAACAACTCAATCTTTAAAAGATCGAGTCACATCTAGTCCGTAACCACCCCAACTAAAAAGGAGGGGATCGAGTTTGTTTCCCCGAATCAGGGAACAATATCTTGATGGTTATGGAGGGAGATATTGGATGAAACAAAAAGATTTCAGCAATATCTCCCCCAACCGCCCCCCTTTGCCTATAAATAGAAGGGGTAGGGGAAGGCACAAAGGGTCCGAAAAGCTGAAGACGAAAGAGCGCTACGAAGAAGCTCCAACGCTTAAAGACCGAAGGCTTCACGAGGCACGGCAAGCATATCCTACGGGAGTCCTTGGCCCTTCAAGTCATCATCAACGTGAAGACCTTGCACTCGGAGATCAGAGCTTCGACTCCTCGCACGAAGAAGAAAGCGTGGAGAAGAAGACCCGGAGCCGTCATCACCCGATCGCTCCAACGATCTTCATCAGCTCCGAAGACGCCATAAGCAAAGGCCGGAGAAGAAGATCGAAGCCGACAACACCCGTCGTCTTCAAAGGCATCAACTCCTTGCACGAAGAAGAAAGCCGGGAGAAGAAGGCCTGAAGCCGGTGCTACCCCTGCCGCCTTCGTCAACGAAAACCGACGCTACAACCGTCGTGTTGAAGCCGGTACTACACCCGCCGTCTTCATCAACAAAAGTCGACGCCACAACCGTCGTACGGGGATTGGTACTACACCCGCCGTCTTCATCAACAAAAGCCGACGCTACAACCGTCGCACAAGGATCGGTGCTACCCCCACCGAGAAGCCAAGCCGACGCCACAACCGTCGAGGAAGCCAGAAGAATCAAGAAGCCTCACAGAAGTAGCCTTCGCCGTTCGAGAAGAAGATCGAGTCAAAGCCGAAGCCAAAGCCAACGCAAGAAGCCAAAGCAAACGCACCGGTAAAGCCCGCGCTAAAGCAACGCACGTGCCAAAGCCAAGCAACTACGACGGTTACGAGCAAAGCACCGCACGTTCTAGCCGATACGACGCGAAGTCCGGAAGAACTAAAGCATCGCAAGTCTCTACCCGCCTACGTTCAAGCGCAAGCGCCAAAGCAAAGCAAACGCCAGAGCCACACCAAAGCTACGCCAAAGCCGAAAGCTAAAGCCAAAGCCGACGCAAAAAGCACGATCGACGCCGCGAACCGACGATCAAGGACGCCGAGGTCGAGCAAGGATCGAGGAAGACACGAAGACCGAGGAACGAAGCCCAAAGCCTCCCTAGCCGAGAAAGCGCGAAGCACGGACGGGACAAAATCGACGGCAGAAACTCCTTAGCCTCTCAAAAACCCTCACCCTGTAAAGACCTCTGTCCTGGGCAACCCCTTCAGAGCTCTCGCACGAATACCACGTGGAGACGTGGAACAAAGGGACCCTCCAGAGGATCTCTCCCACAATCTCCTGATCAAAGAAAATTTGTAATCTCGTGTGATCCGCAATAAAGACGACCCGAATCTTTTTTCGCGCTCACAGATTTCTGGCACGCTCGGTGGGACCTCCTCTCCTTTCATCCGTACGTTTGAAGGAGTTGCTTCAAGTTCGCCATGGCCGGAACAAACGATGATACGTTTGCTCCAACAAGCCTCTCACCTATCGCCGAGTCTCCACTACTCCAACACGGTGATCCAGAAAACCCGGAGGATGTCATTCCCCCGGTAGTACGTGTCTACACTCGGCGTACTCAAACTCTTGCGGACTTCTTCACACCAGAAACTGCTGCCGAAGATGCCCGCCAAGGCGCCAATGAGGTCTTGGTGCATGAAGAAACGAGCCTCAATCCTGGAACATCTGTCCAGAAATTTGGGGAGGACCAGCCCCAACCCCGAGCCCGTTCGGGTTCTCCAGCGGACATTGCACCTCCTTTGCCGGGGGCAAACATCCGTCATCAAGCAGAAGCAAGCCAGCGTAACTACGTCTCCGACGACGATGGCGAGGGTGTGGGCATGCAACATCGAGACGTCCTGCGACATCATCCTCCGTCCGCTCTCCAGCTCCAAGTCATGCAAATGGGTGAACACATGGCTCAGCTCACCCGACTAATGGAAGAGAAAGATCGTCACATCAACACTTTGCTTCAGAGACTGAGTGACAGGGATGTCGCAACATTCGGTCAACCTCCTGCTTCTCCAGTAGCTGCTCCAGCCCCGTCTCCAATAGAAGTTGGCCCGGCAACACTAGCAACTACTCCTGCACTTTCCTCGGCTCCCATGCCAGTCTCGGTGGCCGCGCAACCTTCAGTGGCAGCAACTATGAATGCCCAGCAAATACAAGCATTAGTGGCTGACATGATGCGTTCCCACGGCGGCAGCCTACCTCCAATCACGACGGCATACTCAAAGCCTTACACCGCAAGGATCCAGCAGCTGCGCTTCCCTACCGGGTTCCAGCCACCAAAGTTTCAACACTTCGACGGAAAGGGGAATCCAAGGCAACACATTGCCCACTTCATCGAGACTTGCAACAACGCCGGTACATACGGCGATGAGATGGTGAAGCAGTTCGTTCGCACCCTCAAAGGTAATGCTTTTGACTGGTATGTTGACCTTCCTCCAGGATCCATTGATAGCTGAGATCAGATGGAGAGGGAATTCCTCAACCGCTTCTACAGCACTCGGCGCATCGTTAGCATGACCGAGCTTACTGCCGTCAAGCAAAGGAAGGACGAATCAGTAATCGACTACATCGATCGATGGAGGAATCTCGCTCTGAATTCACGAGATCGTTTGTCGGAAGACTCGGCTATTGAGATGTGCACCCAAGGCATGCACTGGGGCTTACTCTACATCCTCAAGGGGATCAAGCCTCGGTCCTTCGAAGAACTCGCAACTCGAGCCCACGACATGGAGCTCAGCTTAGCAAATCGCGGGGACTCAAAGACCAAAGACTTCCTGAAGGTGGAAAAGAAAGATAAACCGCCGGCACCCAAATCAAAGCAAGTTAACGTCGCCGACATCGCCTCGGCCTCCAAGCCACTCAAAATCAGCGGTAAGTCGGATCAAGAAAAGGGAGCTGCCATACCACCGCCTCCACCCCAAAGACAGTCAAAGATGACTCTAGAAGAACTTGAGGCCAAAGAGTATCCCTTTCCAGACTCGGAAGTCTCCTCCATGTTCGATCAACTGCTACAAGAAAAGATGATCGAGCTTCCTCCTTCAAAAAGGCCCGAACAGATGCATCGGGTCAACGATCCGCTCTTCTGCAAATACCATCGGCTGGTTAGCCATCCTATTGAGAAGTGTTTCGTCTTCAAAGAAAAGATCATGGCACTCGCAAAGCAAGGAAAAATTGAGATCGACTCCAGCGACGTCGCAACGGCAAACATGACATCCATCACCTTCGGTTCATTTCAACCAGTACTCGTTGCTGCCCACCAGAGAAGGCCCAAGTTGCGCATCAACCGCCAAAGACCGATTGCGAAGTTAGCCCCACAACGGAAAATCTCAAGACGACAGCAGTACGCTCCTAAGCTCGCTGAGGAGGAAACGTCACTGCCCTAGGGGCAACCGTCGCCTACGTCGACGTCTCTCTTAAACAAAGCTATGTCCCAACGAAATCTCCAGACAAGGTACGAGCAAGGAGACCCGGAGGTCGGTCTGTTAGGCCAGCCTTCAGGTAACTACTACGTCCTCTATTCCAGACCTTCGCCTGTCTCAATAGAAGAAATCAAGCCCACCGGCTGGGAGTCAGAAGGCGAACCACCAAGGTCCCCAGAGGAGCAAGGCTCCCTGACTCATGGAGAACCCACAAATCTCCAGACAAGGTACGAGCAAGGAGACCCGGAGGTCGGTCTGTTAGGCCAGCCTTCAGGTAAATTCGACTACTACGTCCTCTATTCCAAACCTTCGCCTGTCTCAATAGAAGAAATCAAGCCCACCGGCTGGGAGTCAGAAGGCGAACCACCAAGGTCCCCAGAGGAGCAGGTCTCCCCGACCCATGAAGGACCTACCGCTCCCACTCCAGAGCTTCACCTTGGTAACGAAGAATCCACTGATGAAGATGCATGGGTCATGATTCCTCGCAGACGAAGGCCATGGATGCCGAGAAGTCGCAAGATCGATCGGGTAACAAGAAAGCTTCCGGAACGGAGAACTTACAAAAAGAAAAACAAAGCTCCAGGAAGAAAAGCATTCAAAGTACCGCCAGCAGATCCTGATGATCTCCTCCTGCAAAACCCTCCAGAACCGACAACGTTGCAAGAGTTCTTCCCCGATTACTTCCTCCCAGCTAATCAGCAGCACGAAGCCTCCTGTTGCATGGTTGAGATTCACGTAGCGCCGGAAGAAGAAGATAGGATCAAGCCTTCCAAAGAAAGCAACATCGACAACGAGGAGGATGATTCCGACAAAGACAGTACTGCTGCTTACGATGAGGCAATCCTGCACTTGCCACTCATAGAAGCACTACACCTCCCAGAGAAAGCTCGCCTAGCAATGGCCGAGGCTTTGACAGACCCAGACAGCTACAAAAGAAAGAAGAAAAACGCCGAGAAGGACAAAACTATTGTCTCATGTAACGCAGCAATAACTTTCTCGGACGAAGATCTGCAACTCGGAGCACGACTGCACAATCGACCTGTCTACGTCTCGGGATACATTAACGAGAAGCCGGTAAATCGAATCCTGTTGGACTGTGGCTCCGCTGTCAACATCATGCCTATCCAGACAATGCGCCAGCTCGCCATCACCACCGACCAGCTCTCACAAAGCCAGCTGGTCATTCAAGGGTTCAACCAAGGAGGACAGTCCACCATAGGGATCATTCGTCTAAAACTCTCCATCAGTCAACTTGACACGACGGTTCTTTTCCACGTCATTGACTGTCAAACATCATATCACCTCTTGCTGGGAAGACCGTGGCTGCACGAAAACGGTGTCGTAGTGTCTACCTGGCACCAATGCCTCAAGTACTACGAGGAAGGTCTGGAGAAGTGCATTGTTGCAGACGACAAACCATTCAATGAGGCTGAAGCGCACCTCGCCGATGCCAAGTTTTACCAAGCAAAGGACCTTGTCGCAGAAGTCCTTCCAGCTAAAGCTCCTCGTGTTAGAATTGGTGAGGTCTATAGCTCGTAAAAACCTATAGTTTAGCTATGTATGGTTGATAGTATAGGATTGCATGTTGGTACGTACCTTAGTACGTGTTCTGATTACAGAACATAGAGCCATGGATACATGGTAATCCTCTTGAGTGGGAGACTCAAGGGACTGGTCCCATGTAACCTAAATACGTTCACAGCTCTGATTAGGGTTGGTCGCCCTATCAGGTTAAGCTGTTGGGATGACAGAGCGTGGGTGTCTCCACCACGGTCATTACCAGGCACAGTGTCTGTGGCTGAACGGAACCAACACGGTGCACAGATCGATGAGCAGACATCGGTGCACTAAACCGTGTTTCTACTTAGGGTAAAACGGTCCTAAACCCTGAGAAGCCATGTCTGGTGGACTAACCAGTTGTGTGGTGCTTTGGCGCACCAATGTGTGAGGATCCGGATGCAGTGATCCAAAACCACGGTGTACTGGGTTACCCGGCTGGCGTTGCATCAGCGTGTTACTCCTGCAGGCTATCCACACCCCTAACGGGAGGTGCGTTCCTTGGTCTGACCTACGTCATATTAAACCCTGGCCAGGTGGTCATCAGTTGGACTGGTGACGGATTCGGTTGCTCGTAAGAGTAATCGGAGGTACGATGTACGTGGTCAACCTGGAAGGAACCGAGTCATATGAGCACTCGAGTCTGACGGTATTCTCCACCGCTCGAGTTGCGTCATGGCACCAGTGGAGGGACATCGAGTTTACCATACTAAGCGGAGAGCAGGGGTATGAGAGAGAACATAGTAAGTCTGGGGGAATTGGAGTGCAGCCTGCGTCGCACTCTGGGTGGCTACGCAGGTTAACTCGGACTCAGAGGATCGATGGTACACTCGGGTAGTGTGTCGATCGAGTCTGAGTTGGAAGCCATGAACCCTGGTCCCTGAAGGTTCCACCTTATCGACATTATGTACGGTTCTTATACCATCTCCTCGAAACACAGAACGTAGTTAGAGGAAGCGAGAAGTCCAAGCATACGCTCCGTGAGTGCTTCGCACTAGTGCATGGTAGATGCGTAGCTACGTGTGTGCACTAAGGGGAAACCCTAGGTTAGTGCAGAGACGCATGTAGCAATTCCTTGCCATAAGTGGACTTTGCCACATGGGTGCGATGCACCGGGACATGTTGCGAGTTGACTAGTTGACTTCACTAGGGGCACCCTACAGGAACCTCAGAGAATAGTGAAATCACTGGTGCACTTCACTTATGTGTGCCTTGCAAAGTCTCGTACACGAGGAACGGCCAACTAGTGGCATAAGGGCGTTTTGGTCATACCATGCGCCACTATGCACTAAGGGGGCCGGCCCAAAGTGTTGAGAGACTGGTCAAGGCCGGCCCCATTAGTTTCGGGAGGTTGTTGCCTCCGATGAAGGGGCCGGTTATGAGGCGCAGAAAACGGGCTGGTTTTGACCGTTTTCGAAAACAAGGAAAGGATAGAGATAAAGAAGAGATATATAGGGATAAGGTTTGAATCTATCATCCTTATCCATACTGTCCTTATCCATATGAATAGGCCGGCCCTATATATGAGAAGGAGAGAGAGGGTGCACGAAATTAATAGAGCCATGCAAGCCCTAGGGCCGGCCATGGCATGGGGAAACCCTAGCCGCCCCCTCTCCTCTCTTCGCATCTCCTCTCTCGTCTCTCTCTCCCTCGCTTGCGCCATTGGATGGCGACTCGTCTTCCTCACGTGGTGTTTTGTAGAAGGAGAAGGCTCGTCGTATGGAGGCACTCAGAGATCCATCGACGAGGTGCCGTGCATCGTGTGAGATCGGGTGAACTAGAAGGCGTCTCCCGCAACCTTTTGCTGTCCAGAATCTGCACAGAAAATCAATGTTGTTTCTACGATTTCGGGAGCTACAGAAGTCCAAACGATGTGAAACTTGTTGAAAAAGTTGCGTCTCGAAGTTGGCTACCTTCAGTCCAAATTTCAGCCCAATCGGAGTTTGGAGCAGAAAGTTATGGCCGTCGCACCGAAGCTATGTCGAGCAGATCCGTAGCCCGTCTCCATCGACAAAGAACAAATTTGTCGCGGTGAAAGATTCCGCACGCAGGTATGACCTCTAACAAGTAGATCTAACATAATTAGAACATGCATTCATGCTAGTTTGTTCTTTCGCGTTAGATCATCGTTAGGGGTTCGCGTAGTTGCCATGCTAGATTCATACACGCATATGTAGATCGTTTCGATGAAAATTTTGATATGTAACGCACACCGCTCTCGGTCCTCGGACCTATTCTTTGCTTCCGCTGCGGGCCTCTACTATGGATTCACATCCAACAATTGGTATCAGAGCACGCTAGTGGTGTGCGTTTCATGTTTTTTTTCATGAAACCGTCATGTGCGCGCATGAATAGTATGTGCCGCCATCGGGGTTCTACGAGTAGATCATGCATAGTAGATTTTGTATGTTCTATGAATCGTTCTTGCAGGGCGCCACTTCTAAAATTATTCTGGATATGTGATTGCTTGCTACCGGGGGTCGGACCCCGTGTTAGCGATTTTGTCTGGATGTTTTTTCTTCTGTGTGTGGATAGATTTTAGAGCCATAGTCGGGCAAGAGGTGAAGATTTACCACCCTTGATTCCCAGGCTTTTGCTAGGTTTGTTTTCCTTTTCTTTCTAGGAAATTATGTACGAGCGAGCACTTGCTCGAAGCGTACTAGATCTTTTTCGGTTACAGATTGAAGAGGAGGACTTACCGTGGAGATCCACCACTGGGAAGATGAGCGGAACCTTGGAGGACGATGGCGATCCGGCGAAGCGTACATGATGACGGCAAAGGGCATAAAGCGTCAGAAGATCGTATACAGAGGCTTGCACCGGATCGAGGAGCCTTGTGAAGGAGACAGAGAGCCTGCGCTGTGCCAGTCAGGTTCATGGGTCGGACCCTGAACTTGATTCAGTTGTGTGCTTATTTCTTTCAGTAGTTCTTTATATTTCTGTAGAGAATCCCGATGCGATAATTTGATTATCTGTGTCAGAGGGATGCCCTTTCCTCTCGGGTCCTAGCGACCTTATTAGGATTGGATTCCACTAGTGACGCCCATTATTTAATTGACCCTTGATGATAGTATGAATTCCTCACATTTGGTTATGCCCCCATTAGGTCAACACCCGATTAGTCGGGTGTGCCTATTTGGCAAGCATCGAAACCTAGAATGAGTTGGAATTCTACTATGACATCATTCGTCAAATTTATAAGCAAGGCGCCATGGTAGTGGAAGACCTTTCCTGTCAGTCTGACCTTAGGCTAGGCTCCAGGGCATTAGCGTGATAGCCAAGTTTGCAAAGCATCAATGTTCTTGGGATATGTAATGTGACCCTTGAGTGGAGAAATCCACTCGAGGCAGGGACTATGATATTCCAAGATCGATTAATGCTTCGCGAAAGGCTTGAATGCTAGTGGGAGCACGGTATGACCAGGGTCTAGTGTATAGGTTGTCGTGACCTTAGTGTACACTCATACTTGCATTAAATAACCCTCAACTTTAATAAGGGATGTAAGAGAGGACTTTTAGAGATCCTCTGGCCTCCACGGCCAGTCGTTTTGTATTTGGGTGGGGATGCATAACTTCACACCCCCTAGGGTGGGAGCTGTGTGTTTCCATGCCAAATTACTTAATGACCTCCCTAAGGATATGGCGATTACGAGGCCAGGAGAGAAGGGCTTTTCATCCCACCCTAGTGGGGGCCGCATGAACTCCCGTGTCATAATTGCTTAGGCTCGTGGGTAAGCATCCTAAGTGCACGTGAGGTATTCGTTGCGAAGACAACGGTGATCACGTGGCACTGGCCAAAAGATAACCATGGTCCATCAAAGCCCTTAGTTGGCAGATTTGGACTGGGTCAAGGAAAGGCCCGTGTAAGCGGATTGACGCTGCATGATGCCCCCTAGGGCAGGTGTAGTCGATTCCAAGATCTTACATACATGGTTAATTAATCCATAGAGGTGTCTTCGCTGTGAGGGTAGCGCTGACATTTGGATATAATTAGTTTATTTTCAAAATCCATAAAATAAGTTATTTTGCATTCATTTTCATTCAACCATATAGTTCCCCTATCCGCTATCCCATAAGAGAACCAGTTATCGGGTCTCTAACTACGTAGAGTTGAAGCGCAATCTTTAGCTTATGCTTAGAGTAGTAAATGTACATTGGCATGCAATCTAAATATCCCTGTACTAGACCTAATGGGTCCAGATATCACTAGGGCACTAACTAGGGCATATGAAGACTGGCGAGAGTCTAAGGAGATGTGCAAGTGCTATGTTATAGCAAACTTGCGGACAATTCTTTAGAAGCGAGTCAGAGATATGCCGGGTCTTCTCTAATTAAGTTTTACTTGCATTAGATGTCTGGAAGGCGAAGTCAGTCGACTCATCGCTTTTCCACTAAGATACTTGTCGGTATCGAGATGTCAGTGGGTATGCTTGTTCGGGAACACATCTTTGAGTTCCAGAACGAACTAGATTCCCAAGACATGGTACCAGATGACGAGGTGGTAGAAGACGTCTGTCTTGCATCCTTGTCTGGAACCTTCGAAGGCGTTATCAGAGACTTTAGCTTTAACAAGTTAGAGATGATAAACGCAGAACTTCTAAAGAGATTTCCAAGAGACAAAGGATGAGATCAAGATTAAAGGCAATGCCTTTAGTGCTTAACCTAAGTCTTCTTTAGAAGAACCAAAGGGAATAACTTATAAGAGATCGAAAACTATTCTAGTGCAGAAACTGGTGTGGAATCCTAAGTCTGGTAACGCCAAGGACGGAAGTATTTCCGCTGTGGCGAGCATAGGGGGTATTTGAAGATTGAGTATGACCTCAGGATGTTAGGAGTTGAGTCGCTATCTAGTAGCAGTTCTTATGCTTCTTGGAATGTAGACTTCTGGTCTACAGATATTCAAGGAAAGCAGAAGGCTACTTTATATTGAAGGAATCCTAACATAGGTACTGATGCCATAAGCCACCGCGGAAGCTGTTAGATATGATTGTCTTTGTTTTTCCGAAATACGGATTTTGTTTTTTAGAGATGTAGTTCTGTTTCCTCTTTGGTAAATGAAGTTTTTAGTTTTAGACAGCACCGTAGGTGTGTATCTTAAACTAAATAGATAGCTTCATTACTAGAGAAATAGATCAGAATAATCTCTTTATATTTAATCCTAATTCGAAAATAGATATCATGACAGCTGCAGCGTCTAATTTAAATTCATCTAAATCCTTCGGAGAAGCTATCCCATTTGTGACCCCTCTGATTTAGATATTCTGCCTTAGATAAATTCAAAGGTAAAAGAAGGCCGAGTTTCTGTTCACAGATTCATCGGAGATCCTTCTAACCTATGAATGTTATCTGGAAGGTAGAATAACTAAAAGAGCCACTAAGGTATTGGAGTTAGTTAATTTTGACGTCTATGGTTCCAAGAGCGTCTAGACGATAGAAGACTCTTCGATTTAATCGAAGAAATAAGTCACTATCGGACGAGTTCCATAGGATCCTGAGAGAGTATGAGATTATCTCCCAGTTAAATGCTCTAAGGATGACACGTCAGAATGAAGTCTCCGAGAAGGAATCGGACTCTGTTTGACATGGTCCGTAGTATGATGAATATTGCCAAGTATACTACCCACCTTTGGTGGGGTTGTACCTTAAACCAGTAGCTTATATCTGAAACTATCTCTCATCTAGATCAGTACCTCAGACCTATAGAGAGCTATGGTCTAAGTGAAAGCTGACACTATAGTGTCTCGAGATATAGAGTTGTCCTGCACTTGTGCAAAACGACAAGAGGGATGAGATGTAGATGTAGTTCCAGGTATATCTGTTTGTAGGTTACCCTTAGGAGGCATAAGATGGACTGTTTTATGATCTTGAGGTTAGGAAGGTAATCGTTTCTATGAACACCATCTACCTAGATCAAGATTATATTATAAGACCATAAGTTTATCAGTAAGGTAGTTCTGGGTGAACTATTGGGTACTGGTAGAGAGTGCGCATTTGAAAAACGTAGTGGGAGTAGATGATACAAGAAACTAGTATACCAGGTATTGTAGAAACGATTCACTTTGTACCACCACCACCTCATCGTTGTGGGACCATCAGAGCTCCTGAAAGATACTATGGAGAAACTTTGATAGTTAATCCAGAGTTTCAGGAGGATGATCCTTAGAGCTACGAAGAAGTAGTGGGAGCTTCCTTTGTACCACCACCACCTCATCGTTGTGGGACCATCAGAGCTCCTGAAAGATACTATGGAGAAACTTTGATAGTTAATCCAGAGTTTCAGGAGGATGATCCCTAGAGCTACAAAGAAGTAGTGGGAGCTTCCGACAGCTCTGACTGACAAAAGACCATGGAGGTAAGCTTACATCAATGTCCCTTGGAACAGTCTTGACACTTATAGCACTATCACCCTTCAGGGTATAGGAGGTGTATAAGAAGAGCACCCGGTTAAGACTTAAGTAGCTAGATTAGTTACCAAAGGAGAAGGGATTGACTATGTCAAAACCATCTCACTGATAGCTATGCCTAAGTCTATAACGGATCCTCTTAATCCATCACAGCCCATTATAGTTGGGAGATCTGGTTGATGGATGTCAAGACAGTTATTCCCTAACGGGAATTTGAAAAGGGACATATGGATGATGTAGCCTCAGGCTTTGTGTCAGTAGGTTAGGAAGATATGGAATGCAAGTTGCAATGGTCCATTTATGGACTGATGCAAGCATCCAGGTTGGAATGTCTATTTTGATCAAGGGAATCCGCTCACACGAATTTGATCAGAATGAGGATAAACCAAGTTGGTACAAGAAAGGTGAAATAGCTACAAGGGTGTATTTAGTACTTTACGTTAACGATATTTTACTGATTGAAAATGATGTAAGAATATTGTTTACGGTGAAGGTTTGTAGTCATCACAATTCGATGTGAAAGACCCTAATGAGGCGAGTTATGCTCTGGAAATCAAGGTAACTCGAGACAACCAGAGCAAGATTCTCTTGCTGTCACAGGCTACGCATGAAGATAAGATTCTAGCCAGATTCGTTTTAAGAGGCTAGATATCTATTGTGCAGCAGGAAGATGGGTCGGTTTCAGTCGAACCCGGGTCCAAATCTTTGGACCGATGTGAAGGGTATACTCAGAAATCCTCGTTAAGTAAGGATTGTGAGTTAGCTTGCACTTCACAGGTCCTGATATCGATTGGACACACAGGATCTGACTTTGGTGTCAGATGTGTGTTTCAGAGAATCGATTTCAGGGATTATTTTTATTTTGGGATTAGAAGCGGTAATTGGTAGAGTGTGAAGCAAGTGCATCACAGACTCTACCACAGATGCTTAGCACGTTGTTGCGTGCAAAGTAGTATATCAGGTGGTAAGGCTTAGGAAGTTCTTAGAGAACTTGGGACGCGTACCAGAGGCTCAGTTATCTGTTGTTACAACAGAAGAGCGGTAAGCAAGGTCCAAGGAGACTAGGCACCGCTGTAAGGGGAAACCCATCAAGTACAAACTCCACTTGATCTGACAGTTATATGAGGAAATGCAAGTAGCGGTACTGAGGTGGAATCTACAGACAATGTTGTCAATTCCTTTAGGGAATTCCTGCAAAGGCTTTTGGGCAGTATGTAGAAGCTACAGAGCTCAACATCGTTATTCCTCGTTAGACCTAGTGGGAGATTGTTAGAATTGGTGAGGTCTATAGCTCGTAAAAACCTATAGTTTAGCTATGTATGGTTGATAGTATAGGATTGCATGTTGGTACGTACCTTAGTACGTGTTCTGATTACAGAACATAGAGCCATGGATACATGGTAATCCTCTTGAGTGGGAGACTCAAGGGACTGGTCCCATGTAACCTAAATACGTTCGCAGCTCTGATTAGGGTTGGTCGCCCTATCAGGTTAAGCTGTTGGGATGACAGAGCGTGGGTGTCTCCACCACGGTCATTACCAGGCACAGTGTCTGTGGCTGAACGGAACCAACACGGTGCACAGATCGATGAGCAGACATCGGTGCACTAAACCGTGTTTCTGCTTAGGGTAAAACGGTCCTAAACCCTGAGGAGCCATGTCTGGTGGACTAACCAGTTGTGTGGTGCTTTGGCGCACCAATGTGTGAGGATCCGGATGCAGTGATCCAAAACCACGGTGTACTGGGTTACCCGGCTAGCGTTGCATCAGCGTGTTACTCCTGCAGGCTATCCACACCCCTAACGGGAGGTGCGTTCCTTGGTCTGACCTACGTCGTATTAAACCCTGGCCAGGTGGTCATCAGTTGGACTGGTGACGGATTCGGTTGCTCGTAAGAGTAATCGGAGGTACAATGTACGTGGTCAACCTGGAAGGAACCGAGTTATATGAGCACTCGAGTCTGACGGTATTCTCCACCGCTCGAGTTGCGTCATGGCACCAGTGGAGGGACAGCGAGTTTACCATACTAAGCGGAGAGCAGGGGTATGAGAGAGAACATAGTAAGTCTGGGGGAATTGGAGTGCAGCCTGCGTCGCACTCTGGGTGGCTACGCAGGTTAACTCGGACTCAGAGGATCGATGGTACACTCGGGTAGTGTGTCGATCGAGTCTGAGTTGGAAGCCATGAACCCTGGTCCCTGAAGGTTCCACCTTATCGACATTATGTACGGTTCTTATACCATCTCCTCGAAACACAGAACGTAGTTAGAGGAAGCGAGAAGTCCAAGCATACGCTCCGTGAGTGCTTCGCACTAGTGCATGGTAGATGCGTAGCTACGTGTGTGCACTAAGGGGAAACCCTAGGTTAGTGCAGAGACGCATGTAGAAATTCCTTGCCATAAGTGGACTTTGCCACATGGGTGCGATGCACCGGGACATGTTGCGAGTTGACTAGTTGACTTCACTAGGGGCACCCTACGGGAACCTCAGAGAATAGTGAAATCACTGGTGCACTTCACTTATGTGTGCCTTGCAAAGTCTCGTACACGAGGAACGGCCAACTAGTGGCATAAGGGCGTTTTGGTCATACCATGCGCCACTATGCACTAAGGGGGCCGGCCCAAAGTGTTGAGAGACTGGTCAAGGCCGGCCCCATTAGTTTCGGGAGGTTGTTGCCTCCGATGAAGGGGCCGGTTATGAGGCGCAGAAAACGGGCTGGTTTTGACCGTTTTCGAAAACAATGAAAGGATAGAGATAAAGAAGAGATATATAGGGATAAGGTTTGAATCTATCATCCTTATCCATACTGTCCTTATCCATATGAATAGGCCGGCCCTATATATGAGAAGGAGAGAGAGGGTGCACGAAATTAATAGAGCCATGCAAGCCCTAGGGCCGGCCATGGCATGGGGAAACCCTAGCCGCCCCCTCTCCTCTCTTCGCATCTCCTCTCTCGTCTCTCTCTCCCTCGCTTGCGCCATTGGATGGCGACTCGTCTTCCTCACGTGGTGTTTTGTAGAAGGAGAAGGCTCGTCGTATGGAGGCACTCAGAGATCCATCGACGAGGTGCCGTGCATCGTGTGAGATCGGGTGAACTAGAAGGCGTCTCCCGCAACCTTTTGCTGTCCAGAATCTGCACAGCAAATCAACGTTGTTTCTACGATTTCGGGAGCTACAGAAGTCCAAACGACGTGAAACTTGTTGGAAAAGTTGCGTCTTGAAGTTGGCTACCTTCAGTCCAAATTTCAGCCCAATCGGAGTTTGGAGCAGAAAGTTATGGCCGTCGCACCGAAGCTATGTCGAGCAGATCCGTAGCCCGTCTCCATCAACAAAGAACAAATTTGTCGCGGTGAAAGATTCCGCACGCAGGTATGACCTCTAATAAGTAGATCTAACATAATTAGAACATGCATTCATGCTAGTTTGTTCTTTCGCGTTAGATCATCGTTAGGGGTTCGCGTAGTTGCCATGCTAGATTCATACACGCATATGTAGATCGTTTCGATGAAAATTTTGATATGTAACGCACACCGCTCTCGGTCCTCGGACCTATTCTTTGCTTCCGCTGCGGGCCTCTACCATGGATTCACATCCAACAATTGGTATCAGAGCACGCTAGTGGTGTGCGTTTCATGTTTTTTTTCATGAAACTGTCATGTGCGCGCATGAATAGTATGTGCCGCCATCGGGGTTCTACGAGTAGATCATGCATAGTAGATTTTGTATGTTCTATGAATCGTTCTTGAAGGGCGCCACTTCTAAAATTATTCTGGATATGTGATTGCTTGCTACCGGGGGTCGGATCCCGTGTTAGCGATTTTGTCTGGATAATTTTTCTTCTGTGTGTGGATAGATTTTAGAGCCATAGTCGGGCAAGAGGTGAAGATTTACCACCCTTGATTCCCAGGCTTTTGCTAGGTTTGTTTTCCTTTTCTTTCTAGGAAATTATGTACGAGCGAGCACTTGCTCGAAGCGTACTAGATCTTTTTCGGTTACAGATTGAAGAGGAGGACTTACCGTGGAGATCCACCACTGGGAAGATGAGCGGAACCTTGGAGGACGATGGCGATCCGGCGAAGCGTACACGATGACGGCAAAGGGCATAAAGCGTCAGAAGATCGTATACAGAGGCTTGCACCGGATCGAGGAGCCTTGTGAAGGAGACAGAGAGCCTGCGCTGTGCCAGTCAGGTTCAGGGGTCGGACCCTGAACTTGATTCAGTTGTGTGCTTATTTCTTTCAGTAGTTCTTTATATTTCTGTAGAGAATCCCGATGCGATAATTTGATTATCTGTGTCAGAGGGATGCCCTTTCCCCTCGGGTCCTAGCGACCTTATTAGGATTGGATTCCACTAGTGACGCCCATTATTTAATTGACCCTTGATGATAGTATGAATTCCTCACATTTGGTTATGCCCCAATTAGGTCAACACCCGATTAGTCGGGTGTGACTATTTGGCAAGCATCGAAACCTAGAATGAGTTGGAATTCTACTATGACATCATTCGTCAAATTTATAAGCAAGGCGCCATGGTAGTGGAAGACCTTTCCTGTCAGTCTGACCTTAGGCTAGGCTCCAGGGCATTAGCGTGATAGCCAAGTTTGCAAAGCATCAATGTTCTTGGGATATGTAATGTGACCCTTGAGTGGAGAAATCCACTCGAGGCAGGGACTATGATATTCCAAGATCGATTAATGCTTCGCGAAAGGCTTGAATGCTAGTGGGAGCACGGTATGACCAGGGTCTAGTGTATAGGTTGTCGTGACCTTAGTGTACACTTATACTTGCATTAAATAACCCTCAACTTTAATAAGGGATGTAAGAGAGGACTTTTAGAGATCCTCTGGCCTCCACGGCCAGTCGTTTTGTGTTTGGGTGGGGATGCATAACTTCACACCCCCTAGGGTGGGAGCTGTGTGTTTCCATGCCAAATTACTTAATGACCTCCCTAAGGATATGGCGATTACGAGGCCAGGAGAGAAGGGCTTTTCATCCCAC
Organism: Chamaelirium japonicum; assembly: GCA_947650365.1. NCBI lineage: Eukaryota > Viridiplantae > Streptophyta > Magnoliopsida > Liliales > Melanthiaceae > Chamaelirium > Chamaelirium japonicum. The sequence continues at coordinate 113,582,391 of OX393550.1, forward strand.
CCTAGTGGGGGCCGCATGAACTCCCGTGTCATAATTGCTTAGGCTCGTGGGTAAGCATCCTAAGTGCACGTGAGGTATTCGTTGCGAAGACAACGGTGATCACGTGGCACTGGCCAAAAGATAACCATGGTCCATCAAAGCCCTTAGTTGGCAGATTTGGACTGGGTCAAGGAAAGGCCCGTGTAAGCGGATTGACGCTGCATGATGCCCCCTAGGGCAGGTGTAGTCGATTCCAAGATCTTACATACATGGTTAATTAATCCATAGAGGTGTCTTCGCTGTGAGGGTAGCGCTGACATTTGGATATAATTAGTTTATTTTCAAAATCCATAAAATAAGTTATTTTGCATTCATTTTCATTCAACCATATAGTTCCCCTATCCGCTATCCCATAAGAGAACCAGTTATCGAGTCTCTAACTACGTAGAGTGGAAGCGCAATCTTTAGCTTATGCTTAGGGTAGTAAATGTACATTGGCATGCAATCTAAATATCCCTGTACTAGACCTAATGGGTCCAGATATCACTAGGGCACTAACTAGGGCATATGAAGACTGGCGAGAGTCTAAGGAGATGTGCAAGTGCTATGTTATAGCAGACTTGCGGACAATTCTTTAGAAGCGAGTCAGAGATATGCCGGGTCTTCTCTAATTAAGTTTTACTTGCATTAGATGTCTGGAAGGCGAAGTCAGTCGACTCATCGCTTTTCCACTAAGATACTTGTCGGTACCGAGATGTCAGTGGGTATGCTTGTTCGGGAACACATCTTTGAGTTCCAGAACGAACTAGATTCCCAAGACATGGTACCAGATGACGAGGTGGTGGAAGACGTCTGTCTTGCATCCTTGTCTGGAACCTTCGAAGGCGTTATCAGAGACTTTAGCTTTAACAAGTTAGAGATGATAAACGCAGAACTTCTAAAAAGATTTCCAAGAGACAAAGGATGAGATCAAGATTAAAGGCAATGCCTTTAGTGCTTAACCTAGGTCTTCTTTAGAAGAACCTAAGGGAATAACTTATAAGAGATCGAAAACTATTCTAGTGCAGAAACTGGTGTGGAATCCTAAGTCTGGTAACGCCAAGGACGGAAGTATTTCCGCTGTGGCGAGCATAGGGGGTATTTGAAGATTGAGTATGACCTCAGGATGTTAGGAGTTGAGTCGCTATCTAGTAGCAGTTCTTATGCTTCTTGGAATGTAGACTTCTGGTCTACAGATATTCAAGGAAAGCAGAAGGCTACTTTATAGTGAAGGAATCCTAACATAGGTACTGATGCCATAAGCCGCTGCGGAAGCTGTTAGATATAATTGTCTTAGTTTTTCCGAAATACGGATTTTGTTTTTTAGAGATGTAGTTCTGTTTCCTCTTTGGTAAATGAAGTTTTTAGTTTTAGACAGCACCGTAGGTGTGTATCTTAAACTAAATAGATAGCTTCATTACTAGAGAAATAGATCAGAATAATCTCTTTATATTTAATCCTAATTCGAAAATAGATATCATGACAGCTGCAGCGTCTAATTTAAATTCATCTAAATCCTTCGGAGAAGCTATCCCATTTGTGACCCCTCTGATTTAGATATTCTGCCTTAAATAAATTCAAAGGTAAAAGAAGGCCGAGTTTCTGTTCACAGATTCATCGGAGATCCTTCTAACCTATGAATGTTATCTGGAAGGTAGAATAACTAAAAGAGCCACTAAGGTATTGGAGTTAGTTAATTTTGACGTCTATGGTTCCAAGAGCGTCTAGACGATAGAAGACTCTTCGATTTAATCGAAGAAATAAGTCACTATCGGACGAGTTCCATAGGATCCTGAGAGAGTATGGGATTATCTCCCAGTTAAATGCTCTAAGGATGACACGTCAGAATGAAGTCTCCGAGAAGGAATCGGACTCTGTTTGACATGGTCCGTAGTATGATGAATATTGCCAAGTATACTACCCACCTTTGGTGGGGTTGTACCTTAAACCAGTAGCTTATATCTGAAACTATCTCTCATCTAGATTAGTACCTCAGACCTATAGAGAGCTATGGTCTAAGTGAAAGCTGACACTATAGTGTCTCGAGATATAGAGTTGTCCTGCACTTGTGCAAAACGACAAGAGGGATGAGATGTAGATGTAGTTCCAGGTATATCTGTTTGTAGGTTACCCTTAGGAGGCATAAGATGGACTGTTTTATGATCTTGAGGTTAGGAAGGTAATCGTTTCTATGAACACCATCTACCTAGATCAAGATTATATTATAAGACCATAAGTTTATCAGTAAGGTAGTTCTGGGTGAACTACTGGGTACTGGTAGAGAGTGCGCATTTGAAAAACGTAGTGGGAGTAGATGATACAAGAAACTAGTATACCAGGTATTGTAGAAACGATTCACTTTGTACCACCACCACCTCATCGTTGTGGGACCATCAGAGCTCCTGAAAGATACTATGGAGAAACTTTGATAGTTAATCCAGAGTTTCAGGAGGATGATCCTTAGAGCTACGAAGAAGTAGTGGGAGCTTCCTTTGTACCACCACCACCTCATCGTTGTGGGACCATCAGAGCTCCTGAAAGATACTATGGAGAAACTTTGATAGTTAATCCAGAGTTTCAGGAGGATGATCCCTAGAGCTACAAAGAAGTAGTGGGAGCTTCCGACAGCTCTGACTGACAAAAGACCATGGAGGCAAGCTTACATCAATGTCCCTTGGAACAGTCTTGACACTTATAGCACTATCACCCTTCAGGGTATAGGAGGTGTATAAGAAGAGCACCCGGTTAAGACTTAAGTAGCTAGATTAGTTACCAAAGGAGAAGGGATTGACTATGTCAAAACCATCTCACTGGTAGCTATGCCTAAGTCTATAACGGATCCTCTTAATCCATCACAGCCCATTATAGTTGGGAGATCTGGTTGATGGATGTCAAGACAGTTATTCCCTAACGGGAATTTGAAAAGGGACATATGGATGATGTAGCCTCAGGCTTTGTGTCAGTAGATTAGGAAGATATGGAATGCAAGTTGCAATGGTCCATTTATGGACTGATGCAAGCATCCAGGTTGGAATGTCTATTTTGATCAAGGGAATCCGCTCACACGGATTTGATCAGAATGAGGATAAACCAAGTTGGTACAAGAAAGGTGAAATAGCTACAAGGGTGTATTTAGTACTTTACGTTAACGATATTTTACTGATTGAAAATGATGTAAGAATATTGTTTACGGTGAAGGTTTGTAGTCATCACAATTCGATGTGAAAGACCCTAATGAGGCGAGTTATGCTCTGGAAATCAAGGTAACTCGAGACAACCAGAGCAAGATTCTCTTGCTGTCACAGGCTACGCATGAAGATAAGATTCTAGACAGATTCGTTTTAAGAGGCTAGATATCTATTGTGCAGCAGGAAGATGGGTCGGTTTCAGTCGAACCCGGGTCCAGATCTTTGGACCGATGTGAAGGGTATACTCAGAAATCCTCGTTAAGTAAGGATTGTGAGTTAGCTTGCACTTCACAGGTCCTGATATCGATTGGACACACAGGATCTGACTTTGGTGTCAGATGTGTGTTTCAGAGAATCGATTTCAGGGATTATTTTTATTTTGGGATTAGAAGCGGTAATTGGTAGAGTGTGAAGCAAGTGCATCACAGACTCTACCACAGATGCTTAGCACGTTGTTGCGTGCGAAGTAGTATATCAGGTGGTAAGGCTTAGGAAGTTCTTAGAGAACTTGGGACGCGTACCAGAGGCTCAGTTATCTGTTGTTACAACAGAAGAGCGGTAAGCAAGGTCCAAGGAGACTAGGCACCGCTGTAAGGGGAAACCCATCAAGTACAAACTCCACTTGATCTGACAGTTATATGAGGAAATGCAAGTAGCGGTACTGAGGTGGAATCTACAGACAATGTTGTCAATTCCTTTAGGGAATTCCTGCAAAGGCTTTTGGGCAGTATGTAGAAGCTACAGAGCTCAACATCGTTATTCCTCGTTAGACCTAGTGGGAGATTGTTAGAATTGGTGAGATCTATAGCTCGTAAAAACCTATAGTTTAGCTATGTATGGTTGATAGTATAGGATTGCATGTTGGTACGTACCTTAGTACGTGTTCTGATTACAGAACATAGAGCCATGGATACATGGTAATCCTCTTGAGTGGGAGACTCAAGGGACTGGTCCTATGTAACCTAAATACGTTCGCAGCTCTGATTAGGGTTGGTCGCCCTATCAGGTTAAGCTGTTGGGATGACAGAGCGTGGGTGTCTCCACCACGGTCATTACTAGGCACAGTGTCTGTGGCTGAACGGAACCAACACGGTGCACAGATCGATGAGCAGACATCGGTGCACTAAACCGTGTTTCTGCTTAGGGTAAAACGGTCCTAAACCCTGAGGAGCCATGTCTGGTGGACTAACCAGTTGTGTGGTGCTTTGGCGCACCAATGTGTGAGGATCCGGATGCAGTGATCCAAAACCACGGTGTACTGGGTTACCCGGCTGGCGTTGCATCAGCGTGTTACTCCTGCAGGCTATCCACACCCCTAACGGGAGGTGCGTTCCTTGGTCTGACCTACGTCGTATTAAACCCTGGCCAGGTGGTCATCAGTTGGACTGGTGACGGATTCGGTTGCTCGTAAGAGTAATCGGAGGTACAATGTACGTGGTCAACCTGGAAGGAACCGAGTTATATGAGCACTCGAGTCTGACGGTATTCTCCACCGCTCGAGTTGCGTCATGGCACCAGTGGAGGGACAGCGAGTTTACCATACTAAGCGGAGAGCAGGGGTATGAGAGAGAACATAGTAAGTCTGGGGGAATTGGAGTGCAGCCTGCGTCGCACTCTGGGTGGCTACGCAGGTTAACTCGGACTCAGAGGATCGATGGTACACTCGGGTAGTGTGTCGATCGAGTCTGAGTTGGAAGCCATGAACCCTGGTCCCTGAAGGTTCCACCTTATCGACATTATGTACGGTTCTTATACCATCTCCTCGAAACACAGAACGTAGTTAGAGGAAGCGAGAAGTCCAAGCATACGCTCCGTGAGTGCTTCGCACTAGTGCATGGTAGATGCGTAGCTATGTGTGTGCACTAAGGGGAAACCCTAGGTTAGTGCAGAGACGCATGTAGCAATTCCTTGCCATAAGTGGACTTTGCCACATGGGTGCGATGCACCGGGACATGTTGCGAGTTGACTAGTTGACTTCACTAGGGGCACCCTACGGGAACCTCAGAGAATAGTGAAATCACTGGTGCACTTCACTTATGTGTGCCTTGCAAAGTCTCGTACACGAGGAACGGCCAACTAGTGGCATAAGGGCGTTTTGGTCATACCATGCGCCACTATGCACTAAGGGGGCCGGCCCAAAGTGTTGAGAGACTGGTCAAGGCCGGCCCCATTAGTTTCGGGAGGTTGTTGCCTCCGATGAAGGGGCCGGTTATGAGGCGCAGAAAACGGGCTGGTTTTGACCGTTTTCGAAAACAAGGAAAGGATAGAGATAAAGAAAGAGATATATAGGGATAAGGTTTGAATCTATCATCCTTATCCATACTGTCCTTATCCATATGAATAGGCCGGCCCTATATATGAGAAGGAGAGAGAGGGTGCACGAAATTAATAGAGCCATGCAAGCCCTAGGGCCGGCCATGGCATGGGGAAACCCTAGCCGCCCCCTCTCCTCTCTTCGCATCTCCTCTCTCGTCTCTCTCTCCCTCGCTTGCGCCATTGGATGGCGACTCGTCTTCCTCACGTGGTGTTTTGTAGAAGGAGAAGGCTCGTCGTATGGAGGCACTCAGAGATCCATCGACGAGGTGCCGTGCATCGTGTGAGATCGGGTGAACTAGAAGGCGTCTCCCGCAACCTTGTGCTGTCCAGAATCTGCACAGCAAATCAACGTTGTTTCTACGATTCCGGGAGCTACAGAAGTCCAAACGACGTGAAACTTGTTGGAAAAGTTGCGTCTCGAAGTTGGCTACCTTCAGTCCAAATTTCAGCCCAATCGGAGTTTGGAGAAGAAAGTTATGGCCGTCGCACCGAATCTATATCGAGCAGATCCGTAGCCCGTCTCCATCGACAAAGAAGAAATTTGTCGCGGTGAAAGATTCCGCACGCAGGTATGACCTCTAACAAGTAGATCTAACATAATTAGAACATGCATTCATGCTAGTTTGTTCTTTCACGTTAGATCATCGTTAGGGGTTCGCGTAGTTGCCATGCTAGATTCATACACGCATATGTAAATCGTTTCGATGAAAATTTTGATATGTAACGCACACCGCTCTCGGTCCTCGGACCTATTCTTTGCTTCCGCTGCGGGCCTCTACCATGGATTCACATCCAACACCTCGAACTCAGAAAGCTAAAAGGATGGAGCAGGAAGAAGCTCTGCCGACTCCAGATCCAGTACCACTATCTAAGGCGATACGCGAAGTCAAAGAAGTGCTAGCGCCGAGACGAAGAATGCGTATCAGCTCCAAGCCAAGATCCATGAAGCACACTCCATTACCTGCCCAAGCTACGACAGTCTTACGCCTCACGCCTCAGTGGCTTCGCAAAGATGAACCACCACCTTTTGCCTCGCCAAAAGGGATGGTCCAGCCGCTATCAGAAGCTAATGTCATCACTCTGCAAGAGATGACACTGCCACTACCCAGCTTGGGGCAAGCTTCAAGTTCGCCAAAACCCATCAATCCCTTCGAATCCAGCCAACTCACATTCAAGCCAAAAGGAAGCTGGGGGCAAAATGCCGCCAAGCTGCTGTTCAAAGCTGGCTACGACAAAGACAGTGCTGCACATATGAGTACGCTCCTGCCAGCTCCAATACCACACGGGATGACTAAGACTCAAGCCCATTTACTCCAGGGTGGCGAGCAGATCCCACCAAATCGGCGAGGCATCAGCTCTCGTCAAACCCCGATGGTCATTAAAATAACAGGAGAAAAGACCTTCACCTCTAACTACATTGAGGTGAAGTTGGTGGATGAAGCGAAAGAAGGATCGTCAGCCTTCGATGCACGCTCCACCAATATCATTCATCCCGCTACAAAGGGCACCAAAAGAAGGCGATATCAAGCTCGGCGTCGGACCATACCTCAAAAGCAAAGGAAGAGCGTCAAAAACCAGGCAAGTCAAAACCCAATATCAGTATTCAAAAGACTTGGGCCAATCGGGCAAGCAAAGCAAAGGTCAGTATTCGACCGTTTGGGAAAGCCACCCACTGAGGTGAGAAAAATCATTCCCACCCACCCACCCAAATTTTTTCAAACTGCCGATGTTCCCAATATCATTCTGGTCTCTCTTAATCATATCACAATTGCTGACTCCTCGGTCGATGTCACTTCTACTTCGGACGACGAGTTGCCTGATGCACCGCCAGTCCTCGAAGAAGGGGGGCAATCTACCGTCGACGATCTGAAAGAAATCAACTTGGGGACACAGGAGGATCCTCGACCCACATTCGTAAGTGCACTCCTGACTCACGAAGAGGAGGTCGCGTACATCAAGCTACTCCAAGAATACAGAGATGTCTTCGCATGGTCCTATAAGGAAATGCTGGGACTTGACCCCAAGATTGCAGTACACCAGCTTGCTGTCAAACATGGAGCTAGCGCCATCAAGCAAGGACAAAGATGTTACCGGCCGGAACTGGTACCGCAAATAGAGGGCGAAGTCAACAAGCTCATTGAAGCCGGCTTTATCCGAGAAGTTAAGTATCCAACGTGGATCTCCAGCGTGGTCCCAGTCAAGAAGAAGAACGGCCAGATCAGAGTATGCGTGGACTTCAGGGACTTAAACAATGCATGCCCCAAAGATGACTTCCCACTGCCAATCACAAAACTAATGGTGGATGCGATAACAGGCCATGAAGCACTAACCTTCATGGATGGGTCCTCGGGCTACAACCAGATCCGGATGGCGCCCAAAGACGAAGAGCTTACGGCATTCCGCACGCCAAAAGGGATCTACTGCTACAAAGTCATGCCTTTCGGCCTGAAAAATGCAGGAGCCACTTACCAATGAGCCATGCAAAAAATTTTCGACGATATCCTTCATCAGAATGTAGAATGCTACGTCGACGACCTCGTGGTAAAATCAAGACAAAAGTCAACACATCTTCAAGACCTCGAGCTAATCTTCAAGCGACTTCGAAGGTACCAGCTCCGCATGAACCCGCTTAAATGCGCATTTGGGGTCTCCTCGGGAAAGTTTCTCGGCTTTGTCGTACGCCATCGAGGCATCGAGATAGATCAATCCAAAATAGATGCTATCCTTAATATGCCAATCCCGAAAACCATGCGAGACCTCCGAGGTCTCTAGGGCCATCTAGCATATATCAGAAGGTTCATCGCCAACTTAGCTGGAAAATGCAGGCCCTTCAGTCGCCTCATGAAGAAAGGAGCAGCATTCAAGTGGGATGAAGCTTGTCAGGAAGCCCTCCAAAACATCAGGGATTACTTACTCAAGCCCCCGACTCTGACAGCACCAGTTCAAGGAAAGCCATTGGTCCTTTACATCAGCGCCCAGGAGCAGTCCTTGGGGCACTCCTGGCTCAAGACAACGAGCTAGGCAAGGAAACAGCATGCTACTATTTGAGCCACACTCTCATCGGCGCGGAGCTAAACTACTCCCCGATTGAGAAGGTCTGTCTGGCGCTCATCTTCGCTACAAAAAGGCTGCGACACTATATGTTAGCTCAATCCATCAGGCTCATCTCAAAAGCCGATCCGCTCAAATACATCATGTCGAGACCAGTGCTCTCCGGACGTCTGGCCAAGTGGGCTTTGCTCCTCCTTGAGTTTGACATCACCGTTGTCCCTCGTAAAGCGGTCAAAGGTCAAGCTCTCGCAGACTTCTTAGCAGAATATCCCCTTACAGCAGAATGGGAACTATCGGAAGATCTCCCAGACGAAGAAGTATTCTGCATCGACATCGCCCCTTCTTGGAAAATGTTCTTCGACGGTGCGGCCAGGCAAGATGTAGCAGGAGCAGGAGTTATCTTCGTCACACCAAACGACGAAGTACTTCCCTTCTCATTTCTACTATCAGAGCCATGCTCCAACAACAGGGCGGAATATCAAGCTCTGATCATTGGCCTCGAACTCGCCAATGATATGAAACTTCAAGGGCTCACAATTTTCGGCGACTCTTAACTCGTCATTCAGCAAATATTGGGGGCATACGAGGTCAACAAAGAAGATCTCATGCCATTGCACCTACGAGCCCTGAAACTCCTTGGTACACTCAAAGATGCTTCAATCCAGCATGTTCCCAGAAACCTCAATCAGTAGGCTGATGCGCTTGCAAATTTGGCGGCTACACTTCCGTTCCCAGAAAAAAGCCAACTCATCATCCCTATCTGTAAGAGAATGGTGATCACCGAGGAGGACCTCCCTATGGGAATCCCGGACCAAGTCAATACAGTACACGTTTTCGTGACCGACGAGCTAGACTGGAGACAACCATTCATAGACTTTCTTGTCCACGGGAAGCTCCCTGAAGATCCGAAGCGTAAGGTCGATATTCGCCGATGGTCTCTGAAATTCTTCCACTTCAACAACGAGTTGTACCGTCGAAGCTACGATGGTGCGCTCCTGAGGTGTCTTGCAAAAGAAGAAGCGGAAACAGCACTAGAAGAAGTCCATGCCGGGATGTGGCTCACATCAGTCCGGTCCAAAGCTGCACTTTTGCATCAGGCGGATGGGGTACTACTGGCCCACTATGATCAAGGACTCCCTCGAGTTTGCAAAAAGATGCCACACTTGCCAGCTGCATGGCGACTACATCCGTCAGCCTCCGGAACCTTTGCATCCAACCATCGCATCATGGCCCTTCGATGGATGGGGACTCGATATTGTCGGTCCGCTACCCAAGTCATCCAAGCAATATCTTTATATCCTGGCGGCAACAGATTACTTCTCCAAGTGGGCTGAGGCAGTACCATTGCGAGAAGTTACCAGGCACTCTGTCATCAACTTCATCGAGAACAACATCATCTTCCGGTACGGCATCCCTCGCTATATCGTTACGGATAACGGGAAGCAATTCAAGAACGCCGCTGTCAGCCAATTTTGCGCCAAGTTCGATATCAAGCAAAAGTGTTCAACCATGTATAACGCCTCTGCCAACGGCCTAGCTGAAGCTTTCAACAAAACACTCCGTAAACTTTTGGAGAAAGTCGTCTCAAAGTCGAAGAAAGACTGGCATGAATGCATGGGTGAAGCGCTATGGGCATATCGCACCTCTTTTCGCACGCCAACACAGGCAACTCCGTACTTGCTGGTATACGGAGTAGAAGCTGTCCTCCCACTTGAACTCCAGATCCCGTCACTCAGGATAGCCGTCCAGGAAGGCCTCGTCAATGGCGACAACGCTCAACTTCGCCTAGCAGAATTGGAAGCCCTGGATGAAAAGCGCCTCGAAGCCCAGCAATGCCTGGAATGCTACCAAGCCAGGCTGACCCGAGCCTTCAACAAAAGGATTCACCCTCGATCCTTCCAAAAAGGAGAATTGGTGCTCGCAGTCAAACGCCCCATCATCCTTTCACATCGAGGAGGAAAGAAGTTCGACGCCAAGTGGGATGGACCTCACGTTGTCAAAGAAGTCTACTCCAACGGCGCATATCTTCTCACCACGCCAGAAGGGCTTACACTCGGCCCCATCAATGGCAAGTACCTCAAAAGGTACTATGCCTAAAAGCAGGGCTGCTTTCCTTCCAAAAAAAAAAAAAAGGAACTACGTGTGACTTGATCCCTCTCAGTAGGGTACGTAGGCAGCCTGTAAAGGTTCAGTCCAAACAAAAGAAAAATACAACCAAACTCTGCCATTCCAGAAGACAAGTCCAAAAAAAAATAGATGTATGATATTAAGTTATTACCAGATAAAGAAAAATAGAACTACAAGTCTGTTCGGCAAAAATGACAAGAAAGAAAAGGAAATGCGACATTGCTAGTAAAGCGAATTAAGTTCTTTGAGACGATGGAGCAGCTCGCCGTCAGTAACCTCCATGCACTGCAACTCTGAAGACCGAGAAGCTACCCGCTCCCGATGCGTCGCCAGCTCGATACGCTGCTTTGCCAAGTCTGCTCCAGAAGACTTCTCGATCGTCTCAGCTTTCTCGAAAGATGCGCGAGCAGCCTCTAGCTTCTTCCGCGCCCAAACAAGGCTCGCAGTGGCAAGTGCATGCTGCGCCTCCAATCGACGCTCCTCGTCCTCGGCCTTTGCCAGTATCAAGGGGAGGTCATCTTCCATCGAAGTTCGTTTCAAGCAATGAGCTTCACTATCTGCCAAGAGAACACGTATCTGTGCCTCAAACAAAGAGCCATCTACCTGGAAGGCCGCCAGGTTCTTGCAAAACTCAGGCCCCTCAAGAACCCACCAGCTGCTCAAAGCGTCAAAGCCCTCTTCCTGGAAGGGTGCGAGCGTCGTCTGGATATACTTCCGACAGCTCTCCAAAAGAAGCACAGAGAGAAGGTCTCGCGAACTGCACTTTCTCCTGTCAGCCTCTGAGTGCACAGGCAAGGTGGGCTCCGGTCCTGAAGACTCAAGTGTAGGAACCGCCTCCTGGACCATCGCCGTGATAACAGTCAGCGGAACCACCGGAGCCGAAGGAGGAGGCACAGGCAAACCTTCCAACAAAACGACTGCGGGAGTAGCCTCTACCGGAGTACCGGACCTAGCTGGAGGAGTCTGTTCTCTCCCTACACTGGAGACCTCATTCTCCTCCCCAAAGCCCAACTGCTTCACGTCAATATCATCCAGGTTGACAGCACTGCCGGCAAAATCTGCTCCACACACTCCCAAAAGCTCCAAGTTATCCCAGGGAACATCCAGCCCGCCACCTTCAATCAACGTTGCTCTGAGGGGAGAGCACTCCTGCCCAACTCCCTTCGGGGCAGACTCGCAGTCCGGTCCAGCAGACCCTGCCAAAATAAGAGCTGGACAACTCAGCCAACGAAGTAAGAGTACAAGCACAGAAATTCATGAAACACTAAAAACAAGGTATACCTGCAGCATCCGAAGAAGATACCCCAGAAGGAGGGATTACCTCATCGGCAAAAAGCCCTGGCTCTCCCTCTCGAGCTGACCCTGCCTCGCCAGCACCAGTCAAAGCTGCCTCACACAAGAGGTCCAACTTTCTCCTCTTGGGAGAAGCACAACCACTCCAAGAAGCCTGAGTCTCAGGAAGACTCTGAACCTTGGAGGACGGAGCCATCTCAACTTCTTGCACAGAAAGTGAAGCCTGGGAAGTACTCTCTCGACGGCCACAAGATTTCTCTGACCATCGCTCCTCGGACCAGAGACGGCGATCCTCTGACCCCGCCAGAGAGTCAAAAGGAAAGTCAGCTCGCTCGCTGCTAGCAAGGACGTCTAGCGGAAGGCCAGCCAAGAGGGGAAGCACTGACCCGTTGACCCAGCGGCGATACTCAGGAGTTGCGGCATCCTTGCCGCCCGACTTAATCCCCGGTGAGAAAGTACACCCAGTAAATCGATCGTAAAGCGCTCCCCAGAGGCGGTACGCCTCCTACGGAGTGTAACGTAACCGCAGGCGCAAAGGAGTCCCAGGCAACTCCTGCCGAAAACCCTGCTGACGAGCAAACCGGTGGGGAGAGTACCGGGCCACCTCCACTACATCCCCACGGCGCCAAACAAGATACCCAGGCCTGCAACTCACCATGCTCCAGTACAAAGGCTCGGACATCTCCGCCCCATCACACACCAGGGATTTCATAGAAGGCGCAAGTGCATTTTCCGATACAAATTCAAAGTCAGAAGGGCCCATGCGTCGCAAACACTCTCGGGCACTAGGCTTCGGACGCTCCCATGCGTAATAGGCGTTCATCACACCTCCCACACAAGGAAGGAAGGGCACCGAGGTCGAAGGTCCACGCGCCGCGAAGATCCCCTTCGGAAAGTGGAGCCCAATCCAACCATAGAGGTAATGCAGGGGGCAAAAGGAACTGGCTCTGCCTACTTCCCCTCTTGCATTACCCGCACTCGGTAGACTCCAATAGGTGCCGCTAAGCCCGCCGTACAACGAGCAAAGGATCGCTGGCGCCAGGTTAAGGAACTCTCCAGTCACTATCCGAGCAGCTGCAAGGAAGGTCCCAGGGCGTACCACATCCCCTTCCCAGGGTAAAGCAAAGCGGCAGAGAAAAAGTACTAACCCCGCTGACCAGTAAACAGCACGCCAGTCATCGCTACATTCTTCAAGTCCCAAGACTTCCCAGGGACGTTGCGCCCCGGCCATGGAGCACCACTCTTTCTTCAGAAATTCAATCGGTCGCCGGAAGGTGCCAGGCGCCGGTCTCTTTGACGAAGCATATCTCCACATCGGGTGACTCGAAGGGGGAGCGTGACGATACTCTCCTCGAAACCAGAAGTCCACCCAATCCGAGTGAAGTACCCGGTCTGACCACTCGCGCGCCGCTATAATAGCATACGCCTTAAAAAGCAAAAGGCAGAAGCTAGGAGACTCGTCTGGGTCCGTCAAAATCTCTAGAGAAGGAACCTCCTCCTGATAGTAGCTCCGAACTTCTGGACACCCAGAGATGACGTGCACGTCACGAAGGGTAATCCCGATTTCACCAGCCCCGGTCAAGAAGGTGTTGGTCTCAGGGCACCACTGCTCACACAGAGCCCGGTACATACCGTCCGGACGGCTGTACTCCCAACAGGCCGGCTCCACAAACCTCGCCAGACGCTCCATCCCTGGCTCTGCCTCCAACGCGCCAAATAGCTCTCTCATCCAGTCCCGGAAACCTCCCAGATACGTGACATCTCCACGCGATTGAATCCCCACACCCCATCGCGTACGACGGGAGCATATCTTCAGAGCAACAACAGGGACCGGAACTGACTCCTCACTAGTGTGGTGGAACGGCAACCCCAAGCTCGGCCAAACGATTTGCCGGGAAGATCCTTCGTCAGTGAGGATACGCTCGCCAAGTTTCAACACTCGACAAGAGCCGTCAGTCACGCCGTCCTCGCAAACTCTCTCGTGCGTCAAAAGCTGAAGTACTGATAGTCCGGTCTCCTGTCTCAAAGCACGGTGGTGGAAGACCTGCGCGAAAAGGAAGCGAAGATGCGTACTCCCGTGGGAGACCGCATCAACGACCCAGCCAGAACTCGGAAAGCTCTCGTAACGACGAGACCTGAAAAAGAAAGAAGACAAAGCCCAAGTTAGATAGATTCCGAAACGGAGAAGTCGGGGGGGCCTTGAGCAAATAAAAAAGAAGAGAGGGGGGTCATAGCAAAAAGCCACGACCCTCTCCTCCTCTCTCCTGTTAAAACTAGCAGGGGGGCCCTTGAGCAAATAAAGAAAAATAGGGGGGGTCACAGCAAAAAAGCCATGACTCTCTCTCCTCTCTCCTGTTAAAACTAGCAGGGGGGGCCCTTGAGCAAATAAAAAGAAGAGAGGGGGGTCACAGCAAAAAGCCGTGACCCTCTCCTTCTCTCCTGTTAAATTAGCAGGGGGGGCCTTGAGCGAATAAAGAAAGTAGAGGGGGGTCATGGCAAAAAGCCACGACCCCCTCTCTCTATCTCTTCTATTTAACATGCAGGGGGAGGGTGCGTCGTCCCCGACCAAACACCGGTCGCGCCGCACCCCGCCGGCCCCCGCAGCCCCGGCCGCCTACGCCGCCGGCCTCCGCGCGCCCGCCCGCGCCCTCCTCCGCCCCCGCAGCCCCGGCCGCGCCGCACCCCGCCTCCAGCCCACGCGCCCGCCCGCGCCCGCCCGTGCCGCTGTTGCACCGACCGGCTCCGGCCCCCGCGCCCTGCCGCCCTGCGCCCGCGCCTCCGGCCGAGCCCGGCTCCGACCCCCTACCACACCAACCACCGCGTCTCGAGCCCTCCGCCTCCACCTCCGGCCCGCGCGCAGCCCTGCGCCCACGCCTCCGGACCCTTGGGCAAATAAAGAAAAGAAGAGGGGGACCTAAGTAAAAAGGGCCTCCGGACCCGTGAGCGAATAGAGAAAAAAAAGAGGGGGCCATAGCAAAAAGCCGCGACCCTCTCTCTCCTGTTAAAACACGAAAAGGGTGGGGGGGTGCTGCCGGCTTCCTTCACCTCCGGTCCCCGCAGCCCCACCTCCGGCCGCCCGCGCCCACACCCTCCGGCCGAGCCCGCCTCCGGCCCTCGCGCCTCGAGCCCCGGCCGCCTCCGCCTCCACCTCCGGCCCGCGCGCAGCCCTGCGCCCAGGCCTCCGGCCCGCAGCCCCTGCCGCCTCCGCCTCCACCTCCGGCAGCGCGCAGCCCCGCGCCCCTGCCTCCAGCCCGCGCAGCCGGCCGCACCCCGCAGCCCCCAGCCACGTGCCGCGCCCCGCGCCTCCAGCCCGCGCGCTCCTCCGGCCTGCGCCCTCGCGCCTCGCACCCCCCGCCCAGCGCCTCCGGCCCGCGCCCTCCCGCCGCGCCGGCCACCGCAGCCCCGCGCCCGGCCGCTGCCAACCCGGCCACCGCACCCCTGCTGCTGCCGCTGTCTCGCGCGAACTAGAGACCGAAACCAGCGAAACAAAAAAGAAAAAAAAAAGAAAAGGAGAAAACAGAGACGGAAAAACCGTTTTTCATTGAAACCTCTATATATAACCATATTCGGTTATTGGGATAGAAAAGGGTTAAATCTTCCATCCCATGAATCTAGGGATCTATATCCGGTGGGCATCCGTATCCGATGCAACCACCGTTTAATAACAGAAAAAAAAAAAAAAAAGGAGGAAGAAATAGGAGAAGAAAAAGGAAGGAAATCTGGCACGCCTTCGACCACTCCGCCTCTTTCGCCATTGAGTTCCCGCACCGAAGAGGGGCAACAACCCTCCGCCAAGGCGCATCGCAGCCGTCCTCGCGCTCCTGTCGCCTTGCCGCCCTGGGACGCCGCGCAGCGGCCGTCGCCAACGTTCGCACCATCCTCGAAGCAAAGGAGGTCCGCGACAACAAGGAAGATGAACAAAACCCTAGAAGATGTCTTCAATGACTCCAAGCAGCCAAAGCCTTTCGTCTCCCGCGCTAGCAAAACGATGGGGGAAACGAAATGGCAGGGGTTCTTGTAAAGACCCAAATTCCGAGCAAAAAACGCAAGTCAAGTCCAAGCGCTTCGTGTTTCCCGCGGGCGCACTCGAACTTGAGGGGGCATTTGTGGGCATCGAAATTAGCCCACGGGTCGAACCCGATTTTTACACGAAAAATAGGCCCGCACCCAACGGCCTTCGGGTCAAACCCGACTCGCTCATGCAACTTGGGCCCGCACACAATGGCCCGTATGCGAAACCCGGCCCGCACACAACGGCCCGCATGCGAAACTCGGCCCGCACACAACGGCCCGCGTGCGGACTCGGCCCACGTGCGAACTCAATTCGCGCGCCATGGCCCGACCCAAAGTAAACGGGTCCCACCGGACCCGCAACTCGGACACAAAGAGGGGGGCCCACCGGCCCCCCCCCCCCCTTCTAGAAAACCGTGCCCCCCTCCTCATGGAGAGGTGGGGCCGGCCCTAAAAGAAAAAGAAAAGAAAAGAAAAAGAAAAGAAAAAGAGAAAGAAAAAGAAAAAGAAAAGAAAAAGAAAAGAAAAAGAAAATAAAAGAAAAGAAAGGAAAAAGAAATCAAAACCGCCTCGATGCGGGGGGAGGTGGCGTGGACGTCTACGTAGCCGTAGATCCGCGACGATCCCTCGATCCAACGGACAAGATGACGTTGTGTCGCCATCCGATCCAAAAGTGCAACAAGAATAACAACTCAATCTTTAAAAGATCGAGTCACATCTAGTCCGTAACCACCCCAACTAAAAAGGAGGGGATTGAGTTTGTTTCCCCGAATCAGGGAACAATATCTTGATAGTTATGGAGGGAGATATTGGATGAAACAAAAAGATTTCAGCAATATCTCCCCCAACCACCCCCTTTTACCTATAAATAGAAGGGGTGGGGGAAGGCACAAAGGGTCCGAAAAGCTGAAGACGAAAGAGCGCTACGAAGAAGCTCCAACGCTTAAAGACCGAAGGCTTCACGAGGCACGGCAAGCATATCCTACGGGAGTCCTTGGCCCTTCAAGTCCTCATCAACGTGAAGACCTTGCACTCGGAGATCAGAGCTTCGACTCCTCGCACGAAGAAGAAAGCGTGGAGAAGAAGACCCGGAGCCGTCATCACCCGATCGCTCCAATGATCTTCATCAGCTCCGAAGACGCCATAATCAAAGGCCGGAGAAGAAGATCAAAGCCGACAACACCCGTCGTCTTCAAAGGCATCAACTCCTTGCACGAAGAAGAAAGCCGGGAGAAGAAGGCCTGAAGCCGGTGCTACCCCTGCCGCCTTCGTCAACGAAAACCGACGCTACAACCGTCGTGTTGAAGCCGGTACTACACCCGCCGTCTTCATCAACAAAAGTCGATGCCACAACCGTCGTACGGGGATTGGTGCTACACCCGCCGTCTTCATCAACAAAAGCCGACGCTACAACCGTCGCACAAGGATCGGTGCTACCCCCACCGAGAAGCCAAGCCGACGCCACAACCGTCGAGGAAGCCGGAAGAATCAAGAAGCCTCGCAGAAGTAGCCTTCGCCGTTCGAGAAGAAGATCGAGTCAAAGCCGAAGCCAAAGCCAACGCAAGAAGCCAAAGCAAACGCACCGGTAAAGCCCGCGCTAAAGCAACGCACGTGCCAAAGCCAAGCAACTACGACGGTTACGAGCAAAGCACCGCACGTTCTAGCCGATACGACGCGAAGTCCGGAAGAACTAAAGCATCGCAAGTCTCTACCCGCCTACGTTCAAGCGCAAGCGCCAAAGCAAAGCAAACGCCAGAGCCACACCAAAGCTACGCCAAAGCCGAAAGCTAAAGCCAAAGCCGACGCAAAAAGCACGATCGACGCCGCGAACCGACGATCAAGGACGCCGAGGTCGAGCAAGGATCGAGGAAGACACGAAGACCGAGGAACGAAGCCCAAAGCCTCCCTAGCCGAGAAAGCGCGAAGCACGGACGGGACAAAATCGACGGCAGAAACTCCTTAGCCTCTCAAAAACCCTCACCCTGTAAAGACCTCTGTCCTGGGCAACCCCTACAGAGCTCTCGCACGAATACCACGTGGAGACGCGGATCAAAGGGACCCTCCAGAGGATCTCTCCCATAATCTCCTGATCAAAGAAAATTTATAATCTCGTGTGATCCGCAATAAAGACGACCCGAATCTTTTTTCGCGCTCACAGTCACATCTCATACATATGAACTCTATTCGGAATTGGCTATCTATGCCACCCATCGATGACTCATTCTTCAACGGACATGACAACTACATACATATCTCACTACTCAGATACTGACAAGAACATTAGCCTAAAGGATGTTGTTGAGAGGACTACGCCAGCGAGGACAGTAGTGGTGGGCAATTGTGATAACGAGGACGGTAAAGATGATGACATCGGTCGAAATTCGAGCAAATTCAACAGCAAAATCATATGACTCCAATGGTGGTTCCAACAAAATCCGGTAACTCTAACTACGGTTCTGACAAAATCCATAAAAAAGCGAAGAAAAGTTTGCAAATCTAACAAAATCAAACGAATCTAGAGACGAGATCCGGCAACTTCATGTGAAATTGATCGCTTTCGGCGAAATTATGAGGTTTCGAGTGAAATGGGAAGGCTTCGATCGAAATGGGAATGCCTCGATCAAAGTCAGTCAGCATTTAGATGCCCCAGCCCCAGCGAAATCAGCCCATATGTTTCACAAAATCTCTGAATTGATTTCTATCAAAATTATCGAAAATACGTACAAAATGATAAAACCTCACCGAAATGGATACTAAAATCAGGTGACAACACTTGGCTTTAGTGATCCCCAATTGTTTCGATTGGAATCTTGACAAATGGACGAAATGTTCACGAATCGATGAAACTTCAGCGAAGTGGACGGCAAAACCGGAGAACGGTACATGGTTTCAGTGGGCCCTGCTATTTCGTTCAAAATTTTATAACACCCCTGAAATCTCGAAACTTCACTGAAATTAGAATGGGTCCGGATTTCAAACAACCCTTTTAATTCGCTCGCGACTGAAACCGAATCTTTTGACAAAATTTCAAACCATGGAGTCAAATCGTGTCGCCGCCAATTTCAAATTATAGGCCGGGTCAAATAGAAGTTTCAACAGAAGTCAATTATGCACCCATTCGACAGTGGCTTGTTTGGTTGCTGTGTTTTCAACCTGTGATTGAAAACATATGTGCAAACAGTTTATGGTTGTTTGTTTAGTAGGGTGTGACGTGTGCAAGTAGATGCACACCTGCTAAACTTGTACAACTTTTGCACATAAAATTGTGTAAATAAAATTTCAACTAAATACATGAATCTTTAATTGCACATGTCACATGTGCAAATAGATGTGCGCGCATCATTTGCACAGCAAGGAAGAGGTCAGGCTCAAACCATGTCACCACCAATGCAAATTATGGTCTTTTTTTCTTTACTTCTCGAATTACCAAGTCAAACACCTTGCATTGCGCACCATCCCAAATAGATTGACAACAATAAGGAACAAATGTCACCGTTACCAACTATAAGTTGCCGACAACGGATCGACAATTTCCAAAATAAACATGCAAAGCAATAATCAAGAAACCACAACAAACATCTAGAAGCAATATGAAACCTTTTATGAATGGAGCAGTATAATACCTAATTCACAAATCATACTTACGAATATGATGTCCTCCTTTTCAAAATTCTTTTCCATTCTTTAACCAAATCATCTTAGTTTTATTTCTACTTTCTAAGAGTATCTCCAACGGCCTTTGAATTAGAAGCATCTCCTAAGGACCGTGGGGCCCATTTTGACAGCCACCTCATTAAAATATCATAGTTGAGAGGAAATCATCTCCAACGATGTCCTAGCCACTTTTACACCAAACACTCCACATATTTGCAACTTATCCAAACCCTCCAAATTTACACCAAACCCCTCCCAACTTAATTTTTTTTCCACGCATCGATTTAAATATTAAAAAAAATTATGAATAACTTATTAAAAATATATAATATTTTTAATGGCTATAGTTGTATCCGTTGAGCATGATCCGTGACCTAGCTCATATTTCCACCATCAACAGCTACATTTCTATCTGTCGGGCACGATCTACGAATCGACACATCTTTCAAAAGCCAAACATATAGATTTCTATCTGTTGGACACGATCTGCGATGTGACATGCATTTCAAGAGCCAAACCTATAAATTTCTATCCATTTGGCACAATATGAGAGGTGACACGTATTTCAAGAGTCTAACTGATATATTTCTATCTATTGGGCACGATATGTGAGGTGGCATGCATTACCACCACTAACGGATAGATATATATCCGTTGGAATTTTTTCAATATAAAGATATTGCTTCTTCCATCACACCATCACTCATTCATACCTTGTCCAAACCATCTACTCTTCAGACACCATGTCTGGTTTGAGCCCCACCGATAACACATCGAGTAGCAGCGATGATAGCTTTACCTTTAGAATGTTATTTCTTCTGGGAGCCAGCGCATGTGAGGAAGAACAGCAAGCTGAAAGTTCACACTGATGTAGAAGATGTGGCTCTGTACCAGGCTATACTGTGATTGATTGTAGTAGACTGGAAGGCTATAATCGGCTATTCCAGGATTACTTCGCCGATCAGCCGACTTACCTTCCTTACCAGTTCCGACGGAGATTCATGATGAGTCATCCGTTCTTCTTGCGGATCCACGACGCAGTTATGGACCATGACAACTACATCGTCCAAAAGAGAGATAATACTAGAAAATTAGGATTATCCAGTCTTCAAAAGATTACCACAGCTATACGAATGCTCGTGTATGGAGCATCCGCCGATTCTGTGGACGACTATGTTCAGATCAGAGAAAGTACTTCGATCGAGAGCATGCAGAGATTTATTCGAGCGATCATCAACATTTTTGGGGAGGAGTATATCTTCGTTCACCCAACTACGAAGATGTTACACAACTCCTCGCAGAAGGTGAATAACGAGGGTTTCCATGCACGCTCGAAAGTATTGATTGCATGCACTGGAAGTAGAAGAACTATCTAATAGCCTAGCAAGGTATATACACTGACCATATTCACGAGCTAACAATTATTTTAGAGGCTGTAGCTAACAAAGATCTATGGATCTGAAACACCTTCTTCGGACTTTCAGGGTCACACAATGACATCAAAGGCCTCGATCGTTCACCGGTCTTTAGGTAACTTACGGATGGAAGAGCTGCCCCATGTAATTTTACAGTCAATGGTCATGATTATAATATAAGGTACTATCTCACCGATGTGATTTACCCCTCATGGTCAAAATTAGTTAATACCATCTCAGCACCTCGAGAAAACAATAATAAGTACTTTGCTCAACAGCAAGAGGGGGCAATGAAGGATGTCGAGTGAGCTTTTAGAGTATTGCAAGCTCGATTTCCTATAGTAAGAGGGTCGACACATTTTTGGTAGCCGAATGTGCTTATAGACATTATGACAGTCTACATTATAATGCATAATATGATCATTGAAGATGAATAAGGTCTTCACCACGATCTCGACTTTGACATCGATGTTATAACGCCAACTGTAGAAGCTATCCACTAGCACATGGTACATCTGATGGAGTTTATCCAGAACCACCATTGGATAAGAAGTAGAAAAATCCACGAGCAACTTCAAAATGATTTGCTCGAGCATTTGTGACACCTCAAGAGATCTCTACTTTAAGATTAGGTTTTTTATTTTAATATAATTACCTCGAACTTATTCGAGTTTTTCAATTCGCTTTCAATTTCAATAATAAAACTACTTTTATTGAATGCCAAAAGAGTTCAACACCTAATACAATCTACTGAAAATCATATAATTTAAGTAATTCAAGAAAATCACAACCCTAATTAAAGCTACTATATATTACAACTCAAAAAAATTATAGCCATTTCCGAGCTCTAATCTTAGCCTTACACAGTTCAAAGTATTCTCGTTCTGCTTGTGAGAGCCCCGTAAGGTCCTTCATCATGATTGCATCATTATATTTCTGTTGCTTTCGTGCTTCCTTTTAAGACTCGGTTTGTGCTCGCAACTTTGCGATTTTGACCATAGTTGTGTTTTCGATATTCTTATCCCTTCTCTCTCTCCTTTCCTTCATGCATGTATTGTTCCTTATCCATCTTCATCCATGAGAATGTCTACTTGAATAGGTCGGAGGTGGATTCACTGCTTCCTCCATCGATTACCTCATGACCCTTACGCTTCCTTGCCAACTTTGCTTCCTTCTTCCTCTCTGGCCTTTGCATCTCGATAGGGTCGTCATCTTCATCCCCGGGGCTCATAACATCGAGGGTTGCTGGAGAGGGAGTGTTTAGTAAGAAATCGGACTCCCTCCCTCTCCTCGGCTCTGTCCGTACTTGATGAAAGAATTGTGTTCGCTGTATCCATTTCTGTTGATATCTTAACTCTATCCAATAATTCTCGAATTTGAAGGCCTCATGGTAGAGATCGTTGTAAAGTAGTTTTGCATCTGCTACCTGCATAAATAATTTAAAATAAATTAAAATCATAAATGACATAATTATTTAAACAAAATCACTTGCTAAGTATTTTCATGGCCAACAAGTCCGGTACCGGATCTCGGTCGTCCTTCAATTTGGCTAACGTACCCGAAAAATTTGTTGACCGACATTTGAATGATCGACCATCGATGCATCATTTGGCTTTGGGTTCATTCGATCGTACAGTAGGTATTGTATGTGGTGTAATATTCAAAAATATTTGCCTAAAAGTAGAGTCGTGGTTGACCCGTATCTTGGATTGCATCTTGGCTCATGTTTGAGCCATGCGAACACAAGCAATCTATCCTCGGGGATGGTCCAGTTTCCTCCCCGCTTGTAAGACTTTCTCTTCCCCACGATCGATTCTTGTTCAGACGACGTCTCTCCTTGCGTCAATGCCTCTTTCTCCAGGATCAAGAACATCGGGTTTTCATCGACTCCGCTGCTACTCATGTATGTGTTGAAGCATTCATCACCGGTAAGGAATTGTGAGTATGAAAATTTTTGATATGGATCCATATAGTTGTAGATGGGTGGGAGAAGTCACAATTTATTTTGATGTTGGGTGGGAGAATAAAGAATGGTGTATAGAAGGGGATATTTATAGATTTTTAAAATATTTTGGTATTTTTTTAAGTTTTTAACCTATTTTTTAAAATTTTAAAACAACCACAAACATCCAAATTGGGGACAACGGTCCAAAATATATATAGTCATTGCCCCTCAAACGAGCAAAAACTAGCCGTTAGACAGTGCATGCAATGTTGGATATATAAAATGTTATTTATAAAAAAATAGAGGGTTTTTTGTAAAAAATTATATTAATTAATTCCTTCGGTGGCTCTAAACCTTCTTTGTTGTATGTGGAGCCGTTCGGAGGTCCCGAGCAAACGTGGCCTACATGGAGGGCCACGTTGGTCTACAGAGCATCGAAGGGAGCCGGTTGGAGCGGCACAAAAGCTTCGGAGTGCCACATCCTCCTTCGGGCTCTCTTCGTAGGCCGTTGGAGATACTCTATGATTTTCTGGAAAAAAAAAAGTCTTCTTATGTCAAATTTAACTGTAAGTCTACTTGCAGCCATGAGAACTCCATGACTGATGAGAGAGAGAGAGAGAGAGAGAGAGAGAGAGAGAGAGAGAGAGAGAGAGAGAGAGAGAGAGAGAGAGAGAGAGAGAGAGAGAGAGAGAGAGAGAGAGAGAGAGAGAGAGAGAGAGAGAGAGAGAGAGAGAGAGAGAGAGAGAGAGAGAGAGAGAGAGAGAGAGAGAGAGAGAGAGAGAGAGATTGCGAAGCCCATCTTCAACCTCTAGTCTCCAGAGTAAATGGAATGCAAAGTTTCCCTCAAGGAGAATGAGGATCCTATTGGTGACCCTGCTAGAGGGGTGCAAGGTGCTACAACAGGCAGCAACCCTCCCTTGGGGAACTAGGGCTGTGCCCCCCCCCCCCCCCCCTCCATTCCCCGAGGGGATTCATCACCCTGTGGTGGGGAGGGCAGAAAGTTCTGGGCCAAGGTAGTGGGTGGTACTCAGGATGCAATCCGATCGGGGCCCGTGACAGATGAGGATCTCGTCGAGTTTTTTCCAGTGGTGAACGGAGTAGTTCAAATACCTGCTGAGCGACTACAGGGTGCGCGTAATGAATGGCGCTTTGCTTTGATTGGTAAGCTTCTCGGCAAGGGTCCTTCTCCGGAATTTATTGGAAGACCGTTCAATAATAAATGGCCTCGTACTTGTAAAATCCAGTTCATTCCCCTTCCCAACGGCTTCATCTTTAAATTTGCCAATGTTGATGATCTGGCGAAAACTCTGAACCTCCCATCTGAATATTGGAAGAGGGACTTGATCCTCTCAATGGTGGCGGCGGCAGGGAGACATGTGGATGTCGATGCTTATACCAGAGAGATGGTTAAGGAGAAATACGCCCGTGTATGTGTTGAAATCGACCTGGAGGAGAAGCCTGTGGTGGCGGGGGTTAGCCTTGGAGGTCAGTCATCGCCGGTGTGGCTGATAAGGTTACCAACCCAGAGGGGTTGTTATAACCGATGATCAGTTGTGATAACTGTTGATCACGTGTAACCATCCCATTATCAGTTATGATAACTGTTGATTACGTCTCACGTGTAACCGACTGAGTTATATATATATGAGACGTCATATACATTAGTGTAATCTGAACATATTCTTTCTATTCAATATATCTTCTTCTGTACTGTTTTACAAAAGCTTTCATGCTATCCGAGCCGGCTTGAGAGTTCTTGGACCACTGTTCATCTCTCATCAATGGAATCCCCCTTATTTGAAACACCCACCACCACCAACTCCTCCACATCTGAAATATCCACCACCAACTCTTCCTCGTCCACAACGATCTCCTCTTCCCCAATCTTCCACTTTATTCGTAACATTGTCTCTCTCATCACAATCAAGCTTATGATCAATAAGGACAGCACGTCCAACTATCTTTTGTGGCGTGCACAGGTCACCACTATGCTTCGGGCATATCAAGTCGATTATCTTCTCACCCAACCTCCGCCCTCGGCTACCCTTGTTGACGCTCAAGGCCGCACTTCCCCGAATCCTGTTTACCTTAAATGGACCCATTCTGGTCAACAATTGCTCGCTGCCCTGCTTGCTACTCTTTCTTCACTTGTCCTCCAATACGTGGCTTCCTTCTCCTACATGTGTGCCATCTGGGCAGCACTCGAGAAACGGTTTCTCTCATCGAACCGCTCCAATATTATGCAACTCAAATCTCAGATCCAGCAACGTAAGAAATGATCTTCCACCATCTCTGACTATCTTCCACCATCTCTGACTATCTTCAAAATATCAAACTTATTGCTAATAATCTTGCCGTTGTACGTTGGCGCTTGCTTATCTGATGAAGATCTTATTCTTCATGCCTTAAATGGTCTGCCTCCTACATACAATGCCTTCAAAACTGTCATTCGTACACGTCCCGGGTCCCTAACAATGGATGACTTTATCGCTCTCTTGATGACTGAGAAGATGAATATGGATTTGCAGCCAGTTACTCAGGATATGATACATGTTGCTGCTGCCCTCACCGTTACGCATGGAGGCTGTGGTTGGCACGGTGGCCACGGCTGTCGTGGAGTCCGCGTGGAGGTCATGATTTTCCTCGCGGTCGCAGCAACATCCAAGATGGTGGCCAGTTATTCAATGAGAACCGCACCTCTTTCGGTGCCCGGTTTCCAGAAAGTGGACGTGGCATCCTTGGTGCTTCTCCTCCCGTTTGCCAGATCTACGAGAAACATGGCTATCTTGCTCCAGATTGTTGGCATCATGGTAACTACAACTACGAGCCTCCTGCCACACCTCAGGCTCCACACCCATCCTTATCACGATATGAACACTGTCACTGTGGGCAATGGTCAGTCTCTTCTAATTTCACACATTGGTGATGGTGTACTTCCTACTTCATTGGCATCTTTTCATTTACGTCACATTCTTCATGTTCCTAATATCTCTTCCAATCTTATATCTATTCATAAATTTTATCATGATAATAAATGCAATCTTATCTTTAATTCGGATGCCTTTTTTGTTCAGGACAAAATCACGAGGAGGATGTTTTAATTTTTCATGGGCGCAGTAAGCATGGGTTGTATCCGTTTCATGAGCTTCAATCCTCTCCCTCGTCCTTCTCTGGTGTAGCTCTCATTGCCTTTATCGTCGATACTTCCATGTGGTATGTTCGCTTAGGTCATCCGTCGATAACTGTTCTTCGCCAACTTCAGAACGGCAACTGTGTTCCTCGCCTTCAGCCTTTAGATTTTCGTTGTGTTGCTTGTAACCTTGGAAAGAGTCATAAACTCTCGTTCCCGTTATCTAGTTCTACTATTTTCCGTCCTCTCGAGTTAGTCCATTCAGACATTTGGGGACCTTCTTCTATTGTAACGACCTCTGGTTATTGGTTTTATATGATATTCATAGATGATTATTCTCGCTTTACCTGGTTGTTTCCTTTGCAGCATAAATCTGATGCTCTTCATGTTTTTATCTTTTTTAAAAATTTGGTTGAAAACTTCTTGATGTCAAAATTAAAACTTTTCACACTGATGGTTGTGGTCAGTTTATTAATCATGCTTTTGCCTCTGAACTTGCTACTCATGGTATCTTTCATCAGGTCTCTTGCCCCCACACCCCGGAGCAAAACAGGGTTGCTGAACGCAAACACAGCCACCTAATTGAGACTGTTGTCACCTTTCTTCAATATGCATCGATGCCCCCAATCTATTGGGTTGATGTCATTTGTACGGCTACTTATCTAATTCATCGTATGTCGTCTCCTGTCATCTCTAATAAATCACCATATGACATTCTATTTAATCGTACACCAGATTACACCACCTTGTGCGTGTTCGGATCCTTTTGCTTTCCTTGGTTGCGTCCCTATAAGACACATAAACTAGAGGCACGTTCAGCACGGTGTACTTTCCTTGGCTATTGCTCACGCTCAAAAGGCTACCGTTGTCTCGATATCGCCATTGGATGTGTTTATGTGTCCCGTCATGTTGTTTTTCATGAGAGCATATTTTTCTTCTACAATACTGGACCATCACTACATGCTCGCACTTCTCCTTCCCTCTCGCCCTACCATGCCTTTTACTCCCCCCCCCCCTCTCTTTTCCTCTTCATCAGGTACCCAACCCATGCCGCCACCTGCTCCTTCTCTACCGGTGCCTCCGCCTACTTCCACATTGGAATAGCACCAATGGGCCAGTGTCAGACACTCCGTCACCCCTCATTACAACTTCCGCAGAGACTGCCAGTCCCCTACCTCCTCCACCACCGCTTATCTCCTTATTGCCTCACTCGCCTACACGGGCATCAACATCTACAAGTACCACAACATCGTGGCGTCTTCCCTTTGCATTCCGCTTATGCGCCTTCAGCTATGTCTGCTCCTATCATGCCATCTAGTGATTTGCCGATGTTAGCACCGTCGGCTCCTCCGCCTACATCTTACCCAATGGTTACTCGTTCCAAATTAGGCATCTCCAAACTCAAGCTACCAACAAGCATGCTAGCCACCTCTACCTCCTCCACTATAGAATCTGAACCATCTTGCTACTCTGAGGCGATGAAACATCGACATTGGCGTACAGCCATGTCTGCTGAATTCCAAGCTCTTCAGGAGCAAGGAACCTGGACACTTGTTCCTCCCCCGAATTCTAGCAAAATTATTGGGTGTCGCTGGATCTTTAAGATTAAACGCAATCCAGATGGTTCTGTCTCGAGGTACAAAGCTCGCCTAGTAGCAAAGGGTTTTCATCAACAAGAAGGCGTTGACTACCATGACACCTTCAGTCCGATGGTTAAGCAACCTACAATTCGTATTGTTCTCTCTCTGGCCCTACAGTATGGCTGGCAGCTTAAGCAACTTGATGTGTCCAATGCCTTTTTGCATGGATCTCTCTCGGAGCACATCCTCATGTAGCAACCACCAGGCTTTGTCGATCCGGCTCTACCAGGCCACGTGTGCAAGCTACGTAAAGCAATATATGGCTTGAAACAGGCTCCGCGTGCATGGTTCGAGGAATTTTCCAAGTTCCTTTTCTCTCAAGGGTTTTGAAGCAGCCACAATGATTCCTCCCTCTTTATTCAGCGTGACTCAAACGGGATTACTATTTTTCTATTATATGTTGATGATATCTTATTGACAAGTAGTCATCCAAAATTTCTATCTTCACTTATTCAGCAAATGGGTCAACAATTTGCTCTCAAAGAACTGGGACCACTACATCATTTCTTGGGAGTCTCATTTATTCCAAATTCAAAAGGACAACTTCTACATCAACGTCAGTATGCTATTAACATTCTCAATCTGGCAGGCATGTTCAACTATAAGCCCTCGGCTACACTAGTCTCCACTAAGAAATCATTAAATCCATCCATCCCTTTATCGGAGCCTACCTTCTATCGTCACCTTGTTGGGATGCTACAGTATCTGACAATAACTCGACCAGATATGTCCTTTGATGTCAACTCCATTTGTTAATATATGCATGCCCCCACTGATGCTCATGTTACAGCTCTCAAATGTTAGAATTGGTGAGGTCTATAGCTCGTAAAAATCTAGTGTTTAGCTTTGTATGGTTGATAGTATAGGATTGCATATTGGTACGTACCTTAGTACGTGTTCTGATTACAGAACAGAGAGCCATGGCTACATGGTAATCCACTTGAGTGGGAGACTCAAGGGACTGGTCCCATGTAACCTAAATACGTTCGCAGCTCTGATAAGGGTTGGTCGCCCTATCAGGATAAGCTGTTGGGATGACAGAGCGTAGGTGTCTCCACCACGGTCATTAACAGGCACAATGTCTGTGGCCGAACGGAACCAACACGGTGCACAGATCGATGAGCAGACATCGGTGCACTAAACCGTGTTTCTGCTTAGGGTAAAACGGTCCTAAACCCTGAGGAACCATGTCTGGTGGACTAACCAGTTGTGTGGTGCTTTGGCGCACCAATGTGTGAGGATCCGGATGCAGTGATCCAAAACCACGGTGTACTGGGTTACCCGGCTGGCGTTGCATCAGCTTGTCACTCCTGCAGGCTATCCACACCCCTAACGGGAGGTGCGTTCCTTGGTCTGACCTACGTCGTATTAAACCCTGGCCAAGTGGTCATCAGTTGGACTGGTGACGGATCCGGTTGCTCGGAAGAGTAATCGGAGGTACGATGTATGTGGTCAACCGGGAAGGAACCGAGTCATATGAGCACTCGAGTCTGACGGGATTCTCCACTGCTCGAGTTGCATCATGGCACCAAGTGGAGGGACAGCGAGTTTACCATACTAAGCGGAGAGCAGGGGTGTGAGAGAGAACATAGTAAGTCCGGGGGAATTGGAGTGCAGCCTGCGTCGCACTCTGGGTGGCTACGCAGGTTAACTCGGACTCAGAGGATCGATGGTACACTCGGGTAGTGTGTCGATCGAGTCTGAGTTGGAAGTCATGAACCCTGGTCCCTGAAGGTTCCACCTTATCGACAGTATGTACGGTTCTTATACCATCTCCTCGAAACACAGAACGTAGTTAGAGGAAGCGAGAAGTCCAAGCATACGCTCCGTGAGTGCTTCGCACTAGTGCACGGTAGATGCGTAGCTACGTGTGTGCACTAAGGGGAAACCCTAGGTTAGTGCAGAGACGCATGTAGCAATTCCTTGCCATAAGTGGACTTTGCCACATGGGTGCGATGCACCGGGACATGTTGCGAGTTGACTAGTTGACTTCACTAGGGGCACCCTACGGGAACCTCAGAGAATAGTGAAATCACTGGTGCACTTCACTTATGTGTGCCTTGCAAAGTCTCGTACACGAGGAACGGCCAACTAGTGGCATAAGGGCGTTTTGGTCTTACCATGCGCCACTATGCACTAAGGGGGCCGGCCCAAAGTGTTGAGAGACTGGTCAAGGCCGGCCCCATTAGTTTCGGGAGGTTGTTGCCTCCGATGAAGGGGCCGGTTATGAGGCGCAGAAAACGGGCTGGTTTTGACCGTTTTCGAAAACAAGGAAAGGATAGAGATAGAGAAGAGATATATAGGGATAAGGTTTGAATCTATCATCCTTATCCATACTGTCCTTATCCATATGAATAGGCCGGCCCTATATATGAGAAGGAGAGAGAGGGTGCACGAAATTAATAGAGCCATGCAAGCCCTAGGGCCGTCCATGGCATGGGGAAACCCTAGCCGCCCCCTCTCCTCTCTTCGCATCTCCTCTCTCGTCTCTCTCTCCCTCGCTTGTGCCATTGGATGGCGACTCGTCTTCCTCACGTGGTGTTTTGTAGAAGGAGAAGGCTCGTCGTATGGAGGCACTCAGAGATCCATCGACGAGGTGCCGTGCATCGTGTGAGATCGGGTGAACTAGAAGGAGTCTTCCGCAACCTTTTGCTGTCCAGAATCTGCACAGAAAACCAATGTTGTTTTTGCGATTCCGGGAGCTACAGAAGTCCAAACGATGTGAAACTTGTTGGAAAAGTTGCGTCTCGAAGTTGGCTACCTGCAGTCCAAATTTCAGCCTAATCGGAGTTCGTAACAGAAAGTTATGGCCATCGTACCGAAGCTATGTCGAGCAGATCCGTAGCCCGTCTCCATCGACAAAGAAGAAATTTGTCGCGGTGAAAGATTCCGCACGCAGGTATGATCTCTAACAAGTAGATCTAACATAATTAGAACATGCATTCATGCTAGATTGTTCGTTTGCGTTAGATCGTCGTTAGGGGTTCGTGTAGTTGCCATGCTAGATTCATACACGCATATGTAGATCGTTTCGATGAAAATTTTGATATGTAACGCACACCGCTCATGGTCCTCGGACCTTCACTTTGCTTCCGCTGCGGGCCTCTACCATGGATTCACATCCAACAATTGGTATCAGAGCACGCTAGTGGTGTGCGTTTCATGTTTTTCATGAAACCGTCATGTGCGCGCATGAATAGTATGTGCCGCCATCGGGGTTCTACGAGTAGATCATGCATAGTAGATTTTGTATGTTCTATGAATCGTTCTTGCAGGGCGCCGCTTCTAAAATTATTCTGGATATGTGATTGCTTGCTACCGGGGGTCGGACCCCGTGTTAGCGATTTTGTCTGGATGTTTTTTCTTCTGTGTGTGGATAGATTTTAGAGCCATAGTCGGGCAAGAGGTGAAGATTTACCACCCTTGATTCCCAGGCTTTTGCTAGGTTTGTTTTCCTTTTCTTTCTAGGAAATTGTGTACGAGCGAGCACTTGCTCGAAGCGTACTAGATCTTTTTCGGTTACAGATTGAAGAGGAGGACTTACCGTGGAGATCCACCACTGGGAAGATGAGCGGAACCTTGGAGGACGATGGCGATCCGGCGAAGCGTACACGATGACGGCAAAGGGCATAAAGCGTCAGAAGATCGTATACAGAGGCTTGCACCGGATCGAGGAGCCTTGTGAAGGAGACAGAGAGCCTGCGCTGTGCCAGTCAGGTTCAGGGGTCGGACCCTGAACTTGATTCAGTTGTGTGCTTATTTCTTTCAGCAGTTCTTTATATTTCTGTAGAGAACCCCGATGCGATAATTTGATTATCTGTGTCAGAGGGATGCCCTTTCCCCTCGGGTCCTAGCGACCTTATTAGGATTGGATTCCACTAGTGACGCCTATTATTCAATTGACCCTTGATGATAGTATGAATTCCTCACATTTGGTTATGCCCCCATTAGGTCAACACCCGATTAGTCGGGTGTGCCTATTTGGCAAGCATCGAAACCTAGAATGAGTTGGAATTCTACTATGACATCATTCGTCAAATTTATAAGCAAGGCGCCATGGTAGTGGAAGACCTTTCCTGTCAGTCTGACCTTAGGCTAGGCTCCAGGGCATTAGCGTGATAGCCAAGTTTGCAAAGCATCAATGTTCTTGGGATATGTAATGTGACCCTTGAGTGGAGAAATCCACTCGAGGCAGGGACTATGATATTCCAAGATCGATTAATGCTTCGTGAAAGGCTTGAATGCTAGTGGGAGCACGGTATGACCAGGGTCTAGTGTATAGGTTGTCGTGACCTTAGTGTACACTCATACTTGCATTAAATAACCCTCAACTTTAATAAGGGATGTAAGAGAGGACTTTTAGTGATCCTCTGGCCTCCACGGCCAATCGTTTTGTGTTTGGGTGGGGATGCATAACTTCACACCCCCTAGGGTGGGAGCTGTGTGTTTCCATGCCAAATTACTTAATGACCTCCCTAAGGATATGGCGATTACGAGGCCAGGAGAGAAGGGCTTTTCATCCCACCCTAGTGGGGGCCGCATGAACTCCCGTGTCATAATTGCTTAGGCTCGTGGGTAAGCATCCTAAGTGCACGTGAGGTATTCGTTGCGAAGACAACGGTGATCACGTGGCACTGGCCAAAAGATAACCATGGTCCATCAAAGCCCTTAGTTGGCAGATTTGGACTGGGTCAAGGAAAGGCCCGTGTAAGCGGATTGACGCTGCATGATGCCCCCTAGGGCAGGTGTAGTCGATTCCGAGATCTTACATACATGGTTAATTAATCCATAGAGGTGTCTTCGCTGTGAGGGTAGCGCTGACATTTGGATATAATTAGCTTATTTTCAAAATCCATAAAATAAGTTATTTTGCATTCATTTTCATTCAACCATATAGTTCCCCTATCCGCTATCCCATAAAAGAACCAGTTATCGGGTCTCTAACTACGTAGAGTGGAAGCACAATCTTTAGCTTATGCTTAGGGTAGTAAATGCACATTGGCATGCAATCTAAATATCCCTGTACTAGACCTAATGGGTCCAGATATCACTAGGGCACTAACTAGGGCATATGAAGACTGGCAAGAGTCTAAGGAGATGTGCAAGTACTATGTTATAGCAGACTTGCGGACAATTCTTTAGAAGCGAGTCAGAGATATGCCGGGTCTTCTCTAATTAAGTTTTACTTGCATTAGATGTCTGGAAGGCAAAGTCAGTCGACTCATCGCTTTTCCACTAAGATACTTGTCGGTACCGAGATGTCAGTGGGTATGCTTGTTCGGGAACACATCTTTGAGTTCCAGAACGAACTAGATTCCCAAGACATGGTACCAGATGACGAGGTGGTGGAAGACGTCTGTCTTGCATCCTTGTCTGGAACCTTCGAAGGCGTTATCAGAGACTTTACCTTTAACAAGTTAGAGATGATAAACGAAGAACTTCTAAGGAGATTTCCAAGAGACAAAGGATGAGATCAAGATTAAAGGCAATGCCTTTAGTGCTTAACCTAGGTCTTCTTTAGAAGAACCTAAGGGAATAACTTATAAGAGATCGAAAACTATTCTAGTGCAGAAACTGGTATGGAATCCTAAGTCTGGTAACGCCAAGGACGGAAGTATTTCCGTTGTGGCGAGCATAGGGGGTATTTGAAGATTGAGTATGACCTCAGGATGTTAGGAGTTGAGTCGCTATCTAGTAGCAGTTCTTATGCTTCTTGGAATGTAGACTTCTGGTCTACAGATATTCAAGGAAAGCAGAAGGCTACTTTATAGTGAAGGAATCCTAACATAGGTACTGATGCCATAAGCCGCTGCGGAAGCTGTTAGATATGATTGTCTTAGTTTTTCCGAAATACGGATTTTGTTTTTTAGAGATGTAGTTCTGTTTCCTCTTTGGTAAATGAAGTTTTTAGTTTTAGACAGCACCGTAGGTGTGTATCTTAAACTAAATAGATAGCTTCATTACTAGAGAAATAGATCAGAATAATCTCTTTATATTTAATCCTAATTCAGAAATAGATATCATGACAGCTGCAGCGTCTAATTTAAATTCATCTAAATCCTTCGGAGAAGCTATCCCATTTGTGACCCCTCTGATTTAGATATTCTGCATTAGATAAATTCAAAGGTAAAAGAAGGCCGAGTTTCTGTTCACAGATTCATTGGAGATCCTTCTAACCTATGAATGTTATCTGGAAGGCAGAATAACTAAAAGGGCCATTAAGGTATTGGAGTTAGTTAATTTTGACGTCTATGGTTCCAAGAGCGTCTAGACGATAGAAGACTCTTCAATTTAATCGAAGAAATAAGTCACTATCGGACGAGTTCCATAGGATCCTGAGAGAGTATGGGATTATCTCCCAGTTAAATGCTCTAAGGATGACACGTCAGAATGAAGTCTCCGAGAGAAGGAATCGGACTCTGTTTGACATGGTCCGTAGTATGATGAATATTGCCAAGTATACTACCCACCTTTGGTGGGGTTGTACCTTAAAACAGTAGCTTATATCTGAAACTATCTCTCATCTAGATCAGTACCTCAGACCTATAGAGAGCTATGGTCTAAGCGAAAGCTGACACTATAGTGTCTCGAGATATAGAGTTGTCCTGCACTTGTGCAAAACGACAAGAGGGATGAGATGGAGATGTAGTTCCAGGTATATCTGTTTATAGGTTACCCTTAGGAGGCATAAGATGGACTGTTTTATGATCTTGAGGTTAGGAAGGTAATCGTTTCTACGAACACCATCTACCTAGATCAAGATTATATTATAAGACCATAAGTTTATCAGTAAGGTAGTTATGGGTGAACTACTGGGTACTGGTAGAGAGTGCGCATTTGAAAAACGTAGTGGGAGTAGATGATACAAGAAACTAGTATACCAGGTATTGTAGAAACGATTCACTTTGTACCACCACCACCTCATCGTTGTGGGACCATCAGAGCTCCTGAAAGATACTATGGAGAAACTTCGATAGTTAATCCAGAGTTTCAGGAGGATGATCCTTAGAGCTATGAAGAAGTAGTGGGAGCTCACTTTGTACCACCACCACCTCATCGTTGTGGGACCATCAGAGCTCCTGAAAGATACTATGGAGAAACTTCGATAGTTAATCCAGAGTTTCAGGAGGATGATCCTTAGAGCTACGAAGAAGTAGTGGGAGCTTCCTTTGTACCACCACCACCTCATCGTTGTGGGACCATCAGAGCTCCTGAAAGATACTATGGAGAAACTTTGATAGTTAATCCAGAGTTTCAGGAGGATGATCCCTAGAGCTACGAAGAAGTAGTGGGAGCTTCCGACAGCTCTGACTGACAAAAGACCATGGAGGCAAGCTTACATCATGTCCCTTGGAACAGTCTTGACACTTATAGCACTATCACCCTTCAGGGTGTAGGAGGTGTATAAGAAGAGCATCAGGTTAAGACTTAAGTAGCTAGATTAGTTACCAAAGGAGAAGGAATTGACTATGTCAAAACCATCTCACTGGTAGCTATGCCTAAGTCTATAACGGATCCTCTTAATCCATCACAGCCCATTATAGTTGGGAGATCTGGTTGATGGATGTCAAGACAGTTATTCCCTAACGGGAATTTGAAAAGGGACATATGGATGATGTAGCCTCAGGCTTTGTGTCAGTAGATTAGGAAGATATGGAATGCAAGTTGCATTGGTCCATTTATGGACTGATGCAAGCATCCAGGTTGGAATGTCTATTTTGATCAAGGGAATCCGCTCACACGGATTTGATCAGAATGAGGATAAACCAAGTTGGTACAAGAAAGGTGAAATAGCTACAAGGGTGTATTTAGTACTTTACGTTAACGATATTTTACTGATTGAAAATGATGTAAGAATATTGTTTACGGTAAAGGTTTGTAGTCATCACAATTCGATGTGAAAGACCCTAATGAGGCGAGTTATGCTCTGGGAATTAAGGTAACTCGAGACAACCAGAGCAAGATTCTCTTGCTGTCACAGGCTACGCATGAAGATAAGATTCTAGCCAGATTCGTTTTAAGAGGCTAGATATCTATTGCGCAGCAGGAAGATGGGTCGGTTTCAGTCGAACCCGGGTCCAGATCTTTGGACCGATGTGAAGGGTGTACTCAGAAATCCTCGTTAAGTAAGGATTGTGAGTTAGCTTGCACTTCACAGGTCCTGATATCGATTGGACACACAGGATCTGACTTTGGTGTCAAATGTGTGTTTCAGAGAATCGATTTCAGGGATTATTTTTATTTTGGGATTAGAAGCGGTAATTGGTAGAGTGTGAAGCAAGTGCATCACAGACTCTACCACAAATGCTTAGCACGTTGTTGCGTGCGAAGTAGTATATCAGGTGGTAAGGCTTAGGAAGTTCTTAGAGAACTTGGGACGCGTACCAGAGGCTCAGTTATCTGTTGTTACAACAGAAGAGTGGTAAGCAAGGTCCAAGGAGACTAGGCACCGCCGTGAGGGGAAACCCATCAAGTACAAACTCCACTTGATCTGACAGTTATATGAGGAAATGCAAGTAGCGGTACTGAGGTGGAATCTACAGACAATGTTGTCAATTCCTTTAGGGAATTCCTGCAAAGGCTTTTGGGCAGCATGTAGATGCTACAGAGCTCAACACCGTTATTCCTCGTTAGACCTAGTGGGAGATTGTTAGAATTGGTGAGGTCTATAGCTCGTAAAAACCTAGTGTTTAGCTTTGTATGGTTGATAGTATAGGATTGCATATTGGTACGTACCTTAGTACGTGTTCTGATTACAGAACAGAGAGCCATGGCTACATGGTAATCCACTTGAGTGGGAGACTCAAGGGACTGGTCCCATGTAATCTAAATACGTTCGCAGCTCTGATAAGGGTTGGTCGCCCTATCAGGATAAGATGTTGGGATGACAGAGCGTAGGTGTCTCCACCACGGTCATTACCAGGCACAGTGTCTGTGGCCGAACGGAACCAACACGGTGCACAGATCGATGAGCAGACATCGATGCACTAAACCGTGTTTCTGCTTAGGGTAAAACGGTCCTAAACCCTGAGGAACCATGTCTGGTGGACTAACCAGTTGTGTGGTGCTTTGGCGCACCAATGTGTGAGGATCCGGATGCAGTGATCCAAAACCACGGTGTACTGGGTTACTCGGCTGGCGTTGCATCAGCTTGTCACTCCTGCAGGCTATCCACACCCCTAACGGGAGGTGCGTTCCTTGGTCTGACCTACGTCGTATTAAACCCTGGCCAGGTGGTCATCAGTTGGACTGGTGACGGATCCGGTTGCTCGGAAGAGTAATCGGAGGTACGATGTATGTGGTCAATCGGGAAGGAACCGAGTCATATGAGCACTCGAGTCTGACGGTATTCTCCACTGCTCGAGTTGCATCATGGCACCAAGTGGAGGGACAGCGAGTTTACCATACTAAGCGAAGAGCAGGGGTATGAGAGAGAACATAGTAAGTCCGGGGGAATTGGAGTGCAGCCTGCGTCGCACTCTGGGTGGCTACGCAGGTTAACTCGGACTCAGAGGATCGATGGTACACTCGGGTAGTGTGTCGATCGAGTCTGAGTTGGAAGCCATGAACCCTGGTCCCTGAAGGTTCCACCTTATCGACAGTATGTACGGTTCTTATACCATCTCCTCGAAACACAGAACGTAGTTAGAGGAAGCGAGAAGTCCAAGCATACGCTCCGTGAGTGCTTCGCACTAGTGCACGGTAGATGCGTAGCTACGTGTGTGCACTAAGGGGAAACCCTAGGTTAGTGCAGAGACGCATGTAGCAATTCCTTGCCATAAGTGGACTTTGCCACATGGGTGCGATGCACCGGGACATGTTGCGAGTTGACTAGTTGACTTCACTAGGGGCACCCTACGGGAACCTCAGAGAATAGTGAAATCACTGGTGCACTTCACTTATGTGTGACTTGCAAAGTCTCGTACACGAGGAACGGCCAACTAGTGGCATAAGGGCGTTTTGGTCTTACCATGCGCCACTATGCACTAAGGGGGCCGGCCCAAAGTGTTGAGAGACTGGTCAAGGCCGGCCCCATTAGTTTCGGGAGGTT
Source organism: Chamaelirium japonicum (assembly GCA_947650365.1). Lineage (NCBI taxonomy): Eukaryota > Viridiplantae > Streptophyta > Magnoliopsida > Liliales > Melanthiaceae > Chamaelirium > Chamaelirium japonicum. The sequence goes on from OX393550.1 coordinate 113,620,230, forward strand.
GTTGCCTCCGATGAAGGGGCCGGTTATGAGGCGCAGAAAACGGGCTGGTTTTGACCGTTTTCGAAAACAAGGAAAGGATAGAGATAGAGAAGAGATATATAGGGATAAGGTTTGAATCTATCATCCTTATCCATACTGTCCTTATCCATATGAATAGGCCGGCCCTATATATGAGAAGGAGAGAGAGGGTGCACGAAATTAAAAGAGCCATGCAAGCCCTAGGGCCGGCCATGGCATGGGGAAACCCTAGCCGCCCCCTCTCCTCTCTTCGCATCTCCTGTCTCGTCTCTCTCTCCCTCGCTTGTGCCATTGGATGGCGACTCGTCTTCCTCACATGGTGTTTTGTAGAAGGAGAAGGCTCGTCGTATGGAGGCACTCAGAGATCCATCGACGAGGTGCCGTGCATTGTGTGAGATCGGGTGAACTAGAAGGAGTCTTCCGCAACCTTTTGCTGTCCAGAATCTGCACAGAAAACCAACGTTGTTTCTGCGATTTCGGGAGCTACAGAAGTCCAAACGACGTGAAACTTGTTGGAAAAGTTGCGTCTCAAAGTTGGCTACCTGCAGTCCAAATTTCAGCCTAATCGGAGTTCGGAACAGAAAGTTATGGCCGTCGTACCGAAGCTATGTCGAGCAGATCCGTAGCCCGTCTCCATCGACAAAGAAGAAATTTGTCGCGGTGAAAGATTCCGCACGCAGGTATGATCTCTAACAAGTAGATCTAACATAATTAGAACATGCATTCATGCTAGATTGTTCGTTTGCGTTAGATCGTCGTTAGGGGTTCGCGTAGTTGCCATGCTAGATTCATACACGCATATGTAGATCGTTTCGATGAAAATTTTGATATGTAACGCACACCGCTCACGGTCCTCGGACCTTCACTTTGCTTCCGCTGCGGGCCTCTACCATGGATTTATTTCCAACATCAAATGCATCCCACGCTATGTTCGTGGTACTCTTGATTATGGTCTACAGTTCCCTTGCGGTCCGTTCATATTACAAGCGTACTCAAACGCGGACTGGGCCGGGGATGCCACTGATCGCAGGTAAATTTATGGTGTTTGAATTCTGCTCAGGCTTAATCTTATCTCCTGGTCAGCAAAAAAATAAGCCACTTTTGCTCGATCCTCCACAGAATCAGAATATCGGAGCCTGGCATCTACTGCAGCTGACATCTCTTGGGTGCTAATGCTCTTGCAGGAGCTTCATTTTCATCCTCCTGATCTACCTCTTATTTGGTATGACAATATTTCTGCAATTTCACTGGCTTCTAATCCTGTGTTTCATGCCAGAACTAAGCACATCGAAGTCGATTACCACTTCATTCGGGAAAAAGTTGTCAACAAGCTGCTCAGAGTCTGCCATATTTCAACGTTTGATCAAGTTGCTGATATTTTTACCAAGGCCCTCTCTACATCTCGTTTTCGACTTCTTCGTGACAAACTCATGGTCCATACAGACCCATCGCTTGAGGGGGGGTGATAAGGTTACCAACCCAAAGGGTTGTTATAACCGATGATCAGTTGTGACAACTGTTGATCACGTGTAACCATCCCATTATCAGTTATGATAACTATTGATCACGTCTCACGTGTAACCGACTGAGTTTATATATATATATATATATATATATATATATATATATATATATATATATATATATATATATATATATATATATATATATATATATATGAGGAATGGGATGCTGCCTATCAAAGCAGCGTTTTTTGCTGCTTTGATACATTGTTTGACCATCATAAAAGTTTTGGAATTTGATAAAATTTGGTGAGGGTGTTGTCTAGGGTAAGATGATCATCCTCACAAATTTTCATCAAATTCCAAAACTTCTAGGATGGTCAAATGGTCGAAGCAAAATCTGCAGTCACCATTAAAATCTGCATATTTTGCTTCGACCATTTGACCCTCTTAGAAGTTTTGGAATTTGATGAAAATTTGTGAGGATAATCATCTTACCCTCGACAACACCCTCACCAAATTTCATCAAATTCCAAAACTTCTATGATGGTCAAACGATGTATCAAAGCAGCAAAAAACGCTGCTTTGATAGGCAGCATCTCATTCCTCTCTCTCTCTCTCTCTCTCTCTCTCTCTCTCTATATATATATATATATATATATATATATATATATATATATATATATATATATATATATATATATATATATATATATATATATATATATATATATATATATATATATATATATATATATATATATATATATATATATATATATATATATATATATATATATATACAGGGGCATGCTATGCTGCGGCATGCGGTACGTGCGGCACCGCACCGCAGCCGTCTGATGCACGCGCTGCGTGCATCGCATGCACGCAGCGGTGCATCAGATGGCATGCGGTAGGTGCCGCACTTACCGCATGCCGCATTATAGCATTTCTCTCTCTCTCTCTCTCTCTATATATATATATATATATATATATATATATATATATATATATATATATATATATATATATATATATATATATATATATATATATATATATATATATATATATAACATGGCACGTCGATTTTGTGCTGACTAGGAAAAAAATGGAACCAAAAGCTGACTAGACAAAAAGGAACAGAAAGATCTGATCGTCGTCTCTTGATCTAACGATAGAGTGTGACTCATCCGTGCACAGTAAAAAAAGGCAAGAAAAAATCTCTCCTTATCTCTCTCTCTCTCTCTCTCTCTCTCTCTCTCTCTCTCTTTCTCTCTCTCTCTGACACGGTGGTTTTGTGCTAACTATGACAAAATGGAACCAAAAGTTGACTAGACAAAAAGAAATGGATAGATCTGATCGTCGTCTATTGATCTAACAATAGAGTGGGACTCATCCGTGCACAGTAAAAAAAGGCAAGAAAAAATCTCTCCTCTGTGTGTGTGTGTGTGTTCCCGGCCTCTGCCTTCACACCCCCCCAGTTCCTCTCTAACCGGACCCCAGCCCTTCTCTCTCTTTCTCTTTCTATATCTCTCTCCCTCTCTCTACTGCTCTTTCTCTCTCCAAGTTCTTCTCTCTCTCTCTTTCTTTATAAAAAATCCTGCATTCTCTCCTTCTCTCTAACCCGATCTCTCGCTCTCTCTTTCTCCTGCCGGCACTTCCTCCTGATTGCTCCCCCTCGGTCTCACTGGTTCTCTCTTAGTGTTCCCGGCCTCCACCTTCACACACCCCCACCGGTTCCCCTCTAACCGGACCCCATTCTCTCTCTAAGTTCTTCTCTCTTCTCTCTCTTTCTCTATTTCTTTATAAAAAAAACCCAGGTTCTCTCCCTCTCTCTGACCCGATCTCTCTATCTCTATCTCTCTCTCTTTCTCTCCCGTCGGCACTTCCTCCCGATTGCTCCCCCCGGTCTCGTCGGTTCTCTCTCTGTGTTCCCGGCCTCCACCTTCACACCCCCCCACCGGTTCCTCTCTAACCGGAGCCCAGACCTTCTCTCTCTTTCTCTCTCTTTCTCTCTCTCTCTCCCTCTCTCTCTGCTCTTTCTCTGTCTAAGTTCTTCTCTCTTTCTCTCTCTTTCTCTGTTTTCTTTTTAAAAAACCCAGGCTCTCCCTCTCTCTAACCCGATCTCTCTCTCTCTCTATCCCCTACCGGCACTTCCTCTCGGTCGCACCCACCCGCCTGTCTCGCTGGTTCTTTCTACCGATCGCACACCCCCTGGCAACCCCCTCGCCCAACAGTAGGTCCTCCAACCCAACCTCACCACCCCGGCTCTCTCTCTCTCTCTCTCTCTCTCTCTCTCTCTCTCTCTCTCTCTCTCTCTCTCTCTCTCTTTTTTCAACCCCCCGACCCCTCTCCCCCCAAGTTCCACACACTCTCACTTTCTCTCTCTCTCAGCTCTCTTTTCTTCTCTCTATCTCTATCTGCTTACTCTCTCTCTCTCTCTCTCTCTCTCTCTCTCTCTCTCTCTTTCTTTTTTAAAACCCCCCGGCCCCTCTCCCCCTAGGTTCCACTCTCTCTAAACCCCCACCCACCAGGCTCCCCGGTCTTGCCGACTCTTCCTCCCGATCGCTCACCCCCCGGCAACCCCCCCCCCCCCAACAGCAGGTCCTCCTAACCCAACCCCACCACCCTGACCCTCTCTTTCTTTCTCTTTTCCTCTCTCTATCATATCTTCTCTCTCTCTCTCTCTCTATCTATATATATATATATATATATATATATATATATATATATATATATATATATATATATATATATATATATATATATATATATATATCTTTATGTTTTTTTCTAAAACCCTGGCCCCTCTCCCCCTAGGTTCCTCTCTCTCTCTCTCTCTCTCTCTCTCTCTCTCTCTCTCTCTCTCTCTCTCTCTCTCTCTCTCTCTAACCCCCACACACCAGGCTAGGCTCCTGATCGCACCTCCCTAACCGGACCCCACCACCTTGGCTCTCTCTTTCTCTTGAATTGCAGTGGGCCCCGTGGTGTAGTGTACACAGGATATGCTAAAAAATTTCCCAACCCGACCCCACACCGTCTCTCTCTCTCTCTCCTTCTTCTCTCTCTCTCTTTCTATCTCTCTGTTTTTTTGGGGGGGTTATTAGACTAAGACTCCTTTAACCAACCCAACTTTAGGATAAACCCACTGACCAACCCAACTTTAGCAAAAACCCTTCCCATTTTTTTTAATCCCGACACCACCCCCACCTCCTCTCCTCTCTCGATCGACCACAGCAGAGGCAGAGGCAGAGGCTCAGGCGGTGGCAAAGCCAGAGCTGCAGGAGGCGGGCACGAGCAGTGGAGGCTGCGGCGGTGGGCATGAGCGGTGGCGGAGGAGACGGAGTTGCAGGAGGCGGAGGCAGAGACGGCGGGAGCAAGCGGCGGTGGCAACGAGCTCGAGCAGTGGCGGGGTGGGGTTCGGTTTTGAGTTCTAGGTTTAGGGTTCATCTCATGGCCTATAGATTAGGTCCGGCTGGCCGGGGGGGAGGGGGTTCGGTTAGGTCCACGCGGTGGCAGGAGGGGGATTCGGTTAGGTCCGGCGAGGGGGAGGGGGGTTTGGTTAGGTCCGGCGGTGGCGGCGGGTTCAGTTAGGTTCGGCGGTGGCGGGGACGGGGCGGCAGGGGTAGAAAACCTAAATTAGAAGAGGGAGGAGGGGTATTTTTGTCCACAGGGGGTTCAACTCAAATCAAAATATGGTCGGGACTACTGCTTGAAAAGCATCTCTAAAAGGGGCTTTTCACCAACTCCTCCCTTTTTTTTTAACCCCCGACCAAGCGGCAGCAAATGTCCCAACAGTGACCGTTGTTGGTTGTGTCGGGGTTGTTGGTCCATCGGGGTGGGCTGGTGTTGCCGTCGAAAGTGTTTTGTTGCCGAAGGCGGTCAGGAGTGTTGTCGTTGAATACGACGATGTTGGTCAAGGTGGTGATGCTCGGGGGGTGTTTTGCCGCCAAAGACGGCCCACTGCAGTGCCGACAGGCACGGGCATGGTAGGAGTCGGAGGCTGCATGGCCCGTCGGGTGCCAGCGGCAAAGAAAAACAAGGAAAATAAGTGGAGCGGCTGATTTCCTCCAGTTCGTAGAAGAGGCCTTGCGAACTAGGGGTGTGCATCGGTTCGAAACCGACCTATTTAGGCAAAACCCAAACCGATCCAACCTTGATCGGTTTTGAGGATTTTCAATCCGATCCAAACCGAACTAAGATTGGAATCCAATCCAATCCAATTAAAGTCGGTTTGGATTGGATTGAATGGTCGGTTTAGGCTTTGGACCATCTTCTTATTGGGCTTTTTCCCCCTTCTACTAGGACCTAGTTCAACCTTAAAAAATAATAATTGTCATCAAATCATTAGGCCTAAATAAGATTTTTAACTGATTTTGAGTCATCCTACAATATTGCAAAGGTTGTTAGTAGCAAGGATATATGAGGACATATGGTATATTTAATAAAATATTATATGTATATACATATGTTGGTTCGGTTCGGTTTAGGTCGGTTTTAAATTTACAAATCCGTCAACCGATCCAATCATGTCGGTTTTTTAAAAACTCAATCCGATCCGATTCATTGAGTGTGGCGAAACCGATCAAAATTGGTCGGTTTGGTTTGGTTTAGTCGGTTTGGATTGGATCCTGCACACCCCTATTGCGAACCACGACTGGGGGATCGGTGGGGGCCAAGAGAAAGAAAGAAGTTCATTCTACTCGGGAACTGCTCGAGATGGACAGAACAGAGGGAGGGTTATAGGGTTTAGGGCCCTTCTCTATTTCTCCTTATTTTTTAATTTAACAATGAATTTTATGTTATGGAATTGTAGGGGGGCGATTCGTACCACCTTCTTTAATCATTGTAAACTGTTGTTTGCGGAGGTCAAACCCGATCTGGTGGTTCTAGTTGAAACGCACATCGGGGAGGCGAAGGCAAAGCGATTGGCAAAAGAAGCTAGGAGGTTGGAATTTCTTCTACATCCCGACTACCGGTCGATCGGGGGGTCTCCTTTTCCTTTGGCATCAAGATATTGGTAATATTTTTGTCCTGACGGTAGACCCTCAAGTGGATTTTTGTGTGGATAGCGATAGGAGGGGGAACCAATATATCCTCGGCGGCATTTATGCTAAACAGACGTAATTTGGAGTGCTCTGGTTAGTGTTTGCAACCTAAATGTTCCCTTCTTAGCTCTTGGCTACTTCAATGTTATCCTCAACCCCGAGGATAAGAGAGGAGGGGCAGAATTTAGGGTTTATTCGGAAGTTGGGGAGTTTAGGGACTATATTGCGACCTCTGGCTTGATTGACCTAGGGTTTAGCGGTTTCCCCTACATGTGGTGCAACAATCAATCGAGCTCTCGACGGATCTGGGTTCGTCTTGATAGGGGTTTCTGCAACACTGAGGGGCTTAATTTGTTTATGGACACTTCTATCCACCACCTATCCCGGATAGCCTCGGATCATAGCCCGGTGATAGTCAATTTTTCTCCTCATGTTGCTAAGAGGGGTCGACCCTTTAGGTTTGAGCACTTTTGGCTTATGCCCCCTGATTGCTTCAATGTGGTGGAAACTGCTTGGGACCCCTTCACCCCAGTTGATAATGCTCATCATCTTAACAATAAGTTCACTCGTACCTGAGACGCTTTAAAAGCGTGGAATCGAGAGACTGTTGGTAGATTGGAGGATAACATTGCCAAGCTTAGGAGGCAAATTGATGAACTCCAGGGTGCAGAGTGTACTCGGAGACTAACTGCCATTGAGGATTCTCAACTTTGTTCCCTCACCACCTCATATCACAATGAGGTCGCTATGCTAGAGTATAAATGGCAACAGAAGTCGAGAGTGGAGTGGCTCAAGGGGGGTGATCGTAACACTTCCTACTTCCATCGATCTACCATGATCAGACATAACCGCAATAGAATTCTCTCTCTGAAAGATGATAATGGCACCTCTTGCCACGAGTGGTGTGACCTAGAATGCATTCTTGTTGGATTCTTTAGGGATCGATGGGTCCTGGAGTCTATGGACACCAATCTTCTCCAACCTACCCCCCACCCATTATCTCTGCGATGGATAATCAGGTTCTCCTTAAGCCTATATCTATCATGAGATTCAGACTACTGTCTTTAGTCTCCATAGGAATAAGGCCCCAGGCTCTGGTGGGTTCACTGCCGAATATTTCATAGCCAATTGGCACATTGTTGGGAGGGACATCTGTCACTTGATCACGAGCTTCTTCAGACGTGAGAGACTGCCTGTAAACTAGAAGGATACTTTTCTTACGCGTATCCCTAAATCCACTAACCCCTCGAGGCCTGAGCATTTTAGGCCGATCAGCTTATGTACTACCCTTAACAAGATTATTTCAAAAAAATTAGCCAATCGACTTAAACCCCTTCTCCCCAAACTGATCTCGGCGGACCAAAATGCTTTTGTGAAGGGTCGTAAAATTTCTGATAATGGAGTCTCTCCATTCTATGGAGGTTGATGATTGGAATAGTAATTGCTTGGCACTAAAGATCGATATGGAACAAGCGTACGACCGTATGTCTTGGAAATTTATATTTAATATGCTTAATAAATTTGGGTTTTGCACTCAATGGATTCGATGGATTATGGGGTGCATAATCAAACCAAATTTCTCCATTCTCATTAATGGTTCGTCGTCCAAGTGGTTCACGGCAGAAAAAGGGCTTAGACAGGGCGATCCTCTGGCTCTTTACCTATTTATTTTGGGAGCAGAGTTGCTTAATCGCAGCCTTGCTAAGCTCCATAATGAGGGGTGGTTAACTGGGATCCGACCCAAAGCTGATTCAACTAGCTTACCTATGTTGGCTTTTGTTGATGACTGTATAGTATTTATTAGAGCTAATTTGAATCAGTGTGACTCTATTAAGGAGGCTCTCAAGTCCTATTATGCTGCCTCAGGGCAGAAAATCAATCTCACCAAATTCTCTTTGATTTTTTCAAAAAAAGTACATCACAAGCACAGAAAGATGCTGCTAGACGACTGGGTATACATGAGGTTAAAGAACCCTTTAAATACCTTGGCATTACCATTTGGGGGAAGCAAATCCCAACTAGGATTCTCGCCTCTGATCGTCTCAACAAAGTTGCTCGTAAGCTTGCTGGGTGGAAGGCTAAGACCCTGTCTTTCCCGGGGAAAATCACGTTGCTTAAGTCAGTTCTTTGCTCTATGCCTATTTTTACCATGGGGAATTCATGGTTCCCTAACGCCTCAGCAATACTTTGGAGAGTGTGATGAGGCAATTTATGTGGAGCTCTAGAAAGGATGGTGAGGATATCCACCTAGTGAAGTGGTCGGATGTGTTTAAACCTAAGGCATGATGGTGGCCTAGGTGTTCGGTCGTTGGGAGAGATGAAGCAAGCTCTCATGGAAAGAAATGTGTTTGAAATTGCTACTATGAGTAATGGCCTCTGAAGCAACTTTTGTACTATTAAGTTTGACATGCCCTCAAACCTATGGCAGTGGCATAAATCTAAGGGTTGCTCTAGAGCTTGGAAGGCTGTTTTCGAGGGTTAGTCGGTAGTGCGAGATCATCTCAAATTTAATATTCACGATGGATCCTCGCTCAATGTGTGGGAAGACCCATGGTTGGACCCGTGCCCCTTGCACTGGATCTTATGACATTTAAAATCAATGCTAAAGAAAGAATTGAGGTTGTTACTGATTTGATGCATGGTTGGACCTGATGCCCTCAAAGAGTGGAAGACGTTTTTGGCCCGAATCTTGCCGCAAGGATCAGTAACACCCCAATTCTTTCCACTAGTGGAGTCCCTACTGCGTGTTGGGGCCCAAACAAGGCGATTGCTTTTAATACTAAGGTTGCTTACTATCTCCTAACAAGGGTTGATAATACTATGGTTGTGTCAGCTGCAGGGACGGGAGATCAGAATGACGGGGAAGTCTCTTGGACTGATAGCAATCGGTGGAGAAGTCTTTGGAGGAGCAAGGCCTCTCCTAGAGCGGTGGCATTTGGCTGGAAACTAATGAGGAATTGTATCCCAGTTAAGGATCTTCTTATCAAACGTGGCATTAACCTTGACCCTCTTTGCAGAAGTTGTGCAGGAGATTTGGACGATGCAAATCATGCTATCTTTGTGTGTTCCTAGGCTCGTAAGGTATGGGCCTATGGGTATTGGGGAGTGGATCGATCTCATTGCCCCGTCTGGGCAACATAAGCGGAGGCAAAATAAGCGGATTGCGGACTTCTATCGTAGCTTGCTGATCAATGCTGTGTGGAGCATTTGGATAGACCGTAACCATGAACTTTTTGAGGGGAGTAAACAACCTGAGCATGTGGCACGGATCTGTCATGCTAGTTCATTGGAGTATTGGCAGACTAATAATATCTCCTTATCAGTGCAGGATACAGCTAAGGGGCCGAGTACAATTTTTCTCAAGTGGATTGAACTAGAGGAGGGTGAACTCAAATTGAACTTTGACGGAGCACTTGAGCAAGAAACAAGGAATGCGGGTGCGGGCTTTCTCATCAGAACACATACCGGGCGAATCCTCATTGCTGAAGCGATACCTCTCAGCAGCGCATCAGTGATACATACGGAGGCAAGGGCTCTTTGGGAATGTCTGAAATGTACTTCGAAGTACTTCTCGACTAACCATTTTTGGGTGGAAGGTGATTCCGCTATAATTATTAATTGGGCGATCCAATAAGTGGGTGATCACTTTCTCTGTTCTGATATCAACCTCCTGCTTCGGAAACTCCCAGGTGTGCACATCAGTTGTGACGACCAAGATCCAATAGGCCAATAGCCAAGAGCCAAGACTCCTGAGGCGGGAATGCCAAGATGGATGAGGTGAGGTGAGGTGTACAGGACCATGAGTTAGCCCCACATCGCCTGGAGAGAAGGAGATCCTGAGCTAGTTATATAATTTCCCCTCCCAAATATAGAAGACGCGTTCTAGGTGGTTCGATGGTAACCATGCTAGTGCAAAACCTTGAGGTTGAGGGTTCGAATACCCAAGAGACCAATAGAGGACAATATCTTGGGTTTGGGGGCTCACCACCTTTCCTGCCAAGACGCGTTTTAAAACCGTGCGCCGCTACGGAATTCGTAAGAACTCCGTAGTTAAGCGTGCCCGGGCGAGAGTAGTACCAGGATGGGTGACCACCCTGGGAAGTTCTCGTGCGGGCACGGGCAAAGCGGACAATATCTTGTGTGTTTGGGGCGGATGTTACAAAATGGTATCAGAGCCGGTTCTCCTCGGGATGGGGGGTCTAACCCTACACGAGGACGTGTAGCCCTAAGGGGGTGGATTGTGACGACCAAGATCCAGGCCAATAGCCAAGAGCCAAGACTCCTGAGGCGGGAATGCAAAGATGGATGAGGTGAGGTGACGTGAGGTGAGGTGTACAAGACCATGAGTTAGCCCCACATCGTTTGGAGAGAAGGAGATCCTGAGCTACTTATATAATTTCCCCTCCTAAACATAGAAGACGCGTTTTAAAACCGTGCGCCACTACGGATTTCGTAAGAACTCCGTAGTTAAGCGTGCTCGGGCGAGAGTAGTACTAGGATGGGTGACCACCCTGGGAAGTTCTCGTTCGGGCACGGGCAAAGCGGACAGTATCTTGTGTGTTTGGGGCGGATGTTACATCAGTCATGCTTTTCATGAAGCAAATCAAGCAACTGACCTTTTGGCTGGGTGGGCAAAAAACTCAACTGGATACCAGTATACTGGAATGAGATCGTTCCTGATTCGACGTGATGTTTCATTGCGTTCCTGATTCGACGTGATATTTCATTGTATTTGTATCCCCGAGTTATTTCATTGTGTTTGTATCAACCTCCTGATTCGGAAACTCCCGAGGGTGCGCATCAGTCATGCTTTTCATGAAGCCAATCAAGCAGCTGACATTTTGGCTGGGTGGGCAAAAACCTCAACTTATCCAGTATACTGGAATGAGATCGTTCCTGATTCAACGTGGTGTTTCATTGTGTTTGTATCCCCGAGTTATTTATAATTAAGTGTATCCTTCTTACCAAAAAAAATTTTCTGAAAAAATATCCAAGCAACATCACAGAGAGAACAGACCTCCACCACTTCAGACTAATGCATCTGAGCGCCCTGTTAGAAGTTACAACTTAAAAGTAAAGGTAAATTACAAAAAACTCCACTGCATTGTACTCAACTTGTTGGGGGGGTTTTTACAAATCGGCCTGTCATATTCTCTATTTACATTTAAACCACTATAACGTCAATACTTACATATACACCCCTAAAATCAAACAATATTTATCTATCAACCTCTACAGTTAGTTGGCATCCAAAATAAAGAAATATTTTCAAAATATTCCTTTATGACACTGTTATTCCAATAATCTAAAGGAAAAATAACATATTTATCCATGATTTTAATTACTTAAATTGACCTATCTTTATTATACATGGACTTAACCCAAAACAAACAGACAACCCGAATCTCATAATCCGAAAAATTCTTACATTGGGGGGGTATTTACAGAGTTTAGGTAAAATATTGAGGAAATAAAAAATATTCTCATTTTGGATATAATCTAACTTCAGGGGTTAATATGTAATTTTTGAATGAATTGAGGGGCTTATATATAAATTACTTTTATAGGGGTTTATCTGTAATGTATTTAATGAATTGAGGGGTTTATATATAAATCACTTTTATAGGGGTTTATATGTAAATAGAGAAGATTGGAGGGGTTGATATATAAAAAACCTTTTTTTTTTGGGAAATTTTATTCATTCCCCAAAAATCTGTAATTAGCCCCCGGCTCCCTATCGTTTCTCAATAACTTACCCAACAATCCTTTAATACCAACAATGCCCTTTTCCAACAAACTTGAACACACCCCATTTGATAAGGGGTGTGTTCAACTTGAACACACCCCATTTTCAACAAACTTGAACACACCGCATTTTCAATAAACTTTAATACCAACAATGCCCATTTCCAACAAACTTGAACAATTTGATACCTGATCTATGCTCCATCTGTATTTTGCCCCCTCCGACATTTTTTTAATTCCAAAAATAGTCAATTTCCGATGTCTCAAATAATTTTGAAATATTTGACTCATGCTTACTAGGACGTGTATTTAGTATTTACAGTATAAAATTTGATGGAGGGAGGACTAAATGCAGGCAGATCAAAATCCAGGGTTCAAATTGTTTGAAAACATAGTTAAGGACCAATATGAAATGACGTGCATCACTCAGAGAGGGTTTTGTAATTTGTCCCTACAATTAAAACCATCTAACATTTAGTCCTGCAAAGTAGAAAATTAATCAAATTATACATATGAGACTTATTTCTTTTTGCTTTCCCATCGGCAAACATGTTCATCAACCGCACATAGTAGGCAGTCAATGCCCGAAACCCACCATCTAAATAGTACAGCAACCAAGAACAGAATGCATCTCACAAACAAAAGACTACAGGATAATACCTCCGGTACAACATCGTAATAGCTAAGAATACGATAATCGCAGCAACGGTAAACCAGACGGCTCACAGAAAATGCAGCACCAAGCGCCAAACAGGGTAAACCAACAGGAGAACGATGCCAATGGTGTTCGATGCGCCGTGGGTCTTGGTAAACGAGTTCCTGAAACCGCCTGATGCTCGGATGTGTTCTTGCAGCAGGTAGCAGGCGATGGCGAGACACACGATGGCACCGATCCAGTTGCCCCTGACTGTGTCAGCGAAGAATCCGGGAGAGACCACCAGAAGGACTAGCAACGATCCGGGCATCTCTAACCAATCTGTAACAGCAGACATGACATCCATGTAAGAGACGTTCAGACTGTTCTTCATGATGAATGGTTGACGAGAACCAGAGGAAGCATACACGACAAAAGCATAAAAATAGCACACCTTCACAATAAGTCCTAAACTTTCCTAGTTATGAATTTGGTATCTGCCATGATTCAGGAGGTTTACGGTTTTTTCTGTGGACAAATAAACAGAAAATGCATCTTGGGTAAATAGTCATCGCCAAAAATTTAGAGCAGTTCGTGTAAACAATTCAAAGAGCTTACACAAACATCCTCACAGAGAGTTTTCAAACATGGGGCTTCCACGCCAAAGTTAGACCAAGGGCAATTTGTGGGAACAGAAATTCAAGCACAAATAACCTTTCATTCTAGGGGGTGGAACCTGATGATGGGTGCTTTCGTCAATTTGGTTGGAGAAGAATAGGTGTATCTTCTTCGGGAAATCCTTGCCTCCATCGGTGGTTCTCTCAGGGGAGGGCTCCTCCCTGAAACTCTGGTTCGATTGCTCCAGCCAAAACTAAGGAGTGCCACTCTCCATACCCGAGTGTTTTTCCTTTCCTTCGGGACCGTTCATAGCTTTGTAACCAACATTTTTTCTAATAATCTACTGGTAGGGATCAATGCCTAACCCCTCCAAAGCCCCCCCCTCAAAAAAAAACAAAAATCTCTTTAGAGTTGCAAGCAGGATTTACAAAACTGCCCAAGTGATGGGACCACCTATATTGAGAGTCAGAGTCATGCTTATGATTTCATCACACTCACATTCCCAACCTAGGAATTGTCGTATTGGTGGCTTGCCTCTTATGGGAAACGCACCTTAGGCAAGAGAGAGAGAGAGAGAGAGAGAGAGAGAGAGAGAGAGAGAGAGAGAGAGAGAGAGACCCAATGGGAATTGTCATATTGGTGGCTTGAATCTCAACTGTTGTCAAGACTCAAGACGGCTCTAGGCGACAATTTTTTTAATGTTAAGAAATGCATATATATAAGATAATTCAAAGATTTGAATAAATAATATGCATAATTCTATCAAAAGCTTCATGTAAATTAATCAAACAACCAAACAAACATTCTCATTCAAAAATAGAATTTATGTCATCATTGTGATGCTAAATCACTGAAATGTGAATACATATAACAATGGATATCATCCATCATCATCAACATGGAACAATTAATGAATAAGATGAAGTTATTGTTAGAAAGTTAAAACATAGAAATTAGAACATACATTGTTAATGTATAGAGATGGGTCGGGTTACATGTACAGTCGGGTCGGGTTGTTTGGTCATACATGTACATATATATTGGGCTTGAGTCCCTCAATAGAGAGCATTCTATTCCTCTCCAAACCCTAGCCGTCATCTCCTAACATGGTATCAGAGCTTTAGGGTTCTCCTGCGCGGCGACGTCGACGACGGTCTTCCCCCTCCGGCAGCACCTCCCCTCCGACCTCCCTTCACCCGATCGGCCCCCCTCCTCCCTTCACCCGATCGGCCCCCCCCCCGCCCCTCCTCCTCACCCACCCGACAGCCCACCCCCCTTCTTCCACCCGCCCGACCCCCCTCATTCACCTGCCCACCCCGCCCGGCCCCCTCCTTCACCCGCTCGGCCCCCTTCCGCCGCCCGACAGCCCCCTCGGCCCTCCCTTCCGCCTCCCGACAGCCCTCGCCCCCCCCCCCCCCCTCCTCCACCCCCCCGGCCCCCCTTCCGCCGCCCGACAGCCCCCGGCCCCCCTCCTCCACCCCCCGACCCCACCTTCCGCCGCCCGACAGCCCCCGACCCCCCTTCCTCCACCCCCCGACCCCCCTTCCTCCACCCGACCGGCCCTCCCACCCCTTCCCTCAGCCCACCCGCCCCGTTCCCTTCGCCCGATAACCTCTCCCGGTTCTCACCTTCTGTTGAGCCTCCTCCATGGCTTCTCCTGTCGTGCCGTCCGTCGTTGCGATCTCTCCACCGCTGAAGGCGGTCGCCTTTCAGCTGTCATTGGCCAGCGACTGGCCTGATTGGTCACTCACCGTCGAGGTCGCGCTCTCCAGTCGTGATCTGTGGGGTCACATCACCGACGATGATCCTCCTCCAGCTGTCCTCTCCGGCTCCTCCTCTGTCACCAGCAGTGCCGCGTCCTCTGCTGCAACTGCTACTGTCCTGACTACTCTCACCGCTGCCACGGCTGCCGCTCTCACGTGGCGACGTCATGATCAAGCCATCCGGGCCTATCTCCTGGACTCTGTTACTCGTCCGCTCCTTGCTCCCATCGGCCGCCTTCCTATAGCACGCGCAATGTGGGAGTATCTCCGGGACCGGTTTCTCCCGCGCGGCGGCGCACGCCGGCATCAGCTTATCTGTGACTCGCAGTCTGCACGTCAGGGGGAGCACACAATTCAGGACTTCTTGAGTCAGATGAGTGCATACTGGCATGAGCTGGACTCCCTGATCTCGGAACGGTGTGCTTGCCCCCGCTCTCGGGACTTCCAGTGCTACCTCGATGAGGGCCACCTGCACCAGTTCCTGGCAGCGCTTCGGCCAGACTTTGCTCTCATCGCTGCTCAGCTCCTGCACCGTGAGCCACTCCCTCGGCTAGAGGATGCTCTACTCGCCTTGGTCGATGAGGAGACCCGCCTTCAGACTCAGGGCGCTCGTCCTCCTCCACTTACTCCTAGCTCCGACACTGTCCTGGCAGCTGGGTTCTCCGATGAGGCTGTCTTCTGTCACTACTGCAACGAGCCCGGACACATGAAGCGTGAATGCCCTACACGTCCTCCACGCAACCCTCGCTGGGGTCCGGATGAGAGAGCCCCACGCTGGACTTCGACTTCCCGCGACGATCGATGCGGCGGTCGAGGACGGAGCCGTGGACATGGTTCGTCCTCTTTCGTCACTTTGGTGGTACAGCGGCTACTGTAGAGGCCTCGTCGCTCCCCACTGCTACCACAGCACCTTCTCAGCCTTAGCCAGAACGTCTTCAGCGCCTCGAGGAGCTCCTTCTTCGCCACCTAACCTCCACCGGCTCCGCGACTGCTCACGGCTTGTCTGCCACCTCTGGTACTACTGCTCCATGGATCTTCGATTCGGGTGCCTCCTGTCACCTCAACTTTGACTCCACTGTCCTCACGGACTGTTCTCCCACTACCACCCACCAGGAGGTTCGCACTGCGGATGGGACTCTCGTCCCTATTCCGCAATGTGGATCCATCACTACCACCTCTGACCCTTCTGGTCGCCTGACCCTACCCCATGTCCATCATACCCCCCGTCTTAACATTAATCTGATCTCTATCAGTTCTCTTTGCGACTCTGGCCTGACTGTCACCTTCACCCCTTCTGTTTGTGTTGTGCAGGATTCGCGGACGGGTCAGAGGATTGGGCTGGGCCATAGAGCAGGAGGACTTTACCAGCTGGACCATCTACATGTGTCTTCCGTTCCTGTTGCGTCTGTCATGTTTGTTACCTCTGATGCCGACCCGTGGCACAGAAGGTTAGGTCATATATCGAGTGATCGACTCAAAAGCGTATTCCGTTCGGGTGCTTTGGGTCGAGCGTCCTTCTCCCCCCTCTCTGTTTGTACGGGTTGTAGACTAGCAAAGCATCTAGCTCTTCCATTCTCTGCTAGTGCTTCCCAATCTGATGCTTTATTTGATTTAGTACATTCGGACATTTGGGGTCCTGCTCCTGTTCCATCTATTTCGGGTTACATGTATTATGTGTGTTTTATCGATGACTATTCTAGGTGCACCTGGGTTTATCTTATGCGTCATCGATCTGAAGTCCCTCACATCTTTAGGAGATTCACCACTATGATACACACTCAGTTTAGTCGGCGCATCAAGACCTTCCGGTCTGATTGTGCCAAGTAGTATCTCCTCTGAGATGCGTGAGATTCTTCAGTCTCACGGCACTCTTCACCAGCAGTCCTGTCCCCACACCCATGAGCAGAAAGGCGTTGCCGAACGCAAGCATCGTCATGTCCTTGAGACTGCACGAGCCTTGCTTCTCTCTGCGTCTGTTCCTCACTCCTACTGGGCTGAAGCTGTCATGACGGCTATCCATCTCATCAATATCACTCCGTCGTCTGCTCTGTCCGGTGCCACCCCATATGAGCGCCTCCACTCCAGCCCACCTGACTACTCTCTTCTTCGAATATTTGGCTGCACGTGCTTCGTTCTTCTTCCTCCCCATGAGCGCACCAAACTCTCTGCGAGGTCTGTTAGGTGTGTTCACTTGGGACTCAGTCGGGAGCACAAGGGGTATCGGTGTTACGATCCCTTGGCTCGCCGGATCCGTGTCTCCCGTCACGTTTCCTTTGTTGAGGATGTCCCGTACTTTTCCCCTGAGTCTCGGGATCTTTCCTTGCCTCCTGCGTCACCCTCCTCGCCTTCATCACATCTCCACATCCCTGTTCTACCCCCGTTTTCTATTGTCCCATCCACGCCTACTCCACCTCCATCTTCCCCGCCACCTCTACCACTACCATCACTACCGCCACCACCTCCTTCGTCTTCCTCGACACCTCCACCACCACCTGTTACTCGTGTCTATGTTCGTCGGTCTGCAGCTCCTCCTCCAGAGTTGGTTCACACTGGTACTCCCTCGCCTGATGCTGCTGCCCCCTCTTCCCCGGTCGTGGATCCTGCTCCTGTTCGGCGCTACCCAGCGCGCAAACATCACCCTCCTGACAGATATGACTACTCTCCTGACAGGTTTGGCTACTCTGCCTTTCCCTCTGACTCTCCTGACTCCTCTGACTACTCTGTCATTGCCTTCTATTCGCCATTTTATCAAACTTTTCTTACTGCTATACACACCCACCGGGAGCCCCAATCGTACCGTGAGACAGCTTTACATCCAGAGTGGCGGCAAGCCATGTCAGTTAAGCTTGAGGCTTTTCAGCGGACCCAGACATGAGACTTGGTGCCTTGTCCCTCAAGTGTGGTGCCTGTTAGCTGCAAGTGGATATTCAAGGTCAACACTCGACCTGACGGATCCATTGAGCGGCACAAGGCTCGCCTCGTTGCCCGTGGCTTCTCCCAGGAGTATGGGATTGATTACGAGACATTTGCTCCAGTTGCTCGGATGACTACTGTGCACACCCTCTTAGCTGTGGCAGCTGCTCGAGGGTGGCCTCTCCATCAGATGGATGTCACCAATGCGTTTCTCCACGGTGACCTCTCCGAGGAAGTCTACATGGCTCCTCCTTCGGGCGTTTCAGTTCCTCCAGGGCACGTGTGTCGTTTGCGCCGAGTCATCTATAGGCTCAAGCAGGCCCCTCGTGCCCGGTTTGAGCGATTCCGCAGTGCAGTCCTAGCCGCCGGGTTTGTTGAGCGTCACTCCGACTATGCCCTGTTCATGCGCTCCTCCAGTCAGGGTATTGCAGTTCTTCTCTATGTGGATGATATGATCATCACTGGGGATGACAGTGCCACCATAGCATCCCTTCAGCGTCACCTCCAAAGTCAGTTTGAGATGAAAGATCTGGGCTCTCTTCGCTACTTTTTGGGCCTCGAGATTGCCCGGTCAGCTCGTGATCTGTTGGTCTCCCAGCAAAAGTACATCTCCGACATCTTTGCTGATGCTGCTCTTACTGACTCTCGCACTGCTGATACACCTATGGAGCTCAATTTGAAGCTTCTAGCTACAGATGGTGAGCCGCTCCAGGATGTCTCCCGCTACCAGAGGCTGGTTGGGATGCTCGTCTATCTCATTATGACCCGACCAGACATTGCCCATGTTGTTGGCATTGTCAGTCAGTTTGTTCAGGCTCCACGTTCAGTTCACTATGCAGCTATCCTTCGGATTATCCGCTATCTCCGAGGCACCGTCACCCGTTCACTACTGTTTTCCTCCATCTCTCCGTTGGTGCTGCGTGCCTACTCCGATGCAGATTGGGCAGGAGATGTAGTCACTCGCCGCTCTACTACAGGATATTGTGTGTTTCTGGGTGATTCGCTTATTTCGTGGCGCAACAAGAAACAGGAGTCTGTTGCTCGTTCCAGCACCGAAACCGAATACAGGGCTATGGCTTCCACCACCGCTGAGATTGTCTGGCTTCACCGCCTTCTTCTCGACTTGGGAGTTGTGATATCCGGGCCTACGCCTCTCTTCTGTGACAACCGGAGTGCTATTCAGATTGCTAGCAATCCGGTCTTCCACGAGCGAACAAAACATATTGAGGTTGATTGTCATTATGTTCGTCAGGAGTTTCTCAACCATACCATCTCCTTGCCATTCATTTCATCATCGGAGCAGACTGCTGATTTTCTGACGAAGCCCCTTACGATTGCTCGCTTCCGGCACTTTATCGGCAAACTCTCGGTTCATGATCCACCGTGAGTTTGAGGGGGAGTGTTAATGTATAGAGATGGGTCGGGTTACATGTACAGTCGGGTCGGGTTATTTGGTCATACATGTACATATATATTGGGCTTGAGTCCCTCAATAGAGAGCATTCTATTCCTCTCCAAACCCTAGCCGTCATCTCCTAACATACATAAATCCCAGGTTCCTAAGATTCATTATGTAACAAATCAAGCATATATGGAAACCCTAAAAATTTTACACAACCATTTGGAAGAATAAAAACACCAGAGAGGATAAATCAAATGTATATGGAAAGATAATTCAAAGAGAATGAAAATACCCATATTCAAACAAATTAACTGTATTAAAACCAAAAAAAATATGATACAAACTCTAAATTAGAACCTATTGATAGATAGATAAGAAGAAAGACAAAGGAAACAACATTTAAGGATATAGATCATAAGTACATAGGGAAAGAAGAAAAAAAGAGAAAAAAAAAAAGTTTTAATACATGTCACCTGCCTAGGCGACCAGGCCCAAAATCACCTAGGTAACACCTTGACAACAATATTCTCGAGAAGGTGACTCTCTTGTAAGTTCGTCCACTTGTCCTCATTACTCTTTCATATGGGCCTCATCAGGTGTAATCTTACTTGGAAAGGAGATTAGGAATCTTTGCATACTCAATAGGCCTTGGATTAAGATATAAGCTGAACTATGTATGATTGAGACGAAGATTACGTGCCTCACTTTCAAGGTGTATTGGTTAAGAACTCACGGATTTGGGTATGTGGTACTAAGTGGGCTTGTATAGTTCATGTTGGGTTTTTAAAGAAGGATCTACAAGGACAAGATTCATAGGATAGATTGATCATATCTTCCATTGTAACAGCAAGAGGTGGAAGTTCATGATAGTGTTTTAATGAAACTGCCACGAAGCATTCAGAGGAAACCAACTCAAGTTCATGATAGTTTGTTGTTACAGCTGCTGCTGCTCTGGTATTAAAGAAAGAAAAATGAAGTAAAAGAAAGACCAAGAGAGGAGAAGGATAAGGAAGGAATATAAACTTTTGGACAAGGAATAAAGAAAATGTCTAGTGTGATTGTCACATTCATTACATAGAAGATTATCTTCCATACTAATCTCATGTTGTGTTAGGTTGATTATTCTTTGTGATCCTTGCTAAGCTGGAAGAGTATATCTTCTATAAGTGTGAATAGTAACAGGCTTGTACCCAACTGTTAGCACAGTTGGTGTTACGTTGCACTTTTTGGGGCAGAATTAGATTTACAGAAAAAAAAAAAAAAACAGGAACATGGTTGATCAAGTTTGCTCAATATTAAATCAGAACCTGGGAAGTGTCGAGGAAAGAAGAGTCGCACGACAATTGCAATGAAGGTAATCCATTTACCGACTTCCCCTCTGCAGAATTTTAAAATGTCATAGTGCATAATGTAGTAATAGACTAATAGTCATTGGGACAGAGGGAAAGGGAATTCTAAAAGACTATAGAGTGTGGATTCTCACCTCAATAAGGAGAACAGTATCGAGGGCAGACTCAAGAATATGTAAGGAATTAAAAGTGCAGTTAATATTTTGGTCCTCCAGTTTGTCCGATCCAAGACCAACAAATATCTGCAAGTCACGCACCAACATAGAAGAGGCAAAGAATTGTTATTAAGTACAAATGTTGAATCAAGGGCCTAGATTGTGGGATAAACTGTACTGAACTCCAAATAAATTTCTGAGCACACAAATAGAATCACAACGCAAAAGGTTTCCATGCCAACAACTTTTCAAGCAGATTAAGTTACTGAATATACGGGTAGGGGTCCAGGCAAAACCCCCCTCCACGAAGTGAGGATTTCTCCAAAAAAAAGAAGGTTCAGTCATGAAATAGGCCACTCAAGCCTCTTTTACTTTGTGCTACGTGTGATAAGAATGTCAAGGAATAATATATAAGGTGTTATGCAAATAATATTGTGCATAGTGCAATGCTAGATATTTATAACGAGAAAAACAAACAAGCCACAAATTTCCCCCATCATGATATGATAACAATATGTACGATCCAAGATCTGCTATCTGTGGGTATTTACGTCAATCAATGGGAAACCGACACGTGCCCACGAGAAGTCGAGTACTCAAGTCCATCGAGTACTTGAACTAGTGAAGGGGCATGTGGGCCCCAGTGGCGGAGCCAGGATTTTTCCACGGGGGGGTGGGGGGGGGGCACACAACAATTCAACATATGGATATATTTCATAAATTTAAACTTTTTAATAGTAGAAATCCAAAACCTTCATTTTTCATGGACAACAACAAAAAAAAAAAAACTTTTGAACATATAAAAATTTCAAGTACATGGAATAAGATTGGAAAATAAACTTTTAATTTTAAAAAGATAGGCGATAGCCAAGAGTCATAATCATCGAGACAAATGAACAGAATTTGAAAAAAAAAAATTTAAAAATAAGGAATTCTAAACAAGTCTAAAGAAAAAGCACATAAATCAATGGCAAGAACACAAATAGTAACGAAAGAAATCAAAATGTAGATGTATAAATTAAAAATTCGAGCAATTCTACTATTCTAGCAAGTAGCAATCGGAAAGGAGGTAAGGATGGAGATTGGACCTCGGCAGGTATCGACGTGTCGTTGAAGCCTTGAAGGCAGGTGGTCACATAGTGGGATTGGGAATCTGGGATCCTCCGTAGGAGGAGAAGAGGAAGATCCGAAGAGGGGCCCACCGCCCACCGACCACGGAACGCACCAACACTTTGACGGCGGCGCTAAGGATGGGGGGAGCACTCAGCACGTAACAGGAAGGAAAAAAAAAAGGGTTTTTTGATCGATCACATGCACTAACGCACGGCTCCGGCTCGGTGGCTCAGTTTTTGTTTGCACGGGCCTTGCGGTCAAACGGGTCACGACTCACGCACGAATCACGTTCAATCGACCGACGATCGCACGGCCACGGCTGCATGTCCACTCGCGATCAGACCGGTCAGGCGAGGGCTCGCCGCTCGCGGTTACATGGATCCAGCAGGCTACACAACGAATTGGTGGGGGGGCACATGGTTATTTCTAGTTTTTGGGGGGGTTCAATTTGTAAGCCAATAATACTTTTAGCAAACTTTTGGGGGGTCACCTGCCCCCACTTGCCCCCCCCTAAATCCGCCCCTGCATGTGGCAACGAGTAGTCAAACTAGTGAAGAGGCATGTGGCAACGAGTAGTCGGGTACTCAAACCCGAGTGGTCGAGTACTCAAACAAGCAAAGGGGCACGCGACACCAAGTAATCTGGTACTCGAGTATGAGCGGGTGATTGTTCGAGGGTGCCAGTCGGAGAGCCAACAATTCGAAGTGGCATGAGGCTCAAGTAGTAGGGCTTGAGAAGAAGATGGTACTTGTCCCGAGGCCACAACACTCGAGATGCAGCCTGGGGTCATGGGGAAACCCTCAAAGCCCTAAACCTAAGGTAAGAGTCTATACTCGGGCAACCACGATTATAGTTGGTAGTTGTTACTTATTGTTATTGACCGACTAATATCATATATTTGTTGACATTTATACTAGTTCATATATCATATCTGTTTTTTTTTTGGAGGGGGGAGGGGGAGAGGGGGTTAGAATAATTTTTTACTGACTAGTCCTAATCGGTTCTTGACCGACTACCGACTTTGACTGTATAGTTCACTATAGTTTGACTCCTTGTCTCATGAATGTCACTTTCAGAATATTTTAGTTGCTTAAATGTAGACTAAAAAGTTGACTCAAAAGTTCCAAACTTACCGATTTTTTCAAATTTCACCATCGCCGATTAAATCCTGAACCCGATTCCCCCTCCCCCCCTGCTTTTCCCTTATTGTTGAACCTGAACTTGGTGACTATTGAGAACGTGAAATCCCGAGTCACCAAGTCCTAAGCAAGTTGATTTAAATCACAGGCCACCACTTGGGCCCTCAACAATTGGTGACTCGGGGATTTAAAATCGGATGCCTCAGGGATTTGGTGACACAAAATTTGGTAAACATGCGATTTAAAGTCGGTAAGTTGGTGACTCGAGATTTAAGCAAGTTATAAATCCCCAAGTCATCAAACTCCCTGGCCACCAATTGGACCCACGTCGAACCTAAACCCGAACTTGGTGACTATGCCTCTAGTAACACCACCACTACCTCCCTCCACCACAGCTGCTCCTCCTCTTTTCCTCGAGCCTTTACCACTTGAGACCACTGTTTCTCCTCTTGTCTTCTCTCCTCTTTCCTTCTCTGTATCATATGCCACATGTCTCTCCGTTTCCTTAGGTATATTCTAGTCATCCCACTATTGTCCAGACATCTACCTCACCTCTTCATGAGGGTGCCTCCCCTGGTACTTTGCTTGCTCTGACTGGCTTGCCTCTAGATGACATGGATCCTCACTTTCCTCCTTGCTACCCCCAGCGCGAGCATCATCCACCTGACCATTTCAGTTACTCTCCTGATCGCTTTGGCTTTGCTGCAGTCACCACTAACTCTCCCCAGTTCTACGCCTACCTCACTACCCTTCACACTGACCAAGAACCCCGATTCTGCCACGAGGCACTTCAATCCCCTCATTAGTGGCAAGTTATGACCGAGAAGTTTCAGGCCTTTGAGTAGACTGAGACGTGTGATGTCGTTCCCCTACCGGTAGATATTGAGTTTATTAACTGCAAGTGGACCTTCAAGGTCAAGCATTGACTTGATGGTTCCAATGAGCGGCACAAGACCCATATTGTTAGGGACTTCACTCGGGGGTACAAGATATGATATAAAAATAGCGACTAGTCGTCGACTAATTCCTAGGTGGCATTTTGCCGACCGACTAATCCAAATTCTTTCATAGCTGGACAGAAACCCCAATTAGGCTCCGACTAGACTCGACTAGCGACTAGTCGGGATTTTTTTTTGCAAGGTACACTTTCAGTCTTGAGTCTCTACAAGTAATTTTTTTTTACAAAGAGTCTCTACAAGCAATTTTATTTGGATTTTTTTTCATTGTCTAGAAGTTTTGAATCGCAACTATGCCTCTTCCCTATAATCATCTGTTAAGGACCTGAGAATCGAAGATAAAAACATAGATACATAATTATTGTTTATTTGTTAATAACCATATAACCAATGTTTAAAAAGGCGTTCGAGGCTTACGCCTCGAGGCCCGCCTCGAGGTGAGGCGGTCCTGTGCTGCCTCGAGGCGCACGCCTCAGCAGCCGCATATAAAAAGCTTACGCCTTTGCATCAACAGTCTTACACCTTCGTCTGAGGCGCGCCTCAAGGCGTACGCCTCTTGCACTAGGCGTAAAACATAGGGCAGGGAGGGGTTAAAACCATTGTTTGGTGTGGAAGGGCACTAAGGGTTTTATGTGTAAATCGTCCCCATGGATCCTTTTTTCACCCATTGAAATCTCATAAACCCTTTTAGATCTCTTTAGGTTTTGAAACCCCCTCGTCTCCAAAAACCCAAAATCAAGATCTAGTGTTCATTTATTTCCGATTTTGCTTCCGAAGTTGTATTATTCTTCTTTGTGGATTGTCTACCAACTACAAGTGAGACTGTGAGAGATAAAGATTTGTTTCATGTTTAGAGGGATGGATCATGATCTTGTATCTTCTACTAGATTTTTTTATGTTTTTTTCTTTGTATTTTACCATTCTCATGTATTTGTTTTTTTTTAATCTTGACAATGTTAGTTTTATATTCGTATTTTATTGTTTGTTATTACTTGTTAGTTGCTACTTTAATTATTATCTTGAATATTAAAGAATTAAGCATGTTTGAGCAATTTGACTTTCTATTTTGTTGTTAGATTGCTCGATGGAGTCCTCAATCGTGTCATATAAGATATTTTCTAACACATTGTGATTTATTATACATATTTAGTTTAATTATTATTACACATTCAATAATAGTATTTATTATGATTTTTTTTCTTTTTTAACTTTTTTTTTTACCAAAACGCCTTGAAAAAATTCGAGGCTTACGCCTCGCCTCTCCATAGGAAAAACGCCTCGGTACGCCTTTCGCCTTTTTAAACATTGCATATAACCGTATAATAAAAATTGGGGTTGTTCACAAATTAAATATCAACAAACAAATATTGTGATGAATTCTTAATTCTGAGTCTTCTGACATGAGCATGAAGCCAATATAACTATGTTATGTTAATTATGTATTTATACTCAGGCTGTGAAGTGTGAAGGCATGCATTGTTATTGACCCACTAATATCATATATTTATTGACAGCTATGGTTCTTATATCATATATATTTAGGGAGGAGGGGGAGGGATTAGAATAAGCTTTGGCCGACTAGTCCCGAATAAGTTCCGACTAGTCCTAGTCCGCCCTTGGCCGACTAGAGGCCGACTAACAACTTTGACTTGCATAGAGTACAAGATCGACTACAACGAGACTTCTGCTTTCGTTTCACAGATGATCGGCTATGGTTCGGATGCTCCTGGCAGTCGTTGCTCGGCTTTGGCTCCTCCTTAAGATAGACATGAAGAATGCATTTCTTCATGGTGATCTCTCCGAAGTTATTTACATGCAGGCTATGCAGCCTCATCCGGGTTTCAGAACTCCTCGGAATGTCTGCCGCCTTAGCCGAGATATCTACTAGCTCAAATATGCCTCTCGAGCCAGGTTTGAGCACTTCGTCGAGCAGTTATAGATACCGATTTCGTCCAGAGCTCTTAGGATCACTCTTTATTTGTGCGGTCCTCACCAGCAAGTCGGGCTATTCTTATCCCCTATGTGGATGATATGATTCTTACAGGAGACAACTCGGGTGTTATAGTCTCGCTTCAATAGCATCTCCAGAGCAATTTCAAATGAAGGTCTTGGCCCTTTACGTTACTTTCTTGGCCTTGAGATGCTCAAGATAAACGAAGGATTCTACTCTCACAACAGAAAAATATCACCGACATTCTCAATTGAGCTGCTCTTTCTGATGCTCGTACCGCTGACACTACACTCGAGCTTCATATGAAGCTCTGACCTACATACAATGAGACTCTTCCGGATCTGACTCGGTACAAAAAGATTATTGATCAGCTGGTCTACCTCTACATCACCAAGTTCGATATTGCTCACAGTTAGTATTGTTAGTCAGTTTATTGAGCGTTATATTTACTACGGTGCCCTCTTGCGGATTCTTCGATATCTTTGAGACACCGTCACTCGATCACCCTTTTTGTTCTCGACTTTGTTTCTAGTCCTGTGTCTACTCTGATGCTGATTGGGCTGGAGATTCGACAACTCACCGCTCAACAACTAGCTACTGCATATTTCTTGGAGATTTTATCATCTCATGACGTAGCAGGAAGAAAATGATATTTCTCTTTCGAACACTAAGACAGAGTTCAGGACCTTGACCACTATCACCAAAGAGATCATTCACCTGTGATGTCTCCTTGAGGATCTAGGAGTTGAGATTTCTGGACCTACAACTCTTCATTGCGATAATCAGAGTGTTATACAGATTATTAGTAACCTGATTTTTTATGAGAGGACGAAACATATTGGGCTCGACTGCTACTTCTCCCGAGAGTGGTATGAAGTCGGGAATATCTTTCTCCTTTATGTTTCCTCTGCATAGCAAATCATTGACTTCTTTACGAAGTCACGCCCTACTCCTCAGTTCCGGTTTCTTGTTAGCAAACTCTTAGTGTTGGATCCATTGTGAGTTTGAGGGGATATTAGTTTTATATATATACTAGTGCACATATTATTTGTATATCAGGACACTATATATTGCCCTATCAGCCCTAATGAGAGGCAATTTTCTTCTCCCCAAAATCCTAGCCCTCTCTCTCTCTCTCTCTATCTCCCTCTCTCTCTCTCTCACTTAGGGCTATTGGTAACAACCATTTGTGTTTTCACGATTCATCGGAAAAAAGGGGGGTACTTAGTGAAAAGCCATTTTTAGGATATACTTTAAGCTCTAGTCCTGAAAATGTGTTGGTTTGAGCTCAAACCCATCCCGAAAAGACACTTTAACACTAAGCCCTTGTTGACTTTTTGAATCCTGATCAAATGACAAGAAAGCCGCTTTCTATAGCAACCAAATAGATACTCTAACAAATTCTGAAGTATTAATTCGGGCATAGTATCAATTCGGCTGCTACAGTGAACTGTAGCAATTTCACTGTAGCAACCGAATTGATACTATGTTGTCCCAAATTGATACTCCAGAGGGATTTTGGAGGATCAATTCGGGTTGCTACAGCGAAATCACTGTAGCAAACCGAATTGATACTCTATTGCCCCGAATTGAATACTCCGGAATAGCTACTGCTACAGCTAAGCACTGTAGCAGCTACAGTATTTTGGGTTATTGGGGATTTCACTGTACAACGGGTGTTTAAAAAAATACTATACAACGGCTTCTTATCACTGTACAGCTGCTATAAGGGCAAAATGGTCATTTAAAACAAAAGGGACCGAGGGAGGGACTTAATGCTAAACGAAAAAGATTCAAGGGTTTATTGTACTACAGAAGTGGTTAGAAATAGAACGGTCTTAGGCTAAAACCCAAAAGAGAAGCATGGCCCCAATCGTAATTAGAGGAATTTCAGTGAGATTTCTCGAACAACTATTATTTTCAGGACTCTGAAAAGCGTGATTTTGATTGGACCAAAAAGAAAAACAATTAAACCAACAAACATTTCTTTGGTTTTGAAGAGGGTTTCAACACAATTGTGACTGGATAAAAGATCGCAGGGCCGATAGATCTAAAGAAAGGAAAGGGGGAAACCCATCAGGTGGGGGGGGGGGGACTCACATTGCCGCAACGGAAGCAAGGAATTTAAGGAAGGTGGTGCCGAATCCGAGGCCGCTCCCCAGATAGAAGGCGTGGTCGGCGAGCTTCGTCGCCGCGATCCCGAGCTCCCTCAGATCCGACTCGATCAGCTCGCTGTTCATCTGATCCCACTTCATCGCCATGTACCCCATCTTCCCCATTTCGGCGCCTCTTTAGGGTTTCACACCGAACAGAACGAGGACAGCTCGCAGTGGAGAGCGAGAGAGAGAGAAAGGGAGGGAAAGAGAGAGTGAGAGAGACGGCCAATGTATATAGGGAGAGAGGGAATGGCCCGATGGATACTAACACGCCACGTGTTTAGATATATCCAGACTTGAAACATGGACAGCCTAAGCTTGAACACGTGGCGCATTGATATTTCTCGGTCATCGTCGGCGGCGCACTTCTGGACATACAGGTGGACATACCGGTGGGGCCTTTTTGGGGGGTGAGCGCATCCCTGGTCCCAACGTATAGCGACCGTTTGCCAAGTGGATCTGTGGAGGGGATTCGATGTCATCGGCAAGCCCCTCGGTAGTCGGCGCATCGGCCAACTCACCGAGCGCTGGCCGATGCCCCCCCTCTCCTCCCTCCCCTCGGCTACTCTCCAGTGGTGATCGTCTCCCTTATGGGTCGGTGACGCTTTGGAGAGCTGACATGTGGCGATCTCAATTTCAATGACCACAATCTATGACCTTGTGATAAACCCTACTATCCTAGGGGCTAGGAGTATGCGGTCACCACATGCCGCCGCTCACTGCCTTCATCCACCGTCGGCCACCAACCTCGTCAACCACCAGTCGCCCACCATTGCATTATCGGCCACCAGCCGTTGTCGTCAGTGGCTGGTGGCCGATAATGCGGTGGCGGGCGGGCGGTGGTCGACGAGGGTGATGATAGCCAATGGCGGTTGTAAGCTATAACCGACGAGGCGGACAGACGGTGGTCGGCGGGGTGGTAATCGATGGCAATGGTAGGGGGTGGTCGATAGGCAACTGGTGGTGGTGGCGGGTATCCACCTAGGGTTTATCCGATAGCCATAGATCGTGGTCATTGAAATTTGGGTTGTCCGTGTTGCTCCCCAAAACATTAGCGGCCCACAAGGACATCCTGACTTGCCGTCGGATTGCAACCCCCCATCCTGATTGGTGAATCACACTCATCCTAAACATCAACCATTGGACGGCTGTGAGATCGAGATGGCGGTGATCGATATTCCACTTGATGTGGAATAGCATAGCTAATATGCAGAAGGTTTGGCTATGAAGTTTGAGATATGGTTTCAAATCAAGGGGATAAGGTTAGGTGGAAGGGAAGTAGGCATAGTTAATATGCAGAAGGTTTAGGTGATGACAAGGATGAATAGGACATGGATCGATACATTTGTCCTCCAATAAAAATATCACGAATCTGTCACCTACTGATGGCCTAGTTGGTGAGACATATGCAACCCAGGGCCTTTGGTCAAGGATTCGAATAAGTGCTACGGTATATTTTTCTCCGTTATGTGATGAATCGTTCTCTCATCTTATAGTATAGTTATAATGCACGGGTCAACACCACAGGATGTGTCTGCTTGGTTCCGTGTAGTCCCGCCCAACTCATACAGTCTGAACTACCACTCAACCAGATTTCTATAAAAGAAGTCGGTAGTTGAAACATGAAGCGAAAAGTTACGTGTTCCAACTACATGCGTTCCAACCCAGTACACGATGAAGTTGGAACCACAGCAAACCGAACAGAGCGTTAGTGGTAACTACCGAGTTTTCTTACTCGTGGGGTAATTAAAATCTAATGGTATTTTTTTTACTCTTATGGTGAGTTTCGATCCTCGATCTATCTTGTGTCAGTACAATAACAATAATTAATGTCCTGGCCACTATGATAGTTCCTTTTTTAAAAATCAACAACAATAACAACATCATCATCATGAAGCTGAGTTCTTACGTAGAAAATGAATGCTTACTCATTCAAGATCCATGTTTATTGGGATAAAAAAGATTTGTTTTTTTTTTTGCTTTCTTGCGACAGTCCCAAACACAACAGTACTTGTGATATTTCAGCTTGGAAAGCAATGATATTCTGCCTACGAGTTAAGATGAGTGCGATTTGTCAATCAATGTGGTGCATCAGACGACTATGGTCAGACGCCAAACAAAATACATCAAACAATGTGCATTTATAGGCCAACCGACTCTCAAGGCATCAAGCTGAGGTTAGAGCATCTCCAGGCAACCCCCCATCCTCCATCCACATAGGATTTTGGAGGGCCAAACATCAAAAACACCTCTCCAATAGAACCCCCATTTATAAAGAAGCCACAGTGAACCCCCATATTTGGGGGTACTCTTGAACCCCCATTTTTTATTAAAAAACTAAAAAGAAATTCAAAAGTTGAGTTGGCGACATAAGGATGGATGGATGGATGGATGATATTTTAATAATATCTTAAAATGGGGATGGGTGGATGGGGGGTGAGGTTGGAAATACACAATATAAACCCCTCCCCCAAAAGCTAAGTTGGCACTTTATCACCCCAAAATAGGGGTGTCAACGGGTCGGGTCGTGTGGGGTTCGTGTCGTGTCTAGTTTTGGGTTGTGTCCAAAACCCCTAGATCCAGACCCGACCCGTTTAACTAATCATATCTAGATCCTAAATCCGTACCCGACCCGTTAATAAACTGGTAGACCCGATACGACCCGTTTACCACACATGTCTATTCAGTTGACCCAATCCGACTCGACCCATCCTGACCCAATAGACCCGCTAGTACTATATATTATAGTATCGAATTGCAGGTAGACCCGACCCGACCCGACATGATTCGTTGAATTTTAAATGGGTATTCCTGTGTCTACCGTGTCCAGACCCTAAACCACGATCCTGTTGGGTATCCATCCCCATAAGGACAAGACCCAAGTTCGGCATCGCATTTGTTCTCGGATCATTCTTGCAACCGGCCACTGCGTGGAACCGGCTCTGCAGGGACTGATCTTTGAGCATCTGCAGCAGTTGATGGAGTTGGAGTTTGGCTTAGGTGTCTACATAGAAGTTGTAGAGGCCATGTCAAGCTTTCCAACGGATCCGGAATCGCTGAATTCTGATGAGTATTGAGGAAGATACAGCGATCTGAAGTCAGCCCTGTGATTACTTTCTGCACTCTGTTTTTAAGTGCAGATTTCAGTTTTATGTTTGGAGCCGTTGGATCAATCTCTTAATCCAACGGTCCACTTGCTTCATCTGCTGGATTTAATCATCCTATGGGTCCTTGGGGGCCATAGAGAGAGCATTTTTGGGGCTTGAGGGAAATTGGGGAGAGCACAAAAGAGGGGTTTTCTCTTGGAGAGAAAACCTTGAGAGCAAAGAAGCATTCGTTGTTGCAGCCGAAGAAGAGAAAGGGGTAAGATCAAATCTTTTCTTTCCCTCCATTGGTGGAGATGGTTCTTGAGATCCTCTTCTAGTTGAAGAGAGGGATTTCTAGGGTTCTTTGAATCCTAAGGAAGTGGGGGTTTCAAGCAAGGAGGAGAAGACAAGGTGTTGGGTGTAATCCATGATGTCTTTCCATCATTGCTAGTGAAACCCGAGCTTCGGCTCATCGTGCCCGTGGACGTAGCCCAATTTGGGGTGAACCACATAAATCCGTGTGTCTCTCTCCTTTTGTGCTTGCTTGGTTTGTGTTTCTTTCTCGTGCTCACACTCGCATACAAGGTGTTTGTTTCATTTCCACACAAGGAGGGAAGATCAAGGACTTTTCCCATCAAGTGGTATCAGAGCTAAGGTTTCGCCTACAAGGTGTTCGACGAAAGTCTTGTGTGAGAAATGGAGGCTAGTGTGAGTCGAATGGTGAGCTTAAATGGGAATAATTGGATGATATGGAAGGCAAAGATGGAAGACCTCTTGTATTGCAAGGATCTCTATGGGCCGGTTGAAGGCGACGAAGCAAAGCCGGAGGGTACAAATGATGTTGATTGGAAAAAGCTAGATCGTAAAGCCGTGGGCTTCATTCGGCAATGGTTGGATGATACCGTGTTCCATCATGTATCCACCGAGACGTCCGCACATGCTCTTTGGAAGAAATTAGAGAGTCTTTATGAAAGAAAGACGGCCGAAAACAAAGCATTTTTGATCCGGAAGCTAGTGAACTTGAAGTACAAGGAGGGGTGCTCCATAGCCGAACATTTGAACGAGATGCAAAGTGTGGTGAATCAACTTTTCTCTATGAAGATGGTGCTTGATGACGAGTTGCAAGCACTATTGCTACTTAGCTCGTTGCCGGATAGTTGGGAGACGCTTGTGGTGTCGCTTAGCAACTCGGCTCCGGATGGGATTGTCACTATGAGTCAAGTGACCGGTAGCTTGTTGAATGAAGAGACAAGAAGAAGATCTTCAGGAAATTCGCACTCGGAAGCACTTGTTATGGAAAAACGGGGGAGAAGCAAGAGTAGGAAGCCTTACCATCGAGATGGATCAAAGGGGAGATCAAAGTCAAGGAAGGGCATCAAATGCTACCATTGTGGCAAGGAGGGCCACATGAAGAAAGAATGTCGCCAATTCAAAAGAGAGCAAAAGAAGAACCATGATGAAGAGAAGAAAGAGGAGAAGTCCGCAAATGTAACTTCATCGGATAATGATATTATTATTGTGTATGATGACAACTTTGTTGGTCTAGCATGTGACAACACTTGTTGGCTTGTTGATTCGGGTGCATCATTCCATGTTACTCCACGAGCGGATTTCTTTGCATCCTACACATCCGGTGATTTTGGCCATGTTAGGATGGGAAATTAAGGTATGTGCAAGATCGTCGGAAAGGGAGATGTGTGCTTGAAGACTAACCTTGGGTGCAAGTTGGTACTCAAAGATGTGAGGCATGTCCCGGACATCCGCCTCAACTTGATCTCCACCGGCAAGCTTGATGACGAAGGCTATATCAACCATTTTGGTGGCGGACAATGGAAGCTCACAAAGGGTTCATTGATTGTAACAAAAGGGAAGAAAGATAGTTCTCTCTATACCACGCAAGCAAGCCTATGCAAGATGGAGGTGAATGCGGTAGAGAAGAAGACATCCACCGAGCTATGGCACAAGAGGCTCGGTCACATGAGTGAAAAGGGGATGCAAATTCTTGCAAGAAAGGAGCTTCTACCCGGCATTGGAGGTACATCTCTTGACACTTGTGATGATTACCTAACGGGTAAGCAACATAGAATCTCCTTCAAGAGAACTCCTCATTCTAGAAAGTCTAATGTTTTGGATGTAGTTTATTCTGACCTTTGTGGCCCTATGAAGGTTAGAACACTTGGAGGTGCACTTTATTTTGTGACATTTATAGATGATCACTCCCGGAAGGTTTGGGCATTTGCATTGAAGTCCAAGGATCAAGTGTTGGATATCTTCAAGCACTTTCAAGCAATGGTTGAAAGAGAGACCGGAAGAAAGTTAAAGTGCATTCACATCGATAACGGTGGAGAATATTTGGGTCCCTTTGATAGGTATTGTGCCGAGCAAGGGATTAAGCATGAGAAGACGGTTCCTAAGACGCCTCAAGAAAATGGTATTGCCGAGAGAATGAATAGAACCATCGTGGAAAGGATCCGGTGCATGCTCAGACATTCCAAGTTGCCAAGATCCTTTTGGGGTGAGGCAATGAGGACGGCGGTTGATTTGATCAATCTATCTCCTTCGGCTCCATTGAACGGGGATGTTCCGGACAAGGTTTGGTCGGGGAAGGATATTTCCTATAAGCACTTGAAGGTGTTTGGTTGTAGGTGTTTTGTGCACATTCCCAAAGATGAGAGGTCAAAGCTTGACGACAAGGGGCGGCAATGCATCTTCATCGGCTATGCACATGAAGAGTTTGGCTACAGGTTTTGGGATCCGGTTAACAAGAAAGTGATTAGAAGTCGGGATGTCATTTTTCTTGAAGATCAAACTATTGAAGACTTTGAGAATGGTGAAAATCAAGAAGCTTTTGTTGATGATCTTATGGACATGGGGTTGGAGCCTTTACCCATGGTTCATAATGATGATGATAGAGATGAGCAAACTACTTCTAATGATGCAGTTGATGAACAAGAGCCTACTAGTGATGGTGAACAAGAAGACCATGTGGAGCAAGGGCCACATGTTGAGCCTCAAGTTAGGAGGTCCACTAGAGAGCATCAACCTTCAAGAAGGTATTCTTCAAATGAGTATGTGTTACTCACCGACGGGGGAGAACCGAAAAGCTACCAAGAGGCCTTAACACATGAGCACAAGAGTGAGTGGTTAAAAGCCATGAAGGAGGAGTTCAAATCCCTACATGAGAACCACACATATGACTTGGTGGTTTTGCCAAAGGGTAAAATAGCACTCAAGAATAAGTGGGTGTACAAGTTGAAGACCGAAGAAAATTGCTCACATCCAAGGTACAAGGCACGGTTGGTTGTGAAGGGCTTCGGGCAAAAGAAGGGAATTGACTTTGAAGAAATTTATTCTCCGGTAGTAAAGATGTCTTCAATCCGGGTTGTTCTAAGCATTGCGGCAAGCATGAATTTGGAGATTGAGCAACTAGATGTGAAGACGGCCTTTCTCCATGGTGACTTGGAGGAAGAAATCTACATGGAGCAACCGGAAGGGTGCAAAGTCAAAGGCAAGGAACATCTTGTGTGTAAGTTGAGGAAGAGCTTGTACGGCCTAAAGCAAGCTCCACGCCAATGGTACAAGAAGTTTGATACATTTATGATCGAACAAGGCTACACGAGGACGACATCGGATCATTGCGTCTTCATGAAAAGGTTTGATAGTGGCGATTTTATCATTCTTTTACTCTACGTTGATGATATGTTAGTCGTTGGAAAGGATGCTAGTAAAATTGCAAGTTTGAAGAAGGAGCTTGGCAAGTCCTTTGCTATGAAAGACTTGGGATCGGCAAAGCAAATTCTCGGCATGAGAATATCCCGAAATCGGAAGGAAGGCAAGATTTGGCTATCTCAAGAGCGGTACATTGAGAAGGTACTTGAGAGATTCTATATGGATAAGGCAAAGCCGGTTGGTACTCCACTTGGTAGTCACTTCAAGCTTAACTCCAAGCAAAGTCCAACAAGTGAGAAAGAGAAGAATAACATGAAGACAATTCCTTATGCATCGGCGGTCGGCTCTTTGATGTATGCAATGGTTTGCACAAGGCCCGACCTAGCATATTCGGTCGGAGTTGTGAGTCGGTTCCTCTCGAATCTGGGTCAAGAACATTAGTTGGCTGTGAAGTGGATCTTACGGTATCTCAGGGGCTCTTCGAAAGCGTGCTTGTGCTTTGGCCATGGAGAGCCATTGTTACAAGGCTACACGGACGCCGATATGGCGGGAGATGTTGACACACGAAAGTCCACATCGGGGTACTTGATGACATTTGCAGGAGGAGCAGTTGCTTGGAAATCAAAGTTGCAAAAGTGCGTGGCATTATCGACAACCGAGGCCGAGTTCATAGCGGCGACGGAAGCTGGCAAAGAGCTATTGTGGATGAAAAGATTTCTACATGAACTTGGTCACAAGCAAGAGCGGTATGTTCTGTATTGTGATAGCCAAAGTGCAATACATTTGATTAAGAACTCGAGTTTTCACTCAAGGACCAAGCACATCGACTTGCGGTATCGTTGGATCCATGATGTGGTGGAACAAAAGAAATTACAAGTTGAGAAGATACATACCGATGATAATGGATCGGATGTAATGACGAAGTCACTACCCAAGGAGAAGCACGAAGTTTGCACTCGTGTGGCGGGTTTGGTGACTTCTCTTTGTTAGCCGAGAAACGAGACATAGAGATCCCTCCTCATGGGTCTGGAGGGGGAGTTTGTTGGGTATCCATCCCCATAAGGACAAGACCCAAGTTCGGCATCGCATTTGTTCTCGGATCATTCTTGCAACCGGCCACTGCGTGGAACCGGCTCTGCAGGGACTGATCTTTGAGCATCTGCAGCAGTTGATGGAGTTGGAGTTTGGCTTAGGTGTTTACATAGAAGTTGTAGAGGCCATGTCAAGCTTTCCAACGGATCCGGAATCGCTGAATTCTGATGAGTATTGAGGAAGATACAGCGATCTGAAGTCAGCCCTGTGATTACTTTCTGCACTCTGTTTTTAAGTGCAGATTTCAGTTTTATGTTTGGAGCCGTTGGATCAATCTCTTAATCCAACGGTCCACTTGCTTCATCTGCTGGATTTAATCATCCTATGGGTCCTTGGGGGCCATAGAGAGAGCATTTTTGGGGCTTGAGGGAAATTGGGGAGAGCACAAAAGAGGGGTTTTCTCTTGGAGAGAAAACCTTGAGAGCAAAGAAGCATTCGTTGTTGCAGCCGAAGAAGAGAAAGGGGTAAGA
The DNA here is from genome assembly GCA_947650365.1 of Chamaelirium japonicum. Classification (NCBI taxonomy): domain Eukaryota; kingdom Viridiplantae; phylum Streptophyta; class Magnoliopsida; order Liliales; family Melanthiaceae; genus Chamaelirium; species Chamaelirium japonicum. Next base: position 113,656,973 of record OX393550.1, read on the forward strand.
TCAAATCTTTTCTTTCCCTCCATTGGTGGAGATGGTTCTTGAGATCCTCTTCTAGTTGAAGAGAGGGATTTCTAGGGTTCTTTGAATCCTAAGGAAGTGGGGGTTTCAAGCAAGGAGGAGAAGACAAGGTGTTGGGTGTAATCCATGATGTCTTTCCATCATTGCTAGTGAAACCCGAGCTTCGGCTCATCGTGCCCGTGGACGTAGCCCAATTTGGGGTGAACCACATAAATCCGTGTGTCTCTCTCCTTTTGTGCTTGCTTGGTTTGTGTTTCTTTCTCGTGCTCACACTCGCATACAAGGTGTTTGTTTCATTTCCACACAAGGAGGGAAGATCAAGGACTTTTCCCATCAAGTGGTATCAGAGCTAAGGTTTCGCCTACAAGGTGTTCGACGAAAGTCTTGTGTGAGAAATGGAGGCTAGTGTGAGTCGAATGGTGAGCTTAAATGGGAATAATTGGATGATATGGAAGGCAAAGATGGAAGACCTCTTGTATTGCAAGGATCTCTATGGGCCGGTTGAAGGCGACGAAGCAAAGCCGGAGGGTACAAATGATGTTGATTGGAAAAAGCTAGATCGTAAAGCCGTGGGCTTCATTCGGCAATGGTTGGATGATACCGTGTTCCATCATGTATCCACCGAGACGTCCGCACATGCTCTTTGGAAGAAATTAGAGAGTCTTTATGAAAGAAAGACGGCCGAAAACAAAGCATTTTTGATCCGGAAGCTAGTGAACTTGAAGTACAAGGAGGGGTGCTCCATAGCCGAACATTTGAACGAGATGCAAAGTGTGGTGAATCAACTTTTCTCTATGAAGATGGTGCTTGATGACGAGTTGCAAGCACTATTGCTACTTAGCTCGTTGCCGGATAGTTGGGAGACGCTTGTGGTGTCGCTTAGCAACTCGGCTCCGGATGGGATTGTCACTATGAGTCAAGTGACCGGTAGCTTGTTGAATGAAGAGACAAGAAGAAGATCTTCAGGAAATTCGCACTCGGAAGCACTTGTTATGGAAAAACGGGGGAGAAGCAAGAGTAGGAAGCCTTACCATCGAGATGGATCAAAGGGGAGATCAAAGTCAAGGAAGGGCATCAAATGCTACCATTGTGGCAAGGAGGGCCACATGAAGAAAGAATGTCGCCAATTCAAAAGAGAGCAAAAGAAGAACCATGATGAAGAGAAGAAAGAGGAGAAGTCCGCAAATGTAACTTCATCGGATAATGATATTATTATTGTGTATGATGACAACTTTGTTGGTCTAGCATGTGACAACACTTGTTGGCTTGTTGATTCGGGTGCATCATTCCATGTTACTCCACGAGCGGATTTCTTTGCATCCTACACATCCGGTGATTTTGGCCATGTTAGGATGGGAAATTAAGGTATGTGCAAGATCGTCGGAAAGGGAGATGTGTGCTTGAAGACTAACCTTGGGTGCAAGTTGGTACTCAAAGATGTGAGGCATGTCCCGGACATCCGCCTCAACTTGATCTCCACCGGCAAGCTTGATGACGAAGGCTATATCAACCATTTTGGTGGCGGACAATGGAAGCTCACAAAGGGTTCATTGATTGTAACAAAAGGGAAGAAAGATAGTTCTCTCTATACCACGCAAGCAAGCCTATGCAAGATGGAGGTGAATGCGGTAGAGAAGAAGACATCCACCGAGCTATGGCACAAGAGGCTCGGTCACATGAGTGAAAAGGGGATGCAAATTCTTGCAAGAAAGGAGCTTCTACCCGGCATTGGAGGTACATCTCTTGACACTTGTGATGATTACCTAACGGGTAAGCAACATAGAATCTCCTTCAAGAGAACTCCTCATTCTAGAAAGTCTAATGTTTTGGATGTAGTTTATTCTGACCTTTGTGGCCCTATGAAGGTTAGAACACTTGGAGGTGCACTTTATTTTGTGACATTTATAGATGATCACTCCCGGAAGGTTTGGGCATTTGCATTGAAGTCCAAGGATCAAGTGTTGGATATCTTCAAGCACTTTCAAGCAATGGTTGAAAGAGAGACCGGAAGAAAGTTAAAGTGCATTCACATCGATAACGGTGGAGAATATTTGGGTCCCTTTGATAGGTATTGTGCCGAGCAAGGGATTAAGCATGAGAAGACGGTTCCTAAGACGCCTCAAGAAAATGGTATTGCCGAGAGAATGAATAGAACCATCGTGGAAAGGATCCGGTGCATGCTCAGACATTCCAAGTTGCCAAGATCCTTTTGGGGTGAGGCAATGAGGACGGCGGTTGATTTGATCAATCTATCTCCTTCGGCTCCATTGAACGGGGATGTTCCGGACAAGGTTTGGTCGGGGAAGGATATTTCCTATAAGCACTTGAAGGTGTTTGGTTGTAGGTGTTTTGTGCACATTCCCAAAGATGAGAGGTCAAAGCTTGACGACAAGGGGCGGCAATGCATCTTCATCGGCTATGCACATGAAGAGTTTGGCTACAGGTTTTGGGATCCGGTTAACAAGAAAGTGATTAGAAGTCGGGATGTCATTTTTCTTGAAGATCAAACTATTGAAGACTTTGAGAATGGTGAAAATCAAGAAGCTTTTGTTGATGATCTTATGGACATGGGGTTGGAGCCTTTACCCATGGTTCATAATGATGATGATAGAGATGAGCAAACTACTTCTAATGATGCAGTTGATGAACAAGAGCCTACTAGTGATGGTGAACAAGAAGACCATGTGGAGCAAGGGCCACATGTTGAGCCTCAAGTTAGGAGGTCCACTAGAGAGCATCAACCTTCAAGAAGGTATTCTTCAAATGAGTATGTGTTACTCACCGACGGGGGAGAACCGAAAAGCTACCAAGAGGCCTTAACACATGAGCACAAGAGTGAGTGGTTAAAAGCCATGAAGGAGGAGTTCAAATCCCTACATGAGAACCACACATATGACTTGGTGGTTTTGCCAAAGGGTAAAATAGCACTCAAGAATAAGTGGGTGTACAAGTTGAAGACCGAAGAAAATTGCTCACATCCAAGGTACAAGGCACGGTTGGTTGTGAAGGGCTTCGGGCAAAAGAAGGGAATTGACTTTGAAGAAATTTATTCTCCGGTAGTAAAGATGTCTTCAATCCGGGTTGTTCTAAGCATTGCGGCAAGCATGAATTTGGAGATTGAGCAACTAGATGTGAAGACGGCCTTTCTCCATGGTGACTTGGAGGAAGAAATCTACATGGAGCAACCGGAAGGGTGCAAAGTCAAAGGCAAGGAACATCTTGTGTGTAAGTTGAGGAAGAGCTTGTACGGCCTAAAGCAAGCTCCACGCCAATGGTACAAGAAGTTTGATACATTTATGATCGAACAAGGCTACACGAGGACGACATCGGATCATTGCGTCTTCATGAAAAGGTTTGATAGTGGCGATTTTATCATTCTTTTACTCTACGTTGATGATATGTTAGTCGTTGGAAAGGATGCTAGTAAAATTGCAAGTTTGAAGAAGGAGCTTGGCAAGTCCTTTGCTATGAAAGACTTGGGATCGGCAAAGCAAATTCTCGGCATGAGAATATCCCGAAATCGGAAGGAAGGCAAGATTTGGCTATCTCAAGAGCGGTACATTGAGAAGGTACTTGAGAGATTCCATATGGATAAGGCAAAGCCGGTTGGTACTCCACTTGGTAGTCACTTCAAGCTTAACTCCAAGCAAAGTCCAACAAGTGAGAAAGAGAAGAATAACATGAAGACAATTCCTTATGCATCGGCGGTCGGCTCTTTGATGTATGCAATGGTTTGCACAAGGCCCGACCTAGCATATTCGGTCGGAGTTGTGAGTCGGTTCCTCTCGAATCCGGGTCAAGAACATTAGTTGGCTGTGAAGTGGATCTTACGGTATCTCAGGGGCTCTTCGAAAGCGTGCTTGTGCTTTGGCCATGGAGAGCCATTGTTACAAGGCTACACGGACGCCGATATGGCGGGAGATGTTGACACACGAAAGTCCACATCGGGGTACTTGATGACATTTGCAGGAGGAGCAGTTGCTTGGAAATCAAAGTTGCAAAAGTGCGTGGCATTATCGACAACCGAGGCCGAGTTCATAGCGGCGACGGAAGCTGGCAAAGAGCTATTGTGGATGAAAAGATTTCTACATGAACTTGGTCACAAGCAAGAGCGGTATGTTCTGTATTGTGATAGCCAAAGTGCAATACATTTGATTAAGAACTCGAGTTTTCACTCAAGGACCAAGCACATCGACTTGCGGTATCGTTGGATCCATGATGTGGTGGAACAAAAGAAATTACAAGTTGAGAAGATACATACCGATGATAATGGATCGGATGTAATGACGAAGTCACTACCCAAGGAGAAGCACGAAGTTTGCACTCGTGTGGCGGGTTTGGTGACTTCTCTTTGTTAGCCGAGAAACGAGACATAGAGATCCCTCCTCATGGGTCTGGAGGGGGAGTTTGTTGGGTATCCATCCCCATAAGGACAAGACCCAAGTTCGGCATCGCATTTGTTCTCGGATCATTCTTGCAACCGGCCACTGCGTGGAACCGGCTCTGCAGGGACTGATCTTTGAGCATCTGCAGCAGTTGATGGAGTTGGAGTTTGGCTTAGGTGTTTACATAGAAGTTGTAGAGGCCATGTCAAGCTTTCCAACGGATCCGGAATCGCTGAATTCTGATGAGTATTGAGGAAGATACAGCGATCTGAAGTCAGCCCTGTGATTACTTTCTGCACTCTGTTTTTAAGTGCAGATTTCAGTTTTATGTTTGGAGCCGTTGGATCAATCTCTTAATCCAACGGTCCACTTGCTTCATCTGCTGGATTTAATCATCCTATGGGTCCTTGGGGGCCATAGAGAGAGCATTTTTGGGGCTTGAGGGAAATTGGGGAGAGCACAAAAGAGGGGTTTTCTCTTGGAGAGAAAACCTTGAGAGCAAAGAAGCATTCGTTGTTGCAGCCGAAGAAGAGAAAGGGGTAAGATCAAATCTTTTCTTTCCCTCCATTGGTGGAGATGGTTCTTGAGATCCTCTTCTAGTTGAAGAGAGGGATTTCTAGGGTTCTTTGAATCCTAAGAAAGTGGGGGTTTCAAGCAAGGAGGAGAAGACAAGGTGTTGGGTGTAATCCATGATGTCTTTCCATCATTGCTAGTGAAACCCGAGCTTCGGCTCATCGTGCCCGTGGACGTAGCCCAATTTGGGGTGAACCACATAAATCCGTGTGTCTCTCTCCTTTTGTGCTTGCTTGGTTTGTGTTTCTTTCTCGTGCTCACACTCGCATACAAGGTGTTTGTTTCATTTCCACACAAAGAGGGAAGATCAAGGACTTTTCCCATCAGATCCAACCCGTTTTTTAAATGGGTCTATCATGTCAACCCGTTTACAACCCGAACCGATTTAACCCTAACCCAGACCTGCTAACTTCATGTCGGATCTGCTGTGTCGGGTCTAAAATTGCCAGCCCTACCCCAAAATATAAGGATGGGATGAGGGACCGGTTGGAGATGCTCTTAGCGGGTGCAAATATGTAATGCTCATGTTGAAGAGTCAAATCAAGGCTTGTAAACATGCACGTGATGTGCACGAGGCTTTGAGACTCACTTGATGTGCTTTCCACCTAAGAGCTGCTCACAGTTAGCAAAAGCTTTTGATTTTTTTTTTTTTTCTGAAAATTGATTTCTAATTGGGTTTTATAATTTGCACTCATAAAATTGATAAGGGCATCCAATTGATAGGAGCATAGCTGAATATTGAAAGGATACCAAATAGATAAGGCACCCCATATAATAAGTAGGGAGAGGATGATGGAGGTGGTGGACGGCTGTAATAGGAAGGAGTAGGGTGAGAGTGGTGGTTGACCATAACAGGAAGGGGGAGGAAGGCGAAGATGGCAATAGATCGTAACAAGGAGGAGGGTGGGGAGGCAGCCACAACGATGGATCCCTTGGGAAAGGCCTGCATAGGCACTGACAACGACATCAAGTTGTACTAGAACCAGCAATGGTTGCACCAAAACCGACACCCTCCTCCTCTTCTCCTCCCTTCCCCTCTCAATTATATGTGGGGTGCCTCGAAAAATGTAGGTGCATAAAATTAGACCTACACGTGTCATCATCTAGTAATGGATACAAAAAGCTTTCAGAAAGAGAAATTACCAGAGAGGAAGAAGTGGTAGATGCCCAACGAAGAGATGGTGCAATTAACTATTCAGAAGCAACAATGTTGATATTTTGAAAACATCAGTAATTAATGCAGAGAAAACTCAGAGCCGGTTAGAATGCCAATAATAAGGAGCTTAATTGATTACGCAACAATGTTTGAGACCATGTGACAACTCCTACAAGCCCTCACATACCTGATAAACGCCTCAGAGAAATCTTACCAAAGACAGAAAAATCCTCTCCATCAAGATTCTTCTAGGAACCATAGTAGCTAAGTACTGCCAGTCTAACGAAACATGAACAAAGGAAATATAACCAAATAACAATTATATCATTTTTTTCTGACAACGACCATGTAGATCGAAGATTGGAGACAATGACAGCATGAGGATGACGATGTGATAGCCTATCAACAACTGTACCTTTGACTGTCGAAGCCTATAAATAGATGACCAAGGCTTCATTTGGAGGGGAGGATTCAGAGGGAGTGAGAACAGCGAGCATTGTTCTAGTGAGAGTAAAGAAAAAGGAGGGTAGTGATAGTATCAAATCTGAAAATTTGCGAAGTTGTACTCTAAACTCTTAGTTGATTTTCTCCGCTCATTGCCTATGGTTCTTCCCTCTCTTATCTAGAGAGGTTTTCATGTAAATATATGTGTTGTATGTGCTATATTTCTGCTTGATTTTCCTTGATTTTGTTGGATTGATCATTCGATTGATTACTTCTACTCTAGTCCTTTTTTATTTCAACTAACATTCACACTGTGATTACTTGTCTAGATTATCTTATATGTCATGGTAGATCATTCTTAAAATATCTGATCACTTCAAGTTATACCGTTGATTGCAAAATTAAATTGACATGAAACATTAGGCATTTTCCCTAGTTAGATTTGGTTGCGTCTATTCCAATTTTTATGGGTGCAAATAGTAATCGGGCCTGTCAACAGGCCAGATCATAATCCAAATCCAATCCAAAAATACCAGAATTTGTATTTGTCTTTTGGTGCAAAGATCCGATTAAAAATGATCCAGCCCGAAAGGAAATATATTAGTAGGGATGATGACCCCTTAGGTTTGGGACTGGTTGGCCCATCCTAAATTCGTCATGTTAAGGAATACCTTGTCCTAAACTTGACTATACACATCTTGGATTTGAAAGGAAAATCCCAAACATTACCAATTTGTATTAGCCAAAACCTAAACCCATCACGTCTCAATTATATTTACACAGGAGGAATCAACGTGAGTTGGATTTGATTTGAATTAAAAAAGAAACACTGACATAGTAGGAATTATTTTTATTTAACTAAAAAATAAGGGCTTTTTTTCAAAATATTATTAAAAGAATAAATATTTAACTAAATAGCCGTTGACCAAAACTATTTATCAATCTAGCGCTCTAACAGTCACGTGGCATGTCAGCACCGTAAAGTGAGTCGTGAGATTTTTTTTTTCCGTTTCAAGTAGAACCCGGTATTTGGATTACAGGGTTTAAACCCAGTATTTTGGACACCGAGTTTAACCGAAGCCCCCTAGTATAACGTTCCCATACTTAGTTGTTTTCTCGTTGGATTTGGGGTAAACCCGGTATCCTAATACCGCGTTTAAACCCTTTAATCCAAATACAGGGGTCTACTTGAAACAGAAAAAAAAAAATATTGCGACTCGCTTTACGCCGATGACATGCAAGTGGCTATCAGAGCGCTAGATTGGTAAATAGTTTTGTCAACCGCTATTTACTTAAATATTTATTTTTAAGTAATATTTTAAAAAAAACCCAAAAATAAACAAATTCTACTCTTCTTTATATTAAAAATTATATTTATGGAAGGAAACTGATGGTCCATGAAAAATATCAACGGCAACGGCCGGACCAAGTGGAGGTCAAAAGGGTGGAGCGGTGGGCTCACTGGAAGAAAGAAGTCTTCCGAGATATAGGAGGAATCCGCCCCGGCTCCCTACCGAGGGCTTCGAGTTCAAAGAGGAGGAGGCTAGAAGTGGAGAAGCTACCACTGGGAACACTACCCTTATGATCAAGAACCTCCCGCACAAGCTGAGCAACGAGCAACTTTTGGAGCTGCTCGACGATCACTGCCGAGGGAGACTCTGACGCAACAAGAAGGCGGCGCCACATAATAGAACTTCCTGTAAATTCCTATGGATTTTAGGAATGGAAGCAACTTGGGGAACGCCTTCGTGAACTTCACGAGCGCAAAAGGTGCGGGGATGCAGTACCGTTCCCTGCAGCGCAAAGACTGGATCTCCTTCCGTTCAACCAAAGACTGTGAGGACACTTGTGCTCAGATCCAGGCCGAGATGGTGGAGCGGTAGGCTCACCCAAAGAAAGAAGTCGTTTTCGAGATACAGAGAGAATCCGACCCAGGAAATATTCCTAGGGAGCTCACACAGGGCTTGCGGTAGAGGATCGTTGCATCCCTTGGATGGAGGCCGCCTCTGGCCATGGCTCACAGCCCGCCCAGGGCTGACCCTGACCACATGCGACCAGCTCGCATGCAGTAGAGGTCACCCAACGGCTGGTGCTCGTAGCCCACCCAGGGCTTGTAGTAGAGGATTGTTGCGTCCCTTGAACAAAGACCGCCTGTGGCCGTGGCTTATAGCCCGCCCAGGGCTGACCCTGACCACATGCGACCAACTCACACGCAGTAGAGGTCGCCCAGCGATTGGCTCTCATAGCCCGCCTAGGGATTACAAGGGCGGATTGTTGTGTCCCTTGGATAGTGACATCATTATCGAGGCCTCATTTGTGAGGCACTGCGAGTCTAAGCTCTCTACGCAGCTCGCCAACTGAAACAAGTATCTCAATCGCCTCCTGTAGCCCGCCGGAAGCCCAGCTCTAGTTCGCACGCGGAGAGATCACCCTTTTGCTAATAGGAAACTTAGAATGATATCTATGAACACCCACAGCTCGCTCGGGAGCTCGCCCCGATCAGGCCACAGCCAAAGAGTTCGCCTGTTAATAATAGGAGAGGTTCTGAAGGTCTCCCCTCCCGTGGCCAGGAGCTCGCTCGGTCGCACGACGACCAAGGAGCCCGCCCTCTTTCCCACATAGGTCGCCTACAGTAAGGCGGTATCAAATTGACAAGTGTCGCCACCCCCATGGAGCTACGTGGACAATTGCAGTCCACGGAAGCCGGCTAAAGTCAGTTTAGGACCTCCCAGATTAGAGCTTCCAGAATCTTCACCTAGCAAGGACAAGACCGGTGTATCCCCCTTTACCACCGCCTGGCAGGCTAAACGACAAAAGCCATGAAGAGCCCATGTGGGTTGTCACATGGGGGCATAGAAGGTGCGAGAAGACGCCACCACGTGTCAGACTCTTGCGGTCTGCAAAAGGTCTATAAAGGTACGACCCCCGGCTCCAAAGTACAGGTTCAAAAACTCAGAAACCCTAACACTTTCTGACTACTTTAGCTCTCCCTTATCTGAACCTTCACTGACTTGAGCATGGAGGGTTTGTGCTCCTAGGGGAGCCAGCCGTTCTCACGCTTTTCTCTATTTTGCAGGACAATCTCACGAGCCAGCGAAAAATATCTCCCAAACATTTAGCGCCGTCTGTGGGATCTTTCGACTGGTTCCTGTGAGAACACCCGCGACCACACGGTTAAAGGTCGTGCTTTTCCGAGGATGCCTTGATGGCCCCAGCCACGCGAGGACAGAGACGAACAAAAGCCCATGCCGGGACTGTGCGAAGCGACCCACATGCTCAACCTTCCCAGCCCCCTGTCCCGCTCAGTGACCAGCTCCTGTTGGAGATATTGGCCACTCAGTACGCCATGATGGACGAACTGGCATGACTACGCCAGGTTCCGACGGCAAGCTGGAGGACTGATCTTTCCCCCGGGCTTGACTCGCGAAGGGGAGGATCAGGGATTGTGGGTGCAAATTTTGACCAAGTGCTTCACACACCGCGGGACCCACCAGCCTTGCCTGGGGGGTCCACGGAGATAACCACGGGACCCACCAGCCCCGCCTGGGGGGTCCACGGAGGCTACCACAGGACCCACCAGCCCCGCCTGGGAGCCCATGAAGGCTACTGCGGGACCCACCAACCCTGCCTGGGGGGCCCACGAAGGCTACCGTGGGACCCACCAGCCCTGCCTGGGGGGCCCACGGAGACTACCGCGGAACCCACCAGCCATGCCTGGGGGGTCCATGGAGGCAATCGCGGGACCTACCAGCCCTTCCTGGAGGATCGACAGAGACAACAGAGGGACCCACCAACCCTGCCTGGCGAATCCCCAGATATGACGACAGAAATTGCCATTTGCCCCGGATTTCCTCTAAAAAATTCCAATAAATAGCAGACATTCAAATGTAAAAGGATCGGATCTAAGATCGAATTCGAAAACCAGAAACCAAAATCCGAAGACCCAGAGCTCTGACTTCGATACTCCATTCCCTTCAATCTCCTTTTCGAAGAGATCAGTGACACATGGCCTGTCGAGGTCACTTCAAGCAGAGTGCTAGTGAATTCGGGTTGCTCCCTATAGCATAGAGACGTAGGCTTCGGCTGAACTCCGAGATCATACCTTGTGTCAACCTTCTTTTGGTTTGCATATCAAAAGTATTAACTCAAAGTCACCAAGGCATTGACCTTCGAACCTACCTTCCAGGCAATAGATTGATCAAAGATCTTCGACTCAACTTCAATTGACTGGTTGGGCAAAGTCTTCGGATCGGCACGAAGATCATCCCCCACACGGATCCCGCCCCAGCGTCCGGGAGTGTCAGTAGGGACCGCTGCTCCTGTGCAACCTCCCTCGGCCTCAACATCGCACTAACCCATGATGGCGCCCACACGGCGGGCCTCCCAGCTAGAGCCCTCTGTGGATGACACAGTGGCACGCAGGGTGAAAGGGACCGCTCTTGAGCGGCTGCTCATCACCCAGTGCTCCAGCAATAAGTTGACCCCACCGTCAGCCCCTCCACGCCGACGAAGCAGAAGCGTGGACTTGGATGAGTTAGAAGCAAGATCTCGAGGGCAAGACCGCAACCTGCTCCATCGGCACGAGAAGGAGCCCACGAAGGAGCTATCCTGCATGGAAGCTCGAGAAGTGACGGCCTTTCACCGACCTACCCTAGTGTCGAGGTAGATATCAGAGAGGCGGCATAGTAGTTGCCAAGAGATCACCCCCGGGCATCGCCGCAACGAAGGCCCGAGTCGGCCTAGAGGGAGTGTGCATGACCGCTTAGGGCCTGCACAATCGCCTGTGGGAAACCCCCCAGGGCGCTGGTAGCTACCCAACATGCCCATCGACCTCCTAGAATACCTCGCCGCCCATGGTAGGAGCTCGCCCTTCACAAGCGAGGTTCACCAAAGAGGTTTTCCTCAGCACTGGACCCCGCCAAAGTTCATGCTATTTAATGGATCCCAAGATCCTGTGGACCACCTCCTGGCCTATCAGAAGTTGTTATTCTTCTGGGACCAGGACCACGTCCTGTGTCGTGCGTTTCCCAGCAGCTTGACCGGCTCAGCCTTGAACTGGTTCCACAAACTACCCTCTTGCCCCATTCCGAGCATCCCCACACTGTCTGGGCTGTTCTTGGAGCAATACAGCTGTAATCAGCAACCACCGAAGAGGATCGAATCGTTGTTCACCCTGACCATTGGGGCCCGGGAGACCCTACAATGCTTCTCGATGAGATTTCGGAGTGCCTATCTCGCCCTGGAGGGCTCAGCTGGGCAAGATCACACAGCGATGAGTGCCTTCAAAAGCACGCTTCCCTAAGGAGTAAAGCTCCATGATGCCCTCGTCATCTCCGACCCCCATACCATGGTCGAACTTTTCGCCCTGGTCCAGCAGCAAATTAAGCTCGAAGATGTGGTGCTCGACTGAAAGGGCAAAATGGTCGAGTAACGACCTCCCACCGCCTTGCGACCTCTCGTCGTCAAAGCCGTGGAGCGACACAAGGCGCCCCCTGCGGCACCTGCTGTCGACCCCCCAGTAGCTCTGGCTGTGCCACTCCCGGAGGCACCAGTCACAACAACCGAAAGACCGGCGAACTGGCGTCTGCTTCCTGGTCCAGGAGAACAGGATTTTATCATAATAACCCCCTCACCTGGGCAGATACTGCACCAGGTCAGAAGCGAGCCGTTTGTCCAATACCCCCCTCCTCTTCAGCAGGGTGAGCCTGGATCCACCGACAACACACGACAATGCACGTTCCACAGAGGCGTCAGGCACCACACCAATCGGTGTTGAGCTCTGAGGAATCATTTATAGGACCTCGTCTCCATGGGTCATTTGGACCAGTTTATCTTATCGCTGAGACGATTTGAGGTCATACTAGTGCACGCTCTTCGAGAAGGAGATCGCCCAGGACCCACGGAGCCCGCTCTACTACCATCTCCCCCAGGTGGGCCCATGATCTGCCACACCATCACCGGACGCTTGGGCGAGCCAAGGTCCAATAACGAAGTCCGACGGCAGGTGGAACGAACTCAAAAGGTGCACTCAATCTCCCTACTCCCTACTTTGCTTGAAACCCCAAGGTTGGAGGCCCGCGACTTCTTATGATTTTCAGATGATGATATGGTCAAGGTCGTCACTCTAGATAACGACCCCCTCGTCATACGCCTTATGATAGCCAATATAGAGGTGTGGCGCGTCTTGATAAACTCCGAGAGTATCGTGGACATTCTCTTTTTGTTGGCTTTCCAGCAAATAGGATTACGACAAGTCGACTTGTCCTCAGCAGCGGGCTCCCTGAGTAGCTTCACAGGTGAGGTAGCTAAAGTAGTTGGGGAGATCACCCTAACTGTGACGGCGGGCCCTGAGGTTCGACAAGCTCGCTTTGTTGTGGTCGATGAGCAGTCCGCGTTCAATGTCATCATTGGGCGACCTTGGCTGAGGCAAATGAATGTAATGTCCTCGCTCAATCACCAGGCCCTCAAATTCTTTACTCCAACAGGGGTTATGGTCATCCGGGGTGATCAGGTCGCTGCTACCAGATGCGAGCAGGACGTCCACCACCTCACCACCGTGGGGGCCTTAGAGGCCAAAAGGCCGGCTGTAACATCCACCCCAAACACACAAGATATTGTCCGCTTTGCCCATACCCGCACGAGAACTTCCCAAGGGGTGGTCACCCATCTTAGGATTATTCTCGCCCGAGCACGCTTAACTACGAAGTTCTTACGAAATCCATAGCGGTGCACGGTTTTAAACCACATCTTTTATGTTTGGGAGGGGAAATTATATAAGTAGCTCATGATCTCCTTCTCTACAGGCGATGTGGGGCTAACTTGTGGCCTTGTACACCTCACCTCACCTCACCTCATCCATCTTGGCATCCCAGCCTCAGGAGTCTTGGCTCTTGGCTTAGGGCTACACGTCCTCGTGTAGGATTAGGCCCCCCCATTGCGAGGAAAACCGGCTCTGATACCAAGTGACGACCAAGATCCAATAGGCCAAGAGCCAAGACTCTTGAGGCTCGGATGCCAAGATGGATAAGGTGAGGTGAGGTGTACAAGGCATCGAGTTAGCCCCACATCGCTTGGAGAGAAGGAGATCCTGAGCTACTTATATAATTTCCTCTCCCAAACATAGAAGACGCGTTTTAAACCCGTGCGCCGCTACGGAATTCGTAAGAACTCCGTAGTTAAGCGTGCTAGGACGAGAGTAGTACTAGGATGGGTGACCTCCCTGGGAAGTTTTCGTGCGGGCACGAGCAAAGCGGACAAAATCTTGTGTGTTTGGGGCGGATGTTACAAAATGGTATCAGAGCCGGTTCTCCTCGCAATAGGGGGGTCTAACCCTACACGAGTACGTGTAGCCCTAAGGGGGGTGAATTGTGACGACTAAGATCCAATAGGTCAAGAGCCAAGACTCCTGAGGCTGGAATGCCAAGATGGATGAGGTGAGGTGAGGTGTACAGGGCCACGAGTTAGCCCCACATCGCCTGCAGGGAAGGAGATCCTGAGCTACTTATTTAATTTTCCCTCCCAAACATAGAAGATGCGTTTTAAACCCGTGCACCGCTACGGAATTCGTAAGAACTTCGTAGTTAAGCGTGCTCGGACGAGAGTAGTACTAGGGTGGGTGACCTCCCTGAGAAGTTTTCGTGCGGGCACGGGCAAAGCGGACAAAATCTTATGTGTTTGGGGCGGATATTACAGCAGTACCCTCCTAGCAGTTAGCTGCTATCCCGTGCGAGCTTCCGGACAATCCAATAACGACTCCCCAACCTTGCAAGACACCCGCTTCACCCCTACAGATAGACCGCCCAAGTGGGAGCATCGTTAGTCAAAAGCATGGTGCAGGAGATCACCCAGGAGATGCCGTGAAGGGAAAATTCCCTGTTGTGGAGCCCCTCCAAGAGATAGATATCGGAGATGATGGGATTCCGAGGGTCATCCACCTTGGGACGTCATTGACCGAGGTCAAGGTATTGGCCTTGACAAAACTTCTTAAAGATTACCACGACATATTCGCATGGAGCTTTGCCGACATGCCCGGGATTGACCCAGAGATTGCCTGCCACCGCCTGCACACCCGGCGTGACTTTCCTCCGGTCAAGCAGAAAGCTCGGCATATCTCAGCCACGAAGGTCACCGCAGTCACGACAGAGGTGGAGAAGCTAGAGCGAACTGGCTTCATCGAGAGGACTACTTCCCTGAGTGGATCTCCAACATCGTGGCGGTACCAATAAAGAGCAGAGCCGTCAGGGTGTGTATAGACTTCTCCGACCTCAACAAAGCATGCCCGAAAGATGGATTTCCACTCCCCCGGATTGGAGCTCTAGTAGATGCGACTGCTGGGTTCTGGGTTCTCTTATTTACGGACGGGTACTCTAGGTACAACCAGATACCCCTCCACATCGACGACCAGGAGAAGACCGCTTTCTACTTCGGAGCAGGGTACCAGAAGCTATTTTGCTATCAGGTGATGCCTTTCGGGCTCAAGAACGCCAGAGCGACCTACCAAAGGTTTGTCACGCACATGTTTAAAGATCAGATCGATAAAAATATCGAGGTCTATGTAGACAACCTCTTGGTAAAGAGCCAAGAGCGATAGGGGCATGTCGCCGACCTCAGAGAAGTCTTTGATGTCTTGAGAAAATTCCAAATGAGGTTGAACCCAGCGAAATGCGTATTCGGAGTGACCTCTGAAAAGTTCTTGGGATACCTGGTCATCCATCGTGGGATTGAGGCCTATCCCGAACAAATTAGAGCGCTCATCGAGTTGCCCTCGCCGAGGACACGGTAGGAAGTTCAAAGGCTGAGCGGATGAACCGTGGCGTTAAATCGCTTCATCTTAAAATCTTCCGACAGTTGTCGGCCGTTGTTTGAATTACTTCGCAAGGGAGCCGACATTTACTGGGACGAGAAGTGCGAGCTCGCATTCAGGAAAGTCAAAGATTATCTCGCCAACCCCCTCGTGTTGGCTGCACCCAAAGCGTTAGACAAGCTTGACGTTTATCTCTCTGTTACCGAACATGCGGTAAGCGGGGTCCTTATGGTGGAAGAAGTGAAACTAGAAAGGCCCGTGTACTTCATGAGTCACACAATGCTTCCCGCCGAGCTCTAGTATCGACCAATCAAGAAAGTTGCCCTGGCCTTGGTCTTAACCGCGAGGAAGCTTCATCCATACTTCTTGGCGCATTCCATCAAAGTCATTACGGAACACCCTTTGAAGAGTGCGCTCTCAAGGCCTTCGGTGGTCGGAAGGCTTTATCGTTGGTTTACCGAGCTCGCCGCTTACGGATTGAAGTATGTTCTGCGAACTGCAGTCAAGGGGTAGGCTCTTGTCGATTATTTTGGTGGACTTCCTGTTGGAAGAACCAATTCTGACTCAAGAGGATGAGCCAACTAAGGCACACCCTAGGAAGGTGAGGTTTCTGAGCGAGCCAAGCGAACCTTGCCAGGACGAGCTAGCATCTACTGAAGATTGGGAGATCTTCGTTGACGACTCATCCAATGCCTCTGGAGTAGGAATTGGGGTTATGCTGATCACCAAAGAGGCAATCCTTGAGAAGTCCATTCGGCTCGATTTTGCTGCCACCAACAATGAAGCCGAATACGAGGTGCTCTTAGCGGGCTTAGAGCTTGCTGAGGAGGTTGGCATCAGGAAGCTGAAGGTCTTCAGTGATTTCTAATTAATCGTTTGCTAAGTCAACGATGATTATGCTTCCCGAAACAAATGAATGGTGAGCTACGCGGACCTGGTGAAGGGCAATGCCACCAAGTTTGAGAGAATTTTATTCGAGCAAATCCCCCGATCCGATAATAAACGAGCTGATGCCCTGGCCAATATGGCCTCCCTGCTAGAAGGTCTTGAAGCTCGGTAGATAATCATCGAAGTGCAAGACCGCTCCTGGATCCAATTTAGTGAGAGCGCAGTAAATCAAACCTCATCCGAGACACTGCCCTCCGGTTGGATCGCGTCAATCATTCTCTACCTCCAGAAAGGCAAGTCCCCCGACGATAGAGAAGAAGCTCGGCAAATAGAGAATCATGCTGGGCGTTATCTCATGTGCTGGGGTCGCCTCTTCCGAAAATTCTTCGGCGGGCTCAATCTCAAATGCGTGGAACCCCCAGAAGCAGATGAAGTGCTAGGTCACATCCATTCCGGCGAGTTCAACAATCACGCTGGTGAGTGGTCTCTAGCCGGGAAAGTAAGGAGGCAAGGGTACTGGTGGCCCACGCTCAAGCAAGAGGCCCTGAAGATCGCTCAAAGGTGTATACAGTGCCAAAAGCATGCCAGAGTCATCCACTCGTCGGCAGAAGAGCTGCACCCTTTAGTAAGCCCCAGGTCTTTCTAGCTGTGGGGACTCGACATCGTGGGACGTTTTCCCGTATCAACACAATAAAGAAAGTTTATCCTGGTAGCCACGGACTACTTCCCCAAGTGGGTGGAAGCGGTCCCGCTAGCCAAGATCGACGAAAAGCAAGTAAAGGACTTCCTTTGGAAGAATATTTTTTGTAGGTTCGGCCTACCTCGAGTACTCATCACCGATAATGGTCACTAATTCGACAATCACTTAATCAAGAGCTTTTGCGTCGAATATGGAGTCAACCTGAGATTCTCCTCTCCAAGGTACCCCCAGAGCAACGGGCAAGCCGAGGCTACGAACCGAGTAATCCTGGACAGCCTCAAGAAAAGGTTGGAAGGGAAGAAAGGACTATAGGAAAAAGAACTCAATGGAGTGTTGTGGGCCTATCGGACTACGCCATGTTGCTCCACGAACGAATCACCATTTAGCCTTACCTACAGGTGTGAAGTCGTCTTGCCCGTGGAAGCCAAGCTGCCAATAGAGCGTAGGCTTTCTACATGAGAGCTCGACAACAATAAGCTACTCGCCGACTCTCTTGACCAGCTCGAAGAGCGAAGGGAGTGTGCCAACCTATACCTCATCGAATATAGACAAGAGATGAAGCGCGCTTACGATAAAAGAGTTCGCTATCGGGCATTCAAGTCCAGTGACCTGGTGATGCGAAAGGTATTCGTTAACACACAATAGCCTAATATCGGAAAGCTCACAGCGAACTGGGAAGGCCCCTATATAGTACATGAAGCAAGAGGATCCGGGGCCTATCGGTTGATGACTGCGGAAGGTGACCTTCTAGAACGACCTTGGAACGCCCTTCACCTTCGAAAGTATTATGCATAGCACGTAGGCGGCCTCCTGTAAATTATGTTTTGAGAAAAAAAGGATGTTTTGGGGTTTGAGGTAATCACTTCTTAGAATATGACCTCGGCAAAGATCGTTGTGGGTTCTCACGTGGCCAAACACTCAGTTAGAGCAATTAACGAATAGCTCGCACAGTCAGTTCGCACGCAGCACTGTCGAGGTACAGTCCGTCGTCGAGAAGACTTAAAACAAGACCGGGGTTCTCAGTGGCTGTCTCGAACGGCCTTGAGATCATTGTTGAAAATAATTCTATGGTAGAGGCTCGCAGCGGAAACGATTTTGCGGTCGAAAGTTCATGGTGCACGTTACACGATTTAAACTTTCATCGAAACTAATCTACATATGTGTACATGTGTATGCACGTGAATCGAATACCCTAACGACAATCTAGCGTAATGATTAACTAGCATGCATACAAATCATAATACTCGCTAGATCTACATGTTAGATTACACATACCTTTCGTACGGATCTTTTAACCGTGGAGAATTGTCTTCTTTGTCGATGGAGACGGAAGATCGTTCGCAAAGATGCCGATGGTACGAATAGAGACGTTACCTTCTTGTTCACCCGATCTCACACGATGCACGGAACGTCGCTCTCGGATCTCTGAGTGCCTCCGAAGAACGACCCTTCTCCTTCTTCAGAACTCCACGCGAGGAAGACAAAGATGCAAGCGATAAACGGGAGAGAGATTAGGGAGAGAACTAGAGAGATGAGAGAGGGAAGGGGTTCGATTTTTTTATCATTATGGCCGACCCCATATAGCCCCTTATATAGGGCCGGCCTACCCCCTTGGATAAGGATCCAAGGGGATAAAGACCTCCCACAATTATCTCTCCATTATCGCCCTTTTATTTCTTCTTCTATTTATCCATTTTCCCACTTTTTAGGGCTCGACTTTGACCGTTTCAAACCCCTATCCCTATCTATATGGCCGGCCCTATAGATGAGGGATTCTCATCCCTACAATATAGGGCCGGTCCTAGCAAGGTCTCCCACTGCTAGGGTCGGCCAAGAGTGAGGTCCGGTAGAGTGAGGTTTTTACCAAAACGCCCTGATGCCTCATTTTGACCATTTCTAGCGTGCGATACCTAGCGGCCATTACTTAAGTGATTTCTACTAATTACCTTACTATTAATTGAGGCCACCGGAGGGTGCCTCTAGCAAAGTCAACTAGTCAACTCGCAGTACATCCCGGTGCATCGCACCTATGCAGCGAAGTTCACTTATGGCTAGGGATTACTACGTGCGCCTCTGTACTAGTCTCGAGCATAACCCTTAGTACTCGCATGTAGTTACGCATCTACCGTGCTCTAGTGCCAAGCACACATGGAGCGTAAACTTCTTTCTTCCTCTTAGTGCTTAAGGTGTTCCGAGGAGATGGTTCAAGAACCGTACATAATATTGATAAGGTGGAACCATCAGGGACCGGGGTTCATGGCTTCCAACTCAAGCTCGATCGACACACTACCCGAGTGTACCATCGATCCTCTAAGCTCGAGTTAACCTGCGCAACCACCCAGAGTACGACGTAGGCTGTACTCCAATTCACCCGGACTTACTATGTTCTCCATCATACCCCTGCTCTCCACTTAGTAGTGGTAAACACGTTGTCCCTCCACTTGATGCCATGATTCACTTCGAGCGGTGGAGACTACCATCAGACTCGAATGATAATATGACTTGGTTCCTTCCAGGTTAACCTATACATCATACCTCTGATTACCCCGTCGAGTAATCGAACCCGGTCAACAGTCAAACTGGTGACCACCATGCCTGGGTTTGGTACAGTGTAAGTCACACCAAGGAACGCACCTCCCTTCAGGGGTGTGGATGGCCTGCAGGAGTGACACGCTAATACAACGCCAGCCGGGTAACCAAATACACCGTGGTTTTGGATCACTGCATACGGATCCTCACACATTGGTGCGCCAAAGCACCACGCAACTGGTTAGTCCATCAGACGTGGTTCCTCAGGATTTAGAACCGTTTTACCCTAAGCAGAAACACGGCTTAGTATACCAGTGTCTGCTCACTGATCTGTACACCGTGTTAGTTCGTGTTAGTTCCGTTCAGCCATAAACACTATGCCTGGTGATGACCATGGTGAAGACAACCCATGAACTGTCATCGCCAACAGCTTATCATGATGAGGCGACCAACCGGATCATAGCTGCGAACTGATTTAAATTATATGGGACCAATCCACTCAGTCTTCAACTCAGTGGACTACCATATAACCATGGTTCTCTGTTCTTAAAAGAACACGTAACTATGTTACGCACCTATATGCATCTCATATAATAATAACTATCAATCTTTATTAGACCAAAACATAAAGTTTTATAAGCTTAGAACACATCAATCCTAACAATCATCAGGGTAGTCCGCTGTCTAGGGGACTTTATGCATGACTGGGGCCCTTCGCTTTCACGTGCCATGATCGAAAGCACCCCGAGGTGATGTAGGGGAGCCTGAATGGGCGACCACCCCTTCAGGCGACTTGAATATCCCTTGGTAACCCCTAAAGTTCAGACTTGGCGAAATTGCAAAAGGATGTGAGACCGCCAAGACGAGCTAAGGGCATGTCCAGTAACCACAGTTTTAGAGGGTAATTAACCGGGCAGGGGGCAGCTGGCACTTTAATTTTTCAAAATAAAGTTTTGGATCTCCGGGCTTAGGAAGTTTTTGAATTATTCGATTTATATTTTGAAGGGTTTTCCAAGCTCGGAGGCTATATTGGGTTTTATCGTGCATATCGTGCTTCTCACTTGCATCTTTTTTTTTTAGATCAGAACTTGTTAAAAACGAATGCCTCGCCCGGGGTACGATCCTCGAGACTGCTGAAACAGCTTCAAAAGCGAACTCATAGAAAGAGAAAGAGCAAAATAGCAATATGCGAGCTAAGAAAGATTTCATTTCATTCCCAAAAGTATGATTACATCAAGATGGATAGGTGGGCTTAGGGCTTGCTGGTATCCTCCCCGCTGTCGTCTCCTCGACGCCTCTTCTTCGACCTCTCGGTCTTGTACTTTTCGACAGCGGCTGCAGCGCCCTTCTTGAGGAGATCGTTTAGCTGGGTCTGGAGGTGGCTCTGTTGGGCCTGAAGTCCATTAGCATGCGCCTCCTTCATGATGGCGATCTCTGCCTTCAAGGCAGTGACCTCACTCTAGAGTTGGGCTGCCTCCTTTGCTGCGGTCACCTCCTCCAGGCCCGCCCTCGCCTCCTGGAGCTGGGAAGTAGAGTGGAGTTGTGCCTCCTCAACAATCGATAGCCTCGACACCAGGGTAGTGACCCTCTGGCGCAGCTGTTCCGTCTCTGACCTAAGCTCCTCGAAGCGATCAGCCTGTTGGAGCTGGTGAATATGCTCATCCATCTTGCGTTCAAAACCTTGCAGGGAGTCGTCAAACAGAGCGACAAGGGTTCTCCCCGCGGTGGCGACCTCCTCGGCTAGGGCCTGGCTTTTCTTCTCCGCCTAGGAAAGAAATAGGGTGAGTAACCAGGGAGTAAAATTACAAGGCCAAGAGAAGCCGAGTACATTACCTCTGTGAGCTGATCGTGGATCGCTGCAAATGGAGCTCGAGCGAAGATGTTGCGGATAAAGATCTGCCGCAGATAGTAGGGCTCCCTTCCTTCCTCAACCGAGGAATGGATGGCCTCCCGGGCACTCGGCCCGCTTGGGCCTGGGTCGGAAGCCAAGAGGGGGGCCAGCATCGCGGTCGCTAGAGTTGGAGGGGGAGTCCCCGAAGTACAACCTTCCCCAGCTTTCGAGTTGGGGTGGCTCGCCCTTGCGCCCTCGACCTCTAACCCCGAGCTTGAGGACTCGGAGCCAATTTGCACCAGGGAGGGGGACTTGTATACCAAGTCCCCTTGGGAGCTCACCTCAGTTGAATCCGGCTTAGCAGGCGAGCTAAGCGGGATTAGCTCAGGCAGAGAGGGGGAGGCTAGGGTCGCAGCAGAGGTGGGAGCATCCAGCTCGCTTCCCCTCAAGGCATCTGCCCCGGGGGTTAGTGGCAGAACTCCGCCCTGTAGAGCCTCCGTCCCAGCAGCGGTGGCAGGAGTTCCCAGCCTGCTATCCCCCGGAGTGATTGCACCTGAGGTTTGTGGCGGAACTCTGCCCTGCGGGGTCCTCGACCCCGCTACCTGAGCCGAGAGGCGGGATGGGAGGCCGCTCTTCTTGGGCAGCGGCGCTAGAGGTAGCTTAAGGAGGAGAAGGCGGGATTTTGGACTCCTCGTCCTTGGAGGTCTATCTCCGAATTTAGCCCCGCCTCCTCAAGGGCCTTCTATCGCCGCTCAACCTGCACGATGGGAACAAAGGGTCGCACTGGCTTCTGCTACTGCTTCTTCCCTTGGGCCTCCATCGCCGGCGTTATCACCACTACACGAAGCGGGACTGAAAGGTCATCAGGAAAATTTTCCATAAGTATGCAAGCTATCCTTGACTTGACCTCCGCCATGGAAAGCAAGAGCTCGACGTTCATGTCGTCGGGCTCAAGAAATTGCAATTTGTGCTTGATGACAGGAGTGGGAACTGGTTGCTGACCTGAGGTGGCATCCTGGCTAGGAGGAAGCAGGGGTGGCGCCGTTTCTTCTTCGCCGAGCATCTCCAGGGTGTCGGCGTCGCCAAACTAGATGGGGGAGGCTCGCTTCTTTCCAATTTTCTTCTAGGGGTTGTCGCCCTGGCCCCCTGCTCCTTGCTAGTTCCCGCCTTGGGCGGAGGGACAGTCTTCTTCTTCCAGGAGATCTTCTGCTTGAGCAGAATGGCGCCCGTCTTCTCGTCCTTTAGCTGAAAGGCGAAGTCCGGGGCAGTGATTTTCTCCGGAGTCCGCCCTCCCAAATATTGGAGGATGGCCTCGTCGAGTAATTATTCCCTTGCAGGTTCGATGCACTTCTTCTTCCCTGCCCTTTAGAAGGCAATCTCCCGGAAGACAGACTGGGTGGGCGTCCCTGGATGGGAGGGAACCCCGCTGAAGCGCCCTTGCCACCCACCCACGGTGACAAAGGGGTAGTCCTTCCATTATCGATCCTTGCTATCGATCGTGGTGAAGGGGAGGGCCTCGCCTGGCCTCCCGGTGAAGTAAAATACCCTACAGCCTATGTTGTTGTAGACCGGCCCAGGTTTGAGGAACCACTTCTTGAGCAGGTTGCTCAAGGGGATCCTCACCTGAAGAGCGGCCTCAATCTGGGAGAGCCCGAATAGCACGCCCCATGTTCCCGGTGAGCTGAGCGAGGCAAAGTCCCGTCAGCTCCAAGAATTCCCAGGCAAGGTGGCTCAAGGGGAGCCTGAGTTCGGACCACAGCAGTCCCACAAAGACCACTGTGTCCCTGGGCGGCCTCCCCGAGAGCGGCATCTCGGTGACAATGATCTGGCCGAGGAAGTCGATTGCTGCTCTGATGCTATCGTCCACTGGCAGACCGATGGGGTCCTTGAGCCAGACCACCACCGTCCCTTGGACGGACTCCGAGGCTTCACCACCTTGGCTGGGGACGACGGGAGCAGCGGCAGCAGAGGAGGTCGTTATTTGAGGGGGAGAAGGGTGCTAAAGCGAGCTGCGAGGGAGAGCTATTTTTGTAGTAAGAAGTAAAAATTCTCGCCCACCCCCTATTTATAGGTGCATTGAAGACAGATGAATCGGGCAACATTTAATGATCAGGTGCGGCGGGTGAAGCGGCGCAGCGGTGGCCGATGCGACGGATTTTGCCTCCCCATCAGAGCGCGACCCGTGTTTGCGCGCGTGGGCAAAAACTGAGGCGACGCCAGCAACGTCCCCTCTGTCGAGCCCCTGACCACCCAAGGAGTGACACACGACACAACAGCGCCAGGGATCTTATGATGAGATTCGACGTGTCGGGCCCCGATCCTGTGCCGCATTTAATACGACACGACGGGCAGAGATACGGATCTACGTAGGTGCAGCCCTTGCCCTTAGGAAAAATCTCTCTATGCAAGGCCGCCTGTGGTTGGTGCCAACAACCCACCCGGAGCTGACCCCGACCGCAGGCGACTAGCTCGCACGTGGAGGAGGTCGCCCGCGGCTAGTGTTCACAGCCTGCCCGGCGCTTGCAGTAGCGGATCGCTGTGTCCCTTGGACGGAGCAACATCTTCCTCGAGGCCTCATTCGTGAGGTACTGTGAGTCACAACTCTCTATGCGAGACTGCCTGTGGCTGGTTCCAACAGCCCACACGGAGCTGACCCCGACCGCAGGCGACTAGCTCGCACGTGGAGGAGGTCGTCCGCAGCTGGTCATCACAGCCTGCCCGTTGCTTGCAGTAGTGGATCGCTGCATCCCTTGGACAGAGCAGCATCTTCCTCGAGGCCTTATTCGTGAGGTACTGTGAGTCACAGCTCTCTACGCGAGGCCGCCTGTGGCTGGTGCCAACAGCCCGCCCAGAGCTGACCCCGACCGTATGCGACTAGCTCGCATGCAGAGGAGGTTGCCCGTGGCTGATGCTCACAGTCGGCTCGTCACTTGCAGTAGCGGATCGCTGCGTTCCTTGACAGAGCATCATCTTCCTTGAGGCCACTTTTGTGAGGCACTGTGAGGCAAAGCTCTCGACATAGCCCACCTTGAGCTGACCCTGGCCGCATGCGATTAGCTCACACACGGAGGGGTCGTCGATGGCTGGAGCTCGTGGCTCGCTCAAGACCGCCCCCAATCGTAAGCGACCGGATCTCCTGACACCAGTGAGCCATTAGATTCGAGTCGAGAGGAGCGGTCCCGGTGTACTGCCTTGGAGACTGCGAGAATCTGATAGGAGTTTGATCGCCGTACGCACGAATAAAGCGTGTGGCATCGCGCCGAGCCCTCCCCCCCCCCAAATCGAGGGCACCGTCCTGATGGGAGGCAGAAGAAGGAACGAGAAGCAATTTCGACAAGAGGCCGCCCCGCGGCTGGAGCATAGGACCCGCCCGAGATCCATACTTAGCCGCGAATAGCTAGAACACCTGGGAGAATTCGAGACTCCTGAGTGAGCGGAGCCACGTCTAACGAATCCCTCAGGAGGGGGTAATGATGGTCCATGAAAAATATTAACAGTAATGGCCGGACCAAGTGGAGGTCGAAAGGGTGGAGCGGTGGGCTCGTTGGAAGAAAGAAGTCATTTCTGAGATACATGAGGAATCCGCCCCGGCTCCCCACCGAGGGCTTCGAGTTCAAAGAGGAGGAGGCTGGTAGTGGACAAGCTGCCAATGGGAACACTACCCTCATGATCAAGAACCTCCCGCACAAGCTGAGCAAGGAGCAACTTTTGGAGCTGCTCGACGAGCACTGCCGTGGGGAGACTCTGAAGCAACAAGGAGGTGGCGCCACAGCATACAACTTCCTGGATATTCCCATGGATTTTAGGAGTGGAAGCAACTTGGGGAACACCTTCGTGAACTTCAAGAGTGTAAAAGGCGCGAGGACGCAGTACCGTTCCCTACAGCACAAAGAATGGACCTCCTTCCGTTCAACCAAAGACTGCGAGGACACTTGTGCTCAGATCCAAGCTGAGATGGAGGAGTGGTAGGCTCACCCAAAGAAAGAAGTCGTTTTTGAGATACAAAGAGAATCCGACCCAGGAAATATTCCCAGGGAGCTCGCCCAGGGCTTGCGGTAGAGGATCGTTGCATCCCTTGGATGGAGGCTGCCTGTGGCCGTGGCTCACAGCCCGCCCAGGGCCGACCCTGACCACATGCGACCAGATCGCAAAAACGGTTGGTTCTCGTAGCCCGACCAGGGCTTACAGTAGCGGATCGTTGCGTCCCTTGGTCAGAGGCCCCCTGTGGCCGTGGCTCACAGCCCGCCCAGGGCTGACCCTGACCACATGCGACCAGCTTACAATAGTAGAGGTCGCCCAGCGGTTGGTTCTTGTAGCCCGCCTAGGGATTACAAGGATGGATTGTTGCGTCCCTTGGACAGCGACATCATTCTTGAGGCATCATTTATGAGGCACTGCGAGTCTAAGCTCTCTACGCAGCTCGCCGACTGGAACAAGTATCTCAATCGCCGCCTGTAGCCCACCGGAAGCCCAGCTCTAGTTCGCACGCGGAAAGATTGCCCTTTTGCTAATAGAAAACTTAGAATGATATCTACGAACACCCACAGCTCGCTCGGGAGCTAGCCCCGATCAAGCCACAGCCAAAGAGTTCGACTGGTAACAATAGGAGAGGTTATGAAGGTCTCCCCTCCCGTGGCCAGGAGCTCACCCGGTAGCACGACGACCAAGGAGCCCGTCCTTTTTCCCACAGAGGTCACCTACAGTAAGGCGGTATCAAATTGACAAGTGTCGCCACCCCCATGGAGCTATGTGGACAATTGCAGTCCACGGAAGTCGGCCAAAGTTGGTCTAGAACCTCCTAGATTAGAGCTTTCCAGAATCTCCACCTGACAAGGACAAGACCGGTGCATGCCCCTTTTACCAACGTCTGGCAGGCTAAACGACAAAAGCCATGAAGAGCCCATGTAGGTTGGCACATAGGGGCATAGAAGGTGAGGGAAGACGCCGCCACGTGTCAGACTCTGGCGGTCTGCAAAAGGTCTATAAAGGTACGACCCCCGGCTCCAAAGTACAGGTTCAAAAACTCAGAAATTCTAACACTTTCCGACTACTTTAGCTCTCCCTTATCCGAACCTTCACTGACTTGAGCGTTAGAGGGTCTGCGCTCCTAGGGGAGCCAGTTGTTCTCATGCTTTCTCTATTTTGCAGGACGATCGCACGAGATAGAGAAAAATATCCCCCAAACAGAAACTTTTGGGTTATGGCAAATGAAAGTATGCAACTAATGTTTTTTTTTTTGAGAAATCCCTCTCAGACAATGAGTGGGGGGGGGGGGGGGGGGTTTGGGGGTTCATCCTGGACCCCTACCTGTAACTTGAACTAAAGAGTTACGTACAACGAGTTTGGAAGAAAGAGAAGGGCATGCAACTAATGTTAATCTATATATTATATATGCACATATAATCGGGTCGAGTTTGGGGAAGGATATGCTAAACCTGACCCATCCCAAACACGATCGGGTTTTTTTTAGCAATCTCAAAGCCATCCAAACTCATTTAATTTCATCCAAAAACCGTCCCAATAGGGTCGGCTTGGGTTGCCCGCTAAACCTACTTAATTGACATTCCTAATAATTAGATCAAATTCGGATCTACCTGATCCGAGCCTAATAAAATTCAACCCGATATATTTACTTGGCTTTTCTAATATATACTATAGTCCATCCGATACCCAGAGGTAGGGGTGCAATTTGGGTCGAGTAAACCCAAGAACCGAACCAACCCGACCTAAATGGGTTGGGTTGGTTCAGGTATTTTACAAAGTTAGGTTGGGTGGGTTCTCATTTTTTATGACTCGATTAAATCCGGGTCAGTTCTAGGTTAGGGCTCGGGTAAACCCGAACCGACCCGAGAACCAAACCCATATCAAAATAGAGTATAAATTTCCAAATCGGGTTCAAAATATACTATATATTCCCAAGAACCAAACCGAACCAAATTTTTTTTTTTGAGAAATCAAACCGAACCAATTATATTGTTAATTCATCTTTGTGTATCATGTAATGCCCAGCATTCCAGAATATATTTTTACCGATGACACCCTCTACTTTCTCTGTTGAAGGAATTAATCAAATGACTTGTTTTATTTTATTTTGCACCTTGCAGCTCGAGTAACTAAAGTGACTAAATTGTTTAGTGGCTCAGATGACCCTGAAGGGATGTGTAAATAAAATAAAATAATATTTAATTAGTTGATGGGTATGGATCGCTCAGTTGGCTCGATGAGCATCGTGAGGTAAGCCCAATATGACCCGATTGTAGGTTTCAAGATTCATGGTATGGCTGATTTTAGATGCAAATCATAGCTAGTTTATATCTTAATATATTAATATATCGGGTAAGGAACACTTGAGTGCATGGGATTAGCCCCAAGATAGGCATGCCACTTATCAAACCCAAACACCAGATTTCGTGTAAAGGCCCCCATACCTATTGGGCAGATTCAAATTTCTAGTAAATCAAACATATGGGATCTAATCTCCCTATATCACTTCTCCCCTTTCACACACAAGCCCAGCACCGCCAATTCTTTCCCTCTCAAATTTGGACACCCAAGCCTGTGCCAGACTCCCACCATTTCTATCCCCTTGGTCTTTCCCCTATTTTAAAACTAAACCCGTGACATGTGAGTCAATGACAAGTCCTCTTTCTCTTCCATTTTATTTTATTGTTTGGTTGGAGGGAGTTGGAACCGGCATGTTCCAACTCACGCGTGGGGTACAAATGGAATGAGTTGGAACTCCACCTAAAAACCGTAGGGTGCAAACTCATGTGTTTTTTGTACAATTGAAACCCACAGAGGAGTTGAAACTTATCTGGTCGGGAGCCTCCGCACGGAACCAAACAGCCGCTAAAGCGGACCACGCGTGAGTTGGAACACGGTTCCAACTCCCTCCAAACAAACAGACTCTAAAAGAAGAACCCGTACCTCAGCCCCTTTATCACCTAAACCCTCTTCCCCATCTTTCGATTTCTCTCCTCCTTTCTCTTCTCTCTCTGCGGTATACGATCGGTAAGTGCGGGCCGACGAGGACACTGTGCGGGGGAGCAACCGACACACCATCCCCCTCCCTCTCCTTCCTCTCTTTCCACCCCTCTCGGTTTCACGTAGCCGGGCAGTGGAGGAGGGGCCCCTACAGCTAATCAGTCGGATTGGAGGAGCCGACTACAAGGATAGGTGACAGTGGCACGGAGGAGGATCCCCTACAATAATCTCGGGTCAGCCCCTCCCTTTCCTCTTTCGCAATCCCCTTCAATTGAACCAACCCGACCTTAATATCTTTACCCTTGTTTTGCCATCGTGATGGTCGCCGACCATGTGGCTGGCGACTGAGCAACACAATGGCAACGACCATCTTGGTCATGCGTCACCGAGTAACTACAACCTCCCAGAACTCGGAATTCGACCGAGCAAGATGTAATGACTATTGCCAACCCGAGTTTAAGCTCGATGAGGCTCCTTACCCTATTTAGTAGCTACTTGGCCTTATTCACAGCTAAGACCGAGGTTGTCTTATCAAAGGGCGAGTCGAACCCCGACTTAGCCTAAACCATCCTTGATGATTTAAATAATAGATTTTGATATGCATGCACTTTCAACACTTGGCAGCGTCCACTCGCGACGATTTGACGAATCACGACTTAAACCCTAGCGTGGAAATGTGCATCCGCACTCTTTTATTGAGGTGACATTTACAAATATTTTTAATAATATGAAATGATTGTATTTAAAATTAAATTAGTAATTATAATATTAAATATTTAATGGATTAAGGTTAGAGTGCCGATCTCTGCATGCGGGTCCAGACGGACTCATCGAATGTGGTCAATGGATCCCGCTTTGCATGCAGCGTCGCGAGTCCGCCGGCGCATGCAAATAATTAGAAGAACTATGTATAAATGCTTTTGCATGGATACTATATTATAATTAAATAGTGTTATGACCTCCACCCTGTAGGAAGGTTTGGGGGAAGTTAGAATAGAAAACACTTGTTGACCTCCTTGAGGTCAAGTTGCTATAGAGCGTTAAGACCAAGTGGTCTTAAGAGAAATATATGAGTCATCTATGTTGAAAAGATAAGAAAAATGAAAGAATCTACCAGTAGAGGTAGGGACCCCGCTCACATTGGGATAGTGAACCTTTCAGGGGTGTGCAGTCGAAAGCCAAAAGTAGGTTTGGGGTCACGGGCAGGGTTTGTGGTAAAGCCAGGTAATTGCCCTTTTAGGGGCCTGACCTAGGAAATCCTGACCTGGGGTCGCAGCAGCCCCTGAAGCAAAGCAAGATGGGCGGGAGTGTTCTTCCGTGAAAGACGGAAAAAACCATTAGGCCAATTAGGTAATATGCATGAATGGATCCATGCAGGGATAGAGCTGGCCCTCTGAAGCGAAATAAAGGCCCAATAGTAATGCCTACTGGGGGCAGGATGAACAGAACAATACCAGAGTTCACAATAGGTTAGAAAACTCTTGATTGCTTGGCATATGATATTAGATAATGTTGTTCGCATTGTTTTATAAATTATATAGTATTGACTTGTAAATATTAGAACATTGGTATTCAAACCTTGATATCTTATTAGATTTATTAGCTTTTTAAAACCCTGATCATAAGACTTAGAAGATATTCATTTCTTGTTATTAAAATATATTTGGATGTCACTAGCCTTTAAATTGGCTAATCTCCCAAATCCGTTTGGGGGCTGCCCATTCCCACGGGCAGACTCACTTTCAGTGCAGAAGACTTAGGAGCTTCAGTAGAAGTTAGCAGGCGTATCGTTGTAGCCTTTATCTTTCAGTATGTTTTGGATCATGTTGTCTCATGTTGGATAATGTAGTTGAGGATGAAATAATTAAGATTATCAATCAGTAGTTATTTCTCTTAGTTATTGTGTGTTAGAGTTCATATAACCTTGCTATGATCCAGCTGAAAAGAGGATTCACACTTGGTATGCCTTTCCTTAAGGCCCCGTTAACTTTAGTAACTAGTTAATGATAACTTAATAAGGAGGTAAAAGACCAAAATAATTTGTCCCGAGTGCTTGTTCTTGCCTCTAGATGTACTCGAGTGCCTGCAGAGAAAGTGTGAGGTTTCTTGCTTGCCGTCAGAGGCTCAATTAGTCGTGCTCCCTTAGAAGAGATCCTACCAGTGTGTCGTGGCACTAGAGTGTCATCTATACTGAGAGGATAACTCTCTAATAGGTTGAGTTACTTCCCCGAGAAGTTTCTTGAACACATAATAAAATGATTTGTATTTCTAAAATTAAAATAAATATTTTAAATTCTCTCTCTCTCTCTCTCTCTCTCTCTCTCTCTCTCTCTCTCTCCTCCTCTAGTGATGTAAGAATACAGACTAGAGCCGGTGAGAGCCTTGACCATGTTCTAGTTGACTTAGCCAAACCCACATTTCACCCCTCTTCACTCTTCCCACCCCCAAAAATCGGTTCTCGGATTTTCGGGGCGTGACAAATCCACTTGATAGTATCTATGCATGTTTGTATGAATGTTTCTTCCACTTGATAGTATTCATGTATGCTTCACATGTTATTACATATTTTGGAGAAACACTTGGTATGATGTTTGATGTATGTATGTGTAAGATTGACCCAAGAATCGAATGGAACCAATCCGATTTGGTTCGGGTTAGGCTTATGTTGAAATCGGCTTGGGTCGGGTCATGAAATTATAGAACCGATCACTTCCGAGTCGGTTCCGGTTTGGCTCAGGCCCGAACCGAGTTGCCTTCCTAGAGCCTAGAAGGCTAGAGATAGGAAACGTTTTGGATCCAACGACTCTATTTGTCATCCTTGTCTACTGTGTTCATCACTCCTAGCAAGCGTCCACATGGTTTTTCAGCCCGGTCGTTCTAAGAGCATCTTCAACCATCATCCGTAACTCCAAAATGGAGGTGGAAACCCCTCCAATCGTCCTCTATTTCCACCCATAGAGCCTAGAGGGCCAGAGATAGGAAACGTTTTGGATCCAACGGCTCTATTTATCATCCTTGTCTATTGTGTCCATCACTCCTAGCGAGCGTCCACGTGGTTTTTCGGCCCGATCGTTCCTAAGAGCATCTCCAACCATCCTCCATAACTCTAAAATGGAGGTGAAAATCCCTTCAACCGTCCTTCATTTTCATCTCTATTTTGAAGATTTGTAATTTTAGACTCCATATTTGAAGGTTTGAAGGAATTTGAAGACCAATCTATACAACACTTTTTATCGTACTCAACGTTAAAATCATCCCTTGTCATTCTTCTTTTATACATTTGTGTTCCAAATTAACTTTTATCTCAATTTTGAAAGTCATGTGGCCACTAAAATGGAGTCCACCGTTTGAGGTGGTCTAAACGAAGCCCTTCCCACGGCGGCGTGCTTCTCCGTCCAAGTCTTGCGCCGCCGCCGCTCATCCTGCTCCGGTTGTTCCCGCCGGCGAGGAGCTGCGCGCCTCGAGCGCTGAGCGGTAAGACATCGAACCCCGAGTAATTGGAATACGATACCTCTGCCCCATAGCTAATACGATTGCCATTAAACCTGCTCTTGAGGTGTTAGTTTTGTAAGAATCCCCTTTGGCAACTGTTAACCTAAAATTTCTGCTACAATTTTATGCTGGACTTTCGACAAATTGATCAGTCTGTAGGCTTATTAGGCCTTGTTGGGTTCTGATTTTTTGGGATAACTGCTAAAATTGTTGATTCCCCACTGATTTGAATGCATGCAATGGCATGGAAATGGGAAGCAGTTTTCATGATTTTCCCTTTTAATATGCTATATGAAATGGGAAACCTTCAAGTGAAATCACACCAACTTCATGAAAAGAAATTTAAAGAAAATGAATGGGGAATTGTTCAATCCATACATGCGAGGTATCTTTTCGCATCCAAGAAATCTCTCCAACCCTGTGGGGATCAAATCAGGGTCATTGTCAAGTCCAGTGCTTGAAATGAGTTTTTTTTTTTATAATCTGGGTATTGTGGATTTTGATTTCTTTGATCCCTTCTTGATTCTCTTTCTCATCATTCTCGGAACTTTCTCGTTCTTCTTGCGAGCTTTTGACTACATTCCGTTTAGTAATGGTATCTACTGAGAATTTCCACTTGTCCTATTTGTACCTTCTAAATGTTTTCTTCCAAATGCTTACCCCAAAAAAATTGTTTTCTTGCTCTGATCCTCTGGTACCCAATTGCATGACAATTCACCTCCCATTATGCTATCAATGCTGTTTTGGGAAACCACATTTGAAAGTCGTGAATGCTTGTAGAAACCTCTTGCCTCACCGACCGGTAGTCATTGCCTGACCTCTGTTAGAATTTTGTTTAGCTCCACTCCTCCCCTGGTTGTCAGACACCATGCTCCATATAGCTATCATTATCCTTTCAATTTATTCACATCGCTTAGCACATAAAACAATCCCTCTTTGTTTTGTCTATGGAAGCTTCATGATTTCCACTTGTCTGTTTGTATGAGCATTGGCGTTTGACGTGAGAATTATCTTCGGTATAGTGTTTATCATTCCATAAGAAAGCAAGATAGTCTTATCATATCAAGTACCAAAAAGTTTGTCCTAATAATAACTTCTGGAAGGCTGGAACCCAAAGTGTTTCCAAAGATAATTGCAAAAGAAAAAATAATGTTTCCAAAGATCTATATCCATGGAGCAAGATGCACCCCTTGTGGAAGTTCTCATTGCGTTCATTAAATGTGCGATCCATGATGAATTGTTGCAATAGTCATCTTTCCATTCCAAAACTCCATCAGTAGCTTTGGTTGTCGGCTCTAGATTTTAGTCTTTAGGATCATATATCTTGATTGCGTGTAATCTGGTTTCCAGGTTTCTCATGATAACACCTAAGCAGGTAAAACCTAAGGCTTTGTTTTAATATCCTGAGTTTATCAACTTCTAGAAAAAACTTGAAAATCATTCACACCCTTTGTACTGGTGAACCCTTGCTAGCCATTCGTTGTCATCTATCTTTTTAAATAAAAGCTTGATCAAAATTTCTATCTAGGAAACTTCTAATAAGGATGGTCTTTCACTCCTCTCTAGTGTCCCCACATTCTTCCCCCAAAAAAGGAAGAAGAGGTATACTCCTCTAGCCCTGGCCTTTCATTTTTGGGGTCGGCTGAGAATGCTTTTTCACTAGTAATTTATGTCTAGGGCTCTCTTGTCATTGAAGTATTTTCTCTCTCCTTACAAAATTGTCCTTGCTTTACATTATACATACTCCTGCCATCTTAATATGTTATTTATTATTTTGTACTTAATTTCGACACTTAACTGTAATATACATGCCCTCAATAATTTTAGTATAATCTTGAGACACCCATTCCTTCTTAAAGCCTACCAAATTGCATCTCCTTCTACTTCATCATAAGCTTTCTCTAAGTCAAGGAACATAAGCTTTCTCTAGGTCAACAAGGACCATATCATGGTTCTTTTTCTTCTCTGTTAATCTGCCATGAGTTGTCTCCTCCATTGTTGACCTTTTTGGAATAAATCAGAGTTTGTTCTTCAAAGTTCTTACCATCTTTCTTAACCATTCCTTCATCACCTTTTCCCACAATTTAATGGCTTTACTTATAAGCTTAATTACAAACTAATAGAGCAAATCACTATCCTATACATTTGGCATCCTCCTTGTTTTCAAGATTTTATTAAATAGACTAGTTAACAAAAACAATCTAATTGGCATCCCATCGCGTTCACTTCATTTTCTAAGCCACCTCTGCTTTAGTTAATCAGATTGAGTGATGATAAATATGTCGACTCTTTTATTGCTTTTTTCTGAATACAACTCCCTATTAGAGTTCGCTTTCTAAATTTTTGAAAGTAGCATTTTCCATCTTAATTTAACCTCATCATCCTTCACCAAGTTAGGATTGTTCTCTTTTTTGATGCAACTAACGAGATCTATATCTTTAAATTTCTTATCCCTCCTGCTAGGCTTCTAGCTAACCTGTATATTTCTTTCTCACATTCTTTAGAGTTTAACCGATCATACAAGTTATCAAAAACTGGAAACTTATTCTTACTATCTTTTTAACATCCTAAAGAAGGAAGAAATTAAAAACTGTCTTATAAAAAGGTTCTCGATGACATGAGACAAACTTTATGTGCATCCTTGCACTTTGTGGAAGCCTTGGTTGTACTCTTCAACGACTCTGCCATTTCAACAGAAACCTACACCCTTCAACAGAAACCAGACTCATATTGAGCTAACACATGCATAGAAATACTAGGTAGGTTCCTTTGTCTATGCTTTGGCGCTTCCCAAAGATGGGTTTAGTTGTCGGTGGTCTGGATTTTTTTTTCACGTGTAAACAATCATAAGCTTCCATTTCCTGTCCATTACGTTTCTGTGAAAATCCATACTACAAATTATATATAAGATTCCATCCTAGGATTTCTTGTTGTATCAGTTTATAATTTGCATAATACCATTAGTTACATGGATTTTAGCGGATACGATATTTGTGTACCACTCAAATCACACGATTTCATGGAACTAGTCATGATCTTTGTTTAACTCATATCATCACTGTTGACAATAATTGCCCTCTTTTTCGTTTTCCTTTTTCATGAATAAGTGAATTCTTTAATAACAGAGTATACCTGGAAATTCTGACTTTTTACTTTATTGTATGTGGCCATAATTTCCCCTTTATTTTGTTAAAGTGAGGTTCTTTTAAATTATATTCACCTTTTTTTGTAAAATAAGCAATTCATTATTTATTGATTTGTTCTAAGATCTTTGACTAATGTATTGCAGCTAGATGAATAACAATGATATTGGCTACTACTCAGTTTATGCAATTTTCACCACATATTCACACTGATAATGCGAGACATCGACCATTTTATTGCATGAGATTCTCAAAGGTAGATCGATCCTATTATAACGAAGACAAAGAATCTACCACATTAAGCCGCCTTGAAAATAGGAGGTTAGATGATTACATTTTTGGCTCTTCAAACAACTTTGTTCTTGTTTTTTCCTACCTGAAAATTTGATGTAAATTCTCACAGGACATTTATCATTTATATAACTCGTGCTTATTACTCTAATTGCTCTGATTATCTTCACCTTTATTGTGTGACTTATGTGTATGGTCAACACTTCCCATCCCCCCTACATGGGGTTGGCTTTGCGATCCCTTTTTGCCGCTTGTTATTAGGCTAAATTATTAGTCAAAGCATATTTCTATATCATTTATTACAAGGTCCACCAATTCTCTTTGTGTCTCAACATCCCTTTTTACAACTTCGGTTGATAATCAAATACTTATTGATACCAGGACGTAACTATTTTTCATTGTTTATGATCATAAGGTTGCAAACTTGTAATTCGTTCTCTATTACTTTAGTTCAACTCCTAAGCTTGCTCTCATGTCAACAATTTTATGCCTGCACATCTCAAGTTTATATGACATAATACTTTAAAATATATTAGTCTTATGAAAATTATTAATATGCGTGTCTCATAGCCATTGATCATAATGCCTTCGGTATTAAGTTCCATATGACTATACTGCTTCTGATATGAAGTTCCATATACTCGGTTGTAGTTTGGCTTAGTCATGAGCTGACATTCTCCGAAGGTTTCATACAGATCTGTAATTGGTGTTTATTCTGTTTTCAACTCATCATTTAAGGAAATATCATTCTGGAGTGAAGTAGATCAAAGAGTTTTCTTTTTAATATCATCAACCTAGTCTTCAATGACAAGTATAATGACTTAAAGAGAAGGCAGTTGATTCTTGGTGTGGTCCAATGTGATGGAAAGCTCATACTTTTCATTATAATCTTCAGGTACTAGTTCATTTGATCAATTATTGATGCTAGAATTGACAAAGGAAAACTTAAAAATTGGCGAAGGAAAACTTAAAAAATCTTTTAAGATTGAATCTGTGCAAAAGAATTATGATAAAATGAGACTTAAGAGGTTGGCCTAGGGAATCCATGGTTATGGTAGGTCACACCCTATGATGATATCATTTCATACGTAGTTCCCTTCTTGAGTCTATGCGGAAGGGTGACCTAGGGAATTTATGGTTATTGTAGGTCACACCCTATTGATGTTTTGTCATCCGTAGTTCCCTTCCTGCATAAGTGGTCACATTGAGTATCCCTCTTATCAAATCCATTCACCTTTACTATTAATCTAAAGTCATGTTTTATAGTCATTGATGAGATGTGATACCCGTCTATTCTGCTGCAAGTTGCCATGGACAGCCCTGTTTTCCAATATATGCAAAATCGCTTTTGAACCACTTCTCTTATACTCACCATAAGCCAAATCCTAAGTACCATAGCACCATTAAACAACACTCGATTATGAATACCAACCATGAAATGTTTCTGTATCCTAAAACCCTTGTGCGTGATTTTCCTTTCTTGAGGCACCAGTTAAGCACTGTTTGCCTCTTAAATAATTCTGTATCCAAAAACCCTTGTTAATGAACACCTTCTGACCTTTGATGCTTTACTTGAAGGGCCATATAGGTTATCTCCCTTTGCATCTTGTAGCATGTTCCATTCTTACTCTGAAGGTCGTATTGAAGGTTCATGTACCTCGTTCCATTTGAAAGGGACGACGAGTAGATGGAAGAGCAAGCGGCCAAAGCAATGTTTTTGGAACCAAACCAGGCACCAATCTATAAAAGGCATTGAATCAAGTCTAAACTTGTTATTCGAACGGAGTTGAATATCATCAAACCTTTTGTCAAATGACACATTGTGTTCTTGGATACTCAAACAGATACAAGTCTGTATATTTCGGGCGATATACAGGTGTGACTTTCCTGCACATATTGGTTCAATGGTATAATGTACAAAAGCTTAGTTAATTGCAAATGTATATACTTTTTGTAGCAGTAGGATTCTATTAGATTAGAATTAGTTTAGTTCTAAGTTTATATCTGTTTTGGGGTATTTATTGCTGTTTTTTGTTTTTATTCGAGTCATTGCAATTATACGAGGTATAAAATGTCTTTATTAGAATAATTAGTATAGATGTTGCAGATTGATGTGCATCAATGATTGAGATGGGTTCTAAGTTTTGTGCCATGTCATTAAGTAGTGGGGCGATTATAGGAGAGTACCAAAGTCATATCTCTCCATATCAATGTTTTCAAAGGCACCTGAGGCTTACGCCTCGAGGCTCGCCTTAGGGCGAGGTGCAGCAAAAACGCCCCAAAGGCGCTGTATGAGGCGTGCAAACAGCTGAGGCGTACGCCTCGGGCTTGAGGCGTACGCCTTAGTTGTGCTTGATTTTGGTGATTTTTTTTAATGAAGTGAATTTTTTTTTTAAAAAAAACATTGTTTTATGGGCATCGAAGTTGCTTTTAATACTATAGAAGATGAAGAGCTTCAATTTGATTGAGCAAATCTTCGACTTGTGTTTTTTTTTTGTTAAAGTGAATTTATAATTTCTAAGTGAGTTTTTTATTTCGGATGATTAAAACTTTCGGTTGGAAATTATGGATTTAATTAGAATTTTATGGTGGCATTATATGGAATTGTGTATTTGGTTCATTTGACTTGGAACTTAGAGTTTTATAAATTTTGTCTCAACTCTCAAGTATTGTTCAATGTAGGTATAATGATACAGCTTACATACTTTATGTATATTTTGGTAAACTATTACGATGAGTGGATGTGGAATCGTGGATTATGATATGAAACTATTAATTTTCATGCCTTTCTTTGTTTTTTATATTTTATTTAATTATTAATATTTATTTCTATATTTATTATATATTTAATTAATTAAAACATACACTCGCTTGAGGCTTACGTCTCACGCCTCGAGGCTTTGGCCAACAAAATGCCTCACGTCACACGTTCGTGTCTGAAAACTTTGCTCCATATGTTGGAGAGGAAAGGAACTAACTAGTCCTGTCAACGGGTCGGATTCGGACCGGATCAGGGCATATCTGGATTCGATCCGTTTACATATTGACCGATTCGGATTCGATCCGATATCCGACGAATATTATAAAATATGATCCGGATCCGAATCCAATTATGTATATAACATAGTCAAGAAAACCTCTCTCTCTCAATCTCTCTCTCCAATATATATATATATATGAGAAACAAGATGCTATCTTCGAAAGCAGCGTTCTTCGCTGCTTTGAAAGGTAACCGACTGTTATCAAAGCCATGAACGACGACAAAGGTCCTCCGAACCAAGGTACAAAATCTCGAAATATTTCGCGAAATATCGCGAAATATTTCGGTTTTCCCAGACCTCGACACGAAATGTCTACTGCGATATCAAACGATACTTAATTTTTATTTTCTCCATTTACTTTAAGTTATTATATGTAAATAAGCAAATACCCCCCCATTTGATTTCAATAAAAATATCAAAAAAATCAAAAACCAAGTGAATCAAAAAGTAGGTTTTCAGTTTTAGTAGGAGAAAACAGTTTTTTCGGTTTTTCATAAAATTTGTATGTTGAGAAAAGTGGTTAAATCAACTCATTTTTAGCTCAAAAAATTCCACAAGATGTAGAACTACAAGTACATCTAGAAAACCATGGTCCGTCAAAGAAAATTTTGAATGTATAAAAACTTTTCTTTATAAAAACTCATTTTTCCAGACTTAGTAAAAAAACAGTGTTTTGCATTTCAGCATAATTTTTGTACGATTTCAAACTTGCACAACTTTCTTGTTTTAAGTCCATTTTCAAAATCGTTTGAAGCATTAATTTAACAATCAACTAATCTTTATTTTGGAAATATTTTTCTTCACAAAAAAGATTAAAAACCATTTTAAAAACATAGATCAAAACAGGACCAAACAAGACTGCACAAGACTCACAGACTCAAATGCAAAATACATGCTTTGTGATGCTCAACACCTGTAGTTAGGGTATAAATATTATCTGAGTGTTCTAAAACGTGTATCTATACTTACTTTATGGCTATCTAGAGTTTCATTCAAAAATTCCATTAAAAAATCAATATTTCCACCATTTCCATCAAATCACAATATTTCCACACTGTCGAAATATTTCCACGAAATATTTCCATTTTCCAGGAGTTCGAAATATTGACCGAAATGGAAATTTCGAACCTTGCTCCGAACTCACAATCGGGAGGTGCTAGAAGTCACCTGAGGTGGTCACCGACTGCGGATGTCATCGGAGGTTGCCGGATGAGGTGAGATGATGAATGGACGACTCACAATGGAAGTAGTCACCGGAGTTCTCTATCGATGGACGTCGACAGGTGGTGTCAGTGGACATCACCGGTGGAGGTGATCGGATATTGTTGATGTTGATTCTGGCCGGAGATCACATGTGGCATGACCGTGGTGAGTTGTCAAAGCAGCAAAAACGCTGCTTTGAGAGGTAGCGTCCCGACCCTCTCTCTCTCTCTCTCTATATATATATATATATAGGAAAATGAGTTCCTATGACATGTCATAGGAAGTACCCTATGACATTTGGTGAATAAGTAACCCTAGAATATTTAGAATGTTCTGAATTTTTATGACAATGATCTCCCTATCTTAGATAGGACCCCCACAAAAAATCGGCACATTCTAAAACTTCTAGAGGCATCAAATATGGTTTTCAATTTAACGGTTAAAATGGATGGCCGATAAAGCTTCTAGCATTTGATGCCCCAACAAGTTTTAGAATGTTTTGATTTTTTTTAGACATTCTAAGGTAAGGTGATTGCCCTCAAAAAAATTCAGCACATTCTAAATATTCTAGCATTATTAATTCACCGTATGACATGTCATAGGAACCCAGCCCTCATATATATATATATATATATATATATATATATATATATATATATATATATATATATATATATATATATATATATATATATATATATATATATATATATATATATATATATATATATCTTAATCGGATCGGATCAGGGTAGATCTGAATTCGATTTGATTATTAATCGAATCATCGGATCTTTTTTAATCGGATCTCGAACCAAAAAACTAATACCAAACCTGGGATAATCGGATTCAGATCATGATCCGATCGATTGACATGCCTAGAACTAACATGTGAATCCCTACTCATAATGAATTTTGATTGAGATATCATCGTTCCTTAGGTTTTATTGGGAAGGTGCAAAAAAATTTAGGAATAAAAAAGAAAATGTTTGGGTCCACTATAGTAGTAAAATTCATTTTTGACCTTTTCTTTTGCTTGAGTGTCGAGTAGAATATATATGTACCTGGACCCAAAATCATTGTAGTTTTTTTAGTTGATGATCGATGAAATTACATTCTACCATCTTAGTTTCCTTTCTTTTCCAGTTAGTTTCGTTTTTTTTACCATAGTTGTTTGTAGATCAAACACTATCCTACTTACCATAGTTGTTTGTAGATCAACGTTCTTAAGACTATTGTGGGAAGTAGAATAGAGAGCATCGCTTAGCTAACACATCAATCGATTCTTTCAAGAAGTAGATGCATGTTCGGTTCAGTAGGTTTTTGACAGATGAACATTCATGATCAGTAGGAGGCTCAATTACGGTGGATAATTGTCAATAAAACAAATTTTCATCTAATGAAAATTGACTGGTTGAGGATCAGCCAAGGAAGATGCATTAGATGGAAGCTTAGTGATTGGCGACACACAAAACATATATCTTGATGGATGGCATTCAGTTGACGCATATCCAGTGCATCTGTCATCGAGGATGATAAGATTGTGGCAGATCAACATATGAATGAACCTATCTTTAACAATCATGCATCCAACAAAGTATCATTGCTGATTCAGATCGTTGACTTTGCAATGACGTTCATCAGCACTCATTAATTATCCAATCCATTCGATATTGGTGTCATGGTCCTAGCAATTGTCTCCATCTATGAATTGATCGGATTCTTCAAGATTGAATATTAGGAGTTGGAGGGTCTGTTAAATGGACTAATCACAACGAAGTGCCATGCCAACATCCACAATCCACCATCAACTTTAAAAATATGCACATCGAAGATGAAGATGGAGATGCCCCAGCTTGATCTCTTGGGCGAAATTGCCATAGCAAAGCGTCTGATTTAATTCGTTTGATTAACTTATGTTAGGATTAGTTAAAATCTATCCAAGGTTTATTTTTGGGTTCTTGTTGATGTTTTAAATTTTATTTTAATCCTATTCCTAGTGATTTTTGGAGATGAATTTTATTTCAAGGGCAAATTGTGGGGATTGATGCGCACAATTGTTAAGATCAGGCACAACCTATGCGCCATTTCATCAAGTGAGAGATGAAATAGGAAATGACCAACCTTACATTTCTCCTTAAATGATGTGTTGGAGAGGAAAAGGAACCAATGCCTCAGTCCCTTACAAAATTCCCGCATCTTATCATCTTCTCCCCCATCTTTGTGTCTTCCCACCATGACTCCTCTCTCACTCACCATTCTCTTTAGGTATTGGGATAGATGTGAAATATCTTTGGAATTAAGTGTAGTGGTTTGAGTACATTCTAGAAGTAAAAACTTTTGAGTCTTCTCTTTTTTTAAATCAAGAATCTATATTTGGACCCATAACCTTTTTTTTAGTTTTCGAAGATTGAACATTTATGTTATTCAACATCCCAAAATAATAATAAGAAATTATGTTTTTCTATGTCTCCTCTTTATTTCATCTTTTGTTTTTTCTTAAGAATAACTGAATTGATTTGGTTAACTGATTTATTTAATAAAATCTTGACAACAAGGAATATGCAAAATGATTAGAGAAGTATTATGGTACCTATATATAAGAATAAAGTCGACGTTCAAAATTATACCAATTACCGTGAAATTAAGCTTATGAGTCGCACCATGAAATTGTGGGAG
Source organism: Chamaelirium japonicum (assembly GCA_947650365.1). Taxonomy (NCBI): domain Eukaryota; kingdom Viridiplantae; phylum Streptophyta; class Magnoliopsida; order Liliales; family Melanthiaceae; genus Chamaelirium; species Chamaelirium japonicum. The sequence continues at coordinate 113,699,133 of OX393550.1, forward strand.
TTGGTAATGGAACAAAAGTTAAGAAAGATTCTTCTAAAATAAGAACAAAAATCTTATAGATGAAGGGCTTATGCCATTCCTTGACAATTCTACGTTTACAATATCTTGCCCCTGTACTATTTATAGACTTTACCTTACCGATCAGGTGTGATTGCTTTGATCTCTACAAAGAACTTGTTCCTTATGAAGAAGCGTGGTCTTGGCAGAAGTCAGTGGTAAGGAGGCGGCACACATTGATAGACAGAGATGAAGATCATTCGGACATGTTGATTATTCTTCAACACCCTTCTGTTTATACATTGGGTACTGGCAGCTCGGAGAAATACTTGAATTTTGATATACAAAACACTCCTCATGATATTTACCGGATTGAACGTGGTGGCGAGGTTACATATCATGGCCCTGGACAGGTATTTCTTCTATGTTTTAGAATTCCACATATAACCTGTTTTGTACTTCTTTTTTCTAGTCCACAGTACAATTGTCCGCAGAGATACATTCTATACTTACATATCTGTAATTTCTCTGTTCAACTCGAGTTTTCTGTTTTCTGACCATACACCATATGTTTGGGATTGAATTTTGATCTAGCTATGAGTTAGAGTTTTCAAATATTTTCAGTTATTTGAATGGTTGAAGCTTATAACCAAAATACAGATCACATTCATCTCACTTGGGTATTTCCCCTTCTATCTCTCTCTGTGTGTGCGTGTGGACAGACACATACTGTGTCCTTCTTGATGGAGAGAGAATACGGAGAGGAGAGAGAAAAACAATGGACACTTGAAGATAATTTTCTCTATATTGATGATTGAACTGATTTCAATCTCTGAAGAGATGACACCAGTTGCCTATGTGGAGATAAAATGGAAAGGATTCAAAATATCTCATGAATGCTTGCTGATGTGATACCATGGTTCTGTCGATCTTGATGCTTCTAACATTTGTGTACTTCATCAGATCGTTATGTACCCTATTGTCAATTTGCGACACCACAAAATGGATCTACATTGGTACCTCAGGTCACTCGAAGAAGTGGTTATCCGTGCGCTTCTCTCAACCTTTTCTATCAAGGCATCGAGGCTCGAGGGTTTTACCGGAGTTTGGGTTGGTATGTTCCTCTCTTGCAACTATGTCGTCGACATTATAAGCGACCTTACCATTCCCCTCTTATCATCTTTCCATAAAATCAGTTGTTTTAGAGTTTTTTTTTTTCTGCACTTCACTAATTGTTATTATTCTGCGCTGTAATTCTCAGGGAATCAGAAGGTCGCAGCGATAGGTATTCGAGTTTCTCGGTGGTTAGCTTACCATGGGTTGGCAATGAATGTTACCACTGACCTAAAACCCTTCCAACACATTGTCCCCTGTGGCATACGGGACCGTCAGGTCGGAAGTCTTAGTGGGCTGCTGGGACGATCATCCGATGGGAAGATGGACGACGATGCGGTCTTGATGGATGCTACCCATGAATCCTTGCTTAAAGAATTCTCCGAAGTTTTCCAGCTCTCGCTCGAGCAAAAATCGATCTCTGAATTGGACCTTTTGGTGGAAAAATTGAAGTGATGTTTACTTGAAGCGGAACAAGTAGGCTTCGAACAACACCGAGAAGCCTCAAATTGTATGACCAATTTGTGTTTTTATACGAAGGGTCAATGGCTGTGTAAATTATGCAAACCCATCTTTCTGTTGTACCCATCAGGTTCTCTGGACATGCAATGAAGCATAATTTTCGGGGTGAAATCTCATACATATTTTTTGTAATTCTTTTCATTTGTATAAGAGCAATGCTATTCGGCCATCTAGTTTTCCATCTGGATCGGGCCATCCTGATGTGGCACCTCATCACAGCCGGCTGTGATGAGGTGCCACATCAGGATGGCCCGATCCTGGTGGAGACTGGGATGGTTAAGAAGCAGTTTTCTTTTGTACAATGCCAGTCTCCTGCAATTTGATCGATCGGCCACCAAGATTGCGGGATTGTTGATCGACGTTCCCAACAATGTTACCTATCAAAAATGATCAATAAACCTTCGATGGCAAGTAATTCTATCACAAAAAGAGAGAATTTCCACACATTATATCCCATTCATGGGGCATGAACCATCTATATATCCCATGTATTTCAAGTAGTTATATACCCAGATGAAGAGACTGAATACGTCTTGTGAAAAAGGAAATCAAAGTATTGATTATAAATATTTAATTGAACTTATTTACATCAAAACGGCCTATTAGCTCAGTTGGTTAGAGCGTCGTGCTAATAACGCGAAGGTCGCAGGTTCGAAACCTGCATGGGCCAATTTTTACTCTATTTTTTATACCTCCACTTGGTAGCCTGCCAGTAGGCTGGTTTTCACACAATCGTACTTTTTTTTTTTTTGCAAAACTCACTCAATCATACTACATGTAATTTTAACCACATTTTACGATTTAGGGTGGCAAGTTTTCCTTCTTTATAGTTAGGGGGAAAGTGTAATTAATCTTAATTTAAATATTAGACTAACATAATATACTATTTTTTCTGTTCTATTTAGTATTCACCCCCCTCTTTCGACGCAACTCGGCTCCATCTATATAACATGGCATGGCGGTCTATACGTTGGCTAGACAAAACACAAGCTGATTAGACAAAACAAACAAACAGACTAGAAAAAGCACTTTGACGCCTCTCTCTCTCTCTCTCTCTCTCTCTCTCTCTCTCTCTCTCTCTCGGGGTGGAGGGTGGGGGGTTGGTCGCTTGCTTCGTGCCAATCGGCACAAGCATGCACTATCTTTCCACAAAATAAAAAATTAAAAACTCAGCTCCATCGAAAACTAGTGGTAGCGAACAGGTGCATAAGATGTGGAAGCATCGATCATGATGTATAAGGGGCACTTTAGTAATTAGTGGGCGACATGCAGCACTCGCATCGTGGCCACCAATTATGCATCTCATGGGCGTTAGCGCGACCTATTCGTTACTAGTACTTTTCGGTTACATGAGTAAATTAGATGCCCTTTTTGGGTAGTCTCCAACCTAACTTCTATTTGTCTCACAAACGACAACAATCTGGTCGAGGGAGCCTAACCCTCCCTTCTCTTGGAGGGGTTCTTAAAAAATAAACAACAATCTCACTACTTACATATCAACTAATATAATTTTCTAAATAATATATGTATGTTAGATTGTACTTATGAAAATGCTTTTGAAGGATTAGTCCCACCTCGGTAAAGTAGATGGTGGAAAAAATCCTTTTATGTATGATGGGACTTTATCTAAGTATCTGGGTTTTGGGATAAAAGAAATCTCACATGGTATTAGAGCCTAACCGTGTCACTCACATACCGGGTGTGATCCCCACACATCTATCATCCACGTGACTAGGCCTACAAAAAGATTGACCTACATGTGAGGGAGAGTGTTAAAGGATTAGTTCCACATTGGTAAAGTAGAAGGCGGAAACGATCCTTACATGTATGATAGACCTCATCTTAATACGGGTTTTGGGATAGAGGAAGTAAGAATTACATTCCACCCGATGATAGAAATGCTATTCATATGAGATGCCAATAATGCAAAACCATGGAGGTACCAACCTGGAGTGAGAAGAGTCCTACTTTGCATATAGGTAACCTGGTGAATAGTGGTGATAAATTTTTTATTTTTTATCTAAGTGTTTACATATCCTAATAAGAATTTGATATTTAATTAAAACAAAAGACCAAAATTTTCGGACCAAAGGGAAGATGTGACGGTTCGCAACATATGATTTAGGACTAATTCTTTAGATAGGATTCTGATTCTGGGATTTATGGTGCTCAAAATCTCAAAATATGGCTCCCGATTTTGGAGCTTTGATTTTGGACTCCAGAAATATAACACACGAGAGCAGATTTTGGGCTCTCTAAAGAAGTGGTTTTTATTATTTGGTTGTATCCAAACATGTTTTTCGTTTGTTTAGAATTCTAGGCTCTCATATCTTAGAATCTTGGATCCGGAGAATATTCATATAGACTCCTTTTTAGTTCCTACATCCTCTAATTTTTCATTGTTGGTGCTCGATATATGACACACAAAAACATATAGCATAGTGACATGCACCTACTGAACCCTACTCGTGATTGTAGTCCACTTGATGATTATGACTAGAGATGGTAATGGTGCGATTTTGGGCAAAACCGAAACCGCATCGCACTGCACCACCGAACTGCCACACCGCGACAGTGTACTATTATGTAAAACCGAAACCGCACCATGCGATGTGGTGCACTGTGATTTATCATTATAATGGCCTAAACAGTGCAGTTTTATACAGTTTTGGTCAAAGCTGAAAATCGTACCGCTACACCGAAACCGCACCACACCGTGACAACTTTATATTTTAGCAAACCAAAATCGCACCATGCGATACAATTTATTGCGATTTTCGGTTTTAGATCGCACCGCTGCCATCTCTAATTATGACATCATTCTTGCGATAAGGTTCACATCCATTCCACAGCGGGACCCACTGGCCCTGCCTGGTGGGCCCCCGAAGACAACAGCGGGACCCACTGGCCCTGCCTGGTGGGCCCCCGAAGACTACAGCGGGACCCACCGGCCCTGCCTGGTGGGCCCAAGAGCCTGGGAATCCCCCATGAGACGATAGCGGGACCCACCAGCTTTACCTGGAGGATCCCCAGATACAACAGCAGAAACCGTAATTTGCCACTAGAGAATTCTATAAATAGCAACCCTTCAAATGTAAAGAAGATCCGATTTCCACTTCTGAGATCTGATTTTCAGAAACCAGAGCTCTGGATTTCAGTTTCCATTTTTCCACTTCCTCTCTTCGATCTTCTTCTTGTCTTTGAAGAGATCAAAGGGGTTTCAGTGATACTCGGCCTGTCGAGATCACTTCGATATAAGTGTTAGTGAATTCGAGTTGCTCCCTATAGCACGGAGACGTAGGCTTCGGCTGAACTCCGAGATCACATCTCTCGCGTCAACTCTCTGATTGCGTCTCCTATCTGTTTGTGTATTGAAAGTATCAACTTCAATCAATAGATCGACCAACGATCTTCGACTCAAATCTTCAATTGACTGGTGCTGCGAAGTCTTCGGTTCGGCACGAAGATTTTCCCCCACAAGTCTATTGGGATATTGTCGAATGCCAGTACTTTCTTTATATGTGGTCGCGGGTTGTGGACCTTATGATGCTGAACGATTTGGATATTACCACATGAGTGTTCCCTCGTGAGATCGTACGGCAGGACTGTCGGTGACCTCTATCCAGTTGAGTATAAATTTGCACGTGGTCATCGTAAGCCCATCCGATCAGAGACGGTACCAATTACGTGACTACACGGCGAGGAATATGGGATCGATTCTAGGACCCCGCATAAACTTGAAGTGCGGCGTGGATCATCATTCCATTGTTACAAATAGACGATGTATATTGAAGCCAGGGAGGAGATTAACGTTGGTCACTTTCTTTAAATCCGACAACCACGGCTAGATCGATGGGTTCATTGATGTGGGCTCTGCATATAAGCAAGGACAATCAGACAGCTGCCATTGTACCATTGGGTTGTTAGGGGCTAATATATATGATTTGCATGGTCAATAGATTTATGGGATTCTCTCTCTCTCTCTCTCTTATTCCTTTTATGACCTTCCTTATTAGTATGCTAATATGGTATTAATGAGATTTATGCACAACCAAGAGAGAGAATTAATATGGTAATAATCATTAATTTAATATGAGATACTCTCTATCTATCTCTCAAGATCAATTTATGGGATTTGCTCTCTCTCTCTCTCTCTTTCATCCTTCTTTACGATCTTCCTTGCTAGTATGCTAATATGGTATTAATGGGATTTATGCACAACCAACAGAGTGAGCTAATATGGTAATAACATTTAATATGAGATACTCTCTTTCTATATTTCTCTTTGTATGTTGAACGGTCATGCAAGAAAATAATTTATGAGATTTGCTCTCTCTCTCTCTCATCCCTCTTTATGATCTTCATTTTTTTCTTAAATTATAAAATTTTAAAGATATAAAAGTAAATAATTGAATCTTGATTGACGGTTGGATTTACCTACTTTTGTCTAGTCAGCTAGTTCGTTTTTGTCTAGTTAGCTTTTGGTTCCATTTTGTCCTTGTCAGCACAAAACCACCGTGCCATGTTATATAGATGGCCATCTGATTTATGGGGTATAGGATGGACGGTGACGTTGTGGGGGAAAAATCTTCGTGCCGATCCGAAGACTTCTCTCCACCAGTCAATCGAAGTTGAGTGGAAGGTAGGTCCGAAGGTCGATGCCTTGGTTACTTTGAGTTAAGACCTTCGATATGCAAACAGAGAGAAGGTTGACACAAGGTGTGATCTCAGAGTTCAGTTGAAGCCTACGTCTCCGTGCTATAGGGAGCAACCCGAATTCACTAACTCTTTGCTTGAAGTGACCTCGACAAGCCAAGTGTCACTGCAGTGTCACTGAGCTCTTCAGAGACAAGAAGAAGATCGAGGAAACTGGAATATCAAAAGTTGGGATTCCAGAGCTCTGGGATTCTGAATTCTGTTATCTGGTTTTTGGAATCAGATTTCAGAGAGCTTTTACATTTGGAAGGGTATGGTATTTATAGAAGAATTCTGGGTGGAAATCCGGGGCAAATGGCAATTTTTGCCTTTATATCCGGGAATTCCCCAGGCAGGGCTGGTGGGTTCCGCTGTAGTTTCTGTGGACCCGCCAGGCAGGGCTGGTGGGTCCCGTGGTAGTCTTCGTGGACCCCCCAGGCAGAGCTGGTGGGTCCCGCGGTCTGTGGGGCTTCTTGCCAAAATTTGCACCCACAGACGTCAACTTCTATTTCAAAGGCTGATAGGTGGAGAACGATTTGGTTGACCGTCCAAACAACAATTTGAACAGTTGGACGTCACCGGTGAAAATGTTTGGAACCTTCCGTGCTATGTCCTTTGGTCTTTTCTTTTTTATAAAGAAAATACTATTTTTCGCGAATGACGTATCCGGATCGCACCCGTCAATTGCACCCAGCCTGGCCCGTGAATCGCACTTAGACCCGATCGGCAGCCAAATTGACGCTGCGACTGGATTCCACGTCATTCGGGACAAACGCTTCGAGTTGAAACGTTCGACGACCGGCTTTGCAAATCGCACCGTCTCAAACGCTCGTCGTCGTTCTCCAACACTTAAGGAGGTCAAGAGGGAGTCTGCACCCGACTTTTAAATTTTGATCCTAGGGTTTCACGATTAGGTCTCCTCTCTCTCTCTATCTCTCTCTCTCTCTCTCTCTCTCTCTCTCTCTCTCTCTCTCTCTCTCTCTCTCGATCACGAATTGTTGCCAGTGCGTCAGGTGGAAACCCTAAATCCAGTGTGTTTTCCCGATCTTTGGTGAATTTTTCTTGCTCATCGTTTTTGGATGAAATTTTGGATTCAAAGATGGATTTTTATTTTTCACCGGTTTGATTTGTAGTTTTACCGATTTATTAGGGTTTTTGTAATTAGGGGATTTATTTGATATTGTTTGAGAATTTGGGGTTTTGGGCGGATCAATTCATGATTTTTTTTTCTTGCACAACCAATCAGTTATATTTACCCGATCGGTTGCCAGCAACCGATTAGACGTCCCGACCGATCGACTGGTAGGCAATCAGTTGTAAAATCAAAGGATCGGGTGAACACCCCTCCTCATGCCCGATCACCAAGATCCTGATCAGTTGGCTGCAACCGATCGGTTATATTCATCCGATCGGTTGCCAGCAACCGATCAGATGTCCCAACCAATCAACTAGCAGGCGATCGGTCGAAAAATCAAAGGATCGGGTGGAACATCCCTCCCCACGCTCGATCACCAAAACCTTGACCGATTAACATACCCGATCGGTCGACGACAACCGATTTGTTACGATCGATTGTTGTCACCCGATCGTTTGTCTTCGCCCAATCGATCGACTACACCAGACTGACGTTTGACGATACCAGCCATTGGCAGAAGGTTAACCAATGTTACACCCGATCCTGACTAATGGAGTCAGCTTATTTCGTTAGTTTTATGTAACGGGGAACTATCAAAGGTAAAACGGCGATCCAAATTTTTGCACCAAGAGCCCAAGTCAGTCAAGTTGACACCTGACTAACTTGGAGGGGGGTAAATATGGCTGCAAAATCCGGACAAAAGCCTGAAGTAAGATCCACTAGCCCTGCCTAGGGGTCCATGGAGGTGCAGTGGGACTAGCTAACCCTACCTAGGGGTCCATGGAGGTGACAGTGGGACTCGCTAGCCCTGTCTAGCGGCCCATGGAGGTGACAATGGGACCCACTAGCCCTGCCTGGGGGTCCCTGGAGGCGACAGTGGGGCCAGGTAGCACTGCTTGAGGACTGAGGCGGTTACGGAAATCGTCCTGGGACCTTGGATATTTCCAAATCCCTATAAATAGCAAATTCGACGAATATTTTAGACCGATCTTTTTTATTTCCAGATCAAACTTTCAAATGTCATAGCTCAGCCATCCCTCTTTACTACTCTCTTCGGAGAGAAACAAGTGATACTCGGCCTTTCGAGATCACTACATATCAGAGATAGTGAATTAAGGTTGCGCCTAACCGTATGGAGACGTAGGCTTCGGCTGAACTCCAATATCAAACCTTCATCTACTTATTCTATATCAACTCCCTTTTCTATATCGAAAATCAAGTCAGCAAACCAATATCGAATCAATTGATTGTTGGATGGAGTTTTCGGACGGCATGAAGATCATCCCCATAGGGATATACGCAGGAAACAACAAGATAGAGATAGATAGATAGAGTGAGAACCTGGGGGTAGAGAAAAGAGGTCAGCAATCGGGAGAGGGGTCGGTGGGTTTTAAATAGAGAGATCAGCAAATAGGAGGAAGACGAATAGGGGGGGGGGAGAGAGAGAGAGAGAGAGAGAGAGAGAGAGAGAGAGAGAGAGACGAAGAGAGAGATCGACGATCGAGAGAGTGGTCGGGGGGTTTTATAGAGAGAGGGAGAGAGATCGGCGAACAGGAGGAAGACGAAGAGAGAGAGAGAGAGAGAGAGAGAGAGAGAGAGAGAGAGAAACCTGCCTGCAGGGACTCCGATCTGAGAAGAGAGGAGACAAACCAGGTGGTTGTCAATCGGAGAATAGAACGGAGACGAATGGGGGGGGGGGATCGGTTATTAGCATGGCCATAACCGTGGCGTTCAGTTTTGAGGGATTTGAGGAGGGTTTTGATCCGTTCGATTTGATCGAATGGATAGCTTGTCTCGATAGGTCTATTGCGATAAGGTTCACATCCGTGACTGGTAGCCTGCCAGTAGGCTGGTTTTCACACAATAGTACTTTTTTTTTTTTGCAAAACTCACTCAATCATACTACATGTAATTTTAACCACATTTTACGATTTAGGGTGGCAAGTTTTCCTTCTTTATAGTTAGGGGGAAAGTGTAATTAATCTTAATTTAAATATTAGACTAACATAATATACTATTTTTTCTGTTCTATTTAGTATTCACCCCCCTCTTTCGACGCAACTCGGCTCCATCTATATAACATGGCATGGCGGTCTATACGTTGGCTAGACAAAACACAAGCTGATTAGACAAAACAAACAAACAGACTAGAAAAAGCACTTTGACGCCCTCTCTCTCTCTCTCCCTCCTTCTCTCTCTTCCCTCTCTCTCTCTCTCTCTCTCTCTCTCTCTCTCTCTCTCTCTCTCTCTCTCTCTCTCTCTCTCTCTCTCTCTCTCTCTCTCTCTCTCTCTCTCTCTCTCTCTCTCTCTCGGGGTGGAGGGTGGGGGGTTGGTCGCTTGCTTCGTGCCAATTGGCACGAGCATGCACTATCTTTCCACAAAATAAAAAATTAAAAACGCAGCTCCATCGAAAACTAGTGGTAGCGAACAGGTGCATAAGATGTGGAAGCATCGATCATGATGTATAAGGGGCACTTTAGTAATTAGTGGGCAACATGCAGCACTCGCATCGTGGCCACCAATTATGCATCTCATGGGCGTTAGCGCGACCTATTCGTTACTAGTACTTTTCGGTTACATGAGTAAATTAGATGCCCTTTTTGGGTAGTCTCCAACCTAACTTCTATTTGTCTCACAAACGACAACAATCTGGTCGAGGGAGCCTAACCCTCCCTTCTCTTGGAGGGGTTCTTAAAAAATAAACAACAATCTCACTACTTACATATCAACTAATATAATTTTCTAAATAATATATGTATGTTAGATTGTACTTATGAAAATACTTTTGAAGGATTAGTCCCACCTCGGTAAAGTAGATGGTGGAAAAAATCCTTTTATGTATGATGGGACTTTATCTAAGTATCTGGGTTTTGGGATAAAAGAAATCTCACATGGTATTAGAGCCTAACCGTGTCACTCACATACCGGGTGTGATCCCCACACATCTATCATCCACGTGACTAGGCCTACAAAAAGATTGACCTACATGTGAGGGAGAGTGTTAAAGGATTAGTTCCACATCGGTAAAGTAGAAGGCGGAAACGATCCTTACATGCATGATAGACCTCATCTTAATACGGGTTTTGGGATAGAGGAAGTAAGAATTACATTCCACCCGATGATAGAAATGCTATTCATATGAGATGCCAATAATGCAAAACCATGGAGGTACCAACCTGGAGTGAGAAGAGTCCTACTTTGCATATAGGCAACTTGGTGAATAGTGGTGATAAATTTTTTATTTTTTATCTAAGTGTTTACATATCCTAATAAGAATTTGATATTTAATTAAAACAAAAGACCAAAATTTTCGGACCAAAGGGAAGATGTGACGGTTCGCAACATATGATTTAGGACTAATTCTTTAGATAGGATTCTGATTCTGGGATTTATGGTGCTCAAAATCTCAAAATATGGCTCCCGATTTTGGAGCTTTGATTTTGGACTCCAGAAATATAACACACGAGAGCAGATTTTGGGCTCTCTAAAGAAGTGGTTTTTATTATTTGGTTGTATCCAAACATGTTTTTCGTTTGTTTAGAATTCTAGGCTCTCATATCTTAGAATCTTGGATCCGGAGAATATTCATATAGACTCCTTTTTAGTTCCTACATCCTCTAATTTTTCATTGTTGGTGCTCGATATATGACACACAAAAACATATAGCATAGTGACATGCACCTACTGAACCCTACTCAACGTGATTGTAGTCCACTTGATGATTATGACTAGAGATGGTAATGGTGCGATTTTGGGCAAAACCGAAACCGCATCGCACTGCACCACCGAACTGCCACACCGCGATAGTGTACTATTATGTAAAACCGAAACCGCACCATGCGATGTGGTGCACTGTGATTTATCATTATAATGGCCTAAACAGTGCAATTTTATACAGTTTTGGTCAAAGCTGAAATCGTACCGCTACACCGAAACCGCACCACACCGTGACAGCTTTATATTTTAGCAAACCAAAATCGCACCATGCGATACAATTTATTGCGATTTTCGGTTTTAGATCGCACCGCTGCCATCTCTAATTATGACATCATTCTTGCGATGAGGTTCACATCCCGCCCAATGGTAAAAGTGTTAGAATTGGTGAGGTCTACAGCTCGTAAAACCTATAGTTTAGCTATGTATGGTTGATAGTATAGGAATGCATATTGGTACGTACCTTAGTACGTGTTCTGATTACAGAACAGAGAGCCATGGCTACATGGTAATCCACTTGAGTGGGAGACTCAAGGGACTGGTCCCATGTAACCTAAATACGTTCGCAACTCTGATAAGGGTTGGTTGCCCTATCAGGATAAGCTGTTGGGATGACAGAGCGTAGGTGTCTCCACCACGGTCATTACCAGGCACAGTGTCTGTGGCCGAACGGAACCAACACGGTGCACAGATCGGTGAGCAGCCACCAGTGCAGTAAACCGTGTTTCTGCTTAGGGTAAAACGGTCCTAAACCCTGAGGAACCATGTCTGGTGGACTAACCAGTTGTGTGGTGCTTTGGCGCACCAATGTGTGAGGATCCGGATGCAGTGATCCAAAACCACGGTGTACTGGGTTACCCGGCTGGCGTTGCATCAGCATGTCACTCCTGCAGGCTATCCACATCCCTAACGGGAGGTGCGTTCCTTGGTCTGACCTACGTCGTATTAAACCCTGGCCAGGTGGTCATCAGTTGGACTGGTGACGGATCTGGTTGCTCGAAAGAGTAATCAGAGATACGATGTATGTGGTCAACCTGGAAGGAACCGAGTCATATGAGCACTCGAGTCTGACGATATTCTCCACCGCTCGAGTTGCATCATGGCACTAGTGGAGGGACATCGGGTTTACCATACTAAGCGGAGAGCAGGGGTATGAGGGAGAACATAGTAACTCCGGGGGAATTGGAGTGCAGCCTGCGTCGCACTCTGGGTGGCTACGCAGGTTAACTCGGACTCAAGGATCGATGGTACACTCGGGTAGTGTGTCGATCGAGTCTGAGTTGGAAGCCATGAACCCTGGTCCCTGAAGGTTCCACCTTATCGACATTATGTATGGTTCTTATACCATCTCGTCGAAACACAGAACGTAGTTAGAGGAAGCGAGAAGTCCAAGCCTACGCTCCGTGAGTGCTTCGCACTAGTGCACGGTAGATGCGTAGCTACGTGTGTGCACTAAGGGGAAACCCTAGGTTAGTGCAGAGACGCATGTAGCAATTCCTTGTCATAAGTGGACTTTGCCACATGGGTGCGATGCACCGGGATATGTTGCGAGTTGACTAGTTGACTTCACTAGGGGCACCCTACGGGAACCTCAGAGAATAGTGAAATCACTGGTGCACTTCACTTATGTGTGCTTTGCAAAGTCTCGTACACGAGGAACGGCCAACTAGTGACATAAGGGCGTTTTGGTCATACTATGCACCACTATGCACTAGGGGGGCCGGCCCTAAGTGTTGAGAGACTGGTCAAGGCCGGCCCTATTAGTTTCAGGAGGTTGTTGCCTCCGATGAAAGGGTCGGTCAAGAGGCGCAGAAAACGGGCTGGTTTTGACCGTTTTCGAAAACAAGAAAAAGATAGAGATAAAAGAAGAGATATATAGGGAGAGGTTTGAATCAGTCAATCCTATCCGCTAGGCTTATCCGTAAGGATAAGGCCGGCCCTATATAAGGCATAGGGAGAGGGGGGGGGACGAAATTAATAAGCCATGCAAGCCCTAGGGCCGGCCCAAGCCATGGGGAAGCCCTAGCCGCCCCCCTCTCCACTCTTCGCATCTCCTCTCTCGTCTCTCTCTCCCTCGCTTGCGCCATTGGATGACGACTCGTCTTTCTCGTGTGGTGTTTCGTAGAAGGAGAAAGCTCATCGTATGGAGGCACTCAGAGATCCATCGACGAGGTGCCGTGCATCGTGTGAGATCGGGTGAACTAGAAGGCGTCTCCCGCAACCTTTTGCTGTCTAGAATCTGCACAGAAAATCAGCGTTGTTTCTGTGATTTCGGGAGCTACAGAAGTCCAAACGATGTGAAACTTATTGTAAAAGTTGCGTCTCAAAGTTGGCTACCTGCAGTCCAAATTTCAGCCCAATCGGAGTTCGGAGTAGAAAGTTATGGCCGTCGCACCGAAGCTATGTCGAGCAGATCCATAGCCCGTCTCCATCGACAAAGAAGAATTTTGTCGCGGTGAAAGATTCCGCACACAGGTATGATCTCTAACAAGTAGATCTAACATAATTAGAACATGCATACATGCTAGATTGTTCTTTTGCGTTAGATCGTCGTTAGGGGTTCGCGTAGTTGCCATGCTAGTTTCATACACACATATGTAGATCGTTTCCATGAAAATTTTGATATGTAACGCACACCGCTCACGGTCCTCGGACCTTCTCTTTGCTTCCGCTGCGGGTTTCTACCATGGATTTAACTCAACAAAAAGAGCAATACGTCGCACCAATAGGGGTTAAAACGTGTGGCTCCTCCATCCGATGTGAACTATTGGCTGAATTTCACGTTAACATATCTTAGCCTTACTAGTGATATTCTATCAAAACTTGTTAATGGCTTAGTGTACTAGTAACATTCATCCAACGGTTCACATCGGATGGAGAAGCGACGCGCATTAATCCTTGTTTGTGCCAAGTATTGTTCGGTAAAATATTAATAGGAGAGAACTCAAAGAAGTACTCATTTTCTTTCCTGCCTCAAAAGATTCTTGAAATTTTTTTCATAATAATATTTTAAAATTATAAATTTACTAAATTATTGTTACAATTTTTGTAATTTCAAAAGTGGAGCTCTGATTGCCACGTGACTAGTCAACGTCAAAAAACTCATCACCACGTCTGTTTATATATATTTTTGTGAATTCTGGGTGAATCGTATATCCTGGTTGTAGGGTTCTTAACGACACTGATTAACACTAAACACTATAACCAGAATACAGAATTCATGTATCACTAAATCCTGTAATTTGAATATAGAGTTCAATTAACACTAAACCCTGTAACCTGAATACATAACCCTTTATCCCGATTGCAGGATTTATTTAGTGTTAATCAATGTCATTAAGAACCTTACAATCGGAATACAGGGTTCATCAAAAATTCACAAAAAAAAATACAAATAGACTGATTACATGGTTGAAGTTTTTCGATGCTAACTGACCATACGACAATTAGAGTGCCACTTAAAATTACAAAAACTATAACGATATTTTAATAAATTTATAATTTTAAAATATTATTATAAAAAAAATCTTAAGATTTTTTTTTAATCTTATTATTTTTTTGTCTAAGCTTAGAGAGATTTTTTTTTTTTGTGTGGGTGATAAATATGATTATAGAGAGATTGGTTGGACACTATACGTTTCCATCTCATACAAGCTTTTATGCGGCATCGGAGCTTCGGAAGTGGGAGTTGTGACCGGCTGTACTGTACGGACGGACGTGCTCTCTTATCTCCTGCTGGCAGTGTACCGGCAGTCAAACGTGGGTAAAGAGAAAAGGGATCGTTAATGGCGCGGGTCGCTTCCAACCCCTTCGGCCTCCTGCACGAGCTCGCCCCTCGCCCCCTCCGCCCGGCCGCCGTCTCGAAGACCCTTCTACGGCTCCGTTCTCGGCATCGCAGCTCCCGGAATTCGAGTCTCCAGGTGAAGTCCAATCCGGTGGATCCTCCCTCTGATCCCCCCTCGACGGTATGCCGTGGGCCTTTCCAGCTCTCTCCATCAATTCATCGTCCACATGTTTGATGATTTGCCGCTTCTAATTGCTGGTTTTCTCAGTGTTCTTGGCAACGACAGTTGAATTGCTGAATTTCCATTGTAATTAATTGGTTTTCTAGTTTCGATAAGCTTAAGATCTGATTGCTTTCAAGTAAAACAGTTCAAAATTGTCATCTTGGAATGGTTTTCAATGTGTTTGGTTTGTATTAGAAGTTCCTGAAACCCTATTTTGGAGTTAACGAAAATCCCAGTGTGAAAAATTTTATGCTGTGCCCCACTCAATGGTCATACCTTTTTCCCACACAATTTATGGATCTTGAGTTTTTCTTTCTCCTTTGCAATGTTCTTGTTAAGATATGATTGACATGGTCATATAAGTAGCCGGGATTACTAAATAGATGGGATTCATGATTAGTTGGATATGAATGTTTATGGTAGGAGATGATATGATTCTTGGAGAGAGTATGTGATATTTTGAGAGGTTTGATAAGGGGTAAAGTTTACCTTGTCTAGTTGCCTCTCCAAGGATAAGGGTAGCACTCTCTTATTGCTGTGTTAGGTTCTCCCTCAAAAAGTATAGAGTTAAACGTCAACAAATATCGACCAAAATCACAACATTTGTCGGGTTTTCAGGGTGCCAACAATGAAAAGGTCAACTCCATATTAGTACAATTTGTCGACCGAAATGACAAAATATGTTGGTCATGTCGTTGAAAAAGCTCACCACAAGGTCCGCAATGCAATTGTCCAACTTGTCGGTCATGTCAGCAGAATTAGGTTACCTAGATGGTGGGGCCATAGATATTGAATCCAACAGATTGACAAATTTTAGTGTGTATGTTTGATTAATTTAGGGCATTGTATTTTATTGAGTGTATTATATACGAATCCAATAACTTATATGTGTGTTTTTGTAATTAATTATTTAATTTAGTCGTTGGGGCCATGTTTCTCAATTCAAGGCATTGAATTCATATATGAATTCAACAGACTGACAACTTCTGAAATTTGACCGCATTTTTGCTAAGTACTTTTTTAAAAATGAAATCGACATTGAAAATCACATTTAAAACCTTAATCTAAATGACCTAAAGCTTAAGAATTTACAATGTCTACCGAAATGACAAAATATGTCGGTCATGTCATTGAAAAGGCTCACCACAATGCAATTTTCCCAACTTGTCGATCATGTTAGTAAAACTAGGTTACCTAGATGGTGGGGCCATAGACATTAAATCCAACTGGTTGTCACATTTAAGTGTGTATGCATGATTAATTTAGGGTTTAGGGCATTGTATTTTATTGATTGTATTATATACGAATCCAATACCTTAAATGTGTGTTTTTGTAATTAATTATTTAATTTAGTCGTTGGGGGCCATGGATGTTGCTTAATTCAATGCATTGGATTCATATATGAATCCAACAGACTGATAGCTGCTGAAATTTGACCGCATTCGATCAAAAAATTCCTTCAATTTTATAATTTCTTTCAATTTTTTTTACTTTATTTTTTTTACCGCATTCGATCAAGAAATGTAACCAAAATTTCCATCAATTTTTTTACTTTAAGAACCCAAAATTTGCACTGACATTTTTTGCGTAGTAATTTTAAAAAAAATGAAATCGACATTGAAAACCGCATTTAAAACCTTAACCTAAATGTCCTAAAGCTTAAGAATTTAAGCCCCCCCCCCCCCACCCACCTTACAGAAAGATTGCCTGAAAATGAGCCTATATTGTGTCTCTCTTTGGATCACCCACCGTTCTAATTGCAGTTGGTATTATAGGAAGAAGACGTACCACCATGATATTATCTTCTGCCATGGTAATGAAAGACATGGAGGTGTTGGTTTTTATTCGTTTTACATCTTTTTTTTCCTTTTTCTGAAGTTCCAATATACAACCAACTGACCCGAGACGCGAAGATCTTTAATGTTTGATAGCATGATATGGTCAGTTATGGCTACCTAGTACTAAGTCGTAGTTGTATTTGTACAACATCGATATAATGTTGTATAAGATCACTACGTTTATGGCGTTGCTTTGTTCATTTGTTCAAGCGGAATTTCCCTACTTAGTGAAAAAGCTCATGTCTTTCCAGTCGCTTCCAAATCACGACATTCTTGTGTTGATTGGCTTTCAGTTGCTTGATCTCACCTTTTTGGTACAACAGGTAGGGCCTATCGTCCAACCTGAGTTGGTTAAAGATAATATGCAAGCTGCCAACACTCTGCAAAATACTGAGTCCACAGAATTCCCAAACAAAGATCTTAATAGAAGGATTGGTTTGGTTTCTACTCTTACTGCAGTGGGACTCTTCTTGTCTTCAAGGCTTGAATTTGGTGTTTCTTTGAAAGATCTATCTGCTGCTGCCATACCATATGAAGAGGTCCGTCCGTTTTTGATCTATTGTATTATACGTGGTTTAATGGTTTACTGTTCTTAGTTTAATGTTAATTTATACTTTACTGTTAACGTCCGTTCATCCCATCGTAGAACAAATCATCTTTGCACTAGCATTCTAGTAAAATTTATATTTCAGAATCAACATTATATTTATAATTTGAGTTTCATATCTTTGAAAGCCAAGCTAGGGTTAGCACACTTGGTAGTGACCTGATACCGAATGGCACATGTTATATTATCGAATCTTAGTCTGATTCATAAAGCCCTACTGAGAAATGAATGCTGAAGGATTCATAAAGCCCTACTGAGAAATGAATGCTGAAGGATTCATAAAGCCGACCCCAAGTAGATGGGACATGGCTTGATGATTATGATCTCTTCGAAAATTGTACAAAATATTTAGTGCAGTACTAGTATCTCCACTGAACATGGAAGGCTTGTTCTGGTGTCCTAGACTTCGTTGGATATGACTCTAACCCGAACAAGCAACCACAATTCAATCCAGCCAATCAAATATTGCATTGTAAATAAACTGTCTTTCTCCCAGCACCTTTAGCCAGAATGGAAGTTTCAAAGCTGTTTACCTTCGACCTTTTCATTCTTATTTTTTCATCTAGATTATGATTTGAACAGTTTCAGATGTGACAATAACTCTCTTAAAAGGGCCATCCATAGTTTAGGCCTCAACTAGTAAGTCATCACACACACTTCATTTTGCAACCTTTGCTCCTTTTTTCATCAGACGGTTGCCACTGCTTGCATCTTGTTTATGCTACAATCATTGCTCTTGTACTGTCACCTCCGCCCATCTTTTTGCATTTTGCATTAACTCATTTTGTTGCCTCTTAGAAGATATAGACAAGTTACAAATGCAGCTAGTCTCAGCTAGAAGGAGAAGAAGAAGGTAGATCAGCATGTGCTTTACAATGGGTCTGCCTATTGTCTTTTAAGATTAAATTGCCCTCCTTTTAAGGAATTGTGGTTCATGTAGGACTTCGAAATTGTTACCCACTTTCAAGTTGGTTTTGACTCAAATTCCCGGTTTTAATGAATTTGTGTCACTCGGATCAAGCTTTAAAATACGGGTATCGGTACCCATAGTTACCAAGTCGGAAACCGGAAAAAAAAGGTAAGGGAAAAATCGAAAAGAAACGACGAAAACGGAAAAAAATAAAAAAAATGAGAAAACATTGGGGAAATAACAAAAAAAACCCTAAAAATTAAACCAAGTATCTATGTCATTTTTCAACATTAACTAATAAAAAATATAGCACTATCCAGTGGTTAGTGCATCACCGAGCTGGTTAATGCTTGCCACGCCCACTGTATGTCCCTCGCAGAGACCCCCCCCCCTCTCTCTCTCTCTCAGTGATCCTCTCTCTATCTTCTATATCTTTCGTGGAAACCGATCGCAGCGATGCAGAGGAGGGATAAAACTCTAACCCCGTGTTTTCGGTGCCGAGATCGATAGTCTCACGACCCTTTATCCCGTGTCTGCTGAGCCGATGGATTATAAAAAAATCTAAACCCAAACCCAAGTGAAAAACCAAAATGCTCGTATAAAACATGTACTTCACGTAATACGTGTTTTAAACCCTTATAAAATGCATATTGATGTTTTTTTTCAAAAATACGAGTTTTATTTATGTATGCTACGAGTCGTCGAGTTCGGAGTGATACGTGTTTTATTAAAAAAAACGCTCGATTTGGTAACTATGTCGGTACTGGTATCGGTTGGCTCCAGACTGATATGTACCGGCGATACGACTTAGTATTGGCCGATACCGATCAAAACCGATATCGGTCTCTATTTTTTGAAAAATATTATAAGAAATAAAAAAAATAGTAAAATAAACTTAAAATATTAGAAACTATATATAAATAAAAGATATGAACCCGCTCTTAATCTCAATGTTTAAATTGGTGAAAGGCGTACCGAGGCGTTTTTCCTATGAAGAGGCGAGGCGTAAGCCTCAAGGCGCACCGAGGCGTAAGCCTTGAATTTTTTCAAGGCGTTTTGGTAAAAAAAAGTTAAAAAAGAAAAAAAATCATAATAAATACTATTATTGAATGTGTAATAATAATTGAACTATATATGCATAATAAATCACAATGTGTTAGAAAATATCTTATATGACACGATTGAGGACTCCATCGAGCAATGTAACAACAAAATAGAAAGTCAAATTGCTCAAACACGCTTAATTCTTTAATATTCAAGATAATAATTAAAGCAGCAACTAACAATTAATAACAAACAATAAAATACGAATATAAAACTAACACTGTCAAGATTAAAAAAAAATAAATACATGATACAAATACATGAGAATGGTAAAATACAAAGAAAAAAATATAGAAAAACATAGTAGTAGATACAAGATCATGATCCATCCCTCTAAACATGAAACAAATCTTTATCTCTCACAGTCTCACCTGTAGTTGGTAGACGATCTACAAAGAAGAAGAATACAACTTCGGAATCATAATCGGAAAATAAATGAGCACTAGATCTTGATTTTGGGTTTTTGGAGACAAGGGGGTTTCAAAACCTAAAGAGATCTAAAAGGGTTTATGAGGTTTCAATGGGTGAAAAAATGGGCCATGTGGACGATTTACATATAAAACCCTTAGTGCCCTCCCACACCAAACATTGGTTTTAACCCCTCCCTGTTCTATGTTTCACGCCTAGTGCAAGAGGCGTACGCCTTGAGGCGCGCCTCAAACGAAGGTGTACTACTGTTAATGTTGAGGCGTAGGCTTTTTATATGTGGCTGCTGAGGCGTGGGCCTCGAGGCAGCACAGGACCGCCTCACCTGAGGCGGGCCACGAGGCGTAAGCCTCAAACGCCTTTTTAAACATTGCTTAATCTTATTCTTATATACAAATAAAAGGTATGGACCCGTTCTTAATCTTAATCTAATAGCAAAGAGTTTGTAGAGGTGAGTGCGGTTTTGTTCATTTGTGATTTTTAACATGGGCAAAAAATCATTGGATTACCTTTTTCTTTAGCTTTTTCATCTCATGTTTTGTTTGTAATTGAGAGCAAAACTTCCCACTTGCCAATTGACCTTAGTTACCAAGCATGTTTATTTCTACAACTCTAATCTATGATAACTAACTCAACCCTCATTATAGAAAAATTCACAGAACTAGACTAAACAACTATACCTCCTGTATTATAGAAAAAAGAAGAATTAGAAACTTTTGTTGATAATTATGACAAGCAATAACAAGTATTATTCATGTAGTGTAAAGAAATGGTTAAAATTCCACAATTTAATGGCCTCTCCATATGTTGTTGGTTTGTGTCCGTATCGGCCAATACGTGCATGTATCGACCGATACGGACCGGTATCGATCGATACAATATAGGAACCATTTCGGGGGGTGGTATCAGCACGGTTCAGACCCGAGCCAAGTCGTACCGACTGGCACGACTCGGTATCGACCGAGTTTTTAAACCATGACTCGGAGTCCTAATTCCAATGAAATTTGGAGGCCTAGTTTGACTTGATTAAAAGTCTAAAATTGTGTCTGTTTTCTATTTTTATTCTAACTTCTGGATTTTTTTAAGGGAAATTATGAGTCTTATACTATTAGGGAAGTGTTCAAAATAGTCCTTGTTTAATAGTATATTGAGTGAGAGAGTATTAGTACTTATTTGTGAGGGAGTACTACAACTTATTGCTAAGGGAGCATTAATACTTATTGGTGAGTGAGTCATAATACCTATCAGCGAGGAACACTAGTACTTATTGGTGGAGTAGTAGTAGCTAATTCAAAGTTTTCTTTTATTAAAAATAAGGCCTATGGCCACCATATTTTATGGATAAAAAATTCAGAATTCCTCTCTTATTTGCTACATTATCTTGATGTGATTGCCTTGGTGAGATGTATCTTTTCCATGTAATGTCAACTAGAGGAGGACTTGTTCTGCAGTCGCGTAAGTTCTTGTTTGTTGATCTAATCTATAAAGCTTGACCTACCAATAAATCCAACATCAGTCTTCCAAAACCCGGAGTTTATGCGATAGATTTTCAATTCAATCAAGCACATACTTGAATTTTTTCATGAATCACTGTTGGCTTACAAAATCATTTTAGATCCTCATGCCCCTTTTAGTTGGTTTCCCCTAGTCAACTTTATTATTTTCATCTTGAACCACTGTCGTAGTGTAATTTCGAATTAATTTTAGGTCTAATCTTCTTAATTCTTAAATTGTCCCAAATCACACCTATATCCTATATCCATCGAACTCTCTGCTTCTCTTGCACCAAATTGGTATCTGAGTATGAGCCAGAGAATTGAACTCAAGCTTGACTCGGACTGCAATGCTGGCTTGATTGATTGACCTTTAACCATTGTCTCAAAAACTGCTAGAGGTTGGAGACCTATCTCGAAATTCATGCTATATTACCTGCCCTAATTTCTATTTGAACTCCCAATGTGCAGCCCATCTTTCTTGGAACTTTTTCATGTTGTGGTTTTTGCAGGCTCTTTCAAATGGGTTACCTACGGTGGTTGAATTTTATGCCGATTGGTGTGAAGTTTGTAGGGAATTAGCTCCAGATGTATATAAGGTTGAACAGCAGTACAAGTAATCTCTTCATCTCTCTCTCTCTCTCTCTCTCTCTCTCTCTCTCTCTCACACACACACACACACACACACACACACACACACACAGTACATCTCTCCCGGAATTGGAATCCCCAGGAAATGATACCATATCAATGTTTTTTCCATATCAGGGCATGTATGTTTGCTTATTCCCCAGGAATGAAATCCCATTTTTGTGAGATTCATTTCTCAACCAAAACCCAAGATTTATAAATCCCAGTGTACCACACCCATCCTCACGGTGAAAGCATGTAGCTGCATACAAAACTAGATGCTGAAAGGTTCATAAATATGTAAAGAATATGGAAATAGGCCCATTTCCTGGGGATTTCAATTCCCAGAAGAAGAACACAGCCTTAATAGAATGCCTTACTCCATTCAAAGAAACTGAGAGAGACTGCCGTTACAGGGACCGTGTGAATTTCGTGATGTTGAACGTGGACAACACAAAGTGGGAGCAGGAGCTTGACGAGTTTGGTGTGGAGGGAATCCCACATTTCGCTTTCTTGGATAGAAACGGAAACGAAGAGGGGAATGTCGTTGGTAGGCTCCCAAATAAATATTTGCTCGAGAATGTTGCCGCCCTTGCCAGCGGGGAACCGTCAATTCCCCATGCACGTGTAATGGGCCGATACTCGAGTGCGGAAGCCAGGAAGTCACACCAGGTTGTTGATCCCAGAAGCCACGGTTAGATGTGCTCCATATCGATGCTGCTCCGAAACAACCACGATCAGATCAGCATACAAGTAAGCTCTCGACTCTCTTCTGTCAAATTATTTACGGCGAGTGTGAATGTAGTCATGTGGAGCATACAATAAATCATTATAAATTAAGTAGTAGCACTAAGAAAGGAGATGAGTTTCTCTTTGCTGACTCATTGTCCATCGTCCAAGTCATATCCCATCAAGATGGGGTCGACTAACAGTAAAATTGTCGAGAATTTTTTCGACCGGCTATCAACCTGGCATCAACTCTCTAAGTTTTGTACCGAAAACCTAATCAAAGCAACTTAGCATTAGACGGGCATTGTCAAGGAGCTGAGAAGGCCTGTTGGCTGATAAGTAGACCTACCTTATTGGTTACGCATTAGGCTGCAAATGAACCAAGCTGTTCGTGAACAGCTCACAAACAAGTTCGATAAAAGCTTGTTTGAGTTCGTTTGATTACTAATCGAGCCCGGCCTAAGCCTAGAGTTTAGGCTCGCTTAATAAGCGAGTCAAGCCTAAGCAGACCAAAGCTTGGCTCGGTTGGGCTCGCGAACATGCTTGTTTAGGTCTCGTGAGCAAGCTCCTGAGTAGGCTCGTGAATAGGCTCATAAAAGGCTTGAATAGAGCTAACATATATAGCCTAAGATTTAGTCTGAGTCAAGAGTTCGCGAGCAAGCTCGATAGGGGATCGTTCAAGTTTGTTCGATCATTAATTGACCCAACCTTAGCCTGACGTTTAGGCTCGTTTCAACAAACCAAAGCTCTGCTCTGCTTGGCTGATTATTAAACTAGCCAAGTCCAAGCCTGAAGTTTAGGCTCATTTAGACTCGTTTAATAAACGAGCCAAGCTCAAACAGACCAAAGCTTGGCTCAACTCGTTACGCAGTTCAATCTTATATCAGTGACTGCTATGTGACATAATTCAACTAGGCAACTTTCACAATATAATTTCATTAATTTCGAATCAGAATATAGGATTTCAACAAGATTTTAAAACCTGGTATAGGCCACCTAGACCAAATAAAGTCAACTCGGCCAAGTTGACTCGGTATGGCCGGGATCAAACCGAGCCAACTTGGCTGAGTTGACTTGGTATTGGCCGGTTCATCCCAGACCAGTTTTGTTCATATTTGATAAAATATAAATTTTTTGTTTACCGAATCAAACCGATGACCAATATTGCTGCTTACACTTGGCTGAACTATCTTTCTACAGGCTTCACCTCTGTGGACTTTTTTGGTGGTGGTAGGCAGCTCAGAATGTCGACAAATATTCTCTCTATTTGGTAAAAGGACTGAGTTATTTGTTGTATAAATACGAACCATTTCTCATGTAACTAATTGGGTGATAATTTCTAGGGTCTCCCCTGAGGTTTGGTCAAATTACAGCGACCTCCCATCGGATTTCCGAAATTTCATCGACAGGCAATCAACTTCTGTGATTTATGTTTTCGGTTTGCTGAGGAGCCAAAATGTTATATCTGCTTTGGCCCTTGCTGCTTTGCAATGGAGATAGGATGTAACATTTTCCTTTTCCGGTGTGGATGTCGGCTTCGGTGCTGTTGTTGTGATTTCGTGCAGATCGGGCGGCCACAGTTGCGAACTGTCGGTGGCTGGCAACCGTGGAGGATACGAACTCCCCAATGTTCAAATGTTGGTATTCGAACGATTTAGCGGATGGTTGGGATGCAGCCACCAGGGCCGGGGCATCAGCCCTAGATTTTTCTTGTTTGGTATTAGACACTAAATTTGTTAAGTTTTTATTTTGGGAGGGACCTCACACATCGCTTGTTATTGCGTAGAGCACAAGATAGACCAGTGTTCGAATCAACACCACAAGTGTAATATTGCCACACGGGAGCATAGATAAACCCACTACAGAGGTGCAGAATCAACACCCTGCGTGTAATATTGTCACACAGGAGCACAGATAAACCGGCCACTAAAGCGGGGCGAAAGCCGGTAGGATCCATATCACAACTTGTGGCGAATGTGGGCCAAGTGCTTTGCCAATGGGATAACCCAACCCGGGATCCGCTGCCCAACCCCAGCCCAAGCAAAAATTATCAAACTCAGATGGGCTCGGTTTAGTCCAAGTTGGTAGGACGGGTTGGATTGTGTGGATTCGGGTATACTTATTTTCAATCATTGTTTAAAATTTTGACATTTTGATGATAAAAAACTGAAAAAAATTTATACTTATTAACACTATCATACAACTTTTGTTGCATTTCTATTCATGCAATTTACCAGATCATCGGATAATGTTTTTATTTAATAAGCAAGAAGCAAATAAATAATATAGGACTAAGTGAAACGGATGACTATGATTGTGACCCCTCAATATATGAATTATCAGGATGAATGTGATTGTAACCTTTATATCACAGTCTCACAGACATACATGAGTACTAAGATTCGAGTTGCTTGACCCCTCAACCTGAGCCCGACCCGCATCCAACTCGGGTTGTATTTTGTCAACCCTAACCTAATCAAATACAGAAGAAAAAAAAATATGTCCAATACATCAATCCAAACTCGCTCAAAACTCGGATTGGGTCGGGTCCAACCTGGTGGGTGTGGGGTGGTATGTGAAGGTTGGTTGATAACATGAGAGAGAAAGGGAACCAAATAGTCAATTTCTACTCTGGACTAATGGACCAAATAGTCATTAATGAAGTGGCTCATTAATGATATAAGTCGGAAAATAAAAAAGGAGTTAATTAGTCCTAAATCCCTCCTCAGTTTTTTATTTAAACTAAAGGATACAACTTATTAGGATATGAGCTAAAGTTCTTCACGAATGACACGTTTGTATAGCAAGTCCTTAACCAAAATATTGACTTTTCTTTACCCTTTAAATTACAAAACTACCCCTCCAGCAAGAGTATCCATTCATTTCCAATAAGAGTATCCATTTGTCTTTGGCATGAGTATCCATTCGGAGATTAATGTAGCTATTGCTACAGTGATTCACTGTATCTACTACAGTGAAAATACTGTAACAAGAGTATACATTCGTCTCCGAAAAGAGTATACATTCGTCATTAACAAGAGTCTATTCACCGAGTGACAACGTGCATGTTGTGGTTGCTATAGTGATTTCACTGTAGCAAGAGTATCCATTCGTCTTCAGAAAGAGTGTCCATTCGGCTAATTGATACTCTTGCTACAGTGAAATCACTGTAGCAACAGACAATTCGCTAAATTGATACTCTTATCAAATCGAATTGATGCTCTGCTACAGTGATTTCACTATAGCAGCTACAGTGTAATCATTGTAGCAACCATTACATCCAATGTGTCAACTAGCGAATGGATATTCTTTTTGGAGACAAATGGATACTCTTTTTGTAGTACGTGAAGGAGTAAATAAGGACAAGGGAGCACGTAATGTTCGGGAGGGACTTGATGCAATATTGAAACATTGTCTATCCTTTAACTAATATAGCATATGCTAAAAAGACTCAAAGCTAAGTCTCCCAAAAAAGAAAAAGGTAAATGCAGCAATTGTGGTTGATAACCTCCAGCCCTTACCCCACCGGCCTCCCTCATTTATACCAAAAAATATTCAGTGGGTCATACATACCTCATCAGCTCTATCAACCTGTTGCAAATTTTAGGCAATGTTGTTCCCAGATTGATAGTGCTTTGGGTGTGGGGGGGTACACTGCTGGCGTGATACGTCCGGCCCACTGAATATTTTCTTCCTTTATACCCCACCTTCCTTCCCTCCTTTCCCATTGCAGACACGCCACCGCCTCCCCTCTTCGTTCCACATCGCCAGAGCCGATGTCACCTCCCCTTCTCCTACCTCATCACCTCCTTCCCCATCGTTATCACCACCTCCACTTCCCTATCCAGAGGTGATGGGGAAAGAGGAAGGGTAGATGACAGCGCTACGGTAATGGGGGAGGGAAGGGGAGGGGAAGGAAAGATGGACAACAACTTCAACGAGGAGGAGGGGAAGGGGAGGCCTCAGCAGCTCCAGCAAGGAGGATGGGAGGTAGTGGCAGCTTCGACGACATAGGAGGGGGAGGAAGAAGGAAAGTGGGTGGGTAATGAAGGAGGGGTAGCAGGTAAGGGTACGAGGGAGGGCTGACTTGCATTAATAAAAAAAAAAAGGGGTGGGAAACTATCTGGACAATGGGAAACGGGCAAACTCATTAGTCTGGGGGGAGAAGAAGTATAGGCTCTCGTCACATGCAGCAATCGATCCGACACAACTCAGGGCCAAGAATTGTTCATGCATCCGATAATGAATATGTATCCGAACCCGAATCCTACTAGCATCAGGGAAAACGGGTTCGGATCCCACAATTTCTTACCAGTCTTCTTGAACCCTGCAAATATTTTTTAACATCCACCTTGCACACACCAATCTATTCTTACATTTAGCATCTCTAGCAGACTCATTCCGGATGGATCCGGGTTTGAACAGGCACGATGAAGGATAATACCGGCATCGGATCCTCGTCTAATCGGAAGCACTGCTCGCCTGCTGCTCGATGTAGGGCTAGAAAAGGGTTACATCAGGCGGCGGCCCATAAACCGATCTCCAGGAGAGGGGAATGGTCCACCCACCTTGTTCGTTGCCTGAAAATTCCGGTCATTGGAGCGTATTAGTCTGTAAACAAACACATTTTTTTTTTAAACTCGTAGACAAACTTAGCATGCTGATAATCATCAAAAGAGATCATAATCCGTATTTGTGATCCAATCAAAAGGTTACTGTTTTGATTAAACTAATTGCAAATCAGCTCAAGTTTCGGCGCAGAGGTTTTAGAGATGGGTTCAATGGGTTCCAGTCCCGATCGGAGCAAATCCCCAACCCAACCCCACAAATTCATTTAAATTACCACAAGAAGGAAATAAAAACCGTGGAGCCGAGTCCCAAACTTACCACGGAATTTGTTAGGGCTCAGCCCTAGAAGCTTGCATGCTCCCTCAGCCAACTGAAAAGAATCTGGTATGTTGTCGCCTTCCGAACAGTAGCATAATAAGCAAGTAACCTTCAATCCTTTCGCCTTCGTTAAATAATGAAAAAAAGGCAAGTTAATCGCAAGAACAGTGGGAAGGAAAAATAAAAAAGGAAAATCAATTTCTCAACCAAAAAGGTTACCTTGCAACAAGAGAACAATGCCGCGAAAGGCAATCCTGGGTAATAATCATCATCAACCATTTCCTCTTCGAAATCGAGCATGTTTTCCTCAATAGGACTCCCTTCAGCTAGATGATGAAGGTACTTCCATCGCCTTTGCGAAGGGTTGTATTCATCCAGTCTTTTCCACCCTAGGGTTTCACAATCTTTATCAGTTCCGTCACCGTTGGCACTTGACACGTAATATATCTGCAAGTTACTGAAAGGGTAGCCGTGGCCCGTGGAGTCAAAATACAATTGTATCTCATCATTCAATTATTTATTTATTTATTATAATTATTTTATTTATTTATTTATTATTATTATTAAAAAAAAATTTTTGGGGGGGTGGGTGTACAATTATTCCACTGAAGTTGTGGAAACATTGATGATAGTCGTAAGTTCGTAACCAATCACAAGAGTACATTTACCTGGATGCATCAATTCTTTTCCTCCTACCAGAATCTAAACTGGAAAGAACAACAACATGCTTCTTTCCGGTGGTCGATGCGAAATTTGCCAAGTTCTTAGCAAATTCAACCATCATTCCCTGTACCGATGATCACACGATCAGGTTGATCTTCTAATTACAAAAATCAATTAGAAGCACAAGCACTAGGGCCACGGGCACACATGAATAATTTCCATTACAGACCATACAAACATTTTCATTAAAGCATGACACAGCTGATAATGGTTCAGCAATGACTACATTTTTCGTAAAGAGAAATATTTTCCATGTAATAGAAAGATATATCTAAAGACTTCAAATGAAAGAATTCCTAGGAAATCACTGATCATAATAACAAATATTGATTATTATATTAGGAAAAAAGGTGGATCCAATTCATATTTTCCTATTTACTTCAAGAGAAAAATGTAAATAAGAAGCATGATGGTAGGATGCTGAAAGATAGTTTTGGGGTTACCTTAAGAACTGGAGATCTTTGTTGGATGAGCGCCAATGAATGAGAAGGAGATTCATAAGCTGCAACAGGCAAGCACCCAAGGTTAACCTCAATTAGCAGCTTGAACCACTAAGAATTAGGAGAACAAAACTCTACGAAATATGGATCCACAACTTGTCATAAAAAAGAAGGCTATTTTAATAGTAATAGTTTCAATCGAGTTTCAGGGCCATGACACGGCTTGAAAATTGAAATGTTAGGCATTACAATCCAAGGAAATGATTTCATGCATTTATACTGTATATGACGTAGCACCATGAAAGTCGTAATAAATATCTGGCAAAGATGTACTTGCATGCAAAAATACCGTTTTTTTCTTATTCTTTGATCACTTCTTTTTTCCTTTGTACTGGGTAGTGGAATGTTGTTGCTAGAGGTAAAAACAAAAAATACATACTTCAAGGAATTGACTAAGAACATCATAAGGAATTGGAGATACACTAAACTCGTATGTCAGGAGAGTATCTAACATGGTATCAAAGCTGATTCACCGTCTCCCTCCATGCAGCCCCTTCCGATTGTGTCTCGCTTTGCGTGCTCTGCTTGAAGTGGGGGTGTTGAAAAAGTCCACCGGTTAGTCTCAAATTGGTAAAGGGGGCACCAAACACCCGCTTTATAGACCCTTTGTGGACCTCCCCTTACAACCCGAGTTTTGGGGGGTTAGGGTATCTAACAATGAGGAAATATTCAAGAGGTGTTGAATGACAACCTTAGTAGAGGAATAGAAATGGAATAACCATATTAGGAGCTGGATTCTTACGATGATTGTGCTTTCTCGTGGGGGTCAGAGCGATGGCATTGTGCTATTGGCCGCTGAGGTAAAATGACCCAAATTACAATGTAAAGTGTGCGTGGGTGTGCCAGAGATAAAATGAAATGTGAGGATATATTGATTGGTCAATCCATGTAAGGGCCGACCCGATTTTTACATGTAGTACAGGCGCTTATTGGAAGCATTGGGAACCAGCTTCCGGCAAGGTTCTAATGCCTCAAATAAGAGTACTTTTGTATTGCCTAAGAACTGATGAGAATGAGACTTTTGTATTGTCTAAGTGCTGATGAGTAGGGAGAAGTGAGTGCATACAAAATAAAGACTCCTAGAAAAAGAAATTACTTGAAAAATAAGGGGAATTTAAAGGCACATAAAATATAAAGGAATTTAAGGATATATAGTGCTAGTAATGTAAAAGGAGATTAAAGTCATGCACGGAATTGAAAGTTTAGCAAGAATTTAAAGTTTGAGCTTAAAACATGAATTCATTGAAATTAAAAGACCAATACTTGAATTGAAATACATCAGCACAAAAGAGTGCATTGAAAGTAAGGATTGTCCATAGGCGATTGCAAGTTGCAGAAAAGTAAATACTACCTACTTAATAGAAAGTAACACTGACTTTGGTCGATTGCATGGAGGAAAATTATTCCTAGAAAGTTGATAAACTAGCAAGGTGTTTGCCAATTCTTGTTGGACCCGGGTGTTCAAGGTCCTTTTTTCTATCAATCTCCTGCCTTTTTTAGATGTTGGAGCATGGTGGTTGTGTAGAGTTGTTGCTCCTGCAGTCTTCGTTTCACTCCTAATAGTTCCCATAACTTCTGCGACACATGTTTTTCATCTAGATAGTAGTGCTCGACAACCTTCTGAACATGGGAACATGCATGTGATCGTGGATAAGAATTGGCAGTCGACCACATGGCATTCCTTAATTGGTTTGAACTATTTTGGCTGGGACGACTATGTGTTATGCATTGGTTGATCAGCTGTGATGCTATTATGCTTGTGTATTCATGATTTTATAATAGGCTAGCCATATGGCTGAACTTTATTAGCCATTTTATCATATGATCAACACCTCAAATGGTGGGTTGGTTTATGATAAAACATTGCCCCCTTATCTTTACTGATTTGCCATAAATCCATAAAGATATGTAATTTTCTTGGATTGCAATAACAGCAAGAGGCATCAAGTCTATTAGGCATCTATAATTCATCTCATAGATCGACTATTTGGCTTTGCTAAATCACCTCCCATTACATGCCAGTTGATGGATTTCTCATATAGTTGTATGGGATCCAACGGTCAAAAATATGACCATTTATCAAGTGGCTCAATCTTATCTGTTGGCTATTGACATAAAAACTTTGAATGACAATAAATGTTGATTGTTTGACTACTGTTGGGAAATTGGGGATATCAGTCAGATTCCTTCAATTTTGACAGAAGTGTCAGCTTTATAACTTCTGTTTCAAATACAAGAGCTTTAACTAGAGGATCAAGGGTCTAGAGTTGCTTCCTTCTTCGTGTGTTATCCCTTCTGAAAACCCAAATGCTCCTATGATCCTGTGATTTCTCCTCTTTCGAT
Organism: Chamaelirium japonicum; assembly: GCA_947650365.1. Lineage (NCBI taxonomy): Eukaryota > Viridiplantae > Streptophyta > Magnoliopsida > Liliales > Melanthiaceae > Chamaelirium > Chamaelirium japonicum. Next base: position 113,730,506 of record OX393550.1, read on the forward strand.
TGATTAATCCTTTTTGACATATGCTTCAATTTCTTTTGTTTTCTTTATCTCTTCAAAGTGCTCAAATGCTAATGAATGTCTCTCATCTTTGCTTCCCTCCATGCGGAGATGAAAGAAATGGTAGAAAAACATCGTGACCATAATCCAGATCAGGTTGTCGTTTTTCTCACACACTCCCCATTTTCAAACCAATGTCTTTGGTCTTGTCTTTCATGGTGAAATCCTCTTCATTCCTCATCCTTCTGTCCTCTTCAGCAGAAGGAAAAACTTCTCTTCTCCTCTTTATACTTGGATTGGTTGAGATGGTGGGAAAGACTAGACCAATCCAATCGTGATCATCTTCCTTTACTAATTGGATTCATTGGCTCAACAAGATCAAAACTCAAAAGCACAAAAAGTGACATCTGAAAATTGAACGGCAACATCTATGATGCCATTCAACTTTCTAAGTTTGACCTTGACTGATCGTCTTTTTTCCTCTTCTCTTTTGGTCATAAATGAGTGACCAATTCTTTTGTACCTTTGTGGGATGACGAGTCCCACAATGTTAAATGTAGCGCTTACCGGTCTCCGTTCTTTATGACCTTGTCAAAAGTGACTTGTATTATGACAAGTTCATTAACACTTGCGTTAAGTTGGCAGTGTTTGCAATCGAGAGCACATTGCCTTCATTCTTATGTGGCCCCAAAAATTTCTCTTGTGTTCTTCTTCAGTCCAGATTATACAAGAATGTCTAAATTGCCGACGCTCTTACCTCTTGCCAACCGATCCGCTTCGATTCCTCCTATTTTGGTTGTACACATATTTTCCTGAGTTCGGTCCATGTGTTCTTTAATGGCCAACAAACCTTCTTATGGTCATCTTTATGCATCAGTCCCTTTGGTCAATCATTCTTTTTTATGAATGTTTCTATTTTTTTTATACTCAACTTTATCGTTCGTTTGAACATTTTTTTCTTGTTCTAGCGAGAGGGAATAGGGACCAGACTGGTTCAAACGCAACCCTGGGACCACTCCTCTCACCAAGTGGTCAGAGATCATAGCCATCCAGACTAGTTATCTCATATTCCAGGACCTTCTATTTGGTGGTACGGGCGGTTGGCTAAATCATAAATGTGGTGTGTGTCCTTGACAATCGGTTCGATAGTTGAACTTCAAGCTGTCCTTGCACCACTACATACCCATAAATAAACAACTTAATGATCCATAAATTCCTCAATCGATCGATGAAATCTGCTAGGTGAGCAAATTTTATTCAAAGTCAAGAGAAGGCTTCGTTGTGTCACCCTTCCAAAGTTCTACTTTGTGCACAAGCTTCTATGAATCTTTGTGGCCATCCTATATTGGTGCGAACTAGGCCGATACGTTGGATCAATTCCTTCCGAGTTTCTCTGGATTTCTTTCCTGCTTCAGCCAGCATGGTCGAGGTAAGGACCTAAGCTATTGAAAAGAGCAGTAAGAAATGACGAGGACATCAATTGACCCATTTATCTTCCGCTGTCTATAATCTACTCGAGCTGCTCTACTCTCGTCTTTAGGAGCTAGAGGCGAAAGATCGGCTCCTACATCTGCTCCCAAAAAAGTAACACTCACAAGAAGGAAGGCACAAGGCGGCGTTTTCTTTGAAGAACCACTTGGGCGTTCAACCTGGTAGAATTCTACGCAAATTGACATGATCCTCAAGAGGAATCAGTTGACGCTGTGCCTTGAAAGTGATTTCCATACTATTTTCTTCTTAACAAGTTATGTTCAATCCCTTAGCTTCCTTCGGTTTATATCAAGATCCGTCCTCTTTGGAAGACATGGGCCCACCTAGGACCCCTGAGGTAACTACTAAATCAATTCTTTGATACATGTGGGATTTGCTCGGACCTGAATCGAAGTGACGAGTTTATCCGCCGCCCGATTTTGAGAGGAGTTCAAACTCTACATTTTGTATACACATAGTTGAGAGGGACTTCAAATTGCAGCATGAGTACAAAGTGCATCCAACCAAACGGCGGGGTACCTCAAACTTGCACGAATTCGCCCAACCAAAGGGATGATGAATAAGAGTTCCATTGCATTAAGTCTTGTCTTCCTCTTGTTTTAGAGTGTTCGTAGAAAATCTCTATATATGTTAGAAAATGCATTTTCGGATACAAATTCACATAAAAGGGCACTTTTTTTTTAGAGAAAATAATAATTAGAGGAGCACAAACCTTCAAGGGGCAGTGCAAGATCGCCCGCTGGATCAGGTCCATACGCATCGTTCCCGACGCACGGGAGAACGGACGGTTCGTCCAGATACCCAACACGGCTGGCTCCGGTCGACGAGATCAAGAGATCGACCGCCAACTGCCCGACGTTCCCGACCGACAGCGCCGGCTTCCCGATGCAAAATCAAAGCCGAAATCTCTATATCAGTAAGAACGATCCGTGTGCACTCGAAGACAGATCAAGAAGAAAGAGCAGATCGAGGAGAGCGAGAAACCCTAATTTGAAATGAAAACCCTAATCTCGTGAAGAAGAAGAAGAAGAAGGATGGACGCGGGGTGCGTACCAGGAGGAGAGTGGAGCAATCGGCGCAGAGATTCCGGCCTTCTTCGATGCTGAATTCCATGCTCAGCTGCAGTGCTCCGCTCGCTCTGAACCGAATGAAGCCCGGACCCCGGACCGGGGGGGTGTAAGTGGATGCCGGTGATGGGTCACCCGATCTGAATCCGACCCGATAGTGGGTCTCATTTTATTGAGGATCCAAGCCGGATAGTAGAAATAGCATCTCGGATCCAATTGGAGGTAGTCATAGACTCATAGTAGAAATCTAATATTTTTTGGAGGACTTAGCCATAAGACCTATTAAAAAATCGTATTGAGCCAAAGTATAGATAAGATATCAGTTTTGCACTATCCCTCCCCGAAATATGCTATTAGAGAAATGCGATTCAACCCAAAGATTTTTCTGATACCACTCGGTACGACTGACGTCGCAGCATACAACTGACTGTTCTAAAGATTGAAACATCGCCAATGAAATTCAGCCACCAGTTGTACGCTGCCACGTCAACTGTACCGAGCAAAATCGGAAAAACCTTTCGGACTCAATAGTATTTCTCATGCTATTATAGCAAGTACTCCCAACAGTCGGCTTGACCTTATCCAGCTGACAAAACTATCCATAATCATATTTGCTACGGTATTTTGTAGATTTTCACTACAATGATTTACTGTAGCAAAGAGTAACATTTTTAGCTATAATGATTTTACTATATATTGCTACTATTTGCTATAGTGATTTTACTTATATTTTTTTAACAGTGGGATTCAAAAAAAAATGTTTTTTTTTTGCTACAATGATTTCGTTGTAGCAAAAAGTAACAATCTTTGCAAATTGTTATAGTGATTTGTGTCAGACAGCCGAATTCCCTTTGTTTCCCTTGTACTGTCACATGTAGGGGTAAAACGGATACTTTAAAAATTTAGTTACGGATGGACTGTTCAATAAACCCAAATGTTGTTATCTTTTAAGTAGCATAACATTTACTGCAAGAACCTAACACACATTAACCCTTCTTTTTTTTTTACTAACCTCATGGTCAGCACATCACCTTTCATTCTTATACCACATGATAGACCAGGTTTCAAATCATACCTTCATATGATATTGTGAAAAAAAAAAGATAGATAAGCCGGCCACAAAGAAAGGAGGAAGGCCCATGGGATTCGATTACTCAACCTGTCGGATGGGCAAAGATGCTTTGTCCCATGTGGATGCAACCAAAATCGCTATAACATGTAAAGTAGAAGTCTTGTTACATCAACATTTATAGTAGGTTTTATATACACATTCACATAGAGAACCTCTTTTAATTGTTTGAACATTGTGCCTCAAGGATTTTTTTTCAAAGTAATATTTAAAAATAAAATATTTAAACAAATAACGTTTGATCAAAAGTAATTACCATACTAGCTAGCGCTCTGATTGCAATGTGGCAGGTCAGCATTGTAAAACGAGCCGCGATAGAATTTTATTTTATTTTTTCAAGTAGAACCCGGTATCTGGATTATGGGGTTTAAATCTGGTATTCTGGACACTGGGTTTAACCAAAACCTCCTTATATAACGTTCTCACACTTAACCATTTTCTCGTTGGATTTCGGATAAACCAGGTATCCATAATACTGGGTTTAAACACCGTAATCCAAATATTGGGTTCTACTTGAAACAGAAAAAAAAAAAAATTCTATCACGGCTCATTTTACAATGCTGACCTACCACATCGAAATCAGAGCGCTAGTATGGTAATTACTTTTGATCAAACGCTATTTGTTTAAATATTTTATTTTTAAATATTATTTTGAAAAAAATCCCTTCTGTCTCAACTACATTTTATCTACTTGTCTTGATTTATGGAGGATGTTCGGAAAATGGAAAAGGAGTAGCACCTGAGGGATGAGTGTGATTCACCGTCATTTCCACCCACTCGATTCGATGCAACACAACAGGGGTTGGATGCTATGAATCGAGGCCCACAGTTGGTATTCCATCGGATGGCTTGGATACTGTTATAATCGGGGCTTGTACGCTTTGAATCATGGTATGTGACCCTAGCAACATTAGTTTTAAACTTTCCCACCCCATTTTCCTCGTACCGATTCTTTCTTTTTCCGGTCAGCCTAGAGAGCATTATGCGCGCGACTTTTCAACTCTACCCAGAGATCACAACGACCAATGTCCGACGATCTCCTCATCCGGTACCGTTCAGAGGCCGCCGGCACAGATAGGTAATGAGAAATTGGATTTTTGTGATCCCTATTTATTTCTAGGGATTTTTACAAGGCAACCGTTACAATCTTCTTTATTTACATATAATCCCCTAATAAAGTGATATTTATATATAAACCTCTCAATTCATTCAAACATCATAAATCGAACCCTGTAGTTAGCTGACATCCAAAATGAAAGAATATTTTCGATTTAGATTTCATTCTTAATATCTTTACCTAAACTCTGAAAATACCCCTCCAGTATGAGAATTCTTTGAATTAGGTCAAAGTTAGATTTCGGGTTATGTTTGTGTTTGTTTTGGATTAAGTCCATGTTCAATAAAGATGTCAATTTAACTATTTAAAATCATAGGTAAATCGGTTATTTTTCTTTAGATTAATGGAAAAATTACAAAAATATTGCTTTATTTTGGATGCCAACTACCTATAGGGGTCGATATGTAAATATTGGATGATTTAAAAGGTTTATATGTAAATATTAACTTATAGGGGTTTATATGTAAATAGAGAAGAGTACAGAGGTCGATTTGTAAAAAACCCATATTTATTTCTATAGTATGTTGTTGGACTAATATCTTGTATTATTTCAATGGATTATGTGTGAAAGCAACTGAATCTAATGTGGTGTCTGTGGGGGAAAATCTTCGTGCCGACCCGAAGACTTCGCCGCACCAGTCAATTGAGGTTGGAGTCGAAGATCGTTGTTCGATCTGTTGATTGGAGTTGCCGTTCTCAATACACAAGCAGAGAGAGATGCAATCAGAGAATAGACATGAGATGTGATCTCGGAGTTCAGCCGAAGCCTACGTCTCCGTGCTATAGGGAGCAACCCGAATTCACTAAATCTTTTCTCGAAGTAACCTCGACAGGCCGAGTGTCACTGATGCCTCTCCGATCTCTTCGAAGATAAGAAGAAGAAGATCGAGGAGAGGTGAAGGATGGGAAGTTAGAAAATTTCAGAGCTCTGGTTTCTGAAAATCAGATCTCAGAACTGGAAATTGGATCCATTTACATTCAAAGGGTTTGCTATTTATAGAATTCTCGAAGAGGAATTCTGGGGTAAATGGCGGTTTCTGGTTGCTTCTGGAAGAAACTCCAGGCAGGGCTGGTGGGTCCCGTGGTTGTCTCCTGAGGATTCCACAGACAGGGCCGGTGGGTCCCGCTGTAGTCTTCGGGGGCCCACCAGGCACGGCCGGTGGGTCCCGCTGTAGTCTTCGGGGGCCCACCAGGCAGGGCCGGTGGGTCCCGTTGTTGTCTTCGGGGGCCCGCCAGGTAGGGCCGGTGGGTCCCACTGTAGTCTTTCGGGGGCCCACCAGGCAGGGCCGGTGGGTCCCGTTGTAGTCTTTCGGGGGCCCACCAGGTAGGGCCGGTGGGTCCTGCTGTCTGCAGTCTTCTTACCAAAATTTGCACCCACAGTTACCCCCTCCAAGTTAGCTAAGAGGCCACCTTGGCTGGTTTGGATTCTTGGTGCAAAGCTAACGACCCCCTGTCACAAGTGCAAAGGATCGGTCAAATTCAACCGATCGGTCGATTTTCTACTGGATCGGATAAAAAACTTAGCCTTTTGCCCGATCCCATGAACCTCGACCGGTTGAACTTAACCGATCGGTCAGACTTGACCGATCGGTCAAATTCAACCGATCGGTCAAATTTCTACTGGATCGGTCAGAAAACTATGTTTTCTGACCGATCACTTCAACCTCGACCGGTTGAATTTGACCGATCGATCAAATTCAACCGATCGGTCAAAATTGATCGATCGGTCAAAATCCAGACGTTTGAAGCAGTCTGAGAACATAATGTCGATGGAGCTTCCGGTGTCGATGAGGATTCGATTGACAGTGCTCCCGTCGATAAGGAGTTTCAAGACCAGGGGGTCCCGATGTGGAGTATGAACTCCTTGAAGATCAGTGTCGTTGAAAACAATGGAGGGCCAAGCCAAACCCTTGATAGGCTTCTCGATCCAGGTGTCCTCCTTGTTTGCCACAGAGCGAACGTGGAAGATGCGTCGAACTTGCCGATCTACTTCTTTCCCCGTCAGCGCTTGATTGTGCAATATCCCGTTAATGCCAAAGACGCTGGCATTCACAGTGATAGGTGATCGGTTGGAAGAGATTTGATGGACCCAGCAAGCCTCTTTCCCCTTTGCGGAGGTTCTACGCTGATCTTGTCCGCCTTTGACGAACTCTTGGAGATGACCTTACCGCAGCAAGTCTTCGAGATGAAATCTCAGCCGATAGCACCGATCGGTGGAATGGCCGTGACTTCGGTGGAAGTCGCAATAGACCGTTTTGTCAACCGTAACTTTAGTGTCAAGCTGAAGAGGATTGGGCCTTCGAAGGAATTCTTCGTGTTGGATGCAGTCGAGGATCTGCTCGATCGGTAAATTCTACTCGGTGAAAGTGGTCTTCGTCAGGGATCGACGTACATCGTTCCTTGGCCATTTGTTGGCAGGAGAGATTGCTGCCTCAGCGTTGTGAGCTTTGGCAGCATACTTCGGAGCTTCCCTCTCGGTGGGTCGCCTCTTCGTCTCTCGCCCTTTTCGGGCAACTTGATCGTCTTCAACTTCAATTTCTCTTTGAATCTGATCGAACATTGAACCCAGAGAAGGGGGAGGATTGCGAATGAAGTCGTTGTAGATGTGCAGGTCGAAGCGGAGTGCATTCTGGAAAGCCAGCATGATAGATTCATCATCCAAATGCCTCCCCGAGAGGGCAGCGTGCTCGTTGCGGAATCTCCTTGTGAAGCTTCGAAGACTCTCGTCAGCGCCCATCCTCAGCCGATAGAGGGAATCAAGTTTCTTCTCCGGCTTCAAGTTCAGCTGGTAGTGCTGCATGAAGTGATTGGCCAAGACACTGAACTGGGTGATGGACCCAGCTCGTAGATTATGGTACCAATCGAGGGATGGCTCGTCGAGGCTACCAGCGAAGGTGCGACAGAGCACGTTGTTTTCTTCTTCGTGCGGCGTCAGAGCTTGCTTGAAGGTGAGTACGTGGAGAGTTGGATCTCCTTTGATGCAATTGAATTTGGGGAGAGTGGGAGTTCTCCATCCCCTTGGAAATATTGACTCGAACAGGCTCCGATGGAGAGGTCCGGCGGAGGAGTATCCCTCTCTACGACCATGCCCTCGACCTGGATGCAGGTCAAGAGGTAAGATCGCAAGGTCTTGCTCGAGCATTTGAGTGTTTGCCGATTGTAGTCGGTGACGAAGGCCTGATCCGAGTCCACGTTGAAGCGGAATGAACGAAGAAACTTTACTCTTTGAGGGAGCCCCTTTCATCTAGTGTCTCCTTGGTGCGTCGGGCTTTGAAGGTGTCCTCTTGGCGCAGTTGCGACCGGAAGAGGATTGGGAGGACTCATCGTCGATATGATCCCACACACTCTATTTCCACGAGGTGGCAGAGGGAGTTGGGTCGCGACGAATCCTCTCGAGGGCAGCAGTGCCCATTGATCTCCATGGCTCGGAGTGAATTGATGGCCGTGGTAGATCGACCCTCTCGTTGGTTGAAGGAATAGGGAGAGCGATCCCGGCTTCAGAGGCTGCCTTCTTGAGAGCATCTCAGCAGTGAGGGTGGCATTTTGTTTTGCCAACTGAAGTAGTTGAAAGTCGATTGTAGAAATTTGATAAGTGGATGGAGGGTTTTCAGCAGGAGTAGGGGTTGTATGCCCTATTGATTGATGGGGAGGAGGGGCGATCGGTCGATCGACTGATCTCCCGCTTCCTGATTGAACCCCCATATTGGGGACAACAAGGGGCTGTCCGAAGTTGAGCCTTTGACTCATTGAACGAGTCTCAGGACGAGGTTGACGAGCGTTACTTCCTTCTGGTTGACCCTGATGCTTCGTTCTCGCCATTTAGAGAGCGAAGGGTGCAACGAGAGTGCCGACGTCCTAACGGTTGTCTGCTCAACCGAAGATGCTAGAAAGTCTGATTGGTTGTCTGCTCAACCGATTGACTTGTTGTAGGACGAACTTGGCTTCTCGTTCGATCCCACAAACGGTGCCAAACTGTGGGAGAAAATCTTCGTGCCGACCTGAAGACTTCGTCGCACCAGTCAATTGAGGTTGGAGTCGAAAATCGTTGTTCGATCTGTTGATTGGAGTTGCCGTTCTCAATACACAAGCAGAGAGAGATGCAATCAGAGAATAGACACGAGATGTGATCTCGGAGTTCAGCCGAAGCCTACGTCTCCGTGCTATAGGGAGCAACCCGAATTCACTAAATCTTTTCTCGAAGTGACCTCGACAGGCTGAGTGTCACTGATGCCTCTCCGATCTCTTCGAAGATAAGAAGAAGAAGATCGAGGAGAGGTGAAGGATGGAAAGTTAGAAAATTCCAGAGCTCTGGTTTCTGAAAATCAGATCTCAGAACTGGAAATTTGATCCATTTACATTCGAAGGGTCTGCTATTTATAGAATTCTCGAAGAGGAATTCTGGGGTAAATGGCGGTTTCTGGTTGCTTCTGGAAGAAACTCCAGGCAGGGCTGGTGGGTCCCGTGGTTGTCTCCTGAGGATTCCACAGACAGGGCCGGTGGGTCCCGCTGTAGTCTTCGGGGGCCCACCAGGCAGGGCCGGTGGGTCCCGCTGTAGTCTTCGGGGGCCCACCAGGCAGGGCCGGTGGGTCCCGTTGTTGTCTTCGGGGGCCCTCCAGGTAGGGCCGATGGGTCCCGCTGTAGTCTTTCGGGGGCCCACCAGGCAGGGCCGGTGGGTCCCGTTGTAGTCTTTCGGGGGCCCACCAGGCAGGGCCGGTGGGTCCCGCTGTCTGCAGTCTTCTTACCAAAATTTGCACCCACAGTGTCAGATATGTTACTCGCCAACTGATGTTGTTTGACGCGACATATTACTTTACTTCTCAAACCGAATAGGATGCAAAAAAGCCAAGTAAAATTTTCCAGTTTACTTAACAGATCAATACAAATGGGATCAAATCAAGTCAAGTAAAAAATCTATATATTTTTGTTGGGGGATATTTTTCGCTGACTCGTGCGCTCCTCCTGCAAAACAAATGTAACATGAGAACAGTTGGCTCCCTTCGGAGCGCAGACGCTTCGACGCTCAAGTCAGTCAAGGTGTGAACAAGGGAGAGCTGTAGTAGTTAGAAAGGATTAGGGTTTTTGAGTTTCGAACCTGTACTTTGGAGCCTGGGGTTGTAACTTTATAGATTTTCTGCAGACCGCTAGAGGTTGACACGTGGGGTTGTAACTTTATAGATTTTCTGCAGACCGCTAGAGGTTGACACGTGGTGGCTTTTGTAACATCCACCCCAAACACATAAGATATTGTCCGTTTTTGCCCGTGCCCGCACAAGAACTTCCCAGGGAGGTCACCCATCCTAGTACTGCTCTCGCTCGAGCACGCTTAACTACGGAGTTCTTACGAAATCCATAGCGGCACACGGTTTTAAAACGCGTCTTCTATGTTTGGGAGGGGAAATTATATAAGTAGCTCATGATCTCATTCTCTCCAAACGATGTGGGGCTAACTCATGGCCTTGTACACTTCACCTTACCTCACCTCACCTCATCCATCTTGGTATCACAGCCTCAGGAGTCTTGGCTCTTGGCTATTGGCCTCTTGGATCTTGGTCGTCATAATCCACCCCCCTTAGGACTACACGTCCAGTTGTAGGGTTAGACCCTTCCATTGCGAGGAGAACCGGCTCTGATACTATTTTGTAACATCTACCCTAGACACACAAGATATTGTCCGCTTTGCCCGCCCACACGAGAACTTTTCCAGGGAGGTCACCCATCCTTGTACTACTCGGGCGAAAGCAATACTAGAATGGGTGACCTCTCTGGGAAAGTTCTCGTGCGGGCACGGGCAAAGCGGACAATATCTTGTGTGTTTGGGGCGGATGTTACAGCTTCTTCCCGCACCTTTTACGCCCCGCATGTGCCAGTCCATGTGGGTGCAAAAATTATACCGGACCGGATCAGAGCCGCATGTGCTCGCACAACGGCCCAAGTGGGTAAGCCTGCCCAGGCTTATGGGCCCACTCTGCAGGGCCCGCAGATCAAGCCCTCCCCCTTATTGGGCCCGAACAACGGCCCAATAAGGGCCCAGCAAGGAGGCCCAAAATCAGTGTCATGTCATCACCGTCATGTCATCACTACCATATCGGACACATGCCTATGCTATAAAAGGACCCCCATGACATTCAAAAAGGGGGTTGGTCATTCGATAAAAAAAGGAGGATTCTAGAGCAAGTGCTAGAGCTCCATTCTTCCTTTCTTGTTCTCTTCTAGTTGCTCCATGCAACCTCACTATACAAAGCTTCTCTCAACCTGTCGAGAGAACGCTTCCCCCTCCTTACACATATTATAGTGAAGATCAGGTGGCACCACAAGCTCGGAGACGTAGATCGTAAGACCAAACTTCGATAATAATTCACTATGTTATATCTCTCCCCCTTATACTTACTCTACACTCTAATTTCTACATCACTCATAACATCCATATTCAATCAAAGCTATGAGGCGGGGTTCCTGATTAAGGCGGCTCAAAAATTTCTCCCACAATCTTTGGCAATGTCTGTGGGATATCATTCGAGGTCTTACCCATACATCTACCGACTCCTACTCAATATGTGGTGACGAGCCACAAGTCTTCCTTCGAGCCTACTTCAATTTCTTCGTCACGCCGACATCAACACGCTCGATGGTGAAGACCAGCACCAACCCACCGAAGGCGGGTGCCGAACGAACAAACGATGTGCTGATCGAAGAAGAACAAGAAGTCTCAGTTGCAACCAACCGAAGAAATGTTCGGGAGCAACTGGGGCCACAAGGCAGCCATTCAGAAGGGCACAGCGATCGACGGGACCCGTCATCCCCGAGGCGTCGATCTGGCAAAGAACACGCTACCCAAGGGAGCGAGCCTCAGGCTACATACGAGATCTCAGTTGCTGACTTCCAGCTGCTAAATTTCCTCAAGAAGAATGAGAGAGACTCCTTGAGGAAGGCAGCTGAAAGGACGGGGGTTGTGGCTCATAACTCTCTAGCCGCTAATGAAGACCCATTGAAGACTCGCCTAGCTGTGAGTCATCATTTTGAAGAACCACATGTGCCGCATATCGAGAGGCATCAGGTATCCATGCAAGCACCAAGGGAAACTGTATAAGATCGCCTCGACGTCGACGGTGCGCCAAGCCATCGCCGAGAAAAATCGCTTCAGTCAACTTGGTCCACTGGACATCATATCCCCTCGCTCATGAAAGTAACAGATGCCTGCGAGCTGCTTAACCGACTAAGGCATACCGCCGATATGGGATGCCACCATCAAGACCACATGTAGTTAATCACCTCGATGGGACCTCTGCATCCCAAGATGCTTGCAAACCCATTTCCTGCAGGTTGGTAAACACCGAGACTGCCAAAGTTTAACTGTATCAAGGGAGACCCTACTCTCCATATCATGGCCTTCAAGCAAGCCATAACACCATACGAGTATGAGAATCACGTTCTTTACCGTATGTTCACGGGAAGTCTCGAGCGACCTGCCCTCGACTGGTACCACACGTTGCCTACCGGTATGGTGGTCATATTTGAAGAGTTGGCAAAACTCTTTATGGACTACTACCGGCTGAACCTAAAACCCGAGAAGAAGCTGGACACTCTCTACCGACTGAAGATGGGCTTCGACGAGTCCCTAACGAGATTCACGATAAGGTTTCATAATGAGTATTATGAGCTCACTGGCCATTCGTATAACGAGGAGGCCATCATGCTAGCATTCCAGAATGCTATCCGGTCGGAACTCCACATCTATACCAACTTCATCCGGTATCCTCCCGGCTCCTTAGAGGCTATGTTCAAGCGAGTACAACAAGAGATAGAGGTGGAGGATAATCAGCAGGCCAGAAGACCGCAGGAGCCTCGCAATTTCCAGCGCAAGAAAGCTAATGAAGCCCTAAAGGACGCACGCCCCAAGAAGCATGCCAATGTCGCGTCCGACTAGAAGGGACTGGCCAAGAGACGGAATGAAGAATCGAAAGCCCCTCCAACAGAGAAAAGGAGAGCTCAAAGGAAGCAAAGAGTATTCACCGAACTAAATACCTCGATTGAAGATATATTTGCCTACATACAGAACGAGCCATTCTACAAATGGCCATAACCACTTCCTCTAAGTTCAGTGCAGACCAAGGACCCTACAGTCTACTGTGAATTCCATCACAGCCATGAGCACTCAACTTCAACCTGCTGGCAACTGAAGGACCACATCGAAGACCTAGTCCAAGAAGGACGACTCAATGGCTACCTAGCTAACAAGGAACTAGGTCGAGAAAAGGAAAGGCAGTAGCAGTGGAGGAAGAGAGTCAACGTAAAATGTGGATGCAAAATTATAATGTCTGTCGGACGAATTTTTAAAATTGTAACCGTAGCTTTGCGTTATTAATAAAGTGCCTCTTTTTCTCAAAATCAAATCTCTCGAAGTTCAATTCTACCAGTTTAAGGTATAAAAAAAAAGGCTCCTGGCAACTCAGGTCAACCAAAGATCTTCGATTGCGCCCGTTTGAGTTGGAAGCTCGAAGGTAATTCGATTATGCCCTCTCGAGGCTAAAGTCCGATAAAAAGGCTCCTGGTAACTTAGGTTAACCAAAGACCTTTGATTCCTCCTGTTCAAGTTGGAAACTTGAAGGCAATACGGCTACGCCCTCTCGAGGCTAAAGTCCGATAAAAATGCTCCTAGCAACCCAGGTCAACCAAAGACCTTCGATTCCGCTCGTTCAAGTCAGAAGCTCGAAGGCAATTCGGCTACGCCCTCTTGAGGCTAAAGTCCGATAAAAAAAGGCTCCTGGCAACCCAGGTCAACTTAAGCCTTCTATTCCGCCAGTTCAAGTCGGAAGCTTGAAGCAGCATCGGCTATGCCCCTTCAAGGCTAAAGTTTGGTAAAAAGACTCCTAGCAACCCAGGTCAACCTAAGCCTTCAATTCCGCCAGTTCAAGTCGGAAGCTCGAAGCAGCATCGACTACACCCCTTCAAGGCTAAAATCTGGTAAAAGGGCTCGCCAGTTCAAGTCGGAAGCTCGAAGCAGCATCGGCTACGCCCCTTCAAGGCTAAAGTCCGGTAAAAAGGCTCCTGGCAACCCAGGTCAATCTAAGCCTTCGATTCTGCCAGTTCAAGTCGGAAGCTCGAAGCAACATCGGCTATGCCCCTTTAAGGCTAAAATCAAGAAAACAAAGTCTCTTGGCAATCCAGGTCGATCCAAGCTGTCAATCATACTCATCCGAAGCGAAGAGAATAAGCCCAAGGCCCTGCCCTTGGCATTCAAAGACAAAGTCCGAGGCGACCAATGTCTCGGCACTCTATAAGCTCAAGGCCCTGCCCTTAGCACTTAAAGACAAAGTCCGAGGCGACCAATGCCTTGGCACTCTACAAGCCCAAGGCCCTACCCTTGACACTCGAAGACAAAGTCCGAGACAAGCATTGCTGCCTCGGTATACACCAAGTCCAAGGAGATAGCCTTGGCACTCGAAGACCAAATCCAAGACAGTCATCGCCATCTCGGCATGCAGCAAGTCCAAGAATCCTTCCTTGGCACTTGAAGATAAAATCAGAGACGCCACCACTGACGTCTTGGCACTCAAGGAAAAGTCCATGCTTAGTCTTGTCAACATCAGATTGTCACCAATCATCACCTTCTTCTGCCCGCTGACGGTTCCAAACCGATTAGGGGGTGGTCGGTCCAGCTCTGTCAACACGTGCTATCCTCTGCACCGTGGCAGTCAAAGCGACGGACAATTTGTAAGCAATCGATCGACCAGCACCAACTGAACTTCCGGTAACGATCGATCGACCATGGTTCAACATTTTGTGAAAGATACCGCAAGAATAGTCAATTCCCTGGACTGTCATCGACTAGTAGCGACCGATTGATCAATCATTGGCTGGGGGTCACACGTGTTCACCCACGCACTCGACGCCTGATGAATACCGCCAGACTTCAATATTCACCAATTAAAGGTGACTAAGCAGATCTACCAAACCACACTCAAGCCCGATTAGAGAATTGCACTTGCAAATAAGGGACATGTCAATCTTATTCAAGTGACATCCGCACACAAGGATCATTCAAAGATGAAAAGCTATCTTCCATTAGGTTAGTTGAATAACATATCATCTAAAACTATTAAGTTGGTTGTACAAACTATCAAGTTGGCATGCACCCGACATGGTCGTGCAACCGGCAAGAGCAGAGGAGAGATGGGGGAGGGGTCCGACCCCTCGCGTGCTCACCTCGTCGCGCTGTAGACCCGGACCTTGCGTGCTCACCTCGTCGCACAGTTGACCCGGACCCGTGTGCTCACCTTGTCGCGCAGCCGACCCAGACGGCGCGTGCTCACCTCATCGCATAGCCGACCCAGACGGCGTGTCACGCCCCGGTTTCCAACAAAAAGGGAAACTATCCATCCCGGGGGTGAGAAAGGTAAAAGTTATGGGTTTGAATTGATTTGATAAAATATCACCGATAATTTTTCTAAAACTTTTAATGGTGAAAGCCACGCTACTGAAAAGGTAGCCTTGAGGAGAGGCCTACCAAATGTCAACTGGTATCGAGCAACAGATATTACCATAACTAACAAAACTAATCATCAATACCAATCAGAAAGGGAAATCCAAACACGTCCATACTAATTCCCAATTACACCAAATGTTGAAGAAGATAAAGACTACTAGCTACTAACGAGAAATCTGATCACTGCTGCTCCAAGACCACGCCTGATTTTAACCACCGTCTACTGCTGACCTGAAACTGGATCTGCCCGTGGGAATGGGCAGCCCCCATGAGAATGGGAGATTAGTCGTGTGAAAAACGACTAGTAAGGCTACTAATACTAAGCTACTACTCCAGTATCCTATTTAATGTGACTAAGCATGCATTCAATTATAATACTTCCATAATTTCAAAATAAATAAACAAGCTCTATCTATAAATTGCACATTCATGGAATCATTAAGTTCTGCAGAAAAGATGTACATGCAAGTAAATTAGTTATTTGTGAACCGTCGGTTTTCTACCAGTTCCGACAACAGAAACCTACTGGACACAAGTTACCTTGGATCCTCCAGTAGAAAAGTTTACCCAAATGGCCAAGAGGGGTTTCCCGTCTCTCACGGAGGAGCTCTACCGCCCAACTTACTTTTTCGAGGTCGTACCTCAGGAGTGGACTACTAGGCCAAGGCTCTCAAGCTCCCTGGCTTTACCGCCTGCCCAACCCCGTGACCCTACCTACTTTATTCAGATTGTGCACGAGTAGTGGTTCACCTTCCACTCGTGCACACGGGTCTCCCTACACACTTCCCTCTAGGAAGCAACAATGTCACATCTCAGTCAAATGATGATTCAATACTATCCATCCTGCCTCAATTACCGAGACAGCCGGTATCGTTGCTCATCGGCAACTCAACCAAGTTCATATATAAGTTAACATATCTCAAGCACAATTCATAAGTGATTGTTATATCTATATTCATAGAATGACATGTTCTCAATGTACTATTACCATGCTATCAAATATCTCATTGTTCAAGTTTAAAGCAATTAGACGATAACCATCTTCGCATGTAATGATGTGCCCACTCCTCACATGCGATTCAACACATGCATTAGGCACATCATTCCCCATGCAAGCTTCAGAATACTACAAAGCTACACTAAACAGTCTACTATTGTAGATGACATAATAAGAGTAACTTACCTTAGCTAGAGTAGCAAGCTCCTGTACCAGGTGTCCTAATGTCCACACCCGGGTATCCAAGTGCACGACCACCACTAGGAAGCTCCAATGCTAAAAACACATCAAATAAGAAGGCATCACTAACCTAGCAACTAAACGACAATGGGTAGGTAGATTTGGATCGCACAAACGTGATTGATAGAATGAAGGTTCGTAGGGGTCAAATCGGTGCGATACGGTGGCTAGACCTATCCTCGAGATGGGCAAGTGTGTACAGGGGTTACAAGCTAACCCACCAGATTTTCCATTCTAAAGGATTAAAAAAAATAGGGTATATAGAGGAAATCCAGGTCACCCTCGGTAGGGGACCGGTGCTGGGTTGATAACACGGGGACCCGTGTAATCATACGGCCCAAAGTCAAATTCTATAGGATAAATATAGACTCAGGGTATTAGCCCCGAGCCATCAGGTCCGTCTTGGAAAAATAATTCTAATGCCGCCAATTTCGCCCAAATCTGAATTCGGACGAAGAAATAACGGTCGAACCACGGAAGCCGACTAGTTCGGTTCCATGGCTGTAAACAGGAGTTTAAAAGTGGTTTGTACAGGATGAAACCCAGATTATCAGGTAGCATTTTTCGAGCCGGTTCCAATGCCGCCAGTTTCGCGGCATTCCGACGTCGGACGAAGAATCTATGCCCAAACCAAGATCTATAGTTCAATAGTGGTTCAAAATTTAAACCGGGTTCAAGGGCTGGTCTAACCTAACTTAAAAGAACAATACCCGAAATTCCCTCTATGTCCCTTTTCTTCTCCACCCAACCAACGAACCAGAGGTTGGGTTCCCATGAAACCTATGGGCCAACCTTTCAACTCCGACCAACTCCGGCAACTCGAGAGGGTTCGTACGGCTTGCTAAGCACCACTCAGGTCTTCGGGGCCCATCGATGGCCACCACATGATCCGTACCCGACTCGTGAAAAAGGGAGAGAAGCCATGGCTGCGGGTTGCTCGGCTCGGCTTGGACGCTTGGGTCGGGTTGGGGATGATTGGTCGGATCCCGACCGGTGAGGGTGTGGCCGGTGGTGGTGTCAAGAAGGAGAGGAGCGGAGGAGGAGAAGAGAGAGGGGGAGGAAGAACCTGGGAGAAAGAAGAGGAATCCGGTGCCAATGCTCCAACAACGGTGAGACCTCCACTCCGGCTGTTCTCGAGCGGCACGAACACGCGAGAAGAGGAGAAGAATGACGGCTAGGAGAAGGCTAGGGTTCTCTCATGCAAGGCTTTATAAAGAGAGGAGGGATGAAACCCTTAACAAAATGACACCGTCCGATAATAATCGGACGACCCTCATCTCATCAGAAAGATCCAAGGGAGATGGAAAAGCTCAGCTGCGTGTAGAGGTTGTTGTAGGAAGTCGGGTCGGGTCTAATACCACCTACAAAACCCAACTACAAACATCCGAAAAGCTGTTCCCTTCTACTCACAGACAGGAAAAGCTCTAAACTTCTCATTCGGACTCCGATCCGCGGGTGTGAGTAGTCCCCGGAGAAGGATTCGACGAGCCGAACGCAACCGTGCTAGTCTCGTCTCCATCCGACTATTCTATCAAGTGCAGTTATATAAAGGGTAAAAGTTATTAAACCGTTAATAACCTTTTTCTAAGACCTCGAAATAAAATAATCAAATAAAAAAAATTCCACTACAGCCGTCTCGGCGAGACGACTCCATTGGTACAGGTTTTGTCAAATTCTGACGCCCTTAAATAGATTGATTTCAATATATTTAAAACTATTCACATAAACCCCAAACGGGTGCAAAATCTCCTGTTGCGAAAACCCCGCAACCCTGGTCACAACAGTACCAGCATATGACATTGCTACTCATATTACCAACTTTCTTATCAAATGATGATAATCACGCATAAAAATTATTAATCCAAAGTACCCCAAAATATCCGGGCATTACATCCTACCCCCCTTAGAAAAATTTCGTCCCGAAATTGAAATCAATTAGATGACTCACCAAACAAATAGGGATATCGAGACCGCATCTCGGACTCCAATTCCCACGTAGCTTCATCTTCAGCATGATGATTCCAAAGCACCTTGACCATATGGATGGTCTTGGTGCGCAACACCTTCTCTTCACTAGCCAGAATTCGGACAGGCTTCTCCTCATAAGTTGCATCCTTGTTGAGGTCTAGATCTTGCCAATCCAGCACATGTGATGGGTCTGGCTCATACTTCCGAAGCATCGATACATGAAAGACTGCATGAATCGCTGAGAGCCGAGGGGGCAAAGCTAGGAGATACGCCACCTCACCGACTCTATCCAGAATCTCGAACGGTCCAATATACCTCGGGGCTAGCTTCCCTCGCTTTCCAAACCGAAAAACCCCATGCCTAGGAGAAACCTTTAGAAAAACTCGGTCACCAACCACAAACTCAAGAGGGCGCCGACGCTTGTCAGCATAACTCTTCTGCCTACTCTGAGCTGCTCGCAGACGTTCTCGTATCAGATGCACCTTCTCCGTAGTCTCTTGAACAAGGTCTGGTCCTACCAGGCTCCGCTCACCTACCTCTGTCCAACAGAGAGGGGACCGACACGGCCTCCCATACAATGCCTCGAAGGGAGCCATGCCGATACTCGCCTGATAGCTGTTGTTGTATGCAAACTCCACTAGCGGTAAATGGTCTTCCCAACTGCCTCCAAAGTCAATCACACACGCTCGCAGCATGTCCTCCAAGATCTGAATAGTCCTCTCAGATTGGCCATCTGTCTGAGGGTGGAAGGCCGTACTGAGACAGAGCTTGGTCCCCAACGCTAATTGTAGACTACTCCAAAACTGAGAAGCAAAGTTGGGATCTCGATCAGAAACGATAGTGACAGGAACTCCATGAAGCTTGACTATTTCCTTCAGGTATAGCTTTGCTCGCTCATTGCTTGACATTGTCGTTCGCATGGGAAGAAAATGCGCTGACTTTGTCAATCTGTCTACTATCACCCAAATTGAGTCATGCTTATTTCGTGATAGGGGAAATCCAGAGACGAAATCCAGAGTAAGGTGCTCCCACTTCCACTCTGCTACTGGCAATGGCTGTAAAGGGCCCGCGGGTCTCTGATGCTCTGCTTTGACCTGCTGACAGGTCAAACACTTCGCTACAAACTAGGCTATGTCTCTCTTCATCCCACTCCACCATAATTGACTCTTCAAGTCGCGATACATCTTCGTACCACCAGGGTGAATAATGAATCTTGATCTATGGGCTTCAGTAAGTACCTCTTCACGAATCTCTGAGTTCTCTGGAAGACAAAGTCTCCCTTTGAACCTAAGTCCTCCATCAGAACCAATAGACCAATCCTGGTCCATTCCTCCGTTCTGGCACCGAGTCCTGACCTCCTCTAGATTTGAATCTAGTCGCTGCGCTGTAATCACTTTCTGATATA
This sequence comes from Chamaelirium japonicum, assembly GCA_947650365.1. Classification (NCBI taxonomy): domain Eukaryota; kingdom Viridiplantae; phylum Streptophyta; class Magnoliopsida; order Liliales; family Melanthiaceae; genus Chamaelirium; species Chamaelirium japonicum. Next base: position 113,750,400 of record OX393550.1, read on the forward strand.
AGGTCGGTTGAGCCTGTATACTGCACAAGACCGTATGTGTAGGCTCCCATTGCACCATTAGGTCAAAACCCTCGATGGTTACCAACAACTCCCTCCGATCAGCTATCAACCTGGACAACCTACTACGGAACTTTCTGCTCAAGGCATCCGCTACAACATTAGCCTTACCAGGATGATAAGAAAACCCATAATCGTAGTCTGCCAAAACCTCAACCCATCTCCTTTGGCGCACGTTGAGGTCTTTCTGGGAGGAAATATACTGCAGACTCTTATGATCACAAAATACCTCAAACTCCTCACCGTATAAGTAATGCCGCCAGATCTTGAGTACAAACACTACGGCTGCCAGCTCTAAGTCATAGGTAGGATAATTCCTCTCATGCTGCTTCAGTTGTCTAGAAGCATAAGCCACAACCTTGCCATCCTGCATCAATACACCCCCAAGACCCGTCTGAGAGGCATCCGTAAAAACCACATACTTCTTCCCACTGATCGGCACTGTGAGGACAGGGGCTGAGGTTAATCGCCGCTTCAACTCTTGGAACGACTGCTCACAACCTTCAAACCACTCGAACTTCACTCCTTTCTTTTTCAGGCGAGTGAGTGGGCTAGCCAGCCGAGAGAAACCTTCCACGAACCTTCTGTAGTAACCAGCCAAGCCTAAGAAACTACGAATCTCGAAGACGTTCTTCGGTGGCTCCCAATCTAGAACTGCTTCTATTTTTGCCGGGTCTACTGAAATGCCTTCCTCTGAGACCACATGTCCCAAGAACTTCACCTCCTTCATCCAAAACTCGCACTTACTGAGCTTGGCATAAAGATGGTGGTCTCGCAAGAGCTGCAGGGAAATTCTCAGGTGTTCCTCGTGCTCCTCCTCAGATTGTGAGTAGATAAGAACATCATCTACAAAGATCACCACAAATCGGTCTAGGTATGGCCTGAAGACTCGGTTCATGAGGTCCATGAAGGCGGCTGGAGCATTGGTCAAACCAAATGGCATCACCAAGAACTCATAGTGACCATACCTTGTTCGAAAAGCCGTCTTCGAAACATCATCTTTCTTCACTAGTAACTGATGGTATCCCGTCCTCAGATCAAATTTGGAGAAATACTTCGCTCCTTTTAATTGATCAAAGAGATCATCGATCCTTGGCAACGGGTACCTATTCTTCACTGTAACAGCATTCAACCTCCGGTAATCAATACAGAGCCGCTTTGTTCCATCCTTCTTTTGAGCAAAAAGGACTGGGGCACCCCATGGAGAAACACTAGGGCGAATGAATCCAAGGTCTAAAAGCTCTTCTAGCTGTACCTTCAATTCTTTAAGCTCTGCTGGGGCCATTCGGTATGGAGCTATGGAAATAGGTGCAGTTCCAGGAAGTAACTCGATACCGAATTCTACTTCTCTAGCTGGAGGCAAACCTGGAAGCTGATCTGGAAAAACATCCATGAAGTCTTGAACAACCAGGAAAATTTTTGGGGGGATGCCTTCGTCAATCTCGCTCGTCAGCTGCGCTAAGAGACTAAGACTGGACTTCCGCTGCGGAATCGGGTACAAAAGGGCCATCTTATTCCCAATAAAGACAAAATGCTCGCTATCTGGTGGTGTAAAGGAAATCTTCTTGGAATAGCAATCCAACGCTGCATGGTAGGAGGCTAACCAATCCATGCCGAGAAGAACATCCATACCTCCAAGGTGAAGGATAATCAGGTCTGCCAATAGTTGCTTATCTCCAATATGGATTACACAATCTCGACAGACTCTATCCACATCCACGTATGCTCCAAGTGGTGAGATCACCAATAAGACTTGGCCCAAGGGCTCTGACTCTAGTCCCAAGACAGCAGCAAAACTAGGTACTATATAGGAGTGTGTGGACCCAGAGTCAAAAAGCACATGTGCTAAGGTAGAAAAAACAGGAAGTGAACCTGGTTGTAGCAATATGATATGTAAGGAAGACAATACCCTACTCAATCAAATAACAGAAGCTAACTATTAGTTAGAAGGGTACCTTCTATCACCGCACCAGAAGCTCCCTGATCCTGACCGACCAACATATACGCCCTTCCCTGGTTCTGCTGACTTCCGCCGCCCTGGCGAGGGGGAGGCATCCACTGCTGTTGTTGGGGAGGACGATATTGCTGAGACCTCTGGTGTTGTGGCTGGGGAACTGGTGGAGGTGGAAGAGCTGGTCTAACTGGGGGTGCTAGAAGAGCTACTCGTGGGGCCCGATGGGGACAATCGCGCTTTATATGGTCTGGGGCACCACAAGTAAAACATCCTGCTCTCGGGCGATAGGCCTGAAAACCACCAGAAGGCCGGGACTGAAACTGTCGCTGCTGCTGAGGTCGAGCCTCCGATGTTTTTGACTTCTTCTGAAAGGATGGTTCACCACGACTACTACCACTCCGCTTCTCAAGTATCTTACGAGAATCCTCCAGTTCCTGCTCTACAGTAAGTGATCGAGTGACCACCTCCTCATAAGACTGGCCCATGAATGCCGCAACCTTTCCTCTTATTATTGGATTAAGCCCAATCTCAAAACGCTTAGCCTTCCGGGCATCAGTAGCTACCAAGTGTGGGGCATACCTGGCAAGCTCAGAAAACTTAGCCTCATACTGCGCCACCTTACGAGTCCCTTGATAGAGGGCCAAGAACTCTGCTTCCATCTTGTCTTGTATGGGTACTGGGAAAAACTTTTTACGAAAGATCTCCTCAAATTCTTGCCACTCGATGGCTCCTCGGTCTGCTGCCCTTGAACTCAAAACTGACTGCCACCAGAACTCTGCCTCTGCCTCAAACTGGTAGGAAGCAAGAGAAACTCGCCTCTCTCCAGTCACCTCCAAGACGTTCAGTACCTTCTGGATCTGTTGCAGCCATCGGTCTGCCTCCAATGGGTTTGGTTCACCCTTGAAGATTGGGGGATACATCGCACGAAACTCCTTCATTAGCTTCCCCATGCGATCTCCCTCAGCTCGAGGTGCACTCTGCTGCTGAGTCAGAGTAGCCTGAGCTAGCGCCGCCTGCGCTGCAGTAGTCTGCTCTTGTGCAGCCTGCTGTTGACGCTCTACTACTTCCTGCTGACGTTGCATCATAGCCTGTTGCTGACGCATCATGTCAGCCATGCCCTGTAGCATCTCTGCCGTAGTCTGGCTATGCACCACAGGCTCAGACGAGGAAGAAGTTTGACCTCTCGTGAGAACCATCTGCAAATAACCATCATGATCAAAATCTCTGTAAGAATAACTATCCTAAGACTTAACTACTTCCTATCCCCTAGGGTCATATCCCTAGCTCTGATACCAAGTTGTCACGCCCCGGTTTCCAACAAAAAGGGAAACTATCCATCCCGGGGGTGAGAAAGGTAAAAGTTATGGGTTTGAATTGATTTGATAAAATATCACCGATAATTTTTCTAAAACTTTTAATGGTGAAAGCCACGCTACTGAAAAGGTAGCCTTGAGGAGAGGCCTACCAAATGTCAACTGGTATCGAGCAACAGATATTACCATAACTAACAAAACTAATCATCAATACCAATCAGAAAGGGAAATCCAAACATGTCCGTACTAATTCCCAATTACACCAAATGTTGAAGAAGATAAAGACTACTAGCTACTAACGAGAAATCTGATCACTGCTGCTCCAAGACCACGCCTGATTTTAACCACCGTCTACTGCTGACCTGAAACTGGATCTGCCCGTGGGAATGGGCAGCCCCCATGAGAATGGGAGATTAGTCGTGTGAAAAACGACTAGTAAGGCTACTAATACTAAGCTACTACTCCAGTATCCTATTTAATGTGACTAAGCATGCATTCAATTATAATACTTCCATAATTTCAAAATAAATAAACAAGCTCTATCTATAAATTGCACATTCATGGAATCATTAAGTTCTGCAGAAAAGATGTACATGCAAGTAAATTAGTTATTTGTGAACCGTCGGTTTTCTACCAGTTCCGACAACAGAAACCTACTGGACACAAGTTACCTTGGATCCTCCAGTAGAAAAGTTTACCCAAATGGCCAAGAGGGGTTTCCCGTCTCTCACGGAGGAGCTCTACCGCCCAACTTACTTTTTCGAGGTCGTACCTCAAGAGTGGACTACTAGGCCAAGGCTCTCAAGCTCCCTGGCTTTACCGCCTGCCCAACCCCGTGACCCTACCTACTTTATTCAGATTGTGCACGAGTAGTGGTTCACCTTCCACTCGTGCACACGGGTCTCCCTACACACTTCCCTCTAGGAAGCAACAATGTCACATCTCAGTCAAATGATGATTCAATACTATCCATCCTGCCTCAATTACCGAGACAGCCGGTATCGTTGCTCATCGGCAACTCAACCAAGTTCATATATAAGTTAACATATCTCAAGCACAATTCATAAGTGATTGTTATATCTATATTCATAGAATGACATGTTCTCAATGTACTATTACCATGCTATCAAATATCTCATTGTTCAAGTTTAAAGCAATTAGACGATAACCATCTTCGCATGTAATGATGTGCCCACTCCCCACATGCGATTCAACACATGCATTAGGCACATCATTCCCCATGCAAGCTTCAGAATACTACAAAGCTACACTAAACAGTCTACTATTGTAGATGACATAATAAGAGTAACTTACCTTAGCTAGAGTAGCAAGCTCCTGTACCAGGTGTCCTAATGTCCACACCCGGGTATCCAAGTGCACGACCACCACTAGGAAGCTCCAATGCTAAAAACACATCAAATAAGAAGGCATCACTAACCTAGCAACTAAACGACAATGGGTAGGTAGATTTGGATCGCACAAACGTGATTGATAGAATGAAGGTTCGTAGGGGTCAAATCGGTGCGATACGGTGGCTAGACCTATCCTCGAGATGGGCAAGTGTGTACAGGGGTTACAAGCTAACCCACCAGATTTTCCATTCTAAAGGATTAAAAAAAATAGGGTATATAGAGGAAATCCAGGTCACCCTCGGTAGGGGACCGGTGCTGGGTTGATAACACGGGGACCCGTGTAATCATACAGCCCAAAGTCAAATTCTATAGGATAAATATAGACTCAGGGTATTAGCCCCGAGCCATCAGGTCCGTCTTGGAAAAATAATTCTAATGCCGCCAATTTCGCCCAAATCTGAATTCGGACGAAGAAATAACGGTCGAACCACGGAAGCCGACTAGTTCGGTTCCATGGCTGTAAACAGGAGTTTAAAAGTGGTTTGTACAGGATGAAACCCAGATTATCAGGTAGCATTTTTCGAGCCGGTTCCAATGCCGCCAGTTTCGCGGCATTCCGACGTCGGACGAAGAATCTATGCCCAAACCAAGATCTATAGTTCAATAGTGGTTCAAAATTTAAACCGGGTTCAAGGGCTGGTCTAACCTAACTTAAAAGAACAATACCCGAAATTCCCTCTATGTCCCTTTTCTTCTCCACCCAACCAACGAACCAGAGGTTGGGTTCCCATGAAACCTATGGGCCAACCTCTCAACTCCGACCAACTCCGGCAACTCGAGAGGGTTCGTACGGCTTGCTAAGCACCACTCAGGTCTTCGGGGCCCATCGATGGCCACCACATGATCCGTACCCGACTCGTGAAAAAGGGAGAGAAGCCATGGCTGCGGGTTGCTCGGCTCGGCTTGGACGCTTGGGTCGGGTTGGGGATGATTGGTCGGATCCCGACCGGTGAGGGTGTGGCCGGTGGTGGTGTCAAGAAGGAGAGGAGCGGAGGAGGAGAAGAGAGAGGGGGAGGAAGAACCTGGGAGAAAGAAGAGGAATCCGGTGCCAATGCTCCAACAACGGTGAGACCTCCACTCCGGCTGTTCTCGAGCGGCACGAACACGCGAGAAGAGGAGAAGAATGACGGCTAGGAGAAGGCTAGGGTTCTCTCATGCAAGGCTTTATAAAGAGAGGAGGGATGAAACCCTTAACAAAATGACACCGTCCGATAATAATCGGACGACCCTCATCTCATCAGAAAGATCCAAGGGAGATGGAAAAGCTCAGCTGCGTGTAGAGGTTGTTGTAGGAAGTCGGGTCGGGTCTAATACCACCTACAAAACCCAACTACAAACATCCGAAAAGCTGTTCCCTTCTACTCACAGACAGGAAAAGCTCTAAACTTCTCATTCGGACTCCGATCCGCGGGTGTGAGTAGTCCCCGGAGAAGGATTCGACGAGCCGAACGCAACCGTGCTAGTCTCGTCTCCATCCGACTATTCTATCAAGTGCAGTTATATAAAGGGTAAAAGTTATTAAACCGTTAATAACCTTTTTCTAAGACCTCGAAATAAAATAATCAAATAAAAAAAATTCCACTACAGCCGTCTCGGCGAGACGACTCCATTGGTACAGGTTTTGTCAAATTCTGACGCCCTTAAATAGATTGATTTCAATATATTTAAAACTATTCACATAAACCCCAAACGGGTGCAAAATCTCCTGTTGCGAAAACCCCGCAACCCTGGTCACAACAGTACCAGCATATGACATTGCTACTCATATTACCAACTTTCTTATCAAATGATGATAATCACGCATAAAAATTATTAATCCAAAGTACCCCAAAATATCCGGGCATTACACGGCGCGTGCTCACCTTGTCGCGCAACCGACCCGGACGCAGAGAAGAGCGGGGGGTTTGACCCCCCCACGCGTGCTCACATCATCGCATTGCAGAAGCCAAAGAAAGAAAGAAATAGAGAAAGAAATAGAAGGCAGAGAAAGGAAAGGGACGATGCCACCATTTTAGGACAAAAAAAAAAATCTAGGGTTCTGCAATCTCGATCTTTCTTCCCCGTCTACGATGGCAGCTCCGCATCCGGCGATCCCCATAGCCCCAATGAACGTAGTTGCCTTGTCATCCAGCTTGTCACCTCCTACTTCGGCGGATGCTTCCTCGCCCAACGACGACAGCCACCCAAAATTCCTTGTCGCCCAACCTCGCATGGGACTCCTTGTCGCTCGACTTGCACGCTCCCCACTTGGCTCCGACCTAGGACAACAGAGAAGAGAGCGACGACGTTCGACCGACTCCCCACGTACACCCTCATCGTGTGGGCGGCACGAACAGAAGAGAGAGGGGGGATCCGACTCCTCCCCCCTGCTTGTCCCTCCTTGCACGGCAGCAGCCTCCCACGTGTGCTCCTCCGTCGGGCGACGACGAACTGGAGGGGATATCCGACTCCCTGTGCGCGACCTCCACACGACAGCGAGCCTAGGGGGGGTCAGACGGATTGCATCTCTCCTTGTTGGTGTCTTCCTTGCGATGGCCAGGCAACAGCCAACCGGAGTGGGGTCGGACAGACCGCATCACCTCCGCCCTGTGCCTTCCTTCCCTTCTACTCCGCACAGTAGCAAAGAAGTGGGGTAGGTCCTCAACCCCACCACCCTACTTCTCTTGCAATGAAGAAGGGGAACCTGTGCCTCCTTCACACAAGACGACGATCAGGAACAACCCCGTGCCACCCTGCGCACGGCGGCGGCCGCAGACGAGGCAGAAGGGAGGGGATCCGACCCTCCCCCGTGCATGCTCTCGATGGCAACCTTCGGCGACTGGAGAAGGGGATCGGATGGTTCGACCTCCCCCTCGTCATCTCTCTCGCGAGGACCAAAAATAAAAAGAAAGAAGAAGAGGGACAAGAGAAGCGCACCTATGCGGGGAAGACGACGGCTGGAACGATGGATGGGGGAAGACAACGGTTTCGCATGCGGGCCGTTGTGTACGGGCCAGGTTTCGCATGCGAGTCATTGTGTGTGGGCCAAGTTTCGCATACAGGCTGTTGTGTGCTGGCCAAATTTTGCATACGGGTCGGGTTAGATCCGTGGGCTAATTTCGGTGCCCACAGTAGTCTTATGCAATATGTGATATACAAGGAGTTTTCTCCCCAAAACCTATTCTCTCGTCCTCTCTCTTCGTAACATGGTATTAAAGCTAGCATAGGTTCTGGAGACCCATCTCTGGCCTCGGCCTACTCAATCGCCGTCGGCGACCTCAGGGAGGTTGAGCATAGTAAATTTGTTTTTCTCACCTCTTGATCTATTGTTGAGCTTTTCTGATCGAGCTTCTTCTCGCCGATCGAGATTCACTCTTCCCCTGTCTGTGAGCTGCCAAATCCAACCCAGATCGCAAGTCGTCTACTTCAGATCACGAGCTTCACCTTCTTGCGAGACTGCCCAGCTGCTGCGCGCAACCTGTTGCGACACCCTAAGCCGTTGATCTCCTCCCTGTGGTACCCGTGTCCGCCGGCGACCTCCATGTATTGTGATCTGCTGCACACATCAACTATGACCTCCTGCTCTGGCACTTGCATCGCCTCTTCCCTGTGCAGGCCTTGCCCCTACCGTATTTGGCCACAGCCTCCTTGCGTTCTGCCCGTGAGCCGACATCTCCCCTGATCCGGCTGCTCCCAGCACGCTAGATCTGACCGCCCTCGCTAGATCCAACCGCCACCTATGCAGAAGATCCGGCCGCCCATGCTCCGTGCTCCTTTCGGTCGCCGCTTGAGACCGTAGCCTGATCTTCGGCCACCTGTGCTCAATCTACTCAGCCCGTGCTCGATCTACTCCATCCCGTGCGCCTCCCTGTATGTTTTTTTTTCCTCCAACAAAGCCGAGCATATCTAACAAAATTAAATTTGTTAATCCAAATATCCTTTAGCTCAACTGGTAAAGTTTCTTGGTTATTGTATCAAGGTCTAGGGGGCGGAGCAACGTCGGAGCAAGAGTGGGCTCAAGTTCCCCCTGGCAAAAAAAAAACCTAGTTTTTTTATTCCCATCAATCATCCAATGACCAACGGGCTCTTGGCCTGGTGGTACTTCCTCTCTCCCATGTTGTAGAGGTTCCCTATTCGACTCCCGGTATGGACACCGTAGAGCGAATTTTTCCTCAAGGCCGTTGTGCCTTGTTTGTGCATGCGAATCTAGGCCGTTGATGCCTTGTTCACGGGATTATGGAAACAATAAATAACAACTTCTGACTGCCTCCCCCCGTTTCGATCATCAGACCTCATTGAGCCCTTGCTGTAGCGCCCTGTCCTCTGACCACATGGCCGGTCCAGCAAAAAAAAAAATCATCCAATGGAAAATAAGGACTAGGGTTTCTCTCAACACCAAAGTTCTCTTCCTTAAAGAGGGCTGGCACGGGAGGGAGGCTCCCGGCTGCATTGCTTTCTTCCTTGCATTAATGAAACTGCTCTTTTGGAATTGTTGAGGGCTTCTCAGGCCGTCGGCGGTGGGGCATGTGCGGCTGCTGATTCAGCGTTTTTATCCTCATTTAGTTCTCTTAGTGGAGAGTCATGTTAAAGAGAATCAAGTGGGGAAGGTCCAGGCTCTGTTCCGTGGAGCATTTGAGTTGGCCTATGTTCATTCTGATGGGTACTCCGGAGGTATAGTTTGTATGTGGCGAAGGGAGATCGGGCTGGTTACTGAGGTGCACAAGCACGATCAGGCCCTCCACCTCGTTGTGACTAGGCCGACGGTTAAGCCGTTTATTCTTTCTACTATCTATGCTAGTACATCAGCTCGTGCGCGACGACGTCTTTGGGCAGAACTCCGGTTACTAGGGTGGACGATGCACCCGTGGTGTATACTGGGTGAGTTCAATTGTGTGTTAGATCAAGCGGATAAGTGTGGTGGTCAACCTGTTGGGTGGTCGACTAGTACAACAGAATTCTTGAGGGCTCTACAGGCTAGTGGATTACGGGATGTGGGCTTTAATGGGGAGGCATGCACATGGAGTAACAATCGTAAGGGATCTGACTGAATATGGGAACGACTGGATTAGTGTTTTGTTAACAACCCGTGGACTTTGGTAGTCGACGACACCATGGCTCGCCATTTGCCGAGATGTGTCTCTGACCACAATCCAATACTAATTAGAACCAAGGAGTCTACCCGTCCTTCAAACGTGCCATGGTGATTCAATAACTTCTGGCTAAATAGGAGTGATTGCTATGAGGTGTTGAGTGGAGCTTGGGTCAGAGGTGGACATTGCTCAGATAAACTCCCAGCTGTTCAACGGGCTCTGGCCTTTTGGAACAAAACAGAGGTGGGGGACATTCATAAATTAGTCGAGGTGCTTTGAGAGAGGATGTTTCATCTTCCGGAGGACTTGGTGGAGGGGAGCCACCGGCTTGTTCGGGATGAGCTTCAAGCACAATTGGAGTAGGCTTTGGCGCAACAAGAAAGTCTGTGGGCACAGAAGTCCCAAGTGCAATGGCTCACGGTAGGGGATAAAAATACGTCCTTTTTTCACTTGAGCACAAAGGTTCGTAGGGAGCAAAATCGTATTAGGATCTTAAATGTGGGTGGGAGAGTAGTGTCGTCTCCCAGCGAGATCCGTGAGGTATTAGTGGATTTTTTTAAACTTCGATGGCGGCGGGAGTCAGATATTGATCTTGAACTATTAAGGGACATCCCAAGCCGGGTAACACCAGAAATGAATGATTATCTCACCAGAGTGCCAACTGCAGATGAGATTCGTCGAATAGTGATGAGTGCACCGGCCAACAAATCACCGAGGCCAGACGGGTTTAACATAGAATTTTATAAGGCCTTTTGGGATACTCTGGGAGATGATATGATCAGAGAGGTTCAAGGTTTCTTTCAGTCAAGCATTATGCCGGGAGGATGGAATGACACGTCGGTGGTTCTCATACCGAAGGGCCCTTCGCCATCTGAGCCAAAGGACTTTTGGCCGATTAGTTTGTGTAACCAGAGGTACAAGTACATTGCCAAAATTATCTCCAATCGTCTTCGGCTATTTATGCCACAGTTGGTGTGTGAGGAACAATATGCCTTCTTACCTGGACGGTCCATTCGGGATAATATTCTTCTAGCCCAAGAAATATTGCATTCTATCCAGATAGCTCCTCGCCGCCGAGCTGCCATGGCTATTAAGGTGGATATCGAAAAAGCATACCATCGGGTTCAGTGGGATGCTCTTCACAAAATCCTTATTCATATGGGCTTCCACCCAACTTGGTGCTCATGGGTCATGGAGTGTGTCACGACTACATCCTTGAGGCTGATTGTTAATGGCGAGGAAACCCAGACGTTTCTCCCTAGTTGTGGTCAACGACAAGGGGATCCACTATCTCCATATCTATTTCTTTTTATAGCACAAGTCCTCCATTGGGAATTGGAGAAAAGCTTGAAGGACGGGGAGATTGAAGAGTTTTCCACCCCCCGGAACCCAAAACCAGTTACGGATTTGGCATATGCTGATGATTTCCTAATCTTTTCACGAGCCACAGAGATTGATGATTGGGATTACGAGCGGTGTTTGGGAGGATGGGGAGGAGTACTGGCTTGTGGATTAATCCCCACAAGTCGAGCATGAAATTTTCTGAGAGTGTTCCTAGGAGGGTCCAAGAGCGGATTGCTAGATACCTGCAGATGACGGTTTGTGTGGGGCCATGGAAACATCTAGGTGTTCCTATTCAAGGGGTTCAAGTTCCGGTAGCCAACTTTCAGTTCGTCTTGAGCAATTTACAGGCGAGACTCTCGGGGTGGAAGGCCAATTCATTGTCGCAGGCAGGCCGACTTATTCTGATTCAATCGATTCTTTCGTCTATTTCGACACATTTCATGGTGGCCAGGGGTCTCCCCCATGGTTTATTGCTCCAAATGGACCGGCTTTGTTGAAACTTCCTGTGGGGACACTCGGATGGTTGGAGGCATCTTCACCTACTGTCTTGGGAGTTGATTACGAGGGAAAGAAGCCAAGGGGAGTTACACATCCAGAGCTTCGGGAATAGACAGGCTCAATTAGGGGTGGCTTCTCTTGTCTCTATGCTTACTTCAGCTCAATGGGGTGCGGTCTGGATGAGAGAGAAATACCAGATTTCATTGAGCAATTGGAGGTCTTGTGATATGCAGAAGGCCTCTACTTGGCTTCGGGGTTTAGTCCGATTGGGTAAAGAGGCGCATCTGATACAAGATCGATTTCGACCGAAGTATAAAGCCCTCCTATGTACTCTTCTTGATGAGCAATTGCCCTCTTCTGTACACCAAGCGGATTGGGAGGGTGCCCATGTTTGGCATCTGCGAATCCCACCCCGTGTTAAGGTGTTTTTGTGGAAGGTATGGCATGGGACCCTTCCCACGGCCTCTCTTCTATGGAGGAGGTTACGGTGGGGGTTTGTAGTGTGTCCACAATGCCAAGAGCCGTAGAAAGACATTCAGCATGTATTTTGGGATTGTCCTGTTGCTCAGGAATTCTGGGTCCGGGTGGGCCAAGTGACAGGAGTGGAGTTTGAAAATTGGGAGCACATTCTCACTGTCTCGAAGGCCGATTTGGGTCAGGGGACTCCACTACCCGGTGACATCTTGGCAATGTGTTTGTGGGTCTTGTGGAAACTTCGTTGCGATACTCTCTTCCGAACACTAATTCATTGGGTGGAGGCTGCTGTCAGGTTGGGTCTTGAGGAGTTATAGTGCTGTGTTCGGGCTCAAATGGAGCTACGGGGTCATAGGGTGGCGAGGCCTCGAGCATAATTTCTGATATGGACAGACGGGGCGTTCCGAGCTGAGGGGGAGGTGGCTAGTGGAGCGTGGGTCCTTACTTGCCCAACGAGCTCGTTGCTAGCAGCATGTTCGTTCGTTATCTAGGTTTCTTCCCCACTTCTAGCAGAGGTATGGGCAATTAAGGGCGCCCTGGAGGACCTCCACCATCGAGAATGTGGAAAGATGGTTGTTATGACAGATGCCAATCTCGCTCGGGATATGCTCGTGTTGGGGGTGGCTCGATCAGAGGAGCAGGGGGATGTGCTATGGTCGTGTATGCAGACTTGGCGACGACTTGAGGATGTAGTCATATAGTGGGTTCCTAGGGCGGCCAATTCGGTATCTCATTGGTTGGCTTAACAGGCTCGACGTTCTAGAGTTGGTGGGTACTGGGAGCAAAACTTCCCACCTGGGCTATAGGCCCTTGTATCCGAAGATATCCTGGTCATATAGTTATGACCCATCCAATATACCAAAAAAAAAAAAGTTCTCTTCCCCCTTCCGCCATGGCTACAACATACCGTCAGACCTCTCTCTCTCTATCTCTCTCTTGTAAGTCGTGTGTCCTGAGCGTGGATTTTCTGTATTAACATTAATAAAGATGACTTTGGTTTTACTTTAATTAGAATACTACTTTGGTATATGTTAATACATATATAATAAAAGGACCCTAGGGAACACAGTAGGCTACTGAGGCGCATGGTGGATCCATGCTTATGAGACCCAATGGACCAGTTCTATGTAGACCTAGAACTAGTTCACAGCTTTGGTGATACCGGTCGCTTCACCAAGAATAAGTTGTTGACAAGTAGAGGATGTGGTGAAGTCTCCACCATAGGAATATGGGATTCCCATTCACCTGACCAAGCACGATGATCGTGTTGAATAGAAACCAAGATGGTGCATAGTTCAGTGATTCAGACACTGGTGCATAAACTGTCTTACTACTATAGATAATCTGTCCTTAACCCTGAGGGACCATATACACTGAGCCAACGAGTTGTGTGGTGCTTTGATGTGCCAACATGTGCGGACCTTCCATAGTCTAATACCACAGTATATTGGGTTATCCGGCTGGCGCTTGAGTAGCATGCAATCCCTACAGGTTATCCGATGTCCAGTGTTGGATGGGTGTGCTTTGATGAGTCAATCTATCCACACAGTTAACTCAGGCCTGGTGGTTGTCAGTATGACTGACGACATTCCGAATACTAGGCATAGCACCGGAAGGTGTGTGGTGTTATAGATGACAAGTCATTAAATCCTAGTTAGATGATCGATCGGGATCTGACGGTGCTCCCCACTGCTCGAGTCGTATCATGGCACCAGTAATATAAGGGATTAAGGATTATCAGAGTATAGTAGAGAACAGGGATACGAGGGAGTAACATACATTTAGGATCACTCGAGTTCAACTCGCGTCGCACTCTGGGTGGCTACGTGGGTTAATCAGATTAGGGCTGATTTAAGGAACTTTCGGTGTGTCACCGGAACAGTTAATCAGGGATCCGGTTGGAACTAGATATCCTGAACCCTGAAGGTTCTACCATGTCGTTGCGTATAGGAATTGTTCCCTGACCTGGTTGGATATGTTGGATGCAAAGTAGCATGATGGAGCGCAAGCCCAGAGCCTAAGAACCTAATTCACATGTGTTACAGGCCGTAGGGGTATTTTGGTAAATACTAAAATATGGCTAGAACATATTGAATATGGATCCTAAAATAAGCAGAATAATTCCAGGAGCTCATAGGCGCTAACGAAACTCGATTCCGAGTAGCGCACCTCACTCAATCTCTCTTACAGTGTTTCACTTTTCGTGAAGGGCATTTTCGTCCAGGCTTTACGATAGACATGTGAAAACCCTAAAAATCGCCCCCCCTCATACTAATCACTAGGGGGCCGGCCCTAGCTTGCGTATATGAGTTGGGGCCGGCCCTATAAAGGGATTGGAGGGAGAGGGGGCCGGCCCTAGGTCTCTCCCTCTCCAAAAAACCCGAACCTTCTCTCCCTCTCTCCCTTTTTGTGGTTTTGGCCAAGGAAGAAAGAGGAAGAAGAAGGAAAAAGAAGGAGGAAGGAAGGAGAAGGAAGAAGAGAGAAAGAGAAGGAGGAGATCTCATGGCTTGCCGTCGTCTTTGCAATAAATTCCTCCATCGGCTCGTAGTCCTTGCACTCAGAAATTGAACTTCGAGGATTCCTCCATTCGCAAAGGACAAGGTGCCATCTGACAGCTTCCCTTGCGATTCATGTACGGTTCATCATCGTTCCATTCTAAACACCTAACTAGATGCATGTATGTCTTCCGTAGATCGTAGTATGCCTCTTGGGTGTCCGCACATATGCAAAGATCATAGATTTGCATGTAGATTATTTTGCAGAATTAATTATAATGAAACATACACCGTAGGATCTTCGGATCTACCTTTTGCTTTCGTTGCGACTCTGATAATGGGATTTAATTCCAATAATTGGTATCAGAGCATGCTTCGGTTTGTGTTTTATGCATGAATTCGTGAAAACATTATGTGAATATATGATGGTATATGTTTTCATCGGGGTTTGGCGTAGATCATGCATATGGATTGTGTTATGTATCGTTTCTTTGCAGGTACCGTGCTGCATAATAATCTTTGATTGCATGCCTCCGAGGGTCGGATCTCGGATTTAATTTTTGCATTGATTATTATTGTGCTTGTGGATTTTAAGGCTCTTGATGGGCGGGGGTGGAGGTTGACCACCCTCGGTTCCCTGGCCATGTTTTCTAGGATTGTTTCCTTTTCTTTCTAGCGAAATTGTACACGAACGAGCACTTGCTCGGAGCGTGTTAGTTTTTCGGTCACAGGAAGAAGGAGATGATGCTATATCCACGGTTTAGGCAAGCGGTACCATGGAGTGTAAAGACTTGGCAAAAGTGTGCATGTTGGCGATGATCGGGATCGTCGTCAGAGATCGTGCAGAATGAAAGAACATGATATATTGGCTGTGCTATTCAGGTTCAGGGGTTGGACCCTTGACTTGATTTAGTTTGGTTGCTTTTTTTGTTATTCTCTTTACTTAATATTTAGAGAACCCCGATGATAATTTAATTATCTATCTTGCTTGTGAGTTAGTCTCTAGATCAGGCTTAGGGTTAGTACTTAGCTTATGGATTCATCGATGTCTCTATATAGTTCTAACACGTGCGAATCCGGTGGCTAACTAAAAGGAAAGGTGGTAACCGCCCTTGTGGTAGTTCAGGTAGCCAAGTACTGTGCGCTGAGATAGACACAGTGTTAGATTTGTTTAGAGATAACTAATGTCCCCATAAGAAGTATGATAACCCAATGATACCCGTTTCTAGTTGACGTTGATGATAGTGTGAACTTATCACGATTTAGTTATGCCACCATTAGGTTGAGGTCCGGTGGAGGTTGTCGGATATCCCTATTTGGCCAGCATCGAAACATATAATGAGATGAGGTCTACTATGACATCAAGCATCAAATTATGAGCGAGATGTCATTCTAGTGGAAGTCCTTTCTACGTTAACCTTAGGCTAAGCTCCAGATCTTAGGATTATGGGCAAACTAGTAAAGTATCGGGATCCTTGGAATCTATGTAATGTGATCCTTGCAAGAAAGGCAAAAGCTGAGTATTCAAGGTAGGGAATATGATATTTTTCAAGGATACTAATGCTTTGTGGAAAGGTTTGTAATCCTAGTGGGAGCACGGTAGACCAGGGTCTAGGTCTAGGAGGTCGTGACCTTTCTAGATATGCATAAAGCCTCATAAAGAAGGGATGTGTAAGAGGTTCCCTCCAAAGGAGAGCCCCAGGCCTCCACAATCAACCGGCTAAGGGTCTGGGTGGGAGGTACGCAGTTCGATATTCCTACCGGGTGAGAGCTGTGTTTTCCTAGTGGTTTTCTTCGAGACATGGAGGATGCCGATGGCAGTGGGTGACGGTTTTTTTTTTTCTTACACCGCGGGGGCCTATGAACCCCCCTGCCGACACCACCTAGATTTGTGGAAAGCATCCGAAAGCTTGTGTGAAGCCGTCGTTGCTACACATGGCGGGTCACATAAAGCTGGCCAAAAGGAGACTGGGAGGTCTTTCAGTTTGCCATGGGTAATTCTGATGAAGGCTGGATCGTAAACACCCTGTTGGCAGAAGCGGTTGCATGCTCTCACCGAGATGTTGTCTCCAATTCAAGATCGATAGTCTCAATGCTCGAGCCCAGGGAATTTAAATTCCTGGATGTCTCCACTTGGGTAGTGAAGACATAGCGGCTGGAGTAAACATTATCTATTTTTAAATTTCATAAAATAGGTTGTAGTAGACCATAATTTTTGCTTTTAACTATTGTTTACAAAAATTATGACCAATCTCAACCCCCTTGCCTCCATCCTTAATGATAACAAACTTATGGGACCTAACTACGAGGACTGAAAGCATAATCTTATGCTCGTCCTAAGGGTTGGCAAACACTCAATTACCCTAAGTACCCCTCAACTGGCTATGTCGGGACCAAGTTCTACTGAGTCCCAGTTGAAGGAATAAAAATACTGGCTAGATGCTGATGAGATGTGCAAGTGCTATATAGTGGCATCCTTGCAAACCGTCATTCAGAAGCAAGTCGAAGACATGGTCTTCGCTTCAGACATGATGCTCTATTTAAAGAAAATGTTCGAGGGTCGTAGTCGGGTAACTCGTTATCTGGCCATCAAGAAATTGGTGTTCACAAAGATGGCAGAGGGTGTGGGGGGAAATTTCCGAGCCGCCTTGATCGGGAACCCTGCCCCACAGCCTTGATTGAATGTTGATGGTTTGTAGAGTTAGAGAATAGAAAGTTGAGAATGAGAGAGATGACACATGGAGTTGTTGTCGAAGTTCGATCTTACGACCTACGTCTCCGGGCGAGAGGTGCCACCTGATCTTCACTATAATATGAATGTGGAGGGTTGAGCGTTCTCTCGACAGGCCGAGAGAAGCTTCTTACAATGTGTTTGCATAGAGCAATTAGAAGAGAAACAAGAAGGGGGGAATTGAGCTCTAGCACTTACTCTGGAATCCTCCTCCTCTGATGGAATGACCAACCCCTCTCCTGGATGCCTTGGGGGTCCTTTTATAGCGTAGGCACGTACCCGATATGGCAGTGATAACATGGCGATGATGATGTGACACTGGTTCTGGGCCTCCTTGCTGGGCCCTTATTGGACCGTTGTTCGGGCCCAATAAGGGGGAGGGCTTGATCTGCGAGCCCCGTAGAGTGGGCCCATGAACCCGGGCGGGCTTATCCACTTGGGCCGTTGCGCGGGCCCATGCTGCTCTGATCCGGTTCGGTATAATTTTTGCACCCACAGTTACCCCCTCCCAGTCGGGTCAGGACCCCCTAGGTCGGCTGGGATTCCAAGGTGCAAACGCCTTAGGATCCTAGCATGGTTGGCAAGGGTTGTCGGTGCCGCGGTTCGTATTAGTAGAGTCTCCTTCTGCCGATGTCGAGACCCTTTTGGCGTGAGCCAAAAAGTCTCGGTTTTGCAAGTAGGCGTATCAGAAAAAGTAGCACGTTTCCCAACCGAGAGGATACCGAGACCCTTTTGGTGCGAGCCAAAAAGTCTCGGTTTTGCAAGGGGGTGTTTCCGAAAAAGCAGTGTATTTTCCGACCGAGTAGATACCGAGAGGATACCGAGGGGGTACCGAGAGGATACCGAGACCCTTTTGGTGCAAGACAAAAAGTCTCGGTTTTGCAAGGGGGTGTTTCCGAAAAAGCAGTATGTTTTCCGACCGAGTGGATACCGAGGGGGTACCGAGAGGATACCGAGACCCTTTTGGTGAGAGAACAGCTTTTCTCTTTTTTTTTTTTTTTACTTTGCACACGTATGCAATGGGTGATTATGCAGATTCCTTACAAAGTGCTATAGAGTCTCTGTCATGATGGTGATTCCCTCATGCAACTTGCTGCTCTCGCGATTAATATCAAGGTTTGAATTCCCTTTGAATCTGCCACCCCTCTTTCTAATATTGGTCTTTCTTTCGATTCTTTTGACTCCGGTGAGAGAGCAGCCGTGTATCTCTCTCTCTTTCCTTTTCTCCGCTCTGTTTTTTTTTTTGGTTCGCGTGGTACAGCAGCAACAACAACGGCAGCGTGGAGGTCGGCGGGCAACGGCGGCGGGTCGCGGGATCTGGCCAGGTGGCGAGGCACGGCACGTGAGGAGGCGATCGTGCCGGACGCGAGGCCTAGGCCAGGTGCGCACGGGGTCCGGGCTTCAGCCGGTGCGGGCTGCGAGGGCTGGCCTCGATCAGATCGGAGAGGGGGGCTGTGGGCGCGAGTCGGGCGGCCCTCCCGACTGGGTCGCACGCTCGGATCCCCTCTCTCTCCTTCTGTTTTCCTTTCTTTCCTTTCGGTGAGAGAGCAGCGCCTCTCTCTTCTTTCCTTGGACTTCGGTGAGAGAGCAGCCGTCTCTCTCTTTTTCCTTTCTCTCTCTCTCTTTCCATTCTTTGGCTTTGTTTCCTTCTTTGCTTTCTTTTGGCAATTCGAGCGTGAGAGGGAGATCCACGCGAGATAGAGCGGGTGCGAGAGAGAGCCTCGGTGAGAGAAAGAGAGGGTCGAGAGAGCGGGTGCGAGAGAGAGTCTCGGTGTGAGAGAGAGAGGATCAAGAGAGCGGGTGAGAGAGGGAGCAGTGCGCAAGGTCCTTCCTCTTTCCATCTCTCTCTCTTTCTCTCTTGTGCTGTGCTGCGGGTCGGACGACCGCAGCAACAGCGACGGTCGATGCGGGGTGCGGACAGCACGCGGGCCGAGCACGGGTGTTGACCGCGGGCTCCGAGTGGGTCATGAGTTACAAGCCCCAGCCTGCAATGGGAGACGGGGGGATGCTTTCCTCTTCTCTTAGAAGGGCAGTACCTCTCTTTTGGTATTGCAGCCTTGACCACGGGCTCCACCACCCCACTTTTTTTTTTTTACTTTTTCGTGGTATACCCGTTGAGAGGTAGAAAGGGGGCCGTGCGCGAGTGGAGTCGGTCCGTGCGCGAGTGGGAGAGTGCCGTGCGCGATTGAGAGCCGAGTCCTCTTCTTTTCCTCTATCTTTTTCTTTTTGACGTTGTTGACCACCTGTTGGTGATGTCGATCTCTTTTTTTCTTTTTGACCTGTTGGGCTACTTGTTGATGCCGACACACACCACCTCTCGGTTTTCTGACGAAACCGAGGGGTGCGTTGCTGTTGATGTTGAACACCCCCCTCCCATCTCGATTTTTCTGTCAAAACCGAGGGGTGGGCTGCTGGTGGTGTACCGTCACCCCCTCCCCACTTGGTTTTCTGACGAAACTGAGGGGTGGTTGTAGATGATACCAACACCCGCTCTCCTCTTGGTTTTCTGTCAAAGCCGAGGGGTGGACTGTAGCTGATGCCAACACCCCCTCCCCTCTCGGTTTTTTGCAAAACCGAGAGGTAGGCTGCTGATGGTGTGTCATCACCCCCTCCCCACTCGATTTTTTATGCAAAACCGAGGGGGGGCTGCTCGTTGATGCCGACACACACCCCCTCTCAGTTTTCTGACGAAACCGAGGGGTGTGCTGCTGATGGTGTGTCGTCACCCCCTTCTCACTCGATTTTTGTGCGAAACCGAGGGGGGGCTGCTTGTTGATGCCAACACACACCCCCTCTCAGTTTTCTGACAAAACCGAGGGGTGTGCTGCTTGTTGATGCCAACACACACCCCCTCTCGGTTTTCTGACGAAACCAAGGGGTGTGCTGATGGTGTGCCGTCACCCCCTCCCCACTTGGTTTTTGTGCGAAACCGAGGGGGGGTTGCTTGTTGATGCCGACGTACACCCCCTCTCGGTTTTCTGACGAAACCAAGGGGTGTGCTGCTGATGGTGTGCCGTCACCCCTTCCCCACTCGGTTTTTGTGCGAAATCGAGGGGGGGGCTGCTTGTTGATGCCGACACACACCCCCCCTCGGTTTTCTGACGAAACCAAGGGGTGTGCTGATGGTGTGCCGTCACCCTCTCCCCACTTGGTTTTTGTGCGAAACCGAGGGGGGGGTTGCTTGTTGATGCCGACACACACCCCCTCTCGGTTTTCTGACGAAACCGAGGGGTGTGCTGCTGATGGTGTGCCGTCACCCCTTCCCCACTCGGTTTTTATACGAAACCGAGGGGGGGTTGCTTGTTGATGCCGACACACACCCTCTCTCGGTTTTCTGACAAAACCGAGGGGTGTGCTGCTGATGGTGTGCCGTCACCCCTTCCCCACTCAGTTTTTGTGCGAAACCGAGGGGGGGCTGCTTGTTGATGCCGACACCCTATTATTGGGGCTGTTAGAAGAGGCCAAAAAGTGTCGGTATTGAAAATAATGTGTTTTTCGAATTTCAGCCCCATTTGAAACCGACACTTTTTCGGTAAAACGCTGGTGCGCAGGGATATCGGCAAGGGACAATGCTATATTCGAGGGGGTTTCTTAGAGATAATCTAGGATGACGCCGCATGATGGCCAGCCGGTCTTCACCCAATGTATTACCGCACCTGGTTACTATATTCACCAGGTACTACGGTCACGTGAGGGTGTTGACTTGGCCAGGATCAAGGAAGCACCATTTTATCCCGTGTTACCCACCGTCGACTGCACCAGTATGGAGACACGCACTGACAGAGTCAGACCAACCACCCCCTGACCGGTTTGGAATCGTTAGTCGTCGAAAAAAGGTGATAGCCAGTGACAATCTGATGCTTGGACCTGAGTGACAAGACTAAGCTTGGACTTTTGATCGAATGCCAATACGTCGTCGATGACGTCTCGGACTTTGTCTTCGAATGCCAAGGGCTGGGCCTTGGGCTTGTAGAGTGCCGAGGCATTGGTCACCTCGGACTTTGTCTTCGAGTGCCAAGGGCTGGGCCTTGGGCTTGTAGAGTGCCGAGGCATTGGTCGCCTCGGCCTATGTCTTCGAGTACCAAGGGCAGGGCCTTGGGCTTATAGATTGCTGAGGTATTGGTCACCTCGGACTTCGTGTTCGAGTACCAAGGGCTGGGCCTTGGGCTTGTAGAGTGCCGAGGCATTGGTCACCTCGGACTTTGTCTTCGAGTGCCAAGGGCTGGGCCTTGGGCTTGTAGAGTGCCGAGGCATTGGTCACCTCGGACTTTGTCTTCGAGTGCCAAGGGCTGGGCCTTGTGCTTGTCGAGTGCCAAGGCGTTGGTTGCCTCAGACTTTGTCTTCGAGTGCCAAGGATGTCTCCTTGAACTTGGTGCATGTCAAAGCGGCGACGTCTGCCTTGGACTTATTCTCATCGCCTCGGATAAGTATAGTTGATAGTTTAGCTTGACCTAGATTGCCAAGAGCATTTTTATCTGACTTTTGCCTTGAAAGGGCGTAGCCGAATTGCCTTCGAGCTTCCGACTTGAATGGGTGGAATCGAAGGTCTTTGGTTGACCTGGGTTACCAGGAGCGTTTTATCGGACTTTAGCCTCGAGAGGGCGTAGCCGAATTACCTTCGAGCTTCCGACTTGAACGGGCGAAATCGAAGGTCTTTGGTTGACCTGGGTTGCCAGGAGCCTTTTATCGGACTTTAGCCTCGAGAGGGCGTAGCCGAATTGCCTTCGAGCTTCCGATTTGAATGGGCGGAATCGAAGGTCTTTGATTGACCTGGGTTGCCAGGAGCCTTTTTATCGGACTTTTGCCTTGAAAGGGCGTAGCCGAATTGCCTTCGAGCTTCCGACTTGAATGGGAGGAATCAAAGGTCTTTGGTTGACCTGGGTTGCCAGGAGCCTTTTTATCGGACTTTAGCCTCGAGAGGGCGTAGCCGAATTGCCTTCGATCTTCCGACTTGAATGGGCGGAATCGAAGGTCTTTGGTTGACCTGGGTTACCAGGAGCCTTTTTATCGGACTTTAGCCTCGAGAGGGCGTAGCCAAATTGCCTTCGAGCTTCCGACTTGAATGGGCAGAATCGAAGGTCTTTGGTTGACCTGGGTTGCCAGGAACCTTTTTTTTGGACTTTTGCCTCGAGAGGGCGTAGCCGAATTGCCTTCGAGCTTCCGACTTGAATGGGCAGAATCGAAGGTCTTCAGTTGACCTGGGTTGCCAGGAACCTTTTTTTTGGACTTTTGCCTTGAAAGGGCGTAGCTGAATTGCCTTCGAGCTTCCGACTTGAATGGGAGGAATCAAAGGTCTTTGGTTGACCTGGGTTGCCAGGAGCCTTTTTATCGGACTTTAGCCTCGAGAGGGCGTAGCCGAATTGCCTTCGAGCTTCCGACTTGAATGGGCGGAATCGAAGGTCTTTGGTTGACCTGGGTTGCCAGGAGCCTTTTTATCAGACTTTAGCCTCGAGAGGGCGTAGCCGACTTACCTTCGAGCTTCTGACTTGAATGGGCGGAATCGAAGGTCTTTGGTTGACCTGGGTCACCAGGAGCCTTTTTATCGGACTTTAGCCTCGAGAGGGCGTAGCCGAATTGCCTTCGAGCTACCAACTTGAATGGGCAGAATCGAAGGTCTTCGGTTTACCTGGGTTGCCAGGAACCTTTTTTTTTTTTATGCCTTAACATGGTGGAATCGAACTTCGAGAGATTTGATTTTGAGAAAAAAGAGATACTTTATTGATATAACAAAGTAGCGGTTACACTTTTTCAGAAGTTGCCCAGCGGACGTTACGATTATGCATCCATGTATTACATTGATTTTTTTTCTCCACTGCTGCTGCCTTTACTTCTCTCGACCTGGTTTCTTGTTAGTGAGGTAGCCATCGAGCCGTTCTTTTTGGATCAAATCTTCGATGTAATGCTTTAGCTTCCGGCATGTAGAGGTTGGGTGGCCATGGCTGTGATGGAACTCACAGTAGGCTGTCGTATCTCCCACCTGGTCAGAATTTGGAGGGAGAGGCTGTGTCCATTTGCAAAAGGGCTTGTTCTGCAAGTAGGCGAAGATGTCTTCAATGGAGGTGTTCAGCTCAGTGAACACCCTTTGCTCCCTTGGAGTTTGCCTCTTTTCTACTGGAGGGGTTTTCAGATCTTCATTGTACCTTTTGGCCTGTACCTTTTGGTCGGATGCGGCATGTGCAGACTTCTTGTATTGTGCTTTATTCGGAGCTTCATCATCTTTCATATGTCGGAGTCACGAGACTCGCGGGGCTCGCGTAGTCTTCTGGCCCGCTGATTGTCTTCCACATCAATCTCCCGCTGTACGCGCTTGAACATCGCTTCCAAGTTACTGGGAGGATACCGAATGAAGTCGGTGTAGACGTAAAGCTCTGGCCGGATAGCATTCTGGAATGCCAGCATGATGGCCTCCTCGTTATAGGAGCGACCAGTGAGCTCAGAGTGCTTATTACGAAACCTCATCGTGAAGCTCCTTAGAGACTCGTCAGAGCCTATCTTCAGTCGGTAGAGTGTATCCAGCCTCTTTTTCGGCTTTAAGTTTAGTCGATAATGGTCCATGAAGAGTTCAGCCAACTCTTTGAATATGGCCACCGTACCGGTAGGCAGCGTGTGGTACCAGTCGAGGGTAGGTCCCTCGAGACTTCCCGCGAACATACGACAGAGGATATGATTCTCATACTCATATGGCGTCAGGGCCTGCTTGTAGGCTAGTATATGGAGAGCAGGGTCTCCCTTGATGCAATTAAACTTTGGCAGGCTCGGTGCTCACCAACCCATAGGAAATGGGGTTACAAGAATCTTGGGATGCAGTGGCCCCACCGAGGTGATTAGCTGCCTGCGGTCTTGATGGCGGTGTCCCACGTCGGCAGTATACCTTAGTCGGTTGAGCAGCTCACGGGCATCTGTTGCTTTCATGTGCGAAGGGATAGAACATCCAGTGGACCCTATTGACTGAGGCGATCCTTCTCGGCGATAGCTTGGCGCGCCATCGACGTTGAGGCGATCCCACACCGTTTGCCTTGGTGCTTGTATGGATACCTGACGCCTCTCGATTTTCGGCACATGTGGTTCTTCAAGATAATGACTCACGGCTGGGCGAGTCCTTGGTTGGTCTTCATCAGCAGCTGAAGAGTTACGGGCCACAACCCCCGTTCTTTTAGCCGCCTTCTTTAGGGAATCCCTCTCTTGTTCGAGGGCCGCATTCTTCTTGAGGAGATTTAGTAGCTGGTAGTTAGCAGCCGAGATCTCGTATGTAGCATGAGGCTCGCTCCCTTGAATAGCGTGTTCTTTGCCAGATTGACGTCTCGGGGATGACGGGTCTCGCCGATCGCTGTGCCCTTTTGGATGGCTGCCTTGCGGCCCCAGCCGCTCCCGAATATTTCTTCGGTTGGTTGCAACCGAGACTTCTTGTTCTTCTTCGATCAGCATATCGTTTGTTCGTTCAGCACCCGCCTTTGGTGGGTTGGTGCTGGCCTTCACCATCGAGCGTGTTGATGTCGGCGTGATGAAGGCGTTGAGGTTGATTTGGAGGAGGACTTGTGGCTCGTCACCACAAGTTGAATAGGAGTCGGTAGAGGTGTGGGTAAGACCTCTATCGATATCCCACAGACGACGCCAAAGATTGTGGGGGGAAATTTTTGAGCCGCCTTGATCGGGAACCCCGCCCCACAGCCTTGATTGAATGTTGATGGTTTGTAGAGTTAGAGAATAGAAAGTTGAGAATGAGAGAGATGACACATGGAGTTGTTGTCGAAGTTCGGTCTTACGACCTACGTCTCCGGGCGAGAGGTGCCACCTGATCTTCATTATAATATGAATGTGGAGTGTTGAGTGTTCTCTCGACAGGTCGAGAGAAGCTTCTTACAATGTGTTTGCACAGAGCAATTAGAAGAGAAACAAGAAGGGGAGAATTGAGCTCTAGCACTTGCTCTGGAATCCTCCTCCTCTGATGGAATGACCAACCCCTCTACTGGATGCCTTGGGGGTCCTTTTATAGCGTAGGCACGTGCCCGATATGGCAGTGATGACGTGGCGATGATGATGTGGCACTGGTTCTGTGTAACAACCATGAAATTTAAAATATTAAAAATTACAATTTTACCTTCTTATGAGATAATATTTAATATTGACATCTTAGTGTTCGCACCATCGACAGGATTCCAATGGATCTTGTTTCACTCGAATCCAACTTTCGAACCAAAAATTATAGCCACTTAAATATTCTAATTTCTCCTAAATTAAATCGGACATAATTCTGTAGTATAAACCTACACTAAGACACCCGGGTACGAGGCATAATAACCAACTAATTTTCTGGATTTTTAGAAAAGAAAATAATATCTTTCAAAAATAATATCTTTCAGATGTGAAATGAACTTATTATAATTTATTAGGATGAATAAATAAATAAAATAGCAAATTAGGTATAGATCTAGTACCAAATCAGCTAGCCATGCACAAGTCTTTGGGTTATTCAAATAAGTGGGCATAATGGGACTGTGCTAGCCATGCACAAGTCTTTGGGGTTATTCAAGTAAATTGGGTATAATGGGAATGTGTTAGCAATGCATGAGTCTTTGGGGTAATTCATGAGGGTGTTTTGGGGACAAGAATGCACAAGTGGGTGCATGCATCCAGACAAAGGGGATGAGATCAAGGACAACCAAGATTAAATAAAAGTTTTCTAGAAAAATCTCTAAAGCAAAAGATGTGGTAGAAAACACATATGGTGGGCCCCCTCTACTCAAGTATAGATGAGGTCATCAGAGCTCTTCGCCTTATAAAACCTACCATACTCTTCCTCCCAAAAACCACCAGTAATCCCTACCAACCTCCTCTCACCTCCGGCCATCTTCTCCGGCTGGCCTTTGGTTTCCGTGGCCGTCGTCATTTCTGCATCTATTTGCAAAGGTAGTTCTCTCTCACACACACACACTCACACCCCCACCAACAGCACCACCACCCCCATCTCCAAACATAAAACTGAAATCTGCACTTAGAAACAGAGTGCAGAAAGTAATCACATGGCTGACTTTACATCGCTGTATCTTCCTCAATACTCATCAGAATTCAGCGATTCTAGATCCGTTGAAAAGCTTGACATGTCCTCTACAACTTCTATATAGACACCTAAATCAAACTCCAACTCCATCAACTACTGCAGATGCTCAAAGATCAGCCCCTGCAGAGCCGGTTCCACGCAGTGGCCGGTTGCAAGAATGATCCGAGAACAAAATGCGTGTAGACACACGAATTTCGTCGGACCCGAACCCGACTTACGTGTGCCGACGCGGATGCAAACCCGACACGCGGACCCAACTCGCTCGCGCCGACGCGGATGCAAACCCGACACGCGGACCCGACTCGCGCGCGCCGACACGTACTCGGACCCCGCCCCAAGAGGGGCCGGCCCCTACTAGGGTCCGAACCCTATAGGGCCGGCCCTAGTGGGGACCGAACCCCAAGGAGGGGCCGGCCGGCCCTGCAAGGAAAGGGGAGAAAAAGAAAGAAAAGAAAAAGGAAAGAAAAGAAAGGAAAGAAAAGAAAAAGGAAAGAAAAGAAAAGGAAAGAAAAGAAAGAAAAGGAAAAAATACCGCCATGCGCGGGGGGAGGTAGCGTATGACGTCTGCACACACGCGGATCTGCGCCGATCCCTCGATCCGACGCACAAGACGAAGCGCCCGATCGCCATCGATTTCGTGTGCGAAATCCAGCCATAATTGCACCCGCCAGAAAAGGAAAACAACTAAATGTTATTCCCCTCATCAATGGATGAATAAAATCCGGGTAATTATGGGAGAGATACAAAAGGGATTTAAAATTAAATGTTCCCATATCTCTCTCCCCACCTCTTTGCCTATAAATAGAGGGGGTGGGGGAATGAAAAAATGGTCGGAAAATTGAAGACGAAACGCCAGAGCTCTGCAGAAGAGGAGACGCTTCTTCATCGACCCAAGGCTTCACGAGGCACAGTCAAGCCTGTCCCGAGGGATCGGCTTACTGAAAGTCCTCATCAATGTGAAGGCCCTTGCACACGAAGATCATCCCTTCGACTCCGTGCACGAAGAAGAAAGCTCGGAGAAGAAGAACCCTTCGACTCCGAAGACGCCAGAAGCAAAGGCCGGAGAAGAAGAGGAGCGGCACTACCCCGTCGTCTCCAACAAGCTTCAACTCCGATCAAGCCCAAAAGCCCGGAGAAGAAGAGGAGCGGCACTACCCCGTCGTCTCCAACAAGCTTCGACTCCGATCAAGCCCAAAAGCCCGGAGAAGAAGAGGAGCGGCACTACCCCGTCGTCTCCAACAAGCTTCGACTCCGATCAAGCCCAAAAGCCCGGAGAAGAAGAGGAGCGGCACTACCCCGTCGTCTCCAACAAGCTTCGACTCCGATCAAGCCCAAAAGCCCGGAGAAGAAGAGGAGCGGCACTACCCCGTCGTCTCCAACAAGCTTCGACTCCGATCAAGCCCAAAAGCCCGGAGAAGAAGAGGAGCGGCACTACCCCGTCGTCTCCAACAAGCTTCGACTCCGATCAAGCCCAAAAGCCCGGAGAAGAAGAGGAGCGGCACTACCCCGTCGTCTCCAACAAGCTTCGACTCCGATCAAGCCCAAAAGCCCGGAGAAGAAGAGGAGCGGCACTACCCCGTCGTCTCCAACAAGGCTTCGACTCCGATCAAGCCCAAAAGCCCGGAGAAGAAGAGGAGCGGCACTACCCCGTCGGCTCCAACAAATCCTCGATCCCGATCAAGCCCCAAAGCCCGGAGGAGAGAAGCGAAGCGTCATCACCCCGTCGTCTTCGACTAACGCCTGCCCCATCCACGAAGAAGAAAGCCTGGAGCAGATCGTCTGAAGCGTCGCTACCCCGTCGTCTTCATCAACAAAAGTCGACGCTACAACCGTCGCACGGAGACCGTCGCTACCCTCGTCGTCTTCATCAACAAAAGCCGACGCTACAACCGTCGCACGGAGACCGTCGCTACCCTCGTCGTCTTCATCAACAAAAGCCGACGCCACAACCGTCGCACGGAGATCGGTGCTACCCCCACCATCTTCGAAAGCATTCTTCGACTCCGATCACGCCAAAGAAGCCCGGAGAAGAAGAGAAGTCCAGTCGATACGTAAACCGTCGAAGCACCGGAGAAGTAGCCCACGTCGTTCGAAGAAGAAGATCGAGTTGACGCCAAAGCTAAAGCCAACGCAAGAAGCCAAAGCAAAGCCCCAGTAAAGCCCGCGCCAAAGCAACGCAAGTGCCAAAGCCAAGCGACTACGCCGGCCACGAGCAAAAGCACCGCACGTTCTAGCCGATACGACGCGAAGTCCGGAAGAACGAAAGCATCGCAAGTCTCTCCCAGCTACGTCCAAGTGCAAGCGCCGAAGCAAAGCAAAAGCCAGAGCCACGCCGGAGCAAAGCCAAAGCCAAAAAGCCAAAGCCAAAGCCAACGCCAAAAGCTAGATCGACGCCGCGAACCGACGATCAAGGATGCCGAGGTCAAACAAGGAACGAGGAAGACGCGAAGACCGAGGAACGAAGCCGAAAACCCCCTAGCCGAGAAAGCACGAAGCACGGAAGGGACAAAGCAACGGTGGACATTCCTTAGCCTCTCCAAAACCCTCTCCCTGTAAAACCCCTGTCCTGGGCAGCCCCTTCAGCGCTCTCGCACGAACACCACGTGGAGACGCGGATCAAAGGGATCCCCCAGAAGATCTTTCCCACAATCCCCTGATCAAAACTCGCCGCAACCCGGACTCGCTACACCCGAGCAACCCGGGTCCCGGCCACAATTGTAATCTCGTTTTGTGCAATAAAGCCGACCCGTACCTTTTTTGCGCATACAGATTTCTGGCACGCCCGGTGGGACCTCTTCTCCTTTCATCCGTACGGTTGAAGAAGCTGCTTGAAGTTTGCAATGGCCGGAACGAACAACGATGCGTTTGCTCCAAGCCTCTCACCAATCGCCGAGTCTCCTCTACTCCGCCACGGTGATCCAGTAAATCCGGAGGGTGATGCTCCTCCAATGGTGCGCGTCTACACTCGGCGTACACGGACTCTTGCGGACATCTTCGTGCCAGAAGCTACTACCGAAGATGCTCGCCAAAGCGCCGACGAGGCCCTGGTGCATGAAGAAACGAGCCTCGATCCTGGAGCCCATGTCCAGAAGTTTGGGGAGGACCAGCCCCAACCCCGAACCAGTTCGGGTTCTCCAGCAGACGTTGCACCTCCTCTGCAGGGGGCAAACATCAATCATCAGCCAGAAGCAAGTCGGCGTAACTACATCTCAGATGATGACGGCGAGGATGCGAACATGCAACACCGAGGCGTTCTCCGTCACCACCCTCCGACCGCTCTTCAGCTCCAAGTCATGCAGATGAACGAGCACATGGCGCAGATTACTCGGCTAATGGAGGAGAAGGATCGTCACATCAACGCTCTGCTCCAGAAGCTAAGCGCAAAGGACGCTGCAGCAGTTAGCCAACCCGTCGCTTCTCCGGTAGCCGCTCCAGTTCCGTCTTCAACTCCCGCTCCTGCAGAAGTCGCTCCGACGATTCAAGCGGTTACTCCAGCGCTCTCCTCGGCTCCCGTCCCATTGGAAGTCGTCTACCCGGTGCCAGCCTCGGCGGCCACTCAACCTCCAGCAACGGCAACGATGAATGCTCAGCAAGTCCAAGCGTTGATAGCCGACATGATGCGTTCTCACGGCAGTGGCCTTCCTCCGATCACGGCGGCATACTCGAAGCCCTACACTACGAGGATCCAGCAGCTACGCTTCCCAGTCGGATTCCAGCCGCCAAAGTTTCAGCACTTCGACGGAAAGGGAAATCCGAGACAGCACGTTGCCCACTTCATCGAGACCTGCAATAATGCCGGCACATATGGCGACGAGATGGTGAAGCAATTCGTCCGCACCCTCAAAGGCAACGCGTTCGACTGGTACGTTGATCTTCCTGCAGGAACCATTGACAGCTGGGATCAGATGGAGAGGGAGTTCCTCAATCGCTTCTACAGCACCAGACGAACCGTCAGCATGATCGAGCTCACCGCCGTCAAGCAAAGGGAAGACGAGCCAGTGATCGACTACATCGACAGGTGGAGGAACCTCGCGCTGAATTCACGAGATCGCTTGTCTGAAGACTCGGCCATCGAGATGTGCACCCAAGGCATGCACTGGGGTCTGCTCTACATCCTCAAAGGTATCAAGCCTCGGTCTTTCGAAGAACTCGCAACTCGGGCTCATGACATGGAACTCAGCCTAGCAAACCGCGGGGACTCGAAGAACAAGGACTTCTTGAAGATAGAGAAGAAGGACAAGCCACCGGCAACGAAACCGAAACAAGTCAATGTTGCCGACGTCGCTTCGACCTCCAAACCGCTCAAGATCGTTGGCAAGCCGGATCAGAAGAAGGGAGTCGCCATACCACCGCCTCCGCCGCCAAGACAAAGGATGACTCTCGAGGAGCTCGAAGCAAAGGAGTACCCCTTCCCAGACTCGGAAGTCTCCTCCATGTTCGACCAACTGCTGCAAGAGAAGATGATAGAGCTACCTCCTTCGAAGAGGCCCGAGCAGATGCATCGTGTCGACGACCCTCTCTTCTGCAAATACCACCGGGTGGTAAGTCATCCCATCGAAAGGTGCTTCGTCTTCAAGGAAAGAATCATGGCGCTCGCTAAACAAG
Organism: Chamaelirium japonicum; assembly: GCA_947650365.1. Lineage (NCBI taxonomy): Eukaryota > Viridiplantae > Streptophyta > Magnoliopsida > Liliales > Melanthiaceae > Chamaelirium > Chamaelirium japonicum. The sequence continues at coordinate 113,781,410 of OX393550.1, forward strand.
GGAAGATAGAGATCGACTCCGGGGAGGTTGCTACGGCCAACATGACGTCCATCACCTTCGGCTCCTTCTCGCCGGTACTCGTTGCCGCTCGACGAAGCATGCCCAAATTGCGCCTCAATCGTCAAGCGTCAATCGCTAAGTCGACTTCCCAGCCGAAAATCTCGAAGCGACGTCAACGTACTCCTGCGTTCTCCGAGGAGGAAACACCGCTGCCCTGGGGGCAATCATCGCTCACGCCAGCACCTCTTCCAAGCAATGATACATCCCAACGAGCGCTCCAAAGGAGATACGAGCAAGGAGATCCGGAAGTCGGTCTGCTGGGCCAGCCTTCGGGGAAGTTCGACTATTACGTCCTCTACTCAAGGCCTCCTTCCGTTTCGATCAACGAAATCAAGCCCACCGGCTGGGAATCGGAAGACACGCCAGTAGAGCCTCGAGAAGAGCAAGTCCCTTCCAGCCAAGCTATGTCCCAACGCGCTCTTAGAGAAAGATACGAGCAGGGAGACCCAGAAGTCGGTCTGCTGGGCCAGCCATCAGGGAAGTTTGACTATTACGTCCTCTACTCAAGGCCTCCATCCGTTCCAATCGAAGAAATCAAGCCCACCGGCTGGGGATCGGAAGATGAGCAAGTAGAGCCTCCGGAAGAACAAGTGTCATCAAAGAAGCCAGTTGCTGCTGACGACCATCATCCTAGCGAAGGGGAATCCACCGACGAAGAAGCATGGGTCATGCTACCGCGGCGGCGAAAGCCTTGGCAAGAAAAGAAGCTCAAGCAAGACCGTGTGATGAGGGGATTCACCAAGCGGAAGACCTACAAGAAGAAAAGCAAGACTCCAGGAAGGAAGGCGTTCAAAGTACCGCCAGCGAGCCGAGACGATATCCTTCAGCAGAGTCTTCCAGAGCCGACAACTTTGCAAGAGTTCTTCCCGGATCACTTCTTCCCAGCGGACCAACACATCAAAGTGTCTTGTTGCATGGTCGAAGTCCATGAGGCGTCGGAAGGAAGGAACGGAAGCGAAACTTCTGGAGAAGGCGACTCCACAGACGAGGGAGGCGATTCCGACGAAAGGGGCACCGCCTCTCACGACGAAGCAATCTTGCACATGCCTCTCGTAGAGGCTTTGCATCTCCCGAAGAAGGCTCGCCTGGCAATGGCGGCGGCCTTGGCCGATCCAGATAGCTACAAGAGAAAAAGGAAGGATGACCAGAAGGGCAAAGCTGTAGCCTCGTGTGATGCAACGATAACCTTTTCAGACGAGGACCTGCAACTCGGGACGCAATTGCACAACCGGCCTCTTTACGTTTCGGGATACATCAAGGAGAAGCCAGTGAACCGAATCTTATTGGACTGTGGCTCCGCTGTCAACATCATGCCCATCCAGACGATGCGGCAACTCGGCATTACCGACGACCAGCTCTCACCAAGTCAGTTGGTCATTCAAGGCTTCAACCAAGGCGGACAGTCCACCGTTGGAATCATTCGTCTGAAGCTTTCCATCGGCCCGCTAGATACGACGGTCCTCTTCCACATCATCGACTGCCGGACATCATATCGTCTCCTGCTAGGAAGACCATGGCTGCACGAGAACGGCATCATAGTATCCACCTGGCATCAATGCCTCAAGTACTACGAAGAAGGCGTGGAGAGGTGCATAGTTGCGGACGACAAGCCATTCAACGAGGCCGAGGCACACCTGGCCGACGCTAAATTCTACCAAGCAAAGGGCCTGGTCGCGGAAGTTCTGCCGGCTAAAACCCCTCGAGCTCAAAAGATTGAAAAAGTAAATAAGGAAAAGACTCCTCTTCCCGGGAATCCAGTGCCATCTTCGGACGAGGCGAGACCCAAGGTCCAAGGAACGCCGAAACCTGGACAAAGGATGCGCATCAGCTTCGAGCCAAGAGCAATGCAACATACGCCGTTGCCAATCCAAACGGCGCCTGTCTTGCGTCTCGCGCCTCAGTGGCTCCGCAAATCCGAGCGATCGCCTTCTACTCCGACAAGGAAGCTGGCCCCAACGTTATCTCAGGCCAATGTCATCACTCTGCAAGAAATGACGGTGCCACTACCTAGTCTGACGCAAGCTCCGAACCCAAGTAGACCCGTCGAATCGGCAAACCTCGAGCAACTCGGATTCAAGCCAGAAGGGAGTTGGGGGCAAAATGCTGCCCAGTTGCTGTTCAGAGCTGGCTACAACGAGGAAAGCGCCATGGGCACACTTCCGCCAGCAGCAACTCCACATGGGATGACGAGAACTCAAGCTCGGCCATTTCAAAACGGAGAACAAATTCCCCCGAACCGCCGAGGCATCGGCTCCAGTCAAGCTCCATTGGTCATCAGAACCACAGCAAAGAAGACCTTCACCTCGAACTACATCGAGGCGAGGATGGTAGATGAAGCAGCTGAAGGATCGACAATCTCCGATGCACACTCCACCTACCTCAGCCATCCAAAAAGCAGGAGAAGACGACGACGGGCTCGATGCCAAGCCTTGTTCCGGAAGCAAACCAGAGGCGGTAAAGACTGGTCGAATCGAAAACGCACATCCGTCGTCGAGAGGCTCGGGCCAGTCAAACAATCAAAGAAGAAGTCGGCATTCAATCGTTTGGGGATGCCAATCGAGGACTTCGTTGCAATACCCACCCACCCACCCATGGCTGCCGTCAATCATATCTCCATTACGGCTCCCGACAACGGTGATACTTCTACTTCGGACGACGAATTGCAAGATGCCCCGTCGGTCCTCGCAGAAGGGGGGCAGTCCACCGTTGATGACTCAAAGAAAGGGGGCAGTCCAAGAAGACGACGACGACATACTTCTTCAGTGCCTAGGGCCAAATCCTTACTGTCTTGGGGGCAACCGTCTCTCATGCAAGCACTCCCTCTTCCAAACGAAACTACGTCCCGGCACCTGCTCAAAGCTAGAGACGAACAAAGAAGCCCCAAAGTCAACCTGCTAGGCCAACCATCGGGCAAAATTGACTATTATGTCCTCTACTCCAGGTCTCCTTCGATTCCAAATGAAGAAATCAAGCCAACCAGCTGGGGATCAGAAGATGAATCGGTACAGTCTCTAGAAGTGCAAGTCCTTCTGATCAAGGAAGAGCCTTCAGTCGCAACACCAGTTCTTCACCTTGGCGAGGAAGATCTTAACACATGGGCTATGGCACCTCGAAGGAGAAGGCCACGACGATCAAGCTACAGGATAGCACGCCTAGCTAACCATGAGAAAGATCGGGCGACAAGAAAACTCCTCAGAAGAAAGTCCTTCAAGGAAAAGAATGAAGCTCCAGGAAGAAAGACGTCCAAAGTACCACCAGCAAATCTGAAAAATCTCCTCCAGCAAAGCTCTCTAGAGCCAGTGACACTCCATAAGTTCTTTCCTATTTGCTTCCTTGAAGCTGGTCAAAACTTCAAGATCTCCTGCTGCATAATAGAAGTTCACCAAGTGCTCCGGAAAGACGATGAAGAAAGCAGCATTAACATCGAAAGCATGGGGAGAAGCATCGCCGCCAACGGCAAGCTGTTCAACAAGGCTAAAGCACACCTTGCTGATGCTAAGTTTTACGAGGCCAAAGACTTCGTTGCAGAAGCTCCTCCAGCAAAAGCTCCACAAGTCCAGGAAGTCAAAGTAGCTGCGAGGGACAAAAGCTCTCCACTTGCAAAACTAGTGACATCCTCCATCCAGACAGCGCACAAAGACAAAGAAGCGCCAGCATCAGGACGGAAAATTCACATCAACTTCAAATCAAGCTCGATGCGATGCATTCCGTTGCCTGCTCAAGTTGCTTCAGTCCTGCGGCTTGTACCTCAATGGCTTCGCAAACCAGGACGATCGCCTTCCCCTCCAGCAAAGGAACCAGCGTTATCATTCTTCGGGGCCAACTTCAGCACTTTGCAAGAGATGACACTACCGTTACGTGGTCTGTTGCACGTCTCGAGCTCAACCGAGTCTTCCGAGTGCACCAGCTCTGAGCAACTCGCAATCAAGTCAGAAAACACTCGGGGGCAAAACTCCACCAAGTCGATGTTCAAATCCAGCCGCAGCAAAGAAAGCATGGCGCACATGGGTTCACTACCCTCAGCTGTAATACCACATCGCCTGACAAAGACTCAAGCTTTTCTCTGCAAAAGCGGCGAACAAATCCTTCCAAATTGCCGGGGCATCGACGCCAGTCAAACTCTAGTCAAGAAGATCTTCACTTCCAACTATATTGAAGCGAAGAAGGCGGGCGATAGCTGCGAACCAGTGGCGACTTTGCCTACCAGTGGCAAGTCCCTCAAAAGGTACTTTGCCTAGGGCAAGGTTACCCCCCTTGCCCAAAAAAAAAAAAAAAAAAAAAAAAAAAAAAAAAAAAAAACGAACTACGTGCGACTTGATCCCTCTCAGTAGGGTACGTAGGCAACCTACAAAGGTTCAGTCCATACAAAAGAAACATCCCAAACGTCGTCCGAGAAGGCCAGCCCAGAGAAGAACAAGTGCAAATCCACAAGTCCAGTCAGCAAACCAAAAGATGACAAGAAAGTCACAGTCCTTGAGGCGTCAAAGCAGCTCGCCCTCCGCAGCTTACACGCGCTGCAACTCCAGAGGTAAAAAAAAAAAAAAAAAAAAAAAAAAAAAAAAAAAAAAAAACCGTCAGCTTCCGACGCGTCGTCAGCTATGCACGCTGCTTCGCAAGCTCTGCTCCAGACATCTTCTCGGTCGCTCGAGCTTTCCCCAAATGGAACTCCAGCTTCTAAAGCGACGCACGAGTAGCAAGTCGAAGTCCTTAAGGCGTCGAAGTGGCTCGCCCTCCGCAGCTTACACGCGCTGCAACTCCAGAGTCGCAACTAAGCCCAAGAAAGCGTCCTCCAGCGAAGACGGTCGTAAGCAATGAAGCTCGCCACCCTCCAAAGAAGGTGCGCATCTGCTCCGCAGAAAAAGAGTCGTTGCCTTGAAATCCACCGGGCTCATGCAAAAGCTCAGGCCCACCTGAAGGATGGAAACTGCCACTGAAGTCAAAAGCAGCAACCCGAAGAATGGCGGACGCATAAACAACAACCGCAGCCTTCGTGACCTCCACAACCAAAAGAACCACTGGAGCTGTCATCAAGGTCAAGATCGACAAGCAAAAGACAACCAAAGCAGTCTACTCCTTGTTGATGCTCGTGGCCTCGTCATCCTCTTCAGAACGCCCTTCTCGGTATCCTTCAAGCTGACATTGCTACCAGAAAGGTGCAACCTCGCTAGTAACTCTAAACCCGCGGTTGACCTCATCAATAATCTAGCCAGCCTTCGGAAGGTACTCAGGGGGACGAATCTTGCAAGGATATGAAAGCGCAAGACCGATCGAGAGGTAAAGTCAATTCCAAAAAAAAAAAAAAAAAAAAAAAAAAAAAAAAAAAAAAAAAGGAGCCACCTTCCTTGGCCTTCAACGCCTCCGACTCATCCTCGCACCAGGCGATCGCCACCACACTCGGCTTCGTCTTTTCGCCGTGCCGTCGTCATTATGCTCCCGCACCAAGAAGACGATAACACTCCGCTGAAGAATCTTTCGGCTCCAAGCCGCCGAAGAATGCTTCGCCGCCAGGACTCAAGCTCTGCGCACCTTCGCGAGCCGTCAAAGAATCCTTCGTCTTCAAGCCTCCAAAGGAGCCTTCGTCTCCAAGCCGACGGAAGCCTTCGTCTTCAAGCGCCGCGCACCTTCGCCGCCGCCATCGACGAAAGAGGCGACACTGGGAAGACGGAGCAAGTCTCGTGCAACCCCAGGCAGCACTCTTCCGCCGACGGTCTCCAAGCATCGAAGAAGCCTTCGTCTCCAAGCCGACGGAAGCCTTCGTCTTCAAGCGACGCGCACCATCGCCGCCGCCGTCGACGAAAGAGGCGACACCGGGAAGACGGAGCAGGTCTCGTGCAACCCCAGGCAGCACTCTTCCGCCGACGGTCTCCAAGCATCGAAGAAGCCTTCGTCTCCAAGCCGACGGAAGCCTTCGTCTTCAAGTGACGCGCACCATCGCCGCCACCGTCGACGAAAGAGGCGACACCGGGAAGACGAAGCAAGTCTCGTGCAACCCCAGGCAGCACTCTTCCGATGACGGTCTCCAAGCATCGAAGAAGCCTTCGTCTCCAAGCCGACGGAAGCCTTCGTCTTCAAGCGACGCGCACCATCGCCGCCGCCGTCGACGAAAGAGGCGACACCGGGAAGACGGAGCAAGTCTCGTGCAACCCCAGGCAGCACTCTTCCGACGACGGTCTCCAAGCTCCAGCTTTCCACAAAAAAAAAAAAAAAAAAAAAAAAAAAAAAAAAAGGATACAACCACCCTCCTGTCTGGTCCAAACCCACGCATGGGAGGGAGCCGCTCGTCACAAGCCAAAATGGGAGAAGGGGACCCACAGCCCCCCTCCTTCTCCGATTCAGTCGGAGGCCGTTTGACTCGGAGCGCGATCAAGCCGGAGACGCCATTGTTGCCACCGCGTCCCCTCTCCCCAATCAGTGCCCGACACAAAAAAAAAAAAAAAAAAAAAAAAAAAAAAAAAAAAAAAGAAGGAGAAGAGCAAAGTGGGGCGGGGCCTGCACCCCTTTCCCCAATGGTAAGCCAACAGCAAAGAGAAGGGGGGGACCCCAGCCGCTCCCTCCTTCATCTCCTATACGACCGGGGTCGGCGCCCGCGCCCGAGGCCACCGCTGCGCGCCGCCCGCCGCTGAAACCTGCGCCAAAGGCCACCGTTGCGCGCCGCCCGCCGCTGAAACCTGCGCCAAAGGCCACCGTTGCGCGCCGCCCGCCGCTGAAACCCGCGCCCGGCGACCGCACGTCGCTCGCCCGCGCCCGCGCCGGCGCGCCGCCCGCCGTTGGCCCCGCGCCCAGCCGCCGCCGCCCCGCTGCGCCCGTCCGACGGCGGACCCGCACAGCCCCGGCCGCCGCTGGCTCCGAACACCACCGCGCGCTGCCCGCTGCTGGCCCCGCGCCCGCTGCCGCCTCCGCCCGCGAGCCGTCTCCGTCTGCGCGCAGCACCGCGCCTCGCCCACCGTCGCCCGCGCTGCAGCCCCGCGCGCCTGCCGCAGCCGCTGCTGCTGCTGCTCCCGCATACCAGAACCAGAAGAAGGAGAAGAAAGAAAGAAAAGAAAAGAAAAGAAAGGAAAGAAAAGAAAAGGAAAGAAAGAAAGAAAAGAAAAGGAAAGAAAAAAAAAAAAGAAGAAGAAAAGAAAAGAAAAAAAAAGAAAAAAAAAAAAAAAAAAAAAAAAAGAAAGAAAAAGAAGGAAAAGGAAGGAAAGAAAAAGAAGGGTCCGCGAGCCACTGGCACCCGCACCGCAGCCCGCGCGCCGCTCGGCCATCGCCTGCCGCTGCTGCTGTTGCTGCCTCCACGAGCCACCGCCGCCGCGGCACCCCGGCCTTCGCGCGCGCCGTAGCTAGCCACCGTCGCTACTGCTGTACTCCGCGCACACAAAAAAAAAAAAAAAAAAAAAAGAAAGAAAGAAAAGGGGAGCTTCGCCTCGCTTGCAATGGCTCCACCTCCTCCTCATCGCGCCGAGGTGCGTCACCATCGCCAACACTCCGCCGGGGTGCATCGCCTTCATCTTCGCGCCTTCGTCATCCGCGCGCCGCCATGGGACTACGTCGAGACATGTTGCCTTCGTCTTCACGCTCCCGTCTCTCCTAAGTCGCCTTCGGACATCGTGCAACGGTCGCCATCGACAATCGGCCTCGTCATTGCGCTCCCACACCAAGGGAGGGGCGACAGTCCTCCGCCGAGATGCACCGTCGCCGTCATCGCACTCCAGTCGCCCTCGCACCAGTCTCGAACTCCGTGCAACGGCCACCTTCGACGTCCGTGCAATCTTTGAAGCAAAAGAGGTCCGCAACGAAGAAGATGATCGAAACCATAGCGAAGGTCTTCTCTACAAGCAAGAGCCACAGCCAACTGCTCGCACCGGCACCCAGCTCGGCGCGCCGCACGCCGCTGGCCTCGTGCCCAGCCGCCGCAGCCCTGGCCGACCCTGCCACTGCCACTGCAGCTCCCGTGGTCCAAAAAAAAAAAAAAAAAAAAAAAAAAGGATGAAAGAGGCGACACCGGGAAGGCGGAGCAAGTCGCGTGCAAACCCAGGCAGCTCTCTTCCGACAGCGGTCTCCAGAAGCCGGCAGAACCTTCGCAAAGAAGCACAACGGCGAATGAAGGGGGGTAGGGGTCCTTAAATAGACCTCCAACCCCGCCCACAAAAGGAATCAAGGACAAGCGCTCTACGATTCCTACGTGTCCAAACCCGACACGCTCCCACCGACGCACTCGTCCTTGAGGGGGCATTTGTAGACACACGAATTTCGTCGGACCCGAACCCGACTTACGTGTGCCGACGCGGATGCAAACCCGACACGCGGACCCAACTCGCTCGCGCCGACGCGGATGCAAACCCGACACGCGGACCCGACTCGCGCGCGCCGACACGTACTCGGACCCCGCCCCAAGAGGGGCCGGCCCCTACTAGGGTCCGAACCCTATAGGGCCGGCCCTAGTGGGGACCGAACCCCAAGGAGGGGCCGGCCGGCCCTGCAAGGAAAGGGGAGAAAAAGAAAGAAAAGAAAAAGGAAAGAAAAGAAAGGAAAGAAAAGAAAAAGGAAAGAAAAGAAAAGGAAAGAAAAGAAAGAAAAGGAAAAAATACCGCCATGCGCGGGGGGAGGTAGCGTATGACGTCTGCACACACGCGGATCTGCGCCGATCCCTCGATCCGACGCACAAGACGAAGCGCCCGATCGCCATCGATTTCGTGTGCGAAATCCAGCCATAATTGCACCCGCCAGAAAAGGAAAACAACTAAATGTTATTCCCCTCATCAATGGATGAATAAAATCCGGGTAATTATGGGAGAGATACAAAAGGGATTTAAAATTAAATGTTCCCATATCTCTCTCCCCACCTCTTTGCCTATAAATAGAGGGGGTGGGGGAATGAAAAAATGGTCGGAAAATTGAAGACAAAACGCCAGAGCTCTGCAGAAGAGGAGACGCTTCTTCATCGACCCAAGGCTTCACGAGGCACAGTCAAGCCTGTCCCGAGGGATCGGCTTACTGAAAGTCCTCATCAATGTGAAGGCCCTTGCACACGAAGATCATCCCTTCGACTCCGTGCACGAAGAAGAAAGCTCGGAGAAGAAGAACCCTTCGACTCCGAAGACGCCAGAAGCAAAGGCCGGAGAAGAAGAGGAGCGGCACTACCCCGTCGTCTCCAACAAGCTTCAACTCCGATCAAGCCCAAAAGCCCGGAGAAGAAGAGGAGTGGCACTACCCCGTCGTCTCCAACAAGCTTCGACTCCGATCAAGCCCAAAAGCCCGGAGAAGAAGAGGAGCGGCACTACCCCGTCGTCTCCAACAAGCTTCGACTCCGATCAAGCCCAAAAGCCCGGAGAAGAAGAGGAGCGGCACTACCCCGTCGTCTCCAACAAGCTTCGACTCCGATCAAGCCCAAAAGCCCGGAGAAGAAGAGGAGCGGCACTACCCCGTCGTCTCCAACAAGCTTCGACTCCGATCAAGCCCAAAAGCCCGGAGAAGAAGAGGAGCGGCACTACCCCGTCGTCTCCAACAAGCTTCGACTCCGATCAAGCCCAAAAGCCCGGAGAAGAAGAGGAGCGGCACTACCCCGTCGTCTCCAACAAGCTTCGACTCCGATCAAGCCCAAAAGCCCGGAGAAGAAGAGGAGCGGCACTACCCCGTCGTCTCCAACAAGGCTTCGACTCCGATCAAGCCCAAAAGCCCGGAGAAGAAGAGGAGCGGCACTACCCCGTCGGCTCCAACAAATCCTCGATCCCGATCAAGCCCCAAAGCCCGGAGGAGAGAAGCGAAGCGTCATCACCCCGTCGTCTTCGACTAACGCCTGCCCCATCCACGAAGAAGAAAGCCTGGAGCAGATCGTCTGAAGCGTCGCTACCCCGTCGTCTTCATCAACAAAAGTCGACGCTACAACCGTCGCACGGAGACCGTCGCTACCCTCGTCGTCTTCATCAACAAAAGCCGACGCTACAACCGTCGCACGGAGACCGTCGCTACCCTCGTCGTCTTCATCAACAAAAGCCGACGCCACAACCGTCGCACGGAGATCGGTGCTACCCCCACCATCTTCGAAAGCATTCTTCGACTCCGATCACGCCAAAGAAGCCCGGAGAAGAAGAGAAGTCCAGTCGATACGTAAACCGTCGAAGCACCGGAGAAGTAGCCCACGTCGTTCGAAGAAGAAGATCGAGTTGACGCCAAAGCTAAAGCCAACGCAAGAAGCCAAAGCAAAGCCCCAGTAAAGCCCGCGCCAAAGCAACGCAAGTGCCAAAGCCAAGCGACTACGCCGGCCACGAGCAAAAGCACCGCACGTTCTAGCCGATACGACGCGAAGTCCGGAAGAACGAAAGCATCGCAAGTCTCTCCCAGCTACGTCCAAGTGCAAGCGCCGAAGCAAAGCAAAAGCCAGAGCCACGCCGGAGCAAAGCCAAAGCCAAAAAGCCAAAGCCAAAGCCAACGCCAAAAGCTAGATCGACGCCGCGAACCGACGATCAAGGATGCCGAGGTCAAGCAAGGAACGAGGAAGACGCGAAGACCGAGGAACGAAGCCGAAAACCCCCTAGCCGAGAAAGCACGAAGCACGGAAGGGACAAAGCAACGGTGGACATTCCTTAGCCTCTCCAAAACCCTCTCCCTGTAAAACCCCTGTCCTGGGCAGCCCCTTCAGCGCTCTCGCACGAACACCACGTGGAGACGCGGATCAAAGGGATCCCCCAGAAGATCTTTCCCACAATCCCCTGATCAAAACTCGCCGCAACCCGGACTCGCTACACCCGAGCAACCCGGGTCCCGGCCACAATTGTAATCTCGTTTTGTGCAATAAAGCCGACCCGTACCTTTTTTGCGCATACAATGCGATGACGAACTTGGGTCTTGTCCTTATGGGGATGGATACCCAACACGTTGGTGTTCCATCACCCCGCCACCTCGCCCGATCCGACACCCTGTTCCCGCAAACCGACGGCCCAATCCCCACCCGTCGCCGATCGACCCCGATCATGGGTCGCATGTGCCGACGTCGTCGCCCATCACCGACCACCCGATTGTCAGTGCCCCATGACCCCGATCCGGCTCGATCCCCCTTGTCTCTTCACCGGTGCACCATCACTTTAAACGGCCGATCTCCGACACCGTCACCAGCGCAACAACGCCATGACCCAATCCGACCCCCAAAGCCTTTCTCTCTGTATATCTCTCTTGTGTATAACTGCCGGTCACCAACTCGGCAGGCCACCCATCCAAGAACCCAGAGCCTCTCTTCTCGGCTCTCTCTAACTCTCTACTTTTTCTCTCCTTAGCTCTCAACATCTCTCTTTCTAAAGAGTGTGTGCGATGAGTGTAAAGATGATGACCATGAGTCGCTTTATTAACCTGTGCCTCTCTCCTCACTCTCTCTCTCTGATTCTCTTTACTCTTAGCGAGTGGCATGCGAGGGTAGAGAGTGCGAGTTTGTTTGGGAGTAGTGTGCAGGTGAAGACGCAATGAACTACAGAATCAACTAACTTACTAACTGTTGACCGACCGACTGACTTATTAACTTATTTTATTATTATCTATTTATTTATTTAATTATATTACATCCATAATAACAATCACCTGTCAATGATAGTCGGACAACACAATGGTCGGCAAAGCTGCCTGTATTCCGACGATCATCGAAGGTGGTCGTCATAGCCATTTGAGTATTTCCACGAACTCATTGAATTATTATTATTAATCAGAATTTTATCTGCTGTAATTACTTCTGATGGTGATTATCCATTAATGACAATCGGACAAAGCAGTGGACGGCCGAGCCGCCAGCAGCATCCGACGATCATTAAGACTGGTCTCCATCCGAAGAAATAATGGTTTCGATTGAATATTGTAATATTCATTTTAGTATGTCTTTTATACTGGTCCTTTTCCAGTGCCTTTTTATTTTTATTTTTATACTGGTCCTTTTCCAGTGCCTTTCATTTTCTTTTATACTAGTCCTTTTCCAGTGTTTTTCCAGTTCCTTTTATATTGGTTCAGTTAAGCATTGAAAATGGATGAGTGATATCGGGTATGAGACTATATGGGGAGCCCTAAGGTGACAAGCCCCTCCCTTTCTATAGACCTTCCTTTAGATCTCTCTCTCTTTCTCTCGGTAATCGCATAAACAAACAGAATTGTGAACTGTTAGATGAGACTTGGTGTTGCCCCTCAAATGAATTGGAAGCCATCCTACACATCAAAACTATTTACACGGTACGGGAGATCACTACTCCGGCCAAGGTAAGTCCACATACTAGATGATACTAATTTGATACCACCAAACTAAACAAATTGTAGTTTAACGGTGAATATAGCATCCATGAAATTGAATTATATTTTATTGAAACATCTTGTAAGTTCCACTTGACTATACTTATTTGGCACCACCAACTAAACAAATTGTAGTGTAACGGTGAATATAGCATCCATGAAATTGAATTATATTTTTATTGAAGTATCTTAAATCATTTGTTTGGGTATATGTTATTAATTGTGAAGAGTGAAAACTGTATGGTTTGATGAAAGTATCTGGCCTCGGTTGAGGTGAAATTCTAGGAAAGTGTGACTACCCACTGATTGGGTAGGGGTCCCGTGTACATGATATGGGACCGTGAACCCCCGCTCATGTATAATCCGAATAAAGTAGGTAGGGCAATGGGGTTAGGCATGCGATAAAGTCAAGGCCTAGTCGTCTACCTCTGGTGGGCATGCGGTAAAGCCAAGGCCTAGTAGTCCACTCCTGGGTAATGACCCCGAAAAGGAAATCCTCAATTGAGTTTACTGGCGGTGTGCCAGGGTTTTCAGTTGTCAGATCTGGTAGAAAACCGACAGGTTCACAAGTCAGTTCAATCAGATGATATGCTTATGTTCCTTGTGATTGCTATTGGTATGCCAGGGTTTTCAGTTGTCGGATCTGGTAGAAAACCGACAGATTTGCAGATCATTTAATCATATAAAATTCATATGTTCTTTGTAATTGTTATTTCTCTGCAAGCCTGTTAAGTTATTTTATATTACATGCTTTATTAATTAATTCAAATATCTTGGTCGATATTATTCAAGATATATATTTAACGTTGCTAAGATTTGTTTAGTATGGTGGTAGTTGTCGGCTTACAAAACCATTTTGGTTTCTAAGGCATTTTTATCCTTGTGAAAATGCCTTAGGTTGCAAAGGAGGATCTGGTGCCCAGAGGAGATATTCGGAGTAGAGAGTCATGCACGAAGATGAATCAACAAGAATGTTATATTCATTGATGTAAATAAGGAACATGTATAAATATTATGATATTTGAATATTCTTATTATTGTGGCATGGATAGAAGAGGGTCTTGCTCTGAACTGCTGCTTACTCTGTTTTTCTTAATATTACAAAAGAAAAGTATATTACCTTATTAACAACCCGTGCTTTGGGCAGCCCAGAAAAATAAGAAAATTTTTTGGGGTGTCCTTGGTGCGGGGTGTTACATTCTGGGCCTCCTTGCTGGGCCCTTATTGGGCCGTTGTTCGGGCCCAATAAGGGGGAGGGCTTGATCTGCGAGCCCCGTAGAGTGGGCCCATGAACCCGGGCGGGCTTATCCACTTGGGCCGTTGCGCGGGCCCATGCTGCTCTGATCCGGTTCGGTACAATTTTTGCACCCACAGAGGGGACTTTAGTTCGGGATCATATGCTGAAATTGTTTGGCTATGTGAATAAACTTGGTTCCTTCGATGTCATCTTGGATACAGAGATCTAGACCGACATTTTTCTTGCGTCTCTGTTAGGAACGTTTGAGGTCTTCGTTATTAAATTTAACCTTAACCGGTTGGAGATGACTAACGCAGAGCTCCTAGCGGCACTCCAGGTGGCAGAGAACGGGATAAAGGCAGGAGCCCAATCCCTGAACCTAGAGCGGAAGTCTTCTCTGACAGTCAAAGGCAAGTTTCATAAAAGAAAGTCTAAGAAGCCCGTGAAGATGGGCCAGGTGCAGTTGCAGGTTCCTAAGCATGATGGTCCGGCGAAGTCCAAAGGAAAATATTTCCGATGCAGCAAGAAGGGAACTGGAAGGGTGACTGTCACGCGGCTCCCAAGAAGGCTGAGACAGGTATATCTCAAATCCACATAGTGGAATCCTTTGTAGCATCCAGTTGTTCTCCAGTCTCATGGATTGTTGATTCTGGTTTCACTAACCATGCTTGCAATAGTTCCACTAACCATGCTTGCAATAATTTGTAAGGGTTCAAGGAGACAAGAAAACTGGGTGATAGGAAGATCATCCTGAGCATGGGAATTGAGGCCGTGGCAGAGGCTGAAGCAGTTAGAGATATCGTCTTGCAGTTTTTTGATGGAAGAAGTTTATTACTTAGAGACATACCTTATGTATCGTCCTTAAGATGAAACTTAATTTCTATTTCTTTATTGAATAATAAAGGTTTTTCAGTTTTATTTGGTGCTTCTGGTGTGTCAATTAAATTGAATGGTTCATTTGTTTGTAAGGGAAAGACACATAATGGTCTCTATGTAATTAACTCCAATCATAAGCAGGATAGCATAACTGAAGCTTGTATGGTTAATTCATCTAAAAGAAAAAATCTCTCAGATAATCCAACACTCCTTTGGCATCTAAGGCTTGGACACATAGCCGCAGACAGGATTCACAGGTTGATTAAGGTAGGACTTTTAAGTCCAGATATTTCAGAGAGCCTACCAACGTGTGAGTCTTACTTGGAAGGAAAGATGACTAAAAGAACTTTTTGAGCCAAAGGTAGCAGATCTCATAAGGTATTGAAGTTGGTACATATTGATGTATATGGGCCCATAAGTGTCCGTGCCATAGGAGGCTTCGAGTATTTCATCACCTTCATGGATGATCACTCATGGTTTGGATATATATACCTAATGCGGTGAAAGTCTGAATCCTTTGATAAGTTCAAGGAGTTCAGAACTGAAGCAGAAAAGTAGACGGGTAAGAGTATCAAGTCTCTTCGATCGGATCGAGGAGGCGAATACCTATCGAATGAATTTATTGGGTACCTGCGTGAGCATGGGATTGTATCCCAATTGACTGTACCAATGACACTATAACAAAATGGTGTATCTGAGAGGAGAAACCGAACTTTGTTAGACATGGTTTGGACTATGATGAGTTATACAATATTGCCACCTAGTTTTTGAGGATATGCCCTAGAGACGGCAACATATATCTTGAACTTTATTCTATCAAAGTCAGTACCTCTAACTCTTTGGGAGCTGTGGTTGAAGCGAAAGTCAAGCCTGCAACACTTTAGGATTTGGGGTTGTCCAGCACATGTGCGGAAGGACAAGCGAGATAAGATGGAGTCAAAGACTAAGGTATGTCTATTCGTTGGGTATCCAAAATGGACAAAGGGTGGTTTATTTTATGATTATGAGGATAGAAAGGTTATCATCTCGACGAACGCCGTATTCCTGAAGTATGATTATTTAATAGACCATAAGCCCACCAGTAAAGTAGTTCTTGAAGAATTGCTTGGTAGGAATATACAGACAGAAAACATAGTGGGAGCCGATACCACTAAGATAAACGATATTGTAGAATCGACTCCTACTGAACCACCACAGGCTCATCGCAGTAAGAGGACCACAAGAGCTCCTGATAGATACATTGGAGAAGCCTTCTTGGTAGATCCAGAGTTTCAGGAGGATGATCCTCTGAACTATGATGAAGCGATGGTATCCTCTGACCATGAAGTATGGCAGAAAGCCATAGAGGCAGAACTGACATTGATATCCCAAAACTCGGTCTGGACACTTGTAACACCACCTCACAATATAAAACCTGTTAGGTGTAAGTGGGTGTACAAAAGAAAAAGAGGTCCGAATGGTACCGTTGAGACTTAACAAGCTAGACTAGTCGCTAAGGGTTATACCCAGCGAGAAGGGATCGACTATGACAAAACCTTTTTGCCAGTGGCTATGCTTAAGTTTATCCGGATCCTCTTGTCCATTGCATCCCATTATGATTGGGAGATCTGGCAAATGAACGTCAAGACCGTATTCCTCAACGGAGATTTGGAAAAAAATATCTACATGTCTCAGTCTCCAGGCTTTGTCGCAAAAGGTCAGAAAAGTCTGGTGTGCAAGTTGCAAAGGTCCATTTATGGACTGAAGCAAGCATCCAAAAGTTGAAATATGTGTTTTGATCAGGCTATCCAGTCTTATGGATTTGAACAGAACGTGGATGAACCATGTGTTTATAAGAGGAGCGACAAGACTACAGTAATTTTTCTAGTACTTTATGTAGACGATATCCTGCTCATTGAAAACGATGTTCGAACGTTGTCTACAGTGAATGTGTGGTTATTGTGGGGGAAATCTTCGTGCCGACCCGAAGACTTCGCCGCACCAGTCAATTGAGGTTCGAGTCGAAGATCGTTGTTCGATCTGCTGATTGGAGTTGCCGTTCTCAATATACAAACAGAGAGAGAGGCAATCAGAGAGTTGACACGAGAGGTGATCTCAGAGTTCAGCCGAAGCCTACGTCTCCGTGCTGTAGGGAGCAACCCAAATTCACTAACTCTTTTCTCGCCTACGTCTCCGTGCTGTAGGGAGCAACCCGAATTCACTAACTCTTTTCTCGAAGTGATCTCGACAGACCGAGTATCACTGAAACTTCTCTAATCTCTTCAAAGACAAGAAGAAGATCAAGAAGGGATGAAGGATGTGAAGCTAGAAAATTCCAGAGCTCTGGTTTCTGAAATCAGATCTCAGAACTCAAAATCAGATCCATTTACATTCGAAGGGTCTGCTATTTATAGAATTCTCAAAGAGGAGTTCCGGGGTAAATGGTAGTTTCTGATCGTTTCTGGAAGTTTCTCCAGACAGGGCTGGTGGGTCCCACTGCTGTCTTCTGGGGATTTCATAGACAGGGCCGGTGGGTCCCGTAGTAGTCTTTGTGGGCCCACCGGGCAGGGCCGGTGGGTTCCGTAGTAGTCTTCGTGGGCCCACCAGGCAGGGTCGGTGGGTTCCGCGGTAGTCTTCGTGGGTTCACCAGGTAGGGCCGGTGGGTTCCGCGGTTGGTAGATTTCTGCCAAAATTTGCACCCACAGTTACCCCCTCCAAGTTAGCTAGAGGCCGGCCTGGCTGGCTTGGATCTGGTGCAAAAAGTAGCAACTTCCTGCTCGTGAGTATAGAAGAGAAAAGAAGAAACTCGTGAGTAGTGATTTTGATGGAACGATCGATCAATTTTGACCGATCGGTCAAAGTTGACCGATCGGTTGAATTTGACTGATCGGTCAAAGTTGACCGATCGGTCGAATTCAACCGGTCGATTTGGAGGTGATCGATCAAAAAATACAGTTTTTTGACCGATCACGTAGGAATTCGACCGATCGGTTGAACTTGACCGATCGGTCAATTTTGATCGATCGGTTAATTTCAACCGGTCGAGGTTGACGGGATCGGGCAAAAGGCAAAATTTTTGCCCGATTCAGTAGAAATCGACCGATCGGTTGAATTTGACCGATCGGTCAAGTTTGACCGATCGGTTAAATTCAACCGGTCGAGGTTGACGGGATCGGGCAAAAGGCCAAGTTTTTTGCCCGATTCAGTAGAAAATCGACCGATTGGTTGAATTTGATCGATCAGTCAAGTTTGACTAATCGGTTAAATTCAACCGGTCGAGGTTGACGAGATCGGGCAAAAGGCCAAGTTTTTTGCCCGATTCAGTAGAAAATCGATCGATCGGTTGAATTTGACCGATCGGTTAAATTCAACCGGCCGAGGTTGACGGGATCGGGCAAAAGGCCAAGTTTTTTGCCCGATTCAGTAAAAAATCGACCGATCGATTGAATTTGATCGATTGGTCAAGTTTGACCGATCGGTTAAATTCAACTGGTCGAGGTTGACGGGATCGGGCAAAAGGCTAAGTTTTTTGCCCGATTCAGTAGAAAATCGACCTATCGGTTGAATTTGACCGATCGGTCAAGTTTGACCGATCGGTTAATTCAATCGGTCGAGGTTGACGGGATCGGGCAAAAGGCCAAGTTTTTTGCCCGATTAGTAGAAAATCGATCGATCGATTGAATTTGACCGATCGGTCAAGTTTGACCAATCGGTTAAATTCAACCGGTCGAGGTTGACGGGATCAGGCAAAAGGCCAAGTTTTTTGCCCGATTCAGTAGAAAATCGACCGATCGGTTGAATTTAATCGATCGGTCAAGTTTGACCGATCGGTTAAATTCAACCGGTCGAGGTTGACGGGATCGGGCAAAAGGCCAAGTTTTTTGCTCGATTCAGTAGGAAATCTACCGATCGGTTGAACTTGTCCGATCGATCAAGTTTGACCGATCGATAAAATCGAACCTGTCGAGTTGATACGGTAGAAGAGCCTATTTTCTGCACGATTCTTTGGTAAATTACCCGATCGTCTACCTGTCGAAAGGGTAAAGTCTTCGAGCGGTAATTTGAAGTAGATTCTTCAGTTTGAATTAGTGGTCCATCTGGATCGGTGAGTCTTCTGAACTGGCGGTTCGGTTGGACCCGTGGTTCGCTTGGACCGGCGGTTCGCTTGGACCGGCGGTTCGACGCTTCGTCTGGTTCCGACGGTTCGCCTGGTTTTGCGCTTGCTACGGATTGATGCCACGTGTTCTTTCAAAAACATGGGATTTGATCTGGTGACGACACGTGTCTTCTCAATTTGCGCGCTAATTTCCTCTGGGTATATAAGCCTCTCTGGGTTTCATTTTTGCCTCGTGCTTCCAGAATTTTTCAAACTCCAGGACTCTTTGCTCCCGATCTTCTGTTCGCAATCTCCCGATCAACTTTGAAATGGCATCATCCGGCAGCTCGAAGAAGATGAACATCGTGCCTTCGAAGAGGAAGGGAAAGGAGAGGGCTCCGCAATCGCCCGTGCAGAAAGGCCGGGGCAAGGGCAAGGCTGAGCTTGGCATTCTGGGCAAGAGGCATCAGGGAGTGGGATTTGCCTCTGCACCATCAAGGCCAGAGCATATCCTCAAGGCGAGCTTCGTTCTGGCGCCCCTGATGTCGCTGACGGAGGAGCCTGCCTACGAGTACAACGTCGGTGGGAAGTTTACAGACGTGAAGAGGGCAAAGTGGCAGACACTGCTGGCTTGCTTTACAGAGGGGAAGGTCCATCCATCTCTTCCTGGAGTTCAGTCCACCTTCGGCATTGACAAGTGAACGGTCTTCACAAATTTCGCCAGCAAGGAGCAAGTAATGGGGATTGTGGTCACCATAGGCCAGCTGAATTGTGGACTGCGCCTCCCACTGCTACCCTTCGCCGCGAGGTTGCTGAATACCTCAGGCCTTTGTTCCGGGTAGATTTTAGGAAACGCGTGGAGGATCATCTACGCCTTCTGCCACGTAGAATCCGACTTTCAAGATGAGCTGAAGGCTTGCTACTCCAGCATTCCTGAGGGCGAGGAAGAAAGAATAGAGTTGGGCTATTTCTTCTATCACTATGAGTGGGCTTCAAGGAAGGATAGCCCATTCTTCAACTTGACAGGTGTCTCTGCCCTGCGCCCGATCGTTGATACTGTCGCCTCCGACAAACTCTACACCGATTGGCCGATCTCGATTTTCGGTGCATAGACTCCGCTTTCGGTGCCTGAGACCCCTAGGAATCAGGTACACAAAGAGGTCAAAATGTACTGCACGGGAGGAACTTTTACTTGGACGTCTGATCGAGTTGGGGCCTTGGATAATCTGTTTTTGGAGCTGTCGTGTGGCATACGTTCGTGGAAGCAGTTTTCGAACTGCCCCGTTCGTCATGGCAACGCCAACCTCCTTCACCGACTGCAGGCCCGGTACGAAGACAACGAAGTTTTGTACTCTGATTATGAGGAGGATCCTCAATCAGGCAAGATTATCAGAAGAATCCGGGCTGAGAAGAAGGCGTATGGAGCGAGGCGCTGCCTACCCACCGAGGAGAAGTTAGTGATGACCCGTAGGGGTCAGGTGAAAAAGAGGAGGGTCCTCGTTGTGGAGGAGAAGAAGAAAGAAGAGGGGGAAAAGGGAGATAAAGAAGAAGAAGAAGGTGGAGAAGAAGAAGGTGGAGATAAAGATGAAGATGAAGATGGAAATGACGACAACGGGGAGGACGGCGATGGTGATGGAGACGATGATGGTGATGATGATGAAGGGGGTGGCGAGGAAGAAATTACTCCCACCCCCACTGATGGTGGTACAGAAGGGGGTGATGAAGATTCACAACCCATCCCCATCGATGAGGCAAAGGCCCGTCGTATGGAGGATGTGATGGATATCGTGGGCGATGGTTAGAAGACACAGCCCACGCACCATTTCGAGAAGCTGAAGCGCCCAACGCACATCAGAATCAAGTCCTCGGGGAGTGATGGGGTTGCTAGCAACCCCACGCCCCTCGACCAAATACCTCCGAGTTCCCTTCGCATCGAGGGGGATACCACTAGCGAGGGCTTGGAGGTTGAACAGCCTACTCCAGCCTCTCGTCGATCGGCTACACAGGTGGCCGAGGAGACGGCCGCACTGATGGCCAGGCTCGAGCAGCATGGCGGACAACAAGAGGAAAGGGAGATCACTCCTCCTCGAGGCGTTCCTTCTCTAATTCACATAGAGGGAGGAAGCTGCGTGGATGCTGAGACTCCCCAACCTCCGTCAGAGGCAACCCCCCTCAAGGAGAGGTCGGCCCCGGGGGTAAGAGCTCCGAACGGGGAAAGGGTAAAGCCCCTCGAGTTGATTCCACGGGTATTCTCTTTCTGCTAACTTCTCTTCTTGATTGCATTGCCTTTGATGTTTGAAGATATTCTAACTCTTTGAACTTCTGCCCGGATCACAGATACTCCTGTTGGCAAGGCTCTGCTCAAGGATTTGGGTGAGGTTGATATCAACCACCCAACGAGTGTAATCCGGAAGCTCTGCAACCTTCCGGATGCTACTCTGGAAGAAGCCTATGACAGGCTCGAAGTGGTGGTATGTGCATCAACTCGACTTCATTCTTGAGTTGTATCTTCACAAATATTTCTAACACTTCTCATTTACTTGCAGAACTCAGCGGTCTTGAAGTTCGCTAGCAAGCTCTTCAAGAAGGTTGTGGGTGCAAATTTTGGCAAGAAGTCTACAAACAGCGGGACCCACCGGCCCTGCCTGGTGGGCCCACAAAGACAAACAGCGGGACCCACCGGCCCTGCCTGGTGGGCCCACGAAGACTAACAGCGGGACCCACCGGCCCTGTCTGGTGGGCCCACGAAGACTACAGCAGGACCCATCGGCCCTGCCTGGTGGGCCCACGAAGACTACAGTGGGACCCACCGGCCCTGCCTGGTGGGCCTACAAAAACTATCGCGGGACCCACCGGTCCTGCCTAGTGGGCCCAATAGCCTGTGGAATCCCCCAGAAGACGGTAGCAGGGTCCACCAGCTTTACCTGGAGGATCCCCAGATGCTGCAGCAGAAACCGCCATTTACCGCCAGAGAATCCTATAAATAGCAGAGCCTTCGAATGTAAATGGATCCCCTGAAATTTCTGATTTCCACTCTGAGATCTGGTTTTCAGAATCCAGAGCTCTGGAATTTCTCAGCTTCCCATCTTCCACCTCTCTTTGATCTTCTTCTCTCCTTCGAAGAGATCAGAGTCTTTTTAGTGATACTCGGCCTGTCGAGATCACTTCGATATAAGTGTTAGTGAATTCGGGTTGCTCCCTATAGCACGGAGACGTAGGCTTTGGCTGAACTCCGAGATCACATCTCTCGTGTCAAATCTCTGATTGCATCTCTCTCTCTATTTGCATATCAAAAGCAACGACTTCAATCAGCAGATCGAGCAACGATCTCTTTGACTCGTAACTTCGATTGACTGGTGAGGCGAAGTCTTCGGGTCGGCACGAAGATTTTCCCCCACAGTTTGGCACCGTCTGTGGGATCCGAAAGAAAAGTCCAGCTCTCTCCACTACTATTAGATCGGTTGAACATACAACCGATCTTCATAGTCAAACTTCCTCGCCTCCTCGGTTGATCAAACAACTGATCGGGCGTCGGCACTCTAGTTGCACCCTTCGCTCTCTAAATGGCGAGAACAAAGCACCAGGGTCAACCAGAAGGAAGTAACACTCAACAATAACCTCGTCCTGAGACTCGTTCAATGAGTCAAAGGCTCAACTTCGGGCAGCCCCTTGCTGTCCCCGAGATGGGGGTTCGTTCAGGGAGTGGGAGATCTGTCGATCGACCGATCGCCCATCCCGCACGACAGTCAATTGGGCAAACTGCTCCCGCTCCTGCTGAAGACCCTCCATCGACCTACCAAATCTCTACGGTCGACTTCCAACTGCTCCAATTAGCGAAGCAAAACGCCACCCTCACCGCTGAGAGGGATGCTCTTAAGAAAGCAGCTTCCGAGGCTGGGATCGCTCTTCCTATCCCCTCTACAAGTGAGAGGGTCAATCTTCCTCGACATTCAATCCACTCCGAGCAACGGAGGTCAATGGGCACTGCTGCCCTCGAGAGGATTCAATGCGACCCAACTCCCTTTGCTGCCCCCTGGAAGCAGAGTGTTTGGGACTGCCTCGACGACGAATCCTCCCAATCATCTTCTGGTCGCAACTGCGATAGGAAGGCGCCTTCGAAGCCCGATATACCAAGGAGACACCAGATGAAAGGCGCTCCTTCCAAGAGTAGAGTCTCCCCTTCCATTCCACTCCAACGCGGACTCGGATCGGACCTTCGCCACCGACTCCAACCTGCTGATATTCAGAGGCCTGAACAAGACCTCTCGATTCTACCTCTCAATCTATATCCAGCTCGGGGACATGGTCGTAGAGATGGGTACTCCTCTGCCGGGCCTGTCCACTGGAGTCTATTCGAATCGACATTTCCAAGGGGATGGAGAACTCCTATCCTCCCCAAATTCAATTGCATCAGAGGAGATCCGACTCTCCATATACTTGCCTTCAAGTAAGCCTTGACACCGCACGAAGAAGAAAACAACGTGCTTTGTCGCACTTTTGCCGGAAGTCTCGATGAGCCGTCACTCGACTGGTATCACAATCTCCGAGCTGGGTCCATCACCCAGTTCGGTGTTTTGGCTAACCTCTTTGTGCAGCACTATCAACTCAATCTAAAGCCAGAGAAAAAGCTCGACTCCCTCTATCGGCTAAAGATGGGTGCTGACGAGACTCTCCGAAACTTCACGAGGAGATTTCGCAACGAGCATGCTGCTCTCTCTGGAAGACATCTGGATGATGAAGCCATCATGTTGGCTTTCCAGAACGCCCTCCGCTTTGATCTATACATCTACAACGACTTTATCCGCAATCCCCCTCCTTCTCTGGGTGCTATGTTCGATCAAATCCAGAGAGAGATTGAGGTGGAAGATGATCAAGTCGCTCGAAAAGGGCGAGAAACGAAGCGAAGACCACGGAAAGAGAAGCCCCCAAATATGCTGCCAGAGCCCACAATGCTGAGGCAGCAGCCCCTCCAGCCAATAAGCGATCAAAGAATGACGGACGTCGATCTCCAACGAAGACCACTTTCACCGAGTGGAATTTACCAATCGAGCAGATACTTGACCGCATTCAACACGAGGAGTTCATTCGAAGGCCCAATCCTCTTCAGCCAAACTCAAAATTTACGGCTGATAAAACAGTGTATTGCGACTTCCACCGAAGTCATGGCCATTCTACCGATCGGTGCTATCGGCTGAAATTCCATCTTGAAGACTTATTGCGAGAAGGCCATCTTCAAGAGTTCGTCAAAGGTGAACAAGATCAACGTCGAGCCTCTGCAAAGGGAAAAGAAGCATGCTGGATCCATCAGATCTCCTCCAACCGGCAACCTATCTCTGTGAATGCCAATGTCTTTGGTATTCATGGAACATTGCACAACCAAACCTTGACCGGGAAGGAAGTGGATCGGCAAGTTCGACGCATCTTCCATGTTCGTTCTGCTGCAAACAAGGAGGATACATGGATTGAGAAGCCTATCGAAGGTTTGGTTTGGCCATCTATTGTTTTCAATGACGCCGATCTTCAAGGAGTTCATACTCCCCATCGAGACCCCCTGGTCTTGAAACTCCTCATCGACGGAAGCACCGTCAATCGAATCCTCATCGACACCGGGAGCTCCATCGATATTATGTTCTCAGATTGTTTCAAACGTCTGGGACATAGATACTCAAGCCTCGACGTCGTTCCGACTGTGATCACTGGCTTCAACGGCGAACAAAGCATCACGGTGGGCGAATCGAGATTCACTCTCGATCTCAGCCGAGAGACTCGAGTCTCGGTGAGGTTTGCAATTGTCGAAGGAGTATCCAGCTACAACGCCATTCTCGGTCGACCATTCCTCCACCAGATCAATGCCATCTCCTCTTCTTACCACCAACTACTCAAGTTTGCAACGGGAGAAGGCATTGTCTGTCTTCGAGGCGATCAGCAAGCTGGAAGGTCTTGTGAAGCCGCTGCTGCAAAAACTGATCGTAAGATCAATATTGCTCCTCCAAAGCGGCCGCGAGACGAAGCTGGTCCTTCCAAATAGCAATCAAAGGAGATTTCGCTGACCGAACCCCCACCAATCGAATGGGAAGCATCACCTTCAATTGAAGAAATCATCCCAATCAACATCGGCTGCGGAGATCTCCATCGACAAACTTTCATTGGTACCAGTGTTAGCGACGCAGAAGCGCGAGACATGGTATCTATCCTCCAGTCCAATATCGATGTCTTTGCTTGGTGCTTTGAAGACATGCCTGGGATCAATCCAGATGATGCTTGTCACCGACTCGCGATCAAGGAAGAGGTGAAGCCTGTCAAGCAAAAGCCACGCACCATCCGACCAGAGCTACAAATTGCCGTTCAAGAAGAGATCACCAAGCTACTCGCAGCAGGCTTCATCCATGAAGTAGGTTATCCTACTTGGATCTCTAACATAGTTGCTGTTCCAAAGAAGAATGGGAAGGTCAGAGTCTGCATCGACTTCACCAATCTCAACAGAGCTTGTCCCAAAGATCCATTCCCCATGCCAAGGATAGATAGACTCGTCGATGCCACTGCTGGCCACGAGCTATTGTCTTTTATGGATGGATACTCTGGGTACAATCAAATTCCTCTTCACGCAGATGATCAAGAGAAGACATGTTTTGTGACTAGCCGAGGTCTCTACTGCTACAATGTAATGCCATTCGGCCTCAAAAATGCCGGTTCCACTTATTAAAGGTTAGTCACGAAGATGTTCGAAGATCAGATCGGTCGCAACGTTGAAGTATACATCGATGATCTCCTTACCAAGAGCTTCAGTAGAGGAAAGCATCTATCCGATCTGGCAGAAACCTTTCAAGTTCTCCGGAAGTACCGTATGAAGCTCAATCCAGCCAAGTGTGCTTTCAGAGTTCAATCGGGCAAATTCCTGGGTCATCTTGTGACCAGGAGGGGCATTGAAGCCAACCCCGATCAAATTCGAGCTATCCTCGATATGTCATCACCTACCAATCGAAAGGAAGTACAACGTCTCACTGGAAGACTCGATGCCCTCAATAGATTCATCTCAAAGTCTTCCGACAAATGTAAGCCTCTCTTTGACAAACTACGAAAGGCGGATACTTCAGGGTGGAGTTCAACTTGCGAAGAAGCTTTTCAGAGCATCAAGAAATATCTGGTGCAAACTCCCATCCTGACGGCTCCTCTTCCCAAAGAAGACTTGTGGCTCTATCTCGCTGTAACCGATCAAGCAATCAGTGCAGTCCTTGTTAGTAGAAGAGAAGGCATCGAACATCCAGTTTATTACATCAGTCATACTCTTCTTCCGGCTGAGACTCGCTACTCCAAAACTGAGAAGGTCATCCTGGCCTTGCTCACTGCATCACGTTGTCTCCAACCCTACTTCGTCTCTCATCAGATCACAGTCATTTCAGAACACCCACTCAAAGATATTGTTGACAAAGCTGGTCGAGCTGGTCGTATGACCAAATGGGTGATCGAAATGAGCTCTCTAGGAATTCAATTCGAATCTCATACTTCCATCAAAGGTCAAGCTATTGCTGATTTTCTAGCTGACTTTCCGGTTGAAGACCCCATCACTTGGGAAGAAGATGTCGACATGCGCTTAGAAGATGAGAATAATCCTCCGATCAATCTTGCAACAAAAATTGATCCAAGTCTCGAGGCTATTGCTGCAACTCCTCCATGGAAGCTTTACACTGATGGAGCTTCAAGTGCGATCGGTTCGGGAACTGGGATAGTCCTGGTATCCCCTGAACTTGATCATCTCCAGAAGGCCACTCTCCTCGGATTCAATGCCACCAACTACGAAGCCGAATACGAAGCACTCATTTCCGGACTCGAAATGGCTGAATCCCTGGGGGTAGATCGAATCATCGTCTACAGTGATTCCCAGTTGATCATAAGGTAAATCAATAGAGAATATACAGCTCGAGAAGAAAGAATGCAACTCTATTTGGCTTTAGTACGACGTCTTCTACAATGTTTTACTTATGCTGAATTCATTCAAATCCCAAGAGCAGAGAACCAAGAAGCAGATGCCTTAGCCAATGCTGCCTCAGTTCTTGGAGACTCACTCGGAGGAAGGCAAATACAGATCGATTATCAAGAAGTGCCCAAGACCATCCCCGATCAATAGATCCTTGCAACTACCAAGAGATCTGGGGGTGGAGATCAATTAATGTTGAACCTTACTACTGCAAATGGATTTGAAGATTGGAGACAGTCAATTTTTGACTTCTTCAAATATGGCAAAGTACCATAAAAACCCAATCAAGCCCGAAGACTTCAAAGGAAGCTCCCATGCTTTATCATGCAAGGAGAAGACCTATACTTCAAATCTCACAACGGGATGATGCTCAAATGTATTGGTCCAGAACAAGCAAAGGCAATCCTGATTGATATCCACTCTGGAGCTTGTGGAAATCATTCGGGAGGAAGATCTCTTGAAGCCAAGACGAAGCTACAAGGTTACTACTGGCCAACAATGGCAAGGGATGCTCAGCAAGTTGTTCAAAGGTGCGAGCCTTGCCAACGACGCGCTCGTGCTATCCATCTTCCTGCAGATGAGCTTCACCAACTATCTAGTCCATGGCCTTTTCATCAGTGGGGGTTGGATTTCTTGGGTCCCTTCCCACCAACTCCGAGCAAAAAGAAGTATCTACTACTGGCCACTAACTACTTCACCAAATGGGTTGAAGTTGTGCCACTCTTTCGAGAAACTGATGATGAAGTGATTAAATTCATTCGGCAAAACATCTTCTCAAGGTTTGGTACACCTCAAGTTCTTGTTGCTGACAATGGAGCTCAATTCGACTCTGACAAGTCCCGTGAATTCTGTCTGAACAACGGAATCAAGCTCTTCTATTCAACTCCAAGATACCCTCAATGCAATGGTCAAGCTGAAGCCTCCAATAGAGCTATTCTTGGTATACTTAAGAAGAAGCTCAACGACAAGAAAGGATTGTGGGAACAAGTCCTACCTGAAGTTCTTTGGGGGTATCGCACAACCCCGAGAAGGTCAACAGGGTTCTCACCCTTTTGTCTGACATATGGATCGGAAGCAGTACTCCCAATAGAAAACATATCAAATACTCTGAAGACCAGGGCAGTTGAAGAAGGGATCAATGAAGAGCTTCGAGTCAATGATCTGGACTTCTCTGAAGAACTACGAGACCAAGCCTCCCTTCGTGTGGCCAAGTATCAGCAGAAGATCAAACGAGCTTATGATGAGAAAGTCTACAAACGGCAGTTCCCAATCGGCAGTCTGGTCCTTAGAGCAGTCTTCTACAACACAAAGGAACACAACAGTGGGAAGCTTGCTCCCAACTGGGAAGGTCCATATATTGTCAAATCAGTTGGAGGCAAAGACTCTTATCGACTGATCCCACCAGAAGGAGATAGATTGCCACGAGCTTGGAATTCTAGACACCTCAAACCGTTCTATCCATGATGTAAATTCCATGATGAATAAAGTTCTTTTTCAAATGTTCAAATGTGCAAGTGTTCAGCTTTTCAATTCAAGTTCTGAAGCAGTTTCAAATTATCCATATTCAAGTTACCAGGTCTTTTAACAAGTTTGGGAGTTAGAGTTGCGACTCAAACCCTTACTGGCAAATGTTAAAACGATTTCAGGTTGTCATTCAAAGCAACCTCCAAGTTACTGGTCAGTTTAACAAGTTGGGGAGTATGTGTTGCGACACTACCCCTTACTTATAAATGTTAAACTAACCTTCAATTTCAATATTCAATTTCAATCAATTTCGATATCGTCTAACATGTTTGGGTGCTTGAGTTGCGACTCAACCCCTCACATACAAGTGTTACACGAATTCAAATTCAATTTTCAAAGTTACAAGTTTGGGTAATCGAGTTGCGACTCGACCCCTTACATTCAAAAGATTGTATCTATTCCAAGGCTATCCATAACATGATATTCAAAGACATTCAACTCAAGAGACATCCAATTTTCAAACACCAAAAAGATTTCTATTATCAAAAATTGTCAAGTACAGGAGTGAGTTTTTTTCATATCAAGAGTTTACAAGTGTAAACAACAAAAAAGAAGATGAGAGATCTCAAGGTTTTGCCACACTTTGCGCACGCGACTTATCTCCCTCGGATCCAGCGTGAGCTTTGCTCGTAACCGAAGCCTTGGAAGATCGGACACTGCTGGCATGGACCCTAAGTGCCTCCACCGCCTTCTCAGCTGTTTCCCGGTAGCTCTTGACTTCAGATAGCGCATGCTCTAACTCCTTCTTCGAAGTCTCCCCACGGGCAGCAAAGGCAGTATGCTGGGCAGCAAGTTGTTCCTTCAGCTCCTTAATTTCAGTTGCACGACCACTGGACACGGTCTCAACCTTGCAGAGCCGATTCTTCAAAGATTCGAGTTCATGACCCTGTGCCTCGTTACGGTTCAGCAACTCCTTGCTCTCCAATTTCTCTTTGCGAAGCTCCTCGATCTTAGCCTTGAGAAACTCCTTCTTTGAGGACAGCACCTCCCTCAGCTTGTCCCTCTCCTCACGGGCAGCCTTCAGTTCAGTTGTCAAACGGGATACTTCAGCTGAAGCTTCCCTTTCTCCCGCCTTCCTAGAGAGCTTGCTTGCGACTTTCAAAACTGATGAGTTCTGCAAATGTACAAAAAAATTAGAATTATTTTGAAGATGTAACTCAAATGATCGATCAAGCAGATGCACCTACCACCAATTCAAGCCTATCGAAGGCTTCATCTAGAGTAGCCCCCGGAAGGTTGCAGAGCTTCCGGATTACAGCTGTGGGGTGGTTGATGTCAACCTCACCCAAGTTTTTCATCTTCTGAGTCGAGCCAACAGGAGTACCTGCAATCAACACAAGAGTTCAAAGAGTTTGAATATTTTCAACTTCAAAGACAGAGCAATCTAGATGGTGGATCATTCCGAATACCTGAGGCATCGACCCTAGGCTCTTTTTCCTTCCCATGGCCAGAGCTCTTACCCTTTGAGGGAGATTTCTCCTTAGAAGGGGTTGGCTTCTTCTGGAGTCGGGGAGTCTAATCCCCCATACGACTTCCTCTCTCCATGTGGGCTGGAGAGGGAATGTCCCAAAGAGGTGAGACCCCCTCTTCATCTTGTGGCTGTTTGAGCCCAGCCACAAGGGCTGCCATCTCCTCAGCCAGAGAGTGCGAGGGAGGAGGAGGCTGCTCAACCTCCAAACCGCCACTTGCAGTCGGGCCTTCAAGACAAGGCACCTCCGGGGGTATCTGGTCGAGGGGCATAGGGTTGCTTCCAACCCCACCACTCCTCGACAACTTTATCTTGAAGCGCATCGGCTTCTTCAACTCCTCGAAATGATAGACGGGCTGGACCTTCTTGCCGTCGCCCTCCACATCCATTACCTCCTCCATAAGATGGGCCTTAGCCTCGTTAATAAGGATGGGTTGTGAGTCCTCATCATCCCCATCAGTGGGGGTGGGAGGAATTTCTTCCTCGCCACCCCCATGTCCTTGGCCACCATCAGTGGGGGTGGGAGGAATTTCTCCCTTACCATCCCCATCTTCATCATCTTCATCCTCTTCATTTCCTCCGTCGCTGCCATTGCTGTCATCAGCATCATCATCGTCATCCTCATCGCCACCCTCATCCTCTTCACCTCCACCTTCCTCCTCTCTCTCTTCTTCCTCTTCTTCTTCTTCCCCCTTCTTCTTTTCTTCTTTCTTCTCCTCCTCCTCAACATAGACCTTCCTTTTCTTCTTTGCCTGGCCTTGGCGACGGATCACCAGTTTCTCCTCTGTGGGTAAGGTACGCCTGGTTTCGTATGCCTTCTTCTCGACCCGAATGTTTCTAACAATTTTGCCGGATTGAGGGTCCTCCTCATAATCAGAATAGATGACCTCGTTATCTTTGTAACGAACCTTCGATCGATGGAGGAGGTTGGCGTTGCCATGTCGAACCGGGCAATTCGAGAATTGCTTCCATGATCGAGTCCCGCATGTCAGCTCCAAGAAAAGATTGTCAATAGCCCCCACTCGCTCCGAAGGCCACGAGAGAGCTCCTCCTGCACAATACATATCTATCTCTTTGTGCACCTTGTACCGGGGAGTCTCAGGTACAGACATGAGAGTCCATGCACCGGACACCGATAGCGGCCAGTCGGTGTAGAGCTTGTCTGAGCCAATGGTGTCAATAATCGGGCGAAGAGCGGAGACACCTGTCAGATTGTAGAATGGACTATCTTTCCTCCAAGCCCATCGATAATGAAAGAAGAAATACCCCAGCTCGATCCGGGCTACTTCACCATCAGGGAGGCTGGAATAGCATTCCCTGAGTTCCTTCTGGAAGTCAGACTCTATGCGACAGAAAGCGTAGATGATCCTCCAGGCGTTCCCAGTGACCTGCCCGGGATAAAGACCGGAGGCGTTCAGCAATCTCGCGGCAAAAGGCGGCAATGGAAGGCGCAGTCCACAGTTGAGCTGGCCAATGGTGACGATGGTTCCTATCACTTGCTCCTTGCTCGCATACGTGACGAAGATTGTCCGCCTGTCAATACCAAAAGCGGATAGAACTCCCGGAAGCGCTGGTCGGGTCTTCCCCTCTGTGAAACATACTAGCAACTTCTGCAGCTTCTCCCTCTTCAAATCAGTAAGTTTGCCACCAATGTTATACCCAAACTCCGGTTCCGCCGACAGAGGCAGCTGCGGGCAAAGAAAAAATCTTTCTTTGGGGATGTGCTTCGGACGAGAAGGTGCAGAGGCAAACCCCACTCCCTGGTGCCTCTTGCCCAATTGACCAAGCTCGATCAACTCGGCCTTGCCTTTGCTACGGCCCTTCGGGACAGATGATACTTCAGCAATTTCCTTCCCCTTCCTCTTGGGAGGAACTGCACTCTTCTTCGAATTACCAGAGGAGGCCATTCGATCGATCGAGAAAGAACAAGGAAACAGAGAAAGGGAGATCAAAAGCAAAAGCTCTGGACTTCGAAAATTTTTCTGAAAGCGCGAGGCGAAAATGACAGCCAGAGAAGCTTAAGTATCCTGAGGGAATTAGGCACAGAAATCGAGATGACACGTGTTATCACCATATCAAATCGCGTGTTTTTTATAGGTACACGTGGCATCCATCCGTAGCAAGCGCAAAACCAGGCGAACAGTCGGGACCAGACGAAACGTCGAACCGGCCGGTTCACCGGTTCAAATGAACCACCGGTTCAAGCAAACCACTAACTCTATCAAACCACTGGGCCTGAAGATTCAACTCGTTGCACAAGTATTTTGCCCGATCAAACCGGCGGGATGGTGGGTAATTTACTAGAGGATCAGACGAAAAAACAGGCTCTTTCGCCTTATCCATCAAACCTTGATCGGCTAATTTTAACCGATCGGTCAAACTTGACCGATCGGTCAAAATCAATCGATCGGTCGATTTTCTACTGGATCTGGCAAAAAACTTGTGTTTTTTGCCGATCACCCAAACCTTGACCGGCTGATTTTAACCGATCGGTCAAACTTGACCGATCGGTCAAAATCAACCGATCGGTCGATTTTCTACTGGATCTGGCAAAAAACTTGTGTTTTTTGCCGATCACCCAAACCTTGACCGGCTGATTTTAACCGATCGGTCAAACTTGACCGATCGGTCAAAATCAACCGATCGATCGATTTTCTACTGGATCAGTCAAAAAACTTGTGTTTTTTGCCGATCAGCCGAACCTTGACCGACTGATTTTAACCGATCGGTCAAACTTGACCGATCGGTCAAAATCAATCGATCGGTCGATTTTCTACTGGATCTGGCAAAAATTGTGTTTTTTACCGATCACCCAAACCTTGACCGGCTGATTTTAACCGATCGGTCAAACTTGACCGATCGATCAAAATCAACTGATCAGTCGATTTTCTACTGGATCAGGCAAAAAACTTGTATTTTTTGCCGATCAGCCGAACCTTGACCGGCTGATTTTTACCGATCGATCAAACTTGACAGATCGGTCAAAATCAACCGATCGGTCGATTTTCTACTGGATCTGGCAAAAAACTTGTGTTTTTAGCCGATCACCCGAACCTTGACCGGCTGATTTTAACCGATCGGTCAAACTTGACCGATTGGTCAAAATCAACCGATCGGTCGATTTTCTACTGGATCGGCCAAAAAACTATGTTTTTTGACCGATCACTCCAAACTTGACCGGTTGAATTTGACCGATCGGTCAAAATTGACCGATCGGTTAAGTTCCCAATCGAGCAGTCTGGTCCTTAGATCAGTCTACAAACGGCAGTTCCTTAGATCAAACGAGCTTATGATGAGAAAGTCTACAAACGGCAGTTCCCAATCGGCAGTCTGGTCCTTAGAGCAGTCTTCTACAACACAAAGGAACACAGCAGTGGGAAGCTTGCTCCCAACTGGGAAGATCCATATATTGTCGAATCAGTTGGAGGCAAAGGCTCTTATCAACTGATCTCACCAGAAGGAGATATATTGCCACGAGCTTGGAATTCTAGACACCTCAAACTGTTCTATCCATGATGTAAATTCCATGATGAATAAAGTTCTCTTTCAAATGTTCAAATGTGCAAGTGTTCAACTTTTCAATTCAAGTTCTGAAGCAGTTTCAAATTATCCATATTCAAGTTACCAGGTCTTTTAACAAGTTTGGGAGTTAGAGTTGCGACTCAAACCCTTACTGGCAAATGTTAAAACGATTTCAGGTTGTCATTCAAAGCAACCTCCAAGTTACTGGTCAGTTTAACAAGTTGGGGAGTATGTGTTGCGACACTACCCCTTACTTATAAATGTTAAACTAACCTTCAATTTCAATATTCAATTTCAATCAATTTCGATATCGTCTAACAGGTTTGGGTGCTTGAGTTGCGACTCAACCCCTCACATACAAGTGTTACACGAATTCAAATTCAATTTTCAAAGTTACAAGTTTGGGTAATCGAGTTGCGACTCGACCCCTTACATTCAAAAGATTGTATCTATTCCAAGGCTATCCATAACATGATATTCGAAGACATTCAACTCAAGAGACATCCAATTTTCAAACACCAAAAAGATTTCTATTATCAAAAATTGTCAAGTACAAGAGTGAGTTTTTTTCATATCAAGAGTTTACAAGTGTAAACAACAAAAAAGAAGATGGGAGATCTCAAGGTTTTGCCACACTTTGCGCACGCGACTTATCTCCCTCGGATCCAGCATGAGCTTTGCTCGCAACCGAAGCCTTGGAAGATCGGACACTGCTGGCATGGGCCCTAAGTGCCTCCACCGCCTTCTCGGCTGTTTCCCGGTAGCTCTTGACTTCAGATAGCGCATGCTCTAACTCCTTCTTCGAAGTCTCCCCTCGGGCAGCAAAGGCAGCATGCTGGGCAGCAAGTTGTTCCTTCAGCTCCTTAATTTCAGTTGCACAACCACTGGACACGGTCTCAACCTTGCAGAGCCGATTCTTCAAGGATTCGAGTTCATGACCCTGTGCCTCGTTACGGTTCAGCAACTCCTTGCTCTCCAATTTCTCTTTGCGAAGCTCCTCGATCTTAGCCTTGAGAAACTCCTTCTTTGAGGACAGCACCTCCCTCAGCTTGTCCCTCTCCTCACGGGCAGCCTTCAGTTCAGCTGTCAAATGGGATACTTCAGCTGAAGCTTCCCTTTCTCCCGCCTTCCTGGAAAGCTTGCTTGCGACTTTCAAAACTGATGAGTTCTGCAAATGTACAAAAAAGTTAGAATTATTTTGAAGATGTAACTCAAATGATCGATCAAGCAGATGCACCTACCACCAATTCAAGTCTGTCGAAGGCTTCATCTAGAGTAGCCCCCGGAAGGTTGCAGAGCTTCCGGATTACAGCTGTGGGGTGGTTGATGTCAACCTCACCCAAGTTTTTCATCTTCTGAGTCGAGCCAACAGGAGTACCTGCAATCAACACAAGAGTTCAAAGAGTTTGAATATTTTCAACTTCAAAGACAGAGCAATCTAGATGGTGGATCATTCCGAATACCTGAGGCATCGACCCTAGGCTCTTTTCCCTTCCCATGGCCAGAGCTCTTACCCTTTGAGGGAGATTTCTCCTTAGAAGGGGTCGGCTTCTTCTGGAGTCGGGGAGTCTCATCCCCCATACGACTTCCTCTCTCCATGTGGGCTGGAGAGGGAATGTCCCGAAGAGGTGAGACCCCCTCTTCATCTTGTGGCTGTTTGAGCCCAGCCACAAGGGCTGCCATCTCCTCAGCCAGAGAGTGCTAGGGAGGAGGAGGCTGCTCAACCTCCAAACCGCCGCTTGCAGTCGGGCCTTCAAGACAAGGCACCTCCGAGGGTATCTGCTCGAGGGGCGTAGGGTTGCTTCCAACCCCACCACTCCTCGACAACTTTATCTTGAAGCGCATCGGCTTCTTCAACTCCTCGAAATGATAGATGGGCTGGACCTTCTTGCCGTCGCCCTCCACATCCATTACCTCCTCCATACGACGAGCCTTACCCTCGTCAATAAGGATGGGTTGTGAGTCCTCATCATCCCCACCAGTGGGGGTGGGAGGAATTTCTTCCTCGCCACCCCCATGTCCTTGGCCACCATCAGTGGGGGTGGGAGGAATTTCTCCCTTACCACCCCCATCTTCATCATCTTCATCCTCTTCATTTCCTCCGTCGCTGCCATTGCTGTCATCAGCATCATCATCATCATCCTCATCGCCACCCTCATCCTCTTCACCTCCACCTTCCTCCTCTCTCTCTTCTTCCTCTTCTTCTTCTTCCCCCTTCTTCTTTTCTTCTTTCTTCTCCTCCTCCTCAACATAGACCTTCCTTTTCTTCTTTGTCTGGCCTTGGTGACGGATCACCAGTTTCTCCTCTGTGGGTAAGGTACGCCTGGCTCTATATGCCTTCTTCTCGACCCGAATGTTTCTAACAATATTGCCGGATTAAGGGTCCTCCTCATAATCGGAATAGATGACCTCGTTATCTTCGTAACGAACCTTCGATCGATGGAGGAGGTTGGCGTTGCCATGTCGAACCGGGCAATTCGAGAATTGCTTCCATGATCGAGTCCCGCATGTCAGCTCCAGGAAAAGATTATCAATAGCCCCCACTCGCTCCGAAGGCCACGAGAGAGCTCCTCCTGTACAATACATATCTATCTCTTTGTGCACCTTGTACCGGGGAGTCTCAGGTACAGACATGGGAGTCCATGCACCGGACACCGATAGCGGCCAGTCGGTGTAGAGCTTGTCTGAGCCAATGGTGTCAATAATCGGGCGAAGAGCGGAGACACCTGTCAGATTGTAGAATGGACTATCTTTCCTCCAAGCCCATCGATAATGAAAGAAGAAATACCCCAGCTCGATCCGGGCTACTTCACCATCAGGGAGGCTGGAATAGCATTCCCTGAGTTCCTTCTGGAAGTCAGACTCTATGCGACAGAAAGCGTAGATGATCCTCCAGGCGTTCCCAGTGACCTGCCCGGGACAAAGACCGGAGGCGTTCAGCAATCTCGCGGCAAAAGGCGGCAATGGAAGGCGCAGTCCACAGTTGAGCTGGCCAATGGTGACGATGGTTCCCATCACTTGCTCCTTGCTCGCATACGTGACGAAGATTGTCCGCCTGTCAATACCAAAAGCGGATAGAACTCCCGAAAGCGCTGGTCGGGTCTTCCCCTCTGTGAAACATACTAGCAACTTCTGCAGCTTCTCCCTCTTCAAATCAGTAAGTTTGCCACCAATGTTATACCCAAACTCCGGTTCCGCCGACAGAGGCAGCTGCGGGCAAAGAACAAATCTTGCTTTGGGGATGTGCTCCGGACGAGAAGGTGCAGAGGCAAACCCCACTCCCTGGTGCCTCTTGCCCAATTGACCAAGCTCGATCAACTCGGCCTAGCCTTTGCCACGGCCCTTCGGGACAGATGATACTTCAGCAATTTCCTTCCCCTTCCTCTTGGGAGGAACTGCACTCTTCTTCGAATTACCGGAGGAGGCCATTCGATCGATCGAGAAAGAACAAGGAAACAGAGAAAGGGAGATCAAAAGCAAAAGCTCTGGACTTCGAAAATTTTTCAGAAAGCGCGAGGCGAAAATGACAGCCAGAGAAGCTTAAGTATCCTGAGGGAATTAGGCGCAGAAATCGAGATGACACGTGTCATCACCATATCAAATCACGTGTTTTTTGTAGGTACACGTGGCATCCATCCGTAGCAAGCGCAAAACCAGGCGAACAGTCGGGACCAGACGAAACGTCGAACCGGCCGGTTCACCGGTTCAAATGAACCACCGGTTCAAGCAAACCACTAACTCTATCAAACCACTGGGCCTGAAGATTCAACTCGTTGCATAAGTATTTTGCCCGATCAAACCGGCGGGATGGTGGGTAATTTACCAGAGGATCAGACGAAAAAACAGGCTCTTTCGCCTTATCCATCAAACCTTGATCGGCTGATTTTAACCGATCGGTCAAACTTGACCGATCGGTCAAAATCAATCGATCGGTCGATTTTCTACTGGATCTGGCAAAAAACTTGTGTTTTTTGCCGATCACCCAAACCTTGACCGGCTGATTTTAACCGATCGGTCAAACTTGACCGATCGGTCAAAATCAACCGATCGGTCGATTTTCTACTGGATCTGGCAAAAAACTTGTGTTTTTTGCCGATCACCCAAACCTTGACCGGCTGATTTTAACCGATCGGTCAAACTTGACCGATCGGTCAAAATCAAACGATCGGTCGATTTTCTACTTGATCAGTCAAAAAACTTGTGTTTTTTATCGATCAGTCGAACCTTGACCGGCTGATTTTAACCGATCGGTCAAACTTGACCGATCGGTCAAAATCAACCGATCGGTCGATTTTCTATTGGATCTGGCAAAAAATTTGTGTTTTTTGTCGATCACCCAAACCTTGACCGGCTGATTTTAACCGATCGGTCAAACTTGACCGATCGGTCAAAATCAACCGATCGGTCGATTTTCTACTGGATCAGGCAAAAAACTTGTGTTTTTTGCCGATCAGCCGAACCTTGACCGGCTGATTTTTACCGATCGGTCAAACTTGATCGATCGGTCAAAATCAACCGATCAGTCGATTTTCTACTGGATCTGGCAAAAAACTTGTGTTTTTAGCCGATCACCCGAACCTTGACCGACTGTTTTTAAGCGATCGGTCAAACTTGACCGATCGGTCAAAATCAACCGATCGGTCGATTTTCTACTGGATCGGCCAAAAAACTATATTTTTTGACCGATCACTCCAACCTTGACCGGTTGAATTCGACCGATCGGTCAAAATTGACCGATCGGTCAAAATTGACCGATCGGTCAAAATTGACCGATCGGTTAAGTTTGACCGATCAGTCAAAATTGACCGATCAGTCAAGTTTGACCGATCAGTCAAAATTGACCGATCAGTCTATTTTTTCGCTAACATTTCGACAGAGCTCCTTTTTGACAGGGAATCAATAACTTTGCACCAATAATCCAAGCCAGGCAAGGCGGACTCTTAGCTAACTTGGAGGGGGTAACTGTAGCGGGACCCACCGGCCCTGCCTGGTGGGCCCATGAAGACAAACGGCGGGACCCACCGGCCCTGCCTGGTGGGCCCACGAAGACTAACAGCAGGACCCACCGGCCCTGCCTGGTGGGCCCACGAAGACTACAGCGGGACCCATCGGCCCTGCCTGGTGGGCCCACGAAGACTACAGCGGGACCCACCGGCCCTGCCTGGTGGGCCCACAAAAACTATCGTGGGACCCACCGGTCCTGCCTGGTGGGCCCAATAGCCTGTGGAATCCCCCAGAAGACGGTAGCAGGGTCCACCAGCTTTACCTGGAGGATCCCCAGATGCTGCAGCAGAAACCGCCATTTACCGCCAGAGAATCCTATAAATAGCAGAGCCTTCGAATGTAAATGGATCCCCCGAAATTTCTGATTTCCACTCTGAGATCTGGTTTTCAGAATCCAGAGCTCTGGAATTTCTCAGCTTCCCATCTTCCACCTCTCTTTGATCTTCTTCTCTCCTTCGAAGAGATCAGAGTGTTTTTAGTGATACTCGGCCTGTCGAGATCACTTCGATATAAGTGTTAGTGAATTCGGGTTGCTCCCTATAGCACGGAGACGTAGGCTTCGGCTGAACTCCGAGATCACATCTCTTGTGTCAAATCTCTGATTGCATCTCTCTCTCTATTTGCATATCAAAAGCAACGACTTCAATCAGCAGATCGAGCAACGATCTCTTCGACTCGTAACTTCGATTGACTGGTGAGGTGAAGTCTTCGGGTCGGCACGAAGATTTTCCCCCACAAAGGTCGAAGAGCGGGGAGCCTCGTCTGAGGTCTCTCGCTTGACGGCTGAATTAGAAGCTGCGAACGAGGAGAAGGCGAAGCTGAGGGACGTTTTGACTTCCAAGAAGGAGGCCCTGAAGGCCAAGATCGAGGCTCTTCGCAAGGGGAGGCTCGAGAGTAAGAAATGGCTCGATCATTATGTAGATCGAGGACATGAGCTTGAGCAGTTAAAGAATCGATTCTTCAAGATAGAAACTCTGTCCATCGAGCGCGTAATGGAAATAAAGGAGCTGAAGGATCAACTTGCTGCCAAGGATGTTGCCCTTACTGCCAAGGAAGCAGCTTTCGCGGCCAAGGAAGAATCTTCCAAGAAGGAGTTGGAGCATATGCGCGCCGAATGTGAGAGCTTTAGGGAGACGACAGAGAAAGCGGTGGAAGCACTCAGGGTTCACGCTAGCAGCATCCAATCTTCAAAGGCATCTACATCGGGTAAGGCTCGGGGTGGATCCGAAGGAGAAAGGTCGCGTGCTCCACGTGTGGCCAAACCTTGATTTGCTCTATCTTCTTTTTTGTTGTTGTACCTGTAAAATCTTCATATATAAAAGCTCACTCATGTGCTTGGCAATTTTGAGAAATAAAGATATCTTTCTGTTGTTCGAAACTACATGTCTCTTGTGTTGAATATCTTTGAATGTTGTATTCTGGATGGTGTTGGAATGTTCGAATATATAAACACTTGAATGTAAGGGGTCGAGTCACAACTCGATCACCCAAACTTATTAAGTATCTCAAAAATTAAAGGTTGTGTTTGTAGCACAACTTGAAATCGTTTAATATTTGTATGTGAGGGGTTGAGTCGCAACTCAAGCACCCAAACATGTTAGACGATATTGAAATTGAAAGTCATTTAACATTTGTAAGTAAGGGGTAGTGTCGCAACACAAACTCCCAAACCTGTTAAATTGACTTAGTGACTTGAAGGTTGTTTTGTATGACAACCCGAAACCGTTTAACATCAGCCTGTAAGGGGTTGAATCGCAACTCAAGCACCCAAACTTGTTAAACGACCTGGTAATTTGGATGCAGATAATTTAAAACTGCTTCAGAACTTGAATTGAAAAGCTGGACATTTGAACACTTGAAAGAGATCTTTATTCATCATGGAATTTACATCATGGATAGAACAATTTAAGATGTCTAGCATTCCAAGCTCGTGGCAGTCTGTCTCCTTCAGGCGAAATCAGTCGATAAGACCCTTTGCCTCCTATTGATTCAACAATGTAGGGTCCTTTCCAGTTGGGAGCTAGTTTTCCGCTGTTGTGCTCTTTGGTGTTGTAGAAGACTGCGCTGAGGACTAGGCTGCCAATTGGGAACTGCCTCTTGTTGACATTTTGATCATAAGCCCGCTTGATCTTCTATTGATACTTGGTAATACGAACGATTGCTCGATCTCGCAATTCTTCAGAGAGATCCAGGTCATTGACTCGAAGTTCTTTATTGACACCTTCTTCAATTGCTCTGGTCTTCAAAGTACTTGATATGTTTTCTGTTGGGAGCACTGCTTCAGACCCATATGTTAGTCAAAAAGGTGAGAACCCAGTTGATCTTTTCGGAGTTGTTCGATAGCCCCATAGAACTTCTGGTAGGACTTGCTCCCACAATCCTTTCTCGTGATCAAGTTTCTTCTTGAGTATACCCAAAATAGCTTTGTTTGAGGCTTCAGTTTGACCATTGTATTGAGGATATCTTGGAGTTGAGTAGAAAAGCTTGATTCTGTTGTTCAGGCAGAACTCCCGGAATTTATCGGAGTCGAATTAGGCTCCATTGTCAGCAACTAGGACTTGTGGTGTGCCAAACCTCGAGAAGATATTATGTCTGATGAACTTGATGACTTCATCATCAGTTTCTCGGAAGAGTGGCACTGCTTCAACCCACTTGGTGAAGTAATCTGTGGCCAGCAACATATATTTCTTCTTACTTGGAGTTGGTGGGAAGGGACCCAAGAAGTCCAACCCCCATTGATGGAAAGGCCATGGGCTTGTTAGTTGATGGAGCTCATCGGCTAGAAGATGGATAGCTCGAGCGTGTCTTTGGCAAGGCTCGCATCTTTAAACCATCTGGTGAGCATCTCTTGCCATTGTGGGCCAGTAGTAACCTTGTAGCTTCATCTTGGCTTCAAGAGATCTTCCTCCCGAGTGATTCTCGCACGCTCCGGAGTGAATATCGACTAGGATTGCGTTTGTTTGCAAAGGACCTAAGCATTTGAGTAACATTCCATTGTGTGATTTGAAATATAGATCTTCTCCTTGAATGCTATAGCATGGAAGCTTTCTTTGAAGTCTTCGGTCTTGGTTTGGATCTTCGAGCACTTTGCCATGTTTGAAGAAGTCTAAGATTGGCTGTCTCCAATCCTCGAGCTCATTTGTAGTGGTAAGGTTCGTGGCCAGTTCTCCACCCTCAGATCTTTCTGTAGTGGCGACGATCTGTT
The DNA here is from genome assembly GCA_947650365.1 of Chamaelirium japonicum. Taxonomy (NCBI): domain Eukaryota; kingdom Viridiplantae; phylum Streptophyta; class Magnoliopsida; order Liliales; family Melanthiaceae; genus Chamaelirium; species Chamaelirium japonicum. Next base: position 113,822,602 of record OX393550.1, read on the forward strand.
GTTCGGGAAAGGTCTTTGGTGATTCTTGATAATCGATTTGTATTTGTCTTCCTCCAAGCGAATCCCCAAGAACCGAGGCAGTATTAGCTAAGGCGTCTGCTTCTCAATTTTCTGCCCTCGGGATTTGAATGAACTCAGTGCTAGTAAAATGCTGTTGAATGCGTCGCACGAGGGTCAAATAATTTTGCATCCTTTCTTCTCGTGCCATATACTCCCCGTTGATCTGCCTCATGATCAGCTGGGAGTCGCTGTAAATGATGAGTCGATCCACCCCCAGGGATTCAGTAATTTCAAGTCCGGAGATGAGTGCTTCGTATTCAGCTTCGTTGTTGGTGGCATTGAATCCAAGGAGAACGGCCTTCTGAAGATGATCAAGTTCGGGGCCGGGATACTAAGACTATCCCAATTCCCGAACCGATCGCGCTTGAAGCTCCATCAGTGTAAAGCTTCCATTGAGCTGGTGTAGTGACAGGAGCCTTAAGGCTTGGATCAGTCTTTGTATCCGTATTGGATGGAAGTTCGTCTTTGTCTTCAAGGCGCATATCGACATCTTCCTCCCAAATTATGGCGTCTTCAACTGGAAAGTCGGCTAGAAAATCAGCAATTGCTTGCCCCTTGATCGAAGTGCGAGATTCGAATTGGATCCTTAGAGCACTCATCTCGATTACCCATTTGGTCATTCGACCTGCTCGACCCGCCTTGTCGATGATATCTTTGAGTGGGTATTATGAGATGACTGTGATCTGGTGGGAAACAAAGTAGGGTTGAAGACGACGTGATGCGGTAAGCAAGGCCAGTATGACCTTCTCAGTTTTTGAGTAGCGAGTCTCAACCGGAAGAAGAGTATGGCTGATGTAGTAGACCGGATGTTCGACGCCTTCTCTTCTACTGACTAGGACCGCACTGATGGCTTGATCGGTGACGGCAATATATAACCAGAGGTCTTCTTTTGGAAGTAGAGCTGTTAGGATGGGAGCTCGCACGAGATATCTCTTGACGTCTTGAAAGGCTTGTTCGCAAGTTGGACTCCAGCCAGACGTATCCGCCTTTCATAGCTTGTCGAAGAGCGGTTTGCACTTGTTGGAAGACTTTGAGATGAATCAATTGAGGGCTGCTAATCTTCCAGTGAGGCGTTGTACTTCTTTCCGATTGGTAGGTGATGGCATATCCAGAACAGCTCGAATTTGGTAGCTTCGATGCCCCTCCTGGTCACAAGGTGGCCCAGGAACTTGCTCGATTAAACTCCGAAAGCGCATTTGGCTGGATTGAGCTTCATGCAATATTTTCGAAGGACTTGAAAAGTTTCCGTCAGATCGGATAGGTGACTCTCTCGAGTGGAACTCTTGGTAAGGAGATCGTCGACGTAGACTTCGATATTGCGCCCGATCTGGTCTTCGAACATCTCGTGACTAGCCTTTGATAAGTAGATCCCGTATTTTTGAGACCGAAAGGCATTACGTTGTAGCAATAGAGACCTCGGCTAGTCACAAAGCAAGTCTTCTTTTGATCATCCAGATGAAGAGGGATTTGATTGTACCCAGAGTATCCATCCATAAAAGATAGGAGCTCGTGGCCAGCAGTGGCATCGACGAGCCTATGTATTCTTGGGGAATGGATATGTGGGACAAGCCTTATTGAGGTTGGTGAAGTCGATGCACACTCTGACCTTCCCATTCTTCTTTGGGACAGCAACTATATTGGAGATCCAAGTAGGGTACTCTACTTCACGAATGAAGCCTGCTGCGAGTAGCTTACTGATCTCCTCTTAAACAGCAACTTGTAGTTCTGGTCGGATTGTGCGTGGCTTTTGCTTGATAGGTTTAACTTCTTCTTTGATTGCGAGCCGATGGCAAGCATCATTTGGATTGATTCCAGGCATATCTTCGAAGCACTAGGCGAAGACATCGATGTTGGACTGAAAGAAGGATATCATGTCTCACGCTTCTGCGTCGCTGAGATCGGTACCGATGAATGTTTGTTGAAAGAGATCTCCACTTCCGATATTAATTGGAATGATTTCTTCGATTGAAGGTGAGGCCTCCCACTCGATCGGTGGGGGCTCGGTCAGCGGAATCTCCTTTGATTGCTATGTTGAAGAGGGACCAGCTTCATCTCGTGGTCACTTTGGAGGAGCAAGATTTATCTTGCGATCTGTCTTTGCCGCAGCCACTTCACAGGATCACCCAGCTTGTTGATCTCCTCGTATGCAAATAATGCCCTCTCCCGTTGCGAATTTGAGGAGTTGATGGTAAGAAGAGGAGATGGCATTGATTTGATGCAGAAATGGTCGACCGAGGATGACATTGTAGTTGGATGTTCCCTCGACGATGGCGAACCTTACCGAGACTCGAGTCTCTCGGCTAAGGTCGAGGGTGAATCTTGATTCGCCCATTGTAATGCTTTGCTCGTCGTTGAAGCCCGTGATCACCGTTGGAACGACGTCAAGGCTTGAATATTTATGTCCCAAACGTTTGAAGCAGTCTGAGAACATAATGTCGATGGAGCTTCCGGTGTCGATGAGGATTCGATTGATCGTGCTCCCGTCGATAAGGAGTTTCAAGACCAGGGGGTCTCGATGTGGAGTATGAACTCCTTGGAGATCAGTATCATTGAAAACGATGGATGGCCAAGCCAAACCCTTGATAGGCTTCTCGATCCAGGTGTCCTTCTTGTTCGCCGCAGAACAAACATGGAAGATGCGTCGAACTTGCCGATCAACTTCCTTTCCGGTCAGTGCTTGATTGTGCAATGTCCCGTGAATGCCAAAGACGTTGGCATTCACAGTGAGAGGTGTCTGGTTGGAAGAGATTTGATGGACCCAGCAAGCCTCTTTCCCCTTGGCGAATGCTCGGCGTTGATCTTGTCCGCCCTTGGCGAACTCTTGGAGATGACCTTCTCGCAGTAGATCTTCAAGATGAAATCTCAATCGATAGCACCGATCGGTGGAATGGCCATGACTTCGATGGAAGTCGTAATAGACTGTTTTGTCAGCCGTAACTTTGGTGTCAGGCTGCAGAGGATTAGGCCTTCGGAGGAACTCCTCGTGTTGAATACGGTCGAGGATTTGCTCGATCGGTAGATTCCATTCGGTGAAAGTGGTCTTTTTCAGAGAAGATCGACGTCCATCATTTCTTGACCGCTTGGGTGCGGGAGGAACTCCTGCCTCTGTGTTGTGAGCTTTGGCAGCGTACTTCGGAGCTTCTCTCTCAACAGGCCTTCACTTCGACTCTCATCCCTTTCGGGCGCCTTGATCATCCTCAACCTCAATCTTCCTTTGAATTCGATCAAACATTGAACCCAGGGAAGGAGGGGGATTGCGGATGAAGTCGTTGTAGATGTGGAGGTCGAAGCGGAGAGCATTCTGGAAGGCTAGCATGATAGCCTCATCGTCCAAATGCCTTCCTGAGAGGGCGGCGTGCTCGTTGCGGAATCTCCTTGTGAAGCTGCGGAGACTCTCGTCAGCACCCATCCTCAGCCGGTAGAGGGAATCAAGTTTCTTCTCCGGCTTCAAGTTCAGCTGGTAGTGCTGCACAAAGTGATTAGCCAAGACACCGAACTGGGTGATGGACCTGGCTCGGAGATTATGGTACCAATCGAGGGATGGCTCGTCGAGGCTGCCGGTGAAGATACGACAGAGCACGTTGTTTTCTTCTTCGTGCGGCGTCAGAGTTTGCTTGAAGGTGAGTATATGGAGAGTTGGATCTCCCTTGAGGCAGTTGAATTTGGGGAGAGTGGGCGTTCTCTATCCCCTTGGAAATATAGATTCGAACAAACTTCGATGTAGTGGCCCGGCGGAGGAGTATCCGTCTCTGCGACTATGCCCCCGACCTGGATGCAGGTTAAGAGGCAAGATCGTAAGGTCTTGTTCAGGCCTTTGAGTATCTGTTGGTTGTAGTCATTGACGAAGGTCCGATCCGAGTCCACGTTGAAGCGGAATGGATGGAGAAATTCTACTCTTTGATGGAGCCCCTTTCATCTGGTGTCTTCTTGGTATGTCGGGCTTTGAAAGTGTCCTCTTGGCACAGTTGCGACCGGAAGAGGATTGGGAGGACTCATCGTCGAGGCGATCCCACACACTCTGCTTCCACGGGGCAGCAGAGGGAGTTGGATCACGACGAATCCTCTCGAGGGCAGCAGTGCCCATTGATCTTCGTGGCTCGGAGTGAATCGATTGTCGTGGTAGATCGACCCTCTCGTTAGTCGAGGGGATAGGGAGAGCAATCCCAGCCTCGGAGGCTGCCTTTTTGAGGGCATCCCTTTCAGCGGTGAGGGCGGCGTTCTGCTTGGCTAGTTGTAGTAATTGAAAGTCGACCGCCGAGATTTGGTATGTGGATGGTGGGTCTTCAGTAGGAGTAGGGGCAGTTTGCCCCATTGATTGTCGAGGGGGTTGAGGGATCGGTCGATCAACCGATCTCCCGCTGCCCGAACGAGCACCCATATAGGGGATAGCAAGGGGCTGTCCGAAGTTGAGCCTTTGACTCATTGAACGAGTCTCAGGACGAGCTTGATGTATGTTACTTCCTTCTGGTTGACCCTGATGCTTCGTCCTCGCTATTTAGAGAGCGAAGGGTGCAACGAGAATGCCGACGTCCTAACGGTTGTCTGCTCAACCGAAGGGGCTAGGAAGTCTGATCGGTTGTCTGCTCAACCGATCTGAAACTTATTGTAAAGCGAACTTGACTTCTCGCTCGATCCCACAGACGGTGCCAAACTGTGGGGGAAAATCTTTGTGCCGACCCGAAGACTTTGCCATACCAGTCAATTGAGGTTCGAGTCGAAGATCATTGTTCGATCTGCTGATTGGAGTTACCGTTCTCAATATACAAACAGAGAGAGAGGCAATCAGAGAGTTGACACGAGAGGTGATCTCGGAGTTCAGCCGAAGCCTACGTCTCCGTGCTATAGGGAGCAACCCGAATTCACTAACTCTTTTCTCGCCTATGTCTCCGTGCTATAGGGAGCAACCCGAATTCACTAACTCTTTTCTCGAAGTGATCTCGACAGACCGAGTATCACTGAAACTTCTCTAATCTCTTCAAAGATAAGAAGAAGATCAAGAAGGGATGAAGGATGTGAAGCTAGAAAATTCCAGAGCTCTGGTTTCTGAAATCAGATCTCAGAACTCAAAATCAGATCCATTTACATTCGAAGGGTCTACTATTTATAGAATTCTCGAAGAGGAGTTCCGGGGTAAATGGCGATTTCTGGTCGTTTCTGGAAGTTTCTCCAGACAGGGCTGGTGGGTCCCACTGCTGTCTTCTGAGGATTTCACAGGCAGGGCCGGTGGGTCCCGCGGTAGTCTTCGTGGGCCCACCGGGCAGGACCGGTGGGTTCCGCAGTAGTCTTCGTGGCCCCACCAGGCAGGGCTGGTGGGTTCCACGGTAGTCTTCGTGGGTCCACCAAGAAGGGCCGGTGGGTTCCGCGGTTGGTAGATTTCTGCCAAAATTTGCACCCACAGTTATCCTCTCAATTTGACATAAAAGACCTAGGTGAAGCGAGTTATGTTCTGGGAATCAAGGTAACTCAAGATCGCCAGAACAAGATTCTCTCGCTGTCACAGTCAGCCTACATAGATACTATCTTGGTCAGATTCAGTATGCACAACTCTAAGAAGGGACTCATTCTATTTAGACATGGAATGAAATTGTCCAAGGATCAGGGTCCTAAGACTCCTGAGGAGAAAGCAGAGATACATAATATACCTTATGCTTCGGCTGTAAGGAGTCTGATGTATGCTATACAGTGCACGAGACCAGATATATACTATGCAGTAGGCATGATGGACATGTATCAGTCAAATCTGGGTCCAGGGCACTGGACTTTTGTAAAAAGTATACTCAAGTATCTCCGTAGGATGAGAGATTATGTGTTAGTTTACTCTTCACAGGAACTGATATCGATTGGATATACGGATTCTGACTTTGCAACAGATCCGAAATCTAAGAGATCAACGTTAGGGTTTGTGTTTTCATTGGGAGGAGGAGCTGTTAGTTGGAGAAGCGTGAAGTAGGGATGCATCGCGGATTCGATGACAAAGGCTGAGTACGTTGCGGCGTGCGAAACAGCCAAGGAGGCAGTGTGGCTCAAGAAGTTCCTCACGGACTTAGGATATGTACCGGGAACTCAAGATCCTATTATCCTTTACTGCGACAATAGTGGAGCAGTAGCACAATCCAAGGAGCCAAGATATCACCAGAAGAGTAAGCACATCGAGCGAAAATACTACATTATCTAGGACTTGCAGTGACTCAGGTAGCGTCTGCAGATAACATGGCGGACCCTTTCACAAAGGCGTTACCGACCAAGGCTTTTGAGAAGCACGTGGATGCCATGAGAGAAGACTGTTATTCTCCGCTAGGCCAAGTGGGAGATTGTTGTAGCTCGTGTGTCATGAGCGTGGATTTTCTGTATTAACATTAATAAAGATGACTTTGGTTATTGCTTTAATTAGAATACTACTTTGGTATATGTTAATACACATATAATAAAAGGACCCTAGGGAACACAGTAGGCCACTGACGTGCATGGTGGATCCATGCTTGGGAGACCCAGTGGACCAGTTCTGTGTAGACCTAGAACTAGTTCACAGCTTTGGTGATGCCGGTCGCTTCACCGAGAATAAGTTGTTGGCAGGTAGAGGATGTGGTGAAGTCTCCACCACAGAAACATGGGATTTCCATTCACCTGACCCAGCATGATGATCGTGTTGAATAGGAACCAAGACGGTGCACAGTTCAGTGATTCAGACACTGGTGCATAAATCGTCTTACTACTATAGATAATCTGTCCTTAACCCTGAGGGACCATATACACTGGCCAACCAGCTGTGTGGTGCTTTGATGTGCCAACATGTGAGGACCTTCTATAGTTCAATACCACGGTACGTTGGGTTACCCGGTTGGCGCTTGAGTGGGCATGCAATCCCTACAGGTTATCCGATGTCCAGTGTTGGATGGGTGCATTTTGATGAGTTAATTTGTCCACACAGTTAACCCAGGCCTGGTGGTTGTTAGTATAACTGACGACGTTCCGGATGCTAGGCATATCACAGGAAGGTGTGTGGTGTTTGTAGACACACGAATTTCGTCGGACCCGAACCCGACTTACGTGTGCCGACGCGGATGCAAACCCGACACGCGGACTCAACTCGCTCGCACCGACGCGGATGCAAACCCGACACGCGGACCCAACTCGCTCGCACAGACGTGGATGCAAACCCGACACGCGGACCCAACTCGCGCGCGCCGACACGGACCCGGACCCCGCCTCAAGAGGGGCCGGTCCCTACTAGGGTCCGAACCCCATAGGGACGGCCCTAGTGGGGACCGAACCCCATGGAGAGGCCGGCCGGCCCTGCAAGGAAAGGGAAGAAAAGAAAAAAAGAAAGAAAAGAAAAAGGAAAGAAAAGAAAGGAAAGAAAAGAAAAAGGAAAGAAAAGAAAAGGAAAGAAAAGAAAGAAAAGGAAAAAATACCGCCATGCGCGGGGGGAGGTAGCGTATGACGTCTGCACACACGCGGATCTGCGCCGATCCCTCGATCCGACGCACAAGACGAAGCGCCCGATCGCCATCGATTTCGTGCGCAAAATCCAGCCATAATTGCACCCGCCAGAAAAGGAAAACAACTAAATGTTATTCCCTTCATCAATGGATGAATAAAATCCGGGTAATTATGAGAGAGATACAAAAGGGATTTAAAATTAAAAAGTTCCGATATCTCTCTCCCCACCTCTTTGCCTATAAATAGAGGGGGTGGGGGAAGGAAAAAATGGTCGAAGATTGAAGACAAAGCGCGGGAGCTCTGCAGAAGAGGAGACGCTTCTTCACCGACCCAAGGCTTCACGAGGCACAGTCAAGCCTGTCCCGAGGGATCGGCTTACTGGAAGTCCTCATCAACGTGAAGACCCTTGCACACGAAGATCATCCCTTCGACTCCGTGCACGAAGAAGAAAGCTCGGAGAAGAAGAACCCTTCGACTCCGAAGACGCCAGAAGCAAAGGCCGGAGAAGAAGAGGAGCGGCACTACCCCGTCGTCTCCAACAAGCTTCGACTTCGATCAAGCCCAAAAGCCCGGAGAAGAAGAGGAGCGGCACTACCCCGTCGTCTCCAACAAGCTTCGACTCCGATCAAGCCCAAAAGCCCGGAGAAGAAGAGGAGCGGCACTACCCCGTCGTCTCCAACAAGCTTCGACTCCGATCAAGCCCAAAAGCCCGGAGAAGAAGAGGAGCGGCACTACCCCGTCGTCTCCAACAAGCTTCGACTCTGATCAAGCTCAAAAGCCCGGAGAAGAAGAGGAGCGGCACTACCCCGTCGTCTCCAATAAGCTTCGACTCCGATCAAGCCCAAAAGCCCGGAGAAGAAGAGGAGCGGCACTACCCCGTCGTCTCCAACAAGCTTCGACTCCGATCAAGCTCAAAAGCCCGGAGAAGAAGAGGAGCGGCACTACCCCGTCGGCTCCAACAAATCCTCGATCCCGATCAAGCCCCAAATCCCGGAGGAGAGAAGCGAAGCGTCATCACCCCGTCGTCTTCGACTAACGCCTGCCCCATCCACGAAGAAGAAAGCATGGAGCAGATCGTCTGAAGCGTCGCTACCCCGTCGTCTTCATCAACAAAAGTCGACGCTACAACCGTCGCACGGAGACCGTCGCTACCCTCGTCATCTTCATCAACAAAAGCCGACGCTACAACCGTCGCACGGAGACCGTCGCTACCCTCGTCGTCTTCATCAACAAAAGCCGACGCCACAACCGTCGCACGGAGATCGGTGCTACCCCCACCATCTTCGAAAGCATTCTTCGACTCCGATCACGCCAAAGAAGCCCGGAGAAGAAGAGAAGTCCAGTCGATACGTAAACCGTCGAAGCACCGGAGAAGTAGCCCACGTCGTTCGAAGAAGAAGATCGAGTTGACGTCAAAGCTAAAGCCAACGCAAGAAGCCAAAGCAAAGCCCCAGTAAAGCCCGCGCCAAAGCAACGCAAGTGCCAAAGCCAAGCGACTACGCCATCCACGAGCAAAAGCACCGCACGTTCTAGCCGATACGACGCGAAGTCCGGAAGAACGAAAGCATCGCAAGTCTCTCCCAGCTACGTCCAAGTGCAAGCGCCGAAGCAAAGCAAAAGCCAGAGCCACGCCGGAGCAAAGCCAAAGCCAAAAAGCCAAAGCCGAAGCCAACGCCAAAAGCTAGATCGACGCCGCGAACCGACGATCAAGGACACCGAGGTCAAGCAAGGAACGAGGAAGACACGAAGACCGAGGAACGAAGCCGAAAACCCCCTAGCCGAGAAAGCGCGAAGCACGGAAGGGACAAATCAACGGTGGACATTCCTTAGCCTCTCCAAAACCCTCTCCCTGTAAAACCCCTGTCCTGGGCAGCCCCTTCAGAGCTCTCGCACGAACACCACGTGGAGACACGGATCAAAGGGATCCCCCAGAAGATCTTTCCCACAATCCCCTGATCAAAACTCGCCACAACCCGGACTCGTCACCCCCGAGCAACCCGGGTCCCGGCCACAATTGTAATCTCGTGTGATTCGCAATAAAGACGACCCGCGCTTTTTTCCGCGTCCACAGATTTCTGGCACGCCCGGTGGGACATCTTCTCCTTTCATCCGTACGGTTGAAGAAGCTGCTTGAAGTTTGCAATGGCCGGAACAAACAACGATGCGTTTGCTCCAAGCCTCTCACCAATCGCCGAGTCTCCTCTACTCCGACACGGTGATCCAGTAAATCCGGAGGGTGATGCTCCTCCAATGGTCCACGTCTACACTCGGCGTACACGGACTCTTGCGGACGTCTTCGTGCCAGAAGCTACTACCGAAGATGCTCGCCAAAGCGCCGACGAGGCCCTGGTGCTCGAAGAAACGAGCCTCGATCCTGGAGTCCATGTCCAGAAGTTTGGGGAGGACCAGCCCCAACCCCGAACCCGCTCGGGTTCTCCAGCAGACGTTGCACCTCCTCTGCAGGGGGCAAACATCAATCATCAGCCAGAAGCAAGTCGGCGTAACTACGTCTCCGATGATGATGGCGAGGATGCGAACATGCAACACCGAGACGTTCTCCGTCACCATCCTCCGACCGCTCTTCAGCTCCAAGTCATGCAGATGAACGAGCACCTGGCGCAGATTACTCGGCTAATGGAGGAGAAGGATCGTCACATCAACACTCTGCTCCAAAAGCTAAGCGCGAAGGACGCTGCAGCAGTCAGCCAACCCGTCGCCTCTCCAGTTCCGTCTTAAACTCCCGCTCCTACAGAGGTTGTTCCGACGATTCAAGCAGTTACTCCAGCGCTCTCCTCGGCTCCCATCCCAGTGGAAGTCGTCTCCCCAATGCCAGCCCCGGTGGCCACACAACCTCCGGCAGCGGCTGCGATGAGTGCTCAGCAAGTCCAAGCATTGATAGCCGACATGATGCGATCCCACGGCAGTAGCCTTCCTCCGATCACGGCGGCATACTCGAAGCCCTACACTACGAGGATCCAGCAGCTACGCTTCCCAGTCGGATTCCAGCCGCCAAAGTTTCAGCACTTCGATGGAAAGGGAAATCCGAGACAGCACGTCGCCCACTTCATCGAGACCTGCAATAATGCCGGCACATATGGCGACGAGATGGTGAAGCAATTCGTTCGCACCCTCAAAGGCAACGCGTTCGACTGGTACGTTGATCTTCCTGCAGGGACCATCAACAGCTGGGACCAGATGGAAAGGGAGTTCCTCAATCACTTCTACAGCACCAGACGTACAGTCAGTATGACCGAACTCACCGCCGTCAAGCAAAGGAAAGATGAGCCAGTGATCGACTACATCGACAGGTGGAGGAACCTCGCGCTGAATTCACGAGACCGCTTGTCTGAAGACTCGGCCATCGAGATGTGCACCCAAGGCATGCACTGGGGTCTGCTCTACATCCTCAAAGGTATCAAGCCTCGATCTTTCGAAGAACTCGCAAATCGGGCTCATGACATGGAACTCAGCCTAGCAAACCGCGGGGACTTGAAGAACAAGGACTTCTTGAAGATAGAGAAGAAGGACAAGCCACCGGCAACGAAACTGAAACAAGTCAATGTTGCTGACGTCGCTTCAACCTCCAAGCCGCTCAAGATCGGTGGCAAGCCAGATCAGAAGAAGGGAGTCGCCATACCACCGCCTCCGCCGCTAAGACAAAGGATGACTCTCGAGGAGCTCGAAGCCAAGGAGTACCCTTTCCCAGACTCGGAAGTCTCCTCCATGTTCGACCAGCTGCTGCAAGAGAAGATGATAGAGCTCCCTCCTTCAAAGAGGCCCGAGCAGATGCATCGTGTCGACGACCCTCTCTTCTGCAAATACCACCGGGTGGTGAGTCATCCCATCGAAAGATGCTTCGTCTTCAAGGAAAGAATCATGGCGCTCGCTAAGCAAGGGAAGATAGAGATCGACTCCGGGGAGGTTGCTACGGCCAACATGACGTCCATCACCTTCGGCTCCTTCTCGCCAGTACTCGTCGCTGCTCGGCGAAGCATGCCCAAATTGCGCATCAATCGTCAAGCTCCAATCGCTAAGTCAACTTCCCAGCCGAAAGTCTCAAAGCGACGTCAACATACTCCTGCGCTTACCGAGGAGGAAACACCGCTGCCCAGGGGGCAATCATCGCTCATGCCAGCACCTCTTCCAAGCAATACTGCATCCCAACGAGCGCTCCAAAGGAGATACGAGCAAGGAGATCCAGAAGTCGGTTTGCTGGGCCAGCCTTCGGGCAAGTTCGACTACTACGTCCTCTACTCAAAGCCTTCGTCCGTTTTGGTCAACGAAATCAAGCCCACCGGCTGGGAATCAGAAGACGCGCCAGTAGAGCCTCGAGAAGAGCAAGTCCCTTCCAGTCAAGCTACGTCCCAATACGCTCTCCAGAAAAGATACGAGCAGGGAGATCCGGAAGTCGGTCTGCTGGGCCAGCCTTCGGGGAAGTTCGACTATTACGTCCTCTACTCAAGGCCTCTGTCCATTCCAATCGACGAAATCAAGCCCACCGGTTGGGGATCGGAAGACGAGCCAGTAGAGGCTCAGGAAGAATAAGTGCCTTCGAGGGAACCAGTTGCTTCTGTCGACCATCATCCTAGCGAAGGGGAATCCACCGACGAAGAAGCATGGATCATGCTACCGCGGCGGCGAAAGCCGTGGCAAGAAAAGAAGCTCAAACAAGACCGTGTGATGAGGGGATTCACCAAGCGGAGGACCTACAAGAAGAAAGGCAAAGCTCCAGGGAGGAAGGCGTTCAAAGTGCCGCCAGCAAGCCAAGACGATATCCTTCAGCAGAGTCTTCCAGAGCCGACAACTTTGCAAGAGTTCTTCCCGGATCACTTCCTCCCAGTGGACCAACACGTCAAGGTGTCTTGTTGCATGGTCGAAGTCCATGAAGTGTCGGAAGGAAAGAACGAAGGCGAAACTTCTGAAGAAGGCGACTCCACCGATGAGGGGGACGACTCCAACGATGGGGGCACCGTGGCTCACGACGAAGCGATCTTGCATATGCCTCTCGTAGAAGCTTTGCATCTTCCGAAGAAGGCTCGCCTAGCAATGGCGGCGGCCTTGGCCGATCCAGATAGCTACAAAAGGAAGAGGAAGGACGATCAAAGACGCAAAGCTGTGGCCTCGTGTGATGTGACGATAACCTTTTCAGATGAGGACCTGCAACTCGGGGCGCGATTGCATAACCGGCCTCTTTACGTCTCGGGATACATCAAGGAGAAGCCAGTGAACCGAATCTTGTTGGACTGTGGCTCTGCCGTCAACATCCTGCCCATCCAGACAATGCGGCAACTCGGCATCACCGACGACCAGCTCTCACCAAGTCAATTGGTCATTCAAGGCTTCAACCAGGGCGGACAGTCCACCGTCGGAATCATTCGTTTGAAGCTTTCCATCGGCCCGCTGGATACAACGGTCCTCTTCCACATCATCGATTGCCAGACGTCATATCGCCTCCTGTTGGGAAGACCATGGCTGCACGAGAACGGCATCGTGGTCTCCACCTGGCACCAGTGCCTTAAATACTACGAAGAAGGCGTGGAGAGGTGCATAGTTGCGGACGACAAGCCATTCAACGAGGCCGAGGCACACCTGGCCGACGCTAAGTTCTACCAAGCAAAGGGCCTGGTCGCGGAAGTTCTACCAGCTAAAGATCCTCGAGCCCAAAAGATTGAAGAAGTGAAGCAGAACAAGACTCCTCTTCCCGTAAATTCGGCGCCACCCTCTGACGAGGCAAGACTCAAGGTCCAAGGAACGCCGAAACCTGGGCAAAGGATGCGCATCAGCTTCGAGCCAAGAGCAACGCAACATACCCCGTTGCCGATCCAAACGGTGCCTGTCCTACGTCTCGCGCCTCAGTGGCTCCGTAAATCCGAGCGATCGCCTTCTACTCCGACGAGGAAGATGGCCCCGTCGTTATCTCAGGCCAACGTCATCACTCTACAAGAAATGACGGTGCCATTACCTAGCCTGACGCAAGCTCCGAACCCAAGCAGACCTGTCGAATCAGCAGACCTCGAGCAACTTGGATTCAAGCCGAAAGGGAGTTGGGGGCAAAATGCTGCCAAGTTGCTGTTCAGTGCCGGCTACAACGAAGGAAGCACCATGGGCACACTTCCACCAGCAGCAACTCCACACGGGATGACGAGAACTCAAGCCCGGCTATTTCAAAACGGAGAACAAATTCCCCCGAACCGCCGAGGCATCGGCTCCAGTCAAGCTCCGTTGGTCATCAGAACCGCAGCAAAGAAGACCTTCACCTCGAACTACATTGAGGCGAGGATAGTAGATGAAGCAGCCGAAGAATCGACAATCTCCGATGCACGCTCTACCTACCTCAGCCATCCAGACAGCAGGAGAAGACGACGACGGGCTCGATGCCAAGCCTTGTTCCGGAAGCAAACCAGAGGTGGTAAAGACTGGTCGAATCGAAAACGCACATCCGTGTTCGAGAGGCTCGGGCCAGCCAAACAATCAAAGAAGAAGTCGGCGTTCGATCATCTGGGGATGCCAATCGAGGACTTCGTCTCAACACCCACCCACCCACCCATGGCTGCCGTCAATCATATCTCCATTACAGATCCCGACAACGGTGACACTTCTACTTCGGACGACGAGTTGCCCGATGCCCCGCCAGTCCTCGAAGAAGGGGGGCAGTCCACCATTGATGACTTGAAGGAAATCAACTTAGGCACGGAGACGGAGCCTCGGCCTACATTCGTCAGCACGCTCTTGACTCCTAAGGAAGAAGCCGCATACATCAAACTGCTTAAAGAATACAGAGACGTCTTCGCATGGTCCTACAAGGAGATGCCGGGCCTCGATCCAAAAATCGCAGTGCACCAGCTCAGCGTCAAACATGGAGCCAGCGCTATCAAGCAAGGACAAAGGCGCTACCGACCAGAACTGATACCCCAAATAGAAGGCGAAGTCAACAAATTGATCGAAGCCGGTTTCATTCGAGAGGTCAAGTACCCGACATGGATCTCTAGCGTCGTCCCCGTCAAAAAGAAGAACGGTCAAATCCGAGTGTGCGTGGACTTCAAAGACCTGAACAACGCATGTCCAAAGGACGACTTCCCCTTGCCAATCACGGAGCTAATGGTCGACGCGACGACTGGTCACGAGGTGCTCACTTTCATGGACGGATCATCGGGCTACAACCAGATTCGGATGGCACCCAAGGACGAGGAGCTCACGGCATTCCGTACACCGAAAGGAATCTACTGCTATAAGGTAATGCCGTTCGGCTTGAAGAACACGGGAGCCACCTACCAGCGAGCTATGCAGAAAATCTTCGACGACATTCTTCATCAAAATGTGGAGTGTTATGTCGACGACCTCGTGGTGAAATCCAAGAAGAGGTCGGCACATCTACAAGATCTTGAGCTAATCTTCAAACGACTTCGAAGGTACCAACTCCGCATGAATCCGCTCAAGTGCGCGTTCGGAGTCTCCTCGGGCAAATTCCTCGGCTTCGTCGTCCGACATCGTGGCATTGAGATAGATCAATCCAAAATTGATGCTATCGTCAATATGCCCGCACCAAATACAGTGCGAGACCTCAGAGGCCTCCAAGGGCACTTGGCGTATATCCGAAGATTCATCGCCAACTTGGCTGAAAAGTGCCACCCTTTTAGCCGCCTCATGAAGAAAGGAGCGTCGTTCAAATGGGATGAAGCGTGCCAAGAAGCACTCCAAAACATCAAAGCATATCTACTGAAGCCGCCAGTCCTATCAGCACCGGTTCAAGGGAGGCCGCTCATCCTCTACATCGCCACCCAGGAGCAATCCTTGGGGGCACTCCTGGCCCAGAACAATGAACTTGGCATAGAGACAGCTTGCTACTACTTAAGTCGCACGCTCGTCGGCGCAGAGCTGAATTACTCCCCAATCGAGAAGGTCTGCTTAGCCCTCATCTTCGCCACGAAAAAGCTGCGACACTATATGCTCGCTCACACCATCAGACTAGTCTCGAAGGCTGACCCACTCAAGTACATTATGTCGAGACCAGTGCTTTCCGGACGTCTGGCCAAGTGGGCCCTGCTGCTACTTGAATTCGACATCACCTTCGTGCCACAGAAAGCGGTTAAAGGGCAGGCCCTCGTGGACTTCCTCGCAGAATACCCTCTCCCGGCAGAATGGGAGTTATCAGAAGATCTCCCAGATGAAGAAGTGTTCTCCGTCGACATCGCCCCATCCTGGAAAATGTTCTTCGACGGCGCAGCTAGGCAAGACATAGCGGGAGCCGGAGTCATCTTTGTCACTCCGGACAACGAAATACTCCCCTTCTCATTCCTGCTCTCGGAAGCATGTTCCAACAACGTGGCAGAATATCAAGCCCTACTCATTGGTCTCGAGCTGGCCGACGAAATGAAGCTTCAAGGACTGGAAATCTTTGGCGACTCTCAACTCGTGATCCAGCAAGTCCTGGGGGCATACGAAGTCAACAAAGAAGACCTGGTACCGTTGCATGCGCGAGCTGTGAAGCTCCTTGAAAAACTCAAGGCTGCTTCCATTCAGCACGTTTCCCGAAACCTCAACCAGCAGGCTGACGCACTTGCAAATCTGGCGGCTACACTCCCGTTTCCAGATGAACGTTCGCTCGTCGTCCCCGTCTGCAGGAGGTTCGTGATCACCGAAGAAAAGGGTCCGCCTGAAATACCGGTTCAAACCAACGCGGTGCATGTCCTCGAGATTAAAGATCAGGACTGGAGGCAACCGTTTGTGGAGTATCTCGTTCATGGTAAACTCCCCGAAGATCCGAAGCGCAAAAGTGACATCCGTCGACGATCTCTAAGGTTCTACCACTTCAATGGCGAACTGTACCGACGAAGCTATGACGGCACACTCCTGAGGTGCCTCGCAAAAGAGGAAGCAGAAGCCGCGCTCGAAGAAGTACACGCTGGAATTTGTGGATCGCACCAGTCCGGTCCGAAGCTTCACTTCCGCGTCAGGAGGATGGGATACTACTGGCCTACCATGATCAAAGACAGCTTGGAGTACGCGAGAAGATGTTAAGCTTGCCAAATGCACGGGGACTACATCCGTCAACCTCCGGAGCCTTTACACCCAACAATCGCGTCTTGGCCTTTCGACGGATGGGGTCTCGACATCGTCGGTCCTCTGCCCAAGTCATCCAAGCAACATCTCTACATCTTGGCGGCGACGGACTACTTCTCCAAGTGGGCTGAAGCGATACCGTTAAGGGAAGTTACAAAGTACTCCGTCATCAGCTTTATCCAGAACGACATCATCTTCCGCTATGGAGTCCCCCGCTACATCGTAACAGATAATGGGAAGCAGTTCAAGAATGCTGCCGTCAGCCAGTTCTGCGCATTGTACAACATTAAGCAGAATTGTTCGACAAAGTACAACGCTCCGGCCAACGGTCTAGCAGAAGCCTTCAACAAAACTCTGTGCAAGCTGCTGGAGAAAACTGTCTCGAAGACAAAGAAAGATTGGCACGAACACATGGGCGAAGCACTATGGGCTTACCGAACATCCTTCCGCACGCCGACACAAGCAACGCCGTATTCCCTCGTCTATAGCGTGAAAGCCGTTCTTCCGCTCGAGCTCCAGATCCCGTCACTCAGGATAGCAGTCCAGGAAGGCCTCACCAGCGATGACAACGCCCAGCTCCGCCTAGCAGAATTGGAAGCACTGGATAAAAGACGCCTCGAAGCTCAACAGCGGCTGGAGTGTTATCAGGCCAGGCTCTCTCGCGCCTTCAACAAGAAGATTCGTCCTCGATCATTCCAGATAGGGGAACTGGTGCTGGCAGTCAAACGCCCCATCATTCTCTCGCATCGAGGAGGGAAGAAATTTGATGCCAAATGGGATGGCCCGCATTCCGTCAAGGAGGTCTACTCCAACGGTGCCTATCTCCTCACCACGCCAGAAGGGCTGACACTCGGCCCTATCAACGGCAAGTACCTCAAAAGGTACTATGCCTAAAGCAAGGCTACACCCCTTGTTCAAAAAAAAAAAAAAAAAATGAACTACGTGCGACTTGATCCCCCTTAGGGGGGTACGTAGGCAGCCTGAGAAGTTACTTCAGGTTCAGTCCGACCAAAAGAAAAAGACAACAAAGTTCCATGGAAAGGGTGTGGCAAAATGAGGCGATATTATTAATGAACCGAAGGTAGTACATTGCATAAGTCCTGAAAAAGAAAGCCACAATGAAACCAGGAACAACTAAAAGAAGGTGTCCAGAGCTTGGAGACGGCGCAGCAGCTCCTCCCTAGTCGCCTCCACTCTCTGAAGCTCCACGGGACGAACAGCCAGAAGCTCGCGACGGGTTGCCAAGTCCGACTGCTGCCTCAAGTGACTCGCCTTCAAAGCGCTCTCCGCGGCCTCGGCCCGCTCCAAACGAGACTCTGCCTTTCTAAGTGAGGCGCGCGCAGACTCCAACTTCCTCTGGGCCTTCGACAGGCTGGACGTAGCCTCCGCAAGTTGATGCTCGGACTGACTTAGACTCGCCTCAGCGGCCTCCAGCTCAGAAAGGGAGCTCCCCTCCAGCAAAGCCCGCCGGGATCGATAAGCCTCGCTATCGGTCACAAGCAGGTTCATCTGATCGACGAAAAGAGAGCTGTCAACTTTGAACTCCGCCAGGCTCGCGCAAAACTCCGCACCATCCGTCGACCACCAGTCCTGGAGGGCGCCAAGGCCGGCAGTTTGGAAAGGCTCCAACGTCGACTTGATGTACTGCCGGCAGCTCGAAAGAAGGAACTCTGAGAACCTGCTCCTCGGCCTTAAAACCGGACGAGGTGCCTCGGAGTAGGTAGGCAAGACCCTCCCTGCCGCTGCAACTGCCACAGGAGCCGCCTGCGCCAACAAGGGTGGTGGAACCGGAGAAACCTCCGTTGCCGCTGTAACAACCGTCTCCACCAAAGGGTACGAGGGCACAGTCATCGGGGAATGCCGCTTGTCGACGCTCGAGACTTCAGCCCCCTCGCCAAAAGACAAGGCGTCGACATCGATGTCGTCCAGGTTAATGTCGCCCCTAGGGAAGTTCTCCCCGCAAAGTCCGAGGAGATCCAGATCATCCGGAGGGATATCTAGCCCACAGGGTTTGGGCACTTCCTGCGCGGCACCGGCGGACGAATGCCCAAGAGGCGCCTTTGAGGAACTCGCTCCGCGCTCTACCACTATAACAGAATCTGGTCAAAAGAAAGAAACGGTGCTCAGCGTGATAAAACTTCCTGAACATAGAGGGCAAATAAACCGGAGAAACCTCCGTTGCCGCTGTAACAACCGTCTCCACCAAAGGGCACGAGGGCACAGTCATCGGGGAATGCCGCTTGTCGACGCTCGAGACTTCAGCCCCCTCGCCAAAAGACAAGGCGTCGACATCGATGTCGTCCAGGTTAATGTCGCCCCTAGGGAAGTTCTCCCCGCAAAGTCCGAGGAGATCCAGATCATCCGGAGGGATATCTAGCCCACAGGGTTCGGGCACTTCCTGCGCGGCACCGGCGGACGAATGCCCAAGAGGCGCCTTTGAGGAACTCGCTCCGCGCTCTACCACTATAACAGAATCTGGTCAAAAGAAAGAAACGGTGCTCAGCGTGATAAAACTTCCTGAACGTAGAGGGCAAATAAAATGAAGAGAGCTCCATACCTGTGTGGTCAGACGAAGCGGTCCTAGACGGAGGAATCACCTCATCTTTCAGAAGTCCAGGCTCCTCGGCGTCCTCCGCCAGACAAGGAACTCTCGGGACCATCCCGCGAGGAATGCACACTTTTCTTCTCTTGGGAGGGACACCCTCAACTTCGGCCTTCGGGGAACAAAATGCCCCAGGGGTACTAGTAAGCTTGGCGTCCAGCACCGGAACGGAAGAAGGGACACGACGAGCACTGGAAAGGCGACTACAGCTCCTCTGCGCTCTTTGAAGCCCCAGTCGGAGGCGACGGTCCTCCACTCCCGCAGAGTGATTGAAGCAGAAATTCCTGAACCCGCTACTCACCAAGACGTCGACTGGAAAACTCGCAAGTAAAGGAGAAACTCGCCCTTCAACCAACTGGCGGTATTCCGGAGTCGCGGCATCCCGAAATCCGGACTTAGCCCTAGGAAAGAAACTCCCGCCAGTCAAGCGAGCGTAGAGAGAAGCCCACAGACGGTAACCCTCCTGCGGACTGATACGTCCCTGCAACCGCTGAGGCATGCCAGAGACTTCTTGCCGAAACCCCTGTTGGCGAGCAAAGCGATGGGGGGAGTACTGCTCCACCTCCACCACATCCCCCTTGCGCCAGACCAAGTAGCCAGGACGGCAGCTGACCATATTCCAGTAGAGACTGTCCGGGAGCTCCTCGTTATCGTACACAGTCGACCTCTCTAAGGGCAGCACCGAATGCTCTGACAGGAATTCGAAATCGACACTCCCCATCCTCCTCAAAAGGGTGCAAGCACACTCTCTCGGACGCTCCCAACTGATAAAGGCGTTCAAGATCCCTCCTATCCCGGGCAAGAAAGGCAGCTCAGCTGGATGCCCTCGTCTGGCAAAGATCCCCTTCGGAAAATGCAGAGCTATCCACCCGTACAAATAATGCAAGGGTCCGAATGCAGTCGACCGGCCGAGCTCCTCCTTGGCCTTATCAGAGCCAGACAAGTCCCAGTAAGTCCCGCTGAGAGCCCGATACAAGGCGCATAGTATGGCCGGGGCTAGATTGAAGAGCTCGCCCCTCTCCATCCTGGAAGCGGCAAGGAAGGTCCCCGGACGAATAGCCTCCCCAGAACACGGAAGCACGAACCGGCAAAGGAAGATGACCAGCCCAGCAGCTCGGTAAACCGATCGCCACTCCTCGCTATCCCGTTTCAGGCCAAGGAGTTCCCAGGGACACTGCTTCCCCTCCATTGAGTGCTTCTCTCGAGCCAAGGAGTCGATAGGCCTCACAAAGGAGCGAAGCGGAGGTCTCTGCATCTGAGCGATCTTCCACATTGGGTGAGCCGAAGGCGCTGGAGACCTATACTCACCTCTGAACCAAAAGTCGACCCAAGAAGAAGGACGCACTCGATCTGATTGATCCCGCGCCGCAATGATAGCATGCGCCTTGAACAGAAGAAGGCAAGAACTCGGAACGTAGCTGCTGTCCAGCAGATCCTTCAAGGCAGGCACCTCCTCTTGGTAATAGTTCCGTACCTCGGGGCACCCGGAAACGATATGGACGTCACGAAGCGAGATGCCTATCTCCCCCGCCCCAGTAAGGAAGGTGTTAGTTTCCGGACACCAAAGCTCACAAAGTGCGCGGTACATCCCCTCCGGACGACTGTACTCTCGACGGGCCGGCGCCAGAAATTTGGCCAATAAGTTCATCTCAGGTTCCGCGCCAAAGACCTCATAGAGCTCGTCCATCCACTCGCGAAAGCCGCAAAGGTACTGGACGTCTCCCCGAGGCCAAGAGTCGGTGCCCCATCGGGTCAGCCTAGCACATATCTTCGAGGCAACAACTGGCGTAGGCACGAACTCTTCATCGCAATGATGGAACGGAAGACTCAAACTCGGCCGCAGAAGCTTCATGGAGATCCCTTCGTCAGTATGAATCTTCTCGCTTAATTTCAGCATCCCACAAGTCGCATCCGCGACTCCATCTTCCGTGATGCGCTCGTGCACAAAGACACGGAGCAACGACAGAAGGTCTTCCCGCCTTGAGTTGCGGTAACGGCGCACACGAGTGTAAGGAAAGCAAAGGCATCTCCTCCCGTCGAAGAAGTCCTCGTCTATCCAGCCCGAGGAAGTCAAACTCTCGAAGACGCGAGCCCTGGAGGACCGTGAAAGGAGGCAAGTCAAGACAAGTGCGTACAAAAAAAAAAAAAAACTGAGGGGGCCCGGACCCCTGTCAAGAGGATTGCCCGATTCAAGGTCACTCTCCAGCCAGCCCGCACCCGTGTCGCGACCCGTGCGCCACGAGCCGACACTGTTATCATCGGCACCTTTGAAGTTCAAAAAAAAAAAAAAAAAAAAGAGTCAACGAGTGGGGCCCACGGGCCCCTCTCCCCCAATCAATGACCGACAGCCAAAGAAAGAAAGGGGGGGGGGCCCGCGGCCCCCCTTCTTCTCCTTCTTCTTCGCCGGCCCACGACCCCGACCTGCTCGGGCCCCGGATTCCGCGCGCCACCCACGACCCCGACCCGTTCAGGCCCCGGCCTCCGCGCGCCGCCCGCGACCCCGACCCGCTCGGGCCCCGGCCTCCGCGCGCCGCCCGCGACCCCGACCCGCTCGGGCCCCGGCTTCCGCGCGCCGCCCGCGACCCCGACCGCCGCGCGCAGCCCCGTGCGCACCCCGCACCGCTGCACCGCCGGCCGCCTGCGCCCGCGCCGCCTCCGGCCTCGCGCCACCCGCGCGCAGCCCCCGCGTGCGCCCGGCGCTGCTGCCGCTGCTGCCCATGCAGCCCGGAGCTGAAGACGAAGAAGGAAGAAGAAAAAAAAAAAAAAAGAGAAGAGAAAGAAAAAAAAAAAAGAAAGGAAGAAGAAGAAGAAGAAGAAGGAGGAAGAGAGAGGCGGCGAAGGCGACCCGCACCTCAGCCACGCTCCTACATCCTCCCCGCCTCGGTCATCGCCACAACGCCGTTTCGAACCCGCCTTCGCAACGACCGCAAAATCGTGCACCATCGCCGACGACGAAAGAGGCGACACCGGGAAGACGGAGCAAGTCTCGTGCAACCCCAAGCAGCTCTCTTCCGACAACGGTCTCCAGAAGCCGGCAGAACCTTCGCGAAGAAACACAACGCCGACGACGAAAGAGGCGACACCGGGAAGACGGAGCAAGTCTCGTGCAACCCCAGGCAGCTCTCTTCCGACAACGGTCTCCAGAAGCCGGCAGAACCTTTGCAAAGAAGCACAACGGCGAATGAAGGGGGGTAGGGGTCCTTAAATAGACCTCCAACCCCGCCCACAAAAGGAATCAAGGACAAGCGCTCTACGATTCCTACGTGTCCAAACCCGACACGCTCTCACCGACGCACTCGTCCTTGAGGGGGCATTTGTAGACACACGAATTTCGTCGGACCCGAACCCGACTTACGTGTGCCGACGCGGATGCAAACCCGACACGCGGACTCAACTCGCTCGCGCCGACGCGGATGCAAACCCGACACGCGGACCCAACTCGCTCGCACAGACGTGGATGCAAACCCGACACGCGGACCCAACTCGCGCGCGCCGACATGGACCCGGACCCCGCCTCAAGAGGGGCCAGTCCCTACTAGGGTCCGAACCCCATAGGGCCGGCCCTAGTGGGGACCGAACCCCATGGAGAGGCCGGCCGGCCCTGTAAGGAAAGGGAAGAAAAGAAAAAAAGAAAGAAAAGAAAAAGGAAAGAAAAGAAAGGAAAGAAAAGAAAAAGGAAAGAAAAGAAAAGGAAAGAAAAGAAAGAAAAGGAAAAAATACCGCCATGCGCGGGGGGAGGTAGCGTATGACGTCTGCACACACGCGGATCTGCGCCGATCCCTCGATCCGACGCACAAGACGAAGCGCCCGATCGCCATCGATTTCGTGCGCAAAATCCAGCCATAATTGCACCCGCCAGAAAAGGAAAACAACTAAATGTTATTCCCTTCATCAATGGATGAATAAAATCCGGGTAATTATGAGAGAGATACAAAAGGGATTTAAAATTAAAAAGTTCCGGTATCTCTCTCCCCACCTCTTTGCCTATAAATAGAGGGGGTGGGGGAAGGAAAAAATGGTCGAAGATTGAAGACAAAGCGCGGGAGCTCTGCAGAAGAGGAGACGCTTCTTCACCGACCCAAGGCTTCACGAGGCACAGTCAAGCCTGTCCCGAGGGATCGGCTTACTGGAAGTCCTCATCAACGTGAAGACCCTTGCACACGAAGATCATCCCTTCGACTCCGTGCACGAAGAAGAAAGCTCGGAGAAGAAGAACCCTTCGACTCCGAAGACGCCAGAAGCAAAGGCCGGAGAAGAAGAGGAGCGGCACTACCCCGTCGTCTCCAACAAGCTTCGACTCCGATCAAGCCCAAAAGCCCGGAGAAGAAGAGGAGCGGCACTACCCCGTCGTCTCCAACAAGCTTCGACTCCGATCAAGCCCAAAAGCCCGGAGAAGAAGAGGAGCGGCACTACCCCATCGTCTCCAACAAGCTTCGACTCCGATCAAGCCCAAAAGCCCGGAGAAGAAGAGGAGCGGCACTACCCCGTCGTCTCCAACAAGCTTCGACTCTGATCAAGCTCAAAAGCCCGGAGAAGAAGAGGAGCGGCACTACCCCGTCGTCTCCAACAAGCTTCGACTCCGATCAAGCCCAAAAGCCCAGAGAAGAAGAGGAGCGGCACTACCCCGTCGTCTCCAACAAGCTTCGACTCCGATCAAGCTCAAAAGCCCGGAGAAGAAGAGGAGCGGCACTACCCCGTCGGCTCCAACAAATCCTCGATCCCGATCAAGCCCCAAAGCCCGGAGGAGAGAAGCGAAGCGTCATCACCCCGTCGTCTTCGACTAACGCCTGCCCCATCCACGAAGAAGAAAGCCTGGAGCAGATCGTCTGAAGCGTCGCTACCCCGTCGTCTTCATCAACAAAAGTCGACGCTACAACCGTCGCACGGAGACCGTCGCTACCCTCGTCGTCTTCATCAACAAAAGCCGACGCTACAACCGTCGCACGGAGACCGTCGCTACCCTCATCGTCTTCATCAACAAAAGCCGACGCCACAACCGTCGCACGGAGATCGGTGCTACCCCCACCATCTTCGAAAGCATTCTTCGACTCCGATCACGCCAAAGAAGCCCGGAGAAGAAGAGAAGTCCAATCGATACGTAAACCGTCGAAGCACCGGAGAAGTAGCCCACGTCGTTCGAAGAAGAAGATCGAGTTGACGTCAAAGCTAAAGCCAACGCAAGAAGCCAAAGCAAAGCCCCAGTAAAGCCCGCGCCAAAGCAACGCAAGTGCCAAAGCCAAGCGACTACGCCGGCCACGAGCAAAAGCACCGCACGTTCTAGCCGATACGACGCGAAGTCCGGAAGAACGAAAGCATCGCAAGTCTCTCCCAGCTACGTCCAAGTGCAAGCGCCGAAGCAAAGCAAAAGCCAGAGCCACGCCGGAGCAAAGCCAAAGCCAAAAAGCCAAAGCCGAAGCCAATGCCAAAAGCTAGATCGACGCCGCGAACCGACGATCAAGGACACCGAGGTCAAGCAAGGAACGAGGAAGACGCGAAGACCGAGGAACGAAGCCGAAAACCCCCTAGCCGAGAAAGCGCGAAGCACGGAAGGGACAAAGCAACGGTGGACATTCCTTAGCCTCTCCAAAACCCTCTCCCTGTAAAACCCCTGTCCTGGGCAGCCCCTTCAGAGCTCTCGCACGAACACCACGTGGAGACGCGGATCAAAGGGATCCCCCAGAAGATCTTTCCCACAATCCCCTGATCAAAACTCGCCGCAACCCGGACTCGTCACCTCCGAGCAACCCGGGTCCCGGCCACAATTGTAATCTCGTGTGATTCGCAATAAAGACGACCCGCGCTTTTTTCCGCGTCCACAGTGTTATAGATGATAAGTCATCAAATCCTAGTCAGATGATCGATCGGGATCTGACGGTGCTCCCCACCGCCCGAGTCGAATCATGGCACCAGTAATAGGATGGACTAAGGATTATCAGAGTATAGTAGAAAACAGGATTACAAGGGAGTAACATAAGTTTAGGATCACTAGAGTTTAACTCGTGTCACACTCTGGGTGGCTACGCGGGTTAATCGGATTAGGACTGATTAATGAAACTTTCGGTATGTTACCGGAACAGTTAATCAGAGATCTGGTTGGAGCTAGAGATCCTAAACCCTAAAGGTTCCACCCTATCATTACGTTAGGAATTATTCCTCGACCCGATTGGATACGTTGGATGCGAAGTAGCATGATAGAGCGCAAGTCCGGAGCCTAAGAATCTAATTCACATGTGTTAAGGGTTATAGGGGTATTTTGGTAAATACTAAAGTATGGCTCAGAACATATTGAATATGGATCCCAAAATGAGCTGAATAATTCCAAGAGCTCAAAGGCGCTGACGGAACTCGATTCCGAGTAGCTCACCTCACTCAATCTCTCTTACAGTGTTTCATTTTGCGTGAAGGGTGTTTTCGTCCAAGCTTCACGATAGACATGTGGAAACCCTAAAAACCGCCCCCCCTCATCCCAATCACTAGGGGGCTGGCCCTAGATTGCGTATGTGAGTTGGGGCCGGCCCTATAAAGGGATTGGAGGGAGAGGGGGCCGGCCCTAGGTTTCTCCCTCTCCAGAAAACCCGAACCTCCTCTCCCTCTCGCCCTCTTTGTGGTTTCGGCCAAAGAAGAAAAAGGAAGAAGGAGGAGGAAGAAGGAGGAAGGAAGGAGAAGGAAGAAGAGATAAAGAGAAGAAGGAGATCTCGCGGCTCACTGTCGTCTTCGCAACGAATTCCTTCGTCGGGTCATAGTCTTTGCACTCAGAGATTGGACTTCGAGGATTCCTCCATTCGCAAAGGACAAGGTGCCATCCGACAGCTTCCCTTGCGATTCACGTGCGGTTCATCATCGTTCCGTTCTCTTCGAATCATAGATCCACAAGGTATGATGATTATAAACACTTAACTAGATACATGCATGTCTTCCGTAGATCGTAGTATGCCTCTAGGGTGTCCGCACATATACAAAGATCATAGATTTGTATGTAGATTGTTTTATAGAATTAATTGTAATGGAACATACACCGTAGGATCTTCGGATCTACCTTTTGCTTCCGCTGCGACTCTGATAATAGGATTTAATTCCAAAATCTCTCTCTCTCTCGTCGAAGCACCATCGCAAAGTCAAGAGATGCTGCTCTCTTTCCTCTGATTTCTCTATTCCCTATTCATCAAACCTCACTCATTGCCAAGCTCGGCCCCGGATCATGTCTCCTTCCTAGTGGCCGGTCAAAACACATAGGTAACTATGTTTTCGATCTATTTTTTTTCTTCTATTTCTAAAATCTGATTATGTTTTTTTTTAATTCTTGGGACCTTTTTTTTGGTCTTTGCTTTTTTTTTTTTTTGGTATTCATCATTAGGGGGAGATTACAACCGGATCCCCAAAGGAGTCGCATGCCGGTGCAAGCAAAGGAGACCACCGCCGTGTGGGAAACAACACTGTCAGACCAACAAGAGAAGTGCCACTACTGGCACACCCATCAAACCCGAAACAGGAAACCACAAACCGCCACCACCAAAGGAGACAAGCCTCACTCACCAGCGAGAGACACAGCAAACTCCAAACCAATGGATGAAGAAAGGCATCGGAAAAACAAGAAATCCACAACATAAAGGAACAATCCAAAAAAAAAAAAACAAAGACTAAGTACCGCCCGCACCAGTTGCCCAGCTAATATGGAGGAGTTCTTTTTGACTTGTTCCCTGTGATCAATCATTCTCATCCTACTGTATATTTTGTTTTGATGCTTCATATGGTTCTCGTTCGGGGCTTTTACCCTATGATCATTCATCCTATTGTATAGCTTGTTTGGATGATTCATGTTGTTTCGAGATTGGTTTGGATGTTATAACTCAATCTCAACAGGGGGGACTTTGCCCTCAAATCCCTGAACAGAGGGCTACTCCCCCCCCCCCTAAATGCCTTCGGCGTTGTCATGAGTGCTATAACTATAAGCCTCCCTTCTGAAACGTGAAAACTCCCGACTCCACCACACTAAGGGCCTGAGATCAAATCCCGCCTCAGATGTGACGCTAATGGGTTTCTTGAAAAGGGATATTTCTTGAAATCAGGATAGCGACCGCAATTCGCAAGCGATACTGCTTCCCCTTTGTTTAAATTCTCATTTGAAAGGGCTTTCTTTTATCGGAAAAGTATCAACAGAAAGTCCGACCAACATTAGAGTATTAGAGTACTACTGAACGATTCGTCCAACACTGCGACACGGAGTGCACGATCCACTTGTGTCGCTTCGTTACCGCATGCAAGTGAATCGGATGCGGCATCCAGCGAAAGCACACATAATGAAAAGAGAGCAAGAATCCAAATATCTCCTCCGTCACATAGGCCATAAAGTCTTTGTCCATATATATACATATATACACACACGCAAGCCTTTATATAACTTGGGTTCCTTATCCCATCACATCTTATCCACTTATAATTGCTTCCATTGATCTATGTATGGTTAAGAAAAAAGAGACCTGCTATTCAGCCATCCGGTTTTCCATCTTGATCGGGCAATTAGGCTTAGTTCGGCACTGGATGCAATGGATGACTCTGATCAGCTGCCAGATCATGATAGCCCAATCTTGGTGGAAAATACATTCAAAGGCTCGATTTTTAGAAAAAATAAAGAAGAAGATATGATCTTTCATATTACGGTATAAAAAATATTGGATTTAGTCCCACATCAGCTAGAGGCTGGGTAGTGATGTCTTCATATATCCTCTGTGGACCTCCCCTTACAACTCGGGTTTTGGGATGAGAGGTATGAAATAGTGGTATTAGAGTGGGTTCCATCCAGGTAGACTTAATTAGTCAGGTCAGAATGTGGCCAGGTTATACCCGAGGAATGCCTTCTTTTCTGTGCTCCCCACACGAGAGGGGGGCTAGAGGGTGTTCAGCCCTAGCATCATGTGAGGAGAGGATTGTTGGATTTAGGCTCACATCGACTTAGGACTGGATGGTGTGTCTTCCTATACCCTCAACTGGACATCTTACAAATAAATAAATAAATAAGGTCTTATTTAAAAGTTTCACCAAACGGTTTTACTTCCGCTGACGTGGACAGCCTTAGAATGAGTACGATTTTGCTCCAACCTACTTAAAGAGGTTGGAGCATCCCGCTCTCTCTCATTGGTCCATTCCAAGGGTAGATTTATCATTTCATACTGTTTACCATGGTGAAATGACCAAAAGCCCTGAGATGGACCAATGAGAGAGAGCGGAATGCTCCAACCACTTTAAGGAGGTTGGAACAAAATCGTTCTCGCCTTAGAATATATCTTTTCTGGGATCTTTGCATATAACCCCCTAAAAAAAGATTGATATGATAAATTACCCATAACTTTTAAACTTTATTAATAACCCTAACATAATTTGACATTTGCTAAAATCCCCACGATATTAGAGAAGAGTTATTAGGAGAACATTGCCTCCCAATATTAACATTGGAAATCGGCTGACCCTCACTTTTTACATATAACTCTAATAATATTGATATCTTGATTCATGAATAAACTTCACTTTTTAAGGTTTACTCATTTCTCTCGAAGGCAAAAATATATCTTCAAAGTTAATTTGGGATTTAACCCAAGTTTGGTCCGGGAGGGATTATTTTACTAAATGTCAAAATATGAATAAATGATGGGGCTAAAATTAAATAAAAGACTTTAACAAAATGGAGTTATGATAATATCAATATTAACGCGGGGTTATATTCAAAAATCCCTTTTTATTTTTTATTTTTTGATAAAATCGGAAATAGAAGGAGAGCTTTCATTTCATGGCGATGGGACGGCAACTGGTCAGCTCAGTTCCAGTACGCGGTGGCTCAGAATTAGTGCAACCATTACGTGCGCCTCCCCGGAGTTCGACACGACCAGCCAGGCCCACGGCCCCCACAGCGAGGGGATCAGGGGGAGGAGAAGGCGTCGTCGAACCAGGCGACGTCGTCGTCGGGGCCCTTCTGCCCGGGCTCCGGCGATCCCCGGAGGAGGGACTGGAGGGCGCCCCGGATCTGGTTGACGCGCTTGCGGTGGCGGATGCGGCGGAGGACCACGTCCTTGTCCAGTGATCGCCCGGCGCCGCTGCCGTCGGGCTTGAGGTAGAGGCGGCTCGTGACGGTGCTCCGGGGAGCCGACGGCTCGTCGTCCTCGTAGGAAGGGGAGGGGGTGGAAGCCAGGGGCGAAGCCTTTTTGGGAACCAAGGCCATGGTTTCTTATTGTGGGCGAAGTTGAGGCAACGGTGGAGGGTGGACGACGGCGTTGGAGGGCTTTTATAGAGGTCGGGGCCCAAAACCGGATGCTGTAGGTCCTGGTTTTTTCTCTTTAGTTTTTTCATGTAAAGAAAATGCTCGACAACTGTAGCTGTAGCACATCACTATTCGACCCAATCATCTCACACAACGTACTGTAGCAGAGAACAATAGTACTATGGGCAACCCGAACGTACCTAGAAATTAGGGCTGGTAATTTCGGATCCGACACGACCCGACCCAAAGTTAGCGGATCTGGTCAGGGCTAAATGGGTTCGGGTCATATACGGGTCGACACGATAGACCCGTTTAATAAACGGGTCGGGTCGGGTCCGGGTTTAGGGTTTGGACACGGTAGACCCGGGAAGACCCGTTTAAAATTCAACGGGTCGTGTCGGGTCTACCAGCAATCGGATACTGTAATATATAGTATCAGCGGGTCTATCAGGTTAGGTTAGGTCGAGTCAGATCGGGTCAACTGAATAAACTCGTGTGGTAAACGGGTCTTATCGGGTCTACCCGTTTATAAACAGGTCGGGTACGGGTTTAGGATCTAGACACGATTAGTTAAACGGGTCAGGTCCAGATCTAAGGGTTTTGGACACAACCCGAAACTAGACATGACATGAACTCGACCCGACACGACCCATTGCCACCCCTACTAGAAATATGTTCATAAACCCGATCGATACCGAGTCGTATCGGTTGATTCGTACCGATTTTTCACATACCACAAATCGATATAAAAATCAGTACCGGTAAGGGTTCTGTTTCAACCAAGATTGATACAATTTGGGCCATATTGGTTAATAGAGTCAAGTCGGATCTGATACGTTTGAGTTGTATCGGTTTTGTCCTCTGTAACCACAGGCACTAATATGTAGCTTTATTGTCTTGCTGCACATGTTTTTCCGACCGAATCGTATTAGCAGTTATCGAGTCTTGATAAATGCTATTCAACTAGATGAGTTCGCATTTATATAACAAGGGGCATCGGTTTTGTGCTGACTAGACAAAGCGAAACAACAAAAGCTGACTAGGACAAGCTGATTGGACAAAAATGAACCGAATAGATCTAACCATTCGTTCAAAAATCAACGCACGATCTCTCATTGGTTTCAAATCCCAATCCATTTAAACTGCACTAAACCCCTAAAATCCCGGCCCATTGAAACTGCACTAAACCTGACCGTTTTATCCTATGATCGTTGTTCGCATCAACGGCTATAAACCTGTCTACTGAAATTTCAGCCACTCCAAACCATCGGATCGATCTCGAGGAATCCGTTCGAACTGAGACAGCTGTGATTGATTGATTATAGGGGGAAGGAGGAGTTGGTCGTGCCGAAGACGTCCGCTTCATGCCAATTGGCACGGGCGAGAAAATGAGTACGTGTCCCTATGAACGCCGATGCTATCGTCGAAAGTGTTTTGTTACCGATGACGGTCCGGTACAGTGCCAACAGGCACAAGTATCCACTAGTTTACATACGGCTCACGTGGTATTGATCAGTGGTCGCTTTTCATCCAGATTTGACTAATGAATGGCACTCTGATCGTTCTAGCAATCAAACAATAACTTCAAATGGTTGTGATCATTGCCACGCAAGCAGTCTGTAAATTTATTTATTTATCTAGAAGAGCAATATCTTTTTATTTTTTTTCCCAACTCCATTTGTTTGCGTGTCAAATCATTGATTTAGATGAGTTTTTTGAGCAGGACGGGAAAGAGACAGGGGTGGCTTACAGCTTTTATAAAGTTGTGATATTAATTTTATATTTTCAGCTCATAAAGCTGTGTTTTTAAGGCAAAAGTAATATAACCATGAATAATATTCTTTTTTAATTGTATAAAACAATCTATGTTTCTTTGTTAATATAATCTGTATTTTTGAATTATTTTTCTTTTGGATTTTTTTTTTGGGTGTCAGATTCTGATCTTATACTAGTACTAATCCCGTGCGTTACACGAACGATTACGATGCTGCTCGATTGGATCGCACATTAGGCACTGCATCCCCATTGTGCGAAGAGAGAAAGAGAAATATGTTAATAAAATAAATTTGAGATTGCCACGTGCGTCTAAGGGCGTTCGATTTGTGTATCGAAAATTCAAAATGAATGTCGAAGAGGTAGACAGCTGTAGTTTTGCACTGAACAAAAAAAAAAAAAACTTGTTTTCTCTTCCATTTTAGAATCCATCAGCATCACACCTGAGGGGGGATAAGGCGGGGACCCTTACAAGTTGCTACCTATTCAATGAAGACCAAACTCTTTCTAAGTTATACAATACAACCATCAAGAAACATCACCAGTTAAGCTAGCTGGCACCCTCTTCTATAGTCCATCTAGAGGCCTCTAAAAGTTGTCTCGGTTTCAATATATGGGGGTGTTGGGTTTGGCAACCCATGAGTTCGGCCCACATCCTGGTCAGTCCATTAGGGTGCATGGGGTTTTCTTCGGGGCGAAGTAAACTGACTCTATAAAAGAAGGGGTCCATGGAGGATGCGAGTCATCCCGAATGGTGAACGACGGATCGATGAATGACGACCACTAGGAACACTAGAAGGGTGGCGTGAGAGGGGAGCCACTTGAGGTGTGAGATTCTGGGGGAGGCACGGGGGCGTCTCCTCCCCAGGCATCATGGAGCGCCCACCGGAGATCGAGCGAAGGTCTAAGGGCGGTGCTGGCCTTATACCACCCCGAAGGGATCCTGGAGGTGGATGGGAACGATCGGAGGGGGCCGAAACCCTTGGGATCACCCCACGTCTAACCTGGTAGGTTGGGGCTCTAGGCACCAGATCGGGCGCCTAGGGCAAAGGTCTCGCAGGGACGGGGGCATCGATTGGCACCCTGGGCGCCAATCTGGGCGCCCTGGGTGAAACAGGCCTGGAGGCCAGGCGAGAGACAACTGTTAGAAACCACACCGTCCCAGTGGTTTGGCTTATGTTCGGGTCGTTGTTAGCGATGATTAGATTTTGTGTTAGTCCCCAAAGGCCGGTTCAACGACACCGATGGACAGATCGGTTCTTGAAAGGTATTCGTGTTGAGAGGATTGTGTTAGTCACCCTGAGGGTTGGTCTGCGGATGCGATGACGCACTGTTTTGTGTGGGTGTCAGATCGAGGGGGAGCACCTTGATGGAGACGAGTGCGGAAGCCGAGGACGGAACCAAGATTTTATATTAAGGGGGGCCAAAGCATAACAATTTCATTTGAGGGGGGCCAAAGCATGAACCCAAAAAATTTATATTCTAATATTTATGACTTTTACTATATAAAATTTTTTAAAAAATAATTGAGAGGGACATGGCCTCCCTTGATTCATACATAGTTCAGTCCATGGCAGAAGTGTTGATTGATGGGTGACTGCTTGAACATTGGTTGCTGTGTTTCGACGGACGGGCGTTGATGGGTGCTGGATCGGAGCGCAAAGACATGGTGAAGATCTACCGATTAGAACGTTTGGACATGATGTATGATCAGTGAAAAAGTGATATCCTGATTTAGCCCGTTGCCAACGGATGAAAAACGTTAATCTGTAATAACATGACTTGTAACTCTCCATGGTTATTGGTTATTCCGCACAACAGGAGGGTGATCATATCATGTTAAAATTTAATACGTACACTATCTAGAAGTGATCTAGGAGTGCGTAGGAAAACTTTCGAGTGGATCGGTGTGTATTTCTGAAGGGATTAGTCCGAGCACGAAGTAGTCCATTATCAAAAAGATTTCGAAAATAGACTGAAATCAATAGGAGAGGAGTCAAAATCAGAATGGGAAGGACATGGTAAGGGCTCACTCAACAAGATCGACCAGTGGGCACCTTGTTAGGTTTGGGTCAAAGGAGAAGGTAATTAAGGTCTCAAACCACTAGGAACCTTGTTGTTAGCTTTTGCTTTAACTAAATCCGAGGACATTATTAGTTCAGAGGGCGCCCTCTGTTTCGATGACCCATCCCTCTCAGACTCTCAGTTGTTGTGCCCCTGGTTTTAGTATCAAGTTAAGCAGTTCGCCCATGGTTTATTATCTCTTAATTACAAGGTCAATGACTCTTTCATATGGATTACCAATTTTTTGAAATTATCTACTATAATATAATCCGTGGATCATAAATCTCTCTCTCTCTCTCTCTCTCTCTCTCTCTCTCTCTCTCTCTCTCTCTCTCTCTCTCTCTCTTGATACGAGGTACATACAGAGCTAATCGCATCAGAGCCATTCTGGACGCATTGTCATGGGCGGTCGCTCAGGCCCGATCTCATCAGATCCGTTTGGGGTGTGTCATCAGTTTCCAAGAGTGCCCCCGTCCCACATCAGTAAGGAAGACACCCATCACCCGCTTAATAAACCCGCTATGGACATTCCCTTACGATCTAGGTTTTAGGGTGTGAGGGTATCCATGGATGGATCCAAGGTGTGTGTGTGGGGGCGATTCCTCCCCTAGATTCGAAAGAGCACCCCTTATGATAGTAGTATTAGTTAGGATTATTTTAAATTTATATAAGTTCGCCCCTCCTAAATTCTTAACAAAATTTAAGACCCCGTCCTTTCAAAGATTTTTCTAACAGTCGCCCCCTAAGGTTCGATTCCTGGATCCATCCCTAAGGGTATCTTCATGGTATCAGAGCTAGGGTTCACGCTCCGGGTGGTCCCCATTAATCGTGCATTGCCACACATGCTCTACATGGGAGGATCCTTACCATGCGTGCTCGGCATGAGGGGGGAGTGTTAACGAGTAGTCCCACATCGATGAGGAAGGTATCCATCACCTGCTTAATACACCTGCTATGGACCTTTCCTTATGACCAGGATTTTAGAATGTGAGGGTATCTACAATAATATTTGTATAGTCTTGTATAGGCCTATGTAATTATTATTATTATTTTATTATTTTTTTGCCAGGTTCTGTAATTAATTTTTTCTTAATACAAAGGATGGGGGATGGCTACAACTCCATCTGCGTCCGAAAAAAAAAACAATAATTTTTAAAAAACAGATTAAAAAATAAGGTCTTTTACAAATCGGCTCCTATAATCTTCTCTATTTACATATAAACCCTTACAAAAGTGATATTTATATAAACCCCTTAATTCATTCACATTTTATATATAGACCCCTACAGTTACCTGACATCCAAAACGAGAGAATATTTTTTGATTTCATCCTTAATATTTTATCTAAACTCTGTAAATACCCCTCTAATGAGAATTTTTCAAGTTAGATTCGGGTTATGTTTATGTTAGTTTTGGGTTAAGTCCATGTTCAATAAAGATAGATCAATTTAAGTAATTAAAACCATGGGTAACTAAATTATTTCCCCTTTAGATTAATGAAATGACATAGCCGAATGAAGGAATATTTATGAAATATTTCTTTATTTTGGATACCAGCTAACTATAGGGGTCGATATGTAAATATTAGATGATTAAAGGGGTTAATATGTAAATATTGACTTTACAAGGATTTATATGTAAATTGTGAAGATGACAGGGGTGGATTTGTAAAAAATCCTAAAAAATAAATTATTTGAAAATAACAGATTCAAAACTTTTAATTTAGCAGCAACGGACTTATACGGCAGTTCAATTGCCGTATAAACAGTTTAACTGATGCGTGCCTCGATATACGACAGTTTGACTACCGTATAACCTTATATATGACAGCTTAACTGTCTTATAACCTATACAATAGTTTAACTACCTAATAAAGACCAATGACTAGTTATACGACATTCTGATTATCGTATAAAGACCCCAATGGTTAGTTTGGATTTTATACGGTAATCGGACTGCCGTATAAAGACTAATGAGTAGTATCACAGAAAATAAACAGTTATTTTTTTTATATGATAGTTGAAGTGCCGTGTAAGTCCGTTGCTACTAAATTAAAAATTTTGGATCCGTTCCTTCCAAATAAAATATTTTTTAATTTATTTTTTAAAAAATGTTGAAAAAAAAGGTATTTTTTTGATCCAAGGTATCATCTTCATCAATATAAATCATTTTGCAGTGGTACCATGAGACAAATGAAGCGATGTTCCGCCATCAACACTACAGCCTGTGACGAGAGCATTATGTAGTGATCATAGCATAATCATATCCGTCCAGACTTGTCTGATCTATTTGGGGGTGGGCATAATGAATCCTTCATCTTTTTTTATTTTATGCTGTGGTGACATCACCGGTTATTAAAATATGGGTGTTGTCATAGGGCACCCCACCAATCGATAAGTCACCCAACTTAACAAAAACATGAAAGACCATTATGTTCTCGATGTTTCTCATTCCAACTGATAAGGGCATCACCACCTCCACCGTCGATCCCATGCGCCCCATCCTTGTCCTCCCTTCTCTCGCCAGCTCCATCTTCCCCACCAATACCCTCACCTAACTAGAGATGTGTCGATTGTATTAGCCGACATCTTGTGAAACCGTTTGATGGCTATCCACACCCTATTGGTGGCTATTGACTGATGCAACTATTGATCGCAACCAGCCGACATGGTGTGGAAATGTTCACCGACATGCCACGAGTGGGGTTAGGGTTTCAGCTAGGAGGGAAGAGGAAGAAGAAGAAAAGGAAGAGGAAAGGGAGAGAAGGGCAAATGCAACATTGTCGAATCAGAGCTGGGAGGAGGGGGGAAGGAAGGAAGGAAGAGGTGGGCAAAAGCATACCGAACCAAGACAACATAGGAGAAAAACATGGGGGTGCACTTGTCAAAAGGGTGTGCCTATCAGATTATCGATTTGGATATGGGTGCCCTAGGGTGGCAATGGGTCATGTCGGGTCGGGTTCATGTTGTGTCTAATTTCGGGTCGTGTCCAAAACCCCTAGACTCGAACTCGACCCGTTTAACTAATCGTGTCTAGATTCTAAAACCGTGCCTGACCCGTTTATAAACGGGTAGACCCGATAAGACCCATTTACCACACGGATTTATTCAATTGACCCGATCCGACCCAATCCGACTCGACCATACCTAACCTGATAGACCCGCTGATACTATATATTACAGTATCGGATTGCGGGTAGACCCGACCTGACACGACACGCTAAATTTTAAACGGGTCTTCTCGGGTCTACCGTGTCCAGACTCTAAACCCGGACCCGACCCGTTTATTAAACGGGTCTATCGTGTCGATCCGTTTATGACCCGAACCCGTTTAGCCCTGACCCAGACCTGCTAACTTCGTGTCGGGTCCGAAATTGCCAGCCCTACCCGTATCAATTTGGGGGAACTTATGGATTGCTAGCAACACCCTAAAACATAGCCATCAGAATGTGTAGTGTTTGGCAACAAAGCAAGAAACAAAAAGAAAGGTGAAACACTCCCTACAAATTAGTGTCTTTCAAACCAAGTGCAAATTTTGTTTTAAGTATCATTCAAATGAAAACTAGTTTGATAGGTACAGTAAACTTACAGAAAAGGGTAGCACACTTTATTAAACATTTGAATTTTTAAATCTACAAGGAATAGGAAAGCAAAATTGTCACCAGAAAACCTTTTCTTTTTCCTTTTTTCCCTTCAGAAATGCTTGACCCTGGGGTGTATTTCATGAGGAAAAAATTGATGGACTGGCTTGTGAAATTGGTAGCATGACCGACCAATAATAACACCCCACTTGTTCACACTTGATCTAAGTTTGGAACATGGATGGCACTTGTGATCAAATTTGAACATATGGCGTGTTATTATTGGTAGGTCATGCTACCGGTTACACACAGTCGACAAATTTTTTTTTTTCTGGTGGTTAATGCACTTTCGCCCAATGTGATTTTAACTTTGAAGAGTTAGGCCTCCCTACTAAGCAACTGGTCTTTTATGTTTCTTGGCGGGTACTTTTCTTATGAGTTTGCAACTAGGGCTGCAAATGAGCCGAGCCAATCTTTCGCATGTTTGAGCTCGGCTCATTTATAAAACAAGCCTAAACTTCAAGCTTGGGCTTGGCTTGTTTAATAATCGAGCCGAGCCAAACTTTGGTTTGTTCGAGCTTGACAAATTTATTAAACGAGCACAAATTTCAGGCTTGAGTTAGCTCAATTAGTGACCGAACAAACTTGGAACTATATGTTATCGAGCTTGTGCGTGAGCACCAGACTCAATCAAAACTTAGACTATATATGCTAGGACTATTCAAGCATTTTACGAGCATCTAAACAAGCATGTTCGCGAGCCCAACCGAGCTGAGCTTTGGCATGGTTGAGCCTGACTTGTTTATTACACAGCCTAAACTCTAGGTTTGGGCTTGGCTCGATTAGTAATCGACCGAACTCGAGTTCGGCCTTTTATCAAGCTTGTTTGCGAACCGCTCACGAACAGCTTGGTTCGTTTGCAAGCCCTAACTGTAGCAGGTCAAGGAGAGTATTACCCTAGAAATTGAAAGTCACACACTGCCAGACATCATTCAACATTTATATGAACTTTTTCAAAATTTTATTTCCTTTTCTTTTTCATTCTTAATATTTTATGCACATTTGACATGCCACCTTGTTCCTTTTACAGTTTTACGTACGGTCTGAGTGATTTTGAGGTTCCCATATCTTCAGGAAGGCAACAAAGCTGCCGACTGGATGCTCACAGTAGTTAGTTAATGTAATTTACCTAATAAAAAAAAAAATTACAAGATCATCTACTGTCCTTTTTATCGAGAAAACTCAGCAGAAATCCACTCACGATCCGCCTTGCAATCGGGTTGGGTATATGCCGGCACAACCGCCCGTCAAGATAGGCAACCATACCCGACAGCACAAACCGGCCGAGAGCCCATCTCCTGCTGGGCTTTTCTTCATTCCCCTCGGAGGAAGCCTTCTTGCCTTCATCTCCACCCTCTGCTCTTCCTTTCCATCTGATGCCGACCGTGAGCTTGTCAGCTTGCCTTCGCAGCGCACGGATCGCGAAGCTCACAAACAGGTGCTCGCACAGAGTCAGCACAGTTGGCCCAATTTTCCATTCCTGCAGAATTTCAGTGCACACAGAACTTCGATCAGAGTTGGGCACACAGATTAAACTGTTTTTTTCCTAAAAATATTTGAAAAAAAAAACGAACAGTTGTGTATCAGGTTCATTAAGGTACATAGAATGGTTGTGACTGGATTTAATTGCCGGAATCAGATACAGGGCCATTCACTTCAACAGCCAGAGTGGTATCATCAAGTTACCCACCAGGGGATAGGAGAGTTGGTAAGCAACTGATGCTTTGGTGAGGAGGTTGTGGGTTTTGTTGGAAATTAATCGTCCTAAACTAGCAAGATCGGGACTAAATCAAATTCTTAATAGGCTAATATAATTTAGCAAAGAGTGTTTTTGTAGGCAAAGACAAATCACAATATTTCTTTTAGAAATGGTTTGCCAAGGCACAGCAGGTTCTATGGAACCGTCATTCATCTTGCCGAACTTTTCTATGTTAGGAGACGACGGCTAGGGTTTGGAGAGGAACTGAATGATTCCATTGAGGGACTCAAGCCCAATATATATGTACAGTAAACCCGACCCGACTATACAGTAAACCCGACCCATTACATTACATTAACACTCCCCCTCAAACTCACGGTGGATCATGAACCGAGAGTTTGCCTAGAAAATGTCGGAAGCGAGCAGTCGTCAGTGGCTTCGTCAGAAAATCAGCAGTCTGCTCCGATGAGGGAATGAAAGGCAGGGAGATGATGTGATCGATAAACGCCTGGCGAACATAATGACAGTCAACTTCAATATGCTTTGTTCGCTCATGGAAGACCGGATTGCTAGCAATCTGAATAGCACTCCGGTTGTCACAGAAGAGAGGGGTCGGCCCGGACATCACCACTCCCAAGTCAAGCAGAAGACGTCGAAGCCAGACAATCTCGGCGGAGGTGGAAGCCATAGCCCTGTATTCGGCTTCGGTGCTGGAGCGAGCAACAGACTCCTGCTTCTTGCTGCGCCATGAAATCAGGGAGTCACCCAGAAACACACAGTATCCTGTAGTAGATCGACGAGTGTCTGCATCACCTGCCCAATCTGCATCTGAGTAGGCGCGCAGTACCAACGGAGGGGGCGGTGGCTGTAGAGAGCGCGGGAGGGGGTCGGGAGGGGGGGCAGGTGGCAGAAGGGGGTTCGGGAGGAGGGGGGGTGGCTGTAGGGGGCCGGGAGGGGGGGGGGGGCGGTGACTGTAGAGAGCGCGGGAGGGGGTCGGGAGGGGGGGCAGGGGCTGTAAGGGGTTCGGGAGGGGGGGGGCGGTGGCAGAAGGGGGTTTGGTTGGGGTCGGAGGGGGGGTGCGGGTGATCGGAGCAGAGGAAGGGGGGCCGGAGGGGGCTGCCGATCAGGTAGAGGGGTCGGGAGAGGGGTGCAGCCGGCGGAGGAGATGCAGCCGGCGGAGGAGGTGCAGCCGGCGGGTAGGAGGGAGACCGGAGGAGGTGCAGCCGTCGCCCTAGAGCTCTGATACCATGTTAGGAGACGACGGCTAGGGTTTGGAGAGGAACTGAATGATTCCATTGAGGGACTCAAGCCCAATATATATGTACAGTAAACCCGACCCGACTATACAGTAAACCCGACCCATTACATTACATTAACATTCTAAAAGTGATATATATATATATATATATATATATATATATATATAATTCTAAATATTATTTATCACTATTTAGGTTTTGTATTAGATGCAAGTCATTTTAATGGATTTAATAATAGCAAAGAAATAGAGTTAGAAATTTTGGTCTGATGATCGAAGCACGCTAGGCGCTGTCCCAAGAAACTTATTGCCCCCCCTCGTGCGGGTCTCGTGGCAATGGATCTCGGAGATACGACGACCCCGATCAGGCAACCTCCTTTTTGTCGGCACGGCTCCAAGAAAGCTTTGCAAACCTCAATCGACTTACAGGAACCCAACGACACCAAAGAAAAGCGATGGAAGAAATCCTTCCGAAAATGAAGAAGCGGAACCGCAGCACCTCTTCTTGACTAAATTATGAGAAAAAGAGAGCACAAAATTTTGAGAGTAGAATACAATTTTTTCTATGTGCCAAAGCATTGGTCTCAAGTGCCTTTTATAGGCATTTCCAAAGTTGACTGTTGGGCAGCCATAAGTGGCCATAAAAGTCCGTGAGCCATTGGTGCATGGGTTACCATTTGAGGCCCATGTGACCGTTGGATGAAAAAGCAATGCAGAGCCAACTCATTGTAACGGATATAGGAGTTATGATACCCTACTGTAGCTTTGTAGGCTATGGCTGTGATAGATACAGCTCAAGTGTTTTTAAAACATTTCCCTAACAATCCCCCACATGTTTTAAAACCACTAAATAATTAAGTAATTAATAAAAATTTCAAAATATAAAATAAAAGGACTTTTGTTGGATTCCTTATACTACGCAATAGGTGTAGGTACCTTCCGGTTTGAACCCCCACTTAGTACAGTTGTATACATCCGTGAGGAATTGATGGACTATGTCTTGAATCAGCCTTCGGGTTTCTACAAGTAGTATAGTTTTCGATGGTTCTAAGCGGGTTGCGCTATTAATGGCCTTGCGCAAATATCTGTTCGTGCATGTTTCTAGGGAGCATCCCTGGTCCCAGAGTTGCGGTCTCACAACTACATACATATAGGTAAGTCCTAATAGGGGTGTGAGCAAGACGACACCCCGCCTCATGGGGTCTTGGACTTATTAAGAGTTTTAAACTCATCCTACCCCTTGCTTTTAATAAACACTGACGTCATAGGGACGGGAGCATTATTCAGTGCTCCTCATTTTCAATCACTACTACAGTTTGTTTTTACCCATTGAACCTCCGTGAGGTTGGGTTCCCACTGCGGTGATTTTTCTTATGGGCTTAATCTCATACCCCTCGACGATTCTAAGACCATTGTCCTAGAGAGGCCCTTAGTTAGATGATCCGCTAAATTCTTTTCGGATCTAACAAACTCTAGGGCAATTATTTCATTTTTCATCTTATATCTGAGAGATCTATGTCTCGCTTTCAGATGTCGATTTATTTTCACATCAACATTCTCTTGATTGCATTTATCAATAGCTGATCGACAATCACAATAGATAGATATAGCCGATAAAAGCTTTTCTATCAGTGGGATCTTATATAAGAGATCTCGAAGCCATTTTGCTTCTGTGCTAGTGGTACTTAGCACTATCATTTCCGATTCCATGGTACTCCTAGCTATAACGGTCTGTTTGGTGGATTTCCAACATATGGCTCCACCTCCTAGTAGGAATACAAATCCGGTTGTGGACTTAATATCTATCAAGTCACTAATCCAGTTGGCATCAGAGTATCCCTCTAATACAGCTGGATATCCATTATAGTGGAGACCATATGATATGGTTCTCTTAAGGTATCTAAAGACTCTTTCTAATGCATTCCAATGGGACTCATTCGAGTTAGACGTATATCGACTAAGTCTATTTACCACGTAAGCGATATCAGGTCGCGTATAGTTTGCTAGAAAACCTAGCGATCCTATGATTTGGGCATACTCGCTCTGTAGTTTAGGAAGTCCAATGTTCTTTGTCAGATGGGTGTTTGGATCATATGGTGTGGATACCGGTTGGCAATCGAAGTCGTACAATTTTCTAAGGATTTTCTTGACATTGGGATTGGGATAGCACTAAACCATTGTCCTTCCTAATAATCTTAGTATTCAAAATAACATCGGCTTGTCCCAGATCTTTCATGTCGAAGTTTTGGGACAAGAAATGTTTGATGTCATTTATGATTTATATGTTTGAACCGAATATTAGGATATCGTCAACATACAAACATAAGATGACAATATTGTTACCATCTACTTTATGGTATATACATTCATCCGTTGTATTGATATCAAATCCATAGGATAAGATAACTTCATCGAATTTCATGTGCCATTGTTTTGGGGCTTATTTAAGTCCATAGAGGAATCGAATTAACTTACACATATTTCCCTCTTGTCCAGGTGCAGTAAGTCCCTCGTGTTGGTCCATGTAGATTTCCTTATTTAGGTTGCCATTTAAGAAAGCAGTCTTAACATCCATTTGATGTATGACTAGCTTATACATTGAAGCTAAAGCGATGATGATCCTAATCGTGGTTATCCTAGCGACATGTGAGTAAGACATCAAAGTAGTATACCCCAGGTTTTTGGGTAAAGCCCTTGGCTACAAGTCGTGCCTTAAATTTATCTATAATTCCGTCGGGTCTAAGTTTCTTCTTAAATACCCATTTACATCCTATGGTTTTGCAACCAGGAGGTAAATTGGTGAGTTCCCAGGTATGGTTTTGAATTATGAATTGGATCCGGTTATCTATAGCTTCCTTCCAAAAGGGTGAGTCTATAGACTTCATTGCATCTGTATAGGTGGAGGGAGTCCTCCACCAGAAGTGCATAGAAGTTATCAAAGACTTTTTCTACACGGGCACGTTTACTTCTCCTAGGTTCGGTTTGGGTTACTGGTTCAGTCTGGTCTTCAGGTTCTGATTAGATTTCGGGTTTGATCTGGGTTACCTGATTAGAATTGAAGGCCTGGTTATTGGTATTGATCCTAG
Organism: Chamaelirium japonicum; assembly: GCA_947650365.1. Lineage (NCBI taxonomy): Eukaryota > Viridiplantae > Streptophyta > Magnoliopsida > Liliales > Melanthiaceae > Chamaelirium > Chamaelirium japonicum. The sequence goes on from OX393550.1 coordinate 113,865,533, forward strand.
TGATGATCATAGTCTTATAAGGGAAGATGTTTTCGAAGTATGAGGCATCTCTAGCTTCGATTATGGTGTTATTGGCTATTTCGCTTATTTCAAAGTTAAACACTAGAAATCGATTGGCGTTACTATCTGAAGCGTAGCCGATAAAGATGGCATCTACAGTCTTAGGTCCTATCTTCATCCTTTTGTTATCGAGGATCTTTACCTTAGCTAGGCACCCCCACACTTTTAGATATTCTAAGTTAGGTTTTCTATGTTTCTATACTTTGTATGGGGTCAGGTCATTGTGTTTGAAAGGAATGCGGTTAAGGATAAAACAGGCTGTCATTAGGGCTTCCCCCCACAAGTTCTATGGCGCTCCAGAGCTTATTAACATGATATTTATTGCCACCTCTCGAGATTCTCCCAGAATTATAGACATCGCTATGAATTAGTTCAAGTATCTTGGAGTCTCGATCGATGGTTTAAAGGGTTTTTTAGGTTGTTTGGCTTCTATGCATATCTTGCACTTGTCGAGATTCCTAGTATCGGATTTAGGAATAATGTTTAGGGTCATGAGTTTCTTGATAGAATTTGGTAGATACCCTCACACCTCAAAACCCAGGTTGTAAGGGGAGGTCCACAGGGGGTATATTAAGCGGGTGATGGGTGCCTCCCTCACCGATGTGGGACTATCGTCAACACTCCCCCTCATGCGAAGCACGCGTGGCAAGGATCCTCCCATACGGAGCACGCGTGGCAAGACACAATCGGTGGGGAGCACCCGGAGCGGGAGCAGGAGCAGGGGAAGGGGCCAGCTCTGATACCATGTTAGATATCCTCGCACCTCGAAACCCGGGTTGTAAGGGGAGGTCTACAATGGGTATATTAAGCGGGTGATGGGTGCCTCCCTTACCAATGTGGGACTATCCGTTAACATTCGCCCTCATACGGAGTACGCGTGACAAGGATCCTCCCACGCGGAGCACGCGTGACAAGGCACGATTGGTGTGGAGCACCCGGAGCGGGAGCAGGAGACGGCTAGCTCTTATACCATGTTGGATATCCTCACACTCTACAACCCGGGTCATAAAGGGAGGTCTACAGTGGGTATATTAAGCGGGTGATGGGTGCCTCCCTTACCGATGTGGGACTATCCGTTAACACTCCCCTCTTGCGGAGCACGCGTGGCAAGAATCCTCCCACACGGAGCATGCATGGCAAGGCACAATCGGTGGGGAGCACCCGGAGCGGGAGCAGGAGCAGGGGAAGGGGTCAGTTCTGATACCATGTTAGATATCCTTGCACCTCAAAACCCAGGTTGTAAGGGGAGGTCTACAGTGGGTATATTAAGCGGGTGATGGGTGCCTCTCTTACTGATGTGAGATTATCCGTTAACATTTGCCCTCATACGGAGTACGCGTGGCAAGGATCCTCCCATGCGGAGCACGCGTGGCAAGGCACGATTGGTGGGGAGCACCTGAAGTGGGAGCAGGAGCAGGAGCAAGAGACGGGCTAGCTCTTATACTATGTTGGATATCCTCACACTCTACAACCCGAGTCGTAAGGGGAGGTCTACAGTGGGTATATTAAGCGGGTGATGGGTGCCTCCCTTACCGATGTGGGACTATTCGTTAACAGAATTATAGTTCACATGACCTAGTTTTTGATGCCAAGTGGCCGAAGACTCAACATTCAAAATAGTAGAAGAAGAATTGAATACATTCAATTTAAACAAACCATCACAAAGAAATCTTTTTCTAATAAAATTCATTCCTTTGGTGATTACAACCTTATTGGGTTCAAATACAAGTTTATAGCCTTGTTGGACAAATAAGAATCCACTAATTAGATTCCTCCTAATCTCCGGAAAGTGGTGGACTCCGGGCATGATTAGGGTTTTCTCTGATGTCAGCTTCAGGTCGATCCGTCCTATCCCTAGCACACGAGCCTCAGCATTGTTCCCCATGCTTACAGCTCGTCCACCTAAGACCTGATAGGTGGAAAAAAAGATGATAAGAGGAAACGTGAATGTTAGCTCCTGTGTCAATCTACCAATCAAATGCTTGAAAGGTTATGTTAACTTCAAGGGTGAAGAGAACAGACCTGAAAGCGGTCCCAGAAGAGCCAGCTCCAGAGATCACTATGTTGACTTGGGAGCCGGGTAGCGTTAGACTATTCCTTCTTGGATTTGGAGATGGTGATGTCTTCTTATAGAAGCATTGGTTGGTCATGTGATTGGTCCGACCGCAGACGTAGCAGCAATGCACTCCTTCCTTCTTTTGGTCATTGGGATGGTTTGGGTTATGGTTGGTATGGTATGGCTTCTTGGTGTATGGCTTAGGCATAGGGTGGAAGGGTTTCTTCTGGAACTTATGTTTAGGCTTCTGGAAAGGTTTGTATGGTTGACCCTCTATATTGTTGACCTTGGGTTTGGACTTAGAGGATCCCTTTTTTCTGAGCCTATGTTGCTCCTCAATTCTAATAGAGTTTAGAACTTGAGTCAGGGTTAGGTCACCTTGGGTATGACTTAGGTGCTTGGAAAACTCAGACCAAGAAGTAGGTAGTTTGTCTATAAGGCAGGCTATTTGAAAGGTTTAATCAAGGGTGAAACCATTAGTCTTCAGGTGTTGGACTAGCTTCTCAAACTCATGAATCTGATCATTCATAGGTTTTGATTCAACCATTTTGAAGCTGTTGAAGTCTGACGCTTTGAAGCGTTTTACTCCAGCATCATCTAGGCCATACTTATGTTCTAGGGTATCCCATAGGTCCTTAGGTTTTGGATGGTATAGTAGATATCACAAAGTCTATCAGATAGAGCCCCTAGGAACCTATGAAGGCCATGATAGTTGATTTCTTCTGGGGTCCTAGTGGGAATGCCAGAAGTTGGTTCGGGATCATGTTGGGAAGTGGATGCTCGGGTACGACGAGTTTGGCTAGACCCGCTAGATATTCCTGGTGCAATTTCACCTATGGCTGATAGTAACCCAAGTGTGGTTAGCCAGAAACGCATCTAGTTTTGCCACCTCTTGAAGTTAGACCCGTTAAACTTCTCAGGTTTGTCACTAAGGGTTTCACGGTTTGGTGAGGTCATTTCGGACAAAAGAGAGGAGTTGAAATCTGTGGATTGAAAAATAGTTTTGTTAATTTCAAAGCACACTTGAATAGATTTGACTTTTAGAAGTCCAAATGAAATTTTCAAATCCTAACGGCCAAATGGGCTCTAGGTAGGAGGTGGAGCACTAGGCTCACTCAAATACCAAGCTACCTTGGGCAATTTAATGCCGGTTTGTCAAGCCTTTCTAGACACCGTAGGCAGTGGAACGTTCAATAGCGACTTTTAGTCTTTTCTAAAATGTATGCTTCTAATTAACTTTTGTAGAAAATAATTTTACAATTAATAATTACCGCACAACTTTTAACGACTAATGAGCAAGCTACGATAACAAACGTAATAAAGCTAATAATTTATCTTAGCAAGTAGATAGCACAAGTGGAAATGATAAAGTCCTTTTAACTATGATGAACGATTAAATATTCAATAAGTTTCTTGGATTGTTTTAAATTAATCGTCCTAAACTAGCAAGATCGGGACTAAATCAAATTCTTAATAGGCTAATATAATTTAGCAAAGAGTGTTTTTGTAGGCAAAGACAAATCACAATATTTCTTTTAGAAATGGTTTGCCGAGGCAGAGCGGGTTCTATAGAACCGTCATTCACCTTGCCGACCTTTTCTAAAAGTGATATATATATATATATATATATATATATATATATATATATATATAATTCTAAATATTATTTATCACTATTTAGGTTTTGTATTAGATGCAAGTCGTTTTAATGGATTTAATAATAGCAAAGAAATAGAGTTAGAAATTCTGGCCTGATGGTCGAAGCACGCTAGGCTCTGTCCCAAGAAACTTATTGCCCCCCCTCGTGCGGGTCTCGTGGCAATGGATCTCGGAGATACGACGACCCCAGTCAGGCGACCTCCTTCTCGTCGGCACGGCTCCAAGAAGGCTTTGCGAACCTCGATCGACTTACAAGAACCCAGCGACACCAAAGAAAAGCGATGGAAGAAATCCTTCCAAAAATGAAGAAGCGGAACCGCAACACCTCTTCTTGACCAAAATATGAGAAAAAGAGAGCACAAAATTTTGAGAGTAGAATACAAAATTTTCTATGTGCCAAAGCATTGGTCTCAAGTGCCTTTTATAGGCTTTTCCCAAAGTTGACCGTTGGGTAGCCATAAGTGGCCATAAAAGTCCGTGAGCCATTGGTGCATGGGTTACCATTTGAGGCCCATGTGACCGTTGGATGAAAAAGCAATGCAGAGGCAACTCATTGTAACGGATATAGGCGTTATGATACCCTACTGTAGCTCTGCAGGCTATGGCTATGATAGATACAGCTCAAGTGTTTTTAAAACATTTCCCCAACAGGTTCAACTCCTCCACACGTCGAGTTACCCAAGAGTGCCTAGGGAAGCTTCCAAGTGGGTCGGTGCGCATTCCCGGAGGGATTAGTCTGAGCCCGAAGTGGTCCATTGCCTGAAAGATTTTGGGAAACCCGCCGGTCGAAAAAAGGTAGTATCATCAACACTTATTGAAAGCGGTTGGGGACCCCATAAGCATTTAGAAGTCTCTTTATCATGGTCCAATAAAAACTTAGGACCAATGCACCGAAGACACTATCCTCTAATTCTCAACCAGTAACTACACCTCCCAAACCGTTAAGCGGAACGAAAAACATATGATTTATTGAGTAGAAAAGAAAATGATGTAGCAGAAGCAGAGAAGAACACCGTGGGAAAATCAGAGGTGCTTCAATACCAACGATGTAGCAGAAGCGTAGAAGAAGATACTGGGAAATCCGGATGCTCTGATTCCGCCTGAGCAATTGGAACGAATGATAAAACACTAGGGTGCCAAGCGTACTTGACACAAATACCTCTTTTGGATTTGGACCGGAATGCTATCTCGGACTGGACAGCTTTAGGTCAAGCCGATCCGCCCGTGGGATTGACTCTGAACAAACTGGTAGGATGATTTAAGGCCAGTACCCAATATTAAGCCCGAAGTGACACGGTTGGAGTGCGAGGGAGAATATGACTGTTCTTCAACATACATTGGAATCCACCAACGAGTTCCTTGAATCCACAAGAAGATAGATAAACCTCAAATCCATCATGGCACTTGGAACCCACCAAGAATTTACAGAGAAATACCTCTGAAATTTATTCATCATTGATTACATTGATTAATGAGGGAGGGTTAGAGCCCTTTCAATAGGCAAACAAAATCATAATCAGGGTTCAAAATTTCCCAAAATTTCTCAAAATCTCTTGACTATTTCCATTTTTAGGCCCTCAAAACAAAATTGGGGGCATCAAAATATAAGAAAAGAAAATTGGGGTAAATTTTCAAAGTATTTTGATTTTTCAAAATTTTGGGCAAAACATCAAAATGCCCATATATCCTTGAAACCATGAACCTACACCCTAAATCCTACAGGACCCAAACACTACAACCCCAAACCCTAAAACCGCTGAGCATCTTGTTCAACTTTTTCGAATCATTTTTTTACAAAAAATTATTTTAGGGTGTTAGATCTACCATCTAACACCAATTTAGAGAGGTCAAATCAATGAAAACACAATGAGTCATTCACTCGATCAGATAAGAATGTTATTCTCAAAACATTCAAAAATGATAGATCTCAAATTCATCCAATAAATTCATTTCTAGTTGTTTAATTGATAACATGATGGTATAATAACAAATTAATGACCTTATTTACACCATTGAACCTGGTATTAGATTGTGCCTTACCATGTTGAAATCCTCAATGACCTTCTTGACACATTGTATTTAAGATAAAAAGATTCCTTCACTGGATTATTTTGCTATAAGCCGATGATTAAGGCCACCCTAGGTTCATTTTGAATTGATGCTAGGACTGATCTAGGTTTGCATCTTCTTTCTCATTATCACATGTGATTATCTTTTTTCTTTAATTATGTAATACAACATTATGGTAGGTATAGTGTTGGGAGATTATTTTATGGATTTCAGAATTTTTGCTGATCTCATGAATACAAAAGGCAAATAATAAAGCAACAAAAATAACTTCACAACACAATGATGTGAATGACTCACCCTAAAATGGGTTACATCCAAGGGATGTAGTCTTCCAGATAGATTCCAATAATAGAGAAGAGGTAAAAATAGAGTTACCGACAACCTTCAGATCATGGAAGACAACCACCGTCATACATGGATACAAACAAGCACAATAGCCGCTCCCTTCTTACCTCTCACATGAGTCCACGAGGTGTGCACCGTGTCGGTGCTTTAAACTCCATGCTATGTGCCCTGCACTCTGCACCATGAACCAACCATATGCGCAGCCATGCTGTAATCGCTGATGTCCATGCTAGAAACCATTGGCATTCCCATGCCTTCGACAATCCAGCACGACGCTATATAAATGAAGCATCATGTCAGGGCCTGACATTTTGAGGCTCTGGGATCTCGATGAGTTTTAACTATGAGATTCAATGACCAAATCCTAATTTTGTATGCTTTAAGAGCACCTTTTTACCTCTGGGGTTACAAAAGAAGGGGGGAGGATGCCTTGCACATATATTAGGAGGGGTGACAATGCTTCATGAGGAAGGAACCCCAACCCTATCCTAAAGGACATGTGGGGTCATGGTAAGGACGGTGGATAACGCGGTACCATGATTGAGTGCTCTCGCACAAGGAGGTACTTGGGGCGATGCTTGGTCGGACGAGATAGCCAACATCATGCAATGGGTAACACAGAAGGCTATTAGTGGTTTACTAGGGGCTACCCTATGCCTGCAAAAAGCTCTGTAGTAGAGCCTACGAGTGACAATCTAGCAAGGCTTGACCTTTTCAAGTCTTCGGTGTACCGTGGTGCATGCTGGAATCCATGGTGACAAGGGGCAATCGAGAGAGCATCGAGCTTTGTGAGATCATGTCAGAACATTTGTGTACTTTGGAGCTGGGACAAGGAAATGCAAGTGCTGATCTTAGAGGTTTGATAGTTGGTTGCCACAGGATGTTGTCATTATTGATCAGTGCTGGACTGATGAGGCAGACTTGAACACTTTGGCATTGTGTAGGAGAGAGTGTGCCTTGTGAGTGGGACCAATGGACGAGGGTTTGAAGGTGTGATTGTTGAGGCACGATTGGCTTTATCACTCAAGGTTCCCAGTGCGGACACGAAGGCACCACAAGGTCTGTGTGCATGGAGGTACCATAGGCATCGTTCAGTAGAGCTAGCTAGCGACATTGGCATTAGGCTTTTCAAGCAACTACTAATGGTGCAGATGAATCGTGGGGCCATTGTCATGCAGGGATTGGTCTATGAGCATCAATAGGGTATACAACTATTTAGTGACAGTGTTCAACATGGTGCACAACTATGGCACAAGGGTTTTCATGGCACATGAGCACAAAAGTGTTCAAACCGTAAGGCAAGACAATGCGATGACATAGAGGTGCCCCGTATCAGTTGGCTTCGAGAGTTGCCTTGTAGCGTGGAACTGCACAAAGCCGTTTCAGTACGGCTCAGTGGGTAAAGTTGCTCATGAGCATGTCGGTGAGTTGTGAGGTCCATGATTGGGCGGATACGCCGAGCGATGAGTACATCAATGTGCCGTGAGGTTCAAGATACGGGGCCCTAAGTATGTCAACTAATAATTAAAATTATTTCCTCATAGAACTATCGTTCATGTAGTACTTAAATATTATCCTCGGCATGTTCCACATCTTTTCATTAAGTCTTTCTCAAAGTTCAAAAACCTTTCATGGATCACTCAGTCTGACTAACATATCTCATGGTTGTTTAAAAAACTCTAGGCTTTTCATGTCCCTTCTTTTAATTAGAAAATGATTTATTAAAATCTTACCAATTATGTATTTAGAACATCTTTCAATTAAATCTACAACAAATATATCTGCAACCATATCACTCTATTCTTTGAACAGTTTCTGGGAGAAAAATACACACCTCAAACCTTGAAAATGTCTTATAATTCACAATCTTGTTATTGAGGACGACAACAGATGAAGCTATCCTAGAAATTTAGTTAAGGCTCTATGCTGATACCATATGCACTTGGGCACTTTTATGAAAAGAACTCACGAGTGCTCAAATGCTACAAAGAACAAACCAACCATCTGTATATTGCAAAATCTAGCCCTTGTGATACCTTTGGATCCATGGTTAATTATAACTTCAAAGAAAACCTCATCTAATGTTCAAAATCTTTCTGCTTTTAAAACATAAGTTGGAGCATGTCTGATAATTCAAACCTTGATTATTTTCGTCTACAAGGGCAATCGGTTGAGGTCTAAGACTCCATATATCTACAAATTTAACTGTCATGACCCCATCTCATGATTGAGGTACACTTGGAAGTATTAATAAGGGAAACACTAGTTTGATCCAAATATCAAACCCAAAGTATGTGAAACCAATAATAAATGATATTTACTGTGGAGTACTACCTTCATGTATTAAAAAATTATTTTCCTGCACTAAAAAGTCCTTTCATGAAGTAACATTGTTTAGAAAAGGTGTGGCGCATTGGCTGTCCCATGTTAGTGTTCCCTATTTGTGTCCAGCTAGCAACACTATAAAAAAGCATGCCAAGAGACCCTCATCAACATACTAAATTTTATTATATGTTGTTCCCCATCTCTTATCTAGCTTTGTTGGTTAGTGAGCTGCTAGTAAGTAATCAATTCTATACTTATATGCTCCAATCATATACTAAAAATTATAGTAATGTACATATGGAATTTAAAAGAATATAAAAATCTCTTAGATAAATCTTAATAAACTTCTATGCATAAGAATCTAGTTTTCTTCAGGGTTAGGCTTCTAAAAATTTATGCTAGACTCAAGAATCCATACACTTCAGGAATGGGCAAACTTGAAGGCATTTAAATGTAATAGCCATTTCTAGAGCAAACACTAACAACCATTTGATGAACACAACAAGGACTCTACATAAGATGCTTGACAAGACAGAATGGCTCCAAGAACTTAGAAGGAAACTTACCATTTCGCCTCGCAGATGGTGCAGAGGACGGGTAGCTGTTGAACTGTCACCTTTCAACAAGCCTTTGCTTAAAAGATAGCTCTTCACATTATCCACAATGTCATTTATGACAGAACTGTTTGGGGGTAGATTTTTTAGGACAACCTGCCAGGAAATATTGGTCTTATCAATATAATATACCATTGATACCAAGGAAGAAAAATAAAAAATGGGCAATAGCCACATGCCAAGATAATTGCCATACGTGCATACATATAAAAGAAGACGAGCAAAAGACATACTCCAATTTATCAGTACTAACATCATTGCAGCAATATTTCACAAAAACACATGCACTTCTACTCATTAAGCAATATTAACAACTAGGATCTTGGTTAGACAATTGTATATGACGCACTTATTAGCTGAACTTATATTAAAATGTTCCATGTGGTATTTTTATCAAATGATATGAGATAACCAAGAACCAAGAGCAAAGACTCCTGAGGTGGAAGACCAAGATGGATGAGGTGACGTGAGGTATCACAAGTCCACGAATTAGCCCCACATCACCAAGGGAGAAAACGTTTATGAGCTATATATGTAGGCATAGCCACCAAGTTTGAGTTCGAGAATAATTCAACTCGTGTAAAGCTCAAAAAAATTGGCAAAAAATTGGAAGATTTGGAATAAAAATAGAGAAAAATCTGAGAAAAGATCAAGTTCGGGATTTAATTGGCTAGGTGAAGTTTAAAAAAATTAGTAAAATAGGAAAAATTCGGAAAACTTCAGGAGCTAAAAATTAAAATAATATATACTTATATATTATATAAAAATTTGATTTCATATGAGAGCTAACAACCGTTGGATAAAATCGGAGGGAGTGTACGAAACCCAATCATTTTCCTTTCCCTTGAGATGGGATTTTTCATTCCCCTAAATTGATGTATGCGGGTTCTTGAAAATACTAATGTGCCGATTTTAACAATAAAAGAACAATTTCAGCACTTTAAATTAAATATTCAGCAATCGTGCAGGCATGGTAATCATATGCTAACATCAACTATACTTTTCTAATATATCAATCAAGGTTTGAGAACTAGGTTTCGGTTTTGGTTTCGGTTTCGGCCGGACCCCCGAGGATCGGTTTCGTTCGGTTTCGGCCAGAGTTTCGGCGCTTTCAGTTTCAGACTTTTAAAATTTTTAAAAATAATTTTAAAATAGAAAAAATGTTTTTTTGTACATATTCCCCCTAATTTTCTATATTTTTCCTGTTATTTTCTTCTATTTTTTTTCTTTCTAATTTTTTATATTTTTTCTAATTTTTTTAATTTTCTAATTTATATAATATTATATATATAGTATAATATATATTTTATTATATAAGTTATTATTATTATATATATAATAACTTATAAGTTAATCTAATCACAGCCGTCCATTGCACCTAGCCCTAGCCAAAGGGATGCTATGATCAAATACCACATCATTCAGTTGACCATTCGGGCCAATGTTTCGGGTTTAAAACCCCCCGACCCCATCTCTCATCTCCTTTCAAACCTTGAAGCTTAGGGTTTGAGAGGAGATGGAGAGCGGAGGCGGGGGGAGGAGTGGGCAAGCCGGTGAGCCCGGCAACCGACGACAACGAAGATGGGGAGATCGGACAATGGCGGCGGCTGCTACAGGTTTTTTTTGTTCTTTTCTTCTCCTCTTCTTCTCCTCTGGCTGACTGAACTAGGATCGATTAAGTTTTTTTGTTTTGTTTTTTGTTTTCAAATTGCAAGGCCTGAGTGGTATTGGCGAAACCTTGACGAATCGGAACCGGATTGGGTCGAAACCGATCCAATCTGGGCCATCCGGCAGATTCGGATCGGTTTCAGACGAAAATTCGAACCTTGATATCAATATGTATTCAGATGATGAAAACAAAGCAAATACGACTTTAATCGAAGTACATAAAGAGAGATGCTATCACAATATTAAAGCCATGATTCAACAAAAATTGGATCTAAAGAATGACATAATTATGGTAAAAAGGTCTATAAAGTCCAATGATTCGATAATAGCCCAAATAGTCAAAGGAGAAGACCAAGAGATACAGAGGGACGATTATTGTGTTGGAACAAGTTATCGTCTATCCATGATGTGCCTTGGGGGATGCTCGTCGTGATCCCGATACCCGTCGGAAGAATTGGTGGAGGAAGAAGCTTGATCTGGAAGAAAAGGTGAAGAAGTCGTGACGAAACGATCTCTAAGGGAAGAAGATCTTCACGCCAATCTCTCGCGAAGATGTAGATGAATGGCGGTGCAGAGATAGAAGAGCTCGTTGCCGGAAGAAGTAAATGAAGATGCAAGGATGAACGCCGATGAAGATATTCCGAACAAGCCGACGGTTTGTTCTTGAACTTTAGGTTTTAATTTCATTCAATCAATCTATCGTATTTAGGATTTGATAAGAGGCTTATATAAGAGAAGAAAGAAGAGGAGAGAGTGAGAGAAATAATATGAAATGAGAGGGGAATAAGTGGCTTATAAACCCCAAGAGAGAGGAGTAGCGACTGGGCCTCTTTTGGGCTCTTATCGGGTTTCATTTGATCCACAACATTAATCAATCTTTAATTAGATCCAACGAATCTTATTAAAATTGGTTTGGGCAACATAAACCCAATTAGGTTCGAGTCGGGTGCGAACGTCTTTTGTACCTAGGCTAACCCGAAATAAAATTGTTTATAACTTAAGATCCACAAGTCCGATCAAGACAAAATAAAAAGACAACATAGATAATGAAAAGACAAAGCCAGGGAATCTGGCTCTAGATATTTGTGGGGAGCGAAAATATGCGATCAGCTATAGAAAATCTGGGCGCTTGCCTACATCAAGTCTCCCGGACTTGAAAAGACTAGACTCCGCTCGAGTATTCCTGGATCAATGGGGGTGTCCTTGTCTGGCTGGAGCCTCAACAACAAGAAGTAGACCAAGTGTCCTAGATCGGGCGGGCTCCGGTTCAACATACAACTGTAGGCACCTGAAAAGACAAACAAGAATCCACCTCGGCACTTCAAATAGATAATGAACAGTAAAACATTCCACACAGTAAACAGGCAATAGGTAGACATGAAGATCAAGAGACATGAGAAGAATGACGCCATGGGAACATAATGTGTTGCCGGGATTGGGCTAGCACAATTGGCATTGATATAATTTTAAGGTTTTTGGATGTATGTGCTCAATGTGTTGTACTAAGTGGCCTGCGCTTTCAGCATTACAACTAGATTCTATCATATCAAGATGATATATCCCATATTCTTTTACCAGAGTAAGGAAAATAAATACGAATTTGCTAAAGTTATCAAGCATCTTAACTAGCAATCGATATAAGGAAAGAGAAATTGATCTTAGCATGAATGATAGAAACCCAGAATGTTTCAAAGTTGAAATTAACGATAAAAGACTGAAAATCCAATCATTGTTCAATGTTCACCTATGCACAATGCTTTAATTCTAATGGATGGATATCAAGCATATTTTTGTAGGTTCAATTATTTTCTACAGATTCAAAAGAGATGCACATGCACTATGATTCAGAACGTAATACAACCCCGATAAGTTTTCTTTTTCTCCATCGGAATGAATTTCCATGTCCTAGTCACTATCACGGTCTTGACCTTCTTCTAATAGCGGATGAGTAGATGTAACAAGTAGACTCTCTCGATGTCTAACGACTCTCCACATGGGTGTTGGATACATAGTGACTGCATACCTATCTTTCATAATGACTATATAAGGATTAGACCTACCATGATGAATAAAGTCACTATATATTGCCAGAGCCGTCCTAAGACTCCTAACAGTAAATCACAATAGTCTAAAGGGATCAGATCATAGATGATCACATCATAATAGTCTGCACCAATAGTAAATTTGACCATATATTGGTGGATTACATGGATTATTACTGAATCTGTAAGTCAAGAGACATTATAAGGTTTTCAAGTTTTGTTATCTCTAATCCCAATCTTTTCACAATCCTTTCATTGATCACATTTTCTGTGCTTCCCCCATCAATCATCTGACAACAGTTATGTCATCCAGTAATACATGCAGTCCTAAATTGTTCACATCTTTGGTCCCTAATGACTGGAAGATCTAAACGAGGTACTAGAGGGGGTAGTGAAGGGGGCACTATCTCATGTGGCATTCGATGCTCTCGGACCATAAGTTAAGGACAATACTTTCATCGTCCTCAATTTCTATTTCTTAGATACCATCATTCTCCTCAAAATTTTCCTCATGCCTATCATGCTCTTGATCTATGAGATTGTTAAACTATCTTCTATGCAAGGTTTTAAATGTCGTTTTTAGTGTCCATGTTAGTCGGCCAAAAAAAGGAAAATTTTCATTTTTCGATAATTTATTGGTGGAAAAATTGTAAAATGGAAAGACGAAGTTTGATGGAAATATTTTGTTTTTCGGTCAAATTTTGATCGTTTTTCGATAGAAATTTGTCGTTTTCGGTCAGATTTCGATTTTGTTCGTTTGATATGAAAATATGGAATATTTGAGCAAAACTTCATGATAATCTTTTTGTGACATAAAGATGCATATCTAGGACTTTAGATTCATATTTAAAATTTTAAACCACTTACTGAATTACAAAGTAGAATGCCACTCAAAATCTCAAAACCACGCAAAGTCTGAAACTGAAAGTAGAATCCAAAACCATAGAATAGACAACGATTGTAGAATAGTTGTACAAAGTACAAACATAGTGCAAAACCGCTCAAGTCCCATACAAAATACAAGCATAAAATTGCAAACTATTAATACGAGCAAACATACAATTTATACAATGCTTCCAACCCAAAAATTTATATTTTATTCACAAAGGAAGAGCAGCAGTTGAGAATCCTAGATTTTCCACCGAAATCCACCGACAAACCGACAAATGGCAGTGATGTCACCGATATGAGCCCGACAAAAGAAATAATTGTACAGTAACAGGTTCTTTTCGCCGACAGCACCAACAAATCACCGACATTTGTCGATATCCACCGACAATGCCAACCGACAAATTGTAATATCGACAATTCAGGCTTTTTTTATATCGAAGCCTCCAAATACCAACATCTGTCGATGATTTCGACTGACATTTGTCGAAATTTGATTTCATGCTTTTATGGCATTCCATTGATTTTTTCCCTAGTTGATTACATTTGAAGCACTTCATGTAATTGGGATTAGCCCGGACTTGGGGGGAAGTCCGTACAAACATAGAGTGATCCTAGAAGCTATCTACAAAGCCGATCTCAGTAACTGCTCGACGAAAATGCTCAAACCAGGCACGAGGAGCCTGTTTAAGTCCATAAATTGCCCGACGGAGACAACAGACGTGCTGAGAGAGCATGCTGAGACCAGGAGGAGGCTGTATATAAACAACCTCGGAGAGATCGTCATAGAGAAACGCATTCTTCACATCCATCTGAAGCAGGGGTCAATCTCAAGCAGCAGCAACAGCGAGGAGGGTCCGAATGTGGTCATCTGAGCCACCGGAGCAAAAGTCTCGTCATAATCAATCCCGTACTCTCGAATAAAGCCTCTGGCAATGAGACGGACCTTGTATTGATCAATAGAACCATCGGGATGACGCTTGATCTTGAAAACCCACTTGCAGCTAATGGGCTCAACATCAGTAGGCAAAGGGACAACCTCCCACGTCCGAGTCTGCTCAAAGGCCTGGAACTCCTCAACCATAGCTTGATGCCACGCAGGGTACTGCAGTGTCTCTTATGGGCTCTGTCTGTGTGAAGGGAGGTAAGGTAAGCAGTGAACGCAGGCGAGTAGTAAGTGACTGCAGCAAAACCAAAATGGTCAGAAGAGTAGCCAAAGTGGTCGGGGTGATGGCACTTGTGCTGGGGATAGCGAGGAGTGTTGGAATCCACATTCGGTAAAGGGAGGCTGCTCGAAGTAGACGGCGTACCAGAAGAGTTATGGTCAGACGAAGGGGTAACAGGCAACGGGGCAGGCGGACGACGACGAGAATACACCTGAGGAAACGGAGAAACAGGTGATGGGGATGAGGGACCCGAGAGAGGAATGGGACACAGGAGAAACAACATCTGAAAGGGAAGGAAAAGGAGGAGGGCCGACCACTGTAGCAGGAGGTAAAGACTCGAGGGTAGGGGCAAGATAAAAAGCGATGGCAGAAAGAAAGGGTGTTATAGGAGGAGTCTGCTGAGACACCGAGGAGGGAGCTGGAGGAATCTCAAGAAAGGTGAGATTCTGAGATGCAACAGAGTGATAGGGAACATTCTCGACAAAGGAGACATGTCGAGAGATGCGAAGACGCCGAGCCAAGGGGTCATAGCAACAGTACCCCTTGTGATCAGAATTGAGCCCTAAAGTGGACCTAGCCAATAGCGTGATACGCTCATGGGAAGGAAGAAGGACAAAGCACGTGCACCCAAAAGTGCGCAGTATGCTGTAGTCGGGAGGAGTGTCATAGAGACTCATGAGGCACCCGAGAGGACTGAGGAGGGGGTGATGTTAATGAGGCTAACAGAGGTCAAAATGGCCTCTGCCCAGAAGGTGCGAGGAACGAACGAGGAGAGAAGTTGAGCACGAGTTGTCTCAAGGATGTGACGGTGCTTTCTCTCATCAAACCCGTTCTGCTCATGAGTATGAGGACAAGATTACTGGAAGAGAGTCCCAAGGGACTGAAGAATAGAGTGCATCGTAAATGAGAGGTATTCACGTGCGTAATTAGACCGGAAAGTTTTGATACGAGCATGAAACTAAATATGACCCATGGCTATAAAGGTCTGATAGATCTCAGGAATGTCAGATCGATGATGAAGGAAGTAAACCCATGTGAAACGCGAATAGTCATCAATAAAACTAACATAGTAAAGATAACCATTCATAGAAGATAACGTGCAGGATCCCAAATATCAGAGTGCACTAGATCAAACGGACTACAGGACCTCGACAAACTGGAAAAAAAGGGGCTAGCTGAATGCTTAGCCAATTGACATCCCGTAAAAAAAGAAAGAGAAAGAAAATGATCCTTAACCTAAAGCTCCAGACTGTAAAAGACTTTTAAGTCGAGATTCGGACACATGACCTAATCTCCTGTGCCACAGGTTAGCATCAAAAGTGACACCATAGAAGACCGAAGGAGGGACAGTAGGTAGATGAAGATACTCCAGATGATATAGTCCGCCAGCCCTACGAGCAACACCAATCCTCTGTCCCGAGCGTGGATCCTGCACAACACAAGAAGAAGAAGAGAAAGTGACGGTCAGGCTAGAATCACACAAGCTGCTAATAGAGATTAAGTTCATGCGAAGCTGAGGTGCATGCAAGACAAAGGTAAAGAGAGAACGCAAGTAGGGTTTGAGGCTGTAGTCATAGATCCAGTCTGCGAGATGGCTAAAAGAGAGCCATCTGCAATGTGGATCGAAGGAATGCGGGAGACAGGTGAGCATGCAGTAAGGATGGAGTGGTCAGGGGTCATGTGATGAGAGGCCCCAGGGTCCATAATCCAAGGTGCAGAGGTACCCGAGGTGGCAGATAAGGCAGAGGGTCATGAGGAGCCGGAGGAACCAGAGGCAGGCTGTAGAAAGAGCTGCTCAAGATGCTGAAAGCGACCTGCCGTAGCTGCATCAGCAGTGGTGGCGCCAGCAACTGCAGCAGTAGGTTGACCACGGCTAGGTGGCCCGTCATGCTTCTCTAGATGAAGCTGCCAACTGGAGTTGATTGTGTGCCTCGGCTTGCCACAGTGGATGCACCTCCGAGTGTCAGGCATGCCACCGAGTGTCCCACTGGGTGTGTCAGAAGAACGGGAGGAGCCACAAGAGAGTGAAGCGGTAGAAGTGGGTCTCGAAGGTGGAGCAGCAGCGAGAACACCCTCAAAATTGGAGGGTACAGAGGTCCGACGAGCTGTAACGATGCGAAGACGGGTCTCCTCTACAATAATCTCAGCAATAGCAGCATCAAGGCGAGGAAGAGGATCCCTATGGATCAACAGTCTTGTGAGAGGAGAGAACTCAGGGTGAAGAGCCATCAGAAACTGGTAGTGTTGTCGCCGTTCTCGAAAGAACTGCAGCTCGTGCTAGGAGGCACTAACTCTGGACACTTCCAGTAAAGGGGCTCCAAAGCCTGGAGCTCATGCTAGCAGCCGCGCATGAGGCTGTGAAACTACAAGATGAGCCCAGAGCTCTACCGCGGTAGCGAAGGTGACAAGGTCGGCGCGAAGCAAGTGCTCAACCGAGGCAACGAGAAATGCTCAAACACGACGGTCACGAAAGCTTCAGGTGTCAGAGGTCCTTGCTCCAGAAGTAGCAGTAGGAGTAGGTGTAGAGCCGTCAAGATGGCCGTACAGAGCTCGGTCATCTAGGACACTCCGGACAGTGGCAGACCACGCAGTCCAATCAGTTATCGTGATCAAGGAAAAATCTACCGAGACAGGGAGGAAGTCTCTCGTCTGCTCGAGTGGCGTCGTCGAAAACTGAACAGGGGTCATTGTAGACGACTGATTTGAAGAAGCCATTGAGAGCTGTAGATGATGCAGAGACTCAATCGGCAGAAAGGCACGCTACGTGGCGTGGGTAGCAATGAGTCGGTAAGCTAGGGAAGGCCGATGGAAAGACCGACCGGGCTACAGAAAAGGTCAACCGGCTGCAGAAGAGCCGGTGGCGGGTTGCAGGAGGGGCCGACGGAAGACCGCCAGATTGCAGGAGGGTCGGTAGATAGTAGGCGTGCTGCGGGCTGTAGGAGGTCTGGCGGAGGGTTGCAGGAGGGGCCGACAGAAGACATACGGACTGCAGGAGGGCCGACGGATAGCTGGCGGACTACAGGAAGGGCCGGCAGAAGACCGGCAGGTTGCAGGAGGGCCGACGGATAGTTGGCAGGCTGCAGAAGGGCCGATGGAGGACTGACGGGCTGCAGGAAGGACCGACGGAAGACCGTCGGGCTACAGGAGGGTAGGAGAAGGGCCGACGGGCTGTTGGAGGGGCCGGCTAAGACCGATGGAGGGCCGATCGGGCGCAGGACTGCCGGGCGGGGGCTCAGATGCAGAGCGATGGGCTCGTCGCGGGCGCAGACAAGGTCGCTGGATCGGGGAGAAAGACAGCGAAAGGGGATGGCGAGAGCAGGGTTGTCAATGCGGGTGCCTAGGCGCCCAAAGAACCATAGGCGCACTGCACCTGTCCTGAAGTCACTAAGCGAGCTCCTGGGCGCGGGCCTTAAAATCACATAAGTTTTTTTTTAAAACCGGACCCGACCCGATATTCTTTGGACCTAACCCGTTACCCGCCAACTATATTAAAACAGCTGACGAGTCCAGAGGGACCCCGCGATTCTCCAAAGCCCAAGCGACGACAGCCCGCCGCAATTCTCGAGTCGAGTCCTCTCCTCTCTTCTCTCCAGCAGCACCATCAACCACTACCGGCGTGGCAGCGGTAGCAGGCGGTGGGCAGCCCCTCGCGATTCTTGAGTCCTCTCCTCTCTTCTCTCCGGCAGCACCATCAACCACCACCGCCGCGGTAGCGGCCATCACAAGTACTCTTCTCCTCCTCTCCTCTTCTTCCACTCCTCCTGCGTTTGCCCTTTTTTTTTTTGCTGGTTGGTACTTGGTGCGATCACCGCGATGTCCCCTGATCGGTGCGATCCCTGCGATGTTCAAGGTTCGAAATTTCCATTTTAGTCAATATTTCGACCCCTCTGGATATGGAAATATTTCGTGGAAATATATCGATAGTGTAGAAATATTGTAATTTTACAGAAATGGTGGAAATATTGATTCTTTAATGGAATTTTTCAATGCATCTCTGCATAGTCATAAACCATGTATATATACACAATTTGGAACACTCAGATAATGTTTATACCGTATCTATGAGTGTAGAGCATCATGAAGCATGTATTCTGCATTTGAGTCTGTGAGTCTTGTGCAGTCTTGTTTGGTCCTGTTTTGATCTATGTTTTTAAAATGGGTTTTAATCTTTTTTGTGGATAAAAATGTTTTCAAAATAAAGATTAGTTGATTGTTAAAATAATGCTTCAAACGATTTTGAAAACGGACTTAAAACAAGAAAGTTGTGCAAGTTTGAAATCGTGCAAAAATTATGCTGAAATGCAAAACACTATTTTTTTACTAAGTCTGAAAAAATGAGTTTTTATAAAGAAAAGTTTTTATACATTCAAAATTTTCTTTGACGGACCATGTTTTCTAGATGTACTTGTAGTTCTACATTATGTGGAATTTTTTGAGCTAAAAATGAGTTGATTTAACCACTTTTCTCAACATACAAATTTTATGAAAAACTGAAAAAACTGTTTTCTCCTAATAAAACTAAAAGCATACTTTTTGATTCACTTGGTTTTTGATATTTTTTTTGAAATCAAATAGGGGGGATTTGCTTATTTACATATAATAACTTAAAGTAAATGGAGTAAATAAGCTGCTGAGAACGAAACCCCCAGTCCCCTTTTATAACCATGTCAAAATCCCGAAATATCTCGAAATTTCCACGAATTATCACGATATTTCGTGCCGACAACTAAATCGTATGAAATATCGTAATATTATCGTGATTTCCATTTCGTTCGATATCGCAATAGGAATTTCGTGCCGAGGTCTGAGAAAACCGAGATATTTCATAAGATTTTGTACCTTGGCGATGTCCACTCCTCCTGTGTTCCCTTTTTTTTTTTTTCTGGTTGGTGTGATCGCTGCGATGCTAGAGCGGCAAAGCCTCTTTTTTTTGCCCCTTTTTTTTAGCACTGCTATTCAGCATGAAGGTTTTCCCGAATCCGCTCAGCCCAATTGACTGACAGCATGCAACTGGTGGTGTAAAAGACTTTAATGTCACTGATGGGTTTCAGCCACTAGTTGCATGCGGCCATGTCAATCGAGCCGGCGAAATCGAGAAAACCTCCGGGTTGAAAAGTATCTCTTTTTTTTGTGGGTTGGTGCTTTGTCCTCTGATTTCCTGGCTGCTACAGCAAGGGCTCAAAGAGGTCTGGAGATCAAAACGGGGGAGGACTGAGGAGGCAGTGGCCTCCCTGTTTTGATCTCCGGACCACTTTGAGCCTTGCTCTAGCGCGCTGTCCTTTGACTGCCTGGTTGCTAGAGCAAGGGCTCAAAGAGGTCTGGAGATCAAAACGGGGGAGGAGGCAACAAGTGCTATATATTATTTCCATAATCCTGTGAGCATGACATCAATGGCCATAATTCGCACAGACGATTGGGCAAACAAAGCACAACATTTGAGAGAGGATAATAACCCGTTGGTTGGGGGTCGACTCTATAAAGTACTGATAAGTTTACCTGTAAAAAAAAACAGAAAAATATTTATAAGTTAATTGATGCACATAACACTTCACATGCTCAAAAAAGAGAGGCTCTATGAGTATGAATTATGAAGTATGAACTTAATTGAGCACTTAGACGTTAGTTGTTGCTTTGTCAGTTGTTATTGTGCTATTAAATTCTGAAATTGCAAGTGCAGACTTGAGTTCTATTTATTAAAAAGTGTATTTGTATGTTGGTCTTGCAAAGATAAAAGGGAAGGTTTTGCTAGTGGGACAAGTCAACCCATGATGAAGGCCAAATCTAATGATCCCGCATGGAAGTATGCTCATTGGATTGATGCTAATGACAAAAACACAGTTTTTTGTGAATTGTAAAGTGTCCCACTAGCAGAAGGAACATTTAGTTGGAGACTACAGGAACATTGTAAAGTGTCCTAATACAATGACCAAGACTGCGAAAGAGATGCAAGATTACATGATGAAGAATAAGAGGAAGAAGCCAGATACTGATTTTGTTTATTTAGAAGACCCATGGGAACAAGATGTCTCCAATGAGGTTATACTTGTCAATACTGCACAGAAAAGTTCATCTTTGAGTGGTATTTGTTTGCAAAGAAGGAATCCAAATACAACTACAAGAGGGCCTATGGATAGTTTTGTGAGACCAAGTCCTGAGGAAGTTGTTGCGAGTAGGGATAGTGGAAAACAAGTCCAAACTACAATTGAGAACCGCTGCAAGGAGGCTAGAGCAAAGACGAATGAGTATGTGGCTAGGTGGTTCTACCAAGCGGGCATACCATTCAACACGGCAAAGTTGAAAAGCTTCTAAGTTATGGTAGAAGCTATTGCACCAAACTAAGGCGTGACCTTTCAATTTTAGAGTCACAAACTTGACCCATAAATTTCCCTTTTATTCCCCATCGTTACTGTTGTACTGGCGATCCAACAACCATTATTGATACCCGAAAAGTGCCCAAATCGCTGTCCATCGGTCCTTGATCATTGGAGGCCACTGATGTCCTGTCTGGCTATAATTTATTTATAATATCTGATGTGTTTACTCTCTTCTCCGTTAAAATATGCTGCTGTCTTTTCTCTTTTTATATGCAAAAATTTAGTTTATGTCTTAGAGATTAATATTCTGTTGGTAGATTTCTGTTGTAGTTGGTCATTACTAGCATGTTACGTATAGAACTGTGATTAGAGATTTAAATCTGCCCTCTCTATTGAGAACTTAGGCACCATATTGATAACATACATCTAGTTAGTTGACAAAAGGGCTGCCATGGTCTTCAGAATGTAGTGTACCTATTTAGGTGCCTACATCTCATCTTGTCGGTTGTTTTGGCAAAAAGGTGATTCCTCCAGCTCATTTAGTCTGTTATCTCGGCCGAAATGGCCGACAAGATGGGCATGTCTCATCTGATCACCATCAATCAGCTGAAGAGTGCTTTTCTAAGTTCTCTCTCTTCCATAAAGCTTGAGCATGTGTTTCAAAACTCTCAGAACTTCAAAATAAGGTTGGGAGGTTCTTTGGGTTAAAACCAAGGTTTAGAGTTTCGACCGTTTCAGATCGGTTTTGTTCGGAACCAGTCCCGAAACCCTCCAGTTTCGGGTTTCTTTACTTTTTATTTTATGTAAACAAGCAAATACTCCCCCCCCCATTTGGATTTAATAAAAATATTAGAAAAATCAAAATACAAAGAATGTAATTTTCTAGTTCCTATACAAAATCAGACTTTATAGCTTTTGGCTAAATGAAAGCGAAACCACCGAAACTCTGATCCGAAACCAATCCTCGGTGGGCGGACCAAAACCGAAACCGAAACCAAAACTACAAACCTTGGTTTAAATCTTCATGTATTCAACTTCATCTTAAGCCCTCGCCCACAAATTTTTTAGTTGGGCGAGACTAGTACAAGAGTAGAGATAGTGGCCCACAATCCACATTTCGATCGACATTTGATTGAAATCAATGAAAAAATTTAGAAATCGACTGACATTATCAAATTTTTCTTTAAAAAATATAGTTCCACCAACATTTTTTTCTCAAAAGTTCCAATAAATTTCCATGTCTTGACTGACCGAAATCGACTTGGAAAATGGCATTTACAACACTGGTCATTATTGGCCTATAAACACTATGTCATCCTTCTGAATGCATGATTCTTGGAAAAAACCATACGGAAGCATTGAATAAACTCCAAATTTGGTATGATACTTGATGCAGGCACCGATAAGGTACACTACAATCCTAAACCCTTTTAGGGTTCCCTTTGGTCAATAACTAGGATTTGAGTATCAATATAGCGACATATAACTCAAAGGACAGCAAACATAAATTATCTTACGCAGTTCTAAAGGCTAAGCCGGCAACATAAAGCAGATTTAAGATTTAAACAGTAAAGGACTCAATGTTAGCACAAAACTAATTTCAGCAAATACTATATTCAATCGCAGCAATAGATATTGAAATAGAACAATAGGCTTGCATCAGAATTTTCACTAAAATAGGTAAAGCATGCTTGCTAGGGTTACCAACAGACTAAAGATAGCAAATCTAATGAGTAGGCATATGTTAGGGCTTCAACTAGCGCTGAAAAAGGACGATGACGACTGCGATGCGGAGCGGAGGCAATGGAAACAAATGGAAAACGGTGCGGATGCGAGGGGAAAATAAAATAAAAGATAGATACTGCCTGGGGTTTTCCGCCGTAGTTCGATTGCGAGGATGCGCCGATGATCCTGCACACGGAGCAAGGCCGGACGTCGGGAGAAGCCGGAGCCTTCGGAAAATCAACACCGAGACCTTCACGAGGCGAAGTCATGGAAGCGGCGAGGATCGGGGACACGCGTCTCGCCCGGAAGCACTCACGAAGAGGTACAAATTTCAGCAATTGATCAAAATCTGAATTCTTTTTTCTATCTTCATCTTTTGTAGAATTAGGGTTTCTGTTTGGATGGCCAAGATCAAAGGGGAATAAGGGAGGATGGTGGGGATTCAAAGGGCTAAGAAAGGCAAGGAAAAGGGAGAGAAACAAGGGAGAGAAGAGAGAGAGAGAAGAGAGAAACGGACTAGGGGTCCGGGCCTCGGTTTCCGCACGGACAAGAGGGGGGCCGGTGGTGTTTCACGGGAAAAAGAAAGAAGGGGGGGCGACATCACAATAGAAGCCCTATTGGGCTTAAGATAAACCCATTTAATCCCTATTGAAGCCCATAACATGCCACGTCATCTAAATGGAGCTATTTTGCTATCTAACCGTCGATTTCGAGATCTAATCTCGTCCGTCGGTACCCCGCAAACACACGCACCCAGAATTTTATTAATATCATACAGAAACTCACCCGATAAGACCCGGATTCAATCCGAAAAGCCCTCGGATGAGATCATGGACATCCCCCATGAATTGGGCAAGAACATAAATAGTACTAAGTGCTAGAATTAGGCCAAAAACACAGAAAATGGGCTAAAAACTGAAATAAATGGCTGTAAGTCCTCAAACAGATAAGGTCTTCCATGCATAAAATAAAATGACTGAAATAAAACTCTCTGGCGACGAACTGAAGATGCGGTGATGATCTGATGGTGCTGATCAGGTCTGCATCAGTACTGTACTAGGGAGTACTTGGAACCTAGTACAATCGGTACCGTTAGATATGCACCGTATGAAAGATAATTTTGAACCATGATTATAATATAACAAAGAAACAAAATGCCTATACACTTAATGAACTCTTTATCTGTAACATCCGCCCCAAACACACAAGATATTGTCC
The DNA here is from genome assembly GCA_947650365.1 of Chamaelirium japonicum. Taxonomy (NCBI): domain Eukaryota; kingdom Viridiplantae; phylum Streptophyta; class Magnoliopsida; order Liliales; family Melanthiaceae; genus Chamaelirium; species Chamaelirium japonicum. The sequence continues at coordinate 113,889,683 of OX393550.1, forward strand.
GCTTTGTACAAGATATTGTCCGCTTTGTCCGTGCCCGCACGAGAACTTCCCAGGGAGGTCACCCATCCTAGTACTGCTCTCGCCCGAGCACGCTTAACTACGGAGTTCTTACGAAATCCGTAGCGGCACATGGTTTTAAAACGCGTCTTCTATGTTTAGGAGGGAAAATTATATAAGTAGCTCAGGATCTCCTTCTCTCCAGACGATGTGGGGCTAACTCGTGACCTCGTACACCTCACCTCACCTCATCCATCTTGGCATCTCAGTCTCAGGGGTCTTGGCTCTTGGCTATTAGCTACTGGATCTTGGTCATCACAATCCACCCCCCTTAGGGCTACACGTCCTCGTGTAGGGTTAGACCCCCCCCCCATTGCAAGGAGAACCGGATCTGATACCATTTTGTAACATCTGCCCCAAACACACAAGATATTGTCCGCTTTGTCCGTGCCCGCACGAGAACTTCTAAGGGAGGTCACCCATCCTAGTACTGCTCTCGACCGAGCACGCTTAACTACGGAGTTCTTACAAAATCCGTAGCGGCGCACGGTTTTAAAAAACGTCTTCTATATTTGGGAGGGAAAATTATATAAGTAGCTCAGAATCTCCTTCTCTCCAGGCGATGTGGGGCTAACTCGTGGCCTTGTACACCTCACCTCACCTCATCCATCTTGGCATCCCAGCCTCAGGAGTCTTGGCTCTTGGCTATTGGCTATTGGATCTTGGTCGTCACATTAACTCTATCAAATTTGATAAAATCAAAAGGAAACACATGGTAAGTCTTCAAGGGAAATGATGGATTTTAAAGGGCAATCAATCATGATCCTCTAAAATGTGGCATTTCCTCTAGACTTTCCATGTGATACAATTGGTAAAAATCAAATTGGTAACTCTTAACGGTTCCAAAGATGTCCAAATCAAGCTTTGCAGCAGCTATGATGTGGTATTTATAGGTCTAAGTAAGAAAAGAACCTTTGTGCATAAATGGACATGTAATTGGATACACATCCAGAGTTTGTATGTGGATAGCCGTGTGGGTGAATTCACATATTAAAACAAAATGACAACGATCAAGAAGAATGGATAAGGCGTAGATGTAAAAAATTATGCATGCAAACCTGCCAAAATCAAGAATAGAAATGAGCAGTATCAAGGAGAGAGCAATTTACCTGCCACGAGGAAAACTAAGCATTGTGCTAGAGAATAACGAGTATTAATATAGGCTAATTTTACTAATACATACGATGTATAACCTTACAGATGTACATGTACGCAACATCCCATGCATGATGCAATACATAAGTTGATGGAGACATCAATATCTTTGACATGTATCACCAAGAAAAGAAGTGTTGCATAAAGCTCATATAGTAGAATGACCATGCAGAAACAAGTTCCCTTTGGCATATCAGCATTATGTTGATTTTCCACAAAACTGACCACTAGAATTACATACATAATTTCTGAATTTACAATCGAGTAGATAATGAGATGAAAATGAAAAGTCATCAACTTACCTGATTATCAATCACCCTCACACGGAGATATTCTTGTTTATACATCACATCCAACATAGCCTGTAGGTACCCTTCAATGTATAGCTGCATCGAATTTTTTATGAGGACAAATCCTACTTCTGATCAAAACTAAGAAACAAAATTGTCTTTATTGTTAAATAATGACATTTATGATAACTTCTTATGAATTTGTTTAGAGTTAACAATAATAGAACAACAAAGAATAACCAGACACAGTCGAGAGAAATCTGGATCAGAGCCTTTTCAAACTACACAAACAACAGAAAAGATTACCTCATCAACTCCAGGACTACGATCAAGTTTAATTTTTCTATCTGGACCACCCTCCAAAACAGCAGCCCCTAACAAGGAAGGCTCCATAGCCAATCTTAGAACACCTTGGTGGAAACCACTAACCTTTAGAAAATCATATTATATATCCAAGCATTAGAAAAAGGCAGAAAGTTCCATATTAAATGCTAGATATAATAAATTTTTATATGCAAGTAAGAGTTATTTGCATAAGCTAGCTTGAACATGATTACCATGCCATTAAAACCACTTGTTTCTGCTCCTCTCAGAACACTATCAGAAATTTCAGTAACAGCAGCAAAGAGAGCATTTGAACTTGCCGTCTTTATCTGCAGAGAATACCATTAAAGAAATTGTCTGCTTATCATTCATTAGTGTTCAATACCTTAATATAATCTTCATGAAGTACGGAACATGCTTACAGTTTTTCCAAGATCACTAAAATAGCGTTTTGTCCCTGAAAAGCCTTTGGAAGCGATGCATTTACTGATGAATTTGAACATGCCTATCCAAGCAATTGAAACCATAGTTAACTGCGAGTGCTGTGGGAAGAATAAGCAATAATACAAGTGTGCTACAAAATACATAAATTATTGTGCTAAAAAATTAATAAACAAGTACGGGGCATGGGGAGTAATATTATAATGGTTGAGATAATTAGTACGATTAGCGAGAATGGTGTAAGTGGTGCTAGTGACCTTTCTATAAGAAAAATAAGTAATTGAACGATGATATTCCTCTCTCATAAAAGATGTTGGGGGATTTTCTAGAATCCAGCCACGATATATCATGACCAAGAGATAGACACACGAGTGACAAGTTGATGTGGAAAAACCCTCCGTAATATGGGAGGGAAAAAACTTAGGGGCAGCGCGAGAAAATCAAATATAAGCGTTTTTCGGTTACATTAACATTGGGCTTTTATAATCTCTTTTCTCTCGAGCACAAATAAAAAACCCTAGTAGCCTCCCTCCAAAGTCCGAACCACCAGGATAGCACATGAGGTAAGATCGACTGGCCCGAGTAGTAGTGGCTCTTCTGTAATTATTGGGATCAGATGGATCCGTATCTCGAAGGAGTGGGATTTCCCTTAATAGTTAGATCTATCTCTATGTGTATATACATATGGGGGGACCATGGTTATAGAGGAGAGACTCTCTCTCTTTGTCTCTCTAATCACAACCTCTCTCAGCAAGGAAGGCAACAAACTCCAAATGCGATCTCGGACCTCAAGTTCTGAGGCGCGTGCTCTCTCTCTCTCAATTGTTCTCCTTATATAGTTATATCTTTGTTATTGATATGCAAGCCAGCTCAATAGCCAGATCTTTCTCTCTCTCAGGTTGGATCTCTCTGTCAAGAATCTAGATTTTTCTCTCTTTTGGACAAGGTTATCCCTATCTCCCATCACTATCTCTTACTCGACCGACAGTTGAGTCCAACTACCCGCAATCCTGATCGACCACTAGATCCAGTACACAACGATCCTATGTAATCGCCTCTTACAGAAACTGCAGACCCCTCTGGTCACAACATAACTACAATTGCAACCCTTCAAGCCACAAGAGACGGGAGCAACAATAGCCCCCTCCAAGGCTCCGACCACAGCAAACGGTTGCAAACACAACCCTTTCAGTCTCCACTGGAGCCCCTCACGCCACGACAACTGCCTTTGATCGTAACCCTTTCGGTGACAGAAACCGGTTGCCAATATCGCTAAATGCCCCAAGCATTATCAACCTGCACACGGGCTAACAACGTCAGCTACCTACGCCACTGCTAGAGCACTAGTGGGGCACAACCTGCCTCACTTCTGTGAATCATTGGCCATCACCGAATCCTCCATCATATTGCTACTTCCTCTCCTCTATGGGGTCGACCCTGGCACCTACTGGCTAAGAAGCTCTCTAGCTATAGCTAGGCGATCCAGTGCTTGAAATCACACCAGAACATGCAAGTTCAACTCACTGGTGGACTCGGATAGAACGTCGACATCCTTCGGGTTGGTGCTATCCCCACCTTCTGACTGCCATGACAATCAACAAGACGGAACACTACCTTCTGCATATTGGATCTACACGTATAGAAAACGAGAGCCAGTTTGACCCCAAGGCACTCAGATACCTCTAAGTTCCAAACACGGTTCGACGAGTTCAAAGGTCGATCATAGCACACTTGCAAGAATCGACTTAACAAGATAAAGTGCTACACCGCCCAACATTATCGGCTCTCAGGTAAAATGAACCATCACTCGCTAGTTATGAGAGCACAAATATTAGATTTTATATTGTTTATTCTATTATGAGAAGCCTTGGACTGAGTTGAGCATTGAAGGGCCCATGGTCCCTTTGGGGCAAGGAGTTTCTATAGGTTAGGACTAGGGAGTATCTCTGCCAGGCAGATGATGACGACGATCAGTACCTGCATTGACTATGCAACGCACACCCCAACTTTCAAGGATTATGTAGGGTTCACCGAAAATTCCCCCACCCTTGACAATAAGGACAGATAAAACCGATCCCAAACAGGTGGAACAAGACTTGATGGTATGGTTATGGTTATTTACTGCAAAGTTTGAATTAGTGCATATAAACCACCATGGTTTTCTAATAACCTAGGAAGCTTCTTTAGTCATATATGCATGGTATGCCTGAATCTTACAATTTCAAAATCTGATGTATAATAAGTATCAATGATCCATCAACTCATAAGATGCAAACATTCACAATTTAATGTACAAGTAATATAGAGAGTAACCACTTAACAAGGCGCAAACTTACCCAAGGTAACTCCAGGAATATTGATTGAGCCATCAGAAGGGTCAAAGAAAACATCAAGAGAGGAAGAAGCAGTGTCATCAAAAATTGAGGCAAAAGCAGGCGGAAGCAAGGGACTTCCTTTTGTGATGTAGACAGCTCTTATGACATACCTGAGGTAATTGTTTGTGTGGTGGAGGTTGAGATAAACAAAGGACAAAAAAAATTATCAGTTACTAAATTCAATAAAAAAAAACTTACCATGAATAATGTTGTCCACATTTTACAAGCAAGTCACGGAGTGTTAGTAAAGCATGAGTAAGGAGGATCCCATTTAGCTCGAACACTGTGTTGTTTATAGTAGGCAACTACAATAAGAAGAAAAGGAAAAAAGCTGAGTCCTTTGTATTGATACTAAAGGCATATATTTTCATCAAACATAAATTTTGATAACAAGAAGTTCACTAATAATTTTCCCCATCACCTTTATAACACTGTGCAACAATGATCTCAGAGTCTCTTGAGCTGAGCTATAACTGGAATATGGATTCCCCGGAAGAAAGCTTGCTGTTATCTTTAAAATCACATAGAAAGCCAGATCAGAATGCCAATTGTGACCAACAAAGCATTTGAGTATGGGATTATTATATGGTACAAAGTAATATCAAAAGGAAAAACAAACCTTAATTGGGTGGATCTCAAAGTGCTTAAAGTAGTACTGCTGACTAGGTGTTCGAGAGTTACTGAGGGAGGTTCTCCAAAATGGAACAAGCCTCATTAGTGTCTCCTCATCCACTTTTAAATCAATTGGCTGTAAAATTGATGCAGTGTATTAGCTAGATAACATTATATAGTTTGGTACGTATTGCAAATGTTTTTCATTATTCATGCATGAATCTGTAGGCTCATGTGTCCACAAATGCAGCCATATGCCATCTTAACGTTGAGGTCAGGACACAGAATATTGATTGAAAATGTTACCTTAAAGAATCATAAAACCATTTTGTCATTACCTGCAGAACGATGGAGGAGTATTTAACTTGCCTAACATTAGAATTGGTTGAATGCAGAATAAAGATGATATGGAGAAAGTTCTCATTTGAACCAGAATCATGTAGTTGGCTCCTTCGAACCATTGAGGCGAATGGAGCTCCTTGCCATTTTTCATCCACATTTAGGGACTGCATTGTCAAAAAAACTCCATATATGAGTGCAAAGTCATTAGAGAGAGAGGGAGGGAGAGAGAGAGAGAGAGAGAGAGAATGAATTATTTCACTCCCAACATTCTCTCTCTCTCTCTTTCTCTAGATCTATCATGCATAATATATTAATATTAGTTTTTTTCATGCAAAAATCTGTTGGTGTACTCCTTTGTTAATGAAAACTTTCAGCTTTTATGGAATGAATGCAAGTGATCATATCAGGCAACATTATAATAAAACAACCATTGAACAGCTGCCCTTTTATGATGGTCTTTCATTATACCAGATCTGTTGCCTAAGTCTAAGGAAGTAGTGTGCCAACCCTCAGTGTCTACATGTGTGTGTCAGGAAAGTAGTGTGCTGACCCTCAGTGTCTACATATGTGTGTGTGTGTGTGTGTGAAGAGAGAGAGTATAACTAATACATCTTCTATCTCATATTCTCATTAGTCATTCAATACCTGAACCCCTACACGATTATGTTTATACTGTTCCGTAATCAATGAATCCAGAGTAATATTAGTAAGCCTTGCAACAACAATTGTTGAACAAATTGGCAGCTCACTTGCATCCACATTCTGCACCAAGTATAAACATGTAATCAACAATAATGACAGGTAGAGAAAAAAAATAGAGAACTAGCAAACAATCTAGCTAACAAAACATGATGCAACAATGAGTTCAATATAAGCCATGTTCAGTCTAGTAAAAGATTCAGTTCATGGTCATATCAGAGAACTTTTTGCAAAGCTCACACCTAGCGCTTCGTAGTAAAATCTATGTAAAATAATATGCATGAGCAAAAACTAAAGTTAAACTAAAATCTGTAACATCGCTAAATAGCTTCTGTTAAGTTAACATTTCACCCCAAAAGCTAAAGCTGTTAGGAAACACACCAGCAATGTTATATCAAGCTAGCGTCCTCATCACGTACGGCCTCCTCCTTGCAAGTGGAGTAGTAAACTGATGGAAACCAATGGAGGCAACGAGACTTGAACCTATTACCTCCAAAAAAACAGAGCTTTAATACCATGTTAAGTCACCATTGGACTTGATGCGGGACAACCGGGGGTCCCACAAGATTGCTCGATCGTTGCTTTGTCATTAAGAATAAGGGTGATAATAGAAGAGCACTGGAGATTTTCGACCCAAGCCTGAGGTCTTTCACCTAAGGTCTCTCTCCATCACGAGTCCAAAGGAAGCACATCATAGTGAAAGGCTTCATTTTTTTAATTGGCCATTCACTGCTTATAATGGTAGTCATAAAGGCCTTTAAGTAGAAAAAAAAATCACCCAAATAAAAAAATAAAGGCTTAACTTATTCAAAAGATTTTAATCTAATCAAATCTCAACTAAAGGTTGGGGAATTAGGTTTTGAGTAGAGTTTTTTATTTCATTCTAGTGACGGGAAGATTTGGGGTGTGACGATGGCGGCTATTGATAGAAGTTGTAGGGTAGGCAGTTGAGGCTTGCGGAGGAAACGACGACATAGTATAAACAAAAAAATGCTCAACAAAGTACAAGAATCCCCTCAGGTGAGCCAAGTACAAAAAGTATTAAGAAATGTGGGGAAATCCTCTTGATCATTGATCTCCTTTGTTAAGATTTGTTGAAGAATTAGATTTTCTAAGAGTTTACAAGAGCTAAAATTTTGGAGAAGAAAGAGAATTGAGGTGTCTGATCTTTTCGGGCTTAGTGCGTGATCGGTTAGGACCAACGGTGCTTTGCTCATTGATCTTCGAGTTTCTTCACTAGAACTGGATGTCGAAATTGGAACTGGAACTGGATGAGTACTTCCTTTCTCTGAGCTTTTTATGTCGTGCATGAAGTGAAGAGTCTTGTCGTCCAAGTGATTTGGCTCTTGCGTGAGTAGAGTTGCTTCAAAAAGTCCTTTACTTCTTTGTCCTTGCTCCCTTTTATATAAAAGCAAGTGGTTGAGGAGTTACCAAAGTTCCCAAAGGAAGTTATGTCCTATGATCAGTGTTCTAAAAAGCGGTCTAGGCGGCCGCCTAGGCGGCGCCTAGGCGCTAGGCGGCCCCCCACCGCCTCGCCTAGGCCCTAGGCGCTCCAGAAAAGCGGCCAAGCTCCCTGGCGGAGCTAGACGGTCTAGGCGGGCTGAGGCTGGCCAGGCGGACCAGGCGAGCCAGGCGGGCTGAGGCTGACCAGGCGGGCCAGGCGGGTTGAGGCTGGCCAGGCGGACTAGGCGGGCTGAGGCTGGCCAGGCGGACCATGTTTGCTTTTGTTCTTGTTAATCACTCAATCTTGAATTATGGTTATATACTTGTTCTTTAAAATAATGGTTTGGGATAATCTTGAACTTATATTAATTTTTAAACATATATATATATATATTATATAATATCAAAATAATAATTAAAATAATTAAAAAAAAGGCAAAACGCCTAGGCGCCGCCTAGGCCCCGCCTAGGCGGTAGGCGGCCCCCCACCGCCCGACTAGCGCCTAGCGCTTTTTAGAACCTTGCCTATGATAACTACCTTTGGTTGGCTTTTTTTTTTGTAACTCCCTTCGATGGATGTAACTTCCTATGGTGGTTGTAACTTTCTTTGCACTTGAACTGGATCAAACTCGAGCCTGCTTTCTGAGACTCGAACTTGACAATCGTGATCTGATCTCTCTTGATCGACTTTTTAGATCGATTGACTTGCTGGTGCGAGCATAGGCTTGTTGATGCAAACTCGGTTGCGATAAACGAAAGCTAGCTGATTTTAGAACAAGTTATGATCTAAATTAACTAAAAATAAAATTCAGCAAGGACTTAATTAGCCACGATCAGATTTTCATAAAGAAATAGCCTCCCTAATCAAGTTAGCATGCATAAACGACGGCAAATTAAGAAATCAAGACAATATGATTAAATTAGATTTCAATAGGGTTTGCAAATAACAATTTCAGCAACTAAGTACTCATACAAAGGACTAATAAAACGTTATGATGGCGAACCAACGGTGTACCTAGCAAGCCAAGCCCCAATAAGGATTAAGGTTTATAATAGGAACTACGGACCTACGGCGGTATGCGATCAAAATCCCATGAAACCGATGAATATACGATAATTATCAAATAACGAGGAAAGATAATACCCGAGAGATTCAAGATCTCTATACGGATAGCGATGCCGATGAAGACGAATGGCGAGGAGGTAGATGGCGACGAGGAAGATCGAGAGAAGAAGTTGGAAGAACTCCATGGAGAAGATGATGGCAAACGAAGGGCGCATCTTCACTGTTAGAAACCCTCGCACCTCACAAAACCGGCTTGTAAGGGGAGGTCCACAGGGGGTATATTAAGCGGGTGATGGGTGCCTCCCTTACCGATGTGGGACTATCCGTTAACATCCCCCCTCACGCGGAGCACGCGTGGCAAGGCATGATCGGTGGGGAGCACCCGGAGCGGGAGCAGGAGCGGGAGCAGGAGACGGGCTAGCTCTGATACCATGTTAGAAACCCTCGCACCTCACAAAACCGGCTTGTAAGGGGAGGTCCACAGGGGGTATATTAAGCGGGTGATGGGTGCCTCCCTTACCGATGTGGGACTATCCGTTAACATTCACGATCTCTCAATCAAAGCAATGAGCTTTTAGGGTTTTCTCTTCATAGTTCCCTCAAACTAGGGTTTCATCCCTTATTTATAAAACACTTGATAGCTCTTTAGGAAAATACAAACGCGTTGCGCAAGAGGCTTCTACACACAAGGGAGGAGAGAGATCGCATGGGGGGGGGACTCGGTTTTTGAGAATAGAAGAGAGAGGGGGTCGCGGTTTGTTGCGGGAAAACAATACCGCGTGGGTATTGTGATCGGGACTCCCAATCTCTTCTTTTTAGTACTAAGGGCATCTCCCACTTGAGATTAAATTCCTTTAATTAATTAGGAATCACTATGGGCACCCCAATGGCTTCTAATAGTTAAAATGGCTTGCCTAAAGCTCAAATGGCTTGGCTTTAGGCTTACTTGGCTTCCCACTGTCGGATACGGCATCCGACACCTTCCGTCCTCTTGCATAGCACATTTATTATTCATCCACTTAAGATTATAAGTGGCCAAAACATAAAATACGTGGGTGCGACAAAACCACGCACCATAGGCCAAAAAGTCGTAGAGAACAATCAAGTCGTCTGATCTTCGTTCGGAGACAGACGATGGAACCCAGAAGGCAAACTACTACCAACTAGAACATAAACATAAAGATAAAATAGCATCTGTAGCTCGATGTGGCTACATCACTTGTATTTGTTGAAATTTCTACCTGCTTTGAAGATGTTTTTTTTTTCCTGGGATTTGGAGTCAAAAGGTAAGTAGTTTTCCCAGTCTTTCTTCTTCCTTTCTTTTCTTTTCTTTCATTTCTTCTTTTGGCATCAAGATCAGTCAACACTGGCACTGGGACCGGTCACCCTGGTACCAGGCAGCAGAGCCGGTTGTTGTGATTGTGTAGCCCTAATCACGCAATCGCAGAAAAAATAAAAGAGACGACACACAGATTTATCGAGATTCGGCCAATAATGCCTACTTTCGGCCTTGGGACCTGCGCTTTCATTATCTTGAGAATTGTGATCGGAAGGAACAAGTCTACTTGATCTTACATGGGAATTACTCACACCATAAATCTCTCAAGTTTTCTAACCTCTTTGCTTCTCCTCTCTAATCGAAAAACCCTTTTTTTTTTCTTCTCTATTCATCTTTGCAACAATGATGGCTAATAAGCCCTTTTATAACATACCCTAGCAGGAACCCGTATGGGCAATCAAGGTTGTGGGCGCCACCGCAGTTTTGCTCGGGCGCCACCTCTTGCTGCTCGAGGTTCCCAAGTCCAGCACGGATTCGCCTGGGTGCCACTATGAATTCGCTTGGGTGCTCGGCAATGTTGTTCGGCACCCATACCCTACATAGAATTTGTCCGGGCACCCCTGTGAATTCGTCCAGTGCCTGACAGTTTTCATACACATAGTAGTTGGGCCTGGTTTATCCCTAGTGTCGAGCTGGTTAGGTCCCGATTTTAGGTCCATTTTGCTCTTGTATTCGACCACGTGAATCTCCATACTTAGCCAATTTTGAAATCTTAGAGTTTTTCAGATTTAGAAAATTTCTGAGTCCCCATACTTAGCAAAATTTTGGGGCTTTCCGGACTTGGAAAAATTTTAAGTTTTTCTATAGGGATGAGGAGCCCTGGTTGTTACCAAGAATGAGGGGCCCTGGTTGGCCTCCTAAATCATCTAGACTTGTCAAATTCAGAGTTTTCCAGGACTTAGTTAAAATTTTGAGTCTTCGAGACTTGGCCAAATTTTCAAGTGCTCCAAACTTAGCCAAATTTCTAAGTCCTCCAAACTTAGTCAAATCTGGATTTTTCTAGGCGTAACAAAAATTCAAAGTTTCTAGACTAAGTCAAATTCCGAGTCGTTCAGACAGTCAAAGTATGGAGTCTCCCAGACTTTGCCAAATTTGGAACCTTCAAGACTTAGTTAAAATTCTGAGTATTCCAGACTTAAAAGAATTTCGGTCTCCAGAATTAGAAAATTTTCAGTGTCTACAGACACATCAAGAGTTGTGCAGCGTTGAGGCGGTCTCAGATGTTATGAAGGTCTTTTTTTTCAGTTTTGATCGAGGGTTTTTATATTGGGGACTTGAAGCTATGGAGATTAGGTGGAAATAGATGCATCTATATTGACTGCAACAACGAACATAGAGGTTTGGGTGATACAACGATGTCCATTGTGGATGAAGGTGGATAAGGTGTTGATGGTGACGATGACACGGAGCCAGCAATGAATTTGGTTATGGATATGCGGATGCATAACAACTCCATGATCGAGGTGAATTCCTCTTTCTTGGCCAGGGATCACTTGACAGAATAGTATCCGCAAGGAGTCTCGCTCTGTTACCATATTAAGTTACCATTTTTCCCAAAATCTTAAACTTGTTATGGGATGGACCAATAATGATTATCAACATAGCTTAGATGTATCTTTAATAAGAAAACAAATTCTTATCTCACAAAAATTCTATAAAAATTCAAACAAGAAAGAAAAAATCTAGGATGCATGATGGCCAAAGATGTTGCACAACAGATGAGATGGAGTCCGGCATAGAGAAGGCGACGATGTGGATTCGCGGTCAATCGTCACAGATAGCGAAAACATCAGATCTCATTGGTGCATCCCATACTGCATTGATCCATCGCGGCACCAACCCAAAAAAAATCACAGATAAAGAGACAGGATTTTACAAAGGTTCACCCCAAACGAGGCTACGTCCTCTCTCCAACCAAGGATTGACAACTCGGTTTTGGTTTCGGTTTCGGTTTCGGTCGGACTCCCGATGATCGGTTTTGGTAGTTTCGGCTAGAGTTTCGGTGGTTTCAGTTTTGGATTTTTTTTAAATTTTAAAATTAATTTTAAAATAAAATTAAATTAAAAATGTAAATTTTCATTATTTATTAATATTATATGATTTGTTTCTTATTTTTAATAATTTTCTATATTTATTTTATAATTTTCAGTAATTGTTTTTTGTATTTTTCTGAAATTTTTTGTATTTTTTTGGGTTTTTTTCAAATTATTTGAATTTATATTATAATACAATATTATATAGTATATATATATTTATAACTTATAAAGTTATGAATATAAGTATATTTTATAAGTTATATAACTTATAAGTTATAAGTTATATGGGAATAGGTTGCATGGTCCGCCCAACTAGCCAACACGCTAGTCCTCCCTTCAATTCAAGTGCCATGTGGTAATTTTTTACCGGGGTTAGGGGTTGGTCAAGGTGAGTTCACCCTTCCTAACAATGATTATGAAAAAAAAATAAAAAAAAAATATGCCAATTGGCATTTTTAGATTAACCATAGCAAGGGGTATTTGCATGCTACAGTTTACCATTAAATTTGTCGGTTGTTGATCAGGTTGTTTTAAGTTTTTTTTTTTTTGAATTTTTTTTTTAATCATGATCCGAGTAGATTGACCATCCACTAAAAAATAATTAGTTAAAAAGTACCACGTGATACCTAAATATAGGGGAGGACTAGAGTGTTGGCTAGTCGGGAGGACCATACTCCCTATTCCCAAGTTATATAACTTATAAGTAATATAAGTTATATAATTTATAACTTATAAAGTAGGGTAGATTACACTTCCCCCCCCTCCCGAAGTTTAGCTCAAAAATAGTTAACTCCCCTTTAGTTTAAAAACTATATTTTGCCCCTTCAATTCAGGTTTGACCATATAAAAATTTCCAAACGAGGAAATTAAGTAGTTGACAAAAGGGGTATTGTGCTAACATTTCAAACTTTAGGGATCAATTTGGAACAAAATAAACTACAAGGGGGTTAAGTGTTTTTTAACTAAACTTCAGGGGGAAAGTATAATTTACCCTATAAAGTTAGGGGTTATAAGAGAGCTCGACAATCGATAAAAAAAAAAGCCCGATAGGGCTTTGCTCGGGTTAGGGTTTGAGCGAGCACACACGCGCGCGCGCGGGGGGGGGGGGGGGGGGGGAGAGAGAGAGAGAGAGAGAGAGAGAGAGAGAGGAGGAGGGGGAGCATCGAGCTTCGACGACGGCTGCACTGGCAAGGCGATGGCGGCGGAACTGATGAGGCACCGGCGAGGCGACGACGGTGGAGCTACAGACCATCCTCCTCCCCCTTCTCTTTTTTCTTTTATTTGTTTTAGTCTGAAACCGTACGGTTTCGCTCGATCCTGTGCCGATCTGCTCTGATTCCCAACGATCCAAAGCTATTCGCCGAAACCCAACAAATTAGGGACCGGACCCAACCGAAACCGATCCAATCCGGCCGATTCGGATCGGTTTCGGACGAAACTTTAAACTTTGTCTACAACAACCACTTCCTCTAGGAATCCAATATGAAGAGATAAATATGATTACAATCGACGACAGTCCATGCCTTCTAACTGAAGAAACGAAACGCGTGAGTTAGGGTAATTAACCCTAACTCCTTTTATAACATAGTAAATATCAAGTTTACAATAAAGTCCTTAAAGAAAACACTTATTAATAATAAGGACAAACTTATTAATAATAAGGACAAACACAAAACTCTCTAATACTCCCCCTCAAGCTGGAGCAAAGACATCAGACATGCCCAGCTTGGAAATAGTAGGAAGAAGACGAGTTGGTCCAACAGCCTTGGTAAATGCATCAGCAATCTGGTCAGCAGATGGAATGAACACTGGAGTAATGGTACCAGACCGAACATGATCCCGAAGGAAGTGAATATCAACTTCAATATGCTTGGTCCGCTCATGAAGAATAGAGTCAGAAGCAAGTAAAATTGCTGACTGGTTATCACAAAAAAGAGTCGAACAACCTGACGTAGGAAATCCAAGCTCTGATAAAAGAGAATGTAACCAAATCAACTCTGTAGTCCCATGAGCCATAGCACGATACTCAGCCTCAGCAGAAGATCGAGAGACAACATGCTGCTTTTTACTCTTCCATGAAATGAGATGCTCACCATAAAATGTGCAGACGCCAGAAGTAGAACGACGATCGGTAAGGGAACCCGCATAATCCGAGTCAGTATAACAAGATAACTTGGATCCATCCTGAGCCCTATAAAAAAGTCCAAGGCCAGGAGCAGCTTTAAGATAACGGAGAATTCGAATTGCAGCAGCCATATGGGATGTTCGGGGAGCATGCATAAACTGACTCATCACACTAACTGCAAAGCTGATATCAGGTCGAGTGTAAGTTAGATAAATCAAACAACCAACAAGACGCTGATAGGAACTGGGATCAGACAGAAGAAATCCAGATTCTGCATGAAGACGATGATTAGCATCCATCGATGTACGAGCCGGTCGACACCCAAGAAGACCAGTATCATGTAAAAGATCAAGTGTATACTTCCGCTGAGAGATAGAGATACCCTGGCGAGAGCGAGCTATCTCAATCCCCAGAAAGTAACGAAGAGGACCAAGGTCCTTTACTTCGAAGGCAGCCTGAAGAGTATTCTTGACGGCAGTGATCCCAGCTGCATCATCCCCTGTAAGAATAATATCATCAACGTAGACCAAAACAATAGCACGTCGGCCCTCTGCAGTGATCTTAATAAAACAGGTTGGATCAGCATAACATCGAGTGAAGCCGATACGAAGAATCACAGTACTAAAGCGCTCAAACCAAGCCCTGGGAGACTGCTTCAAGCCGTAAAGTGACTTGATTAAGCGACACACTCGTCCCGAATACTCCCCCTGAAGACGGTACCCAGGAGGAGGGTCCATATATATCTCCTCAGCGAGATGACCATACAGAAAAGCGTTCTTGATATCAAGCTGATGAAGAGGCCAAGAGTGGCTAGCAGCAAGGGAAAGCAGTAAACGAACACTGGTCAACTTGGCAACAGGAGCAAAGGTAGCGCCAAACTCATCAGCAGTCTGAGTAAAACCACGAGCAACAAGCCTGGCTTTGTAACGTTCAAGAGAACCATCCGCACGATACATGACAGTGTAGACCCACTTGCACCCCACAGTACGCTTCCCAGGGGGAAGAGGAACCAAAGCCCAAGTTCCATTCTGGCGCAGGGCAGACATTTCAGCATCCATAGCTTTGACCCACTCAGGATCACGTAGAGCCTCAGTAGTAGAACGAGGAATGCGAATAGAGTCTGTGGCAGTTAGATAAGCATGATATGCATGGGAAAGGCCCTGATAAGAGACAACACTCGCCAAAGGAAGAGCAGTAACACAAGTACGTTTACCCTTGCGAAGAGCAATGGGCACGTCATCAGAAGAAGCAGGAGGGATAGAGGAAGGAGGTATACCTGACGTCGGAGGAGGCTCTGGCACAGTGAGAGGGCAAGGCGGGACAACCGGAGCCTGGTGCGACCGCCTGTGATATGTCTGCGTAATAGGCGGGCGATGAGGCAATATACCGGTGGGAGGAAAAACAGGCATAGGCTGAGCAGCCGTAGATGGCACAGGGGCAGACAACGGTGAAGGCTGAACCCGAAAGAAGGACTGATCCTCATGAAAAGTCACATCCATAGAATGGTAAACCCGACATGATTTGGGGTCAAAACAGCGATACCCTTTAACCCCAGAGGAGTAACCAAGAAAGACACATCGAATAGACTTGTCATCAAGTTTAGTCCGGGAAGGACGACGATCTTGGACAAAACACACACAACCAAAAACACGCAGAGGAATAGGAAAAAGAGGCAAGGTAGGATGAAGTATATGAAACGGAGTTTTACCAGTAAGAGAACGCGATGGAGTCCGGTTGATCAAATAGGCAGCAGTAAGGAGAGTAGAACTCCAGAAAGACTTAGGAACTGACATCCCGCGAAGAATGCAGCGGACAATATTCAATAGATGACGATTCTTTCGCTCCGCCACACCATTTTGCTCAGGTGTATAAGGACATGAAAACTGATGAATAGTACCCTGTGCTGCAAGATAAGAAGAAAAAGAACAAGACGTATATTCACCACCATTGTCAGAGCGAAGAACACGTATGCGAGCCCCATACTGAGTTTGAACCATTGCAGAAAAGTGACAATACATAGTAAACACATCAGACTTGCGCTTCAGAAGATAAACCCAACAACAACGAGAATAATCATCAATAAATGTAACATAGTAACAAAAACCATCATACGCTGTCACAGGAGACGGGCCCCAGACATCAGAGTGAACTAACTCAAAAGCAGAAGATGACTGACTAAGAGAGGGAGAATAAGAACTACGTGTGTGTTTACAAAGTTCGCACACATCACAACGAAAAGAAGAACTAAATGAGGACTCATGACAGACAGAAGCCACAGTGAGGGGACTAGCATGACCAAATCGAGCGTGCCATAGAGCACCAGTCGGGGAGGGAGATAAGCGAGCAGGAGAAGCAGTAGAGGTAACAGGCAGAGCAGCAGCAGCAGAAGGAACAAGCGGTCGGTCCAGCAAGTACAACCCATCCTTCTCACGGCCTGTGCCAAAAGTCCTCATCGAAGTTAGGTCCTGAAAAACACATCCACCAGGAAAGAAGGTCACAGAACAATGTAAAGAATTAGTCAAACGACTAACAGATAACAAATTAAGGGACAGTTTAGGAACATGCAGAACAGAATCAAGACTAACATCAGAAGAAAGAGGAACAGTACCCTTGCTGAGGATCGAAGTAACTGACCCATCAGCAAGGCGCACATTTCGCTGACAATATGGCTCAATATGCGAAAGAAGACCAAGCTCACCAGTCATGTGGTCAGTGGCGCCAGAGTCGATCACCCAGGGTGAAGAACTGGGATCAACGCCTGATGCTTGGAAAGCGAACGAAGTACCTGAGGAGGAAGCAGTGGATGCTGAGGGCTGAGAAGACGGATGCTGAAGATGCTGAAGTTGACTCATCAGCTGCTGCACCTGGGAGACCATCTGGCTCAAATCCGAAACACCAGGAGGCGGAGAAGGAGATGTCGACGAACTGGAGATGTCAGCAGCAGCCACAGTCGGTGAATGAGAAGCAGGTGGAGGGGTAGTACGCAGATGTGGGTACAGCTGGAAGCATCTGGACCGATCATGAAACTGCTTGCCACAATAGGTACAAGGACCGGGAGGACCGGTAGAGGTAGTGCCACGACCACCAGGGAGACCACGCCCACAAGACAGAGAGCGACCTCCGCGACCACGAGCGTACGAGAGCGGAGGACGGGAACCAGAAGCAAGGGCCATCTGCTCAGTCGGAAGATCACCGGAAGGAGAAATAAGCACCCGCGGAGCACCAGTGAGACGAAGACGACGCTCCTGATCAGCAACAAGAGAGAAGGCGTCAAGAAGATCGGGGAGAGGGGACATCCCAATAATCTGAACACGGATAGCCTCAAACTCGGGTCGAAGGCCCATCAGAAACTGATACGTCTCCCTTTTTTCCTGTCGTCGCCGAGCAAGTGCAGCATCAGCCGGGTCCTGGAACGCACTCAGTGGCTCTAAATCAGACAGCTCGAGAAAACGACCTTGAAGAAAAGAGAAATACTCTTGAACAGAACGATCGCCCTGAGTAACGGCAGTGATTTCCCGATAGACAGCATAGATCCGAGCATCAACCCGAGTGTGTCCATAAGTCCTTTGGAGAGCAGACCATAAACCAGAAACGGAATCATACCGCATGAACTGCTCATAGATTTTGGGCTCCATCGAGCATTGAAGCCAACCAAGGATCTGAAAGTTTTCGGTGGTCCACTTTAACACCTCGGCCGGCTCTGTAGGTTTCGAGACACCAGTAAGCCATGCAAGCTTATCTCGGCCGGCAAGATAGACACGAACAGAGTTGGACCAGGAAAGAAAATTCTTGTCGTCCAAGAGAACTGTAGTAATGTGACGGGCAAAACCGTCGTGAGAGCCAACAAGTGGGGCGACCTTGGAATCCATGGGGAGGGATGAGAGAGAACTGAGAAGAGAACGGAGAAACCCTTCACAAATTCAGGAAAGGATAGGGCATGTGGAAGAAACGGAACAGTATCCGTGTAGACGAAAATAAACGGAATCACCACCCCAAAAAAAAAACATAGCAAGAGAGATTAAACCAATCAAAGGAAGGTATCGGACAACCGATCAAGCATCGTCAAGCAGCAGAAGCAACAGCGGGGATGCCCATTAATGACAGCAGTAACAGACGGCGCAGGAAAGGCTGCAGATGGGCGCAGGAGAGGCGGCAGAGGGGCGCGGGTGTGCAGAGGGGCGCAGGGTAGGCTGGTGTGGCGCGGGGGTGAGCAGACGGGGTGGCGGGGGTGGCGCAGGGGAGCGGGAGGCACTGGGGTGGCACGGGGTGGCGCAGAAGGGCGCTGGGGTGGCGCGGTGGCGAGCAGAAGGGGTGGCAGGGGTCGCACAGGGGAGCGGGAGGCTCTGGGGTGGAGCGGGGTGGCGTCGGGGCGAGCTGGAGGCGGCCGGGAAGGGCAGAGATGGCTCGGGGTGGCTCGAGGGTGGCTCGAGGTGGCGTCGGGGCGAGCGGGAGGTGTCCGGGAAGGGCAGAGATGGCTCCGGGTGGCTCGGGGTGGCTCGAGGTGTCACCGGGGCGAGCGGACGGCAGTCGGGAACTGCCGGGGTGGCTCGGGGTGGCTCGAGGTGGCGCCGGGGCGAGCGGCAGGCGGTCGGGACGAGCGGGGGTTCTGATACCATGAAGAAACGAAACGCGTGAGTTAGGGTAATTAACCCTAACTCCTTTTATAACTTAGTAAATATCAGGTTTACAATAAAGTCCTCAAAGAAAACACTTATTAATAATAAGGACAAACTTATTAATAATAAGGACAAACACAAAACTCTCTAATACTAACAAAATTCCTCACAATATCTCTCCATCACAAAAGAATAACCATGTGCACCAATGAAGGCCAAATTGTCTCCAACATGTGCCAATGGTCCTCCAGAAAACCACCAATAGAGAAGAACACACAAAACATGCTACATGATAGATGGAGAAGAAATGTCTACCTTTTTGTGCGCTCTCTTCAATAGATCTAACTAAATGGATCTAGATACTCACCAGTCATGATCTGTCAAATCAAGCATCATCATAGCACCACGGATCTCCCAACAGTCTTGCGCTCTGCCTCTTGGACTCGTTCCATCATGTCCTCGGTCTCCGCAACATGGCCTCACCCTCCATGGCTCGGCCATCATGCCCAAAGGCATCTTCCCCAAAAGGGTCTTCTCTCGGTTTTTCCTTTTAGTAGAATTCTTTCAAGATTGGTCACCAAGCACCCGCAATACGGTGCTCCAACATGACATCGTGGATGCCACCAACCCTTCAAGTGCCTGGGGGGAGGAGCAAAACACGCTCCCCCCTGGGTAGATCTCATTCTTTTGAAGCTTCACCAAGAGCCACCAAGCCTCCCTCAAAGAAACAAAGATTCTCCTTAATTCTAAAACCCTAGACCCCTTTATATATCAAGGGAATAGGTGTACATAAGCTCTATCCCGAGATACCCATCCAATAGACCCAAAAGGATGGTCAAACCGCATACGATTGGTCTGCCCCGCTTTGCTTCTTGCGCTCGTTCTTGTCGAGTGAGAAAGGATGCATCGAAAATCTCAGGGCCCAGGTCGTGCGCATGACCCCTGAAGGAAATCGTGCGTACGACCAGACATGGTTTAAAATATCGACGATATATAGCGATATATCGCTATATCACCAGGATCTGACATCAAAACCGACTAAATTCCCCTGTTTTGGGAAAAAAGTCAAAATATTGCTGATATATCGCTAAATATCGTCGATATATCGCCAAATATCGCCGATATATCTCCAAACCCTCCATTTGTTGTTTTTGGTGGATTTGAAGCCTCTCTTCACAATTTTTGGGTTTCTTCGAAACGTCTACGTTAAGTTATATTTTTAAATCTTTTTGTTTTTAAATTTCTCAAATTTCTTAAGTAGATTTTTGTGAAGAATAGATTATAAACATAAATTGCATCAAGTTTGATGTGATTCATCATGATTATCATGAAATTAATTGGGATTCATGGATTTTATTTATTTTAACCCAATAAACCCTAATGAAATTATAGATGTCAACACAACATATCAAATTTACTTGCTATCCAAATTTAAATATTTTTTGCTTAAATCATTTTCAGAGCATTATGCTATGTCATGTACAATCAGTCTGTGAGATGTTTTATGCTTATTATGTCTTATGCTTTATGAGTTATGAATTTGTGATATGCTTTTATGTACTGTGAACCATATAGGTTTTGATATGTTTTATCATGCTTCCTAGTGTGTGTAATCTTATTGTGATTGTTTAATTCGCAAACTGTTACAAAGTTTCGAACAATTCATAGACAGTGTTGGACAGTTCACAAGCTCATATATAGAGCCTAAATTGAGTATCCCCTAGAGTAAATGATTGTTTTTTGTATGTTATTGATCATAATGGTGTATCTATACATCCTAATGGGATATATAGAAAAATCCTTCAAAAATTATTCATTTTGCCCACTTTTCCTTAATTGTTAACGATATTTGGCAATAAATAGCGATATATCCCCGATTTTTCCGCCGGGCAACTTGGCGATATCGACAGCTATAACGATACTTACAACATTGCGACCTGGAAGTCATGTGCAGTACCTGGAGTCGAGCCATATCTTCAACAAACTCCACCTTTGTGAGAAGTCACAAACTAGACGCATATTCATCATCTTTCAATGCACCCTAACAGTGCCAAACGATACCCTACTGGTATCATGAACCCGTTTCCTAACGGCGCTCTAAATGACACCCTGACGGTACCAAACGACCCCCTCCTCATTGTTCCAAACACGTGTTCTAAAGATGCACCAAAACACCACGTCGGTACTTGCATCCAAATTTGTGCCCTACACCTCTGGCCGATGTATGCACCTAACTGAATGCCAATGACCGATCACCATGCCCAATGATCGCCTCCTTTATCCATCCTCAAGTGGCCACAATACTCAGTCTCCTCCAACATCCAAACGAGCTCCACCTCAACTGATGTCGCTCCACCACCAATGAACAAACGTACGAAGTCTCCTCTGACGTCCCAACAAGCTCCATCTCACCGATGGACTTGTGCCAACGGGGAATCCCACCGAATCTGTTCCTGCTCGAGGTCACGAACATGTGGCTCTCCTCCAAATTGGATTTTAAGCCAATCGCCTCTCCTCCAAATAAGATTACACGCCACCCCACAATGCTCAACAGAAGGAACCTATAGAAAAATTAAAGAAGAGTGCTTCAAAGTAGGGCTACCAGGCTCTGTTACCATGGGTGAGTCCCAAAAGGACAGTTATTGTTGTTGACATCTGGTTGCTAAGTTGGATGTCCATAGATAACTGACATTATCCTCATGCATTGTTTGTATTTGCATCACATTTTCATGGAACGATAGATACATCATACTTAAAGATTACTTCTATTAAAAAAATTTAGTTATACTTAATAGTTTTTATTAGATGTAGAGTTACTATTAGTTCCACCTTAGTTGTGGTATTGTAATGATGTGCATTCTCTCTATATAAGGAGAGGTAGTCTTATGTAATGGGATATACGAAAAGATAATGCAAGGAGTTTTCTCCCTAAACCCTAGTTTCTTTCTCCCTCTCTCTTCGTAACATGGTATTAGAGCCGGCCTAGGGTTTCGGAGATCCCATCTCTAGCCTCGGCCTCCTCGGTCGCCGCCGCCGACCTCGGGAAGGCCGAGCATAGTAAAATTATTTTCTCCCGTCCCAATCTCTCTCTCGAGCAAATCCCGTGCGGCCCGATTGTGTGATCCCCATTGTGATCACTGCCGATCTCTCCCGAGCAAACTGTGTATCCTTGTTCGCTTGCTTCCGCCACCTTGCCTGCGCCCGCGATGATCTCGTCGCCCTATGCCCCTTCTACCGGCCTCCATCGCCTCGTCCGCACCTCGTCTGTGTCCATGCCAGACCCGTCGGCCCTCTATCTACCCTACCTGTGCCCGCGACGAGCCCATCACTCTGCATCCGAGCCCGCCGCCGGCTCTCCTATAGCCCACCAACTATCCGCCGCCCCTCCTGCAGCACATCGGTCTTCTGTCGGCCCCTCCTGCAGCCCGCCAGCCCTCCGCTGGACCTCCTGCAGCCCGCCGATTATCCGTCGGCCCTACGGCAGCTTGTCAGTCTTCCGACTGCCCCTCCTACGGCCAGCCACCGGGCCTTTCTGCAACCCATTGACTATCCACCGACCCTCCTACATCCTGTTGATCTTCCGCCGGCCCCTCTTGTAGCCCACTGTCGATCGTTTGCCTACCCTCCTGCAACCCACCGGTCTTCCGTCGGCCCCTCCTACAGCCTGCCAGCCCTCCGCCGGACCTCTTGCAGCCCGCCAACTATCCGCTGGCCTTCCTGCAGCTTGTCGGTCTTCCGTCGGCCCATCCTACAGTCTGTCAGCTATCCGACGGTCCTCCTGCAGCCCGCCGGTCTTCCGCCAGCTTCTCCTACAACCCGCCAGCCTTCCGCCGGACCTCCTGCAGTCCCCCGCTGGCTCTCTGCATCCCGTCGGCTCTCTGCTACCCATAGCCCGCTCCGACCCTCTAAAGCCTGTCGGTCCTTCGCAGCCTACGCCGACCCTCTGCAGTCCGTCGGTCCTACGCCGCATGTGCCTGTCTGCCCTCTGCTGATCTTGTCTTTCGATGGCTGCCTCTGATCAATCGTCGATGGTGACTCCTGTGCAGACGACTCCTGCACAGTTCTCGACGTCGTGGTCAGCCCCTATGCCGGCCCTCCCTGCGCTTTGCCAATTGGTCCGCCTGCATTTTGTCGGTCCGTCTGCACCTTGTGCTCTACCAAAATGCCCCTCTATGCTATGCGCCTTGCCGGTCCTCCTTGTGCTCATCGGCTTGCACCTCTATGCCCTGCGCTTTGCCAGTCTACATGAGCCATGTACTTTATCAGTCTCGCTTACATCCTACGCTCTACCGGCCAGTCTACGTCCTACGCTCTGCCGGCCAGTCTACGTCCTACACTTTGCTTGCCCGCCTACTTCCTATGCTCTGTCGGCGCTCTCCTGGCCCTTCGCATGTGCCTTACACTCTGTCGGTGTCTGCGACCTACACCCTTGCATTCTACAATTCCGCCTGCGCCTGCATTCGTGCCTTATACTGGGCCGGTCCACCTGCGCTTTGCCGTCCTGTCGGCCTGCGTCTTGTCGGCCTGCACGTGCTTTGCTCTCTGCCGACCTGCTTGCTCCTTGCGCTCTGTCAGCCTGCCTGCGCCTGCACTCGTGCCCTGCGCCATTGCGCTCTATCAGTTTGCCTGCGCCTTTGCGCTTTGTCGGTTCGCCTACTGCACTCCTACCCTGCACTCTGTCGGCACTCTTCCGATTCGATCTACCTACGCTTTGCGCTCTGCCGACCGACCTACGCCCTTGCGCTCTACCGGTCCGCCTGCGCTAGCACTTGTGCCCTACGCCCTGCACTTTACCAGTCCGCCTTATGCTCTATCGGTCTGCCCCTTTGCACTCTGCGGTCTGCCCATCCTTTTACGCCTTGCGCTTTACTGGCTCACCCGCACCCTGCCAATCGAGATCCTCTCCCTCCTTCCGATCGAGCCTCTCTCCCTCTGGGGTCTCTTCTTGGTCGTTGTCTTATCCGGCCTGTTTCTATCCTCTTTCTCCCTGGTCGCATGGATCTTCTATTTCCAGCCACTTGTGCCAGCTCTCGGATCCTCTCAAAATTATGTCTCTATTTTCTCTCCCTCGTATGTGATGATTGAGATCTTCTACGAGGTATCAAGTGCTTGTTTCGGCCGGGTATTTGCCTCCTATGAAGTCTCGCGCATCCACATCTTTCTTAGCCGATCTCTACCCTTTCGGCCTCCTTCTTTGTTGGCTTCCATCACCGCCCTGACCCTTAGTGATTATTGTCAGTTCCCCGGTTACCTGCTTTCAGGTTGGCCGGGTTTCCCCGGTTGTCTTGCTTGCAGGTCAATCGGGTTTCCAGGATGACTTGCTTGCAGGTCACCCTGGCACTATTTTTTTACTTTACAGCATAAAAATGGGATATTTGATGTAATTTTTTCTTTTCTTTTTCCTTTCTTTTATTAAGAAAACTGATGTTGGTTTATACCTTACATCAGTTTGACGGGGGGTATTAGATGTAGAGTTACTATTAGTTCCACCATAGTTGTGGTATTGTAATGGTGTGCGTTCTCTCTCTATATAAGGAGAGGTAGTCTTATGTAATGGGATATACAAAGAGATAATACAAGGAGTTTTCTCCCCAAACCCTAGTCTCTCTCTCCCTCTCTCTTCGTAATAGTTTTAATTAATTTAAATTATCTCAAAAGTATGCTTATTTATGAAAAAATCTCTGAACCACATCTTATAATCATTGTAATGTCTTTTCTTATTTTATTGTAAAATATCATCTGTTGAGAAATATTTCCTTTGTTTCATGTAAAATTAAAAATGTTTTATATGATATATGACATTATTTCTCATATTGTGCAAGTATTTCTCCTATTGAGGTATGTAGCACCTTATAAAATATTTCAGGTGGTGCTCCCACAAACGAGAATTGAGGACACTCAAAGCTACTAGACGAACCATAGGTAGTTTCGTTTACGTTTTGAGCTCTGATGTACTAGAAGATTTAATAGTTATTTTTGGGATATTCATTGGCGGAATACTATACTTTCTTCTTGAAATAAAATACATGTTTTCGGCTTACTGTTAATTACTTATATTATGTGCCTTTTAGACTTTTAGTTCATGCTCTGGGTTTGAAAAGTCGCTGCTTAGTACGTATTCCAGTTACGGTTCATGGCAATATGGTATCAGAACATAGGAATAACTTCTGTTTGTATCAGAGCTCACTTTGGGGAAATTGGACTAGAGATATCAAAGTAGGTACTACCATGCAAAAAAAATATCATGAATGATACACACATAATTTAGAAAAATTACATTAGATACATACATGAGACATACTTTTATTACTTAAATGTGTGTTTACTCATAAGCATACCTATTGCAAATAATGCACATGATAACTGTAGGTCAGAGAGAAGAGGTTCAGAGTCATGATGTGAGGAGATAAGGTGAGATCAGAGAGGAGGTCCAGAATCTGAAATCCTCTGTAAAAAACACTGAACTTTTTAAGCACATTTTAAATTTTGAGGTGTAATTTATTTTAAGGGTAGGATGTAATAGCCTAAACCCTAATCTAACGTGATGGTAAATGCGGTGGTGGGAGTCAGCTAACATCCCAACCGACCAAACAATCAGCCAACCATTCTAGGCGATGGATGAGGCGATTGGAGATCACGATGGTTGAGCAGGGATTGAAAACAATTATTTTGATTAACAACTGACTGCTAGCTGAGTAGCATTCAATGTTCTAAAAAGTGCTAGGCACTAGTTGGGAGGTGCGCTAGGCACTAGTTGGGAGGTGGAAGGCCTTCTAGTGCCTAGGTGTTTAGACTTTTCTAAATTATTTTATTTATCATTTTGACAATATATATAATATACGTTTTAAAATTACTATAAATTAAAGATTATTCAAACCATTATTTTAAAGATCAAGTATCATTTACATAACCACAAACTCAAGATTAACAAGAACAAAAGCAAGCATGATATTATGAAATAATATCATAACAATCCAAACCATAAATTCAAGATTATCCACAATAGAATAGCATATATACACGTTCTAGTGCCTTGGGTCACCTAGGCGGCCGCCCAGCCCTGCATGGACCTGCCTTGGCCCACTTGCGGCCTGGGACGCTTTTCTACACCACCTAGGGGATAGGCTGGGCGATGGGGGGCCTTCTAGCGCCTAGGTGCCGGCCTAGACCGCTTTTTAGAACACTGGTAGTATTGAGATAACATGACATCACCCTCACGCGTTGCACTTTGCATTTGCATCACATTTGTATGAAATGTCATAAATACCTAACATAAAGATTCTTAATATTAAATTATTTTAGGTATGCTCAATTGTTTTAATTAATGTCAATCATATCAAAAGCACATAGTTACCAAGTCAGAAGTTGGGAAAAAATCGGCTAGGGAAGAAGTCAGGAAAATCGGGAAAAAGTCGGGAAACAAACAGTAGAATTTTAGAACATATTTATATGTAGATGTTACAATAGGTTTTTTAGCAATATATGATGGGATTAAAACACAATTAATCGGGATTAAAACGTGTAAATCGGGATTAAAATGTGAAAATCGCAACTTTTTCATAAAATCGTGATTTTTTCAAAAAATCGAGAAAGAGTTGCGTAGCGAACGTTTACTGAATAAGTCGTGTTTTAATCGAGACTTATTCAAAAATCGGAGTTTTTGGTAACAATACTTATTTAGGAGAAATTCTCTAACCACATTTTATAATCCTCCAAATATCCTTTCTTATTTTATTATAAAAATGATCTCTTGAGAAATCTCTTTCATTTGTTTCATGTAAAATAAAAAAATATGATATATGATGTAAGAATTAATCCTACTAAGTTCCATAGCACCTTATTAAATATTTGAGGAGGTGGCATGGTGCTACTACTTTAGGACACTTGGAGCTACTAGAAGACCCATAGATAGTTTTGTTTATATTTTTGAGCTCTGATGTATCAAAAGACTTCGAGAGTTCATATTCGGATATGTATCATGGACTAAATATTGTGCGTTCTTGTTCGGATAAAAAAATAACTTTTATGTTTACTATTTCTTACAAATACTACTTTCTATATTCGCGCTTCAAGTTTGGAACATAGCATCTTTACATGTATTCTAGATCCGGGTTATGAGCTATGCCAACTCCTATCATTTGACGTTCACTTATTTTTGGAAGGAAAAATAAGGAAATAATTGAAGGAATTCAGGTTGGGACATGGAGGCTTGTGGATGAAGGTCCTTATTATAAAAACCCATAAACCCCATATATGTTTTTTTTTCTTCTTTAAGCAATAAAAAGTTTTATTTCAGCACATTATCCCTCAAGGTTATTCAAATCAGCCCTTTCTGATTTTTATTTCTCAATCTTCTCTAATTTCCCTTCATTATTGACCTATTATTAATCATGAAAAATTGATTATCATCCAGCATCAAGTTCTCCAAGATCCGCTTAGACTTGGGAGAGTTCAAATAGAAGAGAGAAGGCAAGGTTACATATAGAAACCATATTGAACTCAGGTTTGATATAGGAAAACATTGAGAAAGACATTTGTAAAGAAAAAAGACTAAAAAATAATGAAATTTTACAAAATGGTAGAATGAAAAACTTGTGAAGAGTTCATTTATAATGAGCTACTGACATTGAAAACGTATAGCCTAATGTATAGGTTTATGTACACCAGAAGCTGACAATATCATCTTGTTATCTACTAAAGTAAGAGAGAAAACTAGAGGTGATATCACATTAAGAACTTAATCTTGCACCATTTTACTAAGTCATACTAGAGTCCAACTGATTATTCGACATGTTCTTAAAATTCTTCATAAACAACTTATTTGGGGGTCTGCTTTTTACGAATCCTTCTTCGTCGGTCACTCCTATTAAGGACAATCTCTGTTTTCAATATTTTAATGCTTCCATCCATTTTACTTTAGGCCTTTCTCCCATATTTCTTGAAATTCTTCAAGTCTTTTGAAAAGAGTCTATTTTTCTTTTTCACCATACATGAAATTTCCATGGATCTAACAGAGATAATTAACGCGATATTTAAATTAAGTAGTTCAAAGTAAATAAGTTTGAGATATTCCAATATGTAGGAACTTGGAAGCTGATATAAGGTTCTGAATTAGCATAACAAACTTTTAATTTCAATGACGTATAATGTATAAAAAGGGCGAACCTGTTCGTTATTCTCTAATAAGTGCATTGCAAAATATGAGACTCTAAAGCGATAATTTGCACAAGGCTGAAGCATCTTCTCTTCCTTGTGACTATCAGTGAGTTCACAGATACGTAAAACCCTAGTGAGACCATCTGCATAGACCTCATACCCAACTTTAAACACTTCCGGTCCATGTGATTCATCAGTTCCTGTTCCAACTCCAAATCTCTTATTTAATGCTGAATGTAAAACCAGCCCTTTCTTTTGCCTCATTGTAAAGAATGGTTTCCATGTACACATCTTGTCCATATTAATTTCCCGCAGCAGATGCATATCTAAAGAAGCAAAACAGGTAAATCAGAAGGAAAAAAAAATACAATCTGATCTTTATAAAGCTATCGAACCTGTGCTCTCAGAACAAATTCAACTTTCAATTAAACTTGCTATTAGGAAAAGAACTAGTTGAATGTAAATTAGAGACCTTAAAGCATCAGCAGTTCTCATACGATTACACATAGAAGTTTGCAAATTTTGAAAATATTTCTTAAGTATGACCATCAGTTAATCCAATCATTCAGGTATTGTATTCTATTATAAGTAAACATTGGCACAACATATAGTAAAGGGTTACTAAAAAAACCTATGTACAACAAAATGAACAAGCATTTTACCTTTTTCAGGGATATGTTTTAGGAATATTATTAAGCCATTCCAATGCTGGCCATTGTCTTCAACCAAGGCAAGTTTTATGAATCATTTCCTCACAGATTCAATTAAGGTTTCCGCAAGTTTCCTTTGAACTTCAGAATCTCTTCCATAAAAATCTAAACCCCTGCTTCTCAATGCAGCCACTGACTTATGTTGCACATGAGAAAACCACATCAATTAGTTCTCAATCACAATGAAATTCCATAGGTTCATGAACTTTTAAAAGTTTGGCCCTTTTTTTTTGTTTTCATATTTTGCATGTCGAAACAAACCAAAACTGATATTGGATGGTTTCGGTAGCCACAAATGAAATCTACGAGCTTTAGTGATGCAGTCAAGAGAATCAGATTAATCTAAAGTTAGTTTTAATTTACTGTCCACTTGGGT
Source organism: Chamaelirium japonicum (assembly GCA_947650365.1). NCBI lineage: Eukaryota > Viridiplantae > Streptophyta > Magnoliopsida > Liliales > Melanthiaceae > Chamaelirium > Chamaelirium japonicum. The sequence goes on from OX393550.1 coordinate 113,918,845, forward strand.
CAATTCTATATTTTTAAATTGGGACTTAGTTTCCTATCTTTTAAGCCTTTAGTTTTAATTATATTGTCTATCAGAGGGTTTTATGCAAAAATAGTGAGGCTATTAGCGGAAGTTACTATAAAAGAACCAAGCCTAATTAAGTTGTAAGCCGGAATGTTATTTCACTTTACCTTTTTGTTTTATAATTATGTCACACATATGAATGTGTTTCCCTATATCAAATCTTGTCTTCTACCGTCTTCATCTTGACTCTTTTCTAGAATAGGGGAACCTCAGAGGTCTATCCCTAATTCTGTGAGTTTAAATTACGTAAACAAGGCCAGCCACCCTACCTACCAACTGACCTTTAAGGTTTCCTGGCAGGTCCCTCTCTTGCAAAGTGTTCGACACCAATTTTAGAGAGTGGACATAGGACTTATAGGAAAATTCTTATCAATCATTTGTGGATCCATCTTAGTCAAAGTTATGCCCTATAATCTACCCCGTCTTGGATAAAGACTTGAATGATGATGATGACATGAGTTTTCTTGGAGAAAAAATGGGGCTTCTAGTTCTAGTAACTAAGGCCTTGTTTGGATTTGATATGCGCCAACTAGATTCCTGCAGAATCGGATTCCCGGAGAATCCGAAAGTAGAAGCCGAAAGCTGCTCTTATGCGCTTCTGCTGGAATCCAATTTTCCCATACAAAACCTAATGGGATGCGTATGCTTAAATAAACCCAAGTGCAGAATTTAAACACTTAAATACAGATTTCAGCATATAAAAATCAAATTTCAGCAAAGCTTATAATCATAGTTCATCATCCATTCATTCCCAATCAGATTTAATTCAACGAAATAATAAAACTGACAAGATGAGACTTAATTTCAGATTATAATAACTGAATTCCAGCAATAAGAACAATCACAATCTCAAATAAATAAAGTCAATGTTCCTCCATCCGGTGGGTCCCCTGCCGGGTCCCCGGATATCTGCTCCCCACGTATTATTTTGAGGGATTCTCCTCCTACTTTTGTCCTTCCTGTTCAGCCAGGGGCTGGGGAGGCTCCGTCTGGCCCACCACAGGCCCAGCCGACCATTTCTGATCCGGTGCTGGAATTGCCAAGACAGGTTTCCGAAGACTCCGAGCCCTGTCTAGAGGTCCCCCCAGAGGCGGAAGGCCAGGGGGGTCTGGGCGTTGACCCTTCCCCCCTCCACCCGGAAGCTCAGCCTCTTAAGACGTACGTGAGGAGGGCCCCCAGAGCAGAGGAGCACGTCAAGGAGAGTCTGAGGTCCTTTTTGGCTTCACGAGTGGAGGAAGATTACCCGCTGTTTTTGAACCTGTTGGACCAAGATGCGATCCTCAATATAGCTCGGGAGTGCGGTTTTGCATTTGGGGAAGATGCCTTGGCCGCGAAGGAGTTTCTGACTTCGTCTCTTGCCCTAGAGAAGTCTCGAGTTTTGGCCGATGGCCATTAATGTAATTTATGAAGCTTTTCTCTTGGAATATTCGTGGTTTGGGGTCAGTGGATAAGAGGTTGGCTGTGGCATTATTTTGTCGTATGCATAGTCTGGATGTTATTTGCTTGCAGGAGACTAAGACTGCTGGTCCGAGTTCGGCATTTCTGCGGACTCTTACGGACGGCCTTAGTTTCACGTGGGAATCTTTAGACTCGACAGGAGCGTCAGGAGGAGTGCTTATCGGTTGGCGGAATGCAGTGTTGGAACTGACAGACAAACATGTTGGCACCTTTTCTCTTTCGGTGACCTTGAAGTGTAAGGCGAGCAGCGAGGTTAGGGAGATCACTTCTGTCTATGGGCTGAATGATGTGAGCCTTCGTAGTGGGTTTTGGCAGGAGTTGGTGGATTTCAGAGGTACCAAGACAGTCCCTTGGGTGCTTTGCGGCGACTTTAACGTGACGAGGTTTAGCCATGAGAGGTTGGGAGGGTTAGGTCACCCTGGTGCGATGGCTGACTTCTCCTCGTTCATTCGTTCTTTGGATCTTATTGACCTTCCTTTGCAAGGCCGTCTTTTTACGTGGACCAATAAGAGAGAGGTTCCTTCCATGGCTAGATTGGATAGGTTCCTGACCTCTCTTGAGTGGGATACGGTTTTTCCCAACTCGGCGCAGAGGAGCTTGCAGTCGCTAGCTTCAGATCATGTACCGCTCCATGGCTAGATTGGATAGGTTCCTTTGCAGAGGCGCTTCCGTTTTGAGAGGATGTGGCTTGAGGATTCTACTTTTGCTCCATTGGTGACGAAATGGTGGTCTCAATTTCCTACGGATTTCAACTCGGCTCGGAACTTGGTGCGTAAGCTTCGAAGCCTCCGGCAGAAGATTACAGGATGGGAGCGATCTCGCTTCGGCTCAGTCAACCGCCGCAAGCAGGCCCTCCTGGAGTCTATTGAGAAGCTTGAATGTAAAGAGGAATCAGGATCACTTTCGGTGGAAGACCGTTCAGTTCTGGATTCAACTAAGGAGGACTTGCTGCAGTTGCTTCGTCTGGAGGAGATCATGTGGAAGCAGCGTTCGCGAGAGAAGTGGATCAAGCTGGGGGACCTGAACACGTCTTTCTTCCACAAGGTCGCCAATGGCCGGAAGATTAGAAATGACATCAAGCAGCTGATGGTAGGGGACCGCCAATTGGAAGGGACAGAAGCGGTTCTGCAGGGGGTTTCATCTCATTTCAGAGCGTACTTCCAAGACCTCCCGTCGTCATCAGCATCCTTATCTTGGGAGGACCTTCCTATCCAGAAGTTGCAGGCCCCGGAGGAGTTGGATAGTCCATTTTCGCAGGAGGAGATTAAGGTAGCAGTTCGGGGTATGAACGGCAATGGCGCTCCAGGCCCAGACGGATTCTCTATGCTCTTCTTCCAGACTTTCTGGGATTGTATCGCTCCAGACTTGACCAGATTCGTTGCAGACTTCTTTGCAAGCACGGCTTCCTTGGAGAGTCTGAACTACTCCAACCTCATCCTCATTCCGAAAAGACCAGATTCTGCTGCGGTGTCGGATTACAGACCGATCAGCCTTTCTAACTGTGTCTACAAAATTATTACTAAGCTTCTTTCTAATAGGTTATCGCCGGTTATGGATGACCTGATAAGTAAATCGCAGTCGGCTTTTATTAAGGGCAGGATGATTCTGGACAGCGTGATTTCGGTGCAGGAGATCCTATATCATCTTAAGGAGTCTAGATCAGAAGGTTTGATTCTGAAGCTGGATTTTGAGAAGGCTTTTGACCGGCTCCACTGGGACTTCGTTCTCTCCACGTTGAGGGCTAAAGGCTTTTCTCAGACTTGGATTGGTTGGGTGTCTCGTTGCCTTAGCTCTTCTAAGTTAGCCTGCTCGGTTAATGGAGTTTCTGGTGGACACTTCCGTATGCGCAAGGGACTGAAGCAAGGCTGCCCGCTCTCCCCCTTCCTCTTCATCCTAGCGGTGGATGCTTTTGATGCCATTCTTCGCAGGGCGAACTCCCAGGACCTTTTCCGAGGGATCAGAGGTACCTCTTGGTGCATCCCTAACTTGCATTTTGCTGACGATACCATTCTTTTCTGTGAGGCAGAGCTTGCGCAGGTAGCGATGCTGAAGATTATTCTTTATGCTCTGGAGTTCTGCTCTGGACTGCGGATCAACTTCTCCAAGAGTTCCCTATTCTACGTTGGGCCCCACAGAGAGAAGGGGGTTCTGGCGTCGGCTATCCTCAACTGCAAGTTAGACTCCTTCCCGTTGACGTATCTGGGCCTTCCTATTAGCAACAAGCAGCTGGGTAGAGCGGATTGGCGCAAAGTTATAGAGAAGATTGACAAGCGTCTTACTAATTGGGCAGGGAGGTTTCTCTCACTTGGGGGCCGGCTCACCCTTGTTAACTCCGTGTTGTCTTCTATTCCTTCCTATTACTTGGCGTTTTACTTTATCCCAGCTTGGGTTATCAGGAAGATAGACGGGATCCGAAGCTCTTTTCTTTGGAAGGGAGCAGATGGGAAATTGGGGTCTTACCTTTTGACTAATTGGGGCACAGCTTGCAAATCTCGAGACCAAGGGGGTTTGGGAGTTTTGAACCTCAGAGACTTTAATAGAGCGCTGTTAGGGAAATGGTGGTGGAGATTGCAGAATGATCAAGGGGATACCTGGTCGTCCATTGTCAGGGATAGATAATTTAAACGCTTCTCCCCACTGCAGACCAGAAGTAGAGCGTCAGGGAAGTTATCGCAGTTTTGGAGAGGCGTAAAGAGTGTAGGCGCTCCCTTTCGCGCATGCATTCGGCTGATTCCAGGTAATGGTAAGAACATTAAGTTCTGGTTAGACCACTGGGTAGATGACATCAGCCTAGCTTCGTTGTTTGGTGATCTTTTTGACTTGGCCTGGGACTCCAATGCTTCGGTGATCTCTCAGTCTGCGGTCTCCTTGGAGGGTCGGTTTTGGTCGGTGAAATTCAGGAGGTCGATTCCAGCAGATCTGCAAGGTCAACTGTCTGATCTTTACAGCATTCTTCACAATTTCTCTCTGGGTAGTGGCCGAGATTCCTCTAGATGGAAGCTTGAGTCGTCCGGGGTTTTCTCGGTGCGATCCTTCTACCGATTCTTGAACAATGGAGGTTTGGTCTGCCCTTTAGCTTCGCATCTATGGAAGACTCCAGCGCCTTTGAAGACAAGGATCTTTATGTGGTTGACCATTAAAGATAAGATTTTGACTCGGTGGAATCTTCGCAAGCGGAACAACCCCAACGTTACTGATACCTCCTGTCCCTTGTGTCACGCTCATAGGGAGGATGTGGATCATCTTTTTCTTAGATGTCGATTTTCCAGATCGCTGTGGTCTAAGTTGAAGAGTCGTCTGGGGATCAGAGGACACCCGGGTTCCATGCGGTCTTTGTGGACACTTTGGAGGAAGAGGAGGATCAAGAAGGGGCTTTATCAGGCTTGGGATCTCTTGGTCATTGGTCTTTGCTGGAGTATCTGGAGGGAGCGGAACGCCAAAGTATTTTCCTAGAAGGAGCTTCAGTCGGCTTCGGTTTGGCTAAACTTAGTTTCCTTGGTCTCTAGCTGGTCTACTGGGTTCTCGGTGAAGAACTCGGGGAAGATCACCCCTTTTCTTAGTCTTTTGTAACTCCTTTTTGCTATTTTAATAAAGCTTGGGGTATGCTCAACCCCATCCTCTCCATCTCGGGGAGGAATTCTCAAACAAAAAAAAAAAAAAAAAAACCAAAGATCTAACGATAAACCCTAATGGATGAGATTCACGGAAAAACCAAATATTAGGAACCCTAATATGAAATCAGCAATAAGGCCGGTTGTGGAAAAGAAAATATCACATGAAAGTATCAGAGGATAATCCAAACCGTGCTTTGGTCAATGTCGGCGGCTGACAGGAACTCCGTTGTTGCAGATGAAAGGCGCGGAAGGGGAGGCGTGGTCCAGAAGAAGAGGTGAAGAAGCCTTGACGATGGATCTTTGAAGATGAAGAAACTCCGCGTCGATCTTCCGCGAAGTCGTAGACGAATGGCGAGGCGACGGGGTAGAAGCGTGAGAAGGAAGAAAAGATTAGAAGCAGGGAAGATTTGTCGGAAGGGATACACCGAACAAGCGCACACGCTTCTCCGTTCTAGGGTTTCAATTTCATATCATCTCCCCTTGTGCAATTAGGGTTTTAGGATTTATAGGGGAACAAACAAAGAAAACAAAAAAGGAAAGAAGGAGAGAGATGGGCCGGCGGTAGAGAGAGAGAGAGGGACGCGGTAGAGAGAGAGGGTGCGGGCATGTTCGCGGGAGAGAGAGAGAGGGCCGGTCGGGTAGGGCTTAGGTGAGGGTTTTTGGGTTTTTGATCCTCTTTCGAATCTCATCCATTGAGATCTATCCTAACTTAATATCCTACGGCTAAAAAGCAAACACAGAAACGAGTCAGTTCGGCATCTGTGGCTCGAACCGGATGTGAACATGGCTCGCACCTACCCAAACCAGAAATAAAAACAGAAATAACTAAAGATCCGTTGGTCGGATCGAAATAAAATAAAAACCAAAGTTGTAGAGCTTCAATTGAGCTTTCCACTGATGCAGACGGATCGACGATCGGCTTCCTGGATCTCCAGAACGGCTGAAAATATGACATCAGCTGTAGCAAATCTGCACGTAGTAGGCCCGTCTGCATCAAGTCCCCCGGACTCAAAAGAACTCGACTCCTGTCGAGCAAGGTCCTGGATCCGGCGGGGGCTCTCCTGTTAGTAACTGCAACCGCTGAATCTGCTCTGACTGCTCTCCCGGGTCCGGTGGCCAAGTAATCCGCCTCAAGTACGCCGCAACTCCATCTGACATTCCCTGCCCCTCAACGCTAAGCGAAGACCTGAAAGCCAAAACCAACATCCTCCGCGGCACGATAAGATCTTCAAAATACTCAGATAATTTCATGTGATAATAGGAGTTTGGGTTGACATGAAATTCAAATGACATATGAAAAGAAAGGCCGCGGGAGCATAATGTGCTGCGGGTCATAGGCTTGCGCAATAGGCAATGGTGTATTTGAAAGGCCATGGGGTGCGGGTGCATTATGTGGTGCTCGAAGTGGCCTGCGCACGGTGCAAATCAAGTGGATTCTAGAAGACGACGAAGATATGTGATGCAATCATTGTCTGGATGCAGTGAATAAAATAAGAAATTAAAGAACTCATCATGCCACTTGTTATGACTCTGAAAAATTAAAGGTGGTGGGTTGTCTGAAATTGGAAAGCATGATTCATAAGTATTTTGCATCGAAAAGTGATCAAACATGCCAAAGTCGTCTGTAAGGTTAAACTCAACAATTGGATGATATGGATGCACATATGATTGGTCTATGAATGTATAGATGTCAGGCAAATGATGAATGCGAGTGTCATGAATGCCTACAGACTCTAAATGCGATGTGCATGCAATGGAATGCAAAATGTTGTCTAATCCCTTATCAATTTGTAGTGAATCAGATGAACACCCTACTACATTATCAGCGAATGGGGGTATGGGCTGACTCTGACTCAGAAGACTTTGAGGGGCGTGGGACCGGTGCCTCCTAAAACATGTGGGCCATAGGGTGACATTGATGCCGTCCTTAAGAAAGGTATAGGTGTTGGCTCTTCCGTGATGTTGTACATCTCGGTCGAGCTGCCATGGACGCCCTAATATAACATCAGCAACTTCTAACGGAAGGACATCGCACCAAATCTCATCGTGATATTGCAGCCCAATTGACAACGTTGCCAGACAACAATGGGTCACCAACTTGCTCATAGTGTTGTCTAACCAAGATGTTTTGTACGGGTGAGCTAATGGTTTAACTTTTCACTTCTTGCTCCTAACTACCGCTTCATTGATCAGATTGGTGGTGCAACCTCCATCGATCAAGACGCAAAGGTCCATGCCATTGACATTGCAGACGGTTCGGAACAGCTCGAACCTCTGGTTCTTACAGTGTGGCTTAGGGGGTCCTCCACAGAGCTCGTGGGGTAACAACGCTTTAGATGCTTGGGGTGATGGAGACTGGTGAATAACCAATAGTGGCGCAGTCACATCATCTCCCTCCAAGACTAATTCATTGAAGTTTTCGCCTTCCGACTCGTGTTCATCCTCGTCATTATCCGCAAGATTTGTCTGTGGATGGAATTGACGGCGAGGACAATCGGCTGACTTATGACCCGGCTGGTTGCACTTGAAGCACTTTATCTGGCTCGGGTTGGGTCCTAAAACTCCTTTACCCTTCTCAGTGGGTGCAGGAACTGTACCAGCTATAGGTGAAGGTCCAGGGAGTGGTCTACTAACAGATCCGGATGGTGCCCTAGTGTTGTCATATCGTCGGGACGCAGATCGGGAGTGGTGAGACTCGACTTTCTTAGCCCGACGGTGTGCATCGCTGACCTGATACAAGTCATGAAGGGACACCACCTCTTGGATTGAAGGCTTAAGACCATTGACATACTTAGCGACGCTCTGCTCTTCGTCTTCATGCAGATCATTGCGAGCTTGGAGCTTATAGAATTCATTGGTGTAATCATCTACAGATTTGTGCTCTTGTCGCAGGTTTTGAAATTTTTGGAACACATTCTGCTTGAAATCAAAAGGGAGGAACTTCTGTTGCATTTTTCCTCGCATATGTGTCCACGTGGAAATTCTCTTTTTCTTTTCTACCCCTAGCGGTCTGCAACTGTTTCCACCAAATCAGTGCATGACCTTTCAGTTTAAGGCTAACAAACTTAACTTGTTTGTCGCGGGGGATTTCTTTCCACTCAAAGTACTGGTCGATTCGCTCGGCCCATTCTAGAAACTCTTCGGGATCTATCCTACCCTCAAACTCAGGAATTTCTATTTTAATGCCCTGATCCCAGGCCCAATGGGATTTCGTTTGCCTATGAGTCCGTCTACTTCGCCTATCAGTCCCGTCAGAGGAACTGACGCTGTCACCTCCGGACTCTAGGTCTAACGCACTATGCTCTGGAGACGCTCTAGTCCTGTGTTCTCGATGGGGTCGAGGTGGATTTTGGGAATTCGTGAAGGCTAAGGTCAAGGTTTCTATCTGGGTCTGAAGCCTATCCATGTGCTCTTGTTGCCTCATGAAGGCATCTTGCCAAGTACGGGGTGGAGAAGATCCAGCCATTTGAGAGTCTCTAGAAGATGCTATTGATTCACTACAGAAAGAAAGGTGATCCGAAGATGGATGCGCTCACGCGATGCGTGTTACTAATTAATGCAAGATACAAACTAAATGAAAAGAAGGAAAAAAAAAAATTTCAGCACGCACGCAAGATGCAAATGATGCAAGAGGACCGGTCGTTGCGTAGGAACGCGACGACTAGTGCGCTCTGATACCAACTTGATGGGATGCGTATGCTTAAATAAATCCAAGTGTAGAATTTAAACACTTAAATACAGATTTCAGCATATAAAAATCAAATTTCAGCAAAGCTTATAATCATAGTTCATCATCCATTCATTCCCAATCAGATTTAATTCAACGAAATAATAAAACTGACAAGATGAGACTTAATTTCAGATTATAATAACTGAATTCCAGCAATAAGAACAATCACAATCTCAAATAAATAAAGTCAATGTTTCAACGGACAACCAAAGATCTAACGATAAAACCTAATGGATGAGATTCACGGAAAAACCAAATATTAGGAACCCTAATATGAAATCAGCAATAAGGCCGGTTGTGGAAAAGAAAATATCACATGAAAGTATCAGAGGATAATCCAAACCGTGCTTTGGTCAATGTCGGCGGCTGACAGGAACTCCGTTGTTGCAGATGAAAGGCGCGGAAGGGGAGGCGTGGTCCAGAAGAAGAGGTGAAGAAGCCTTGACGATGGATCTTTGAAGATGAAGAAACTCCGTGTCGATTTTCCGCGAAGTCGTAGACGAATGGCGAGGCGACGGGGTAGAAGCGTGCGAAGGAAGAAAAGATTAGAAGCAGGGAAGATTTGTCGGAAGGGATACACCGAACAAGCGCACACGCTTCTCCGTTCTAGGGTTTCAATTTCATATCATCTCCCCTTGTGCAATTAGGGTTTTAGGATTTATAGGGGAACAAACAAAGAAAACAAAAAAGGAAAGAAGGAGAGAGATGGGCCGGCGGTAGAGAGAGAGAGAGGGACGCGGTAGAGAGAGAGGGTGCGGGCATGTTCGCGGGAGAGAGAGAGAGGGCCGGTCGGGTAGGGCTTAGGTGAGGGTTTTTGGGTTTTTGATCCTCCTTCGAATCTCATCCATTGAGATCTATCCTAACTTAATATCCTACGGCTAAAAAGTAAACCCAGAAACGAGTCAGTTCGGCATCTGTGGCTCGAACCGGATGCGAACATGGCTCGCACCTACCCAAACCAGAAATAAAAACAGAAATAACTAAAGATCCGTTGGTCGGATCGAAATAAAATAAAAACCAAAGTTGTAGAGCGTCAATTGAGCTTTCCACTGATGCAGACGGATCGACGATCGGCTTCCTGGATCTCCGGAACGGCTGAAAATATGCCATCAGCTGTAGCAAATATGCACGTAGTAGGCTCGTCTGCATCAAAACCGCTTCTAGATTCTGTGAGAATAATCTTTTGGACTGCATTCAAACAAGATTTTGCAGAAAACTGATTCTTGTGGAATCACAAATGAGAAGCTGGAACCTAGGAAGCATGACACTCTTACGGAGACACCGTATTCGTGTCGGACACGGACACACGCCGGACACGTGTCGGACTATTTTTTTTAGTTTTAATATTGTTTGAGTCGCGGATACGTTCCGGACACGCTGCAGACACGTTTCGGAGACAAACATACTACGGACACGTTTTGGATACACTACGGACACGTTTTGGATACACTACGGACACGCTGTGGACATGTTCCGGACACGCTGCATATGAGGATTTAACAGGCTGGGTGCAACGCACGACTGTGATATGGATTTAGCCCGAAACGTTTAGCTTGAATGGTCAACCCGATTGGTAAATGACTGCATTGTCGAAGGTCATCTTAGATCAACTAATTGAAAGCTTTCACTGATTTAAAATCTAAACATGTATCACATTTCTTTGTTAGTAGGCTTATAGCAACCGTTGGAGCAAAATCAGTGAGGCAATGTTAAAGGATCATTACTGTTTGTGTAGAAGAAGGGAAAAGAGTGACAAATCCTTTATTTGCCTCTTTTATCCTACACACTGAATCATAATGTTAAACGTGATATATATATATATATATATATATATATATATATATATATGTAATTTAGCATGTCCCCCAACGTGTCCATGTCTTGATTTTTTGAAAAATGTTGTGTCTACATGTCCTTGTCGTGTCCGTGTCCCATGTCCGTGTCCATGCTTCTTAGGTAATATCTGTGGAAAATTCTATTTAATTCAACATCTTGTTCTACCTAAAATCAGTTGCTAAGCTAGCAAGGTGGTGCCCAAATCATATTGAATAACTTCTCAGTCAGTGTCAGTGATCAAGCAGGGAAACCTACTTTGAGATGGAGTTCCTTCGGGTTGTTGTCGGTTAAGTCTTCTTATAAGTTGACAAATGTTGGAGGTGTGGTTTGCCTAACTTTGTCAGCTCTTTGGAAGACGAAACCTCCACTTAACGCAAGAATCTTTATGTGGTTAGCTACTCAAGACAGAATTCTAACTAGATGCAATCTCAAGAAGAGAAAGCATCCAAGTCTTACTGACTATTCTTGTGTTCTTTGTGGTTATCACAAAGAGATGTTGACCATCTCTTTCTTCTTTATCCGTATTCCGATAAGCCATTGAAGATAGATTGCAAACTAAAGGAAGACTCGGGAGTTTGTGTTCTATCTGAACTAAGTGGTGAAATAAAAGAATTCATAAATCTTGGACGAAAGCTTAAGATATTCAGTTTATCATAGTGTACTAGAGTATCACGGATTATAGGAAGAGGGGAGAGAGAGAGTATGTCAACGTCTCTTCCAGTTCATGGTTTGTACAAATAGAGGGGTCTCTCTTCTTTCCTCACTTAGGCAGCTAGGTGAGGTCCAAAATATCCTCAATAATTTCATATCCTGCCTCTTTAGATCCAATAAAAATAGGAAACTAGATCCTGAAAAGAAGGAATTTAGAGCTTATCTAATCCTTAAATAATTATATCATGGAAAATAGGATCTACGATCTTAATTAGAATCTAAATTTCTAAAGATTTAGTACCCGTTGGAAAATAGGATCTACGATCAAAAAATCAAGACACGGACACGTTGGGGGACACACTAAATTACATATATATTATTGTGGTCGAGGAAAAAAGATACGGGTCGTCTTTATTGCGGATCACACGAGATTACAGATGTGCGCCGGGAACCGGGGGGCTCGGGTGTGGCGAGCCCGGGTGCGGCGAATGTTTGATCAGGAGATTGTGGGAGAGATCCTCTGGAGGGTCCCTTTGATCCGCGTCTCCACATAGTATTCGTGTGAGAGCTCTGAAAGGGTTGCCCAGGACAGAGGTCTTTACAGGGTGAGGGTTTCTTGAGAGGCTAAGGAATATCGGCCGTTGATTTTGTCCCGTCCGTGCTTCGCGCTTTCTCGGCTAGGGAGGCTTTGGGCTTCGTTCCTCGGTCTTCGTGTCTTCCTCGATCCTTGCTAGACCTTGGCGTCCTTGATCGTCGGTTCGCGGCGTCGATCGTGCTTTTGGCGTCGGCTTTGGCTTTGGCTTTCGGCTTTGGCTTTGCTTTGGCGTGGCTCTGGCTTTTGCTTTGCTTTGGCGCTTGCGCTTGAACGTAGACGGGTAGAGACTTGCGATACTTTAGTTCTTCCGGACTTCGCATCGTATCGGCTAGAACGTGCGGTGCTTTGCTCGTGACCGGCGTAGTTGCTTGGCTTTGGCACTTGCGTTGCTTTGGCGCGGGCTTTACCGGTGCGTTTGCTTTGGCTTCTTGCGTTGGCTTTGGCTTTAGCTTTGACTCGATCTTCTTCTCGAACGGCGATGGCTGCTTCTTCAGGAATTCTTTATTCTTCCGGCTTCCTCGACAGTTGTGGCGTCGGCTGGTTTCTTCTCCGGGCGTATTTGGCTTGATCGGAGTTGAAGGCTTCTTGTGGAGATGGTGGGTGTATCACCGATCTCCGTGCGACGGTTGTAGCGTCGGCTTCGGTTGATGGAGATGGCGGGGGTAGCACCGATCTCCGCACGACGGTTGTAGCGTCGGCTTTTGTTGACGAAGACGGCAGGGGTAGCACCGGCTTCAGGCCTTCTTCTCCAAGCTTTCTTCTTCGTGCGAGGAGTCGATGCCTTTGTTGAAGACGACGGGTGTTGTCGGCTTTGATCTTCTTCTCCGGCCTTTGCTTATGGCGTCTTCGGAGCTGATGAAGATCGTTGGAGCAGTCGGGGTGATGACGACTCCGGGTCTTCTTCTCTACACTTTCTTCTTCGTGCAAGGAGTCGAAGCTTTGATCTTCGAGTGCAAGGTCTTCACGTTGATGAGGACTTGAAGGGCCAAGGATTCCCGTAGGACGTGCTTGTCGTGCCTCGTGAAGCCTTCGGTCTTCAAGCGTTGGAGCTTCTTCGTAGCGCTCTTTCGTCTTCAGCTTTTCGGACCTCTTGTGCCTTCCCCCACCCCTTCTATTTATAGGCAAAGGGGGGCGGTTGGGGGAGATATGGCTGAAATCTTTTTGTTTCATCCGATATCTCCCCCCATAACCATCAAGATATTGTTCCTTTATCCGAGGAAACAAACTCGATCCCTTCCTTTTTAGTTGGGGTGGTTACGGGCTAGATGCGACTCGATCTTTGAAGATTGAGTTGTTATTTTTTGCACTTTTGGATCGGATGGCGACACAACGTCATCTTGTCCGTTGGATCGAGGGATCGTCGCGGATCTACGGCTGCGTAGACATCCACGCCACCTCCCCCCGCATCGAGGCGGTTTTGATTTGATTTTTTTTCCTTTTCTTTTCTTTTCTTTTTCTTTTTTTTTTTCTTTCTTTTCTTTTTTCCTTTATGGCCGGCCCCACCTCCCCATGGGGAGGGTGGCACGGTTTTCAAGAAGGGGGGCCGGTGGGCCCCCCTTTTTGTGCTCGAGTTGCGAGTCCGGTGGGACCCGTTTGCTTTGAGTTGGGCCGCGGCGCGTGAATTGAGTTTGCACGCGGTCCGAGTTCGCATGCGGGCCGTTGTGTGTGGGCCGAGTTGCATGCGGGCCATTGTGTGTGGGCCGAGTTGCATGCGGGCCGTTGCGTGTGCGAGTCGGGTTCGACCCGAAGGCCGTTGGGTGCGGGCCTATTTTACGTGTGCAAATCGGGTTCGACCCGTGGGCTAATTTCAATGCCCACAAATGCCCCCTCAAGTTTGAGTGCGCCCGCGGGAAACGCGTAGCGCTTGGACTTGAGCCGCGTATTCGTGTGGGATTAGGTCTTTATAAGGACCCCCGTTTTTCGTTTCTCTTCATTGTTGACGATTCCCGGCGGCTTGGAGACGAGAGCTCTTGCTAGGGTTTCCTGCTTCGCAAAGATGACGCGGAGGATGAAGATGATCACGCCATGGAGCTCGAGAAGGAGAGGAGATCGTCGGATCGCGGAGGGCGGAGGGTCGCAGGCGAGGTGATCCTCCTCCTTCTTCTCCTTCTCCTTCTCCTTCTTCTTCTTCTTCTTCTTCTGGTTCGCATGGCGCGGCAGCGGCAGTGCTGGGCTGCAGTGGCCGGGCTGCGGTGGCTGGCGCGGCAGAAGGGAGCGGGCCGGAGGGAGCGGGCCGGGGCGGGCGCGGGGGCCGGTGCAGCAGCGGCGCGCGGTGGGCGCGGGGGCCGGTGCAGCAGCGGCGTGTGGGAGCGCGGGGGCAGGTGCAGCAGCGGCGCGCGGGCGGGCGCGGGGGCCGGTGCGGCAGCGGCGCGTGGCGGCGCGGGGGCCGGTGCAGCAGCGGCGCGCGGGCGCGGAGGCTGGTGCAGCAGCGGCGCGCGGCTGCGCGGGGGCCGGTGTGGCAGCGGCGCGCGGGGGCCGGTGCAGCAGCGGTGCGGTGGCCGGCGCTGGTCGAGGCCGGTAGCAACCCCCCCCCCCCCTTGCGGTTTTTAACAGGAGAGAGGGGGTCGCGGCTTTTTGCCGTGGCCCCCCTTTTTTTTTCCTTTATTTACTCAGGGGGCCTGCGGCTTTTTTGCTTAGGCCCCCCCCCCCCCCCCCCCGTTTCCTTATTTTGCTCATGGGTCTGCGGCTTTTTAGTCAAGGCCCTTTTTTTTTTTTTTTTTTGACGCTTTTCCTTGTATTCGTCTCGTACTTTTCTTGCTATCTGACTTGGGTTTTGTCTTCTTCCCTCTTTTTTTTTCAGGTCTCGGCGCTATGAGAGTTTTCCGAGTTGTGGCTGGATCGTCGATGCGGTCTCCCACGGGAGTACGCATCTTCGTTTCCCTTTTGCGCAAGTCTTCAACCACCGTGCTTCGAGACAGGAGGCCAGACTGTCAGTACTTCAACTTTCGACGCATGAGCGAGTTTGTGAGGACGGCGTAGCCGACGGTTCTTGTCGCGTGCTGAAACTTGGGGAGCGCATCCTTACTGATGAAGGATCTTCGCGGCAGATCGTTCGACCGAGTTTGGGGTTGCCGTTCCACCACACTGGCGAGGAATCGGTTTCGGTCCCCGTTGTTGCTTTGAAGATATGCTCCCGCCATACGTGATGGGGTGTGGAGATTCAACCGCGTGGAGATGTCACATATCTGGGAGGTTTTCGGGACTGGAAGAGAGAGCTGTCTGGCGCGTTGGAGGTAGAGCCAGGGATGGAGCGTCTGGCGAGGTTTGTGGAGCCGGCTTGTTGGGAGTACAGCCGACCAGACGGTATATACCGGGCCCTTTGCGAGCAGTGGTGCCCTGAGACCAACACTTTTTTGACCGGAGCTGGTGAAATCGGGATCACCCTTCGTGACGTGCATATTATCTCTGGATGTCCAGAAGTTCGGAGCTACTATCAGGAGGAGGTTCCTTCTTTAGAAGCCTTGACGGATCCAGACGAGTCTCCTGACTTCTGTCTTTGCTTTTTAAGGCATACGCTATTATAGCAGCACGTGAGCAGTCAGATCGAGTACTCCACTAAGCTTGGGTGGAATTCTGGTTTCGAGGAGAATATCGCCATGCCCCCCCTTCGAGTCACCCGATGTGGAGGTATGCATCGTCAAAGAGACCGGCGCCTGGCACTTTCCGGCGACCGATTGAATCTCTGAGGAAAGAATGGTGCTCCATGGCCGGGGCACAACGTCCCTGGGAGGTTTTGGGACTTGAGGAATGCAGCGATGCCTGGCGTGCTGCTTACTGGTCAGCGGGGTTGGTACTTTTTCTTTGCCGCTTTGCTCTGCCCTGGAATGGGGATGTGATACGCCCTGGGACCTTCCTTGCAGCTGCTCGGATGGTGAATGGAGAGTTTCTTAACCTGGCACCGGCGATCCTCTGCTCGTTGTACCAAGGGCTTAGTGGAACATACTGGAGTCTATCGAGTGCGGATAATGCAAGAGGGGAAGTAGGCAGGGCCAGTTCCTTTTGCCCCCTGCATTACCTCTATGGTTGGATTGGGCTCCACTTTCCGAAGGGGATCTTTGCAGCGCGTGGACCTTCGACCTCGGTGCCCTTTCTTCCTTGTGTGGGAGGTGTGATGAACGCTTATTATGCATGGGAGCGTCCGAAGCCCAGTGCCCGAGAGTGGTTGAGACGTATGGGCCCTTCTGACTTTGAATTTGTATCGGAGAATGCACTTGCACCTTCTACAAGATCCTTGGTATGTGACGGGGCGGAGATGCCCGAGCACTTGTACTGGAGTATGGTGAGTTGCAGGCCCGGGTATCTCGTTTGGCGTCGTGGGGATGCAGTGGAGGTGGCACGGTACTCTCCTCACCGGTTGCTCGACAGCAGGGTTTCCGCCAAGAGTTGCCAGGGACTCCTTTGCGCATGCAGTCACGTTACACTCCGCAGGAAGCGTACCGCCTCTGGGGAGCACTTTATGATCGATTTACTGGGTGTATTTTCTCACCGGGGATCAAGTCGGGCGGAAAGGATGCTGCAACTCCTGAGTATCGCTGCTGGGTCAATGAGTCAGTGCTTCCCTTCCTGGCTAGCCTTCCACTGGACGTCCTTGCTAGCAGCGAGCGGGCTGACTTTTCTTTTGACCCTTTGGCGGGGTCAGAGGATCGCCGTCTTTGGTCCGAGGAGCGACGATCGGAGAGATCTTGTGGTCATCGAGAGAGTACTTCCCGGGCTTCTCTTTCTGTGCAAGAAGTCGAGATGGCTCCGTCTACCAAGGTTCAGAGTCTTCCTGAGACTCAGACTTCTTGGAGTGGGCGTGCTTCTCCCAAGAGAAGGAAGCTGGATCTCTTGTGTGAGGCCGCTTTGGATGACACTAATGAGGCAGAGCCAGCTCGGGAGGGAGAGCCAGGTCTTTTTGCCGATGAGGTAATCCCTCTTTCTGGGGTAGCTTCATCGGACGCCGCAGGTATCTCTTGCTTCTAGTTGCTCATGAATTTCTTTGCTTGTAATCCTTTTCCGTTGGCTGAGTTGTTTAATTCTCATTTTGGCAGGTTCTGCTAGATTGGATTGCGAGTCTGCCCCCAAGGGGGTTGGGCATGAATGCTCTCCCATCAGAGCGACGTTGATTGAGAGTGGCGGGCTGGATGTACTTTGGGATAACTTGGAGCTTTTGGGAGCGTGCGGAGCAGGTTTTGCCGGCAGCGCTGTCAACCTGGACGATATTGACATGGAGCAGTTGGGCTTTGGGGAGGAGGATGAGGTCTCCAGTGTAGGAAGAGAATAGACTTCTCTGGTTAGGCCCGGTATTTCGGCAGAGATTACTCCCACAGTCGTTCCGTCGGAATGTTTGCCTGTAGCTTCTCCTTTGGCTCCGGTGGTACCGCTGACTGTTATTACGGCGATGGTTCAGGAGGCGGTTCCTGCACTTGAGTCTTCAGGACCGGAACCCACCTTGCCTGTGCCCTCAGGGGCTGACGGGCGAAAGTGCAGTTCGCGAGGCCTTCTTTCTGCGCTTCTTTTGGAGAGCTGTCGGAAGTATATCCAGGCGACGCTCGCACCTTTTCAGGAGGATGGTCTTGATGCTTTGAATGGCTGGTGGGTCCTCGAGGGACCTGAGTTTTGCAAGAGTCTGGCGGCCTTCCAGGTAGATGGCTCTTTGTTTGAGGCACGGATGCGTGCTTTCTTGGCGGACAGTGAAGCTTATCGCTTGAAATGGGCTTCGATGGAGGATGACCTTTCTTTGGTATTAGCAAAGGCCGAGTACGAGGAGCGTCGTCTTGGAGAGCAGCATGTACTTGCCACTGCGAGCCTTGTTCGGGCGCGGAAGAAGCTAGAGGCTGCTCGCGCATCTTTTGAGAAAGCTGAGACGATCGAGAAATCTTCTGGAGCAGATCTCGCAAAGAAACGTATTGAGCTGGCAACGCATCGGAAGCGGATAGCTTCTTGGTCTTCGGAGCTGCAGCGCATGGAGGTTACTGGCGGCGAGCTGCTCCAACGTCTTAAAGAATTTAACTCGCTTTACTAGCAGTGTCGCATTTCCTTTTCTTTCTTGTCATTTCTACTGGATAGACTCATAGTTTTGCTTTCCTTTGTTTGGTGGTAACTTAATATCATGCATCTATTTTCTAGAATTGTCTTCTGGAATGGCAGAACTTGACGCGATCTGATATCAACTAGATGAGATGCGTATGCTTGAAATAAACAAGTGCAGAATTTAAAGCATCAAATCAGATTTCAGCATAATAAAATCAGATTTCAGCAAAGCCTATTATCATGGTTCATCATTCATTCGATCCCAATCAGATTTAAGTCAACGAAATCATAAAACTGACAATAAGGACAATAATTTCAGATTGTTATAACTGAATTCCAGCAATACTGAATAACATAATCTCAAATAATATGCCAATGTATCAAAGAACAACCACAAACCTAAACGATAAATCCTAATGGATGAGACTCTCGGGAAAAACAGAAAGTTAGGGATCCTAACATAAAATCAGCAACAAGGCCGGTTACTGGAAAGGAAAATATCACATGAAAAATCAGAGGACAATCCAAACCGTGCTTAGGTCAATGCCGGTAGCTTTCCGATACTCCGTGTTGCAGATGAATGGCGCGGAAGGGGGAGGTGTGGTCCAGAAGACGGGGTGAAGAAGCCGAGACGATGATCTTGAAGAAGAAGAAACTCCACGTCGATCTTCCGTGAAGCCGAGGATGAATAGCGAGGCGACGGGGTAGAAGCTTGCGAAGGAAGAACAGGATGAGAAGCAAGGAAGAATTCGTCGGAAAGGATAAACCGAACAAGCGAGCCGCTTCTCCGTTTCTAGGGTTTCAATTTATCTTCATCTCCCTTTCATCAATTAGGGTTTGTAGCTTTATAGGGGATGAAACAATCAAAGAAGGCACACAAAAAAGGAAAGAAAGAGAGACGCGTGGGAGGAGAGAGAGAAGACCGCGGAAGAGAGAGAGAGGGTCGGTGTGTCCGCGGGAGAGGGAGAGAGGACCGGCCGGCTAGGGTTCGGTTAGATGTTTTGGGATTTTGATTTCCCTTAGAATCTCATCCATTGAGATTTAAGTTGTCCTAAGATCCTACGGCTAAAAAGTAAACACAGAAATGAGTCAGTTCGGCATCTGTGGCTCGAACCGGATGCGAACATGGCTCGCACCTACCCAAACCAGAAATAAAAACTAAAATAACTAAAGATCCGTTGGTCGGATCGAAATAAAGTAAAAACCAAAGTTGTCGGGCTTCGATTGAGCTTTCCACTGATGCAGACGGATCGACGATCGGCTTCCTGGATCTCCGGGGAGGGTGAAAATACACGATCAGCTGTAGGAAAACTGCACGTAGTAGGCTCGTCTGCATCAGTTTGGTTGTGTTTTTTTTTTGTTTGGACTGAACCTTTACAGGCTGCCTACGTACCCTACTGAGAGGGATCAAGTCACACTTAGTTCCTTTTTTTTTTTTTTTTTGCAAGGAGTGTAGCCCTGCTTTTAGGCATAGTACCTTTTGAGGTACTTGCCATTGATAGGGCCGAGTGTAAGCCCTTCTGGCGTGGTGAGAAGATACGCACCGTTGGAGTAGACCTTTTTGACAGCGTGCGGTCCATCCCACTTGGCGTCGAACTTCTTTCCTCCTCGATGCGAAAGAATGATGGGGCGTTTAACTGCCAGCACCAATTCTCCTATTTGGAAGGACCGAGGGCGAATCCTTTTGTTGAAGGCTCGGGTCAACCTGGCTTGATAGCATTCCAGGCGTTGCTGGGCTTCGAGGCGCTTTTCATCCAAGGCTTCCAATTCTGCTAGGCGAAGTTGGGCGTTGTCGCCGTTGACGAGGCCTTCCTGAATGGCTATCCTGAGTGAAGGGATCTGGAGCTCGAGCGGGAGGACAGCTTCTACTCCGTATACCAGTGAGTACGGAGTTGCTTGTGTTGGCGTGCGAAAAGAGGTGCGATATGCCCATAGCGCTTCGCCCATGCGTTCATGCCAGTCTTTCTTTGATTTTGAGACGACTTTCTCCAAAAGTTTGCAGAGTGTTTTGTTGAAAGCTTCAGCTAGACCGTTGGCCGAGGCGTTGTACATGGTTGAACACCTTTGCTTGATATCAAACTTGGCACAAAATTGGCTGACAGCGGCGTTTTTGAACTGTTTCTCGTTGTCCGTGACGATATAGCGAGGGATGTCGTACCGGAAAATGATGTTGTTCTGGATGAAGTTGATGACAGAGTGCCTGGTAACTTCTCGCAATGGTACTGCCTCAGCCCACTTGGAGAAGTAATTTGTTGCCGCCAGGATGTAAAGATGTTGCTTGGATGACCTGGGTAGCGGACCGACAATGTCAAGTCCCCATCCATCGAAGGGCCATGATGCGATGGTCGGATGCAAAGGTTCTGGAGACTGACGGATGTAGTCGCCATGCAACTGGCAAGTGTGGCATCTTTTTGCAAACTCAAGGGAGTCCTTGATCATAGTGGGCCAGTAGTACCCCATCCGCCTGATGCGGAAGTGAAGCTTCGGACCGGACTGATGTGAGCCACAGATCCCGGCATGGACTTCTTCTAGTGCTGTTTCCGCTTCTTCTTTTGCAAGACACCTCAGGAGCGCACCATCGTAGCTTCGACGGTACAACTTGTTGTTGAAGTGGAAGAATTTCAGAGACCGCCGGCGAATGTCGACCTTACGCTTTGGATCTTCAGGGAGCTTCCCGTGGACCAGAAAGTCTATGAATGGTTGTCTCCAATCTAGCTCGTCAGTTACGAGAACGTGTACTGCATTGACTTGGTCCGGGATTCCCATAGGGAGGTCCTCCTCGGTGATCACCATCCTCTTACAAATAGGGATGATGAGTTGGCTTCTTTCTGGGAACGGAAGTGTAGCTGCTAAATTTGCGAGCGCATCAGCCTGCTGATTAAGGTTTCTGGGAACATGCTGGATTGAAGCATTTTCGAGCGTACCAAGGAGTTTCAGAGCTCGCAGATGCAATGGCACGAGATCTTTTTTGTTGACTTCGTATGCTCCCAATATTTGCTGAATGACGAGTTGAGAGTCGCCGAAAATTTCGAGCCCTTGAAGTTTCATATCATTGGCGAGTTCGAGGCCAATAATCAAGGCTTGATATTCCGCCCTGTTGTTGGAGCATGGTTCTGATAGTAGAAATGAGAAGGGGAGTACTTCATCGTTTGGCGTGACGAAGATAACCCCTGCTCTCGCCACGTCTTGCCTTGCCGCGCCGTCGAAGAACATTTTCCAAGAAGGGGCGATGTCGATGCAGAATACTTCTTCGTCTGGGAGATCTTCCGGTAGTTCCCATTCTGCTGGAAGGGGGTATTCTGCCAGGAAGTCTGCGAGAGCTTGACCTTTGACCATTTTACGAGGGACGAAGGTAATATCGAACTCGAGGAGGAGTAAAGCCCATTTGGCCAAACGTCCGGAGAGCACTGGCCTTGACATAATGTATTTGAGCGGGTCGGCTTTTGAGATAAGCCTGATGGCGTGAGCTAACACGTAGTGTCGCAGCTTCTTTGTAGCAAAGATGAGTGCCAGACAGACCTTCTCAATCGGGGAGTAGTTTAGTTCCGCGCCGATGAGAGTGCGGCTCAAATAGTAGCATACTGTTTCCTTGCCTAGCTTGTTGTCTTGAGCCAGGAGTGCCCCCAAGGACTGCTCCTGGGCGCTGATGTAAAGGATCAATGGCTTTCCTTGAACTGGTGCTGTTAGAACTGGAGGCTTGAGTAAGTAATTCCTGATGTTTTGGAGGGCTTCCTGACAAGCTTCATCCCACTTGAATGGTGCTCCTTTCTTCATGAGGCGACTGAAGGGCCTACATTTTCCAGCTAAGTTGGCGATAAATCTCCTGATATACGCCAGATGGCCCTGGAGACCTCTGAGGTCTCTTACTGTTTTTGGGATTGGCATATTGAGAATAACATCTATTTTGGATTGATCTATCTCGATGCCCCGATGTCTGATGCAGGCACCAATAAGGCACACTACAATCCTGAACCCTTTTAGGGTTTTCTTTGGTCAATGACTAGGTTTTATTTATCAATATAGCGACGTATAGATCAAAAGGACAGCAACCAGAAGTTATCTTATGCAGTTCTAAAGTTTATGCAATCAACATAAAGCAGGGTTAAGACTTAAAACAATTAAAGAGCGCAATACTATCACAAAAAACTGATTTCAGCACATAATAGGGTCAATCGCAGCAATAGATATGTAAATTGGACAATAGGCATGCAACAGATTTTCACTAAAATAGGTTACGAATGCTTGCTAGGGTTACCGACAGACGATATATGGCGAATCTAATAAATAGGCAAAGTTATGGCTTCAACTAGCGATGAAAAGGATGATGACGGCTGCGATGCGGAGCGGAGGCAATGGAAACTAATGAAAACGAAGCGGATGCGATGGGAAAATAAAGGAAAAGGAAAGATACTGCCTGGGGTTTCCCGCCGTGGGTCGATTGCAAGGATGCGCCGACGATCCTGCACACGGAGCAAGGCCGGACGTCGGGAGAAGCCGGAACCTTCGGAAAACGAAGCCCAAAGCCTTCACGAGGCGAAGTCGTGGAATCGGCGAGGATCGGGGACACGAGTCTCGCCCGGAAGCACTCACGAAGAGGCACGAATTTCAGCAACTATCAAAATCTGATTTTTTTCTTCTTCCTTCATCTTCTTGTAGAGTTAGGGTTTTGTTTCGATGGCTAGGATTAAAGACCAATTAGGGTTTGATGGTGGGGATTCAAAGGGTTAAAAAAGGCAATGAAAAGGGAGAAAAACAAGGGAGAGAAGAGAGAGAAGAGAGAGGTCGGACGGTGGGGCCGGGGCTTCTTCCGCGCGGACAAGGAGGGGGGGGGGGCGTTCGGTTCACGGGAAAGGAAGGGGAGGGGGTGCGGTAATGCATGGGAAGGTTTATTGGGCTTAAGATAAGCCCAATAACATTCTAATTGAAGCCCATAAGTGCCACGTCATCTAAATTATGTTATTTCGCCATCTAACCGTCGGTTTCGAGATCTAATCTCGTCCGTCGGTACCCCGCAAACACACGCACCCATAATTTTATTAAGATCATGCTAAAACTCACCCGAGAAGACCCGGATTCAATCCGAAAAGCCCTCGGATGAGATCATGGACATCCCCCATGAACTGGGCAAAAACAGAAATAAAACTAAATGCTGAAATAAGGCCAAAAACAGGGAAAAATGGCCAAAAACTGAAACAAATGACTAATAAGTCCCATGCGACTAATATCATCCAAACATAACATAAAAATGACAGTAAATAAATATCTCTGACGATAATCTGAAGATGCGGCGTAGATCTGAAGGTGCTGATCAGGTCTTCATCAATGTCGTACGACAAAGCCGAGAAACTTTCCCGAAGAGACTCCAAGTGCGCATTTAAGCGGGTTCATGCGGAGCTGGTATCTTCGAAGCCGCTTGAAGATTAGCTCGAGGTCTTGAAGATGCGCTGACTTTTGTCTTGATTTTACCACGAGGTCGTCAACGTAGCATTCCACATTCTGATGAAGGATATCGTCGAAATTTTTTTGCATGGCTCGTTGGTAGGTAGCTCCTGCATTTTTCAAGCTGAAAGGCATAACTTTGTAGTAGTAGATCCCTTTTGGCGTGCGGAATGCCATAAGCTCTTCATCTTTGGGCGCCATCCGGATCTGGTTGTAGCCTGAGGATCCATCCATGAAGGTTAGTGTTTCATGGCCTGTTGTCGCATCCACCATCAGTTCTGTGATTGGTAGTGGGAAGTCATCTTTGGGGCATGCATTGTTTAAGTCCCTGAAGTCCACGCATACTCTGATTTGGCCGTTCTTCTTCTTGACTGGGACCACGCTGGAGATCCACGTTGGATATTTAACTTCTCGGATGAAGCCGGCTTCAATGAGCTTGTTGACTTCGCCTTCTATTTGCGGTACTAGTTCCATGTCTGACAGCAAGCTGGTGTACTGCAATCTTGGGGTCAAGTCCGGACATTTCCTTGTAGGACCATGCGAAAACATCTCTGTATTCTTGGAGTAACTTGATGTATGCGGCCTCCTCTTCGGGAGTCTCCTGCACTTACGAATGTGGGCCGAGGATCCTCCTGCGTTCCCAAGTTGATTTCCTTCAAATCGTCGACGGTAGATTGCCCCCCTTCTTCGAGGACTGGCGGGGCGTCTGGCAACTCGTCGTCCGAAGTAGAAGTTGCGTCGATTGGAGAGTCGGAAATTGTGATATGATTAACAGAGACCAGAATGAAGTCGATGACGTCGTCAGTTTGGAAGAATGATATGGGTGGGAGGGTGGGAACGTTATTTCTCACCTCAGTAGGTGATTTTCCCAGACGGTCGAATACTGACCTTTGCTTTACTTGTCTGACTGGCCCAAGTCTTTTGAATATTGATACGGGATTTTGACTTGCCTGGTTTTTGATGCTCTTCTTTTGCTTCTGAGGTATGGTCTGACGTCGAGCTCGATATTGCCTTCTTTTGGCGCCCTTGTAGCGGGATGAACGACATTGGTGGAGCGTGCATCGGAGGCTGACGATCCCTCTTCCGCTTCATCTACCAACTTCACCTCAATGTAGTTAGAGGTGAAGGTCTTCTCTCCTGTTATCTTGATGACCATCGGGGTTTGACGGGAGCCGATGCCTCGCCGATTTGGTGGGATCAGCTCGCCACCTTGGAGTAAGTGGGCTTGAGTCTTAGTCATCCCGTGTGGTATTGGAGCTGGCAGGAGTGTACTCATATGTGCGGCACTATCTTCGTCGTAGCCAGCTTTGAACAGCAGCTTGGCGGCATTTTGCCCCCAGCTTCCTTTTGGCTTGAATGCGAGTTGGCTGGATTTGAAGGAATCGATAGGTTTTGGCGGACCTGAAGCTTGCCCCTGGCTGGGTAGCGGCAGTGTCATCTCTTGCAGAGTGATGACATTATCCTCCGATAGCGGCTGAACCATTTCTTTTGGCGGGGCAAAAGATGGTGCTTCATGTTTGCGCAGCCACTGAGGCATGAGGCGCAGAACTGGCGTAGTTTGGACAGGCAACGGAGTATGCGGCATGGATTTTGGCTTGGAGTTGATGCGCATCCTTCGTCTTGGCACTAGCACTTCTTTGACTTTGTGTATCGCCTTAGATGGTGGCACTGGATTTGGAGTTTGCAGAGCCTCATCCTGCTCTATCTTTTTAGCTTTCTGAGTCCGAGGAGCTTTAGCTGGAAGGACTTCTGCAACGAGGTCCTTTGCTTGGTAAAATTTGGCATCAGCGAGGTGTGCTTCGGTCTCATTGAATGGTTTGTCATCTGCAATGATGCATTTCTCCAGGCCCTCCTCATAGTACTTGAGGCATTGGTGCCAAGTGGAAACTATAACACCGTTTTCATGTAGCCACGGTCTTCCTAGCAAGAGGCGATATGATGTCTGACAGTCAATGACATGGAAGAGAACTGTCGTGTCAAGCTGGCTGATGGAGAGTTTTAGACGAATGATTCCTATGGTGGACTGTCCGCCTTGGTTGAACCCTTGAATGACCAGCTGGCTTTGTGAAAGTTGGTCGGTGGTGATGCCGAGCTGCCGCATTGTTTGGATGGGCATGATGTTGACGGCGGAGCCGCAATCCAACAGGATTCGATTTATAGGCTTCTCGTTGATGTATCCCGAGACATAGACTGGTCGATTGTGCAGTCGTGATCCAAGCTGCAAATCCTCGTCCGAGAAAGTTATCGTTGCGTTGCAGGAGACAATAGTTTCATCTTCCTTGACATTTTTCTTCTTTCTTTTGTAGCTGTCTGGATTTGTCAAAGCCTCGGCCATTGCTAGGCGAGCCTTCTTTGGGAGGTGTAGTGCTTCTATGAGCGGCAAGTGCAAGATTGCCTCATCGTGGGCAGCAGCACTTTCTTTATCGAAATTATCCTCCTCGTCGTCGGAGTTGCTTTCTTCAGGGGACTCGATCTTGTTTCCTTCCGGCGCCATGTGGATTTCGACCATGCAACAGGAGGCTCTGTGCTGTTGATCAGCTGGGAGGAAGTAATCGGGGAAGAATTCTTGCAACGTTGCCGGCTCCGGAGTGTTTTGCAGGAGGAGATCATCAGGATCTGCTGGTGGTACTTTGAATGCTTGATTCCCTAGAGCTTTACTTTTCTTCTTGTAAGTCCTTCGTTCAGGAAGTTTTCTTGTCACCCGATCTAGCTTGCGACTTCTTGCCGGCCATGGCCTTCGTCTGCGAGGTAGCATGATCCATGCGTCTTCATCAGTGGATTCTCCCTCACGAAGGTGAAGGTTTGAAGTGGTAGCTGCAGTTTCTTCGTGGGTCGGGGAGACTTGCTCCTCTGGAGACTCCACTGGCTCATCTTCTGATCCCCAGCCGGTGGGTTTGATTTCTTCCGTTGGGACAAACAAAGGTTTGGAGTAGAGAACGTAGTAGTCAAACTTACCTGAGGGCTGGCCTAACAGACCGACCTCCGGGTCTCCTTGCTCGTACCTTGTCTGGAGATTTTGTTGGGACATGGCTTTGTTCGAGCGAAATGTCGATGTAGGCGACGGTTGCCCCCAGGGTAGTGACGTTTCTTCCTCAGCGAGCGCAGGAGCGTACCGTTGTCGCCTCGAGACCTTCCGTCGTGGAGCTAACTTCGCAATTGGTCTCTGGCGATTGATGCGCAACTTGGGCCTTCTCTGATGTGCAGCAACAAGTACTGGTTGAAACGAACCGAAGATGATGGACGTCATGTTTGCTGTTGCAACGTCGCCGGAGTCGATCTCAATTTTCCCTTGCTTTGCGAGCGTCATGATCTTTTCTTTGAAGACGAAACATTTCTCGATAGGATGGCTAACCACTCGATGATATTTGCAGAAGAGTGGATCATTGACACGATGCATCTGTTTGGGCCTTTTTGAAGGAGGAAGCTCGATCATCTTCTCTTGTAGCAGCTGATCAAACATGGAGGAGACTTCCGAGTCTGGAAAGGGATATTCTTTGGCCTCAAGCTCTTCAAGAGTCATCCTCGACTGTCTTTGGGGTGGAGGCGGTGGTATGGCAGCTCCTTTTTCTTGATCCGACTTACTGCTGATTTTGAGTGGCTTGGAGGCTGATACGATGTCGGCGACGTTAACTTGCTTTGATTTGGGTGCCGGTGGTTTGTCTTTCTTCTCCACCTTCAGGAAGTCTTTGGCCTTTGAGTCCCCGCAATTTGCTAAGCTGAGCTCCATGTCGTGGGCTCGAGTTGCGAGTTCTTCGAAGGACCGAGGCTTGATCCCCTTAAGGATGTAAAGTAAGCCCCAGTGCATGCCTTGGGTACACATCTCGAAAGCCGAGTCTTCAGACAAGCGGTCTCGTGAATTCAGGGCGAGATTTCTCCATCGATCGATGTAGTCGATTACTGATTCGTCCTTCCTTTGCTTGACGGCAGTAAGCTCGGTCATGCTAACGATGTGCCGAGTGCTGTAGAAGCGGTTAAAGAATTCCCTCTCCATCTGATCCCAGCTGTCAATGGATCCTGGAGGAAGATCAACATACCAGTAAAAAGCATTACCTTTGAGGGTGCGAACGAACTGCTTCACCATCTCATCGCCGTATGTGCCGGCGTTATTGCAAGTTTCGACAAAGTGGGCAATGTGTTGTCTTGGATTGCCCTTCCCGTCGAAGTGCTGGAACTTTGGCGGCTGGAACCCGGTAGGGAAGCGCAGCTGTTGGATCCTTGTGGTGTAAGGCTTTGAATATGCCACCGTAATCGGAGGTAGGCTGCCGCCGTGGGAACGCATCATATCAGCCACCAGTGCTTGTATTTGCTAGGCATTCATCGTTGCTGCCACCGAATGTTGCGCGGCCACCGAGACTGGCACGGGAGCCGAGGAAAGTGCAGGAGTAGTTGCGAGTATTGCCGGGCCAACTTCTGCAAGAGCGGGAGTTGGAGACGGAGCTGGAGCAGCTACTGGAGAAGCAAGAGGTTGACTGAATGTTCCGGCATCCCTGGCACTCAGCCTTTGAAGCAAGGTGTTGATGTGACGATCTTTCTCTTCCATTAGTCGGGTGAGTTGTGCCATGTGTTCACCCATTTGCATGACTTGGAGCTGGAGAGGGGACGGAGGATGATGACGCAGGACATCTTGGTGTTGCATACCTGCATCGTCGCCGTCATCGTCGAAGACGTAGTTGCGTCGACTCGCTTCTGCTTGATGGCGGACGTTTGCCCCCTGCAAAGGAGGTACACGGCCCGCTGGAGAACCCGAATGGGTTCGGGGTTGGGGCTGGTCCTCCCCAAATTTCTGGACTTGAATTCCAGAATCGAGGCTTGTTTCTTCATGCACCAAGGCCTTATTGGTGCTTTGGCGAGCGTCTTCGGCAGCAGTTTCTGGCGTGAAGAAGTCCGCAAGAGTTTGAGTACGCCGAGTGTAGACGCGTACTACCGGGGGAACTTCATCCTCCGGGTTTTCTGGATCGCCGTGTTGGAGTAGCGGAGACTCGGCGATAGGTGAGAGGCTTGTTGGAGCAAACGTATCATCGTTTGTCCCGGCCATGGCGAACTTGAAGCAACTCCTTCAAACGTACGGATGAAAACAGAGGATGTCCGACCGGGCGTGCCAGAAATCTGTGGTCGCGGAAAAAAGATACGGGTCGTCTTTATTGCGGATCACACAAGATTACAGATGTGCGCCGGGAACCTGGTGGCTCGGGTGTGGCGAGCCTGGGTGCGGCGAATGTTTGATCAGGAGATTGTGGGAGAGATCCTCTGGAGGGTCCCTTTGATCCGCGTCTCCACGTGGTATTCGTGCGAGAGCTCTGAAGGGGTTGCCCGGGACAGAGGTCTTTACAGGGTGAGGGTTTCTTGAGAGGATAAGGAATATCGGCCATTGATTTTGTCCCGTCCGTGCTTCGCGCTTTCTCGGCAAGGGAGGCTTTGGGCTTCGTTCCTCGGTCTTCGTGTCTTTCTCGATCCTTGCTAGACCTCGGCGTCCTTGATCGTCGGTTCGCGGCGTCGATCGTGCTTTTGGCGTCGGCTTTGGCTTTGGCTTTCGGCTTTGGCTTTGCTTTGGCGTGGCTCTGGCTTTTGCTTTGCTTTGGCGCTTGCGCTTGAACGTAGACGGGTAGAGACTTGCGATGCTTTAGTTCTTCCGGACTTCGCGTCATATCGGCTAGAACGTGCGGTGCTTTGCTCGTGACCGGCGTAGTTGCTTGGCTTTGGCACTTGCGTTGCTTTGGCGCGAGCTTTACCGGTGCGTTTGCTTTGGCTTCTTGCGTTGGCTTTGGCTTTAGCTTTGACTCGATCTTCTTCTCGAACGGCGATGGCTGCTTCTTCAGGACTTCTTTATTCTTCCGGCTTCCTCGACGGTTGTGGCGTCGGCTGGTTTCTTCTCTGGGCGTATTTGGCTTGATCGGAGTTGAAGGCTTCTTGTGGAGATGGTGGGTGTAGCACCGATCTCCGTGCGACGGTTGTAGCGTCGGCTTCGGTTGATGGAGATGGCGGGGGTAGCACCGATCTCCGCACGACGGTTGTAGCGTCGGCTTTTGTTGACGAAGACGGCAGGGGTAGCACCGGCTTCAGGCCTTCTTCTCCAAGCTTTCTTCTTCGTGCGAGGAGTCGATGCCTTTGTTGAAGACGACGGGTGTTGTTGGTATTAGAGAGTTTTGTGTTTGTCCTTATTCTTAATAAGTTTGTCCTTATTATTAATAAGTGTATTCTCTGAGGACTTTATTGTAAACCTGATATTTACTAAGTTATAAAAGGAGTTAGGGTTAATTACCCTAACTCACGCGTTTTCGTTCCTTCATGGTATCAGAGCCTCCGCTCATCCCGACCGCCTGCAGCTCGCCCCGGCGCCACCTCGAGCCACCCCCGAGCCACCCCGGCCGTTCCCGACCGCCGTCCGCTCGCCCCGGCACCACCTCGGGCCACCCCGAGTCACCCTCGAGCCACCCCGAGCCATCTCTGTTCTTCCCGGACGCCTCCCGCTCGCCCCGACACCACCTCGAGCCACCCCGAGCCATCTCTGCTCTTCCCCAGAGCCTCCCGCTTCCCTGTGCGACTCCTGCCACCCCTTCTGCTCGCCACCGCGCCACCCCAGCGCCCTTCTGCGCCTCCCCTGCGCCACCTCGTGCCACCCCAGCGCCTCCCACTCCCCTGCGCCACCCCCGCCACCCCGTCTGCTCACCCCCGCGCCACACCAGCCTACCCTGTGCCCCTCTGCCGCCTCTCCCGCGCCCCGTCTGCTCACCCCCGCGCCACACCAGCCTACCCAGCGCCCCTCTACACCCCCGCGCCCCTCTGCCGCCTCTCCCGCGCCCATCTGCAGCCTCTTCTGCGCCGTCTGTTACTGTTGTCCTTAATGGGCATCCCCGCTGTTGCTTCTGCTGCTTGACGATGCTTGATCGGTTGTCCGATGCCTTCCTTTGATTGGTTTAATCTCTCTTGCTATTTTTTTTTTTGGGGTGGTGATTCCGTTTATTTTTCGTCTACACGGATACTGTTCCGTTTATTCCACATGCCCTATCCTTTCCTGAATTTGTGAAGGGTTGCTCCGTTCTCTTCTCGGTTCTTTCTCATCCCTCCCCATGGATTCCAAGGTCGCCCCACTTGTTGGCTCTCACGACGGTTTTGCCCGTCGCATTACTACAGTTCTCTTGGACGACAAGAATTTTCTTTCCTGGTCCAACTCTGTTCGTGTCTATCTTGCCGGCCAAGATAAGCTTGCATGGCTTACTGGTGTCTCGAAACCTACAGAGCCGGCCGAGGTGTTAAAGTGGACCACCGAAAACTTTCAGATCCTTGGTTGGCTTCAATGCTCGATGGAGCCCAAAATCTATGAGCAGTTCATGCGGTATGATTCCGTTTCTGGTTTATGGTCTGCTCTCCAAAGGACTTATGGACACACGGGTTGATGCTCGGATCTATGCTGTCTATCGGGAAATCACTGCCGCTACTCAGGGCGATCGTTCTGTTCAAGAGTATTTCTCTTTTCTTCAAGGTCGTTTTCTCGAGCTGTCTGATTTAGAGCCACTGAGTGCGTTCCAGGACACGACTGATGCTGCACTTGCTCGGCGACGACAGGAAAAAAGGGAGACGTATCAGTTTCTGATGGGCCTTCGACCCGAGTTTGAGGCTATCCGTGTTTAGATCATTGGGATGTCCCCTCTTCCCGATCTTCTTGACGCCTTCTCTCTTGTCGCTGATCAGGAGCGTCGTCTTCGTCTCACTGGTGTTCCGCGGGTGCTTGTTTCTCCTTCCGGTGATCTTCCGACTGAGCAGATGGCCCTTGCTTCTGGTTCCCGTCCTCCGCTCTCGTACGCTCGTGGTCACGGAGGTCGCTCTCTGTCTGATGGGCGTGGTCTCCCTAGTGGTCGTGGCACTACCGGTCCTCCCGGTCCTTGTACTTATTGTGGCAAGCAGTTTCATGATCGGTCCAGATGCTTCCAGCTGTACCCACATCTGCGTACTACCCCTCCACCTGCTTCTCGTTCACCGACTGTGGCTGCTGCTGACATCTCCAGTTCGTCGACATCTCCTTCTCCGCCTCCTGGTGTTTCGGATTTGAACCAGATGGTCTCCCAGGTGCAGCAACTGATGAGTCAACTTCAGCATCTTCAGCATCCGTCTTCTCAGCCCTCAGCATCCACTGCTTCCTCCTCAGGTACTTCGTTCGCTTTCCAAGCATCAGGCGTTGATCCCAGTTCTTCACCCAGGGTGATCGACTCTAGCGCCACTGACCACATGACTGGTGAGCTTGGTCTTCTTTCGCATATTGAACCATATTGTCAGCGACATGTGCGCCTTGCTGATGGGTCAGTTACTTCGATCCTCAGTAAGGGTATTGTTCCTCTTTCTTCAGATGTTAGTCTTGATTCTGTTCTGCATGTTCCTAAATTGTCCCTTAATTTGTTATCTGTTAGTCGTTTGACCCATTCTTTACATTGTTCTGTGACCTTCTTTCCTGGTGGATGTGTTTTTCAGGACCTGACTTCTAGGACTTTTGGCACGGGCCGTGAGAAGAATGGGTTGTACTTGCTGGACCAACCGCTTGTTCCTCCTGCTGCTGCTGCTCTGCCTGTTACCTCTACTGCTTCTCCTGCTCGCTTATCTCCCTCCCCGACTGGTGCTCTATGGCACGCTCGATTTGGTCATGCTAGTCCCCTCACTGTGGCTTCTGTCTGTCCTGAGTCCTCATTTAGTTCTTCTTTTCGTTGTGATGTGTGTGAACGTTGTAAACACACACGTAGTTCTTATACTCCCTCTCTTAGTCGGTCATCTTCTGCTTTTGAGTTAGTTCAATCTGATGTCTGGGGCCCGTCTCCTGTGACAGCGTATGATGGTTTTTGTTACTATATTACATTTATTGATGATTATTCTCGTTGTTGTTGGGTTTATCTTCTGAAGCGCAAGTCTGATGTGTTTACTATGTATTGTCACTTTTCTGCAATGGTTCAAACTCAATATGGGGCTCGCATACGTGTTCTTCGCTCTGACAATGGTGGTGAATATACGTCTTGTTCTTTTACTTCTTATCTTGCAGCACAGGGTACTATTCATCAGTTTTCATGTCCTTATACACCTGAGCAAAATGGTGTGGCGGAGCAAAAGAATCGTCATCTATTGAATATTGTCCGCTGCATTCTTCGCGGGATGTCAGTTCCTAAGTCTTTCTGGAGTTCTGCTCTCCTTACTGCTGCCTATTTGATCAACCGGACTCCATCGCGTTCTCTTACTGGTAAAACTCCGTTTCATATACTTCATCCTACCTCGCCTCTTTTTCCTATTCCTCTGCGTGTTTTTGGCTGTGTGTGTTTTGTCCAAGATCGTCGACCGTCTCGGACTAAACTTGATGACAAGTCTATTCGATGTGTCTTTCTTGGTTACTCCTCTGGGGTCAAAGGGTATCGCTGTTTTGACCCCAAATCATATCGGGTTTACCATTCTAAGGATGTGACTTTTCATGAGGATGAGTCATTCTTTCGGGTTCAGCCTTCACCGTTGTCTGCCCCTGTGCCATCTACGGCTGCTCAGCCTATGCCTATTTTTCCTCCCACCGGAATATTGCCTCCTCGCCCGCCTATTACGCAGACATATCACAGGCGGTCGCACCAGGCTCCGGCTGTCCCGCCTTCCCCTCTCACTGTGCCAGAGCCTCCTCCGACGTCAGGTATACCTCCTTCTTCATCTATCCCTCCAGCTTCTTCTGATGACGTGCCCATTGCTCTTCGCAAGGGTAAACGTACTTGTGTTACTGCTCATCCTTTGGCGAGTGTTGTCTCTTATCAGGGCCTTTCCCATGCATATCATGCTTATCTAATTGTCACAGACTCTATTCGCATTCCTCGTTCTACTACTGAGGCTCTCCGTGATCCTGAGTGGGTCAAAGCTATGGATGCTGAAATGTCTGCCCTGCGCCAGAATGGAACTTGGGCTTTGGTTCCTCTTCCCCCTGGGAAGCGTACTGTGGGGTGCAAGTGGGTCTACACTGTCAAGTATCGTGCGGATGGTTCTCTTGAACGTTACAAAGCCAGGCTTGTTGCTCGTGGTTTTACTCAGACTGCTGATGAGTTTGGCGCTACCTTTGCTCCTGTTGCCAAGTTGACCAGTGGTCGTTTACTGCTTTCCCTTGCTGCTAGCCACTCTTGGCCTCTTCATCAGCTTGATATCAAGAATGCTTTTCTGTATGGTCATCTCGCTGAGGAGATATATATGGACCCTCCCCCTGGGTACCGTCTTCAGGGGGAGTATTCGGGACGAGTGTGTCGCTTAATCAAGTCACTTTATGGCTTGAAGCAGTCTCCCAGGGCTTGGTTTGAGCGCTTTAGTACTGTGATTCTTCGTATCGGCTTCACTCGATGTTATGCTGATCCAACCTGTTTTATTAAGATCACTGCAGAGGGTCGACGTGCTACTGTTTTGGTCTACGTTGATGATATTATTCTTACAGGGGATGATGCAGCTGGGATCACTGCCGTCAAGAATACTCTTCAGGCTGCCTTCGAAGTAAAGGACCTTGGTCCTCTTCGTTACTTTCTGGGGATTGAGATAGCTCGCTCTCGCCAGGGTATCTCTATCTCTCAGTGGAAGTATACACTTGATCTTTTACATGATACTGGTCTTCTTGGGTGTCGACCGGCTCGTACACCGATGGATGCTAATCATCGTCTTCATGCAGAATCCGGCTTTCTTTTGTCTGATCCCAGTTCCTATCAGCGTCTTGTTGGTCGTTTGATTTATCTAACTCACACTCGACCTGATATCAGCTTTGCAGTTAGTGTGGTGAGTCAGTTTATGCATGCTCCCCGAACATCCCATGTGGCTGCTGCAATTCGAATTCTCCGTTATCTTAAAGCTGTTCCTGGCCTTGGACTTTTTTATCGGGCTCAGGATGGATCCAAGTTATCTTGTTATACTGACTCGGATTATGCGGGTTCCCTTACCGACCGTCGTTCTACTTCTGGCGTCTGCACATTTTATGGTGAGCATCTCATTTCATGGAAAAGTAAAAAGCAGCATGTCTCTTGATCTTCTGTTGAGGCTGAGTATCGTGCTATGGCTCATGGGACTACGGAGTTGATTTGGTTACATTCTCTTTTATCAGAGCTTGGATTTCCTACGTCAGGTTGTTCGACTCTTTTTTGTGATAATCAGTCAGCAATTTTACTTGCTTCTGACTCTATTCTTCATGAGCGGACCAAGCATATTGAAGTTGATATTCACTTCCTCCGGAATCATGTTCGGTCTGGTACCATTACTCCAGTGTTCATTCCATCTGCTGACCAAATTGCTGATGCATTTACCAAGGCTGTTGGACCAACTCGTCTTCTTCCTACTATATCCAAGCTGGGCATGTCTGATGTCTTTGCTCCTGCTTGAGGGGGAGTATTAGAGAGTTTTGTGTTTGTCCTTATTCTTAATAAGTTTGTCCTTATTATAAATAAGTGTATTCTCTGAGGACTTTATTGTAAACCTGATATTTACTAAGTTATAAAAGGAGTTAGGGTTAATTACCATAACTCACGCGTTTTCGTTCCTTCAGTCGGCTTCGATCTTCTTCTCCGGCCTTTGCTTATGGCGTCTTCGGAGCTGATGAAGATCGTTGGAGCAGTCGGGGTGATGACGACTCCGGGTCTTCTTTTCCACGCTTTCTTCTTCGTGCAAGGAGTCGAAGCTTTGATCTTCGAGTGCAAGGTCTTCACGTTGATGAGGACTTGAAGGGCCAAGGATTCCCGTAGGACGTGCTTGCCGTGCCACGTGAAGCCTTCGGTTTTCAAGCGTTGGAGCTTCTTCGTAGCGCTCTTTCGTCTTCAGCTTTTCGGACCTCTTGTGCCTTCCCCCACCCCTTCTATTTATAGGCAAAGGGGGGCGGTTGGGGGAGATATGGCTGAAATCTTTTTGTTTCATCCGATCTCCCCCCATAACCATCAAGATATTGTTCCTTTATCCGAGGAAACAAACTCGATCCCTTCCTTTTTAGTTGGGGTGGTTACAGGCTAGATGTGACACAACGTCATCTTGTCCGTTGGATCGAGGGATCGTCGCAGATCTACGGCTGCGTAGACGTCCACGCCACCTCCCCCCGCATCGAGGCGGTTTTGATTTGATTTTTTTTTCCTTTTCTTTTTCTTTTTTTTTCTTTCTTTTCTTTTTTCCTTTATGGCCGGCCCCACCTCCCCATGGGGAGGGGGGCACGGTTTTCAAGAAGGGGGGGCCGGTGGGCCCCCCTTTTTGTGCTCGAGTTGCGGGTCCGGTGGGACCCGTTTGCTTTGAGTTGGGCCGCGGCGCGTGAATTGAGTTTGCACGCGGGCCGAGTTCGCATGCGGGCCGTTGTGTGTGGGCCGAGTTGCATGCGGGCCGTTGCGTGTGCGAGTCGGGTTCGACCCGAAGGCCGTTGGGTGCGGGCCTATTTTACGTGTGCAAATCGGGTTCGACCCGTGGGCTAATTTCAATGCCCACAATTATATATATATGAAACTAACATGTCTAACATTATGACTCAGTGCGTAGGATAAGAGAGGCATGTAAATACAGGATTTGTCACTCTTTTCCCTTCTTATACGCAAATAGTAATGATCCTTTGGAATTGCCTCACTGATTTTGCTCCAACGGTTGCTATAAGCCTACTAACAAAGAAATGCAATGCATGCTTAGGTTTTAAATCAGTGAAAGCTTCAATTAGTTGATCTAAGAAGACCTTCGAAAATTCAGTCATTTACCAATCGGGTTGACCATTCAGGCTAAACGTTTCGGGCTAAATCCATATCACAGTCGTGCGTTGTATTGGAGAGAGTTTGTCCTTATTAGTAATTAGTTTGTCCTTATTAGTAATATTGTTTTCTTTGAGGACTTCTTTGTAATTCTGATAATTTAATTTATTATAAAAGGGCGTTAGGGTTTCTTAACACCCTAACGCGAGTTCCTTCATGGTATTAGAGCCCCCGGCGACTCCCGCTCGACATCTGCGACTCGTCCGGTCACCTCCGCGCCCTCCGACGACTCCCGCTCGTCATCCGATCGCCCTCGCGCCCTCCGGCGACTCCCGCTCGCCGCCCGAACGCCCCCGCGCCACCCCAGCACCCCTCCGGCGACACCCGCTCGACGTCCGGTCGACCCCGTGCCATCCCCTGCGCCACCGCACCACACCAGCACCCCCCCCCCCTGCGCTTCCCATGCCACCCCGCACCCTCCCCTGCGCCCCTGCCGCCACCCCCGCAACCCCCCTGCGCCTCTGCGCCACCCCAGCGACCCCCCCTGCGCCCCTGCCGCTACTCCCGCGCCACCCCGCACCCCCCCTGCGCCCACCGCGCCACCCCGCACCTCCCCCCTGCGCCCCTGCCACCACTATCGCGCCCCCCCTGCGGCATCCCGCTCCCCCTGCTGCCCTCTACAGCGCATCCTGCACCCTTTGCTGCCCTCTACAGAGCCTCCCGCACCTTCTGTTGCCGCTGCCTTTATTGGGCGTCCCCGATGTTGCTTCTGCTGACTGTTGATAGTTGATTGCCTGTCAAATTTTTTTCCTTGACTGAAATTTGTTTTCCTTTTTTTTGGGGGGGTGGTGATTCTGTTTCTTTTTCGTCTACATCAACCCTGTCCTTTTTTTTTTCTTTTCATCACTCCCCATGGATTCCAAGGTTGCCCCCTTTGTTGGCTCTCAAGACGGTTTTGCCTGTCGCATTACTACCGTTCTCTTGGATGACAAGAATTTTCTTTCCTGGTCCAACTCTGTTCGTGTCTATCTTGCCGGTCGCGATAAGCTTGCATGGCTTACTGGTGTCTCGAAACCTACAGAGGCGACCGACGTATTAAAGTGGACCACCGAAAATTTTCAGATCCTTGGTTGGCTTCAATGCTCGATGGAACCCAAAATCTATGAGCAGTTCATGCGGTATGATTCTGTTTCTGATTTATGGTCTGCTCTCCAAAGGACTTATGGACACACTCGGGTTGATGCTCGGATTTATGCTGTATATCGGGAAATTACTGCCGCTACTCAGGGCGATCGTTCTGTTCAGGAATATTTCTCTTTTCTTCAGAGTCGTTTTCTCGAGCTGTCTGATTTAGAGCCGCTGAGTGCTTTCCAGGACCCTACTGATGCTGCACTTGCTCGGCGCCGACAGGAGAAGAGGGAGACGTACCAGTTTTTGGTGGGACTTCGATCCGAGTTTGAGGCTATTCGTGTTAAGATTATTGGGATGTCCCCTCTCCCCGACCTTCTCGATGCCTTTTCTCTGGTTGCTGATCAGGAGCGTCGCCTTCGTCTTACTGGTGCACAGCGGATGTTTGTTCCTCCTTCCGGTGATCTCCCGACTGAGCAGATGGCTCTTGCTTCTGGTTCCAGTCCTCCGCTCTTGCCCGCTCGTGGTCGTGGAGGTCGCTCTCTGTCTGGTGGTCGTGGTCTACCTGGTGGCCGTGGCACTAGTGGTCCTCCTGGTCCTTGTACCTATTGTGGCAAGCAGTTTCATGATCGCTCCCGATGTTACTAGCTGTACCCACATCTGCGTACTACCCCTCCACCTGCTTCTCGTTTACCAACTGTGGCCGCTGCAGACATCTCTAGCTTGTCAACGTCTCCTACTCCGACTCCTGGTGTTTCAGATTTGAGTCAGATGGTCTCCCAGGTGCAGCAACTGATGCGTCAGCTTCAACATCTTCAGCCTTCGTCTTCTCAGCCCTCCGCATCCACTGCTTCCTCCTCACGTACTTCGTTCGCTTTTCAGACATCAGGGGTTGCTCCCAGTTCTTCACCCTGGGTGATCGACTCTGCAGAATCACGTAGCACCCAGCCCGTTAAATTAATCGCGCCCAACCTCATCTGCAGCATGTCCGGAACGTGTCCACAGCATGTCCAGAATGTGTTCGCTGCATGTCCATGTCCGGAACATATCCGTAACGTATCCAAAACGTGTCAGTAGCATGTTTGTGTCCGGAACGTGTCTGCAGCGTGTTCGGAACATATCCGCGACCCAGACAGTATTAAAACTAAAAAAATTAGTCTGACACGTGTCCGGTGCGTGTCCGTGTCCGACACGGATACGGGGCCTCTGGAAGAGTGTCTGTGCTTCCTAGGATATTACACACAAGAATTAGCATAAATTGAGGAATATGAGTTTTTCATAAGTCATATGCTATCAATGATTATCTATTACTCTTATATATTCTATAAAGTAAGTAAAATAAACATTGAAAGGAATGAATAGGTCTAAAACTTTGCAGGTCATGCAAAAACTATTTGTTGCATGGAAAGCTCATAAGACAATTAGAAACAAGTATTTCATTCACATTTATTGGCCCAAAATGAGTTTTATCAACTCAAAATTCTTCATTGCTTTCCAAAGTTTACAACTCTATAATATATATTGCTTCTTTTTTTTTTTGAGGGATTCCTCTCTGAGTGGGAGAGGATGGGGTTAATTCATACTCCAAGCTATATTATCAATAGATAGGAAGAAATTACAAGTTACATACAAAAGGGTTAATCTCTTGCAATCGCTTATTAGAGAAACCTGCAGACCAAAAAATAACTAAAGATTTGAACCTGGACCACACGACCTCTATAGGGGATTCCTTATTCGAGAAGACTCGCGAATTGCGTTCTCACCAAATGCTCCAAAACAAACCAATGACGAGAAAGTCCAATGCTGTTCGGAGTTTCCTTTTAATACGACGTGTTCTTCACAGGTTCCAGAGAGAGTGGATAACCCGGGTGACCTTTGATTCTAAACTTGTGATTCAACATGCTCCAAAGGTACTTCGAGTAGGGGCAGCAGAGAAAAAGGTGGTCTACGTCCTCTCTATGTGAGTGGCATAGGAGGCTGGATAAGTCTTGGATATTCGGATTATTCCTTATGTGCAGATTAACTCTGGTGAGAAGCCTTCCCGAATAGTCAGCCACATAAAAATCCTCGTCTTAAGGGGTGCAGGAGATTTCCAGAGATACTTAGCAATAGGGCAGATGATTCCTCCTGCGTTAAAAAACCAATAGAAGGATCTGACTGAAAAGACACCTGAAGATTTCCATTTCTAGGAGGAAGAGTCTCTCAATGCCAATAGAGAAAGAGTTCAAAATCTGATAGAGATTGAGAACCTAGTCTTGTAGAAAAGTCAAAGGTTTTAAATGTCGTTTTTGGTGTTCATGTCAGTCGGCCAAAAAAAGAATTTTTTTTATTTTTCGGTAATTTGTCGGTGGAAAAATTATAAAATGGAAAGACAAATTTCGGTGGAAATATTTTGTTTTTCGGTCAAATTTCGGTGTTTTCAATGGAAATTTATCGTTTTTCAGTCAGATTTCGATTTTGTTCGTTTGATATGAAAAAGATGGAATATTTCAGCAATACTTCAGGATAAGGATGATAGTAAATATTGTCTATTATGAAAAAAAATCAATATTAAGGAAAAATATAATTTCTTACTGATAAAGATGAGATTTGTTTTGTTAAAAAAGACAAAAAAATTCAGTGAAATTGTCTAGAAAAAAGGCATAATGTATGATTTCGGTCAAATGTTGGTCATTTCGGCCGACATTTCGTTATGTCGAAAGGAAATTTGTTACTATTAAAAATTCAATCAATTTCTATGTCGAACCCTTGAAAAAAAGACATATTTCGGTGATTTCATAGGAAATTTGTCGACATTTGATTCCATGGATAAGTCAGGATCACCTGTTTAAACTTGACTGACCAAGTAGAGGAACTAGGAATCTCGATAGACTGGGAACGAATAGTGGCGTTTTGATCCATAGCCAGATCATAAAGGTCTGCGAACAAAGTAGCAAGATTGATGTCATCCACCCACTGGTCTGTCCAGAAATTGATATTACGACCAGTGTTTTAAAAAACTCGCCCCGGGGTACGCCCGGGGCTCGCCCCGGGGCGGGGCGGTCCTAAAACGCCCGGGGCGGCTCAATCTGGGGCTTTTTTCCTGTGGGGCTTACGCCCGAACCACTGGGGCTTTTTTCCTGTGGGGCTTACGCCCGAACCACTGGGGCTTACGCCCCGAACGCCCGGGTACGCCTTTTACGCCCCAATGGCCTGGGCTTACGCCCCACTGGAGTTTGTCTGCATAGTTGAAAAAAAATGATTTGATTGCTACCGTGTGATCTTTTATATGCGTCTTACTCTCTTGGATGACGATTATGACATTTTTTGAAACTAAAGTTGTTTTAAATTGGTTATACATCATGTATAGAATGATAGAATCTATGGAATATAAACGTAGATAGTTTGAATTTTAGTTAGAAATTTAGAATTAGATCTTAAATGATGTTGAAAGACAATGATAAGTTCATTTTTATTATCATTTTGTATATATTTGTGTTTTATCAACCAATTTTGTAGGCTTAAATGCTTTGTTTGTTCATAATATTTTTTATTTTGTTTGTTTTTAATCTATTTTCCCTATTTATATAATATGTTTTATTTCTAGATATTTTTTAAATTAAAAAATAAAAAATTCGTGGGGCTTACGCCCCACGCCCTGGGGCTTACGCCCCGCCCCACATCAGGCAAAACGCCCCGCCTTACGCCCCCGCCTCTGAAAACACTGATTACGACCACTCCCAGAATCAATTTGTGCCACATTTAAATGGTTCTCCTACTTTACAGATACCCTTCCAGAAAGGAGAAACTTTCCCTGATTGATGACTTCTTCCTTGGAGTGGGGAGAAGCGTCGGAAACATCTGTCTCTAATGATGCTAGACCAATGGTGTCCCTAGTCATGTTGCAACCTCCACCACCACTTGCCCAGTAAAGCCTTATTAAAGTCCTTTAGGTTAGTTACTCCCAGCCCTCCCTGATCTTTAGATTTGCAAGCCACCCCCCATTTTGCCAGATGGTAGGATCCTAAAGAACCGTCGGCTCCCTTCCATAGGAAAGAGCTACGAATATTGTCAATCTTCTTAATCACCCAAGACAGAATGAAATAGAAGGCCAGGTAATATGAGAGAATAGACGAAAGAACCGAATTAACCAGAATGAGTCGGCCCCCTAGCGACAGGTGCTTAGCCTTTCAACTCGATAGACGTAATTCCACTTTCTCCACTACTCTAAGCCAATCC
Organism: Chamaelirium japonicum; assembly: GCA_947650365.1. Taxonomy (NCBI): domain Eukaryota; kingdom Viridiplantae; phylum Streptophyta; class Magnoliopsida; order Liliales; family Melanthiaceae; genus Chamaelirium; species Chamaelirium japonicum. Next base: position 113,960,278 of record OX393550.1, read on the forward strand.
AATCTAGCTAGGTGCTTGTTGCTGACCGGGAGACCTAGATATCTAATCGGTAGGGTGTCCAACTTGCAGTTCAGAAGAGCCGAAGCCTTGGAACCAAAATCTGGATTAAGTCCCACATAGAACATAAAGCTTTTCGATAAATTAATCCAGAGACCCGAGCAAAACTCATGAGCGTATAGGATAATCTTCAAAACCGTTACTTCCTCTAATCTGACTTAACAGAAGAGAATAGTGTCTTCAGCAAAATGGAGATTGGAGACGCACCAGCAGTTACCTCGAATACCATGAAGCAAGTTTATGGAACGGACTCTATGGACGATTACATCAAAAGCGTTAACAGCTAATATGAAGAGAAAATGTGATAGTAGACATCCCTGTTTAAGCCCTTTCCGCATCAGAAAATGTCCCCTTGAAACTCCATTAATCAAGCATGAAAGCTTAGAAGGCAAAAGGCAAAGGTGGATCCAATGGACCCATTTACTCGAGAAGCCTTTAGCCTGCAGGGTAGAAAGAATGAAATCCCAGTGAAGCCGGTCAAAAGCCTTCTCAAAGTCAAACTTAAGAACCAATCCTTCCTGTTTATGCTCCTTGAGGTGATAAAGAATTTATTGGGCAGAGGCCATGCTGTCCAGAATGAGACGCCCATTGATGAATGCAGATTGGGACTAACTGGTGATCTCGTTCATGAACGGGGAGAGTCTGTTAGAAAGTAGTTTTGTAATAATCTTGTAGATGCAATTGGAGAGACTGATAGGGCACAAGTCAGTCACAGATTCTGCACCAGGACATTTGAGGATAAGGACCAGGAGCGAGTAGTTGATACTGGCGAGAGATACTACTCCCGAGAAAAAATCATGAATGAAACGGATGACGTCCACCGATAAGCAATCCCAAAAAGCTTGGAAGAAGTGCATTGGGAATCCATCTGGTCTTGGAGCTCCTTCCCCATTCATATCAAAGATGGCTCTTTTGATCTCGTCCGTAGGGAACTCCCTATCAAGGTCACAATCAGCTGGGAGGCGTCCAATGGGGAGACTATCCCAATCGAGAGAAGCAGTGGAGGTTGGAAGGTCTTGGAAGTAATTCCGGAAGTGTGTGGTATAATATATATTGCTTCTTGAATGTATATTTTATTATTTATCATATTTGTACAAGCAACTCAAGCAAAACACAATTCAAAATCATGCTTTTTCACCAATGAAACAAACCACACTGATCCATTGATTTTAGGGTTCTCTTTACAATCCATTTTTTTTACCTACAAACACTTTCAGGTAATTTAGAAACCAAAGGCTTTAGAAAGTATTTGATGCCTAAAACTCTCAGCAAATTATCCCAGTTCTTTGATATCTAATTCTTCCATTTTTCTCTTGATTCAGAACAAGCTCTGCCAGCCTATTTCTATCATGATATAAATAATAATAGGCCTGTCATTTAAACACAACAAAATGATTATTCAAAAGCACAATTTTTCTCCAATGAAACAAACCATATTGATCCATTAATTTTAGGGTTCTCTTTACAGTCCAATGCTTTATACCCACAAACACTTTCAGATAATTTTGTCACCAAAGGCTACAGCAAGTGTTTGATGCCTAAAAATCTCAGCATATCATCCCACTTCTATGATTTCTACTACTTTCATTTTTCTCTTGATTCTCACCTATTTCTAAGATGATAAAAATGTAATCATTGACATGTTATTTTGTAGACCTACATAACGAAAATCATTTATGCATATGCTTCTCATGTTCTCCAACTTTCTAAAATTGTTTGTGCTACCTCCACCCTAATACAACACACGAAACCACTCCTTTCTGCAACTAATGACTTAACAAATCTCCCATAGGATATGAAGTGTGATCCTTCAACTTTAGAATTGTGGACCAGAAACTTCTAGTACTGAATATAGTCCTCACTCCCATCCAAAAACTATTTATCTCAGCAACTTAAGATTGCACTTCTCTCCTCGCTCCCCCCCCCCTCTCTCCCATGATCCTCATATTTCTACACCATGGAGAATAATCAAATGTATAACTATTAATTAACCAAGTTTGATGCTGAGGCAATCATGGGTGGCAGGACAGATTCCTATTTCAACCACAAAGTCTTAATCAAGAGTATAATGAACAATTAACCTTAACCTTCAACCATATTCCATCTGTATGGGGTTGGCTTTATGAATCAATTTGATACATCCAAGTTCGAGAACTTCTACGATAGTATTTTTAACCGAAGTCCATTGTGAATTGGTACCATATTCCGAGTAGGCAACTTTAAACAAGAGAAAACAAAGTTGCATCACATACCTGCAACATGAACAACCAGCTTATGTGGTAAAGTCAAGTCATCCCAAACATATTCTACTGAATCACCAGAACCCAGCATATCTGATTCCCTAGACTCCTGGAAAGAATCAAACAGTAACAAAATCAGCTAATTCATCAACATATATGGAAATTCCTACTAATTCTAAATCTGTTTCTTTTTTTTATAAAAGATTAAGTAAGATTTAAGAATACAACCTTTTGGTAATATACAATAGATAATCCACGCAAGAAATTTTCAATCCGGTAAGGTAATGCAACATCTGGTGGCATATAAAAGTGCAGAACAAGACTAGAACTTTCTTCTACAATATGGACAACAGCAAATTGTGTCAACTTCTCTGCTTGCTGAGTGGTTGAATATGATTGATCGGAAAGAATAGCAGAGGCTCTCTTAAACTTCAAGAAAAACCGACCAAGTGATGCGACACATATTGGTCCAGACCAACTATTATATACACTCTCTTCTGGCCGAAACTGAATGAAGATTTGGGAAAGCTCATTCGCACTTATGTGCCTTTTAATAATGGAGTCAAATAAACTTGCTTTCCCCTTTTTGCTTGTATTATATCTAACTTGCAGTGCAGCTTTCTCTTTACCCCCTATAGAAGTAATTCCGCCCATATCATCCTTATCAAAAGATGCAGTCACAGGAAAATAAGTAATGTGTTGCAGAGTTATACTTTAGAAAAAGTAAAAAACAATTCCGCATTAATGAACGAAAGAGAACGGATCAAGACCTCAAGATAACATTGGCGAACAGTGATACATTCCTCGGATTCATTACATATAACGTATCTTGGGACAATGCATACAACTTGTGATGGAACACATATTTTATGCATAATCGGTTGTAAAGACACCCCCAGTTTTGCTATACGAATGACTCCAAGATCATCCTGAGCTTCCAAGCATAGTTCTGTGAAGCCAGATAGAATATCCAGATCAAGTAATGCTTTGGGTTTTGTCTCTTCCAACCATTGGAGGTGCACTTTATTGGATCTGATCACAAAAGATATATAAGATGCCAAAACTTGGAAAAGCAATATACCTCTAGATTTTATATACGATGCAAAATTCAAAGCCATCAAAGTTAAAAAGAAATATCCGATTCCAAAGAGCAAACACAGCACAAACATTTTAATCTGTGGGCATGTTCAAGCATTTTTTTGCCTAATACTTACTTCAGAAACCAGGATTTGGTGGAATTAGGAGGCAAAAAACAGCCAAGCTCAGGAGGAAGGTCAGAACTATAGTTGACATATTCTGTCCTGCACATATTCAAATTGCTACTTTAGACCCAAAAAGAAGATAGCACATGTACTGATTAGGTTAATATTACCAGGGGAGAGGCTTCTGGTTGGAAGCACAGCAAAACAAGTAAAGTTCAGTGTTGTTCTGCAACATATATGTTGTGAAAACAGTCACCTGCATGTGTGACATGATGAGTTAAACAACCGCTCAACTACAATTCATTGATCAAACCAGCTATACATTCCAAAATTTGACATCTGCAAATAACTAGGTGAACATAATATGGAAGAGATTGAAATAATAGAATTTTTTCCATGAGAAAAGTTTATATTTATCAAATAAAGTACATGGAGCAGTAGTTTGTGCAACCTCTAATATTCCCCTGTCTGCACGTGACAATCTTAACGAAGCAAAATACTTTCCTCCAAAATCCAACTCTATATCAAGATAGTGAACTTCACTTTTCAGTTTATGTAAATTCTTAGCCCAGTCACCACTGTTAACCGGCTTGCACTTCGAGCAATATGCAGTTAAAGTAATTGTGAAGTATATAATGGCAGGATTCGCATACAAATAAGCACTCGATCCACATGGAATTATTGCCTCCTTCCCAATGTTGTTGCAATCTTGAGACATGCACATATCTGCAAGTAGAGTTAAAACTGTCAAAAAAGAAAGTTATTTTATTCTAAGTTTCTAACAATATTAGAATTGATGTTTTACCTGGATGATTTTCAGATAAAAGGACACATATATCTGATTGCAGAAGATTATGAACCTGAACTGTTGGATATATGAAAATTTCTTTCTGCATTTGAATTGCAACTGGTGAAGTCTTAATATCGGATGTGTCCCCCACATTCGGAGGCTTCATTACAGGCACATCCCTTGCAATCGTTTGAATCAAAAAATATATATCGGAGGAATGCTGGCCTTCAACAATAAGGGAACAATGCAAAGGGCTGAAAATAGATTTTATGGATTCAACACCAAAAGCCTTTCTGAATTTGTAATTTAGCTTATCAAATATTCCAGAAACACGAACAGCTTTTCCACCTTTAAGATCTTCTGACCAATTCGCTGAAACTGATTCTCCACTCTTTCCGATATACTCAGATATTTGAGGTCTAACAGAAAGTAAGAAATTTCCTGTCAGGTTAACAACTAATTAGTTTTACTAGTCATTCAAGGGAAACAGTACTCAATGAAGTTAATTGCAGCTACTTATAGAGCTACATGGATAGTGGTTTGCTAGAAATAATAAAGAACCATGCATGTAATAATGGAAATGGATTGAGAAGTATATACAACCATTGGTAAGCTCCTTTAGGCTTTAACTTAAATCCCCAAATAAAACTAAAAAGTTGGCTGGAATTTGAGATAAAGGGTTGCCGATAAAACTGCTAAGGGTGCCTTTGTTTGGTGGTCGATTCTACAGTACTACTACCAACTATTGAGTTGTGTGAAGCCCAGTGGTTGGCAGCGATTGGACAGTTTCCAAAGGTTCCAGAGGTCAAATTTTTTTGGAGGGTATTTTCGTAGTTTAAACCATACAATGCAGCCCTAGCCGTATCAGGCTGATTTGGAGCGTCATATTACTGTAGCATTGTTCTTCATTTATGTCTGAGAACATAGTGGATTTAGGTGTAGCTCCATGGGTTTTATTCCAAACGATTTTTCAACGCAAATCTTGTCTGATCGATTGCTGGTTGATTTTTCTGTGTTTTTCTTTTCCATTATTTATCGTCTCTCAGGATCGGAGTTAAGGCTTCCTAACACCAACTGGATTTCAAGTTCGGATTCAATACAGGGACACAAACAAACACCCTTTCAACACAGTAGTGTAAGACTAAACTTGCTCCGGTATTCAATTCCAAAATAATGAAGAGTGAATTTTTTTTGACAATTAAACATGAATATGGTATTATTTAAGAAACTTTTAATACTCCATCGGAGCACACCTTTGCTTTCCAAAGCTCTTCACCAGTTGACATTGCTACAACTCTTATTATTTTGTTATTACTTTAGGGCTATTTCATCAATAAGATGGTTAATGCTTTCGATTTCATTAGCATAGTGTTTATACTTATTTTCATAAACTTTACTACAATTTAGCAATTTGGTGTTTTGTTAACAGTTTACTATATTGATGATTTAATTGGTTTCTTTTCTCATCAGATTTCAAGAACGGGAGATACCAAAAATCCTAGAAATGAACTTGTTGATTCCAAGGTTTGAGATTTTGGGTTCAGGTTCGACCAGAGTCCAAATTTAAACGTAATAGATATTTCGATTGTTTCAGCTAGAAGTAGTAAAGAGCCTATAAATTCTTTTTTGTTCATGATACAATATTGCAAATGGCGTCTTGCAATTTGTACACTATGGGCGGTTCATGGGCCCATCGAACTGGTCGGCCACCGATCGATCACTCCCTCTAAACTTTCTCAAAGCCACTCACGGAAGGCCTCCCACTTCAAGAAACTATCGAATCAGGGAGGACCAGATGATTTGCCTCTCCTAGGTGGATGAAGGTAAGGTTGTTATTGATCCTCTCAAATTGGGCGTCGCCCTGGAACACGGTGGAAACTCTTGCTTGTAGGAAAGTTTCTAGGGCCGAAACTCTCTCTTGAAGTTCTTCGGTGACGATTGGCAAGCTTTGGCAGTGTGTGGGGAAGGAGCAAGTCGTAGATATTGTTAAGGATTTTAATGCTTCTGATTTGAGAATATAGAAGGCCTCGTGGATGTTTGGGAACGAAGTTGCTTGTTCAACGACCAAACCTTAACCATAATGAGGTGAACCTCATTTTTTCAACTCCTAAAGCAGAAGGTGATTTGGGCCCCGGTCTAGGTTCGCCTCCTTGGTCTTCCCTTTGACTGCTGAGATGAAGCTCTCCTGCATGATATTGTCGTCGACACTGATGCTGACGCTAGCAATAGATTAGGGTTGAACCGAAGTCGCATGAAGGTGACCGAGGACTATTTGCACAAGCATGTTTAGAAGTGGATTTAGGCTAAAGCCCAAAGCAAAGAATCAATATGCAAGACAGGAGGATAATTCCCTCACGGTTTAAAGTTCCGACCGAAACGATCCGTTTTAGCCATTTCGGATAGGTAGCGGCCGAAGCCGAACCCGATCCACCCAAAAAATGATGGTTTCGGCCCGATAATCCCCATCCGCCTGGTTTCAGTCAACAGGAGATGGAGAAGAGGAGGCGAAGAGAAGAGAAGGGAAAAAAAAGAAAAAAAAAAAGAACAAGTCATCGCCTCCCCGATCCACCATCTCGGTCGCCGTCGTCGCTTGATCGACCGTCCTAGTCGCCCGATCCGTCGTCCTTGCCGTCTCTCTCTCTCTCTCTCTCTCTCTCTCTCTCTCTCTCTCTCTCTCTCCCCTCCTCCCTGTCGGTCGTCATTGCAAAGGGGTTTAAAACCCTAACCCGATCCCACCACCACCCCTTTTATACGTTATAACTGATAACTTATAAGTTATAACTTATAACTGATAAGTTATACGTTATAACTTATAACTTCTAACTTATAACTTATAAAATATATTATATATAATATAATACTCTTTTAAGATAAAAAATCTAAAAAATTATAAAAAAATAGAAAAATAAAAAAAAAATAGAAAAATAGGAAAAAATTAGAAAACTATTGAAAATTACAAAACAAATTACAAAAAAAATATTAGAAATCATAAAAAATCAATAAAAACAAGAATAATTAATTTTTAATAATTTTTTTCTATTTTTTCTATTTTTTATTTTTTAAAAAAAAAACTGAAACCGTCGAAACCGATCCCTGAGGGCCGAACCGAAACCAAGTTCTCAATCCTTGATTTCCCCCTTTCGACCCATCTATACGAGAATTTAATGAAAATTTGCTTTCATTGCGACAAGGTTGCCCTTAAGCAAGGAATCAATATTTAAAACTTTTCTCTTTCCTTGATGGGGGGTTCACGGGGTCTCGCACGCTTATCTCAAGGTATGAAAGGTGCAACTCTGGGTGCTTCTGGACAATCAGACGACTCAGGCTCACACTTAGGCCTCCTTTTTCTCTAGCACGAGGTAACTGGTCCGACATTCTTTCTTAAGGCGGACAATCAACTACCACGATGGTTAACATACAACAGACGTTATTGCCAGGGGCACATTGCTGGGTTGATTTATCAGACAACTCTTCACATGGAGGACATCCCCCCCCCCCCTAATGCGCCCTGCAAATTCAAGTGCCTATAAATCTCTTTACCCTCTACAACTTATGATCTCAATTAGACACCCCCCCTCTCCCCGCCTATACCCCTGAAGACTTTTGCCACCCTCATTCACCACTAGCTTCCCCAGAGCACCCGTCGAGATTTCTCTTGGTTGGCAACCCTTCTATAAAGATTTTGTACCCCAATCTCGACATTCTTCATGCATTTCCTCCCATCACTATGAAGATAATGCTTGAGGGGTCTAGGAATCTAATCATTTACTTTCTTTGGCAGCTTGTGAGGAGGATCATGCACCTAACAAGGACACGGATTCTTTGAGCTTGCCGGAAGAGGACTCCTCCATTGTCCCCTAGGCGGCGCCACCTAGAATGGCTTCTTCCTGACGCTTGAAGACTAAATGCAACAATCCATCTAAGAATGATCTGGGTAGTAGTGAATCCCTTAAAGAAGCCACGCAATGAAGGTATGTCAGTTGACTTGCTTTCCTCCAGGCATATGAAGATAGTTTTTGCCTTTTTGGAACTATTGTGGCATTTTGAGTCCCCCTACGCTGGCCCATTGTAAATATCTGATACTAAAACTTTCCCATGATCTTATTCTCTACGTGGAGAGCTACTTGGATAATGTGAAAGCTCAAGATTTTGCTTGTAGCCTTACAATGTCGCTAGCAACCAGCAAGTTGACCACATGGATACTAGGAGAGCCACCTAAGGCACTACCTATCTCTAGCAACATAATTCAAGCATATTGAGTTCTATAACTTTCACATGCCAATCCATTCACTTGGTGGTCTCAATGTCAAGACACCCAATCAATTTGATGATTTCTATCGTCTATGCTAGTACGGATCAAAGGGAAAGGCAAAGCGTTGTTGATCTCTACACCCTCAGATCCTTACATGGTCCTTACAGGCACCTTGGCTTGTTGTGGGTGACTTCAACCATCTTCTTGGATAAGAAGGCAAGTGTGGAGGGGGGCCCTTTTCTTGAGCCTGAGAGGCTAATGACTTCTGGATACTGTTGATGGCTTCTTGACCTGGGATTCTCCGGCAACACCTTTACTCTGTGCAAGTTTCATGAAATATGATATTTTTTGCAAGGTTTGGAGTTTCAGCCGAAACCGATCCGTTTCGGCCATTTCAGATCGGTTTCAAACGGATCGGTTTCGGTCGGAACCGGTTTCCAAATCCTCTAGTTTCGAGTTTCGAAACTCAGCACTCAATAAAAGCATGACTGGGGTTCAGGATAAGGTGTATTTCAGCATGACAGACATATTTACATAAAAAACACTTAAGTAAATGATCTCCATTTACTTTAAGTTATTTTATGTAAATAAGTAAATACCCCCCCTATTTGGATTTAATAAAACATCTGAACAATCAAAATCCAAAGGAATCAAAATCTAATTTTTCAGTTCCTATACAAAATCAAACTATACAGCTTTTGGCTAAAAAAGAAAATTCGGTGAAAAAAAACCACAGTATTTTGGACCGGAAAAAATCTCAGAAAGCTGAAGTATAATATCAACTTAAAAACCCAAAGTCCGATAAAATATTTTGAATCTATAAAAAATTCTTTCACAAGAACTCTATTTTCCTCCAGACTTGACCAAAATTCAGAATCACGATTTTTCAACTTTTTAACAAAAAATTGGGATAAAGCAAAAGCCACGCTATCTTGAAAACATGACCACTATAAAGTGGGTACCAATGTAATTATTATATACTATTTTTATATTTTATAATTATTTTAAATTTAAAAAATGAAACCGAAACCACCAAAACTCCGAAACCGATCCTCGATGGAGGGACTGAAACTACAAATCTTGGTTTTTTGGAGGGGTTGAAAACTTGAAATGATGATCGAAATCGTAATTTTGAACTTTGATTATAAGAATTAGAAACTCAAAGGAAATAAATTGCCTACCTCATTAAGTCTCAATATTTCTAGCTTTCTACAATTTTTTGTATTTTCTCATCAATATTCTAAAAAATTATATTAAAACAAGGATGTGGACACTGTGGGCACCGAAATTAGCCCACGGGTCGAACCTTTCCCACATGCGAAACTAGGCCCGCACACAACGGCCCACATGCAAACTTGGCCCTCACACAACGGCCCATATGCAAACTCGGCCCGCACACAACGGCCCACATGCGAACTCGGCCCGCACACAACGGCCCACATGCGGACACGACCCGCACACAACGGCCCGCATATGAAGCGGACCCGACTCAACACAAACGGGCCCTATCGGACCCGCAACTCAAATGTAAAAAGGGGCCCACCGGCCCCCCTTCATGGAAAACCGTGTCCCCCTTCCCATGGGGAGGTGTGGCTGGCCATAAGAAGAAGAAAAGAAAAAGAAAAGAAAAATCTTAACTGCCTCGATGCGGGGAGAGATGGCGTGGACGTTTATACAACCGTAGATCCACGACGATCTCGATCCGACGGACAAGATGACATCGTGTCGCCATGCAATCGGAAGATACAAAGATGGCTCGAATCCCAAAAGATCAAGCCACATCTAGCCCATAACCATCCCCACAAAATAAGGAAACAAATCAGGGTTGGTTCCCCCAAAAGAGGAAACAATATCTTGATGGTTATGGGGGGAGATTTTGGATTGATGCACAAAATCGCAGCCATATCTCTCCCAACCTCCCCCCTTTGCCTATAAATAGAAGGGGTGGGGGAAGGCATCAAAGGTCGGAAACTAGAGATGCGAAGGCTCTGCAAAGAAAGAGCCTCGCTCTCGACGACCCAAGGCTTCACAAGGCATGGCAAGCGCGTCCTACGGGAACGCTTAGCCCATCAAAGTCCTCATCAACGTGAAGACCTTGCACACGAAGAGCAAAGCTTCAGCTCCTCGCACGAAGAAGAAAGCTTGGAGATGAAGGCCCGGAGTTGACATCACCCCGTCGCCTCCAACAATCTTCATCAACTCCGAAGACGCCAAAAGCAAAGGCTGGAGAAGAAGATCGAAGTCGGCATCACCCCGTCGTCGTCAACAAAGCTTCGACTCCTCGCACGAAGAAGAAAGCCTGGAGAAGAAGGCATGGAGTCGGCATCACCCCGTCTTCTCCAATCATCTTCAACTCCGAAGACGCCACAAGCAAAGGCCGAAGAAGAAGATCGAAGTGGCACCACACCCGTCGTCTTCAACAAGCATCCGCTCCATTCATGAAGAAGAAAGCTTGGAGAAGGATACCCAAAGCGGCGCTACACTCGTCGTCTTCAACAAAGCCTTCAACTCCGATCACGCCAAAGAAGCCCGGAGAAGAAGAGAAGCAAAGCCGATGTCACAACCGTCGCACGAATATCGGTGCTATCCCCACCGTCTTTAAAAGAAGCCTTCGACTCCGATCACGCCAAAGAAGCCCGGAGGAGAAAAGAAGCAAAGCCGATGCTACACCCGTCGCACGGAGATTGGTGCTACACCCGCCGTCTTCATCAACAAAAGTCGACACTACAACCGTCGCACAGAGATCGGTGCCACACCCGCCGTCTTCATCAACTAAAGCCGATGCTACAACCGTCGTACGGAGATCAATGCTACACCGCCATCTCCAAAAGAAGCCTTCAACTCCGATCACGCCAAAGAAGCCTGGAGAAGAAGAGAAGTCAAAGTCGATGCCACAACCGTCGCCACCGAAATAAAGCCAGAAGAATAGAGAAAACTCGAAGATATCGCCATCGTCATTCAAGGTGAAGATCAAGCCAAAGCCAAAAGCAAAAGCCCAAAGCCAAAGCCAAGCAAAGCAAGAGCTATGCCCGCGCTAAAGCCACACACGTGCTGAAGCCAAGCAACTACGAAGGATCACGAGCAAAGCAACACACTTTCTAGCCGATACGACGCGAAGTCCGGAAGAACGAAAGCACCGCAAGCCTCTACGCCTTCTACGTTCAAGAGCTATAAGCCAAAGCTACGCCAACGCTAGAGCTACACCGGAGCCAGACGCAAGAAGCTAAAGTCAAAGCTAAAGCTAAGCCAGAACCAGACGCAAGAAGCCAAAAGCTAAAGCCAGAGTGAAGCCAAAGTTACGCCAGTGCTAAAGCCACGCATGAGCAGAAGCCAAGCAACTACGAAGGATCACGAGCAAAGCAACGCACTTCTAGCCGATACGACTCGAAATCCGGAAGAATGACAGCACCGCAAGCCTCTACCCCTTCTATGTTCAAGTGCTAAACGCCAAAGCTACGCCGACGCCAGAGCAACACTAAAGCAAAGCCAGAGCCAGACGCCAAAAGTCAAAGCCGAAGGTGAAAGCAAGATCGACGCCGCGAAACCGACGATCGAGGACGCCGAGGTCTAGCAAAAGCCAAGGGAGACGCGAAGATCGAGCAAACGACGCCGAAAGCCCCCTAGCCGAGAAAGTGAGAAGCACGGAAGGGACAAACGCAAAGGCAAAAACACTCAACCTCTCAAGAAATCCAAAACCTTGTAAAGACCTCTGTCCTGGGCAACCCCTCCAGAGCTCTCGCACGAAGTAACATGGAGACGCGGATCCAGAGGATCTCTCCCACAATCTCATGATCAAATCTTCGCCGCACCCGGCTCACCACACCCGAGTCCCCGGGTCCCGGCCTCTGTAATCTTGTTTTGTACAATAAAGATGACCCGAATATTTTCCTGCGCAGACACATTAAGATATTTAATCCACATGGGCTCTTTCTTCAAGAAGAGAATCGTTCCTCAATCAAAGATAAACTAATTCATCACTCCACTTACATGTGTTTATACTAGTAATGCCCGTTCCCAAGGGCACACAAAAGATTTTGAGGGCGATACAAAATATTTTAAGGACGGGGATAAAATTTCGAGGAAGGTGACAATATTTTGAAAGTGGCAACAAAACATTTCAAGATTGGCGACAATATTTTAAGGGAGATAACAAAATTTCAAATGTGAAAACAATATTTCGAGGGTGATAACAACATTTCGTGAGTGGTGATAATTTTTTGAGACATTTGGTAATATTTCGTAAGTAGTGATAATGCTTGTGTATGTCGGCACTCAAACGGAGCAACAAAATTGGTTCGACAGTGCGCACAATTGACGGGGGCACTCATATTCGACTGGGGAGCCCACACTTGACGAAAACAACCTAATTCATCAGCGAGCAGTACTTGTCCTTTTTTTTCTCATTTTTTAAATTTTATTTCTTAAAATAATTCAAACATATATCAATTTTGGATTGAACGTGATGTTACATCAATGGTGCAAATGTCACAATTATAATCTTTAGAAAAAATTTACCTCCCTGAAGTTTAGCTCAAAAACACTTAACCCCCCTATAGTTAAAAAAAATACATTTTGCCCGCCTTCAATTCAATTTTGATTAGATAAAAATTACCAAATAAGGAAATTAAGTAGTTGACAAAAGGGGGTAATGTGCTAAAATTACCAAATAAGGAAACTACAATTGCTGTACTTGCTTAAGGCCTGGTAGTGTTCAGTCATATTGTGCCATTTTTAATAGATGATGTGGCACACCTCGATTGGACCGTAAGCAACTGCAGCAAATCAATAGGGTATAATAATTGCACTCCTTTTTTGATCGACAACATGGCATGATTGGGACATAAGCAAGTGCAGCAAATCAATCCAGTATCAAAACTGCTCTCCTTTTTTATCAACTACATGGCACACCATGATTGTACCGTAAGCAAATGTGAAGATTTCGATCAAATTTTGATCTTTATGAAACTAAATCAGCACACAAAGCTTGAAAAAACATAAAAAAAATCTTATAGCAAAAAAACTGACAAAAATGGATTCTTAACATAGGTTTAAAGATTTTATTACAAACAGCTACCTGATGTTCTTAGTTATAAATATTTTGATTACAATTTAGTCCTTTATATCGTACAACGTAATTAATGATTTTGTATTACATTTTTATAAAAAAGTCCACATAAAAGTTGGGTTGGGTCAGTAACAATAGCGGGTTCGATTCGAACATATCTATTGGGTCAGACTTAACATATATTATATTTAATACATTAAAAAAACAAATATCAAGAGCTGAATATCAGAACGTTTCACATACCAAGCAGGCCTTTAGCAGCCTTGCAGCTGTGAGAAGTTCGAGTGTCATAGATCCCTTTATGGGCAGATCGACTCATAGCCAATGGCTGGACCAAACGGTAGTTACGATTAAATGGGCCGAGTATTGATGAGTCCGGCCCATACCACCTCAACAGGGGCTCTGTCCTCCAGCGGCCCAACTGAATCACATGTGAAGTGAACATGGCACGATTATATTAACCACCACCACTCGGGCAACAAAGTCCAGCGGATATGTTGTGCTACAGGACAGAAGACCGACATCCACTCCTCACCCCTGACAATGCACCATAACTGGCTCCATGCATCTTTCAACGCTCATGCTAGTCATGACACGACGATCAAACGGCCCATATGCACCCTCCACCACACGCGCCCTCCATGAAAAGCAACCCCTTGCTGGCACGTGCGACCATAGAGATGACCGGACACACGTACAGGTCCGGGGTTCCAACAAAACAGAGAGTGGGAGCCCAAACCAGCAAAACAAAGAGTGGGAGCCCAAATTACAAAAAAGAGCGACTAATTAACTTCATCTTGCATTGTATTTTCCCCCTTTTCTTAATTTGGACGGCTGGTGATAATGAAGTGGGAGTTGATTCTGGATGTGTGGATGGTGCTGATGGGATTCAATGTTGTAGCTCGTGTGTCCTTAGCGTGGATTTTCTGTATTAACATTAATAAAGATGACTTTGGTTATTGCTTTAATTAGAATACTACTCTGGTATATGATAATACTCATATAATAAAAGGACCCTAGGGAACACAGTAGGCCACTGAGGCGCATGGAGGATCCATGCTTGGGAGACCCAGTGGACCAGTTCTGTGTAGACCTAGAACTAGTTCACAGCTTAGGTAATGCCGGTCGCTTCACCAAGAACAAGCTGTTGGCAGGTAGAGGATGTGGTGAAGTCTCCACCAAGGGAACGTGGGATTCCCATTCACCTGACCAAGCACGATGATCGTGTTGAACAGGAACCAAGACGGTGCACAGTTCAGTGATTCAGACACTGGTGCAGAAACCGTCTTACTACTATAGATAATCTGTCCTTAACCCTGAGCGACCATGCTTACTGGGCCAACCAGTTGAGTGGTGCTTTGATGTGCCAACGTGTGCGGACCTTCCATAGTCCAATACCACGATACGTTGGGTTGGCGCTTGAGTGACATGTAATCCCTACAGGTTATCCGACGTCCAGTGTTGGATGGGTGCGTTTTGATGAGTCAATCTGTCCACACAGTTAACCCAGGTCTGGTGGTTGTCAGTATAACTGACGATGTTCCGGATGCTAGGCATAGCACCGGAAGGTGTGTGGTGTTATAGATGACAAGTCATCAAACCCTAGTCAGATGATCAATCGGGATCTGACGGTGCTCCCCACCGCCCGAGTCGTATCATGGCACCAGTAATAGGAGGGACTGAGGATTATCGGAGTATAGTAGAGAACAGGGTTACGAGGGAGTAACATAAGTTTATGACCACTAGAGTTCAACTCGCGTCGCACTCTAGGTGGCTACGCGGGTTAATCGGATTAGGGCTGATTAACGGAACTTTCGGTGTGTCACCGGAACAGTTAATCAGGGATCCGGTTGGAGCTAGAGATCCCGAACCCTGAAGGTTCCACCCTGTCGTTGCGTATAGGAATTGTTCCCCGATCTAGTTGGATACGTTGGATGCGAAGTAGCGCGATGGAGCGCAAGCCCGGAGCCAAAGAACCTAATTCATATGTGTTACGGGCCGTAGGGGTATTTTGGTAAATACTGAAATATGGCTCAGAACATATTGAATATGGATCTTAGATTGAGCGGAATAATTCCAGGAGCTCACAGGCGCTGACAGAACTCGATTCCGAGTAGCGCACCTCACTCAGTCTCACTTTCAGTTTTTCGCTTTTCGTGAAGGGTGTTTTCGTCTGGACTTCACGATAGACACCCGGAAGACCTAAATCCGATCCCCCCTCATCCCTATCCACCTAAGGGCCGGCCCTAGGCTCCTTAGAGCCATGGGAGACCGGCCCTATAAAGGAAATAGAGAGGGGAGGGGCCGGCCCAATGGTTCTACTCCCTCCCCTCCAAAAATCCGACCCCTAGTCCTCCTCCTTTGTGGTTTCGGCCAAGGAAAAGAGAGGAAGAAGAAGGGAGAAGGAAGAGGAAGAAAGGAGAAAGAGGAGGAGAAAATCTCGTGGCTCGCCATCGTCTTCGCAACGGATTCCTCCGTCGGCTCGAAATCCCTGCACTCAGAGACGGGATTTCGAGGATTCTTCAATTCGCAAAGGACAAGGTGCTATCCGACAGTTTCCCTTGCGATTCAAGTGCGGTTCTTCATCGTTCCGTAATCTCCGGATCATAGATCCATAAGGTATGATGAATCTAAACATCTAAGTTGATGCATGCATGTCTTCTGTAGATCGTACTATGCCTCTAGGATGTCCGCACATATGCTAAGATCGTAGATTTGCATGTAGATTGTTTTGCATCACGAATTGTAATGAAACATACACCGTATGATCTTCGGATCTTTCTTTTGCTTCCGCTGCGACTCTGATTAGCGGATCCAATATCCAACATTCAAGACCTAAGAGAGGAAGACTTGGACGCCACCGGTTCTGATGCATTGGCATACAGGACAGGCGTCGCCGGTGGTGGCATCACAGGCGGAGCAAAGGCAGAGGTGGCAGCAGGAGAGCAGCACCACCGACGCGGGACGCCACCGGTTCTTATGCATCAGGAGATGGGACAGGCGTCGTCACTCGTCGGTGGTGGCATCACAAGCGGAGCAGAGGTAGGGAGTAGCACCACCGACGCGGGACGCCCCCGGATGGCCCGGCATGCCCTCTTCCGCTTCGCCCGGTCATGGTCGACGTGGGCCAACTCGGCGTCCTCGGCCGCCTCCGACTCCCCGCACTCGTCCCCCTGCACTGGGCCGGCGCTGCTACCGCCGCAACCAGCCGGAGCTGGCTGTGGAGGGCGGCGGCCGAGGCTTGCTCTGTCATGGCCTTGGCCTGCCATGCCATCAACTCAACCCTCAGCCGAGCCAGGCGGTCCTCAAGCTCCACACCTCGCCTCGCCGCCCACTCCACCTCGGCCTCCTCCCTCTACCTCCGCGCAGCAAGCGAGCCGCCGATAGGAGAGGAAAAACGGGAAGGCGGGGTCCCGTCGATCGCCTCCAAGCTGGGCAGAAGGCTGCGGTGGTGCGCCCCCGGAGCTAGACGAACGGCTGGTGGCAACTCTCGAGTCCAGGTTCACCCTCAACTTCGGTGAATACTTCATGGTGTGCCTCTGGGCCACATCTCCCTAATCCTCTACATCGGCAGCAACCTCAAACGGGTCCAGTGCCTCCCCTGCCACGACTGCTTCTAGCAGCACGGGCTACAACCCCGCCACCTCCTACTACAACGTCATACGGCGACTACCTCTTCAACATCACTGGGGACCTCGCCATCTAGACCTTCACCGTGAGACGGGGGGTAAGAGGAGGGGAGGAGGTCAAACCCTCCTCCCTCTTGGTACAAGGAAGAGGCGGCATGCCGATCTGCCTCCGATCTTCTTCTCCAGCGGCAGCAAGGAGGAGTCGGCCGGCCCTCCTCCCCTCTTCTTCTCAGGCTGCAACAAGGAGGAGGATGCTTGGGGGTTCTCGCCGGAGGTCGCAGCTCTCAGGAGATCTGGTGGCTTGAGTGGTTGCAGCCGTCGACCACACACGCCCACACATGCCAAGCTCTACCTGCAGGAGCCCACCCGCACTTCACCAGGGACACGCCAAGTTCTCAACAGATCTGGTGCGATGTCGTCGGAGAAGAGGAGCTCGGGGAAGTGGATCTTCGCCGAAGAGATCAGATCGAGGCTGTGATCTCTTCGGGGGAGGAGCTCGGGGGTACCGTAGGGCTCATCAATCGGATCCGGCAAGATCTGAGATCAGATCTTGAGGTCTGGGCTTGAGGTCGGATCTAAGGAGGGCGCGACTGCTGATCTTGTCGAAGATGATGGCAAGTGGCTAGAGATGAAGCTGCCGATCTCAGATCAGATCGAAGACAGATCTGAGATCAGATCAGATCAAGGTCTGGATCTGAGAGCTCGACGGAGATGCGACTGTAGATCTCACTGGTTGTCGTAAATGAAGCTGCCGGATTTAAGATCAAATTTGAGATCAGATCAGGTCGAGGTCAGGATCTGAGAGCTCGATGGAGAGGGAAAAACTGAGCACTGATCTAAATCCGGTCAGAGTACATGAGGGAGGAGGCAGAGGAGAGGAAAAAAATGGAGAGGGGAGAGAGAGAGTAGAGCTTAAGAAGGGATTTACTTTTGTTTTATAGGTGATGGATGGGGACGAGTTTGCAGGAGAGAGAGAGGGAGAGAGAGATAGAGACTCGGGGCTCAAGAAAGGTTGGGCATGCTGGAGAGAGAGAGAGAGAGAGAGAGGGGTACGCTGACCAGCTCGGGACTCGAAGGCTCTGTTTTTTTAAAAAAATTTATGGTTGAATTCAAATTTAAGAGGAAGAAAGAGAGTTGGATAAATCCTAGCCATTCATGTTTTTCCCCCCCTTTAAACGAATCTGAACTGGTAATTAAGTTTCAAAACTATCCCTCATCCTTCCCATGTTATTATAGTCTATAGATAACCTAAAACCAACCCGAAACTCAACCTAATAAACTTGAAAATTGTAAAACCTAATGTACTATCCAATTAGGATATTGTCAAAACACTTTCTTACTAAAATATAATTTCTAAATCAACTTTTTAAAACAAAAATAGAGAAAAGTCATAACTACGAATAAATTGAAATAAAAAAACTATTAGATTTAAACAAAGTTCAAGGATTCTTAGAGACAGGATCCTAAAAAAAGTAGAAATCATAATTGACTAGGGAATCCAAACGTAACTTGGATTCCTATGTCATAAAATAAATTCTATTTGAGTAGGTACACTAGAAAAATTAGGAAACCGTTCGGAATTCTTATTGAATTGGAAATCCTATAGGGAGTCCAAATAGAAGAAGGAATCATAGATTACTACAATTAAAACCAAGTACAACAAAAAAATAATAATAATTAGCTGAAAATCATTCTGAAAGCCTAGAATGAAGAAAAACTAAAAATGGAACATGAACTTTATACGTTGAATTGACACCTACTTGCTCCTGCGAATACTATACCAAGGGGTACATGTGTGGAATCTATAAAACTAAAAATGTACAATTTCATGCAAGAGAATTATATACAGGCAGTGTAATAAACATGTGTCTGCTACAGTATACACACTAATTAAGGCAACACTTCAATCAAAATCAGTTAGGTATTACACTCAGAATATGCATTACATAACATGTTATTCCAGTTTAAGCACTAAACGAGGGCAAACTAAATTTCAAAGTAGCGGAAAACATAAAGGATACAAATCTCATCAGTGGAACAGGTGCTGATACTATAAAATATTAATCCTATATAATTAACAAAAGTTGACAAGATTTGATTTAAGTTACCAAGAGTTATAGACATTACTGCCCTTCTTGAGCCCCCAGATAGATCTAAAGCATCAAATACAGCCATGGAATCATCAATTGTATCACCATGCCTCAGTAGAATGGAAACAGAATCCTTCTCCGTTTCTTGTGGCCGCTGAAAACGCAATTCCATGGAAAATCCGCTTTCATTATGTATACTCAATAATGGAGAAACAATAAGTGATAGCCCTTCCTGATAAAGATCCAATGTAAAAAGAATTACGATTGATTAGTATTATTTAGTGGGCTCCATCGTGAACAAAAGTCATTTATGACACATACCTCAGTTTTCTTGGAAAGCTCAACCACAATAAATGGTCCAGGAAAGCTTCTTGAATCTGTTGAAGGAAGCTGGGAACAATTATATACTTAGAAGAAAAAAATTACTGCATAATCATACAACTCTCGCAGACACATTGCACAGTCACTATGGATAGAAAGGGCTCAATAAGCTTGCTTAGAAGCAAATTTTGAAATAAGTATCTCAAGTTTACAAGTTATGTCAACAGATCAGGACTCTTGATGCCATACCTAAGAGCCCATCCTTGAAGACTTGATAAATCTTCCGTCATTTTAAATTCCAGATAATGTGGCAAGATTATTTATCATTGTAAACGATGTCATACTTGCAACGCCAATGAAACTAATCATCCATGTCATTACAAGAAGATTGAATTCATCCTTGCACCAGATAGAACCCCTCGAAAATGCATTCTAAAACTTTTTAAAAGCATTTTGACTAATGCATTTCAAGCAAATTAAACTTCAAAGAAGCACAAACATAATAATCATCTATTGCTTCTCATTCAAAATCACCAGTAACAAAAAAAATAAACATCATAATGGCATAATGAACTCAAAAAATGCAATACATACCCTGGAGAGATACTACACGTGTTCTCCATGCAAAAACATGATCATTTGAAAGCGAGATATTAATTGGAGAAGTTGAAAAAAGCCCTTGTTCAAAAACACAAATAGATGCTAAGCCTTCATTTTCTTGATGCTGATCAACCAATGGTATGCGCCTTGAGAACATGACAAAATCATGATCAAATAACTTATTGAAGAAATAGTGACAGTATTTGCAAGTGCAATAAATCAGTAAAAAAGATTACAAAAAAAAAAAGAAGAGAAGGATTTCCAACATGTCACAAGTGACTTCCCAGTCATAACATAAGAAAGACATGAATGTGCACTAAAGGATGTACCAAGAGACCAAACAAAAATCAACACCAAGGAGCACCACTTTTACTCTTATAAACATGTCAATAAGCCATTCCTTCATGTTAAATAATCTAGTCTATGCAATATTAATTATCATGGAAATACAGACAAAATAGTCCGGTGCACCACTTCGTGCATCCAATGCACGCGGCGGGTGCATCGGACAACTACGGACCGCGGACCGCACCTAAGCATCCCCCTATATATATATATATATATATATATATATATATATATATATATATATATATATATATATATATATATATATATATATGAGGGTCAGGACGCTACCTCTCAAAGCAGCGTTTTTTCTGCTTTGAGATATATATATATATATATATATATATATATATATATATATATATATATATATATATATATATATATATATATATAAAGGGGGATGCTTAGGTGCGGTCTGCAGCTGTCCGATGCACCCACCGCATGCATCGGATGCACAGAGTGGTGCATCGGACGGCTGCGGACCGCAGACCGCACCTAAGCATCCCCCTTTATATATATATAGGAAAATGCTAATGTGCAGCGGATTAACATGCGGCCAAGTGAATGGCCGCACGTGTAGATTTTTTTTTTTAATTTTTTTTTTTTGAGGGTGATCACCTACCCCTTGATGAGCCACATGTTAAAAATCAACTCATTCTAAGACCTATAGGTGCTTCAAATGTGCTCGGCATTTTTGACCGTTCAAATGAACGGTCAAAAATGCCGAGCACATTTGAAGCACCTATAGGTCTTAGAATGAGTTGATTTTTGACATCTGGCTCATCAAGGGGTAGGTGATCACCCTCGAAAAAAAAAATTAAAAAAAAAATGTACACGTGGCGACCATGGAGGTGGCCGCACGTTAGCCGCATGATAATCCGCCACACCATAGCATAACCCTATATATATATATATATATATATATATATATATATATATATAGGGAAAGGGTTTTGTGAAATCAAGTTCACCATTCAAGTGGTGCAATTGAATGGAGAGGCCTCCATGTGTGCATTAAAAGTCAACAATTGCGGCTAGGTGAATATGTATGTAAATATATATACTTCAGTCCGCAATTATTGACTTTCAATGCATACGTGGCAACCTCTCCATTCAGTTACACCATTGGAATGGTGAACACGAGTTCAGCTTCCCAGGCCTCATATATATATATATATATATATATATATATATATATATATATATATATATATATATATATATATATATATATATATAGAGAGAGAGAGAGAGAGAGAGAGGAATGATAAAATGCGGAGTGCGACGCGTGCGGCGTCGCACGGCAGCCATCTGATGCACCCGCTGCATGCGTGCGATGCACGCAGCGGTGCATCAGATGGCTGCCGTGCGACACCGCACGCCGCATCCTAACACGCCCCTATATATATATATATATATATATATATATATATATATATATATATATATATATATATATATATATATATAGGGTAGCGATCCAGTGAGATATATGAGATAACTTTGAGAAACCTATCTAGAGGTTTTAGAATTTAATGAAAATTGGTGGGCATGCCCTTTATGGCAAGTTGATCATCCTCACAAAAAATCATCAAATTCTAAAACCTCTAAGGGCATCAAATGTTAGAAGATTTATCGACCGTCCATTAAAACCAATAATTTGAATTGTGTATTTGATGCCTCTAGAGGTTTTAGAATTTGATGATTTTTTGTGAGGATGATCAACTTGCCATAGAGAGCATGCTCACCAATTTTCATCAAATTCTAAAACCTCTAGATAGGTTTCTCAAAGTTATCTCATAGAAGAGTTATCCTATATATATATATATAGAGAGAGAGAGAGAGAATACGGGGTATGAGCTGACAGCCCATTTGCTGAAATGAGCTGTCAACAAGAGCCGTCCGATCGGATTGATCACCACCGTTTAAAAAACAAACCATCAAAACAGCTACACTACTGCACTGCCATCCCCAACTCCGTCCCCCTCCAGCCCCATCACCGACCCGACAGCCCTCTGGCAACCCCCGACCCCTCCGGCGACCTCCATCCCCACCCGGCAGCATCCCGGCGGACACCCGACTCCCAGCGACATCCCGGCAGACACCCCGGCGGACACCCGACCCCCCGGAGGACATCCGGCGACTCCGTCCCCCTCCGGCAGCCCTCCCGGCGCCGGGGTGTCTGTCGGAGGGCTACCAGAGGGGGACAGGGTCGCCGGAGGGGGTCGGGGGTTGCCGGATGTCCGCCGGGGGGTCGGGTGTCCGCCAGGGTATCTGTCGGGGTGTCGCCGGGGGGTCGGGTGTCCGCCGGGGTGCTGCCGGGTGGGGACGGAGGTAGCCGGAGGGGTCGGGGGTTGCCGGAGGGCTGCCGGGTCGGTGAGGGGGCTGGAGGGGGACGGGGTCGGGGATAGCTGTTAACAGTTGTTTGATGGTTTTTTTTTTTTAACGGTGGTGATCAATCCGATCGGACGGCTCTTGGTGACAGCCCATTTCAGCAAATAGGCTGTCAGCTCATACCCCGTATTATATATATATATATATATATATATATATATATATATGGGGAGGGATACTCTTACTCATGGCCTCTTACTCATATAGTTACCTATAATCCGGGCCATCCATTAGATCCCGACGTACGATTCGGATTAGATGGAGAGTTAAAGCAATAGTGTCCGCATTAAATACCCGTATTAAAAACCCGTATTAAAAGCCCGCATTTAATGCGGACAACATTGCTTTAACTCCCCATCTAATCCGAACCGTACATCGGGATCTAATGGACGGCCCGGATCATAGGTAACTATATAAGTAAGAGGTCATGAGTAAGAGTATCCCTCCCCTATATATATATATATATATATATATATATATATATATATATATATATATATATGGGGGAGGGATACTCTCACGAATGGCCTCTTACAAACAGGTGTTACTAATGATCCCAGCCATCCGTTTGAATCGGATGTGATGAAGACCTAATCAGCATCATCAGATCATCGCCGCATTTTCATATCATCGCCAGAGACCTTATTTACGGTCGTTTTTATTTTTATGCTTGGATGACATTATCCGTTTGGGACTTGTTAGCCGTTATTTCAGTTTTTGGCCATTTTTCCATGTTTTTGGCCTTATTTCAGCACTTAGTTTTATTTATGTTCTTGCCCAGTTCATGGGGGATGTCCATGATCTCATCCGAGGGCTTTTCGGATTGAATCCGGGTCTTCTCGGGTGAGTTTCTGCATGATATTAATAAAATTCTGGGTGCGTGTGTTTGCGGGGTACCGACGGACGAGATTAGATCTCGAAACTGACGGTTAGATGACAAAATAACTCAAATTAGATGATGTGGCACATATGGGCTTCAACTAGGGCTTAAGTGGGCTTATCTTAAGCCCAATAGGGCTTCTAATGCATTACCGCCCCCCCTCCTTTCTTTTCCCGTGAAACCGATCGACCCTCTCTCCTTGTCCGTGCGGAAATCAAGGCCGGCCCCCCTTGTTCCGTTCCCTCTCTTCTCTCTCTTCTCTCCCTTGTTTCTCTCCCTTTTCCTTGCCTTTCTTGGCCCCTTGCATCCACACCATCCAACCCTATTGCCCTTTCATCTTAGCCATCCAAAACAAAAACCCTAATGCTACAAAAAGATGAAGGAAGAATGAGATTTCAGTTTTTTTTATCATTGCTGAAAATTGGTGCCTCTTCGTGAGTGCTTCCGGGCGAGACGCGTGTCCCCGATCCTCGCCGTTTCCACGACTTCGCCTCGTGAAGGCCTCGGTGTTGATTTTCCGAAGGTTTCGGCTTCTCCCGACGTCCGGCCTTGCTCCGTGTGCAGGATCATCGGCGCATCCTTGCAATCGACCCACGGCAGGAAACCCCAGACAGTATCTATCCTTTATCCTATTTCCCTATCGCATCCGCATCGTTTTCCCTTTATTTTCAGTGCCTCCGCTCCGCATCGCAGCCATAACCGGCCTTTTCATCGCTAATTGAAGCCCTAAAAATATGCCTAATCATCTGATTTGTTATCTTTAGTCTGTCGGTCACCTTTGCAAGCATCCGTAGCCTTTTTCTTTTATAAAATCTGATGCAAATCTGCCTTTAACTTTCAATATTTACTGCTGCGATTTAATCTTTTATATGCTGAATTCTATTCGTTGTGATAATATTGCATCTTAATGTTAGATCTGAAATCTGCTTTATGTTGAATACATAGTCCTTTTAATTCTGCGTGAAATAACTCCTGCTTGCTGTCCTTTTGAGGCGTATGACGCTATATTGACAACTAAACCCTAGTTATTGACCAAAGAAAACCCTAAAAGGGCTTAGGATTGTAGTGTGACTTATCGGTGCCTGCATCAAGTTGGTATCAGAGCAATCTGACGCCATGTCCTATCATAGCGTCCGATCCCATTATTCGCTTGATCCACTAGATACCCATACCTATAAAGAATTTGATAAGCTATATAAATTTTTAGAGCCATGTACTACCCTTTTCCCGAGATCTCCGATGGAACATAGATACTCCTCTTTGATTCGAGATCGAGCCCATGACCTAAATCTATCTTCCAAGCCTTTTGTTTAATGGATTTTACGGAATCCTTCAGTGCCATCCTTGAAAGCCCGCTATATTGAAACCCAGCTCTTACTTGACGATATTGAGGATGAGTTGGCATGGAGAGAGAAGCAGAACCAGAGGCTTGCCAGATACAGCAGGCCACCACCTCCAGCAGAGCCTCCACCTCCTGTGGAGCACCCGGTTCCACCAGTGGCACCATTTGAGGAGCATCCACCTCCTGTGGAGCTTCCTCGTCCAATGCCTACGGAGAAGCCACCTCTTCCGTCAGCGACTACAGAGGAGTTCCTTCCACCTTCTCCAGTGCCTACAGAGGTGCCGCCTCCTCCTTCAGTGACTCCAGAGGAGTTTCTTCCACCTTCAGCAGTGCCTACAGAGGAGCCCCTTCCTCCGGTAGTGACTATAGAGAGGCTTCTCCTACCTTTCACAGAGCTTACAGATGAGACACCTCCTCCTGCAGTTCTTCCTACAGCAGAGACGCCCGTGGAGCCTTCGTCTTCCGCGGAGCTTCCATCACAGCTACAGTCAGAGCCAGTTGGGGAGTTTCAGCCAGCTGAGCCACTTACGCGCTTTGACTTTGTCGGGACTGACCGACCACCTACCGCTCGTGTGCTTCTGTTTATGTACTTTAGTAGCTTCTGGCCCTCGCTCGACGCCAGCACTCTCTTTGCGAGGGGCCCAGAGGTTGTTGACTGCCTGAGACATCACTTGTTGGGAATTCATCACCAGATCCAGGCACAGCGACGATCCCACGGTGGTGGTCTCCCTCCTGCTACCGGCGATGTCTTCCTGCGTAAACTCGAGGACGAGTTTTTCGCAGCGGAAGCGATTGATGAAGACCTGATCAGCATCATCAGATCATCGCCGCATTTTCAGATCATCGCCAAAAACCTTATTTACTGTCGTTTTTATTTTTATGCTTGGATGACATTATCCGTTTGGGACTTGTTAGCCGTTATTTCAGTTTTTGGCCATTTTTCCATGTTTTTGGCCTTATTTCAGCACTTAGTTTTATTTATGTTCTTGCCCAGTTCATGGGGGATGTCCATGATCTCATCCGAGGGCTTTTCGAATTGAATCCGGGTCTTCTCGGGTGAGTTTTTGCATGATATTAATAAAATTCTGGGTGCGTGTGTTTGCGGGGTACCGACGGACAAGATTAGATCTCGAAACCGACGGTTAGATGACAAAATAACTCAAATTAGATGACGTGGCACATATGGGCTTAAGTGGGCTTATCTTAAGCCCAATAGGGCTTCTAATGCATTACCGCCCCCCCTCCTTTCTTTTCCCGTGAAACCGATCGGCCCTCTCTCCTTGTCCGCACGGAAATCAAGGCCGGCCCCCCTTGTTCCGTTCCCTCTCTTCTCTCTCTCTCTTCTCTCCCTTGTTTCTCTCCCTTTTCCTTGCCTTTCTTGGCCCCTTGCATCCACACCATCCAACCCTATTGCCCTTTGATCTTAGCCATCCAAAACAAAAACCCTAATGCTACAAAAAGATGAAGGAAGAATGAGATTTCAGTTTTTTTGATCATTGCTGAAAATTGGTGCCTCTTCGTGAGTGCTTCCGGGCGAGATGCGTGTCCCCGATCCTCGCCATTTCCACGACTTCGCCTCGTGAAGGCCTCGGTGTTGATTTTCCGAAGGTTCCGGCTTCTCCCGACGTCGGGCCTTGCTCCGTGTGCAGGATCATCGGCGCATCCTTGCAATCGACCCACGGCGGGAAACCCCAGGCAGTATCTATCCTTTATCCTATTTCCCTATCGCATCCGCATCGTTTTCCCTTTATTTCCAGTGCCTCCGCTCCGCATCGCAGCCATAACCGGCCTTTTCATCGCTAATTGAAGCCCTAAAAATATGCCTAATCATCTGATTTGTTATCTTTAGTCTGTCGGTCACCTTTGCAAGCATCCGTAGCCTTTTTCTTTTATAAAATCTGATGCAAATCTGCCTTTAACTTTCAATATTTACTGCCGCGATTTAATCTTTTATATGCTGAATTCTATTCGTTGTGATAATATTGCATCTTAATGTTAGATCTGAAATCTGCTTTATGTTGAATACATAGTCCTTTTAATTCTGCGTGAGATAACTCCTGCTTGCTGTCCTTTTGAGGCGTATGACGCTATATTGACAACTAAACCCTAGTTATTGACCAAAGAAAACCCTAAAAGGGCTTAGGATTGTAGTGTGCCTTATCGGTGCCTGCATCAGGATGGATGGCTAGGATTAAAGTAAGATCTCTCCTCTCTCTCTCTTGATCAGCACCAGCCCCGACCCCCCCCCCCCCCTCCCGTCCGGCTCCGGCGACCCAACCCCCCCTCCCGTCGGGCAGCCCCGACCGCCCCCCCTCCCGTCCGGCTCCGGCGACCTGACCCCCCCTCCCGTCCGGCAGCACCGACTCCCCCTCCCGACCGGCGTAGATCGAACCCCCCTCCCCCTCGTGGAGCACAGCCCCGTCCCGTCCGGCTCCGGCGCGGGGCGCAGATCGGCGGGGGGCGTGGAGCGGCGGGCCAGCGCAGGGCGCGGATCAGCAGGAGGCGCGGGCAGGCGGGCCGGAACCGGAGGGGGTCGGGGTCAGGGGGCTGCAATGGGGCTATCGGCGATCGGGCTGCCGGAGGGGATCGAGCTGCCGGTGGGGGGGTCGGGGGGCTGCCGGAGCCGGAGCCTGAGGCGGAGGGTGTTGGGGTCGGGGTCGGGGTCGGGGATGGGGGGTCGGGGGGGTCAGGGGTTACCAATTGAGAGAGAGAGATAGAGAGAGGGGGGGAGGGATGATCTGGACCATCATGATCGGAACGAAAGGTCCAGATCATTAGTAAGAGGTCATTAGTGAGAGTATCCCTCCCCTATATATATATAAATATATATATATATATATATATATATATATATAACACAGGGTTATTTAAAATAGATTAAATATGGCAATCAAAGTATAAGGATGGTTATTCAAATTGATGATCCACAGAACAACTAATCAAGATATATACATTTTAAACACACTAAAACTTAAAATGAAAATATCTGAGGGCTCTGAGACAAGATATAAACGGTTCCAAAATGAATGGCTATTCAAGTCATTCAGAATCGTTTACCTTTTGACCATTGAGTACATGCTTAGAAGTTTCTAAAAAATTGAATTTTGGTCTACAAGTATTTTAGAATGTGTACATGTTAACAAGTAGATAATCAATCTTAATTATCCACTATGCATTTTCATCGATGTGTTAACTCTTACAGCACACTGTGTATTATAACCAGACCATATGCATATTGAAACTTTAACATGAAATCATGAATATTTAAATTATTTGAGTTATCCTACTATTTATAAGTAGTGCTGATAAAAGGCGTATGGACTCCATAATAAATCCTATAATAAAGCAAAAACATAGTATGATGTGTAAAGATGAATCTTTTATATATGTTTTTCTGTTAGGAATAATGGTGATGTCATCATCGGTTAGTACGAATAACAGGAAAGTTATTGTTGTGGCCCAAAATTGGACAAAGGCTCAGGTTCAACTCTAGGAGTGAGAAGGGTTAATGTTTGGGTGAGGTTAAGGTTGAATGACCTATAGTCGATTTAGGATATTTATAGAAATCACTAATGAGCTGATTTTGGCAAAATTGGACTCATTTGAAAGTCAACTCATGTGGGTTTATATTAAAAATAGCTTTGGGAATAAAGGAACTTATAAACTCAACAAGGAGCAGAATTATACAGCCAAAACATGATGAAATTTGCAGACTTTCCATAGGATAAATTACTTATCGAAAAGGTATAAAATTTGTAGTATTGATTCTATTGAAGCTACATGAGTTAAGAAACGTGAGAAAATTTTCATAAAATTTGGATAATAGCAAGTGGGGTTATACTATTATATACCAGAATTGGTCACTGGTTTTGATGCAGCATGATCAGCATCATCGGATCATCGCCGCATCTTCAGATCATCATCAGAGACATTTATTTACTGTCATTTTTATTTATTGTTTGGATGACATTAACCGTTTGGGGTTTATTAGTCGTTTGTTTCAGTTTTTGGCCATTTTTCCCTGTTTTTGGCCTTATTTCAGCATTTAGTTGTATTTCTGTTCTTGCCCAGTTCATGGGGGATGTCCATGATCTCATCCGGGGGCTTTTCGGATTGAATCCGGGTCTTCTCGGGTGAGTTTCAGCATAATATTAATAAAATTGTGGGTGCGTGTGTTTGCGGGGTACCGACGGACGAGATTAGATCTCGAAACCGACGGTTAGATGGCGAAATAACATAATTTTGATGACGTGGCACATATGGGCTTCAGTAGGGAGTTAAATGGGCTTATCTTAAGCCCAATAGGGCATCTATAGCAATACCGCCCCTCCCTTTCTTTCTTTCCCATGAACCGAACGCCCCCCCCCCCCCCTCCTTGTCCGCGCGGGTAGCAAAGCCGGCCCCACCCTTTGTCCGTTCCTCTCTTCTCTCCCTTATTTCTCTCTCTTTTCTTGCCTTTCTTGGTCCCTTACATCCACACCATCTAACCCTAATTGGCCTTTGATCTTAGCCATCGAAACACAAACCCTAATCCTATAAAAAGATGAAGAAAGAATGAAAATTCAGATTTTAAAGAATTGCTGAAAACTTGTGCCTCTTCGTGAGTGCTTCCGGGTGAGACTCGAGTCCCCGATCATCGCCGCTTCCACGACTTCGCCTCGTGAAGGTCTTGGTGCAGTTTTTCCGAAGGTTCCGGCTTCTCCCGACGATCGGCCTTGCTCCGTGTGCAGGATCATCGGCGCATCCTCGCAATCGACCCACGGCGGGAAACCCCAGGCAGTATCTTTTCTCTTCTTTATCTTTCCCTTCGCATCCGCACCCCTTTTCATCCGTTTC
Organism: Chamaelirium japonicum; assembly: GCA_947650365.1. Classification (NCBI taxonomy): domain Eukaryota; kingdom Viridiplantae; phylum Streptophyta; class Magnoliopsida; order Liliales; family Melanthiaceae; genus Chamaelirium; species Chamaelirium japonicum. The sequence goes on from OX393550.1 coordinate 113,990,327, forward strand.
CATTGCCTCCGCTCCGCATCGCAGCCTACTCGCCCTATCTTATTATTAGTTGAAGCCATAACGTTTGCCATTTAATATAATTGCCATCTCTCGTCTGTCGGTAACCCTAGCAAGCATCCGTAGGCCTTTTCTTTATGAAAATCTGATGCAAGCCTATTGTTTTATTTCAATATTTACTGCTGCGAATTACTCCTTTTATATGCTGAATTTTGGTCAATGTGCTAATATTGCATCTTATTGTGAGATCTGAAATATGCTCTATAATTGATTACATAGGCCCTTAATTCTGCGTGAAATAACTCTTGATTGCTGTCCTTTTGAGGCATATTGCGCTATATTGATAACTAAACCCTAGTCATTGACCACAGGAACCCTAAAAGGGTTTAGGATTGTAGTGTACCATATTGGTGCCTGCATCAGGTTTCCAGCAAGCAGAATTTTGGGAGAGGGTGAAGATTGGTGTCAAGCAAAGTTAAGGGTGCATATTGTTCTATATCAAGTTATTTTACTTAAAAACTTGACAAATGTTAGAGGATGGAGACTAGGGTTTGGAGATAATGGAATGCATCTCATTGAGGGACTGAAGCCCAATATATATGTACATGTATACACACACAACCCGACCCGACTGTACATATAACCCGACCCATCTCTATACATTAACACTTCCCCTCAAACTCACGGTGGATCATGGACCAAGAGTTTGCCGATAAATCGTAAGGGGCTTCGTCAGAAAATCAGCAGTCTGCTCCGATGATGGAATGAATGGCAAGGAGATGGTGTGGTCGAGAAACTCCTGGCGAACATAGTGACAATCAACCTCAATATGTTTTGTCCACTAGTGGAAGATCGGGTTGCTAGCAATTTGAATAGCACTCCGGTTGTCACAGAAGAGAGTCGTGGGCCCGGATATCTCAACTCCCAGTCGAGTAGAAGGCGGCGAAGCCAGACAATCTTTGCGGTGGTGGAAGTTATAGCCTTGTAATCGGCTTCGGTGCTGGAGCAAGCAACAGACTCCTGTTTCTTACTTCGCCAAGAAATGAGAGAATCACCAAGGAACACACAGTATCCGGTCGTAGAACGGCGAGTGGCTACATCTCCTGCCCAATTTGCATCAGAGTAGGCACGCAGCACCAACGGGGAGGTGGAGGGAAAAAGTAGTGAGCGGGTGATGGTGCCTCGGAGGTAGCGGATAATCCGAAGGATTGCAGCATAATGAACCGAACGAGGAGCCTGAACAAACTGACTGACAATGCCAACAGCATGGGCAATGTCTAGCCGAGTCATAGTGAGGTAGACGAGCATCCCAACCAGTCTCTGGTAGCGGGAGACATCATGGAGTGGCTCACCATCTGTAGAAAGAAGCTTTAAATTGAGTTCCATGGGTGCGTCAGCAGTGCGAGAGTCAGTAAAAGAAGCATCAACAAAGATGTCGGAGATGTACTTTTACTGGGAGACCAACAGACCACGGGCTGATCGGGCAATCTCGAGGCCCAAAAAGTAGCGAAGAGAGTCCAGATCTTTTATCTCAAACTAACTCTGGAGGTGGCGCTGAAGGGACGCTATGGTGGCACTGCCATCCCCGGTGATGATCATATCATCCACATAGAGAAGAACTACAATACACTGACTGAAGGAGCGAGTGAACATGCATAGTCAGAGTGGCGCTCAACAAACCCGGCGGCCAGGACTGCACTGCGGAATCGCTCAAACCAGGCACGAGGGCCTGCTTGAGCCCATAGATGGCTCGACGCAAACGACAGACGTGACCTGAAGGAGCAGGGACGCCCGGTGGAGGAACCATGTATACCTCCTCTGAGAGATCACCGTGAGAAATGCGTTGGTCACATCCATCTGATGTAGATGCCACCTCGAGCAGCTGCCACAGCTAAAAGGGTGCGAACGGTAATCATCCGAGCCACTGGAGCAAACGCCTCCTCGTAGTCAATCCCATACTCCTGGGAGAAACCACAAGCAACAAGGCGCGCCTTATACCGCTCAATGGACCCATCAGGTCGAGTCTTGATCTTGAAGATCCATTTGCAGCTAACAGGAACCAAATCCCACGTCAAAGTCCGCTGAAAGGCCTCAAGTTCGACTGTCATGGCATGTCGCCACTCTGGGTGTACAACTGCCTCACGGTACGACTGGGGCTCCCGGTGGGTGTGAAGAGCTGTAAGAAAGGCCTGGTAGGACGGAGAGTAGAAGGCAATAATAGAGTGTCCAGAAGTGTCAGAAGAAACAGGAGTAAACACAGAGTAACCAAACCTGGCAGGGGAGTAGTCATATCTGTCAGGAGGGTGATATTCGCGCGAAGGGTAGCGCTGAACAGGACCAGGATCCGCGACCGGAGAGGTGGGAGCAGCTGCAGGCAAAGTAGTACCAGTGAAGACAGTCTTGGTGGGAGGAACTGTGGAGCGACGAACGTAGACACACGTGACAGGTGGTGGTGGTGGTGGTGGTGGTGGTGACGGGGGAGACGGGGGAGAGGGAGGTGGTGGAGATGAGGGAGGTGGAGGTGGTGGAGACAGGGGAAACGAGAAAGGTAAAGGAGGCTCAACCGAGAAGGTGGGCGTGGGAGCAGGATACGGAGGTAGGAAGGGGATGGTGAGAGGGGGTGACGGCGTAGAAGATGACGAAGGTGGTGAGGGAAGATCCCGGGACTCAGTGGAAAAGTACGGGACATCCTCTACAAAAGAGAAGTGACGAGAGACACGGATTCGGCGAACCAAGGGATTGTAGCACCGATATCCCTTGTGCTTCCGACTGAGTCCTAAGTTAACACACCTAACAGACCAAGCAGAGAGTTTGGTGCGCTCATGGGGAGGGAGGAGGACGAAACACGTGCACCCAAAGGTACGAAGAAAAGAGTAGTCAGGAGATGTGGAGTAAAGTCACTCGTACGGGGAAACACCAGAGAGGGAGGACGGAGTGATATTGATGAGGTGAACAGCGGTCAGGACAGCTTCAGTCCAGTAGAAATGTGGAACAGAAGCAGACAGAAGTAGAGCTCATGCTGTCTCGAGGACATGGCGATGTTTGCGCTCGGTGACTCCGTTTTGTTCATGGGTATAGGGACACGACTGTCGGTGAAGAGTGTCGTGAGTCCGAAGGATCTCACGCATCTCAGAGGAGAGATACTCCTGGGCACAATCAGATCGAAAAGTCTTAATGCGCCGACCAAACTGGGTGTGAACCATAGTAGTGAAGGTCCTGTAAATATGAGGAATCTTGGAGCGATAACGCATGAGATAGACCTAGGTGCAGCGGAAGTAATCATCTATGAAGCTCACATAATACAAAAAACCAGTAAAAGAGACAACTGGAGCAGGACCCCACACGTCAGAGTGCACGAGATCAAAAGGGGCGCTAGAACGGGAAACACTAGTAGAAAAAGAAAGAGCAAGGTGCTTTGCTAATCGACACCCAGTGCAGACAAAGAGAGGGGAGAAGGACACCCGACCGAAAGCGCCAGAGCGAAAAACGCTTTCAAGTCAATCACTGGATATGTGACATAACCTTCTATGCCACAAATCGGCATCAGAGGTAACAGACATAGCTGACGAAGTGGAAGTGGAAACCTGAAGGTGATCCAACTGATAGAGTCCCCCTGCTCTATGACCCAACCCAACTCTCTGACCTGTCTGTGGATCCTGCACAGAACAAGAAGAAATAAATGTAATGATCAGGCCCGAGTCACAAAGAGAACTAACAGATATTAAGTTAATGTTTAAGCAGGCAAATAGGTGAACACGAGGTAAGGTTAGGCGACTAGTGGTATCGGAGGCAGGGGTGATGGATCCACACTGCAAAATGGGTACATGAGTCCCGTCAGCAGTGTGGATCCCTAGGTGGGTGGGAGCAGGGCTACAGTCCGTGAGTACAGAAGGATCGGAGGTAAGATGGCAGGAGGCACCCGAGTCGAAGATCCATGGAGCAGTAGTACCCGGAGTGGCAGAGAGACTGTGATCTGTCGAAGAGCTAGTGGAGACAAGGTATCAAAACAGTAACTCCTCAAAGCGTTGGAGACAGTCGGAGTAAGACTGAGACTGAGCAGAAGTACCCGGAGTGGTAGAGAGACTATGATCTGTCGAAGAACTAGTGAAGGCGAGGTATCGAAATAGTAACTCCTCAAAGCGCTGGAGGCGGTGTGGGCTGCAGAGGGGGCGAGAGGGGGCGGTGGGAGGTGCAGAAGGGGGGCGACGGGGCTTCAAGGGGTGCAGGAGGGGGCGGCGGCTTCTTCAGGGGGTGGCGGGGGGGTTGGAGGGACTGCAAGGGGGGTTCTGTTGGAAGAGGAGGGGTGCGGGGTGCACAGGGGATCAAGGGGTGGGCGCGGAGTGCAGGGGAGGCAAGGGGAGTTGTGCGGGGTGTAGAGGAGGGTGGAGGGGGGCCTGCGGGGTGCAGGGGAGGGTGGGGGATAGCGCGGAGTGCAGAGGAGGCAGGGGGGTGGCCTGCGGGGTGCAAGGGAGGCAGGGGGTGGTGCAGGGTGCAGGGAAGGATGGAGAAGGGGGGCCTACAGGGTGTAGGGGAGGCAGAGAGGGTGGTGCGGGGTGCAGGGGAGGGCGGAGGGGGGGCTTGCGGGGGTGCAGGGGAGGCAGGGGGGGTGGCTCGGGGTGTAGGGGAGGGTGAAGAGGGGGCCTGCGGGGTGCAGGGGAGGCAGGAGGGTGGCGCGGGGTGCAGGGAAGGGTGGAGGGGGGCCTGCGAGGTGCATGGAAGGCAGGGAAGGGTGGAAGGAGGAGGTCGAGGTCGTCGCCGGAGGAGGGGACTGTTGGAGGGAGATGGCTGCCGGAGGGGGGACTGCCGGAGGAGGAGGGGAGGCTGGTCGTCATTGCCGTCGCGGAGGAAGACACCCTAGATCTTGTGGAGCTCTGACACCATGTTAGAGGATGGAGACTAGGGTTTGGAGAGAATGGAATGCATCTCATTGAGGGACTGAAGCCCAATATATATGTACATGTATGCACACACAACCCGACCCGACTGTACATATAACCCGACCCATCTCTAAACATTAACAACAAATTTGCAGTTCCTATCCAAAAATTGAAACCTTTCTTAATTGTAAGTTGATCATGAAAATTTCCGGAAACCATGTCAAATTTAAAGCCAGCAGAAAATTTGCAGGCATGGAGCTGATTGTAACATATTTAAGATAACAATTTTTGCGACCTTGGGAACTGCCCATGTTCACTCCTATCACCCGGTCGTGACCTATACAACCGAGAATTAGGCAAAAAAATGGTGGAGGTATCCCCTACTGGCTGGCGATATATCGCTACATATCGCCAATATTTAAAACACTAGTTGTCCTTGGCCTTGAACAGCCTAAGGTACCTGTTAGTCTTTCAGTGCGACTTCTCAGACTCAGAAAAATTCTAAATTTCTCTAGTGCAACTTCCTATACTAAGAAAAATTCTAAATTTCTTTGGTGCAGCTTCTCAGACTTGGAAATTTTTGAAGGTAAAATTTTCTAAATCTATGAATTTGCCTTGCGGACCCTAGCTTGGTTGGCCATGAACTTGGCCGGCCCTGGGTACTTGTTAGTCATTGAGCCATCCAAACTTAGAAAAATTCCTTAGATGACAAAATTTTCTATGTCCACACGTGTCTCGACATGCAAAACACTGAGATTGAATACCACTTCATTTGGCAGAAGATACCAATCCCTAAAGTGATCCCCAACTCCTAAGTTTGCGTCTTATTAGGCTAAGATTTCCATCATTCTATTAAAGAATATCATAGTTGACTCGACTTCAAATATGTATGTGAGATAGCATTGTTGCTCACCATATTCAGCTTGAGCTGAAATATAAATAGACAATGTCATTTGGGTTGTTTTGCACTTATGCATATTATGTACCTAGATGGTAAAAGAATTACTTTACATGAGCAATAAAGACTGTTTATGAGGACATGCAGCCTACTAAGACAGCAAGGTATACATTCTCTTCATTCACTTTATGTGTCTTCTCCTTGTTTCTCCTTCTTTATCGATCGTAGTGACTTCCATAATCCACATGAGTCTAAGAGAGGGTGAAACATAATTCATAGTCACAAGAACATTCTTTAGTCTCTGAGATGTATAGCAGTAATTGTAGCTGAAGAGACGGAGAATTGCATGCATTAGCAAACAAACAAAATTATAAAAACATGCAAGAGGTCAGGAACAAAACACAGTTGAAGAATAGTGTTATTTTAAGGTTACGTGAGGTGGCACATTTAATTTCTTTTATGATAAAACAAAGGTTAGTCAGAAAAATCACAACAAGAACGGAGAATTGAAAAGTATTTAAGAATTAAAAGTATACAAAAATTTGATAAATAAATGAGCACCTTAAGAAAATGGAAGTTGCTTGTCTTCCAGCAATTTTCACATCTTGATCATCAGCAAAATGACAAATAAGGCTCATACCCATACGATTTTCTAGCTGCAATAGATTAAAAAAAAATCCTTAATCACTATCATTTTCATTACATGCACATTAAGAATGTGTCATAACAGCTAAGAATAATCAGCATTAGCCGCATTAATAGCTGGTTAGCTTATACATTTTTGAATATCTCTTTTAGAATATTAAATTAAGGGGCATTTTAAACTACACAAGTATGATATAAATGCAGTCCTTCCCCTTGATGAGTACACACTTTTCTCCCTTCACATTCTGAAAGAAATAAATCGGTTGTTCAAGAATTAAAGAATGAAGAAGAACCTATGAGAATGACATCAATGATGATAGAACATGTCCAATACAGACACAATTTAAAGGTACTTAAAATCTGCCACCATGGCAGTCATTTCAAGTCTTAAAAGTTTCTTATGCATTTTGCGACTCAAAGATTATCCAACCAAGACAATGTAGATGGAAAGCAACATTGTCAAAATTTTAACTATCTATTGAGTGTGTCTGTAGAAAAAGAAAAAGAAAAGGAAATAAAAGATGAAAAGACTATCCAACCAAGACAATGTAGATAGCTAGGTGCTTTACACAAAGATGAAAAGACTATCCAACCAAGAAGAAAATGACGAAAATGTCTATACACATGTGGATCTGTACTGATCCCACGATCCGACAGTCAAAATAAAAGATCGAGTCACCATCAATTGACGTGTGAATCGGCTCAAATCCTAAAAGATAGAGATCAAATCTAGCTCATAACTACATGATCCACAAAAATAAAGAGATAACGATCAAATCCCCAAATAAATGAAGGATATATCCCGAGTAGTTATAGGGAGAGATATTCAAGGTATTAAAAAGATCCAACCATAGCTCTCTCACCCTTCCCCTTAGCCTATAAATAAATGGGCAGGGAGAAGGCTCAGGAGGTCGCAAAGAAGGAACATGGAGCCTCTGCAAAGAATAAGGAGGCTTTCACGCTCGACGACCGAAGGCTTCACAAGGCATGGGCAAGCACATCTCACGGGAATAGTTTAATCCAAAAAGTTCTCATCAACATGAAGCCTTGCACTTGAAGATCGAAGCCTTGCACTTGAAGATTGAAGCTTCAACTCTGTCCATGAAAAAGAAAGCTCGTAGAAGAAGACCTGAAGACAGCGCTACACCTGGCGTCTTCAATACCAATTAAAGCTTCGACTCCGTCCACGAAGAAGAAAGATCGGAGAAGAAGGCCAGAAGCCGGTGCTACACCCGTCGTCTTCAACACCAAGCAAAAATTTGACTCCATCCACGAAGAAAGAAAGATCGGAGAAGAAGCCCCGAAGTCGGCGCTAGACCCATCATCTTCAACACCAAACAAAGCTTCAACTCCGTCCACGAAGAAGAAAACTCTGAAAAGAAAACCGACGCTACAATCGTTGTCAACGTCACCCGAAGCGAAAATCAAGCAAAAACCAAAGCCAAAGCAAAAGCAAAGCCCACGCCAAAGCATCGCACGTGCCAAAGCCGACGAAGTACGAAGGACGACGAGCAAAGCAACGGACGTTCTCTCCAACACAGCACAAAGCCCGGAAGAACTAAAGCACCGCAAGCCTCTCTCCGTCTACGTTCAAGCGCCAAAACAAAGCTAATGCTCAAGCCACGCCAAAGCAAAACAGAAGTCAAAACCAAAGCCAACGCTAGACACCGAAAGCAAGATTGACGATCAAAGGCGTCGAGGTCTAGCAAGAGTTCAGGGAGATACGAAGATCGAGGAACGACGTCAACTCTCCTTATCCGACGAACGCTCGAAGCATGAAAGGGACAAAAGCACAGCCAAAACTCCTTAGCTTCTCAAGAAACCCCGTAACCTTGTAAAGACTTCTGGCATGGGCAACCCCTCCGTAGTCTTGCACGAAGATTTATAAAGACAGGGATCAAAGGGACCCTCCAGAGGACCTCTCCCACAATCTCCTGATAACATCTTCACCACCGCGACTCACCACCCCAAGACCCGAGAGCGGTTGAAATCTTGTGTAAAGCAATAAAGACAAACCATCTTTCTGCAACCAAAGTATCGTATATAATATAACCCTCATATGGATGATAATCTCAATTATATTGCCGTACAAATGTCCCATTCTCCAACAAACAATGGGCGGGTCAAATATATGTTCATTATGCTAAATATAGGAACGATTTGGCGTCAAGTTAAAGATTTGGATCAAGATCTTACCCATTACACAATGCATTTAGGCAAGTATTGGTGGGGTCAGAATTTTATTTTGGATCAATGTAGTCAAAGCGTCAAGGCGATGCCTAGGCGATTTGGTCTGCCTAGGAGAAGCCTAAGCGAGGCCTAGACGATAAAAAATTAAATATATTAAATAAATATAAGTCATATATATACATATGTAATTTGTGATTTTATGCATAATAAAATTTAATTTCTAGAGATAGATATGGTCGAAATAATAATATTTGATAATGGGTATGATCCAGAGCGTATGGTAAGCTACAGGATCATTATTATTGCAGCAAATAGGAATCAAGATGTCAACCACAATGATTATACATTGCAAATATTAATGACATATCAGCAAGAGCAACATAACCCTATTATAGCCATAAATTCAAGCAAATATCATAAGCATAAATATAACCATATTAGGTAATCTATTATTTTTGGAACATTTCACAACCATGTATCAAAAAAAAAACAATTAAAATTACTCATCTAAATCACCTAACCATGTGCATCATCGTCACTCTTATATGAATAATCCTTATATGCCTCTTTCGACTTTTTCCTCTTCAAACTTTGAGAACATGGACACAATAGTTTTTTTCCCATTAATGATGGCAATGTGTTGGCCACTTGGCCATCAATAAAGCAACATGGACCTATAAAACCAAACCAGATCCACGAAAACTCAATTTGAACATAACTAATTTAAAAAAAAAAACAAAAAAAAAAATCAATTACAAAAGTAGGCACCTAGGCGGTGCCTATAGCCAGGCGTCTAGGCGGCCACCTAGACTCCACCGCCCGCCTAGCCACTACCTAGGCGGTCAGAGCCCCAAAATGCCTAGGCAACTCCTTGACTACACTATTTTGGATAGTTATTTGATTCACCTTTTTAATTAGGCTAGTCCTCCATAGTCGTTCTCATTTGATGAGAATAAGTCTTGGTATTGTTATTGTTGGGAGAGGTTGGCTTTTGCTAGACCAATAAATGATCCTGTATCAAAGTCAAGTCAAGGATTGAGAATCTAACCAAACTTAAGGGCCTAGATTTTGGGTTCAACTATAGTTCAAATTACGATGGGACCCACGTCTATATGAATCTATCCAATCCATTTGCAAACCCTACTGTAACATTTTCAGCATCCCAATCTGTGTTGCATGTCAGTTTGAAGATAAAAAGAGAGACATTATTATTTTAATAGAATAATAGGGTTAAATTAATATCTAGTAATCTCTAATAGTTAATACCTTTTTCATCTCTAACATGATTGCAAGTTATTAATCAGTATTGCAATTTACATTGGAATATTGTGGTGGGCATGATATGAAGCCTAGAAGGTCAGTTACCTTGCAACAATTTGGAAAAATCATTGAGGTTCTCAAAGCATAAGGACCAGCTATATTCAGCTTCCCAACCAAATAGAGAAGAAAATCCAATGAAAATTCAGTTAGAAATATGTCCACCTGCCAGAATAATATGAATGAAATTTTTTTGTATCAGTAACCTTAAAAATGACAGGAAGAAACATAAAAAAGAATGAGAAGGAAATAAAAAATATGGACCTCACCTGCGTCATCCTAAAATAGAAATGAACAGGCACCCCTCGATTAACATTAACTGCATCAGGATGTGTAAACCTAGAGCGGTAGAAAAAAACTGAATCGACAGGAGAAATAATTTCCCTCCTGCAGTTTCAAAACCAAAGGTTTCTTTTCGCATACTAAATTTTAATAAGAGAAATAAAGAAATAGAGGACATTAAATGCTCTGTTGGAGTACTAACCAAAGGTTTTTTTGCGCATCAAAGTAGTGAATTGCAGCTTTAAATGTGGTTATTATTCTAATTTTGGATGCTAACATCTGTCCAGTAACAGAAATATCATTGATGCAGCCTCGCAGGAGTGGAAATTTGTCATTTGCATCTGAAACTTCATGAAGGATTGTTAGAGCGACCTTATCAATGGTAATGTTTACGTGTGGGAGATTGACATCATGCCCAGATATCTCTCCTTCGATATGAATTGACTCTTGAACATTTGTATCACAAGTGTCACCGAAGTACGAAAAATCCAAGCTCCCAATATTATTCCTTGGAGAAAATTCATCGAACATCTTCACCTTAAGTGGATTTCCTGGCTTCTTAACAAATTCCGGAAGGCCATCAACAAAAGCAATGGAACGATTATTCTTCTGGTTAGCGAGGTGGAAAGCTTTTCCCGAAGATATATCATAAGATTTCACATCATCGTCCTCATAACTATCAGGCTTGCAAGGAAAGGTTTCCCAAAGGGCCCATCCCTTATCATCACTGCTAGAGATTTCGACAAAGCCTGATCCAGGAATGCAGTTCAGGCGTAATGGTATACCTTCACTATTTTTTGCATACAATGATATCAAGGAAATCCATGATACTCGTGACCTCCATCTCTTATGGTACCTCACCTAGAAAGCCAGTTGAGATACGTAGAAGTTTAGTTTGAAGCTTTGACAAAAGACAAAGTAAACCACCTTATTAGTGACTTTGAAGTACAAATAAGAGAACTCAACCTGAAGAAACTACTTTTGCATATACAGTAATAGACAACATTTAGCCTATTATGACTGCCTGATATGGAAAGGTAGCAGTTGACAATAGTTCTTCTAGAAAGGTTAAATGAAAAGGGCAAATTACACAAACTTCCCCTGAACTATGCACTTCATTTCATATTGGTCCCTCAACTTTTTTCTGACAATCTGAACCCTGAACTATGTTCTGTCTACATTAGCTCCCTCCATCAACTTTTTATCCCGAAAATACCTTTATCAATTCCAAGAAAACTCAAATGATGTTTGAAATATCTAATCTATCAAGGGTATTTTCGCAATCAAACTTGACGGAGGGGTCTAAATGCAGACAGAGCATAGTTCAGGATTCAAATTGTTCAAAAAAAAAGTTGAGGGACCAATATGAGATAAGGTGCATAGTTCAGGGGAAGTTTTTGTAATTTGCCCAAATGAAAATGATAAGACCATGATTTCTGAAATCGAAGTTAGGATGCACTGATACATTACAGTGATTACACCAACTATAAAAGAAGAAAACACTAAACTCTACAGTACAATTTTCAATTAAAAAACTGACTACATCATACTGCAGATTCAGACAGAAATGTGGGTCTTATATAGGTAGCCCAGCCGTAGATTAAAAAACTAAATGACTACAGCCACGGATAAGTGAAAAGTGAGCCATAACAACTTTAAGTTCCACTTCTTTCAAATTGACATAACAAAATTCTAGAGTAATTTGAGCATAGAAGACTTAATTAGAAAATAAAAAGGAAGTGAAAAATCTCCACAGTGTGTATTGCTCCCTAGTTGCATGACCTTAACCTGTGTAACCAACAAAGTAGGTCAAACTATCCCCCAAGTTGCCTTTTAGGTTTCGCAGCATGCCCATATCTTTCCAAGTTGCCTTGGTGATGGTATGGTTACTAATCTTAGAGAGTTGATACCAAGTATATAGTTATTGGAAAATCCTTGAATATCTTCCTTACAGTTGACCCCATCTGGTGTACAAACAAGAAGTGTCTGAGAATCAAAGGAGAAAGAAGATTCGAAGAATTAGGGTTTATTAAGTTAATGAATATAATTGGAGCTAAATAGTGGTAGAGACTGCAACATGTTCAAGATCACCCAGCGATCGCCGACAACCATGTTTGACCACCCCGCGACCACTGACAGCCCTGTCGGGCCTGTCCGTCCATCCCACAGTCACCAGTAGCTCACCGGGACCCGTCCGGCCACCGGCCACCAGCAACCCCTCCCAGGCCCGTGTGTTCTTCGTGCGGATCTTCCACGCCTTCCATGTGTCCATGATTTTCTAAAGGCTTCGTAGAGTCTTGGATCATCTGCATAATCCGATGACATCATCCACACGGACCACACATCGGTTCTATATCTTTCTGATATCTTTATTTGCAATCTAAGTTATTTGAAAACCTATTTGTTGTAGATCTAAAATTTCTTGATAAGATATCATTACTGCTTCGTTTCGTTTAGAACCCGTAATTTTACATGATGCTGCGATCTTCTATTTTTATTTGAGCAAGTTTAATTGGTTGAAACCCTCTTTAGGGTGCTAGACCCAATCTTGACTGTCAAACTGCCCTATTCCCTAGGAGTTCCTCAACTCCGAAACGACCGAATCTTTTCAGCCAACTGGAGAGCCCAGTCTCGCTACTTTCACTCGTCTTTTCCATCATAAAGGTTATCTTCTAGTTTTCTTATTATGCCTAGAACAATCGTTGAGTTCTAATTTAATATTATTAAATTGGTAATCTTGTTCATATGCTAAAATCACCATTTGCACGAATGTACCGCATCAAAGACCTTGTTAAACTTTGGTCTTCTTCTATTTTAGGAAATGATAGAGATAATTTCTCTAATCGACATAATTCCCTTAAAGCAGCTCTTCAGTATCATCCTTGGCTGATCTCTAGTATTCTTTAATAAATTGGTCCAAGTCCATGCCTAACTCCACCACCTCTCACATTGAGGGATTTCTCAACATGGGATATTTTTAAATGCTACTTCATGGTAATTTGGTTATTAGGAACACTTGGATGCAATAAATATGTGCCATTAGTCCACATAGGATTCTAGGAGGACCAAGTATCATGTTTGTCAGTTCAAAACGTGTCCCACTTGTAAGCATTTACCGTAAGCATACCCTACCAACAGCATACAAGCACGTAAAAAGATGTATAGTTTAACTGTTGTCAAAAAAAACACATGCACTTAGATGCAACATAAGGAATGATTCATCATAAATTCACTGACACAAAAATAGCTCAGAATATCAAAACAGTTTGTCTGTGACTGTGTGAATGGCAACTTAGACAATGAGCAATGCCAAATAAGTTTTTCATAGGTAAAAGAGAACCAATATTTTATATAATAACACCATTTCTCCCCTAAAAAGAATATGACTCTTTTCCTTGAAGAAAAAGAGTCAATTATGTACAATAAGAAATCAGAAATTTGGAGACTCCTCTTTTACCTTTAAGAACTAACCACTGAAATCAGATATTCTTGTGAACAAATCAATATAAAGATATTACATAAAATACACAATAAAAAAACTCCATGACAGGACAAGAAAGGCAATTATAATCATATTTTTTCAAAGTATAAAAGAAACCCATCCATTGAGCCAGAAGATTGTTTATAAGTCCAACTACCAGGAAGTGTTTTGACTTGGGGTATGTGCAGAATAAAATCTAAGGTAATAGAGGCCTGCATACCCTAAAGAGAGCTTTTTCTCCAACAAGAGAATAATGAAGGGCACCAACTACACAGTACTTTTCATCTACAGCCTCAACTGCAAAATACATGTGCTGGTGAAGATCCTGGATTGCCACAATAGCTCCTATCCAAAAAAGAGTGTATGAGTCGATTCTTGACATCATAGATAAATGAAAAATATATATATATATATATATATATATATAATAAAAAAAGGAGTGTTTATAAAGATAAATACCATCTGGAATTGTATTATCTGAGTTATTAGTCCATCCTTGATTCCCAGAGTCAATGCATTGCTTGGCATTGTGGCTAGGTTTTGCACCAAAAATCCCAGTTAAGGGTGCAGACAAAGCCGAAAGCATCTGAGTACAATGTGACATTGATATGCCTCACGTAACCCACAATGGACGAACTAGCATATTACATTAATGATAGGCAGAGTGCTGAGATAAATAACATCCTAAACAACTGCTAATGCCAAAATGAAGAATGTGCCAAGAAGTTGAGGAGTTGATCTTATGATTCCAGAAATAAATCCCAATGAGATGGATCAGTCAACAATGCACAGCCAAAAGGGATGACAGAAAAGAGAGGAAATTTCAGCAAAATGGCAGAAACTAATATACAGGAAAATAATATTTTTGGAAATCTAAATAATATATAGGAAACTGAATAATAAAGGCTAAAATTCATCTCTAAAATGCAAGTTACACTTGTTCTTTCTAGAAACAATCATTAGAAAATAAAAACAATTCTAGGTCAAACAGAAACTTAAAGAGTCCTACATTTGCTGAAACTTGGGAATTTTTGTACTTCATTTTCAACGTATGCAGCTTTTTTCTCATTGTCTTCACAATTTTCTACAAATTCCACCAAGAAAATTATTTGGAGGGGAGAAGAATTCCACCTCGGACCACCTTTTTTATAGAACTCGTGGGAAAGGAGGGTCCACTCCCATGGGTAGAGGAGCCACGGGACTCCTTAATCTTCAAGACGGGTCCCAAGGGAAAGAGGAATTCTATAATTGTTTCCTTCTAGTAAAGCAGTCCGGCCTCTTTTTTCTACACAAAAAACAAAAACCTCGTCTTCTATTTTCACAAATAGAAAAGTGACCAACATTTTTCCTATTGTTGACTTAGATTTTCATCAAGCCCAAAGGCTCCGAATTTGGCTAAGTCCCAAAGGATTGAAAATTTTTCTATGTCCACAAAGAGCGAAAATTGGCGACGTCCAAAAGCTCCCAATACCAAGTGAGAAGGAAAGAGGGAAAGAAAAAGGAAAAAGGACCTGGCCGGCCCTTACTAGAGGTCTAGTCGACTCTAACCGGCCCTTGCCAGACCCCTGGCCGGCCCTAGCTAGAGGATGATAAAGAAAAAGAAAGAAAGGAAAATAGTTTCTAAGTTCGGAAGACCACAGATCCTACAAAACATGAAAATATTCTAAGCCTGGGGGAATCGTGAGCTCAATAGACTTGAAAACATCCTGAGTCTGAAACACCTGTAGGCATCAAAATTTGTCGAAGCCCACAAAGACCAAAATTGGGCTAAGTCCAAAAAAACCCCAATACCAAGTGAGAAAGGAAAAGAAAGAAGAAAAAAATAGGGACCTGGCCAGCATAGATTAGTTCAGTAGTAGTTATTTGGTGTCGTTACATTTTTTCTTTTATTTTCCCCTATGGGGTTTTTTGTAATTTTTAGGAAGTTGATGGATAATTGTAAAATATGAAAAAGGAGGTCTTGTAAAATATATAGGCCTAGTTCAAAGTGGCAAGTCCCCCCATAAATTGGACTTTAAAGATCATCTATTGAGAAAAAGTATAAATCAAACCACTCTCCCTGCTAGGAGAATCAGGTCATCTACCACCTAAAATTGGGCTTTAAAGTTGTGAGATAAGAAAGAGGATAAATAGGACCCATGTCTCTACGAAGGAGAGATTTGTTCCACTAGGACCCATAGTACTCACACCTAGTAGGATCGGATCGGGATTCCTCTCCTAATGTGAAGAGGGACCTAAATCCCTCTCCTGCTCTCTTTCTGACTTCATGAGAGATCCTGCATGCAAGTCGTGGCCCTACTTAAACTGTTGATAGTACGCACAACAAAAAATCAACCAAAAAATAGAGGGGAAAAGGGGGGGGGGGGAGAAAAAGAGAAGAGGAAAGGAGGTAGGATTCGGGCCCATTTGAGTTAGGATTTTGAATTCACTATAGTTACTTTGTTTTTACTTGTTGATCAAGTAACTGTAGTCTATAAATTGATCAGGATCCCTCCTATTGCAATCACTATAGTACTATCGTCCGGAAACTAAAAGAAAATTTATCGAGATTCAAAAGCAAAAAACTATTATTTGATCAAGGAGGAAACTTGAGAAGATGATCATGTCAGGCTCATAACTAGAGCAAGCATGAAGGCAACGATAAGAAAAGGTTCAAGTTATACCCGAGGTAGAGACCAAAGATATGATAACATTAGAGATGATAATACTGTTGTAGAGGTGGATATGTAATGAAAGTCTAAGCTGACAAACTGCATATTCCCATTTATTGTAATGGAAATTATGGCTTAACTCAGGATTCTCAATACAAATCAAAAGAGAGAACAACTCTTGAAGTAGGCATCCAGGGATAAAACTATAATTCTACTGCACTTGGGCTACCGAAGTGATGCACGGAGGATAAGAATGGGCTGGGATCGAAATTTCCTTCGAAATGGATATATTGTTCACCCAAATTAGATAAACGGTGCAAAAGTTATGACCCTTTGAAGTTTATCAGGTTTAACTCAACAAAATAAGTTGAGTACAAATTTTGAATCAGGAATGGTCATTTAAGTGCCTTAATTGGTTTTAATGGGTTCAGCCAACAATAGAAAGGGTTGATGCTTTATGGCCTATGGATGGAAATCCTACATATCATGGATTGATGGGCAAAAGGGTAATTAAGGAAGTGAATTAGTGCTTTTTCTCTTTTGTTTACAGATCCAGGAAGGAAAATAGGGAAAGAGAGGAGGCAACATCAATATACAGCAGCAAGCAAAGAGACCGGCACGGCGGCAAGTACCTTCTACTTTTTTTTTGCTTCTTTCCTTTTTTTCTCTTCTTTCCATCTATTCTCTTTTCTCTTGTTTGTTGTTTTCTTTTCCTTTTTTTCTCCTTTCCTTCTCTAAAATTTCTTCTCTTTCGTTCCTAGTGTTGTTCAAATCTAACAACCAGATCTTTCCTTCTTTTTTTTCGACAGATATGCCCGGCAAGGGGGAAAAGGATAGTGTTATAGGCAGATGTAGAGGCCAATTGAGGCAGGTAAAGAGTAGTTGGTTGCGAACGGAAAGGAAGGAGGTCGGCAGCTGCAATATGGGGCTTTTGTTTGTGTTCTTTTTTTTAAGTCTGTGATGCACAGACCAAAGAGGGAGGAGGGTAGGATGGCTGTGTATTTGGTTGTGATGTAGTTGTGGGTGTAGGATATATATGATTGTGTATTGGAGATGATGAAGAAGATGAAGATGTGTGTGTGTGTGTGTGTATATATATATATATATATATATATATATATATATATGTGTGTGTGTGTGTGTGTGTTTGTGTGTGTGTGTGTGTGTGTAAAGATAACTAGGGTGGTGCACCGATAAGAAATGAAGGGCGGAGGGGACTAGAAGCTATAAATCAGAAGAGGAGATCAGAAGCATAGACGAGATGATTACCTGGAATCCACCAGACCACGAGGGGAGGAAGAGAACCCAAATGCACAAGTCTAACGGCAACAATCTTTTGCATTCATTCATAATCAACAGTCTACTAATGAAACCATGAGGCCTATAAATTAGGGGTGCAACTTGGGTAGGGTAAAGCCTGGAACCGAACCAAGTGGGTTGGGTTGGTTCGGGTATTTTACAAAGTCGGGTTGGGTCAGTTCTCCTTTTTCATGACCCGATTAAATCTGGGTCGTTTCTGGATTAGGGCTCGGGTAAACCCGAACCGACTCGAGAACCAAACCCATATCAAAATGTAGTATACACTCCCGGGTCGGGTTCAAAATATACTATACATTCCCAAGAACCGAACCGAACCAATTAACTTATCAATTCCTCATTTTGAATCCACTTGATAATATCTATGAATGTTGATTTGGTCATTTTGAACAAAGATCAAAGGAGGCTTTTTTAAGGAGAACAATGTTTCAAATTACAGTTTTGGTAATGATTTTGGTTCACTGACAACCGAAATGAATCTTGCGCCAAAATATTTTGATTTATTTCGGCCAAAATGTCATATTCTGTGATGAATGAGACCAGTTGGAACATATAAACAAATAACATATAATTAATAAAAAGTTTAAACAAATTTTGGGCCAATTAGCTATATATATATGTATGATTTGTTTAATGTATTGATTGCCTTAATAAATCTTTGACACATGTTATACATGCCAACGATGAATGATATACCAATAAAGTAAACATCTCATTACACTTGATAATATCTATGAATTTTGATTTGGTTATTTTGAACAAAGATCAAAGGAGGCTTTTGTAAGGAGAACAATGTTTCAAATTATAGTTTTAGTAATTATTTTGGTTCACTGACAACCGAAATGAATCTTGCGCCAAAATATTTTGATTTATTTCGGCCAAAATGTCATAGTCTGTGATGAATAATACCAGTTGGAACATATAAACAAATAACATATAATTAATGAAAAGTTTAAATAAGTTTTGGGCCAATTAGCTATATATATGTATGATTTGTTTAATGTATTGATTGACTTAATATATCTTTGACACATGTTATACATGTCAACGATGAATGACATACCAATAAAGTAAACATCTCATTACATATGCGCTGACAGCCTAATTTGAAATTAGGTTGTCAGTTCTTAGCCGTCTGATTCCAACGATCGAACCGTTAGTTAAAAAATTCAATAATACGCCCAGCTGAAATCTCTCTCTCTCTCATTCTCTCTCCCCCCCCCCCCCTCGAGCGGCAGCCCCTTCCCCTCACCCTCAACCTCTCTCCTCCACCTCCGGCGGCTCCCTTCCCCTCCGGCCGGCGATCACAGGTAACCCCCTTCCCCTCCACCTCCGGCAGCCCCCCGCTTCCCCTTCGGTGCCGATCAAAGGTACCCCCCTTCCCCTCCGGCCGGATCAAGCCCCGATCTCTCCCCCTCCGGCCTCGATCTCTCCCCCTCCGGCGCCGATCATTGGTAGCCCCTTCCCCTCCACCTCCGGCAGCCCCCCTTCCCTCCGGCACCGATCAAAGGCAGTCCCCTTCCCCTCTGGCCGGATCGAGCCCCGATCTCTCCCCCTCCAGCCCCGATCGCAGCCCCGACCTTCCCCTCCAGCGCCGATCACCGGAGGGGAAGGTCGGGGCTGCGATCGGAGCCGGAGGGGGAGAGATCGAGGCTCAATCCAGCCGGAGGGGGAGTGAGATTCACCGGCGGGAGCTTGACGGCGCCGGAGGGAAAGTGCGATTCACCGGCGGGGGCTTGACAGCACCGGAGTAGGAGTGCGATTCACCGGCGAGGGCTTGACATTGCCGGAGGGGGACCAGAGTCAGGGGGTGCTGCCGCAGGGGTTTACATTGTCAGAGGGGGGTGACGCCGGAGCCGTTGCCGGAGCCAAAGCAGGAGCCGTTGCCGGAGGGGGTCCCGGAGCCGGAGCCGACGCCGACACCGGAGCCGGAGGTGGAGGGTGGTCGAGGAGAGGGTGGTCGGGCTGCTGCTCAAGAGAGAGAGAGGTGGCAGCTGTTTAAACAAAATTTTTTTTAATTTTTTGGACGGTTTGATCAATGCAATCGGACGGCTGCCGGTGACCGCCCATTTGAGCAAATGGGCTGTCAGCTCATACCCCGTATTCTCTAAAGTAAACATCTCATTACATATGCATAGTCAATCTATATTGTCTATGTCAATAAAGTAATCTTGTAGTCTCTTCTGCATACATAATAGTGTTATGCACCTCATAAACATGATGATGATTAATCATCTCACTGGCACTATACAGATGTAATGAATATTCTATTTATTTATATCATGAATCTTGAAGATGAGTGCTTGATAATCTGTACAATAATGATGGATCACTTAATACATATTCACCATGTCTAATCTATATGTCCCATATCGAAGATAGACAATGTATATGAGTCTGAATCAGATTGTTGACTTCGCTATCAATGTGATTGCGAACCATTACCGATGCCATATTTTGAACAATTGTTAACATTCATGCTACTATCCACTATCCAGTCAAAGTCGATAGTCGGCCCCTAGTCGGCCAAGGGTTGACTAGGAGTCTAGGACTAGTCGGTCAAAACTTATTCTAACCCCTCCCCCCTCCCTAAACATATATGATATATGTGCTTGCATAAATGTCAATAAGTATATGATATTAGTCAGTCAATAACAATGCATGACTTCACACTTCACAGCATGGGTATAAATACATAAGTAACAGAACATAGTTGTAATGGCTTCATGCCCATATCAGAAGACTCATAACTAAGAATTCATCACAATATTTGTTTGTTGGTGTAATATGTGAACAACCCCAATTTTGATTATAGGGTTATATGGATATCAACACATAAACAATAATTATTTGTCTATGTTTTTATCTCAGATTTTTAGATCCTCAATAGATGATTATAGAGAAGAGGCATAGTTGTGACAAAAAACTTCGAGGCAATGCAAAAAAAATCCAAACAAATTGCTTGCAGAGACTCCTTTCAAAAAAATAAAAAAATACTTGCAGACTCCTTTCAAAAAAAAATTGCGTGCAGAGACTCAAGGCTGAATGTGTACCTTGCAAAAAAAAATCCCGACTAGTCCTAGTCACTAGTCGGGTTTAGTAGGATCTAGTTGGGGACTAGTCGGGGTTCCACCCAGCTGTAAAGGAATCTAGATTAGTCGGTCTACAAAATGCATGGTTTAAAATATCGACGATATATAGCGATATATCGCTATATCGCCAGCCTCTGATATCAAAAAAACTAAATTCCCGTTTTTGGAAAAAAGTCGAAATATCGCCGATATATCGATAAATATCGCCGATATATCGCCAAATATTGCCAATATATCGCCAAACCCTCTATTTGTTGTTTTTAGTAGATTTTGAAGCCTCTCTTCACAGATTTAGAGTTTCTTCCAAACTTTTAAGTTGAGATATGTTTTTAAATTTCTCAAATTTCTTAAGTAGATCTTCATGAAGAATAGATTATAAACATGAATTGCAACAAGTTTGATGTGATTCATAATGATTACCATGAAATTAATTGGGATTCATGGGTTTTCATGGGTTTCATCTATTTAAACCCAAGAAACCCTAATGAAATTTTAGTATGTCAATACTACACATCCAACCTACTTGCTATCCAAATTTAAATTTTTTTTGCTTAAATCAGTTTTGGAGCATTATGCTATGTCATGTACAGTTAGTCTGTGAGATGTTTTATGCTTATGTCTTATGCTTTAGGAGTTATGAATTTGTGATATGCTTTTATGTACTGTGAACCATATGGGCTTTGATATGTTTTATCATGATTCCTAGTGTGTGTAGTCTTATTGTGATTGTTTAATTCACAAATTGTTATAAAGTTTCTAACAGTTAGACAGTGTCGAATAGTTCACAGATTCATATATAAAGCCTAAATTGAGTGTCCCCCAGAGTAAATGATTGTTTTTTGTATGCTATTGATCATATTGGTGTATTTATACATCCTAATGGGAAATAAAGAAAAATCCTTCAAAACAATTTTCATTTTGCCCTCTTTTTCCTCTTTTTCCTAATTTTTAGCGATATTTTGCGATAAATAGCGATATATCCACGATTTTTCCCCCAGTCAACTTGGCGATATCAACAGCATTAACGATACTTAAAACATTGGCAAAATGCCGCCTAGAGACTAGTCGGGGACTAGTCACCAACTAATCCTGATTTTGATAGCATAGACTATACATGACAGATCCATAATTATAGTCATATTCTCTACAGCGCACACGTCCATTTTGGCCATAAGTGTTGCCATACTTCTACTCTCCATGATCTGTAATATCGTCATCAATCTCATATCGAAGTCGGGAGCATAACCTATGTATTGACTATCACCGTATTAATGTATGCAGACCCGCGCCTACAATCTTCATATGGTTATTATTTTATTTTATTTATCATGTTCTTAATTTTAGCTTTCCATTGAGTATTTGTGGACGATGATTGGAGTGTTAGATATTTATTTATTGTTGTATGTTTGATTCACTAGGCTTAATGATCATGCTAACTCAAGCGTTCATTGAGTGTCTAAGTAATAAAATAAGAAAGTATCATATGGTCTCATCCAAGGGATGAGATTAGAAGGGGTTAAAATTAGAATCCAGGGCAGATAAACTTTGAGTTAACCCACTCGACCGGCGAGATCGTGCAAGCCACAAAAGTAGCCCAAAATGCCTCCGAAAAAGTCCTAGACACCACATCGTCCTCCTAAGACCCGCATGCATGGATATGATCCCGTGCATATCCTGCGACCCTGCATCCATTCTTGGAAATCGCGCTAGCCACAATCTTTCGTTTACTCTGACGTTATCCAACAATCCCTCTCTTCTTTTCGGTTACATGAGCCCCGGTATTTCTTTGTCGTTTGCTGCCTATAAAAAAAAAGGAACATAGAGGATCGGAGAAAAGCCTAGAATTCTTCTCAACCATCACCTTCCCTCTCGTTCGCTAGCGAGGATCAAGAGGCATCATTGGCGTTTTCCGACGCACACAAGTGTCATAGTGGGTTCCATCCCCATCTTCATTCCGTAGTATATGAGCCATGCACCCATCTTTTTACTCGTTTATTAGCTTCTGCACCAGTGTATTTCATCGCGCCTCTTATAACTTGGTCTGATAACTCTTTAGTCTCCTAACTTGGTGGGTACCACCTTATGCTTGCTTGCCATTCTCGATAATCATTGTTCTATTGTTTTAGAGTTGTCTTGCTTAGTTATTCAAATAATGATGTACTATCTTGTTTCCATTGCTTGTTTGGAAAGTTGATATGATCCAGACTTGGGTCGAATCTCAATCGACCATGTTGAAGCTCAAGCCCATCTGATACATGATTCATTTTTATTTATTAGGCATTTTAAATGTATTTTCATCCTTCTTGTTTTGGAAAATTTAGTCCCATATTGCTTGGGGTCTCTTTATGTAAACACCTGGTAGCCTATTTAAAGTAGGAGTGCAACTCAGGTTGGGATGGTTCGGGTTTGAGCCAAACCAGAATCAACCCAGAAGTGGTCGGCTCTACAATTTCATGACCCGACCCGACCCGAATTCAACATAAACCAAACCCGAACCAAATCAGGTTGGTTCGATTTGAGTCAATCTTACACATACATAAATCATCCATCCTACCAGGTGTTCCTCCAAAATATTTCATTACTTCATCTCAACAGGTTCCAACATAAGGCTATCTATGATATCCTTTTTCTAAATGTATGTTTGCTAGTTTTGCCACACATCCATCTCAGCTTTCACATCCTTCATGTATAAGCTTTGTACACCACCTAATACCCGAAAACATATAATATGGTCTGATTATTGTTTCATATGATCTTCGAGTTTAAGGAGAGAGAGAGAGAGAGAGAGAGAGAGAGAGAGAGAGAGAGAGAGAGAGAGAGAGATGATCATAGTCCAATCGGTCCCCAGCTCACCTTTGTTTGTGGCTGGTGAAACATATTCATGACCAGAAACCTTCTCTCCTCTTTCCAAAATGAATACACACCATGATAATCCCTTCCACTTCATCCAAACCATTCTAACTCCATTGGAAAATTTAAATCTATTTCTCCATCTATAGTTATAATTGGCATAGAGAATATGATAGTCAACTCACGAGCATTGATGGAAAAAAACCAACGAATCGGCATTCAACAAGAGGATGGAAAAAAATTTGAGTGCAATGAGAATTATTGTATTGTTTATGATGAAAGTCTCACACCATACTTAATTGGGGCAGAAGAAACACAAAACAACCTTCTGGAGTTGAGCAACGTGTTTTCTTTTACTTTGAGTTACTTAAAAGAACATAACGTTGTTTGTACAAGGTTTTGTAGTAGATGGTTATTCTTAGTTTCTTAATCACATGTTAAATTAATTGTAGTCGTTTCAACCTTTTTATCTCAATGGTGTTTTGAATTCATAACATAGTATCCTTAAACTATATCAGGAGACGCTATTGTTACCAGCATATGCAGGAATATGGAACGTGTAACGTAAATATAACTACATCAATACCAACAAACCTAGCTCCCAGCTATTCCGTGTATCTTTATGAATCCTTCTTCACCAGCCACTCCTATAGAGGGTTGTAATATAAGTCATATACATGTAAAATTAAAATAAAAAGGTTATGTTTTGCTTCTGGTGTAAATGTCACGAACACTAAGTCATATACATGTAAAATTAAAAAAAAAAAGGTTATGTCTTGCTTCTGGTGTAAATGTCACAAACACTTCTATCAAGTCAATTTTACTGCTGTTATAATGCAACTAGAATGAACAGAAGCTAACTTTTATTCTACGATCACTAAAACAGACTGCTTATCAGTTCAAATATAACAGTATAAATGACAAAGATAAATAAAATGTGACATTCTTGACCTGGATCTCAGATAACCTTATTGTCAAATCACAACCGGATACTGAACCATTGCCAACCCAATCACTCTTCAATTGAACAAAACGCACTTGACTCCCCAAGACCAACTTCTCCATCATAATAGAAGCAGTTACATGTTTTAAAATAGAACTAGCATGACATGAAGGAGAAAACTCAGATGAACTATTCTCCACCAAAATTTCCCTCGTAGAAGTTGGAGGACATGTAGAATGAAGATCATCAAGTCCAGGAAGATGGCAATTTCCAGAATTAACATAAGATGATGAAGCACCCACTGTGTTCGAGTGAAAATGGGGCATCGGCAAATCTCTGGTTTGATGTAATGAAGTTCTATGTAGGTGCTGAATGACAGCTGTCAGATGACGTAGATTAAATAAAAGCTGCCTTCCAAAGTTCATAAACTTTAGACTCATATCAACTTCTAGAATGAGCTCCTGAGCTCCACCTATTAGAGAAAACAAGTAAACTAACTGCATCAGGATTATCAAGTAGTGAAAATTAATCAAACAAGAGAGCGAAAATTCTTACCAGATTGATTTGAAACAGCAAGGACAAGATAAAACTGAGATAGGTCCACAACAAGTGCCTTGAGAAAGTTCCATTTAAGCGTCTGTACCTCAGAATACGAATTCGGGGATACAGAGCATCTCGCATACTCCTCAGTAGATCGATTAGCACGTTGAGCAGCAGTCTCCGCAGAATCTATGGAGTTTCCAGCTTTTCGAGATGATTCGCCAGATGAATTGAACACCCATGATGAACAATTCGCAATCAGCAGAAAATAAGCTTTAAAACAGTGGACAAACATAGCTAATGCTGACGTTTCAAGAAAAATTAAACCACCCTGTCCAGTAACGTCAAAAAATTAATACAAAAGAAAGCAAGCAGTGCTACCATAGCATATCGCATAGGAAAAGAATGGTACTGAAAAGCAATGATAAGAATAATTAATCCTAAAACGAAATCATGAATCAAGAAGAACTATCCAATAAGTGAAGAGAAAGAAAGAGAAACAGGACAACAGAATAAAGTCCTAACAAAACCATGAATATTAATTGTACAGGGAAAATATATGGCAGTAAGTATTGAAGCAATAACAGCTTTGTTTACGGATAACCATTAGCACCTGAATATTGCAATTGATTGTCTCAAGCTCTTCACAAACTAAAATTGACATTTTTAGCCTATTGGGTTGATGTGCTCCAATGATTAAGTCCTTCATATAATATTCTGCCATAAGAATCTCGCCAAATCCAATTTCAAAAAGAATCCAGCAACCTGAAGCTGACCTAGGAGCGCTTGAGGTAAGCCATTGGCCCGTTTTCAGTTTAAGACCAGGACCACGTGATTGGGGCTTTGATCCTTCAGCATTTGAACGAAGTCCTTCCACTGAGTATGAAGCTCCACCATTGCCTGATATAAAATTATTTATTGCACTGCTGGCACTTGCTGAAGGTAAAGCATTGGCTTCGGATCCAACATGAAAATTGAGTGTGCATTGTGATATAGAGACCTGATATGAATAATAATAAGTCTGATTGAGCACGTTCTTGGTTTGGAATACATCAGTGCAAACTCCTATCCCACTTTGACAGTTCAAAATAGCTGACTGAATTCCAGCCAAATCAATAAGTATATCCACATGACATTCGTCCCAGGAAATTTGGATGCAAGACTTTTGGAGAAACACCCCAATGCCAAAACTTGGCATATCAAGCATGCCCGGATTAGACTCCCTGTATGTTGGTGACATGCTAATAAAGGGTGTAGAATTGATGTCAGCACCATAAGACTTCATAGAACTTGTACCATGGACTTTTCCTGAGCTATCCAAGATAATGTCCACTGACTCAAACTGAAGGGTGGCATCAATTAATATTTGCATATTTTCAGTAGTCATAGTTCCATCAGTAGCTCTAGATTCCACCATGTCGTTTTTTATCTCTCTCACAGTTGAAGACATTAACTTTCTGATAGAATCTTCAGAAAACCCATGACAAACAGATTCGAAGTTAAAAAAAACAGGTAATGCCCCAGAAAAAACAGCTTCAAAAACCTGAAACAAGACAAGATGTAAATATTTGCAGCACATCTAAGCAATTAAAATTGCATTTTAAATGCCGATGGAGGCTTGCTCTGGTGGTTAGCACCCCTCTTCTCACAGAGGAGGGCTTGGGTTTGAGTGTCATATGGAGTGCGGAGCGGATTCGAGTTCCCATTGGTCGATTAGAATTAGAAGATGTGGAACTAACAAAAAAATTAAAATAAGAATAAAATTAGGTAGCTATGCTCATTAAGAAACAAGTTGCTATAGCTATAAACATCTACAGTTTCTAATTAAAAAATTTATGGAAATGATTATTATAGCGATCTGGTAATGTAAATACATAGTGAAGGGTTGCAACAAAATGTTAGAAAATTTTAAAACTATTTGATAACTACATAAGTTCTTATCAATACAAGATATATTAATCTGGATAGCATATACATATACATATATATGTAAGAAAGATACACAAATACCCACGAAACACACTCGCACGCGGCATTAAAGAAAGAGAGATGCTAGAATGTGGTGTGTGATCGATGCGGCAAATTGCACTCACCCTATGCGGTGTGTCGAGCACCGCTGGATCAGCCAACCCTAACCAATGATCATACTCAGCCCCCTCGAACAACCACCCATGACCGGTGAAACGCAATTCAGACCACTATGGTTGGCACTCCCGAGGGTGAATCGCACTCAAACCCAAACACCAGTCACCCCCAATCAGAGAACCACATCCAACCCCCTCTAGCAGCCACCCCCGACCGGTAAATCGCACTCTGACCCCTCTTGCAGACATCCCCAACCAATGAAACGCACTCAGACGCTGAGGGCATGCAGCCTCGACCAAAGAAACGCATTCATCTTTGCCTATTGCACAATTGAGTATCGTAGACCTCATTGTTCCAATGATGCACCTGCATAAAAAAGAGCAATGTATCACAACTGGCGCAGACGGTTATGAATCTCATGATTGTCACGATTGGGTGTGTGTATGTGTGTGTCATTGGTGTCTGCTAGTAATGTTCGTGCATTCGGAACTGCAGCGGCTGCCTTCGATAGCAAACTACATATGGCCTTGGTACCCACGTTCGACGGGGGTGCCCACATTAAACGGCGACGGACTTTTTTGGTAGGTAGCAAGGTGCCTTAGCAAAAGAAGAAAGACCCTACAAGGGATGCTACTACAGGAGGGCGAATCAACTGAAGAGATGAGAGCCCGATGTCGGCCAACGTTGCAGAGGCAGGGGAAGTCTAGAAAGACTCTCTCTCTCTCTCTCTCTCTCTCTCTCTCTCTCTCTCTCTCTCTCTCTCTCTCTCTCTCTCTCTCTCTCTCTCTCTCTGTTTCCTCTTCTGTACACTCTATTCAGAGTTCGGACTGCTCTTGGGAGGGAGAGAAATTTGAAGAGAGGCAATATTCTAAAACATATAGCGATCAAAGAAAATCAAAAGACATACATCAATAATCGATCGGTGAGAACTTTAACTCAAAAACCCAATGCTGCCCTACTGGCATGACTCGGCAACACGCTCCTCCCTGCCTATATTCCTTAAAACCCAATGTCAGCAGCACGCCCGCTCCCCACCATACCATAACCATAACCATCAAGCCATGTTCCATCTACTTGAGGTCGGCTTCAAATACTTAAAAAATGCGACCTCTGACCTTGTGTTGGGTGGCCGACTTCCCGGCGATCAAATCTATGAGGCTCAACTATATATGGATGGATGTGTGCATCATGGCCTTCATGCTAGTAGGATATCACCTTGTCGCTTCCTTCCCTACATAAAAAACTTGTACACATCACCAATTTCCTTAGATTTTCCCTCTTTCCATTTGGTTTCTTGTAAACAAGCCATATTGACTCTTTTTCTCCTCATTGTATCTACTAATTCTCAACTATTTCTAGTCAAAATCACAACATTCTGAGTAGAAAATCTAACCTTCCACTTTTGTGGAATTAATTTTGTTGCTCGATTTTGTTCCATTTAGTGCAAAAATATGTCTTTTAGTTGCTCCAATTGGTCTCTATTGCAATGTGCTGCTTCTAAGAGACCCTAACCCTATCCAATTGATGCAAACTCGGTTGCGATACACGGAAGCTAGCAAACTTTAGAACAAATTATGGCTCAAATTTGATAACTAAAAGTAAAATTCAGCAAGCACCTAATTACCCGCAATCAGATTTTTATTAAGAAAACACGGCAATAGGTTTAGATTAGATCTCAATAGGGTTTGCAAATAGTAATTTCAGCAACTAAGTACTCATGCAAAGGACTAAAAAAAAGTTCATATGACGATCCAACGATGTACCAAGTAAGCCAAGCCAAAATTAGGGTTAGGATTTATTACGGTTCTATGACGGGATGCGATAAAAGCCAACGATACCAAAGAACATATGATAACTATCAAAAACGAGGAAAAATAATACCCGTGAGATTCAAGATCTCTATGCGGATAGCCTTTGTCGATGAAGATAAACGGTGGGAGTTAAAAGGTGACGAGGAAGATCTAGAGAAGAAGCCGGAAGAACTCCATGGAGAAGATGATGGCTAATGAAAGACGCACCTTCCACGATCTCTCGATCAAAAGCAACAAGCTTTAGGGTTTTCTTCAATCAAAATTCTTCAAAACTAGGGTTTTATCCCCTTTAAATAAACTTTCCATGGCTTCATAAGGCAATGAGAGAAGGAGACATGAAAGAGGGAGAGAGAGAGAAGACCGCTCGAGGGGGGTGTGCGGCTTGTTTTGAGGGAAACAAGACCTGTGCGGGTCTTGTTGGAGGAATCCCACTCCCCTCTTTTGAGTGTTAAAGGCACCCCCTAATTTAAATTAAATCCCTTTAATTAGTTAGGGATTGCTATAGGCACCCCCGGATGGATTAAGTGGCTTTAAGGCTAGGTTAATGGCTCCGATGGCTTGGCTTTAGGCTTGCTTGACTTCGCACTGTCAAATGCGACATCCGACGCCTCCTGTCCTCCAGCATAGCACACTTATTTTTCATCCACTATAAGTGGTCAACACATAAAATATGTGGGTGCGACAAAACCCCGCACCATAGGCCAAAAAGTCGTAGAAAGCAATCTAGACGTCCGATCTTCGTCCGGAGACGGGCGATGGAACCCAAACGACAAACTACTACCAACTAGAACATAAAATTAAAGATATTGCATATGTAGCGTGATATGGCTACATCACCAACCCTTGCATATCTTTTACCAAAATTGGGTTTTGTTGTGACACACCACTTACGGGTGACGACCTAGCAAACCCTTGCCTATTTTTCACCACAATATGTTTAGGTTTTGGCGCGTCACTTACGGGTGATGACCTAGCAACCATTTCTCACCACAATCAAGTTGGGTTGTGGCACATCACTAACGGTCAACGACTTAGCATTAACCAATGTTACTTGGCCTCGGGACACGGGTGTCAAGTGTCCAATTGTCTTGAAAGATCCAACACGGCAAACTTCCAAAATGTCCATATAAGAATATACTAAAACGGGTGTCAAGTGTCCGAGTTGGGTGTCGTGTGGACACGACAAATTTTGGAAAAAGTGAAGTGTCCAGTAACACTAGCATTAACATTTATCGAATTAGGATTCATAGAATACGAAATAAAAATTAAACGAGACAAATACACATCATGATGTATGGTAAATGAAGCATCACAATTAATACAAGAACCACATGAAATATGAAGCAACATGCAAAATACGAAGTGTCATATAGAATTAAGTGTTATGGAAAGACTAAGGATCTAGCTTACTTACTAAATGTTTCAATGATTTGAAAATAAATAATATGTTCATCGATATATGATCTACTCAATATGTGTCGGTTGCAACCTATGCTAATATGTGTTGTGTATTGGTATCAAGGTTAACAAACTCCCGATCTTGCAATCCATCGATTCTCGATCCATAGGATCATAAATCGATCCAACTAGCACAATAGACTCTCAAGTCAGCAGAATCCTAAGCAAACTCTCATGATCCTATGCAGTGTCAAGGAAACCCAGGAAGTCCAAGGGCATGGAGAAGTTCGATTGATGAATCAAATCTATGTAAGTCCACCTTGGCACAATCCTTTGAAGCATTGTCGTCTAAATCTAATTTTTGCATAAGTTTGTAAACCTCTCTAGTATCACCAAATTGGTTAGGGCTATTGATTTTACCAAATAATGGACCAACATCAAGGAGTTAAACAATGACCTTGTAGATGAAGTTAGTTGTACATGAAAATGGTCGCATCTAGATGGAGGTGAAGTAGAAGTAATTTCAAAAAAGTACATTGTAAGATTCATTTTTAAAGATTTACATTTTAAAGTACTAAGCTAATACAATAATTTCTTACACTTTAGGTGTTGGACATGCTAGGACACAAGAGGCAAAGGTTTAGAATATCCATGAAGCTAGCGAAAATGAGATTGACAATGTAATAAAATGAAGTTCGGGACGGGTTCGAGGATAATACCATTGTCTTTGGAGGTGTTGAATGTGATTTCGGTGATAATGTTGGCATTGCTAACGAATAGCATCCTATTTTGATTATCTATCATTTTCTTCTTTCTCTTTCGACATTAGTTTGAGTATGGAGCTGATTTTGTTTGTTATGTCATGATACTTGGAGGGGTGCATAATTGGTACTTTTGAATGGTAGTTTGCTAAGTTTATGTTATGGTTAATTTGGTGTTTCTTAGCTTTCAAAATTATTATAAGTGGATAATAAAGAAGCAAAGATTCAAATCTTGATTTTCTTGCACACGTTTGGCAACTTGCAATTAAACTTGTAGGCAAAGGCTCAATCTTTTTAGCTAAATCTCTCATATTAATTAAGTTGTCTGTTTTTTGGAGTTTATATTTTATTTTTAGTAAATGTTAGAGGATTCTAGATATTTAATTAAATTATAATTTATAATTTTTCTTGTTTTGTAGAATCTTACAATCCTGAATCCGATTGATCCAATCCTATAGATCCGCCCATCGATCCTTGGTGGGATCACGATCCTAACAACCTTGATTGATCTTATGCTATACATTCTTATTTCGCAATGATCAAACAAAGTGACAGACTGCGAACATCCATAATACAAGAAGCAAATATCATGTTGTTCAGAAAGTCAGTACTCCAAGATATGAAAAAAAACTCCTTTACTATGTTCGCACAACACTTAAAATACCCAAATATATCCTTGCTAATCAAGCCATTTTATTTATAAATTTACTGAACATATTTGAAATTATCAAAGACTAGCTTAGTTTA
Organism: Chamaelirium japonicum; assembly: GCA_947650365.1. NCBI lineage: Eukaryota > Viridiplantae > Streptophyta > Magnoliopsida > Liliales > Melanthiaceae > Chamaelirium > Chamaelirium japonicum. The sequence continues at coordinate 114,022,209 of OX393550.1, forward strand.
AAGGGAACCTCATTCAAAGGCTGCAATGCAAATAAGAGATATTTGCGCGGCACCTATGCCTCACCAAAACTAGAACATTGTTCTTAACCCTAGAATCCAAGTGGCATAGACATCCATAGATTATGTGGAAGACACTGCACAAGTGCCTAACCAGAACCAAGGTTCCTCCACAGGTTCCCACGAGAACACTGATCAGGCCACTTGATCATTTTGGGTTATAGAATACAACTAGAAGTGCATCAACAACCCAATATAAATGCTATATAATGCAGATAAGTAATATTGTGCATCGAATGACAAATTCTATGTTTGCCTACCGGATGGGGTTAGCATGCCTGTTTAAATAGTACAATAAAGAAAAAGAAGTAATATCACATAAATCTTAGGCTTATATGAGGGAAATAAAACAGGTAGATGTTCATGTATCTAGTTGACTTCCATATTAAGTACAGAAGAAACACTTCCAAACAGAATTATATCACAATAAAGACACATTTGATTTCAATCCAAGAAACATTAAAGTACATTTACCTGTAGGAAAATCCAAAGCTCATCCATGTGCAAAAAAACGGTATCACCAGTAGTAATGACACTGAAGGCCATAGATAGAACATTTATAGTCGGAGATAGTGAATAAAGGTAGTCTCTGCAAAAGATCACCTAATTACTACCAAGATGCATATTGCATACATATATTAGCTCAACCAAATGTGCGCAAACATGTTGATGCACTTCATGATTACTCAAAACACCATTATTTTAATTGTGGGAGGGGGCATGCTGTCCCTGTCACATGCACAGATGCTCAGGCACACTAGGTGCATTTCCCTCACCAGACATGCACACAATCAAAACAACAAAAGCAAAAGGAGTTTCATCTCAAGCACAAAAGCTAAAACAATTGTGCTGAACAACAGAAATACATGTGATAATAATTCAGTCATGTTAGCTGGAACTAGTCATACTGCTCAAAGATATAGATCGGATAGTTATTCTCTTACACTTTGTTGTAAGAGCACTCTATTTTGCTCGCCATCTTAATATGTTAACATTATCAGCAACTTGACATCCTTATAATCTCTTTCCTTTTTCTTCTTGATTTTGAATGAGTTTTGCCATTTCTCAATTACATTATATACTGGTTAATATTCAACAAGCATAATGCATTATGGATATTGTAATTTGCTCAAGTCAGTGGGCTAGGTAGCCTAGGTCGCATCACCAGTCTAGTTGGGGACTCCTTGACAGCAACGAATTTTGAACAAAGCAACTTTGTATTGACTACTGAGTGTCATCTTTCTCATTTTTGTTTAAAGAGGAAGACGTCACCCAGTACAAAGTTGCTTTGCTGTTTGAAACTCATCGTTGTCAACAAGTCCCTAACTAGATTGGATCTAGCCCACTCACTTGAGCATATTACAATATCCATAATGTTTTGTGCGTGTTGAATATGAACCAGTATATAATGCAATTGAGAAGGGAAAAACTCATTTAAAATCAAGAAGAAAAAGGAAAGAGATTATAAAGATGCCAAGTTGTTGATATGTTAACATATTAAGCTGGCAAGCTAAAACAATAGAAACTCCAAAATGGAGTACTCTCATAAAGGTGTAACCGCATAACTATCGGATCAATAAGGATCATGTTGGTACCAATGTACAATTAGCAAAAAAATAATCATTTGAAATAGTCCCATTGTTATGGATTGTGATGACAAGAGACGTGACATACTCTACATTATTTTCTCGTACCTGAACATACTCATAATCCAATTTATTCAAAATATCATGCTGAAGCAAAGTATGGATAAGCTACCTGTTAGATACCCACACACTCCAAGGTCCGGGTTGTAAGGGGAGATCTGTAGACACACAAATTGTGTCTAACCCGGACCCGACTTGCATGCACCAATGCGGAGGCAAACCCGACACACATTCGGACCCGGACCCGACTTGCATGCACCAATGCAGAGGCAAACCCGACACGCATTCGGACCCGGACCCGACTCGCATGCACCGACTCGGAAGCAAACTCGACATGCAAACCGGACCCGACCCGCGCCAAGCAAGAGGCTGGGTGGGCCCATCCCCAAGTGGGGCCCACCCGGCCCCCCTTATGGAAATCCGAACCCTTAAGGGGGTGGTCGGCCATGCAAAGAAAGAAAAGAAAAGAAAGAAAAGAAAAGAATGAAAAGAAAGAAAGAAAGAAAAGAAAGGAAAGAAAAGAAAAGGAAAGAAAAGACCAAAAAGGAAATAAATACCGCCATGCGCGGGGGGAGGTTGCATATGACGTCTACGTAAGCATGGATCTGCACCGATCCCTCGATCCGACGGACAAGAAACGAAACCGGGTCGCCATCGACTTTATGTGAAAGATTCAAAATAAATCCAAAAATGATTGAGCCATAATTACCCAACCAGAAAAGGAAAGCAAATAAAGGTTTATTCCCCTCTTCAATTGAAGAATAAATCTTGGGTAGTTATGGGAGAGATATTAAAGGGATCCAAATAAACTTCTCATATCTCTCCCCTCCCCCCTTTCACCTATAAATAGAGGGGGAGGGGGAAGGCTCGAAGGGTCAGAAGCTGAAGACGAAGCGAGGAAGCTCTGTGATGCAGGCGCGCGTCGTCCAAGAGCGGTTGATGAAGACGATGCTATCGTTTTTTTGTATTTTCTTTGTAAAGAGATAACTAGTGATACGGAATCACCGAGAGGAAGTGGCGGAGGGGGTAAGAACCGTGACAGAGAAGAAGAGACTAGAAGCTTAGATGAGAAGGGGCCTAAAATCCATCAGGATACAAGGTAGGGACTCAAATCCATGAGCCAACAAAGGCATCCGCCATCAATTTTCATTCATCATAATCTGTCTCCAATGGTTACAATGGGGGCCTTTAAATAGGCTAAAAGAAAGATAAAAATGACAACAAATTTAAAAGCCAATAATGATCCTAACAACTTGCCTAAAATAAAGATCTTAAATTTAAAAAGATATTAAACGATATCATAAGAGATATCCTGCCTTATCCATCCATGGCAGGCTAGGATGGGCCTTCGGGCAGGGTTTTAAATCTCGGCCGATACCGGTACGTACCGGCCGGTACGTACCGGTTTTGGCCGGTTCGAGACCGGTACTGCATCCGATCCCGATAACTGGCCCGTATCGGCCGGTACCGGTACGTACCGGTACGTATCGGCCGGTTCAGGCCGGTACCGACCGGTACGGACCGGTACCGACAGGTTAAAAAAAAAATTTTGGGTTTTTTTCAGATTTTTTTTCTCAACCGGTATCGGTCCGTACCGGCCGGTACATACCGGTTCGGGGCCGACCGATACCGTGATTTTAAACCTTGCCTTCGAGTGGGCCAACGGGCTTGGGCCCAAGTCGGATCACATCATTCGCTTCCGCTGCGAAGAACTCGCCCTCGAGTTCATACGGTAAAGCGCAAACATCATCGAGATTTTCGCCGATGTGGTATCTATCGTCAAGAGCTGATGGTGGAGGCCCAACAAATGATGTCGCACTACACCGAAGTCATCACCGGGGTCCCATGAGAAGGTATCACTGCCGTCGATCGGGAAACATACATCAAAGTAGTGCTGGGGTAGACGACAGAGTCAGATCGTAATATCATACCGCTGCGATAGCTCGAACATCGACTCGCCTAAACGGAGGTAGAGCTGAACAAACACTGTAGGCACCAATAGTCGGTCCAGCCCAAGAAAATCAATATGTTGAAGCTCGGCTAGAGAGACATCCTCGAAAGAATCCGCAGTAGGTGGTAGCATGGCAGGCGGCAGAAGATCCTCTGGAGGGGGGAGCTCGTCTGCTGGTGGTGGTACTGGAGGTGATGGATCCACCAAAGATACAACTGGAGGAAGCTCTGTCGGTGGTGGAGGCTCTACTGGAAGTGCTGGAGGTGGAGACTCATCTGTGGTGGCCGCTAGAGGTGAGTCTATTTGTTGTAGCTCCCACTCAATCTCACAAGCTAGCTCATAGGCTTCGTCCAGATCCCTCCAAGATCGAGATGAAAACTTGCCCTTTATGTCGGAGCGGAGTCCTCTAACATACAGTACCACTGCCAAGAAATCTTTCTCTGAAAAACCATAGCGGATCATGCGCCGATAAAATGCTGAAGTATACTCATAGACGGAGTTATTCCCTTGATGACAGCGAATCAACCCTTGCATCTTGGCATCCATGTCACAATGGTGGAAATGTGGTCCAGGGGTGAATCTGGAAATCTGTAATTACTGGTTCACTGAAAATTTCTGCTGATGGTATGGATGCGTAGAGCTCGAAAAGGACTTCGATTTGGTACCAAGAACGTCCAAATCGGATGAAAAATGAGAGAGATATGGCGTTTTGAAGTTGTAGGGTCTTATCGGGTCTGTTTTTGTAAACGGGTTGGATCCGAATTCAACTCGGGTTCAGCACTTAAGTGTAAAATAGCAACTAGAAAGGTTGGGGATTTGAGGGCTTTTGGATGGGGATCTAAGGGTTGTGGTGGAGGAGTGAATTGGGGAAAAAGAAAGGGGCAAAGGGGGGTTCGGATTAGGGTTTTTTTTGTTTTATTTGTTTTGTTGGCAGGTAGGGAAGGAGCAAAGGGCCGGCGGCTGTAGCTGGGAGCAACAAAGGGGCGGCTGCAGCTGTAGCACAAGGGAGCACAGGTACGTTTCCTCCTCCTTTCTCTCTTCTTTCCTTTTTCTTTTTCTTCCCTTTTCTTCTTTCTTTCCTTCTATTCTTTTTTTCCTTTTCTGCTGCTATCACAGATCTGATGGCAGATCTGATTTTTTTTTTTTGGCTGCGGGGTGCGCGGGAGCACGGGACAGAGTGTGGTGGTTCAGCGGGCGGAGCGAGAGGAAGGGGCGGCTTGCGGTGGACGGGCGGGCGGCAAAGGAGAGGGGTTCGGTTGAAGGAGGTTTCCTTTCTCTTCTCTTTTTTTTTTTTTTTTTCAAGATTTGATCTCTCTTCTTCTTTCTTTTTTTTTTTTTTTGTTGGGATTGTAGGGCGACATACCAGAAGAAGATGACGACGAATCGGCGAGGATGGTGACGATGGAACGGCGACGATGACGATGGACGACGACAATCGAAGCGAAGATCGTTCGTGGTGCGGAAACGCCACGAAGCCCGAAGCTCTGATACCAACTTGATGCAGGCGCGCGTCGTCCAAGAGCGGTTGATGAAGACGATGCTATCTTTTTTTTGTATTTTCTTTGTAAAGAGATAACTAGTGATATGGAATCACCGAGAGGAAGTGGCGGAGGGGGTAAGAACCGTGACAGAGAAGAAGAGACTAGAAGTTTAGATGAGAGGGGGCCTGAAATCCATCAGGATACAAGGTAGGGACTCAAATCCATAAGCCAACGAAGGCATCCGCCATCAATTTTCATTCATCATAATCTGTCTCCAATGGTTACAATGGGGGCCTTTAAATAGGCTAAAAGAAAGATAAAAATGGCAACAAATTTAAAAGCCAATAATGATCCTAACAACTTGCCTAAAATAAAGATCTTAAATTTAAAAAGATATTAAACGATATCATAAGAGATATCCTGCCTTATCCATCCATGGCAGGCTAGGATGGGCCTTTGGGTGGGCCAACGGGCTTGGGCCCAAGTCGGATCACATCACTCTGCAGAATAGGAGACGCGCTCTTCATCGACCCAAGGCTTCACGAGGCACAGGCAAGCCTATCCCTTCGGGACCGGCTTAGTCCATTGAAAGCCCTCATCAACGTGTAGACCCTTGTACAAGAAGATCAAGCCTTCGACTCCGTGCACGAAGAAGAAAGCTCGGAGAAGAAGAACCCTTCGACTCCAAAGACGCCAGAAGCAAAGGCCGGAGAAGAAGATCGGAGCGGCACTGCCCCGTCGTCTCCAACAAGCCTTCGACTCCGATCAAGCCCAAAAGCCCGAAGAAGAAGACCGAAGCTTCATCACCCGTCGCCTTCGACAAACGTCCACTCTATCCACGAAGAAGAAAGCTTGGAGAGGAACATCCGAAGCGCCGCTATACCCGTCGTCTTCAAAGCAAAGCTGACGCTACAACCGTCGCACGGAGATCGGTGCTACCCCCGCCGTCTTCAAAAGAACCCTTCGAATCCGATCACGCCAAAGAAGCCCGGATAAGAAGAGAAGCAAAGTCGTCGCTACACCCGTCGTCTTCAAAGCAAAGCCGACGCTACAACCATCGCACGGAGATCAGTGTCACCCTCGCCGTCTTCAAAGGAACCCTTCGACTCTGATCATGCCAAAGAAGCCCGGAGAAGAAGAAAAGTCGAGCCGACACCTAAACCGTCGAGGAAGCCAGAAGCATTAAAGACGTAGCCACCGCCGTTCGAGAAGAAGATCGAGTTGACGCCGAAGCAAAAGCCCACGCAAGAAGTCAAAGCAAAAGCCCGGGTAAAGCCCGCGCCAAAGCAACGCAAATGCCAAAGCCAAGCGACTACGCCAGTCACGAGCAAAAGCACCACAGGTTCTAGCCGATACGACACGAAGTCCGGAAGAACGAAGCATCGTAAGTCTCCCCCGTCTATGTTCAAGTGCAAGCGCTAAAGCAAAGTGATGTGATCCGACTTGGGCCCAAGCCCGTTGGCTCAACCGAAGGCCCATCCTAGCCTTCCATGGATGGATAAGGCAGGATATCTCTTATGATATCTTTTAATATCTTTTTATTTGAGATCTTTAATTTAGGTAAGTTGTTAGGATACTTATTGGCTTTTAAATTTGTTGTCATTTTTATCTTTTCTTTTAGCCTATTTAAAGGCCCCCATTGTAACCATTAAGGGAGAGATTATTATGAATGAAAATTGATGGCGGATGCCTTCGTTGGCTCATGGACTTGAGTCCCCACCTTGTATCCTGATGGATTTCAGGCCCCCTCTCATCTAAGCTTCTAGTCTTTTCTTCTCTGTCACGGTTCTTACCCCCTCCGCCACTTCCTCTCGGTGATTCCATATCACTAGTTATCCCTTTACAAAGAAAATACAAAAAAAAAAAGATAGCATCGTCTTCATCAACCGCTCTTGGACGACGCGCGCCTGCATCAAGTTGGTATCAGAGCTCCGGGCTTCGTGGCGTTTCCGTACCACGAACGATCTTCGCTTCGATCGTCGCCGTTCGATCGTCACTATCCTCACCGATTCGGCGTCATCTTCGTCTGGTACGTCGCCCTACAATCCCAACAAAAAAAAAAAAAAAGAGAGATCAGATCTCTTGAGAAAAAAAAAAAAAAAAGAGAAGAGAGAGAGCATACCTCCTTCAACCCAAACCCTCTCCTTTGCCGCCGCCCGTCCACCGCAGGCCGCCCCTTCCTCTCGCTCCACCCGCTGAACCGCACCTCTATTCCGTGCTCCCGCGCACCCCGCAGCCAAAAAAAAAAAGGATCAGATCTGCCGCAGATCTGTGAAGGCAAAAGAGGAAAGAAAGAGAAGAAAAGGGAAGAAAAAGAAAAAGGAAAGAAAGAGAAGAAAAGGAAAGGAAAAAAAAAAAGGAAAGAAGAGAGAAAGGAAGGAGGAAACGTACCCGCTGCAGCCGCCCCTTTTGCTCCCAGCTGCAACCACCCCTTTTGCTCCTAGCTGCAGCCGTCGGCCCCTTTCATCCTTCCCTATTTGCCAACAAAACAAACAAGAACAAAGCCCTAATTTTTTACCCTTTAGTCCCTTTCCTTTTTCCCCAATTCACTCCCCCACCACAACCCTTAGATCCCCATCCAACAGTCCGCAAATCCCCAACCTTTCTAGTTGCTATTTTGCACTTAAGTGCTGAACCCGAGTTGAATTCGGATCCAACCCGTTTACAAAAACAGACCCGTTAAGACCCTAAAACTTCAAAACCCCATATCTTTCTCATTTTTCATCCGATTTAGACGTTCTTGGTACCAAATCGAAGTCCTTTTCGAGCTCTACGCATCTATACCATCCATAAAAAATTTTCAGTGAACTAGTAATTACAGATTTCCAGATTTACCCCTGGACCACACTTCCACCATTATGACATGGATGCCAAGATGCAAGGATTGGTTCGTTGTCACCAAGGGAACAACTCCGTTTATGAGTATACTTCAGCATTCTATCGGCGCATGATCCGCTATGGTTTTTCAGAGAAAGATTTATTGGCAGTGGTACTGTATGTTAGAGGACTCCGCTCCGACATAAAGGGCCAGTTTTCATCTAGATCTTGGAGCGATCTGGACGAAGCCTATGAGATAGCTTGTGAGATTGAATGGGAGTTACAGCAAATGGCCTCACCTCTAGTGGCCTCCACGGATGAGTCTCCACCGCCGGCACTTCCAGTAGAGCCTCCACCACCTACAGAGCTTCCTTCAGTTGTATATTTGGTGGATCCATCACCTCCAGTACCACCACCAGCCGATGAGCTTCCCCTTCCAGAGGATCTTCTGCCGCCTGCCATGCTACCACCTACTGCGGATTCTTTCGAGGAGGTCTCTCTAGCCGAGCTTCAGCAGATTGATTTTCTTGGGCTAGACCGACTATTGGTGCCTACAGTGTTTGTCCAACTTTACCTCCGTTCAGGCGAGCCGATGTTCGAGCTACCGCAACGGTCTGATATTACTATCCGACTCTGTCGTCTACCTCAGCACCACTTTGACGTATGTTTTCCGATCGACGGCAGTGATACCTTCTCATGGGACCCCGGTGATGACTTCGGTGTAGTGAGACATCATTTGTTGGGCCTTCACCATCAGCTCCTGACGATAGATACCACATCCGCGAAAACCTCGAGGATGATTGCGCTTTACCGTATGAACTCGAGGGCGATTTCTTCGCAGCGGAAGCGAATGATGTGATCCGACTTGGGCCCAAGCCCGTTGGCTCACCCGAAGGCCCATCCTAGCCTGCCATGGATGGATAAGGCAGGATATCTCTTATGATATCTTTTAATATCTTTTTATTTGAGATCTTTAATTTAGGCAAGTTGTTAGGATACTTATTGGCTTTTAAATTTGTTGCCATTTTTATCTTTTCTTTTAGCCTATTTAAAGGCCCCCATTGTAACCATTAAGGGAGAGATTATTATGAATGAAAATTGATAGCTGATGCCTTCGTTGGCTCATGGACTTGAGTCCCCACCTTGTATCCTGATGGATTTCAGGCCCCCTCTCATCTAAGCTTCTAGTCTTTTCTTCTCTGTCACGGTTCTTACCCCCTCCGCCACTTCCTCTCGGTGATTCCGTATCACTAGTTATCCCTTTACAAAGAAAATACAAAAAAAAAAGATAGCATCGTCTTCATCAACCGCTCTTGGACGACGCGCGTCTGCATCACAAAGCAAGAGCCAGAGCCACGCCAAAGCCCAAAGCCAAAGCCGATGCCAAAAGCACGATCGACGCCGCGAACCGATGATCAAGGACGCCGAGGTCAAGCAAGGATCGAGGAAGACACGAAGACCGAGGAACGAAACCAAAAACCCCCTAGCCGAGAAAGCGCAAAGCACGGAAGGGACAAAAGCAACGGCGGATACTCCTTAACCTCTCAAAAACCCTCACCCTGTAAAGACCTCTGTCCTGGGCAACCCCTTCAGAGCTCTGGCACGAATACCACGTGAAGACGCGGATCAAAGGGACCCTCCAGAGGATCTCTCCCTCAATCTCCTGATCAGTATTCGCCGCACCCGGCTCACCACCCCCGAGTCACCGGGTCCCGACACTCTATAATCTTCGTGTGTTTGCAATAAAGACGACCCGGATCTTTTTCTGCGAATACAAGGTCCACAAAGGGTATATAAAGCAGGTGTTAGGTGCCCCCTTTACCGATGTGAGACACTGAGACTAACCGGTGGACTTCCTCAACATCCCTCCTTAAGCGGAGCATGCGGAGCGAGGCACAATCGGAAGGGGCTGCACCCAGAGGGAGACGGTGAGCCCAACTCTGATACCATGTTAGATACCCTCATACCCCAAAACCTGGGTTATAAGGGAAGGTCCACATAGGGTATATAAAGCAGGTGTTAGGTGCCCCCTTTACCTATTAATGTTATAAGACTCATTGCTTAAAAGTGCAAAGCATCCAACCGGTCTATATTTTTCTACACCTATATGTTTCTAATATTTTTTTTTGCTAGAAAACACTTCGGTAAAACCAACCATCCGAGAAGCAGTTCATATAAAAAAGTTGTAGTTTTCAAGGGTTCTTACTGATTGAAGGATACATTGTATAAATATAAACCCAACAAGTTATATTTGAATTTTTAAATGGAAAAAGGACAACAAAATCACCATCATCCATCTTTCACATTCTATCCATGTCATGATATCATCACAAGATGGTATCATGCATTGTTAGCATCTCTAACAACACTGACAATGAACAACGAGTATGTACTCATAAAATTCAGATCACGTTAAATTCGTGCCAATATGTCGTGGTTCATGAACATTTGCATCTGTATCACCACATCCCTCACCATCCGCCTTGTCTAATGAAACAAACTTTGAGTAGGATGAAAGAGTCGGGTATTAGCACCCTTTTGGAGCTGTAAAATGCTCAAAATATGCTTGGAAATCAAGTTTTGTGTACTGTCTGGAACAGGGTAGCAAGCAAATTGGAATGGATTTGCCGCACCAAAGTGGATTATTTCAAGTTAAAATTTTATGTTTTTCTTTGGAAACTTATTTTAACAACTTTAAGTAGTAGAAGAACACATAAAATCCATAAAAAAAAAAAAAATCCACAATTGAAGAAAAAGTCATATAACACCAACAAAATTAAGACCACTAGCTCACTAGAGCCAAAGTAAGCTTGTGAGTTGTGATCAAATCTTTAAAATGAAATCTGCAGCATGAAAAGAGAAGGAAATGATAATTGAATGATCCCCTCGCCGCGCAGCGGAAGTCAGGCAATGCATGGACCTACGATCTAGAGTCTAGGGGATTCTAAAACTTTTATAGTAAACTAAGCAAATCAAACTATTAAACTCAATAATAGTAGAGCATGGGTATCACAATATTAATCTCATTAATAACAGCACCGATCATGCACATCTAATCCCCATATACGTGTAACCATCTAGATCATTATATCTCATGTAACTAGATTCAAACATGCTAGATAAGATTACCAAGGATTTCATAAGATACTACTAATATATAATAGATCCAAGGTTCGAAATCTCCATTTCGGTGGAAATTTCGACCTTTTAGATATAGAAATATTTCGATAGTGTGGAAATATTGCAATTTTGTAGAAATGGAGAAAATATTGATTTTTGATGGAATTTTTTAGTGAAACTCTGAATACTCATAAACCAAGTATAGATACACACTTTGGAACACTCAAATAATATTTGTACCCTATCTAGGGGTGTAGAGCTTCACACAGCATGTATACAATGTTGAGTCTGTGAATCTTGTGCAATCTTGTTTGGTTCAGTTTTGATATATATTTTTCAAATACTTTTTAATCTTTTTTTTGGGTAAAAATATTTTCAAAATAAAGATTAGTTGATTGTTAAAATAATGTTTCAAACGATTTTGAAAGCGGACTTAAAATAAGAAAGTTATGCAAGTTTGAAATTATGCAAAAATTATGTTGAAATGTGAAATACTGTTTTTTTACTAAGTCTGGAAAAAAGAGTTTTTATATAGAAATGTCTTCATACATTGAAAATTTCCTTAGACGGACCATGGTTTTCTAGATGCACTCGTACTTCTATATCTTGTGGAATTTTTTGAGCTAAAAAGGTGTTGATTTAATCACTTTTCTCACCATGTGGATTTTATAAAAAACCATAAAAACTATTTTTTCCTATTAAACTGAAAGTTTACTTTTTGATTCCTTTGGTTTTTGATTTTTTTGATATTTTTATTGAAATCAAATGGGGGGCTATTTGCTTATTTACATCCAGGCCACAAGCTCCCTTTTATAACAAGCCAGTCCCACAATTTTGGATATATTTCACGAAATGTTCGCGAAATTTCGACAAAATCTCACGATATTTCGTGGAGAAGGAAATATTTCATGAAAATATCGCGATATTTCGTGAAACCCGCTCGATATTTTGACATTTCCAGTTCTACTCGAGACTGCAGGCGGGATTTCGTATCACATGGAAGATCTAATGATTTTCAAGAGAGTTCCCTCACAGATACATGATCTGTGGAGAACAGAGTATCTTGCGATAAAAATTTTGCATATCAGATCTGTATTCCGAATCTGATTACGGTGACCTGGTCCTCGTCGTACCAGTTGGAGAAAAAGCATATTGAAGTCCACAAGAAGCTCTCCAAATTTGATGAAGATCCGTCCATTGAATCTCCTAGGCTAAAGGTTTTACCATGATACTGCAAGGAAATCCTGCACCTAGAATTCTCCGAACAAATCTGTAATCCGGTAGACCTACAGGAAGATCAGGCGATCTAATCGAGTTGATTCTACTTTTGTTTAAATCGTATCGATATCCTCGACCTGCACACCAAATTTCATCTTCATCCAATGGGTAGATCTTTCTACACACGGTTTTCATTGACAGCTTGCGTCCTCGTGAATATCACCTCCTCTATCCTATTGGGTTGTATCGACGTCCTCGACTTGCACACCAAATTTCATCTCCAAATTCTCAAGATGCCTACGTACCCTCGAAAGGAGGGATCAAGTCGTTCGTAGTTCCTACCTTTTCTTTCTTCTTCTTCTTCATTGCTCATCTTCTCTCTCTTAGAAAAAACTAGGAAGAACCCTAATGAAAGATGGTGGAGATGGACAAGATGTGAATCACGCTATCTTTTTCTCTCTTCACTTTTCTCTCTTTCTTCTTCACTCCCATCTTCGTGACTCTTCTCTCCCTTATTGTTGGGATAATCATCCGTACCCCTTTTCCCCTTGAACCCTTATATGGTAGCTTTATGAAACCCTAGACCAGCCTATTTTTGGACTTTGTGTTCAACAATGTCAAATACTATTCCATTGGACCTTGGTTATTTGAATAATAGACATCGCATCTTTTCATAGCTTACTCAGTTGTTACTTACCACTTATCATCTGAGTTGTGCTAGGTGACTTAAGTGTATTGATGAGATTTTGAGTGCACCAGTTCACACATTTCAGAAGGCTCGCTGTCAGTAATCGGATTGGACACTCGATTTGAAAGACTGTAACACTCTGGTCTTCTCGTAACGAAGAGATGGTCTATCTCGACCATTGGAGTAGTTGACTCCTATGAAGCACCGACACTCTCGGGACCTCAACGTGTCCGTGTCCGACACGTGTCGGACACCGACACTCGTCCGACACTCTCCGACACGTGTCGGACACACCAAAAAACGTGTCTTCTATGAAGAAAGATTGTCCGACATGTGTCGGAGCGTGTCGGATGCGTGTTGGAGCGTGTCGGATGCGTGTTGGAGCGTGTTGGATATTACCAGAGGCTTTTTCTCATTTGAAGATGTTGGGGTTCTTGAGATTGCGAATCTTTCCATCAATGAGCCAGATATGGAAGCCGTGGCCTTCACGTCGATGGTGATGATGTGGTAACACTTGATGTTGGCCTTGATGAATGATGATTTTATGCGTGTTCTATTTGTTTTTTTGTATTTTGAAAGTTTGAAACTATACACTTGAATCATTTATGATGTTTGTTGGAGACTTTTTTAGTTAACTATTAGCATTATGTTTGATTATAAATTATAATATAAGACTTGTTTTATATATATATATATATATATATATATATATATATAATTCAGCGTGTCCCCTAACGTGTCCGTGTCCTGGTTTTTTGAAAAATATCGTGTCGGCGTGTCCGTGTCGTGTCCTGTCCGTGTCCCGTGTCCGTGTCCGTGTTTCTTAGGTTGACTCTAAACCATACATGTCGGTGTGCGTTAAGTACACCGAACGGAATCGAGAGAGCAAACCAAGTCTAATAAAGTTGTCGCTAAGACTATGGTCACTATTCTACTGGTTGACCAAACCCTAAATCTTAGGATGTCCTTTAGACTCTGGATTTGATACTTGTCACTTTAATCTGCCAAACAGGGCGGTCTATCGCAGACCTAAATCTGGGTAGGTTGCGTGGCTTGTACTAGATACTGGGAAACGGAGGCATGCTTGGAAATTCCTCACTCCTCGAGGGGATTAAGGTGTCTCCTTGGATAACTTCCATGAAAGGCTGATCATCAAGTCTAGCCAAACGCTTCTAAGTAAAGATAATGATCACAAGAACTTGGAACGTTAGGACTCAAGTGGGTGTGCTATACCAGGAGGGACAGTCATTGATCCCGAATAGTTTCACGGACACATGAGATGTGCAACATCGGACCATGTGATAGATGAGCAAGGGATCCAAGCTTGACAAGGATTCCCTCGCCCTCGGGAATTAGTCACCAAGTGGTGCAAGCCATATAGTAGCCGACCATATTAATGGAGAGAGAGGGATAACTACTCTCTCCATTAAGTGGTCAGCCATGTGGGGCCCACACTATAGGTGGCCAGCCTATTAATGGAGAGGGGATCCCTTCTCTCCATTGATAACCCCCCCCCCCCTCTTTTGATGCCTATAATCTAGAATTTCGGAAAAAGGGGGGAGGAGCCTTATCTCTATCTCTATCTCAATCCTTATATCTAGGGATTTCGGATGAGGTTGGGGGAGCTTTATCCGCTTCCTAATCCTTATCTCTATCTTTATCCCTATCTCTAGGGATTTCGGATAAGGGGGTTGGGGGAGCTTTATCCGCTCCCTCATCCTTATCTTTACCTCTATCCTTATCTCTATCTTTTTATGGGGATTTTAACAAATCATAACGGCCCCGCTCATGGCTCTAAGCTTTGTGAATTTCGGCCAAGGAGAGAAGAGAGAGAAAAGAAGAAAAAGAGAAGCTAGAAAGAGAAGAAAAGAGGAAGAAGAAAAGGCACCTTGCACGGAGTCTTCCTCGCGGGAGAAGGACATGATCCGAAAGTCAGCTCCCACAAGCCATCCAAGCTCATGATGAGGATGGGAATAGGAGATGTTTTCGACGGGTTGCGAGGCATTCTTGCTTCATCGACAAATTCATCTTCTACCAAGATGAATTCGTGCCACTCTTCACTTCGGGCATCGATAAGTCCCGAGAGGTAACGTTCTCTTAATCTTTAGATGATTGCATGCGCTTTTAATTTGATTGAAAGGCATCCTTTCACGATCTAGTAAAAGAATATAGCACGACCATGATCTGTATTGATTTTCGACACGTGAATCGCATCCGCCACGTGCTCCAATGCACCAAACCAACACCTATATGTTTCCATATGGAGGGGGGTTTTCCTTTTATGGGAAGGAGAGCAAATTTGAGTGGGCTTCGGCAAGTATTATTCTTTCTCTTAACCTCTTGTACTACCGAAAGCAGTACTATAATAGAATTCTACTTTACTTTTCTAACTTCGAAATAATAAACGATTTTGTTTAATTTTCAGACTAAACTCACCGTCGCTCACTTAGCTGCCACAACCATGCCTCTCCCCCGATGCACCGCAGTCTCATTGCAGATAGACACCGCCACACGCACCTCGACCTTGTTGACCGCTAATGTGTGGATCGATGCTGCTTGTGCTGGGAGTCAACAATGTGTGCGACGATTTCCACTGTCTAGCGATGTAGAAAGATAGAGGCATGTTTAATTAAAAATAAATAAATGGAGAGAGAGAATGAGATGGGGGAGAGAGTGGGAAATGGCGAGGATGCCACGTGGCACAAAAGAATAGAATCAAACGTGTTCTATGCACATGATAGAAGCAAACAAAGAATGTTTTATTAATGCCCATACATAAATTAAACTTAAATCAATAAATATCAATTAAAAAGATTATTTCTTTATGAAAATTATAGATCTACAATAATACCATCATTGAGGATATAAGCTTTGATATAGGGAATTGCTATCAAATTATGGTTTTTCAAATTCATCTAATTAGCAGCACTCAATGCGGTGAGATGATGAATCTAACATTTTAATGAAAAAATTGGTAATTAGAAAATACAGCAATAGTCGTGTGATGGGATTTACAAAGAAATATAGCGAATTACAAATTTGTTTAAAGAAATCAGAACTAAAGAATACCTTTTAAGTAGAAACACTTATGTTCAAATCTGTCAATGATCTCACACACCTGAACTTCCAATAGATTAACAAATGATTCGTTTTTATTCTTCCACTAACCAAGTGTTGAACTCCAGTACCATCTATGATCAATGATTTGTTCTTAAGACGAATGTCTATACAGAGGTCATGGGGTATCCAATGGCGAGAGAAGAAGGGTGAGGGGGTTTGTCGTGGCTGGAGAAGGCTATTGGAGAGTTTTTGTGTTTGTCCTTATTAGTAATAAGTTTGTCTTTATTATTAATTAGTGTTTCTTTGAGGACTTCTTTGTAAATCTGATACTTATTTTGTTATATAAGAGATTAGGGTTCATAACCCTAACTGAGTTTTTTTCTGTCCACATGGTATCAGAGCCCGACCCCGACGCCCCGACGCCCGTGCGACCCCGACACCCTGACACCCGTGCGCCGCTCGTCACCTCCCGACCGTCTTCCGCGCGACCCCGACGCCCGGCGACACCCCGCACCGACCCCGCGCCACCCCTGCGATACCCTGCTCGCCCTCGCGCCCTCCCGCGCCACCAAAGCACCTCCACCGCGCCCTCCCGCACCCTCCTGCGTCTCCCCTGCGCCACCCAGCCCCTCCCGCCAGCCTTCTGCTCGCCACCGCACTCTCCCGCGCCCATCTACAGCCCCCCCACGCCCATCTGCAGCCCCCCGCTCATCTTTGCTACCCCTCTGCAGCCCCCCGTGCCCTCTGTGCTACCCCACAGCCCTTCCTGCGTCCTCCCGCGGCCCTCTGCAGCCCTACAACCCTCTGCAGCCCCCCGTGCCCCCTGTGCTACCCCACAGCACTTTCAGCGCCTCCTGCTACCCTCTACAGCCCTTCCCGCACAGTAGGTTGCTGCTTCCATTAACGGGTGTCACTGCTATTGCTTCTGGCGATTGACGATGATTGATCGATTGTTCGATCCTTCTCTTTGTCTAGTTTAATCTCTCCTTGGGATTTTTTTTTTGGGGGGGTGGTGATTCAGCTTTTTTTTGTTTGGGGTGGTACTCTCCGGTTTCTTTCTTCTCTCGGTTCTTTTTCATCACTCCCCATGGATTCCAAGGTCGCCCCACTTGTTGGCACTCATGACGGTTTTGCCCGTCGCATTACTACAGTTCTTTTGGATGACAAGAATTTTCTTTCACGATCGAACTCTGTTCGTGTCTATCTAGCCAGCCGAGATACGCTTGCATAGCTTACTGGTGTCTCGAAACCTACCGATGCGGTCGAGGTGTTAAAGTGGACTACTGAAAACTTTCAGATCCTTGGTTGGCTTCAATGCTCGATGGAGCCCAAAATCTATGAGCAGTTCATGCGGTATGATTCCGTTTCTGGTTTATGGTCTGCTCTCCAAAGGACTTATGGACACACTCGGGTTGATGCTCAGATTTATGATGTCTATCGGGAAATCACTGCCGCTACTCAAGACGATCGTTCTGTTCAAGATTATTTCTCTTTTCTTCAGAGTCGTTTTCTCGAGCTGTCTGATTTAGAGCCATTGAGTGCTTTCCAGGACCCTACTGATGCACTTGCTCGGCGACGACAGGAGAAAAGGGAGACGTATCAGTTTCTGATGGGACTTCGATCCGAGTTTGAGGCTATTCGTGTTCAGATTATTGGGATGTCCCCTCTCCCTGATCTTCTTGACGCCTTCTCTCTTGTTGCTGATCAGGAGCGTCGCCTTCGTCTTACTTGTGCTCAGCAGGTGCTTGTTTCTCCTTCCGGGTAATGTCAAGGTCATTCGGGACGGCCACTGAGAACCCTAGTCATGCTTTAAGTCCGCACGATGGTGGACTGTTCTTTCAGGGAGCTGCATGCAAGCTGACCGCGTGCGAGCAGTTCTTTGAGAGAGCTGCGGGCAAGCTGATCGCGTGTGAGTTGTTTTTGTAGATCACTATCGAGCACAAATTTGAAAAGACTCCTTTAGTCCAAACACCTTTCATTTCACAAAATGGTCTACAAGAAGGTGCCTACGCACAAGATAGGAGGCTGCTACTGTTTGGCAATCTTCCTTCGGCGATCTAACACCACATCTTCAAGTTTAATGTGTTGTTGGACCAAGGCGAAGAACTCGACCATGGTGTAGGGATCAAAAATGACAATAGCATCATGAAGCTCACCTTCTTCGGGGAGCACGCTTCGGAAGGCACTCACGGCTGTCCAGTCTCGCCCGACTAAGTCCTCGAGGGCGAGATAGGAGTTCCGGAATGGCATCGAAAAGCACTAGAGGGTCTCTCGTGCGCCCATGGTGAGACCGAACAGTGATTCGATTCGCTTCGGGGGTTGTTTATTGCACCGGTACTGTTCCAGGACCAACCCGGACATAATAGTGAAGCTCGGGGATCGAACCCGGATGTAACTTATGAAACCAGTCCAGGGCCGAACCCGTCAAGCTGCTCAGGACGGCACGGCATAGAACATGGTCCTGGTCCTAGAAAAACAGCAACTTCTGGTAAGCCAGCACATGGTCGACTGGATCCTGCGATCCGTCGAACATGATGAACTTCGAAGGAGTCCAAAGCTGGGAGGTCTCCTCGATGCATCTCCCTCGTGAAGGGGTAGCTCCCTTCCCAAGAGGTCAGGTCTTCCAAGAGGTCGACGGGTATGCCGGGTAACTGCCAGTGCCCAGGGTAATCCCCCAAGAGCGGCTGCGCAGGTCCCAGGTGGTCTTGCACGTTTCCTCGAGACCTGACCGCGCCCTCGCTACGGCGATGTTCAGAGACGACGTCTGCTACGCTGCTTCACCGGTAGTCACCTCAGCACAGGGAAAGGTCTGTGGGAGGCCGTCACCTTGCAAGTCTCCGTACAAGGTAACACTTCCACCATGGGTTTCTGCTCACACTGATTGTACGGGTTACGGTCTCTCCCTCAAGACCTTGCCACTAACTCGTCGGACCCCGCACTTCGGCTTCGTCGGCGAGAAAGAGCTGAAGGCGGAGTCAGCTCTTTGCTGGAACGTTGGGTGACAAGTCGCTGAAATCGCCCGAGAACCGACGCTCTTGTCTTGTTTGCGTCTACGCCTCCCATGGGGGGCTCCTGCTGGGATGCCCACCGCGTAGGCGCTAGCGTAGGCTGATGCGACGCCGAGATCGAAAAAGATCGCGTAGGAGGAGCAGCCCCTGCCGACACTCTTGGCTATCGAGATTGATCCGTTGACCCTTCCCTCCATTGCTCGAACCCAGGGGAAAAGGGATCAGTTCTTCCGCTCGTCGCGGGAACCTGGCGCAGCCGCGTCAGTTCGTTCATCATGGCCCGTTGGGTGGCCAACATCTCCATGAGGAGCTGGTCCCTGAGCGGGGCAGGGGGTTGGGTAGTTTGAGCCGGCGTCCCACTTCGTGCGGATACGGCACGAGCCTTCGCCAGTCTCTATCCCCGCGTGGAAGGAGCCATTAGGGTCTCCTGCGAAAGCAGAGCTTTCGACCGTGTGGTCATGAGCGTTCTCACAGGAACCAGTCGAAAGATCCTACAAACGGTGCCAAATATCGGGGAAAAAATCTCCAGCCTGGTCGCTCAACCTGTAGGGCAAAGAAAACTTGAGAACAGCTGGTTCCGTGAGGAGCGTAGACCCTCCGACGCTCAAGTCAGTGATAGCTCAAAAGGGAGCCGGCTCAGAAGCAGGAAAATGTCTAGGTTTTTGAGTTTCGAACCTCTACTTTGGAGCTGGGGATCGTACCTTTATAGACCTTTTGCAGACCGCCAGAGTTTGACACGTGGCCGCTCTTTCGTGCACCTTCTACACCTTCACGTGCCAGCCCACATGGACCCTTAATGGCCTTTGTCGTTTAGCCTGCCAGGCGGTGGTGAGGGGGGGCGCACAGGTCTTGTCCGTGCCAGGTGGAGATTCTGGAAGGCTCCAGTCTGGGGTGCTCTAGACCGACCTTGGCCAGCTAATGTGTCTCGCAATTATCTACATAGTTCCACGAGGGTGGTGACATCTGTCGACTCGTTACCGCCTTACTGTAGGCGACGCCCACAGGCGAGCCGATCGCGTGCGGTCAGGGCGAGCTTGCTGAATCTTTTGAAGTGTTCTTTGAACTATGTCAGGAGCTACCTCTTCCGCGGACGAGCCGATCGCGTGCAGTTAGGGCGAGCTCTCAGGCGAGCTGTGGGCGTCAACCATGGGCGGCCTCTTCCGCATGCGATCTAATCCCGACGGTCAGGATGAGCTCCCGGGCGAGCTGTGGGAGTCAGCCACGGGCGACCTTTTCCGCGTGCGAGCTGATCGTGTGCGGTCAGGGTGAGCTTTCGGGCAAGCTGTGGGCGCCAGCCACGGGAGACCTCTTCCGCGTGCTAGCTGATCGTGTGCGATTAGGGTGAGCTCCCGGGCGAGCTGTGGGCGCCAGCCACGGCGACCTCTTCCGCGTGCGAGCTGCTCGTGGCGGTCAGGGTGAGCTCCCGGACGAGCTGTGGGCGCCAGCCACGGGCGACCCCTTCCGCGTGCGAGCTGCTCGTGAGGGAGGAGGCCGGCTTCATTGGGAGTGTTCTTTGAACTCCAAGACCTACTCTGGTCACAATGCTGCTTACCCAAAAATCGGGATTGGCCTTGAATCTCGAGCTCATCATAGGGGGGGTTTCTTCTTTGATCACCCGAGATCGCCCAGGGTGTGCCCAAAGACAAGGGCGATCTCCTTGAGGACTTTTGTCGTCCCGTCGTGTCCTTCCCTGCAGCTGCCACGTGGACGACAAGCCGGTGACATTTTTGGCACCCTCAGGACTCACGCACTTTGAACCCCAAAGGCGCAACAAGGAGGACAGCATGTGGCCCCATAATCCAAGAATCTCTGGCTGAGGATTTGCTCATCCAAAAGAACAAATTGCAGGAGCATCCAAGAGGAAAGCAAGGATCCATTAATTCTAGGTAATCCATGATCGAGGACTTGCAGCTCCCATGCTCCCGACAAAGGCCATTACATTGCAGATAACTGACAACCATATAACAGCTTGGAAAACTGGATGAGGGAAACGCTTCATAAAATCAATAAAAATAAGTCTTGGTTCGCACAGTATTTTCTGGGCACCCATTCTAACACTTAACCGATGGCTACATGTGGTGCAAGCTCAGAAATCCAAAAATCATAAACAACTGCAGAGGCACTGCATGTCATTACTCACTTGCCTCCCAAGAAATTTTGGCCACAAAGAAAATCTCATAGTTTCATAGCCAATTCCATAATCCTGAGGTACTAAGGAATACTCAGCAATATGAACAACACACAGGAATCTCCATAGGCAGCAAGCAATCCGGTGTGGAATCAAACATCCCAAAGAATCTAGCACTAATTTTGGATCTTGGATAACTGTTTTCAGCTAGCTAGCGCAATCATGAGCTTGTTATACGATCCCTCCAGCGAGGCCTAGACGATTATTGTTTTTGGTGCCACAACTCCACGGAGAGAATTGTGGATAATAGGATTGAGAAGACTATAAATAGAAAGTGATTGCCATCGTGGGAGAGGGAGGGGCGAAAATTGAGAGAGGTGGTGAGTAGTGCATCCTCTTGAGAGAGAGAGATGGAGGAATTCCTTTGTAACTCTGAGAGACGAGAGTTGAGGGTGCACTAATCTATAAAATATTTATAATATGGAGGCCTTTGGTGACACGCGGCAGCCTCCCCATTACCCCCTCTCTCTTCCATCTCTATCTCCCCTCTTTAATTTTTTTATGATTAAACATGTTCCTCTCTGAACACAATGGGGAGCAGGATTCGGTCTAGGATGTACGCTCCGATCAAGTGGCATCGCAACCTTTCGTGCATTGCACATTATTAGTACTAGTTTTTTTTCAAAGTGAAACCTCCCGCTCGGATTTGGCCTGTTGTTTTTTCCTCCGTACCTCGTGAAGATTTTTCCACGTTAAATTCTGATGTCTTCTCTTGTTCTTCTTTGCAATTGTTTCTATTCTTTCTTCCTTCACTAGTGATTTCAAGGAGATCTGAATTATTTTTCCCCACACTAGCTATAACCAACATCTACATTATTAAAGACAAATAAGACTGTATGATGTCCCACACCTCTTGATCACTTAGGTAAACATACAAGAAGATGGAGGAAAAAGCGTACAGAACGTACATATGTGCTTCTTCCACTTGAGCCAAAATACTTTTTTTTTTTAATTATCAAATCAATGGCATGATCCATAAAGGTAACTATGTCAATCAGAAATATGGAAAGTTTGGAAAGTGTCATACATGTCTAAGACAACTTGGCGCCGCAGAACATGTGTGTTAAACCTATTGGGAATTATTGATTAGGTAGGCCAAATTAGTATTTATAGCAACACCTTTAATAGGTACTGCATTCAAATGCAGCAACAAGATATAAGATACATGTGGTGTAATACATCATATCTGAATAGTGTTGTAAAACGTCAACAAATATTTGTCATTTATTCGTCATAGGAGAATGCAGCTACACAAAAGTAACGTCCCAGAAGCATCCAAGCAACTAATAGTATCTAGAGAAAGCATGATTTGGTGACCAGGAAATTCTCAGTATACTATCTGTTGCTTAGACCAATGAAAATAGAAACCGGAGGGATCAAGATAAATGGTGCCTACTAGGATACTCTACCCATGCCCAGCACACATCTGCACACCAATATGACTAATAAAATGATATATTAACTCTCTAACATGAATAATACACATGAACTGTATTGAATGAGGAATAGTCAACTGATTTGAACATGTGCTACTAAATTCAGGTCATAAAATGAAGGATGAGGTGAGAAACTATCACTGAAGAGGACAAGCAGAGAAAACAATGCATTAAAATTTATACCTGCAGGTTGAAGATTTGATAGTTACTGACATGAGCTCAACAATATGACACTGCTGATTTAGTTCTACATCACTGACAAAAGCAGTCATACCTTTAAACCTCAAGAAAGAATTAATTGCAACACGCCCCTGAGAGACGAATCTTTCATTTGAATGTGCTTTTAAAACATCTACTATTTGAGGCTCCTTCAACCAGAGATACTCAGCTGCTGCCTCGTTAAAACTTGATTCTCCGGTCAGTGCTACTATTACAGATTTAGAAGATGGCCACGCAACAAATTCAATATTTTCTAGATCAAGTGCAAGACAAAATTTGTTGTTTCCTTGAGCAGCAGGAGGATTGAAATATTGTTCAATTGCACCTAACTGCTGTTCACTTTGCAAGGATATTCTAATAGTAGGGCCAGCGATGAGTACTCCAACTTGAATATTCTTATCGGGAACCATATTAAGCATTGTGGCCTTCATTCTATCAGTGTACAACTTCATCTTATTTAGAATTTTCATTTCAGATATCTCCTCAAACATAGTTGAAGAGCATGCAGGGTTGCATGTTTTCCCTATTCTCGTAGTCCAATGATGATAATGCTGCATTTGTCTAAACAGCAGGGTTGTAGATAATATTGATGAATAGTCCAAATCAAAGGTCAACTTTCCTTGTGTGAAGCTGCATTTCCAATGCCCATTGTCTTCCCTGCTGAGGTATGGATTCATAAGGAAGCTTTTAAGCTCACAAAGAATAAATGGCTCCTCTAAATGCTGTACTTTCAGATCTCCATACTCACTACAAATTGTTTTCCAGTTGGACCACAGATCCCCTATACTGTTTTCCAAAACAAAGGTTGAAGCATTGTTAACATGATCGGCAAAATCAACATCATCTCTTTTTGATGGACGATACAACAAAGCAGGGCCACTCCACATAATTAACTTCGTTTCATTGTCAGGCTCAAGTTTTAGACCTTTAGAAGATGGGTTCGTCTTTACACTCAAATCCCTCTCTATTGTTGAAAACCTAGATGAAAAAGAGAGGCATAACTTGAGCTCCCCACAAGCCACAAACAATGATCTTGCAGACTCATCCACTGTAGAAATTAAGCACAGACAGTTTATGATAACACCAAAGAAGGGTAATTTCAAGTTATGAAGATTAGCTCCACGCTGAACTTTTCCATCAATAATTGCAGGAGAAAAATTGATGCAAATTTCTTCTAAGTTGAGAGTGAAATGAATCTGTGAACCAAAATCATTGGAAGCGATTGGAGGAAAGTGCTTAGAGGATCTACTTATTTGTTGGTGCACATTCCAAACACTCCACACAAAATAGAAACGAACAAGTGACTGAAATATGAAGTGGATAACTTTCCAAAGAAACAGAACTGGTGAAAGAATTTTTAATAAAGTGGTAAAAAGACCAGTCGATGATCTCATATCAGTAGAGCAGGAATCTAACAATGCTCTGCAACGTGCAATACGGCGTGCTCTTGCTACAGCTTCTGCTGGCAGGTTCTCCTCAAGTTCATGAACTAAACTCCACTGACGCTTAACACAGCTCAAAAGTTTGTTGTCACAGGACAACCTAGTAATGTGTTCTTTCATTCTCTTGTCAGCAGAATATCCAACCAATAATAGCAATGCCTGATATGCACGAACATAACGTGACCATAGAACAACAATATTTACTACTTTGATCAAAGAAAGCCTGGAGGTTACAGTCAAGTTGCGAATCTTTTTTATAGCTATCTTCCACAGTTGCTGACCATTCCTAACACCCTCAAGTCCTTTGGATGATGTTATGTCCGACATTACCATAAAAAAAGGGATGAACGTTGGTGAAATTTTGAAGTCTACTCGTTGAAGTTTGATACAATAGAGTAGAGGCTGAAGGTTATTTAATCTGACACAGGCAGATAGGCCCCTCAAAGATATAATGCAGTCTACATAATCATTCTCCCTCAATCCAAATTCAACACATGTGCAACTAATAGACAAATTTCTCTTCTTTCCAGACAAAAGCAATGAGCCAATCAATCCACGGAATAGAGAGCTACGGTCAAGAAGCTGAGGTTCCAAAGCAAAGTCGCTCACCTCAAATAGGCATGCATGGGATTCCAGAAGTTGTAACTGCAAATGGATATCACGCAGTTGTATCCGACAACATTTTAGCATGGCATCCACCAAAGTTGTCATGAGTTGATTGCCTGAAGAAGCCCTGACTGACATTCTTTTGATAATTTCATGCAGAGAAGAACCCTGAAATTATAATGAGAAAACCCTCAGTCCTGACTATTTGAGCTAGCATCACATCAACGAAAATAAATTAATTATTCTATTTTTCTACATGGGCAAGTTCATTTTAAAACCCAAGGGGTCCGGTAGAAAGAAAGAGGGGCTTGAATTGTGCAGAGGCGGAACAAAGTGGAAGGGAAGTCCTAAATTAATATGGATGGAACTTGAGGGAAAGAAAAAAGAAAAAAAGAAGCTTGCAGTGACAATGGTAATAAACTTGATAGGAATGATTGGCGAAGAAGAATCCATAAATTTGCTCACAAATAGTTGGGACAAGGTATAATGCTTATGGTCTATTGTAATGGCTATGGATTAGTCACACATAACAAGTCAAGGTTAAGTCAATCCTCACAATTCACAACCTATTAACTTCGAAAGACAGATCTATCCTTCAGTTGAAAGTTCATCTAATGGCTCTGGTATTGGATGTTTTGCCAGCCCATAATCTGAATGGCCCCTCCCTGTTCCTTCATAAGCTTTTGGCCGGTGTTCCAAAATTTTCTGAGACAGTGGTTCACACTTCCTTTTCCAATTTTTCCTTATACAGGCTTCCTGATAGATTGTCTCGACTAAATACATGTTTCTTAGTTACTAAATCCTATCTTTTTTTGGCTAATTCATGTGGTTAATGTACAATGTGTATTTGGAATAGTTAGCAGGATGATTCTGATCAACAAGACAGAAAATCCAGCGACACTTCTCTGATGTCATTATTCCATTGTTTCCAAATGGTTTGTTGGTGTCCTTGAACAGTTCCAATCATCCTCATTCATGTGTACCTTTCAAATATTCAATAGAAGAGTTAGTAGATCCTTGTTTATCTAATGAGCCGAGTGGTGGTTTCCTCCTCTCCAAGGACAAGGTTTATGGGTATGCCTTGATCCCTTCCACCATTGAAACAAGATTCTGTATCTGTTTCATATAGTTTCTAGATTTGTAGATTGCTCATTTAACTTTCTTTCATAACTCAAAAATAGGCAAATAAAGGAAAAGAACAATGGTTCAGAACATACCCAAAATCTGTCAAAGTAATGCCCAAGGGGCCAAAATTGTATTAAACCTATATTTGACCTAACTTCAGATCGGACCTAAGGCAAGTTTTACTTGGAATGATTTCCAGAACCAACCTGAACCTAGCTAGACCCATGCAAGGGTAATGGAACTAAATGCAGCAGGCCAGTGTTAAAAGGCTACCAAAAGTAAGATTCCTGACAAAGAAACATAAAGGATGGGTTTGAAGCCAACACATCAAACAGGAGTTTCCTCCGTACGCAACAAGAGATGAGAAATAAATCAGCCGATGATATATTGAAGCCCCACATCAGACACCTACCCTATCTCGACAGTATAAGTCTGCTAATAAAGAAATCGTTACCCGTCCCACATGCCCCATGGCAGGACATTAGTATGGATCTTGTCTTAGGTCTGCCGAATACACTGTTGGGAAATGATTCCACATATATCGAAATAGATCGATCGTCAAAAATGGCACACTTTATAATGTGAAGCAAGACTGCAAACACATCATTAATTGCCAAGATTTTCTTCAAAGAATTTATCAGTGCATGGCCTACCAAAGACCATCGCCTCCGGTAGGGATGTCAAATTTGTAAGGTACTTCTGAAAACACTTTGGAATATGCTAAATAGTAAGCTTTAATTTTAAACCACATACCATGCACAAATTGATCGTCAAACCGATATTTAAATAGGAGTTGGGCAATCTTCTAAGATGTTTAGTGGGTGAATTTCAGAGTTGGGATCCATATATTCCTATGGTACAGTTCCTGTATAATGGTTCTTTTAAGCGGTTTTAAAAAAAAAACTTTATAAATTGTCACTGGTTACAACCTTAGGAAGACTCTAGACCTTATTCCCTTACCCCCCGAATTAGTTTCCTCAATAGTAGAACACGTCAATCATTGTTTAGCTTCAAATTGTTGGAAGTGGGGGATCAGGATATCTCGGAAGACCAGCACGTGCTCTACCGGGTCCTTCGATCCATCAAACTTCAGGAGGCGTGGTGGATTCCACCCGCGTGGGAATGGCTCCCTAAGGAGTCTTTCGACGAGCGGTGATCGTGCAGCTCCTCGGATGGCAACCTCCTCTAGCCGATCAGGAGCTCGGGCTCCTGGTCGGTCTCGCTGGATCTCGTCTTGATCTCCTAGACGCTCTGAAGCAGGTACCCTGATACGATTACGGATGCTTCCTCTGTTAGCAGTACGAACAGGCTGCCGACTGGCAGGTGTCACACGAGAGTGATGACTTTCACTCGGTTGATGACAATGTCCCTCCTCTCGCACCGGATGGTGGGGCTGAGTTGTGCCTGTCTTCGAGTAGTGTTTGGATGCAAGCGGCTGTCTGGGGTGTGCCCCGAGCCGGGACCAGACATCCGAGCGCGCCGATGCTGCCTGGGTCCGTTTGTTTCTTTCGGCTGATTCTGGGCTACTTGATCCCCTCCCATCGGGATTCGCACTTTGAACCTCCACAGACCGATTTGCTCCGACTTCAGCCCGAGGATTCAATTGCGGCGGCACATGCAATGGTTGGGCAACTTGAGCAGGAAGGCTTTGCCATTTGGGGCCAATATGACCGGATTTACTAGTACTCCCACCGGTGCAGCTCGAACGAAGTCGCGCAGCTCTTCGTAGTTACATTGCATCGTCTGGAGCTGTGCGGTAAGAGCTTGCTAAATCATCATCATGCTGGCCAGAAAAGCCTCAGATAGACCTCCTCCCTGGGTGGCCATGGCTACTACCGAAGCTTGACTCGGTTCCCCGACCCCCAGCGTAGGGTTTGCTAGCGGGGTGGTGCGAGCCAAGTTGGTGGGAGGTTGTGCTGGATGTCCAGCATTTCCTGCATCACCGGGTGCGGCAGTGTTGGACTGAAGCTGCGAGGTCGAGCAAGTATGGTATGGTACTCCTGCCATCTCTCTTCAACTGTGTGGTCGTGGTGATGACTCTTGAGCTTACTGGCCGGTCGACACCCATAGGTCGGCCGGTCGGTAGTTCAGGTAGGATACAGGCCGGGTACTCGAGGCTGCAACGAGATGTAATGACTGACCGGTTGACACCCACGGATCTACGGTCAAGAGTTCTAGTAGGAAGTGTCGAAAACTGATCCCACAAACGGCGCCAAGATTGTGGGGGGATTTTTCTGGAATCGGGCGGTTCAATTAGAGAGCACAACCTAACAAATTAAAGAACGAAATGGACCGGGTTTACGTGGGAAAACCCTTCGCAACGTTGAAGGGAAAAAACCACGGGGTGGGGCGAGAATGCACTAGTAAGCTAAACAAGATACAAGCACTCAACCTGACCCAATTACACCCAGAGATGACCGGCCTCCCAATTGCCGACCTCTCAAGCCTCTCTCTCTCTTTAGCTCCGAAAATTCAGGAATGCAATGGACAGCACCTCTTCCAGCATTCGGTCCTTTCGTCTGAAGGGGTACGTCCCTTTTATAGCGCCTCGGGATGACAGCTGGGGCGCTTCGCACGGGGTGGCATTAATGAAGTGATCCCATAATTTGCTCAACTGTCTGCGTGGGGGTAATGTGTCGCCTAGCGGGTGCTCGGCAGTTGTGGCCGGGGTGTAACTTGCCATACTAGTCGATCGGGAATCTCGGGGCGTGGGTTGTCTTTCCGTAACCGTCGCCCGACCGAGATTCTCGGAAGTAACTGCCACATGACTGGGATGTGTGATCTTCGCACGAGTTCGTTGCGCGAATATAGGGACTTGATCCTCATGCGTGACTGGCCAGCGCGAAAAGCGCGACCGGTCGAGTCGTGTTGTCGGGTCTCCATAGTGCAGCTAGCCCCAAAGAGGGAGGGCTTACTCCTCAAGAGCGACCGACCGTCGTGAAACACGCGACCAGTCGAGTCTTCCATGGCGCAATCAGCCCGAGAGGGGGGTCCTCATGCACGGCCGGCCGGCGCAAAATGCGCGACCGGCCAGGTCTTCCATGGTGCAACCAACCCGGGAGGGGGGGTTCCTCATGCACGACCAGCTGGCGCGAAACACGCGACCGGCTGGGTCTTCCATGGCACAACCAGCCCGAGGGGGGGGGGAGTTCCTCATGCGCGGCCGGCCGGCCCGAAACGCGCGACCGGCCGGGTCTTCTATGGTGCAACCAGCCCGCGGGGGGGGGGGGGGGTTCCTCATGCATAGTCGGCCTGAGGGGGTGTTCCTCATGCGCGACTGGCCGAGTCCTGTTTCGGGCTTCCTTGGTTCGCAGCCGAGGTACACACAATAGTGATTATCTAAGCAACCACAAGGTGCTTTTGGTTGGTTCATAACCTCCTCGGTGATTCTCATCATGCACGATTGACGAGATGGTCAACGTGTTTTTCAAGTTACTCACGCTTGCTATAACCAAACTTCTTTCTTAATTCTCCTCTCACAACAACTAATAGGGAAGGCCTCCTTCGAGGATCATAAATGATTTTTCTGTAGTTTGTCTTCGTTTCTAGTATCGTTAGGTTGTCAATTCTGCCCCTTCACTTTTTTCTTCTTCTTTGGAACTTCATCAAGACATGTAGCTCAGGATTCCATTGCGAGCATTATAACATAGTATTTCAATATAAATTATGAGAATTAGGCTCTTTAATGGAATACCTAACCAGACTTTGTTCCCTAAAATTTGTCAACAGGTCATTGCAGCCATATGTAAACAAAATGTTGCTCGATTACCTCCGGATCGATCGAAGCTATCACCTCCTTCCTCTTCTCTGCATCCATATCTCTTGGAATCCCACGTCTCTCATCCCCCGATTCCCTTAAATCACATCGAAAGAACAATTAGCTTGTCCCAACTTCAAAATTCTACTGCGAATTACAGATGAGAAAAAGGAAGAAGATGCAGAGGTTCGGCACCTTGTAGCTAGGGTTACATCGACGCCTTGCACTTCGATGATGAGGGAAGGGCATGACCAAGGCGAGATCCGAAGCCGGAGCTCCCCGACTTTGACTCGTTTGAACATCAGCCGTGTGGACTCCTCGATCAGAGGATTGAGAGACGAAGGATCGAAAGTTAGGTCCTTCGCACAGGCGGACGATCTCAGGATCCCTAGCTTCAGCTCCAGCTCTGGCTCCTCTTCCAGCCATGGACGTAGAAGTGAAACTAGCCTCGATCGCAGGGCGTCCGTGAAGAACATTGTCGCGAACGGAGAAGAGCGGGTTCCGAAGATCGAGAAACCTGATCATCGTTTTCTCGCCATGAACCAGACGAGACGAAGAACGGGAAAGAGCATTCCAGAAGATGAAGAGGTAGATGGCGGCGGGAGAGGGTGGATATTATTGCTGCCGGGAAAATTTTCAGCACATCCTACGTACCATACAACCGAAGGGCCCACTGCCCCCAGAGCCTCAGGCTATCAGAGCATCTCCAACGGACTCCGAACTAGGAGCACCTCCTAAGACCGTGGGGCCCATTTTAGCTGCCACCTCAGTGAAAATATCCTAGTGCAGAGGTGTCAGCTCCAACGGCAAGTGATATCCGAGCCACTTTTGCACCAAACACCTTAGATACTTTCAAGTTACCTAAACCCTCCAAATTTACACCAGACCCCTCACCCCTCCCATCTTAATTTTTTTTTTCCATGCATCGGTTTAAATATTAAAAAAAATTATAAAATTATGAATAAATTATGAATAATTTATCAAAAATATATAATATTTTTAACGGCTATATTATATCCGTTGGGCATGATCCGCGACGCGGCTCACATTTCCACAATCAACAGTTACATTTCTATCTGTCGGGCACGATCTACGAATCAACACACATTCCAAAAGTCAAACATATAGATTTCTATATGTTGGACACGATCTGCAAGATGACACGTGATGGTACCGGAAAATATCATCGGCTTGTCGTCTACGTGGCAGCAGCATGAAAGGACACGGCGAAACGACAGAAGTCCCCAGGGAAATCGCCCTTGTCTTAAGGCACGCCCTGAGCGACCTCGGGTGATCAAAGAAGAAACCAGCCCCTATGAGGAGCTCGAGACTCAAGGCCAACCTTGATTTTGGGTAAGCAGCCTTGTGACCAGAATAAGTCTTGGAGTTTAAAGAACACTCTCATGTAGCCCGCCCTGACCGTCGCTATTAGATCGCACGCGAAATAGGTCACCCGTGGCTGCCGCCCACAACCCGCCGGAGGCTTACCCTAACCGCATACGACCAGCTCGCACGCGAAAGAGGTCACCCATGGCCGGTGCTCATGGCTCGCTCAGGGCTTACCCTGATCGCATGCGACCAACTCGCGTATGGGAGAGGTCGCCCCCGGCTAGCTCCCTCTTACAGTAGCGGATCGTTGTGTCCCGTGGACAGAGAAGCATCTTCCACGAGGTCTCATTCATGAGGTACTGTGAGTCACAACTCTCAACGCGGCTCGCCAGCTGGAAAGGATACCCCAGTCGTCGCCAGTATTCAATAGCTCACCATGGAGCTCGCTCTGTCCGCACACGATCGGCTCGCCCACAAAAGAGATCGCCCCTAGCATAATTCAAAGAACACTTCGAAAGGGTCAACACCCACAACTCGCTCAAGAGCTCGCCCGATCATGTAAGCAATGAAGGAATTCGCTCGCTTGCCCAAAGAGGTCGCTTACATTAAGGCAGTCACAGGCCGATAGATGTTACCACCCCTATGGAACTACGTGGACAACTGCGAGCCACATGGGCCGGCCAGAGTCAGCTTAGAGCCCCCTGACTGGAGCCTTCTAGAATCTCCACCTGGCACGGACAAGACCGGTGTGCCTCCCATCACCACCGCCTAGCAGGCTAAACTACAAAGGTCATTAAGGACCCATGTGGGCTGGCACGTGAAGGTATGGAAGGTGCGGGAATATGCGATAACGTGTCCATCTCTAGCGGTCTACAAGAGTCTACAAAGGTATGACCCCCGGCTCCAAAGTACATATTCGAAACTTAAAAACCTAGACATTTTTCCTGCTTCTGAGCCTGCTCCCTTTAGAGCCATCACAAACTTGAGCGTCGGAGGGTCTGCGCTCCTCAAGGAGCCAGTCATTCTCAAGTTTTCTTTGCCCTACAGGTTGAGCGACTAGGCTGGAGATTTTCCCCCTGACATTTGGCACCGTCTGTGGGATCTTTGATTCCTATAAGAACGTCCATGTCCACACGGTCGAAAGCTGTGCTTCCAGGAGAGGCCCTAATGGCTCCTGCCATGTAGGGACTAAGACGGGCGAAAGCTCACGCCAGATCTACATGAAGTTGGGCGCCAGCTCAAGCTTCCCAACCCCCTGTCCCGCTCAGTGACCAGCTCCTCTAGGAAATGTTGGCCACCCAGCGGGCCATGATGGATGAACTAATGCGACTGCGCCAGGTTCCGTCGGCAAGTAGAAGAACTGATCTCCCCTCCCTTGTGCTTGACCCGTGGAGGGAAGGGTCAGTGGTTTGATCTCGCCATCCAAGACAGTCGGCAGGGACCGCTTCTCTCGTGCGACCTCCTCTGATCCTGGCATTGCATCAACCCACATTGGCACCCACGTGACGGGCATCCCAGCAGGAGCCCCCCGTGGGAGACGCAGTGGGGAACAAGGCGAGAGGGTCGGCTCTTGAACGACTACAGCAACTTGTCACCCAGTGTTCTAGCAACAAGCCGGCCCCGCCTTTGGCCCCATCTCGTCGATAAAGCTGAAGTATGGAATCGGACGAATCAGAGGCGAGGTCTCGAGGGCGAGATCGAAACCTAGCCATCGGCGTGAGCGGGAACCCACGGAGGAGGTGTTACCCCGTGCGGGGACCCGAGAGGCGACGGCCTCACACCGACCTTTTCCAGCACCGAGGTGGCTACCTGCGAAACGGCAGAGCGATTGCCAGGATGTTGCTCCCGAGAACCACCGCAGCGAGGGTGCGGACCGACCTAGAGGAAGCGTGCATAATCGCTTAGGGCCTACACAGCAGCCTTTGGGAAATCACCCCGGGTGCTGGCAGTCACCTAACATGCCCATCAACCTCTTAAAGGACCTCATCGCCCGTGGATAGAGCTCGCCCTTCATGAACGAGGTCCACCAGGGAGGTTTCCCTCAGTACTGGACCCCTCCAAAGTTTATCCTCTTCGATGGGTCACAAGACCCCATCTCTTGGCCTACTGGAAGTTGTTTTTCCGGGACCAGGACCACGTTTTGTGTCAAGCGTTCCCAAGCAGCTTGATCGGTTCAGCTTTGAACTGGTTTCACAAGTTGCCCTCCCATTCCATTCCTAACTTCACTACTCTATCTGGGCTATTCGTGGAACAATACCACTGTAACCGACAACTGCCTAAGAGGATCGAATCATTGTTCGCCCTGACCATAGGAGCTCGGGAGACCCTTCGATGCTTCTCGACACGGCTTTGCAACGCCTACCTCGCCGTGGAGGACAATATCGCACGGCTGTGAGTGCCTTCAGGAGCGCGCTTCCCGAATGAAGAAAGCTCCATGACACACTCGTCATCTCTGACCCCCGCACGATGGTCGAGCTCTTCGCCCTTGTTTAGCAACACATCAAGCTCGAAGATGTGGTGCACATACAGAATGGAAAAGATAGTCGAGTAGCGACCTCCTCCCACTTTACGACCACTTGTTGTTAAAGCAGTGGAGCGGCACGAGGTGCCTCTTGCGGTGCCAGTTGCCGCCCCTCTAGCAGTTCCAACTGTGGCACTCTCGGAGTCACCAATTGTGGCAACCGGAAGACCGGCAAATTGGCGCTTGCCTCTCGGCCTAGAAGAGCAGGACTTCACCGTAATGACCCTCTCTCCAGGACAAATCCTGCATCAGGTCAGGAATGAGCCGTTTGTTCAGTACCCTCCTCCCCTTCAGTAGGGTGAGCCCGGCTCCACCGACAACACCAGGCGATGTTCGTTCCATAGGGGTGTCGGACACCACACCAATCAGTGCCAAGCTCTAAGGAATCATTTAGAGGACCTCATCGGCCTTGGTCATTTGGACCAGTTCATCTCGCAGCCGAGACGAGTTGAGATCGTCCCTACGCGTATCCTAAGAGAAGAAGATCGATAGGGACTGGCGAAGCCCGCACTACCGCTACCTCCCTCGGGCAGGCCGACGATCTGCCACAGCATCACTAGGCACCTAGGTGAGCCAAGGTCAAACAACGAGGTACGGCTGCAAGTAAGAGAGATAGAGCGAGCGCAAAAGGTGCACTCTATATCATTACTACCTACTTTGCTTCAAACCCCTCACTTGGGAGCCCGTGACTTCGTGTGGTTCTTCGAAGATGATATGGTCGGGGTCGCTACTCCGCACAATGACCCTCTGGTCATACGTCACATGATGGCCAACATAGAGGTGTGGCGCATTTTGGTCGATTCTGGTAGTGCTGTGGACATCCTTTTCCTGTCGACTTTTCAACGAATAGGTCTACAACACGCCGATTTATCTCCAACAAAGGGCTCTCTTAGCGGCTTCATAGGTGAAGTAGCAAAAGTCATCGGGGAGATTTTCCTGACCATGACGGCAGGACCCGAAGCTCGGCAAACTCGATTTGCTTTGGTGGACGGGCAGTCTGCTTTCAATGCTATCCTTGGGCGACCTTGGCTAAGGCAGATGAATGTGGTATCCTCGCCCAACCATCAAGCCCTCAAATTCCCCATTCCAATGGGAGTCATGGTCATACGAGGATCAGGTCGCTGCCACCGGGTGCGAGCAGGACGTCCACCACCTCACCACCATCGGCGCTTCTAAGGCCAAGAGACCGGCACCCTCTTAGCAGTTAGGTGCTCCTCCGCACGACCTTCTTGACAATCCAAAGTCAGGGACTCTCCAACCATGTGAGACACCCACTTCACCCCCTCAGTTAGTCGACGCGGGTAAAAGTGTCGTTGGTCAAGAACATGGGGGCGGGTGGTCGTCCTACGGTTGCCATGTAGGGAAAATCCCATGTTGCCGAGCCCCCCCAAGCCATCGATGTCGGATATGATGGGATTCCGATGGTGACCTACCTTGGGACATCATTAACCGGCGCCGAAATTACCCGCCTCATGATCTTCCTCAAAAAGTATTGGGACGTGTTTGCCTAGAGTTTTTTCGATATGCCCGGAATCGATCCCGAGGTCGCCTGTCATAGTCTGCACACCTTGCGTAACTTCCCTCCTGTTAAGCAGAAGGCTCGGCATATTCTTGTGGGTGCAAATTTTGGCAAAAAGTCTGCAAACAGCAGGGCTCACCAACCCTGCCTGGTGGGGCCCAGAAGACTACCGCGGGACCCACCGGCCCTGCCTGTTGGGCCCCCGAAGACTACAGCAGGACCCACCAGCCCTGCCTGGTAGGCCCACAAAGACTATCACGGGACCCACCGGCCCTGCCTGGTAGGCCCAGGAGCCTGTGGAATCCTCCAGGAGACGGCAGTGGAGCCCACCAGCTTTACCTGAAGGATCCCCAGATACTACAGCAGAAAACCGCCATTTACCACCAGAGAATTCTATAAATAGCAGCCCTTCGAATGTAAATAGATCCGATTTTTCAGTTCTGAGATCTGATTTTCAGAAACCAGAGTTCTGGATTTCAGTTTCCATCCCTCATCTTCCTCTCTTCGATCTTCTTCTTGTTTTTGAAGAGATCAGAGTGGTTTCAGTGATACTCGGTCTGTCGAGATCACTTCGATACAAGTGTTAGTGAATTCGGGTTGCTCCCTATAGCACGGAGACGTAGGCTTCGGCTGAACTCCGAGATCACATCTCTCGCGTCGACTCTCTGATTGCATCTCTCTTGTCTATTGGGAACTGCAACTTCAATCAATCAATAGATCGAACAACGATCTTCGACTCGAACCTTCAATTGACTGGTGCGGCGAACTCTTCGAGTCGGCACGAAGATTTTCCCCCACAGTTTGGCGCCGTCTGTGGGATCAAACGAAAAGCCAAGTCCTCTCTACAACAACTATCAGATCAGTTAAGCAGCCAACTGATCGATAGTCAAACTTCCTCGCCCCTTCGGTTGAGCAGACAACCAGCAGGACACCGGCACTCTCGTTGTACCCTTCACTCTCTACTAAATGGCGAGGACGAAGCATCAGGGGCAACCAGAAGAAAGTAACACCCGACAACCTCGTCCTGAGACTCATTCAATGAGTCAAAGGCTCAATTTCGGACAACCCCTTGCTGTCCCCGATGTGGGGGTTCACTCAGGAAGTGGGAGATCAGTCGACCGACCGATCGCCCCTCCTCCTCAATCAATTGGGCAGACTGCTCCTCCTCCTGCTGCGAACCCTCCATCGACTTATCAAATTTCGACGGTCGACTTTCAACTGCTTCAACTGGCTAAGCAGAATGTCGATCTCATTGCTAAAAGAGATGCTCTCAAGAAAGCAGCCTCTGAAGTCGGGATCGCTCTTCCGATTCCCTCGACCAACGAGAGAGTCGATCTTCCACGACAATCAATCCACTCCGAGCAACGGAGGTCAATGGGCACTGCTGCCCTTGAAAGGATTCGTCATGACCCAACTCCCTCTGCTGCCCCATGGAAGCAGAGTGTTTGGGATCGCCTCGACGATGAGTCCTCCCAATCTTCTTCTGGTAGCAACTATGACAGGAAGGCACCTTCAAAGCCTGACATATCAAGGAGACGCCAGATGAAGGGGGCTCCCTCGAAGAGCAGAGTTTCTCCTTCCATTCCACTTCAGCGTGGGCTCGGATCGGACCTTCGCCACCGACTCCAACCTGCTGACACTCAGAGGCGAACAAGACCTTTCGATCTTGCCTCTCGATCTACATCCAAGTCGGGGGCATGGTCGTAGAGATGGGTACTCCTCTGCCGGACCTCTCCATCGGAGCTTATTCGAGTCAACATTTCCAAGGGGATGGAGAACTCACACTCTCCCCAAATTCAATTGCATTAGAGGAGATCCAACCCTCCATGTACTCGCCTTCAAGCAAGCTCTGACACCGCACGAAGAAGAGAACAACGTACTCTGTCGCACCTTCGCAGGGAGTCTCGACGAACCATCCCTCGATTGGTACCATAATATCCGAGCTGGGTCCATCACCTAGTTCAGTGTTTTGGCCAATCTCTTCGTGCAGCATTATCAGCTGAACTTGAAGCCGGAAAAGAAGCTCGACTCCCTCTACCGGTTGAGGATGGGTGCCGATGAGAGTCTCCGAAGCTTTACAAGGAGATTCCGCAACGAGCACGCCGCCCTCTCCGGAAGACATCTGGATGATGAAGCCATCATGTTGGCTTTCCAGAACGCTCTCCGCTTCGACCTACACATCTATAATGACTTCATCCGTAATCCCCCTCCTTCCCTGGGTTCAATGTTTGATCGAATCCAGAGAGAGATTAAGGTTGAGGACGATCAAGTCGCCCGAAAAGGGCGAGAGTCGAAGCAAAGGCCTGCTGAGAAAGAAGCTCCGAAGTATGCTACCAAAGCTCACAACGCTGAGGCAGCAACCCCCCTGCCAATAAACGGTCGAGGAACGACGGACGACAATCCCCGACGAAAACCACTTTCACCGAGTGGAATTTACCGATCGAACAGATCCTCGACCACATTCAACACGAAGAATTCCTTCGAAGGCCCAATCCTCTTCAGCCAAACACCAAATTCACGGCTGACAAAACGGTCTATTGCGACTTCCACCGAAGTCACGGCCATTCCACCGATCGGTGCTATCGGCTAAAATTTTATCTCGAAGACTTGCTGCGAGAGGGCCATCTCCAAGAGTTCACCAAAGAAGGACAAGATCAATGCTGACCCTCTGCGAAGGGAAAAGAAGCTTGCTGGGTCCATCAAATCTCTTCCAACCGATCTCCTCTCACTGTGAGTGCCAACGTCTTCGGTATTCATGGATCATTGCACAATCAATCGGTGACCGGGAAGGAAGTTGATCGGCAAATTCGACGTATCTTTCACGTTCGCTCTTTTGCAAACAAAGAGGACACTTGGGTCGAGAAACCTGTCGAAGGTTTGGCTTGGCCCTCCATCGTCTTCAACGACACCGACCTTCAAGGAGTTTATACTCCACATCGTGACCCCTTGGTCTTAAAGCTCCTCATCAACGGAAGCACTGTCAATCGAATCCTCATCGACGCCGGAAGCTCCATCGACATTATGTTCTCAGACTGCTTCAAACGTCTGGGACATAAATACTCTAGCCTCGATGTTGTCCCAACGGTGATCACAGGCTTCAACGGCGAACAAAGCATCATTATGGGCGAGTCAAGATTCACTCTCGATCTCAGCCGAGAAACTTGAGTCTCGGTAAGATTCACGATCGTTGAAGGAACGTCCAACTACAACGCCATTCTCGGGCGGCCATTCCTCTACCAGATTAATGCCATCTCCTCTTCTTACCATCAACTCCTCAAGTTTGCAACGGGAGAAGGCATTGTCTGCATTCGAGGTGATCAACAAGCCGGTCATTCTTGCGAAGCTGCTGCTGCGAAAACAGATCGCTAGATCAATATTGCTCCTCCAAAGCGACCACTAGATGAAGCCGGCCCTTCTTCCAAATAGCAATCAAAGGAGATTCCATTGACCGAACCCCCACCAATTGAGTGGGAGGCCTCACCATCAATCGAATAAATCATTCAAATCAATATCGGCAGTGGAGATCTCCCTCAACAAACATTCATCGGTACCGGTTTCAGCGACGCAGAATCGCGAGACATGGTATCCTTCCTTCAGTCCAACATCGACGTCTTCGTGTGGTGCTTCGAAGATATGCTTGGGATCAATCCAGATGACGCTTGCCATCGCCTAACAATCAAAGAAGAAGTGAAACCTGTCAAGCAAAAGCCACGCACAATTCGACCAGAACTACAAATTGCCGTTCAAAAAGAAATCAATAAGCTACTCGCAGCAGGCTTCATCCGTGAAGTAGAGTATCCTACTTGGATCTCCAATATAGTTGCTGTCCTAAAGAAGAACGGGAAGGTCAGAGTGTGCATCGACTTCACCAACCTCAACAAAGCTTGTCCCAAAGATCCATTCCCCATGCCAAGAATAGATAGACTCGTCGATGCCACTGCTGGCCACGAGCTGTTATCTTTCATGGATGGATACTCCGGATACAATCAAATTCCACTTCACCCTGATGATCAAGAAAAAAACGTGCTTTGTGACTAGCCGAGGTCTCTACTGTTACAACGTAATGCCATTCGGCCTCAAAAATGCTGGTTCTACCTATCAAAGGTTAGTCACAAAGATGTTCGAAGATCAGATCGGTCGCTACGTCGAAGTCTACGTCGACGATCTCCTCACAAAGAGTTCCACTCGAGGAAAACATCTATCCGATCTGACGGAAACCTTTCAAGTCCTTCGAAAGTATCGTATGAAGCTCAATCCAGCCAAGTGTGCTTTCGGAGTTCAATCAGGCAAATTTCTGGGTCATCTTGTGACTAGGAGAGGCATCGAAGCCAACCCAGACCAGATTCGAGCTATTTTGGATATGCCTTCTCCCACAAATCGTAAGGAAGTTCAACGCCTCACTGGAAGGTTGGCAGCCCTCAATCGGTTCATCTCAAAGTCTTCCGACAAATGCAAACCACTCTTCGACAAGCTACGGAAGGCGGATATATATCTGGGTGGAGTCCAATTTGCGAAAAGGCTTTTCAAGACATCAAGAAATATCTGGTGCAAGCTCCTGTCCTAACGGCTCCACTTCTAAAAGAAGATCTAGGGCTCTATCTCGTCATCACCGATCAAGCAATCAGTGCGGTCCTGGTCAGCAGAAGAGAAAGCATCGAGCAGCCGATCTACTACATTAGCTATACACTTCTCCCTGCTGAAACTCGTTATTCAAAGACGGAGAAGGTCATACTAGCCTTACTCACTGCATCACGTCGTCTCCAACCTTACTTTGTCTCTCATCAAATCACAGTCATTTCAGAACACCCACTCAAAGATATTGTTGACAAAGCTAGTCGAGCGGGTCGAATGACCAAATGGGTGATCGAAATGAGTGCCCTGAGGATACAATTCGAACCTCGCACCTCAATCAAGGGGCAGGCAATTGCTGATTTCTTAGCTGACTTTCCGGTCGAAGACCCCATAACTTGGGAAGAAGATGTCGATATGCGCCTTGAAGATGAAGCTGATCCTCAGTTCAATCCGGCTACAAAAGCCGATCCAAGCCTTGAGGCTATTGCCACAACTCCTCCATGGAAACTATATACAGATGGAGCTTCAAGTGCTATCGGTTCGGGAACTGGGATAGTCTTGATATCTCCCGAATTTGATCATCTCCAGAAAGCCACTCTTCTCGGATTCAATGCCACCAACAACGAAGCTGAATATGAAGCGCTCATTTTCGGACTCGAAATGGCTGAATCCTTGGGGGTAGATCGAATCACCGTCTACAGTGACTCCCAGCTGATCGTAAGGCAAATCAACGGGGAGTACACAGCTCGTGAAGAAAGAATGCAGAATT
Organism: Chamaelirium japonicum; assembly: GCA_947650365.1. Lineage (NCBI taxonomy): Eukaryota > Viridiplantae > Streptophyta > Magnoliopsida > Liliales > Melanthiaceae > Chamaelirium > Chamaelirium japonicum. The sequence goes on from OX393550.1 coordinate 114,062,738, forward strand.
ACTTAGCCCTAGTGCGACGTCTTCAACAACGTTTTACTAGCACCGAATTCATTCAAATTCCAAGAGCAGAGAATCGAGAAGCCGATGCTTTAGCCAACGCTGCCTCAGTTCTTGGAGATTCGCTTAGAGGAAGACAAATACAAATCGATTATCAAGAAGTGCCCAAGACCACCCCCGAACAACAGATCATTGCTACTATAGAGAGATCTGGGGGTGTAAATCAACTGGCCACCACAAGTGAGCTTGAAGATTGGAGACAGCCCATCTTCAATTTCTTCAAACATGGCAAAATACCTGAAGATCCAAATCAAGCCCGAAGACTTCAAAGAAAGCTTCCGTGTTATATCACTCAAGAAGGAGATCTATACTTCAAGTCTCACAACGGGATGTTGCTCAAGTGCATTGGTCCTGAACAAGCAAAGGCAATCCTGATTGATATCCACTCTAGAGCTTGCGGAAATCATTCAGGAGGAAGATCTCTTGAGGCCAAAACAAAATTGCACGGTTACTACTGGCCAACAATGGCAAGGGATGCTCACCAAGTAGTTCAAAGGTGCGAGCCATGCTAACGACACGCTCGGGCTATCCATCTCCCTGCAGATGAGCTTCATCAACTATCAAGTCCATGGCCTTTCCATCAATGGGGGTTGGACTTCCTGGGTCCCTTTCCTCCAACTCCGAGCAAGAAGAAGTATCTGCTACTGGTCACAGATTACTTTACAACACAAAGGAGCACAGCAGCGAAAAACTAGCTCTCAACTGGGAATGACCCTATATTATGGAATCAGTAGGAGGCAAAGGGTCTTATTGACTGATTTCGCCAGAAGGATATAGACTACCACGAGCTTGGAATGCTAGACATCTCAAGTTGTCCTATCCATGATGTAAATTCCATGATGAACAAAGTTCTCTTTCAATGCTCAAATGCTCAGCCTTTTCAATTCAAGTTCTGAAGCAGTTTCAAATCATCTACATTCAAATTACTAGGTCGTTTAACAAGTTTGGGTACTTGAGTTGCGACTCAACCCCTTACAGGCAAATGTTAAACGGTTTCGGGTTGTCATGCAAAGCAACCTTCAAGTTACTGGTCAATTTAACAGGTTTGGGAGTTTGTGTTGCGACACTACCCCTTACTTACAAATGTTAAATGACCTTCAATTTTGACCTTCAATTTCGATCAATTTCGATATCGTCTAACAGGTTTGGGTGTTTTAGTTGCGACTCGACCCCTCACATACAAATGTTAAACGAATTCAAGTTTAATTTTCAAGTTACTTAACCAGTTCGGGTGATCAAGTTGCGACTTGGCCCCTTACATTCAAAGTGTATGTATATTCAAACATTCCAACACCATCCAGAACACAACATTCAAAGAATTCAATACCAAAAACATGCAGTTTATAAACATCAAAAAGATATCTTTATTACCAAAAAATTTCAAGTACAAGAGTGAGCTTTACATGTCAAGAGTTTACAAGTACAACAACAAAAAAGGAGGTAGAAATACATCAGGGTTTGGCTACACTTGGAGCACGTGATCTCTCTCCTTCGGATCCATCACGAGCCTTGCTCGCCGTAGATGCCTTTGAAGATTGGATACTGCTAGCTCGAACCCTGAGTGCTTCCACCGTCTTCTCTGTCGTCTCCCCGAAACTCGCGCATTCAGCACGCATATGCTCCAACTCCTTTGTGAGAGCCTCCTCCTTGGCAGTAGAAGCGGCCTCCTTGGCATCAAGGGTAGCTTCTCTGGCAGCAAGAGCAGCTTCTCTATCAGCAACTTGGCTCTTCAGCTCCTTTAGCTCCACCGATCGGTCATGAGCCAGAGTCTCAATCTTAAATAATCGATTCTTCAACTCTTCAAGCTCGTGACCCCGAGTCTCATAACCATTCTGCCACCCCTTGCTCTCCAGCTTCTCCTTGCGAAGGGCCTCGATCTTTGCCTTCAAGGCCTCCTTCTTGGAAGAAAGAATTTCTCTCAGCTTATCCTTCTCTTCGTTCGTAGCCTCCAGTTCAGCTGTTAAACGGGATACCTCAGATGAAGCTTCCCGCTCTCCTGCCTTCCTGAAGAGCTTGCTAGCGAACTTCAAAACTGCTGAGTTCTGCAAATAAACAAAAGAGTTAGAATTATTTCTGACAATACAACTTAGAGGTCAAGTCCAGAAGATGCACATACTACTACTTCAAGACTGTCAAAGGCTTCTTCTAGAGTAGCATCCGGAAGATTGCAGAGCTTCCGAATCACACTCGTTGGGTGGTTGATGTCAACCTCACCCAAGTTCTTCAACTTCTGAGCCGTGCCAGCAGGAGTACCTACAATCAGTACAGAATTTCAGAAAGTTAGCATATTTCCAAACTTCAAAGGCAATGCAATCAAGAAGAAGTTAGTAAAGATATACCTGTAGCATCAACTCGAGGGGATTTACCCTTTCCCCGTTCGGAGCTCTTACCCCTAGGGGTCGACCTCTCCTTGAGGGGGGTTGTCTCTGGCGGGAGTTGAGGAGTCCCAGCATCCACTCGACTCCCTACCTCCATGTAAACTGGGGAAGGGACGTCTCGCAGAGGAGTGATCTCCCCTTCTTGCTGCCCGCCAGATTGATCCATTTTGGCCAACAGTGCAGCCGTCTCCTCAGCCACTTGCGCAGCCGAACGGTGGGTAGCAGGAGTGGGTTGTACAACCTCAATCCCACCACTCGTCGAGCCCCCCTCAAGTTGAGTGACGCTCGGAGGTATTTGGGCGAGGGGTGTGGGGTTGCTTGCAACCCCATCACTCCCCGAAAACTTGATTCTGATGCGCATAGGGCGCTTCAACTCTTCGAAGTGATACGAAGGCTGCACTCTCGAGCCATCGCCCACTGCATCCATTACTTCTTCCATACGACGGGCCTTGGCCTCATCGATGGGGATCGGTTGTGAGTCTTCATCTCCATCACCAGTCGGGGTGGGATGAATTTCTTCCTCACCACCCCCTTTCTCTTCTTCACCACTAATGGGGGTGGGAGGAATTTCTTCCTCACCACCCCCATGTCCATCTCCTCCAGTAGGAGTAGGAGGGATCTCGTCACCTCTACCATTTCCATCATCGTCATCATCTTCGCCATCGTCATCTTCATCATCGCCTCCACCCTCTTCATCTTCTCCTCCCTCTTCTCCACCTTCATCTTCTCCCCCTTCTTCATTTTCTTCTTCCTTATCTCTCTCTCTCTCTCTCTCTTCTTCTTCCTCTTCTTCCTTCTTCTCTTCTTCGATGACGATTTTCCTTTTCTTCTTTGCCTGGCCCTGGAGGCTTATCACCGATTTCTCTTCAGTGGTGGGCAATCGATGCCTCGCACCATACGCTTTCTTCTCAGCCCGGATCCTTCTAACAATCTTTCCCGATTAAGGATCTTCCTCGTAATCAGAGTATAAAACTTCGTTGTCCTCATATCGGGCCCGTAGTCGGTGGAGAAGATTGGCGTTGCCATACCTGACTGGGCAATTTGAAAATTGCTTCCATGATCGAGTGCCGCATGTCAACTCCAGAAACAAGTTGTCAATGGCACCGACCCGCTCTGAAGGCCAGGCGAAAACACCTCCCTTGCAGTACATCTTTATCTCTTTGTGCACGTCGCTCCGGGGAGTGTCGGGCACTGATAGAGGCATCCATGCACCGAAAACCAAAATCGGCCAGTCGGTGTAGAGCTTGTCAGATGGGACGGTGTCGACGATCGGGCGTAGGGCAGACACGCCAGTCAAATTGAAGAATGGGTTGTCTTTCCTTGATGCCCATTTGTAATAATAGAAAAAATACCCCAGCTCGATCCGGGCAACTTCACCCTCCGGAATGCTGGAGTAGCAAGCCTTCAAATCCTCCTGGAAGTCCGACTCTACGTGGCAGAAAGCGTAGATAATCCTCCAAGAATTCCCTGAGATCTACCCGGGACAAATGCCTGAGGTGTTCAGCAACCTCGCGGCAAAAGGGTGACAGTGGAAGGCGCAGTCCATAGTTGAGCTGGCCAATGGTGACAATGGTCCCCATGACTTGCTCCTTGCTGGCGAAGTTTGTGAAGACCGTCCTCTTGTCGATACTGAAGGCAGACTGAATCCCCGGGAGCGACGGTCGAACCTTCCCTTCGGTGAAACAAGCCAGCAGCTTCTGCCACTTAGCCCTCTTCACATCGGTGAGTTGGCCACCGGTATTGTACATATATATAGGTTCCTCCGTCAGCGACATCAGGGGCGCCAGAACGAACTTCGCCTTGGGAATGTGCTCTGGCCTTGATGGAGCAGAGGCAAATCCAACTCCCACGTGCCTTTTGCCCAATTCACCAAGCTCGACAAGCACAGCCTTGCCCTTGCCACGACCCTTCGGAATGGATGGAACTTCGACGATCTCCTTCCCCTTCCTCTTCGAGGGGACTGCATTCTTCTTCGAGCTGCCGGATGATGCCATTCCACCGATCGGGAGAGAACAGAGAACAGAGAACAAGAAAATCGAGAGCAAAGAGTCAGGACTTCGAAAAATTCTGAAAGCGTGGGGCGAAAATGACAGCCAAAGAAACTTATATACCCTAAGGGAATTAGCACGCAAATCGAGAGGACACGTGTCATCACTATATCAAATCCCATGTTTTTGCAGGGACACGTGGCGTCTATCCATAGCAATCGCAAAACCAGGCGAACCATCGGACCAGACGATGCATTGGACCACCGGTCCAAGCGAACCGTTGGTCCGAACGAACCCACCGGCCCAACTGGATCACCGGTTCAAAAGACTCCCCGATCCAGATGGACCGAAGATTCGAGCAGAAAAAATCAAACTCCATCACCACTCAAGACTTTGCCCGAAGACCTCGCAGAAAAACAGGCTCTTCTGCCACCTCGACTCGGCAGGTTCGAAACTTAACCTCGACCGGTTGAATTTAACCAATCGGTCAGACTTGACCGATCGATCAAATTCATCCGATCGGTCGATTTTCTACTGATCAGGCAAAAAACTTGGCTTTTTGCCCGATCTCGCCAACCTCGACCGGTTGAATTTAACCGATCAGTCAGACTTGACCGATTGGTCAAATTCATCCGATCGATCGATTTTCTACTGAATCAGGCAAAAAACTTGGCTTTTTGCCCGATCTTGCCAACCTCGACCGGTTGACTTTAACCGATCAGTCAGACTTGACCGATCAGTCAAATTCATCCGATTGGTCGATTTTCTACTGAATCAGGCAAAAAACTTGGCTTTTTGCCTGATCTCGCCAACCTCGACCGGTTGAATTTAACCGATCGGTCAAAATTGACCGATCGGTCAAATTCATCCGATCGGTCGATTTTTCCACTGGATCGGGCAAAAAACTTGGTTTTTTACCCGATCCCGCCAACCTCGACCGGTTGAATTTAACCGATCAGTCAAACTTGACCGATCGGCCAAATTCATCCAATCGGTCGATTTTCCACTGGATCGGGAAAAAAACTTGGTTTTTTGCCCGATCCCACCAACCTCGACCGGTTGAATTTAACCGATCAGTCAGACTTGACCGATCAGTCAAATTCATCCGATCGGTCGATTTTCTACTAGATCAGGTAAAAAACTTGGCTTTTTGCTCGATCTCGCCAACCTCGACCGGTTGAATTTAATCGATCGGTCAAATTCATCCGATCGATCGATTTTTCCACTGGATCGGGCAAAAAACTTGGTTTTTTGCCCGATCCCGCCAACCTCGACCGGTTGAATTTAACCGATCGGTCAAACTTGATCGATCGGCCAAATTCATCCGATCGGTCGATTTTCTACTGGATCGGGCAAAAAACTTGGTTTTTTGCCCGATCCCACCAACCTCGACCGGTTGAATTTAACCGATCAGTCAGACTTGACCGATCGGTCAAATTCATCCGATCGGTCGATTTTCTACTGGATCAGGCAAAAAACTTGGCTTTTTGCTCGATCTCGCCAACCTCGACCTGTTGAATTTAACCGATCGGTCAAAATTGATCGATCGGTCAAATTCATCCGATCGATCAATTTTTCCACTGGATCGGGCAAAAAACCAAGTTTTTTGCCCGATCCCGCCAACCTCGACCGGTTGAATTTAACCGATCGGTCAAACTTGACTGATCGGCCAAATTCATCCGATCGGTCGATTTTCCACTGGATCGGGCAAAAAACTTGGTTTTTTGCCTGATCCCGCCAACCTCGACCGGTTGAATTTAACCGATCGGTCAAACTTGACCGATCGGTCAAATTCATCCGATCGGTCGATTTTCTACTGGATCAAGCAAAAAACTTGGCTTTTTGCCCGATCCCGCCAACCTCGACCGGTTGAATTTAACCGATCGATCAAACTTGACCGATCGGTCAAATTCATCCGATCGGTCGATTTTCTACTGGATCAGGCAAAAAGCTTGGCCTTTTGCCCGATCCCGCCAACCTCGACCGGTTGAATTTAACCGATCGTTCAGAATTGACCGATCGGTCAAATTCAACCGATCGGTCGATTTCCTACCCGATCACTTCAACCTCGATCGGTTGAATTTAACCGATCGGTTGAATTTAACCGATCGGTCAGACTTGACTGATCGGTCAAATTCAACCGATCGATCGATTTTCTACTGAATCGGTCAGAAAACTATGTTTTCTGACCGATCACTTCAACCTTGACCGGTTGAATTTGACCGATCGGTCAAATTCAACCGATCGGTCAATTTTGACCAATCAGTCTGAAATTGACCGATCAGCCTTATTTTTGACACTAACACTCGGAAAAGCTCCTTTATATTTATGACAGGGGGTCGTTAGCCTTGCACCCAGAATCCAAGCCAGCCAGGGTGGCCTCTTAGCTAACTTGGAGGGGGTAACTATAGGTGCAAATTTTGGCAAAAAGTCTGCAAACAGCAGGGCTCACCAACCCTGCCTGGTGGGGCCCAGAAGACTACCGCGGGACCCACCGGCCCTGCCTGTTGGGCCCCCGAAGACTACAGCAGGACCCACCAGCCCTGCCTGGTAGGCCCACAAAGACTATCACGGGACCCACCGGCCCTGCCTGGTGGGCCCAGGAGCCTGTGGAATCCTCCAGGAGACGGCAGCGGAGCCCACCAGCTTTACCTGAAAGATCCCCAGATACTACAGCAGAAAACCACCATTTACCACCAGAGAATTCTATAAATAGCAGCCCTTCGAATGTAAATAGATCCGATTTTTCAGTTCTGAGATCTGATTTTCAGAAACCAGAGCTCTGGATTTCAGTTTTCATCCCTCCTCTTCCTCTCTTCGATCTTCTTCTTGTTTTTGAAGAGATCAGAGTGGTTTCAGTGATACTCGGTCTGTCGAGATCACTTCGATACAAGTGTTAGTGAATTCGGGTTGCTCCCTATAGCACGAAGACGTAGGCTTCGGCTGAACTCCGAGATCACATCTCTCGCGTCGACTCTCTGATTGCATCTCTCTTGTCTATTGGGAACTGCAACTTCAATCAATCAATAGATCGAACAACGATCTTCTACTCGAACCTTCAATTGACTGGTGCGGCGAAGTCTTCGGGTCGGCACGAAGATTTTCCACCACAATTCTAGCTGCAAAGACTGTCGCGGTAGCAGCAGAAGTGGAGAAGCTCGAGAGCGTGGGGTTCATCCGCGAGGCTTACTTTCCTGAGTGGATCTCCAACATCGTAGCGGTGCCAAAGAAGAGCGGAGTTGTTCGGGTGTGCATCGACTTCTCCGACCTCAACAAGGCTTGTTCAAAGGATGGATTCCCTCTCCCCCGAATTGGAGCCCTCGTCGATGCATCCATCGGATTCCAGGCTCTCTCATTCATGGATAGGTACTCTGGATATAACCAGATACCTCTTCATCTTGATGATCAAGAGAAGACCGCTTTCTACTCCGGAGCGGGGTACCATAAGCTATTTTGTTACCAAGTGATGTCATTCATACTCAAAAACGCCAGAGCGACCTACCAGAGGTTGTGGGGGATGATCTCCGTACCCACCCGAAGACTCCGCCCAACCAATCAATCGAGTCAAGTCAAAAGTACGATCGGACGTTTGTCTATTCGGAGGGGTAATGACTTGGAATTGAACTTCTGAACAGTCGATAGATTGTTGACACGAGGTGTGATCTCAGAGTTCAGCCGAAGCCTACGTCTCCGTGCTATAAGGAGCAACCTAAATTTACTAACACTTAAACTGAAGTGACCTCGACAGGCCGAGTGTCACCAGTTTCTCTTCTAAAAGAAGATCGAAAGGTTGGAAGGCCAGAGCTTTGTGTTTTTCGAAAATCTGATTCAGAAATTATATCTTCGATCTATTACATTTGTCGGGTCTGCAATTTATAGAATTTTTGGACGGGAACCGGGGTAAAAGGCGGTTTTCTACAGCCGTCGTCTGGGTTCCGACGGAGGGCCGGTGGGTCCCGCCGTTATATCTGTGAACCCTTAGGCAGGGCTGATGGGTCCCACTATCGTCTCTGTGGACCCCAGGCAAGGCTGGTGGGTCTCGCTGTCATCTCTGTGGATCCCCAGGCAGGGCTGGTGGGTCCTGTTGCGGGGTGTTAGCCAAAATTTGCACCCACAATTACCCCCTCCAAGGTAGCTAGAGGCTAATCTGGATGACTTGGAACGTAGCTGCAAAATCTAAACCCTCTGCCAAGGGTTGGTGTCATCGAGTTCTCGTAGGACTCTAACAATAGACCAGAAAAGCCCTATTGATAGGTTGTTTGTTGATCAATTAGTCATGATTGACCGATCAGTTATCTGCGAACGATCGGCCAAATTTGTCCGATCGGTCAAATTTGTCCGATCGATCAAATTTGTCCAATCGGTTAAATTCAACCGGTGGACCTTGGGTTGATCGGGTAAAAAACTGTGTTTTTTGCCCGATCCTTCTAAAATTCACTCGATCATCTGCCTGTCGATCGGGTGTTGTCTTCAACCAATCGGTTGAATTTGTCCGATCAGTTAAATTTAACCGGTGGAGCTTGATTCGATCGGGTAAAAAACTGTGTTTTTTGTCTCGTCCTTTGGGAAATCACTCGATCGTCTGCCTATCGATTGGGTGAAGTCTTCTGGCCGATCGATCAAATTTGTCCGATCGGATAAATTTATCTAATCGGTCAAATTCAACCGGTGGAGCTTAGGGTGATCGGATAAAAAACTATATTTTTTGCCCGATCCTTTGAAAAATCACCCGATCGTCTGCTTATCGATTGGGTGAAGTCTTCTGGCCGATCTGTCAAATTTGTCCGATCGGATAAACTTGTCCGATCGGTCAAATTCAACCGGTGGAGCTTGGGGCGATCGGGTAAAAAATTATTTTTTTTGTCCAATTCTTTGGAAAATTACTCGATCGTCTGCCAGTCGATTGGGTGAAGTCTTTTGGCCGATCGGTCAAATTTGTCCGATCGGTCAAATTGAACCAATAGAGCTTGGGGCGATCAGGTAAAAAACTATATTTTTTGCTCGATCCTTTGGAAAATCTCTCGATCATCTGCCTGTCGACTGGGTAAAGTCTTTTGCCGATCGGTCAAATTTGCCCGATTGGATAAATTTGTTCGATCGATCAAATTCAACCGGTGGAGCTTGGGGTGATTGGGTAAAATACTATGTTTTCTACCCGATCCTTTGGAAAATCACTTGATCGCCTATCTATCGATTGGGCAAAGTCTTTTTTGGCCGATCGAACAAATTTGTCTGATCGGATAAATTTGTCCGATCGATTAAAGAGAGAGAGAGAGGATGGAAAAAATCACCGGATCGATTAATTTCAACCAATGGATCTTAGGGCGATCGGGTAAAAAACTATGTTTTTTGCCCGATCCTTTGAAAATCATCCGATCGTCTGCTTGTCGATTGGGCGAAGTCTTTTTTGGCCGATCGGATCTATTTGTCCGATCGGTTAATTTCAACCAGTGGAGCTTGAGGTGATTGGTAAAAAACTATACTTTTTGTTCGATCCTTTGGAAAATCACCCGATCGTCTGCTTGTCGATTGGGTGAAGTCTTTTGGCCGATCGGTCAAATTCAACCGCTGGAGCTTGGGCTGATCGGGTAAAAAACTATATTCCAATGGCCCATAAAGTTATCAAATTCCAAAAACTTTTAGGATGGTTAAAGTTTTAGGATGATCATCTTACCTTAGACTAGGGCTGTGCAAAAACCGACCCGAACCGCATAACCGAACCGAAACCGACCAAAATTTAACCGAAATAACCGAACCGAACATCAAACCGAACCGAGAACAAACCGAACCGACAAAACCGATTAAATCGGTTTCGGTTTCGGTTCCCGGGTATGAAACACCGAACCAAAACCGAAAAAACCGACCCGACTTCTAAAATTATAAACACAACGGCCATAATACTTTTGTTTCCAGTAAGTGCAAGTACGAAGTAATTATGTTAGATCTACAATGCTTCAGAAGAGTGAACGTCGGTTGATTTTGCTTTGAACTTTCATTTTGGCACTATGTAAGAACATAATCATCCACTTATTTGTGATGAACTGACGATTAAGATTCAAGAGCCAAGGGTTCTAGCATAACTCATATTAACCGAAACCGAACCGAAAACCGATCACACCGAACCGACAAAAACCGACCATTTCGGTTTCGGTTTCGATTTTGATTTTTCAAAAATCGAAAAAAAATAAAACTGACAAAACCGACACCGAAACCGACCGACAAAACCGACGCTCACCCCTACCCTAGACAACACCTTCACCAAATTTCATCAAATTCCAAAACTTTTAAGATGGTAAAACAATCCCTGAGGTGCAGCAATGCAACGATGATGCACCTCAGATCCAGCATCCCTTTTCCATATATATATATATATATATATATATATATATATATATATATATATATATATATATACATGGGCGGATCCATGAGTTGGCTCGGCCAGGCTATAGCCCGGCCGAGTTTTGAGAAAGCTCCTGTAATTCCAGCTCAGTCCAGCCCTCCTCCTCCGCTCACAGCCAGTCAGGCCCAGTCCATAGCCCGCCGTAAAAAAAAAAAAGGGTTATTTTGACTTTGCCCCCAAAATTTTGCCTTTAATTAGACTTTACACCCCATATTTCATTAATTAGACTTTACCCCCAAAACTAACTGTTTCGTCAACTCACCCCCCAAAACTTTATTTCTTTTCCCTAAGCTCACCCTTTCTCTAATTCTCTTAGATGGTGGGCTGACGGAACAGTTAGTTTTGGGGGGTAAAGTCTAATTAATGAAAATATGGGGGATAAAGTCTAATTCAAGGCAGAATTTGGGGGGCAAAGTCAAAATAAAAAAAACAAAAAAAAAACACACACAGTAGCAGCGGTGGTGCCCCTTGTCTTTTTGTGGAGAGGCCACATCAAAAATCCTTAACGGATCTCTCTCTCTCTCTCTCTCTCTCTCTCTCTCTCTCGCTCTCTCTCTCGCTCTTTGTGTGTGTGTGTGTGGTGGCAAAGAGGAGGCGCGACGGATATAGAGGCCGGACCACCAAAGCGAGGAGGGGTAGCCGACAACGACTTGGTGTACCTGGTGCCTAGTGGTGTTGCTCGACGGCGTCAGTGCTGCTCGGAGAGAATCCCCAAATAAAATGGAAGCTTTTGTATGAAACCTTCGGCAGCTCATCATTTTAATTGCTAAATTAGGGAAAACAGAAAGTGAACAAATGAAGAAATAGTCAAAGGAATCCATTTTTTCAAATACAATTATGCATAACATTTTGTTGCCTTAAGATCTTTCGAGCCTAATATCTCATTAACTTATTATACTCATATCGTTGATTTTCACTTAACAAATTTTGCGCAGTATTTTTTTACTGTATATAGTAAATACTTCATTGTTAAAAAAATTAGTTTAGTTTCAGCCCAGTCCAAAAAAAAATTCTAGCTACGCCCCTGTATATATATATATATATATATATATATATATATATATATATATATATATATATATATATATATATATATAGAGGATACGGGATATAGGCTGGCGGCCTATTTTGACGGAATGGGCAGCCACCCATTTGATACCCCTAGGAGTCTTAGAATGTGCTGATTTTTTGTGAGCATAAGCATCTTAACTTAGATAGAACACCCACAAAAAATCAGTAAATTCTAAAATTTTTAGGGGCATCAAATGTAATATTTCAGATTAACGGTGACAACGAATGCTCGATAAAACTTCTAACATTTGATGCCCCTAGGTGTTTTAGAATGTGCTAATTTTTTGTGGGTATTATATCCAAGATAAGATACATATGCACACAAAAAATCAGCACATTCTAAGACTCCTAATGGCATAAAATGGATGGCTGCCCATTTTTTCGAAATAGGCTGGCAGCTCATTTCCCGTTTCCTCTCTCTCTCTCTCTCTCTCTCTCTCTATATATATATATATATATATATATATATATATATATATATATATATATATATATATATATATATATATATATATTGTAGTGATACATTGCGGCTGGTAACATGCGGGCTTAACGTGTGGCACCCCCTTCAGGGGTATTTTTGGGTTTTTTTTTTTTGGGATTGATCACCCACCCTTGGATTGCACACACAAAAAATTTCAGCTCGATCCAAGACCTATAGGCCGTCCAAATATGTTGATCAATATGGCGATAAAAATGAACGACCGATAAAAGATTAACACATTTGGACAGCCTACAGGTCTTGGATCGAGCTGAAATTTTTTGTGTGTGCAATCCAAGGTGGGTGATCAATCCCAAAAAAATAAAAAACCAAAAATGCCCCCGAAGGGGGTTGGTCGCACGTTAAGCTTGCACGTTACCGGCCGCAATGTATCACTACTATATATATATATATATAGGAAAAAGCCCGTGTAGCTCCCGAGTTGGACTGAGTCACAACCTAATTAAGTAGTGACTAGTATGAGTTTCCAACCGAGCCGGCTCAATTTTCAACCTAGTCGAATCAACTTGGACCAGTTGAGTCGAGTCAAACCAAGTTTTTGTATAGTGGGTGGATAGACTGGAAATGTAATCATGTCTAACATTAGCTAAAATAGTTGTAGTTTACTTTAGTTTCTTGTGGATTACAAGTATCTCAAATTGACATAGAGGTGATGGTGTTACCTACATTCTTCGATGACAACTTATTTAAGGGATCCTATAGCTTCGCTATGATCACATCTTATGGCTAGATTATATCACCTGAAAGACGAAGGTTTCTTCGTGGGATCATTCTTATTCTTCAATTTTAGAGTGGGCTATAAAGCTAATGGTTTTTAAAAAAAGGGACATGAAACACGAACCTCTTTCAGTTTTGTTCTGTACTCTCTGGTGTACTTCCGTTATGGTGTGTCTTCTGTGGTGTTTGTTCTAAGAGAATAGAGATAATGTGTGCGGGGGACCGATAAGTAGTAACCCACTTCCAGGCTATTGTAATATCTGTTAGTGAAATCATTTTTCTTGATTGCTGGTATATTTTTCATGTTGTGCTTGTGTGTAAATCATCTTTTTTGATCTTGATCTTCGAAAACCTCATCTTGAATCCGAGTCCGGATGCAAAATATTGAGGGTTGTTGTTAGGTTAAAAGCCAGTCGTAAAAACCCACCTCGAACTATGAAATAACTTACATTAAAAAAAACCATATAAGTTGTACATTGGTGTCCTTTTGGAATCCGGCGTGAATAACTGGTTTTACACATATAACATACTCTTGCTTGGATCAAATGTAAACGAATGAATGATTTTTTGTGTTTACATCCCTTGGAATGTACATGTTGGCGAAGATTTTGGAGCCAGATCCCTTCTTTTGGTAGAAAAACACGTACTTGCATTTGTCTCACTGATGATACTCTTTTTCTTTAATTGTTTTTCAAGTTAACCATGTCTGTCTTTTACTCGAGGCCTCAAATAACTCTCACTCAGTATCACTTGACGCAACATCATCTACTCTCATTTGCCCTAATTTAGGTATTTTTCTATGATTATGCATGCCAAAAACTAAGGGTAAAATGTCGTTGTAAAACCGCCTTCTGAAGTAATAATCAAAACACAAATATATTGGTAATATTTCCCAAATACCGCCTTCTGAAGTAATAATCTAAACACAAATATATTGGTAATATTTCCCAAATAGATGTTAGTTAACCCGAGGGATTGATTTGCATATGTAATATAGTTTTCATTGATTGATATGTGGATACAAAGTCTTCAATGGTTAATATACAATTAGCTTAGATTTCAAGGGTAGGGATGGCAGCGATGCAGTTTAAAACTGAAAACCACGGTAAACCGCACCGCATGATGCGGTTTTGGTTTGCCAAAATATAATACCATTACGGTGCAGTGTGGTTTCGGTTTTCAATTTCGGTGTAGCGGTGCTGTTTCGGTTTTGACTAAAATCGCATAAAACAGTACCATTTAGATTATTATAATGATAAACTACGGTACACCATATTACATTGCACCGTATGGTGCAGTTTCAGTTTTAGATAATGGCACATCGTTATCAAGGTTCAAAATTTTGATTTTGAACAATATTTTCATACCGCGGAATATGAAAATATTATGTGAAAATATTTTGATAGTGTAGAAATATTGTAATTTTATAGAAATGATATAAATATCATTAAGATGATTGATTCTTTTAACGAAACTCTTGACAATCATAAATCAAGTATAGATACATATTACGAAATGCTTAAATCATATTTCTACACTATCAAAGATTTAGAAAGTTCATATAATATGTATTTATATGTATATTGTACAACTACATAATGGTCTAAAACCTGCAACATATCTAAAGTTTGAGTGATTCATCAATATTAAGACCGATTTTTTTTTTCAAGAACCTCATAATAATTAAACAATTAAAAACAGATTAATTGAAAGGAATCTAAGATTTACCATATTCGAAACTTTAAAAAAAAATAAACTTTAACTTGATTGAGCAAACATTTGAATGCATTTTTCGTTGAATTTATCTTCTCATGTTAGTGTTGGATGGAATATCGCACTTCCCAAAACATTTTTTTAAAAAAAATCACATCGGAGAAGTCAAATGATCTGTTTTAAGGGTTTAAAGTTTATGATTTTTATTTTAAAGGTTAGAAGTTGATGTTCAAAATTTTAGAGATTTTAAAAATTTCGAAATATTTCTGTTCCCCACATTTTGTTTTGAGGATTACAAAAATAAAAATATTTCAAAAAATTTCGAAGGATTTTGAACCATGACTGTTACCGTGGGTGGTTTGGTAAAACCAAAACCGTACCGTTGTCATCCCTATCCAAGGGCCTACAAGCAAAAATCCTTTAGTAGCCATAATTATGAAAAATATCATGACAGAGTTGACACTACATTTGCAAACTGGGCTTACAATAATTATAGAATGATAACCACCGAGTACATAATGGTAAAATGCCACTCCAACATTGAGATTTGGCAACATCTTGACGTGGCAACTGATCACATCCACCCACCTCTATCGGTGGATCGTACTTACTCCAACCAGAAGTCATCGGATGGCTGTGATCGGTGCCACGTCCGGTTGTTGCAAAAAAATTTCGATCCTGGAATAGCATGGGAGCTAACGTGTGAGCATAGGATAGGGGTAAAAATACAGCAAACCACCGCACAGCCGTATTTACATCCACGCGTCCCGACGCACACGCAACAGCAAAGTCACAGCCAATCACTCTTCAGAATGCGTCAGGCCGATCCTCCTATGCTCATCCGCCACGTGATAAACGGGTGAGCCGTGGCCCAAGCCGCCCAACTGGGCTCCTTCCGTGGCGTAGCTCGAGCGGCGCTCCTCGCATGCGCCGGCGCCCTCTATCACGTGCAGGGGTGACTGCACGTGCAGAGGGGACGGCGGGAGCGTCTCGGATGCCTGCTCCGACACCCGCCAAACCTTCACCGACCGGTCCAGGCTGCCGCTGTAGACGACCCACCGCGCGTCACCGGGCCCACCCGACCCCTTGTCCTCCTCGACGGCAAGGCACTTGATGGGGCCGGTGTGGCCGGTCAGCACCGAAAGCCGCGTGTGGGCCCCGCCAGCCTCTCGCCGCCACACGCAGATGGTCTTGTCCGCCGACCCGCTGATCGCCAGGTTCCCCGCCGCAGCGAGGCACAGCACCGCCATCCGGTGGCCGCGAAGCACCCCTCCGTGGGACATCCGCCTCCCCAGCTCCCAGAAATTTACTAGTCCGTCCGACGAGCCGCAATAAACGACGGACCCAGCGGGGCACACGGCCAGCGCCGTCACCGCGCTATCCTGCCGCAGCAGCGTTTCCACGAGGACGTGCCGGGTGGCGCCGCCCCTTCCCGGAGCCTGCCGCCGCCACACCTTCACCGTCCCGTCGGCGGAACCGGAGAAGACGAGCCCGTCGGGGGCCGCGGCCACCGCGTTGATGGCGTCGTCGTGGGCTTTGACCGACTCGAGGCACTTGGAGTCGGCTATCCGCCACACCTTCAGCGTCTTATCCCACGATCCGGAGTAGAGGAGGCCGTGGTCCTCGTCGAGGCTGAGGCAGGAGACGGCGTCGAAATGCCGGAGCCACACGGTGTTTCGGTGCCGCCGCACCTCGACGTAGTTGGAAGGGTTGATGGAACTCCTGAGGAAGTCCTTCAATCTCGGGAGCGTTCCCACCCGCTTGTGAAGCGCGGGGTCTTTCGGGGAGACCTTCCAAACCCGAATCTTGCCGTCCTGGTGGCCGGTGAAGATCTTCTCCCCGGCTATGACGATGGCCTTGACGAGGCCGCTGCCGGACTTGAACCCGGTGAACTCCCGCCACTTCTTCCACACCCGGATGTTCTTGCTCTCAGAGCCGGTGTAGAGGAGGTCGCCGGCGGCGGCGAGGGAGTAGACGTGGCCCTCCTTCCGGACGAGGGAGCCGACGAGGCCGGTGATGGGTTCATCGGGCAGGGGGGAGACCGCGGCGGAGGAGGCGTGGACCCAGGGGGATTTGATGAAGGGGGAGGCGGCCGGGTTCCAGGGGGACGTGTTGTAAGGGGAGGTCTCGGCGCTCGACGCGTTGAAGAACTTGTCAGAGGAGTAGCCGGAGCTCGCCGCGGCGGAGGGTGCGATGTTCCCGGTGGTTGTGGTGGAGGAGTCATCGTCGTCGCTCGCGGATTGGATCTTTCTGTCCGAGCGTAGGAGGTCCGAAAGCTTGGTGGAACCGAGGAGTTTGCTAGCGCCGCCGCCTCCTCTCTTTCGACCTCTCATCCTGGTTGATTTTTTTTTTTTTTTGTGTAGATGAGAGCAGACGAACTGCGGAAGAGGGAAAGGCTCGGTTCGTATAAATAGGGAAAGTTGGATGTACGTTCCACAGCGAGCGAGCGCCACGTGTGATCAGGATGACGTGCGGCGAAGGGTAAAGGGTCGCTGGGATCGTGAACGGTTAGTTGTGCCGCCGTGGCGTTCTACGCGGCCTCGTGGGGATTTGGCCGGGTTATGGTGGCGGCGACTCAGCTGTTTGGTCCCAAACAGCGTTGTTCAATTTTAAACGACGTGTCCGACTGTGATTGGTAGTAAGTAGGACCAACAGAAAACACTGACGCAGAGCATGATTGGACCAATGAGGTGGCAAGGGGGGAAAGTATCTCGAATGTTTGACTTTTCAATAGCACATGGCAAAGAAAAAGACTGATACGCCCTTGCAATTCATTTGAATTGACGCTTGTGCCTAGCTATTCTCTACCACCAGTGTCATTAGAGATTTCATTGGAGGACTTTACTTGTCTTTAGACCGTTACAACGGTTGTCCCTTCGTGGGGCCTTTTTGTCTCCCCAGATAGTGCCACGTGTTCACATGAGGTGTTGCATCTAGTCTAGGGCTAGTTCACCTGATGATAGGTTCTCAATTATTCAACAAGAGCAGAACCAATCACTGCATTGTGTGGTCATACAGAGTGAAAGACAAGGTCCTAAGATTGTACATTTTTTTTGGATATTTTATAAATATATTATTTTTATTTCTTCAAATAAAAATATATATTTTTAATAAACTGGTTAGGATCCATGCCTAACCACACTTACTTCGAGGGTCCGAAAAGAAAAAACATGATAGTGAAGAAGTCCTCCCATGTTGCATATGGTTCCTATCGATTTAGCTTAGCAATCAACGATCTAACTTGAGAGACTCATTTAATTTACCCAAAAAACAATGCTAGCCTTGTGTGTTAACTTTTGACTGCCAACTTCACGTGAAGGTGTCCACTCGAAGTTACTCATTGGTCGGATGTAAATCTGACATTTGAAACGAGTATTGCTATTTGAACAAACAGAGGGATAAACGGTGGGACAACCCCACGAGTATGTCCCATATATATTCAATAGGGGATACCACTAGGCCCACCACAACCTGTTGTCGTCGTCTCGTTGGCCGGCCACCACTCCCCGCCTGCCAATGTCCATCGCCATGCCACCAACCAACATCTCACTGCCCCATATATGGGCCACCCGTTGTCGCCGCCCACCACCCACAGCCGCCGCCCGTACTGATGACCCACGGTCGGCCCTGCCGTCCGTTGACCACCACCCGCTACCAGCCACCAACGGCCACCGCCGTCAACCATCACCTGCGCACGTGGTATGACATCCCCATATGGTTCATCCCATGGCCCAAAGTAAATGAGAATTGAGTGGGAATCGGGACCTGTTTACAAGTTTTTGACTGTACGTGTGAACTTTTTTTTAAAAAAAAAACGAGGATCTGGTGTATTATTCACGACCTACAAAAACTGACCGAGTTGGCTAGTTATGGCCCCAAATTTCCAAAGGACTCCGAGGACTAAAATCCCCCTCCACTCAAGGTAAAATCTTAATCGGGCTTTTGTTGCGCGACCGAATGAAGGGTAAAGATATTGTCACGTTGCTGACTGAAGCTTCAAATTGTAAGACAACGACTGTGGTTACTTTTTAATAATTATGCTCGACCTCTGAGAAAAAATCCTGAGTCCACCACTGATTGTGTGTGCCTTTTTCGGATAACTCTGATACCATTGTCACTGGTTCGGGGCAAGTGACACTCATGGAAAAACTAAAAAAAAAAAATCATCGACCATTGGACGTCTTATATTATAGTAGAACCGATGAGCCCAAATACAAGTGACGGGTTCATTAATCAATCGGTTAGCTCGAATGACCGCTTTAAACGACTGAGATACGATGTAGTGTTACTAATGGATATATATGATAAGTTTATCAAAGATTCAGCAAATTAAATAGGAGAGCTGCATGGATTGAGATATTACTCATCTAAACTTGATATGGATCAAAGATTCACTTTCAAATATTGGTCGGGTTCGATCTTGCTATGGTTACAAAGTGAGACAGATCGTTTGATGGATTCTTCACCGGGTTCCATGCGGGCCGTCTTACCTAATTCGAACGTCACGTTCCATGCAAATTTCCCGCCAAACCGTTGAATGCTGACACGAGGGCAAGCCGTCCCTGTCAGGTAGGTCGGGTTAGATTTCGGACGCACGGCACAGCCGACACGTAACAGTAGATGATCTCATCGGCTCTATAGTCTCTTCTTTAACTCCAAGTCTCATAGGCTCTCGAGTTTCTTCTTTATCTTATGTTTTTGGATCTTCAAGAGGGAGCAAGGACGAGTAAGATTTAATGATTGTTAAGTTATAAAATAATAGATAGATATCAACAAAAAGGTCATTGAAGTGACACTCCTACTGTTTGTTATAAAAAATCACAAGGATTCCACTCCTCTCCACTATTCAATGATCGACGCTTTGGGAAGTAACATGTGGCGATCCCAGTTTCAATGGCCATGATCTATGATCGTGAGGAATCCTAAGGAATGCCACCATCACTGACCACCGCCTACAACCTCCCACTGTCGCTCACCGCTGTCATCCACCACTGCCCTTTAACCTTGTCGATCGACCACTGGCCACCCACCACCGCAACTCCAGCGGGTGGAGGTTGACGAGACGATGGCCGACAGGGGATGCTTTCAACAGGAGGGGGGGTGGACGTACGCCTTGTGGTCGGTAGGGTGTTATAGGCGGTGGCCGATAGACAGCGACGGACGGCCTACGACTGTCATGTTGCAGGTGGTGGCATTCACCCAGGATTCATCCCATGGCTATAAATTGTGGCCATTGAAATTTCGATCGCCACGTCTCACTTTCCAAAACACCAGCGACCCATAGGGGAGACAATCATTAGTGGAGAGGAGTCGAACCCAAATCACTATAATGATAGCCCTCGGATTGTAAGGAAAAAGCACGATGACAACAGTGTAAATGCCATCCGGCTTCTATGATATCTTAGTTGGTATATTAGTGCCTACCTTTCCTACTCGTGGGGTTATTAAAAAACAGGGTATTCCTTTCGCTCACGCGGCGAGTTTCGATCCTTGGTCTATCTTGTGCCGGCATACAAACATATGATGTACTGAGCATTATGACGGCCCCTTGAAAAAAAATTTGTCATTGGACTCTCTAACGTAAGGATAACCACTACTTACTTTAAAAGGAAGTGTCTTACTTAACACCATGGGAGAGTATTAAAGGAACCAAAGGTATAAATGCCGCTCCAAGAGGATCTTAATTAAGGACCTCCTGCTACGATACGTGCATGTTAACTTATCGACTTATCTAAGGGTCCATTTTTTTCATCAAAAGTGGCCGAAGTGGACCGTTTGTCAAAAAACTTGTTGGGGTCCATGCCTAACCCCCCAACGTAGTGCTGGAAATGTTCAGCACGCACTGCATAGCGCTAAAAAAATTTTCAGCACGCACTGTGTAGCGCTGGAAATGTACACACACATATCAGAATTGGACAAGTGGCACATCTTCAATCGGATAAGATGTGAGGAGGGAATGACCATGGGAGCCGAAACGACTGAGCGTTAACTTCCTTTCCGAAATTTTTCCTCGGAAAAAAGTTACCAGAATAAGATGAGGTGCGCCACTTGTCCCATTCTGATACACGTGCGCACATTAATCTCCAGTCTACGCAGTGCGTGCTGAAAATTTTCTCCACCTCGAGGGTTCGAAAAAAAAAAAAAAGTGGACCGTATGTTAAGTCATCCGCCTTTGGAAGAAAAAGCTATGACATCGGAGTTCCTGATTCTGAGGAAGTGCCTAAACATGCCACATAACCTGTGAATATTTGATTATTTAACATAAGTAATATAAACTAATAAATCCACCAAAAAAAATGTAAACTAATATTGAATAAGTTATATCCAAATAATTAATTTCTATAATTAATTTACATATATAATACTTGGCAGCTACCCGTGTATGGCTCACAATGTAAAATATAAAAACAAAAAACTAACCATAAAATAAGGCGAGTCTGTATCCTATGCAGTAATACAAATTTTTTTATATTGTAGGGTCAATACCTTCACTGATTCCTACACGTCGACTCTCAGTGTATTGGGTCAAACAGCACACAGGGTAGGCATCATGTCTCATGGATTGGATCGAGAATAAAAAAAAAATATCATTGTCCGAGATCTCCATTATAATTAGTACTAGTATTAATCCCGTGCGATGCACGGATAGTTGTGATGCGATGCCACTCGATCGGATCACACATGAGGCACCCAATCCCACTCAAAGAGAGAGAGAAAGAGAGGTTCTCATCCCTTAGGGAAATAGCGCAAGTGGTTTCGCAGATAGCACGAGCAAAGCTTGTCATCTGGCGTCTACGGAGGCCCATGAGAAAGAGATTTTCTCAACAGCCGGGGGTGGCACATACGGCCCCCGACATCTATATAATATGGCACAACGGTATTATGCTGACTAGACAAAAATACACATGCTGACTATACAAAACATTCAAGCTGACAAAGACTAAAAAGAAACATAGAGAGAATCGGTAATACAATTTTTAGAAAAAAACCAGCTCATCTCAAAAAAAAATTGTCACGCCCCAACTCCAAATCGGAAAACTGTGATCCCCTCCTTTCACGCCCCTCTCTCGCGCCGGTAAGACCCCCCCCCCCCGAAAAAAAAAAAAACCATGTTCACACCCGAGTGCCAACGAGTACGCACATGCAGTATAGCTAAGATGTGTTGCCGTTGAAGGCGGCCCGAAGTCGGCCGGGGATGTGTGGCCGCTGAAGACGGTTAGATGTGTTGCCGCCGAATAAGACAGTGTGGGTGGTGATGTCCGATGGGTGTCTTGCCTCCGAAGACGATCCGATGTTGTGCCGACTAGGGTGTTGCCGCTGAAGACGGTCCACTGCAGTGCCGACAAGCACAAACATGCACTAGTATATTATAGTATAGATTGTATGGATTAGAGATATAACATAGATGTTGCACATGACATGGTTAGGTGCAATATCTTTGTTTACCATAAAAACCTAAAGGAGAAAATATTTTTTTTGGAGTGTTTCTTTAAAGAACATTATGTGTTCGATTGGTTAGGCTAAAGAAAATTATTGTTTGTTGTTGTTTAATATATTTTTCCTTTGATTGACTACGACCCTAACAATACAAAAGCAATTTCGTCAACCCAAAAGCCGCCACATAATGGCCCCGAACCGGCAACAGTTGACCCGACCCTTTAAGATGTTTGCTTGAATTGCTTCCCTGTGCTTTTACATTTCACCTTACCTCTCCATTCGGATCGGCCATACTGACGTGGCACTCGATCACACCGTTGAATGCTGACACGAGGGCAAGCCTTCTTTATCAGGTAGGTGGGATTAGATTTCGGATGCACGGCCAGCCGACACGTAACAGTTGATTATCTCATTTGCTTTCTCCTTAAGGTAATGCTAGGTAGCCAACTAGTTTGTCAACTTTCGGGATGCCAACTTTACGTGGCATCTGCCTAGGACTCATCGATCCCATGGCCCCCATAGAAATGTTTCCAATAATTGGGACCTGCCAGCACTTCACATCACGTGGCAATAAAAATTGGCAAACGAGTTGGCTATACAGCATTACTCTCATCTTTAATAGCTTGACGTACTCTAAGTCTCTAACTCGAGCGTTTCAGGAATTAATCCGCTGCCACGTAGGCACGTTACACGATGAAGAAAGACTAGGGCCACTTCATGTGCCCATAACCCCTCTCCAAGGCTATGTTTTTAGTTAGACTCGATAATAGTTTTGTTTGAACTCCAATCCTTCAAACTAATTAATCCGTTAATAGGACACGGTCCCCCGATTTTTTAAATCCCAAAATTATCCCACTTTCCTTCCTTCTCTCGAGCAGACATGGCGGAGGCGGCACGACCGAGAGTGACAGAGGTGGAGACGGGGGCAGCCACGAGCAGCGATGACGGAGGCGACGGGTGCTAGTTGCGGAGGCGAAGGTGGCAACATGCATGAGTTGCAAGACGGATGACAATGGTAGTGGCACGAGTCGCAGCTGCTCGCTGTCGCCGGGACGACGATGGCGAGTGACGAAGACGAGAAGCCACGGGGGGATATAGAGGATCGGTTTAGGTTTAGGTTTGAGATTTCTGCGTCTAGGGTTCATCCCATGGTCTCTAGATCTTAGTTTAAGGAGTTTCGGTTAGGTCCGGCTGCAGCAACGGGGGGTTCGGTTATGTCCAGCGGTGGCGAACGACTTATGATGAGTGGCTGCAAATTAAAGCTTAAATTTAAAGTAAGATGAGGGGCATTTTTGTCCATATAGATTTGAGCTCAAATGGAAAGGTTATCGGGACTGCAACTTTAAACGTTCTCCTAACAAGGGCTTCTCACAAAGTCCCCCCGAAAAAACAAGACCACTAAACTCCCACCATCGGACACGTGGCTTACGTAACCGTAATGTTTTGGCTAGCTCCTCCGCGTTAGTCAAATTGAACGACGAACTAGATGGGAGTATGTTGAAGGCTGGTTTAAAGGTTTTGTCTCATCAGACGATGATGGAGCCCATATAGGAGGTACTTTAATTAGGAGGTTGTTGGAGATCCTCTTACATAAAGTCACAGGAGGAGATAAGCAAAAAGCAAGGTATATCTCTCGCTCATGTGGTGAGTTTCGATCTTTGGTCTACCTTGTACCGGTGCACTAACATGTGATTTACTGACCATTAAGGGAGTTTCTTAAAAAAAAAAAATTTGTCTGGCTTCAATGACTTTTTCTATATAACATCTTTAAGGTAAGGTAGGGTTAGATAGATACAATCTCGTTTATTAGGTAAAATAGAGATTACATGAGGTGACTGGCCCTGATTAATCATAGTCGTCTGATGGCAAACAACCCAAAAGGAGAATGGCACCCATCCCAAACTGATGGCTGCAGATGAATCAGTCCCATCGCCTTGTGATACAATTAAACTAATGTAACCAATACTCTACTTTAAAAGGGTAAGTATCTCGTGGATAATGTTATCTACATCTCGAGATATTTGGTTGAGTCGAGTCTTTCTGTTCCAGCCATAAGCATTAGAAGATTGTCATAGCTAAGATGTATCCGGTTGAATTTTTTATTTTTTTTTGTAGGAATTACACTAAGATTGTCCGTTAGGCTAGACAATCAACTCGATAGACCCGTTTAATAAATGGGTTCAGGTCGTAAACGGGTCGACACAATAGACCCGTTTAATAAACGGGTCGGGTCCGGATCTGGACACGGTAGACTCGGGAAGATCTGTTTAAAATTCAAGGGGTCATGTCGGGTCGGGTCGGGTTGGGTCTACCTGTAATATGATACTATAATATGTAGTACCAGCGGGTCTATCGGGCCAGGTCGGGTCGAGTCGGACTGGGTCGGATCGGGTCAACTGAATAGACCCGTGTGGTAAACGGGTCTAACGGATCTTATCGGGTCTACCCGTTTATAAACGGGTCGGGTACGGGTTTAGGATCTAACCACGATTAGTTAAACGGTCTACCCATTTATAAACGGGTCGGGTACGGGTTTAGGATCTAGCTACGATTAGTTAAACGGTCGGGTCCGGATCTAGGGGTTTTGGCCACAACCCGAAACTAGACACGCCACGACCAACCCGACCCTTGCCACCCCTACACATGACATGTGTATATTTGATTACTTAACAGTAGTAATGTAAACTAATATTGAATAAATTACATCCAAATAAATAATTTTTTTAATTAATTTAAATACATAATACTAAGCGGATACCCTGTGTGGCGCTATACCTAACACATGGTGAGGTAGCGTGCGGGGATTGGCGAAGAGGAGTGTGACCCACAATGTAAAAATATAAAAAGAAAAAATTGATAAAATAAGTTGATTCGGTATCCAATCCAGAAATACAATTTTTTAAATAATTTTTTTATACTATGGACTCCACTTTCCTTCACCAATCCCTACATGCCAACTCCCCGTGTAAGTAAGTCTCATGGACAGGATCAAGGACACAGAAAAATAACATGGTCCTCCATTATATTTAGTACTAGTACTGATCCCGTGCGATGCATGGTTAGTTGCAATGAGTTGCCGCTCGATCGGATCACAAATGAGAGAGAGAGAGAGAGAGAGAGAGAGAGAGAGAGAGAGAGAGAGAGAGAGAGAGAGAGCAAAGTCTGTCACGTGGTGTCAAGAGAGGTGCAGGAGAGGGGTTTTCTTTAGAAGTGTGCAAGATCCAAACCAAACCAGCTAAACTAACCAAATCAAATCAAACTGACCAATTTTGATCGATTTCAACACACTGAAAGGATCATTTTTTTTCAAAACCGATATAATTGGATTGGTTGACGGATTTGTAAATTTAAAACCGAACTAAACTGAACCGAACCGACATACGTATACACATATAATAATTTATTAAAAATACCATATGTACGCATATACCTTTGCTACCAACAACCTTTGCAATATTGTAGGATGAATCACGATCATCTAAAAATCTTATTTAGGTCTAATGATTTTATAACAATTACTATTTTTTAAGTTAAAACTATGTCCTAATAGGAAAAAAAAAATCAATAACCATATAGGCCAAAGGTCAAACCAACCATCAAATCCAATCCAAATCGATTTTGATTGGACTTAATTCCAATCTCAATTCAGTTTGAATCAAATTAAAAATCCTCAAAACCGATCAAAATTGGATTCAAACCCGATCCAGATTGGATCGGTTTGAATTTTGCCTAAATATTAAGCTTGCTTTCGAATTCATACACACCCCTACCTTTCTCAACAACCGGGGGGTGCCACCGCCACGTACAGGCGCGCCCCCCCTTCCCCCCATATATTATAGTATAGATTAGAGATATAACATAGATATTGCACATGACATTATGTGGTCGATCGGTTAGGCTTAAGAAAAATATTGTTTGTTTGTTGTTGTTTTATTAGTTTATTTTTTTTTATTGACTACGAATAAAAAGAAAGTTTTGTCAACCCAAAAAGCCGCCATATAAAATGTTTGGTTCACTCTGTGCTTTGACATTAGGGAACCACGCTACCACCTTACTTCTCCATGACTCCATCATGTTGCTTCCGCTCCCCACAAGGCGATTACAATAAGACCACTGCTACTCAGCCATTCACTTCTCCATCCGGATCGACCATACTGATGTGGCACTCTATCGCACCGTCATTTTGCCTGCCCCGTGGGTTGATTGAGATTCGATCACTTGTGGGGCCGGGGACCGTTGTGATCAGGTGCCACACCTGGATGGATCGATACGGATAGAACATTGGTGAATCCAAATCGTATGCCCCATTGTCTGCACCCTATGTAATAGTCCTCTGTTGCACCCATATCCGATCGGTGCATCGCACTCAGCCCTAACCGGCAGGTGAAGGAACATCACCGAATAAGTGCCAAGCTAGAGCCAATGTCGTTGGGCAAATTAAATCATAACCTTCCCTTAAACTATTAGGTTGAGTGCGATGCACTGATCGGGTATAAGAGCAACGGACGGCTGGAATAGGTGGGTTCAAAACAGGCTGGCTGAATAGCATTATTCCTTAAACTAAAGCAAGCTTGTGTGTTTATAGATTTTGAGTTGATCCGCCCGGATGAAAGGTGGCATAACCCATGATTTGCCCCCCTTAATTATTCTTGGTTAATGAATAATTAATGGAGAGGTGACGGGATCTATTAGTTAATGAATAACCAGGATGACTCAAGAACTGTAAGCCTACGTGGGCCATCAACGTAGCACCATAACCCCATAAAGCACAGTGTGGTGGTCAATGGTTGAGATCCACAGCGAGGTGTACATAAAAACTTGGTTAGTGTAAAGAAAGAAAATTAAGAACACGCATGCATAACTACGTTAGCACTCATATATAACTAATATCTTAATCTATTTTATGATATAGTTAATTACTAGTTACTAGCCCATTGCGATATATGCATGGATGGACATACTCTTAGCTTTCCTGTATAGAAGACCTATACCTATAGATTATATGTACAAGATATCCACCTTTGGGCACCTATATATTTGGCGTATGGCCTAATGCGATGGTTATCCATTCTCCCCAAAATCTAGCATCTCTCTCTCTCTCTCTCTCTCTCTCTCTCTCTCTCTCTCTCTCTCTCTCTCTCTCTCTCTCTCTCTCTCTCTCTCTCTCTCTCTCTCTCTGTGTGCTAGGTAATCCTCGTAACAGCTATTGTAATGCATGAACTGCTCAAGTTCTTATTATATCGGCAAGCACTACGTCGTGCATCACACTTGATGCACATCGGATGTGCAGATCCGATGCCTGACACCATTGTATTGGCTCAGTCATGGTGCATCAACTGCTTCATTACTTAGTGTTATTGTACCTCAACACCAAAATTGGTCATCCTTTCCGTTGCTAGTCGAAGGCGACTCGAGTGTGGTTCTTCAACAATTGATCTCTACTAGCCCGCCGGTAGATCCTCTATCGGCAGACTGTCGATATCTTCTGACGAGGTGTCAATTGTTGGAGTATGTGTCACACTCTCCGTGAAGAAAATATGTGGCTGATTGGCTGGCAAATTAGGCTGTTCGCCAAAGTCGTGGTGAACTGTGACTGCAGAAAATTTTGATTTCCTTGTGTGCTAGAATGCTCCATGACATAGGCCCATATCAATTTCTACAGAGGTAGGGGGAGCCTTTCCCTATCTCTGACTTTGTCGTTTGTAGTGTATATTTGTTACCATAAAAACCAAAAAACAAAACACGCATGTTTCTCAAACATAAAAAGAAATGCTATTCAGCCTGAAAGTTTGTTCTGATTTTGCCGCCCCGATTGACGTGACAATATGTAATTGGTGGCTGAAACTCATTAGCGATTTTAAAATCTTTAACAGCACCAGTTGCACACTGCCACATCAATCCGGTCCGCAAAATCGAAAAATCCTTCGGACTGAATAGCATTTCTCAAAATAATTAAAGCATGTATTGCTTGTTCTTTGACTTTGAAGATCACTCGATTCGTTAATGAGCTTTGACTTATATAGCCGGCCGAACAAGAAAAACGAAAAAAAGTTGGCTGCAACCCCGTAATCTGGCGTGAATGGATTGGTGACGGAAAGTGGGACCCACAATAATGTATCCAATCATCTAAGTACTGTTTCATAATTTTTGCCTATATTGTGAGCTCCACTCTTCTTTACCAATCCGACGGGCACGCCACCTCGATCCCCCCCTGTGTGCGGCACACGGAGTAACGGGCAAGGATTCTTCCAAGAAGGGAAGAATGACGTGGCAGGAGGCTTGAACGTCGAGACGATGAAGTCCACCGACAAGCCAAACAGATGGTGCCTGATCGTGTAGTACGTGTGGCTTTCTATCTGTTGGTGATCGATAGTACTCCTCGATCGGCATGCATGGCTCTTTAGTCCAGCACTCTATTCCTAACCCTCCTACCTCGTGACTACTCACCCAGGTGGCATCAGCTGCTGAAATTAGCCCCTAACTATAGATAATTTACAATGAACCCAAATCTTCTACCCCGTTTCTCTACCACATGATCGTCTGTCCCTTAAGTCACAGTTGTCTGTTGTACCCATATTCAACCGGTGCATCGCACTCACCCCAACCATCTGGCAAAGAGACGGTATTGATCAGGTACAAGCTGATGCCTATGTCACTGGGCCAATTAGATCCGTTTCTTTGCCTGTCAGTTGGGGCTGAGTGCGATGTATCGGTTAGATATGGATCCATCAGACGACAATGACTTGGGGGGCAGACAATGAGCAGGCAGAAAAATGGGATAGAGAATTTGAGTTCAATTTACAATATGTTAGACAATCAGATAGCGGGTGTCGGTTATGTATATATACTGAGATAGTCATATCCACACCCAAAATTTATTCTATTATTCGTCATCTATAATATATGTTACAGCACGCTCGACTTAATTACAAATGAGACATTCCACTTAATTACAAACGAGCCAGCATTTTATATGTCAAAAGTAAATCCAACTGTCAATCACAATGTCGTTTACAAACGGATGAATAAGACGACTCTGATCTCTAAGTACTCTAACGTCTTGTAATCACAGCCTGTCGAACAGAGAAATCCTGATTTCAACAAATCAAAGGAATGCTGTGATGAATGCCACGTCATCTCAAATAAATGAATGCACATGAGTGCAGCGTAATTCCCTCTCTCTTGCCCCATGTTCAGAGAGAGAGAGAGAGAGAGAGAGAGAGAGAGAGAGAGAGAGAGACCACAACTCCCTATTTTGATTTAGTCCCCAAATTTCGCCCATCGCGATTTCGATTTCATCTCCAAATTTAGCCAATGACGATTTCGATTTTGTAAAATAGATGGCTCTGATCTCTCACGTTCTGATTTCGGTTGTATTTTGTGATGGTGTACGAAAATTAGCACCAGCCCGCCATCAAAGCATATGAGGTCGTCCGTGATCAGCTCGCACCTGAGGTCGCTCGCAACCAGCTCACACGCGAGGTCGCTCGTGATCAGCTCACACCCGAGGTTTCCCGCCTACAGTTCGGATACCGAGATCGTCCGTGATTGGCTCACACCCGAGGTCTCCTGTCTACAGTTCGGATACCGAGATCGCCCGCGGCCAGCTCGCACCCGAGGTTACTCACGATCAACTCACACGTGAGATATCGTATTCTGTTGGAAGCTCAAAGGACACTTCAGAAGATTCAGCACCTGATCACCTACAGCTCGGATACTGAGGTCGTCCACGATCAGCTCGCAACCGAGGCCGCTCGTGATCAGCTCGCATGCGAGGTATCTGTTGGTTTTTTTATGGCCCTTTACGGGAGAGTTACTGAACTAGGTGGACCAGGTTGGTTGTCGCGGTTCTGGTCAGACCGGGCGACTCAACCAAGAGGCTTGACAGGGTTGGTGGTGAACCTAGCCTCATTCTCATGTGCACCCAATAACCGGTGGATGCCCTGATGGGTTGCGTCTACCGGTTGGACACATTTATTATAAATAGATGTGCAGGGGTGAAGTCCCGATACGCACGTCTTCAGAGCCGCCGTTGTGAATCCAGAGGGATTCAGGAGGACCCATCGAATCCGCGGGAGACGGCAGCGTGTGGAAGATCTTCACCCGGTATTGCGAACAATCTCTTTCGTCACACGAAGGTATGTTCTTCATCCAAGACGACGATCTCGGTCTGTCGATCGGGATTGTTCTCGTGTAGAAAACCCAACAATTGGTATCAGAGCAAGGTTTAGACTATGCCCGTCATCTTCTCGATGACAATTTATGTTTTCCTTCGTATCCGACGAGATTGATTCTCGTCGAAGATTTACATGCTATTTCTTTTGATTTCTAGATCGGTATCATGCGATCTCGAATCCGTTAGAGATCAGAGCCTAACCCCTCCCCTCACTGGTCTCTGGATTTGGATCCCGAGCGACCAACCTTACTCGGCCGGCGAGCCGTCGGAGACCGGAGAGCAGCAGCATGGGCTTCGACCTTCGCACAGGCTCGGGCTGCGGGCTCCAGCGCGCGGAAGCGGCAGCGGCGGGCTCCGGGCCTGCAGGGGTCAGCGGCGGCGGCGTGCGCACCAGCGGCGCGCGCAGGCGGCTCCGGGCGGCTGCGTAAGTGCGTGGGGGAGGGTGGCGGCGGCTTAGGGTTTCACCCGATTTAATTGGGGAAGATGTACAGGAGGTATGAATTTGGGTTTTTTGGGGTTTTGTTGGGTGTAAATCCGACAGCACTCAAATCCGACCCGCCAGCTACTTGTGTGGTGGACCCGGAAACAATTTGAACCCGACTGCATGTTAAGCCCTTAACCGGACTTTCACTGTACCCGACCCGATTTCTTTCTGGGCCCAATCCCAGCCACAGGCCAAGCCCGAGACAGGCCCAGACCTGAGCCCAGATCCTGGTTTAGGCAGGCCCAGGCCCAACCTGAGCCCAGAACCTGGCTTAGTCAGTCCTTATGCTATTCATTATATTTCTGTTTAATCTGGGCCGTTGGTTTTAGTCCTATGAATATAGCCTCAATCGGATCCTATCCAATCGATCCAAATATAGATCTTAGCTAATTGGACCGTTCCGAACACATCGGTACGGCCAGATTTTACAGATTTGGACTGTTTTGCAACATGCTATATATATGATTCAAACAACAATATTTTAACGTTCTAATACGTCATTTTATGCCAATTTTAAATTATTGATTATATCACATGTGTAAGGTAGTCATGCTGCAATTATAAATGTGCCTTGATGATATTAAATGTTTCATGCTTTCCTACAAGTAGGCACATGCATATTAAATGTAGTAAACAATTGATGACTACCATTAAACCTTGTAGGGATAGAAATTGGCATTGGTTGTACATATTAGGTCTTCCATGGGGTTTAGAGAAGACCAAGTGACCGTCTGAGGCTCACTTTTGAAATGAGTCGGATTTGCCCAAAGGTAGGCGTCTCATGGAGACTGTGGGTAGTCGGATTGGAGGGCTTCCACTAGGGTCACTAGGCATACTATTGTACTAGGGTTTGATTCTGCCCAAAGGTGTTTCAGACTACTGAGTACAGTAGAATGAGCAGAATAGTAGCCTGTGATTGGGGAAGATAGGATAACCCTTCTGCCCAAAGGTGTTGGATAGTGTCCGACTCAACCCTATTACAGATGACTAGGTCTGTGCACGTTTCTATACGTGACTTAGGAAACTGAAGCACATCAAGGGATCTGGCCAAAGCTGAGTCTTGATGGTGTGAGGGAGTTGTCCTAGAAGAGAACTTAGCACATGAAGTTCTCTTCGGTTGATTTGAATTATAACCCCTAATTCATGTCAACATATATGTGTGAATAGTATCGAACTATCACTAAATTTGTAATTCTCTTTTCAGAGATGGATTTGTTAGCTATTTCGAAGAATCTAGCTGGTATTGAGCCCCTGAATGGCTCTAATTATTCATCTTGGAAGATGAATATTGAGATCTTGCTTGGTTGTATGGATTGTGATTTTATGCTTATAGAGCCAAAGTTGGCAGAGCTTATAGATGCTTCTACTGAGGCCCGATAGACCCACTTTGTTAAGTGGGAGAAAACAAACCGTCTCTCTTTAATGATGATTAGGGCCACCATTAGCGAGGAGCTTCGAGGTGGCATTGCCAGGACTAAGACTGCAGCAAAGTTGATGGCATTGTTGAAGAGACAATTCGTAGGGACCAAGAAGTCTCTGCTGTATGACAATATGCTTTAGATCATGAATCTGAAGTATGACGGTAATGGCAGCGTTCGTAAGCATATTCTTAAGCTCTCGAAGCTGGCCATAGGAATCAGAGAGCAGGGTCTTCAGTTTGAGGAGGAGCTTCTAGTCTATATTGTAGTGATCTCCCTCCTAAAGTTTTTTGATATTTTGAGGTGAATTATAATGCCTAGGAGATCTAATGGTACCTCAATCGGTTTTTTTTCACCCTATGCGTCGTTGAGAAAAAAAAAAATGACTGAATGGAGGGAAGAAGGGATATGAGAATCTTGGCTTTGGTGGTTCTGGAATGAAGTCATTCAAACCGAGATTTCTATAGCATACATTAGTCTATTGTGAGTCCAATACCGTAGATATACCGTCTAATTTTGTAGATCAACGCAGGAGCTTTTGTTCATGTGTCTCACGCTTTGCATGGGCTCAAGAGCAGAATAAGGCCCAGACCGGAGGATAGGTTTTTCCTTGGTAATGATAACTCGATGAGTATGGTGGCAGTTTGCAACTACTTGGTGGTGTTGGACTAGGGTCTCATTCTGGTGTTAGAGGATGCTTTCTACCTTTCGATCCGGTCGAAGCGTTTATTTCTAGTAGAGGATTATGCTGTGCTTTAACACAAGCGACTAGGCCACATCTCTAGGAAGAGAGTAGAGGTCTTAGTGTAAGATGAGATTCTACCTAGTCTGGACTTTTCAGACTTTGGTACTTGTGTGGACTGCCTCAGAGGGAAGATGACTAAGCAGAGAAAGCTCACAGCTGCCAGAGCTTGAGAGCTCTTAGAGTTGATCCACATGGAAATTTGTGGTCCATTCCCAGTCAAAGCTCGTGGTGGTCAGTTTATTTCATCACATTCATCGACGACTTCTCTAGATGTACCTACGTGTATCTTCTCCATCACAAGTCAGAGGCTTTGGAGGTCTTCCAGACATACCAGTTGGAGGTGGAGAAACAACTTGATAAGAAGATCAAGGTAGTTTGCTCAGATCGTGGAGAAGAATATTTTGGAAGGATGAACCAGGATGGTGTGAATCATGGCCCTTTCTTTGAGTATCTGAGGCAATAGAGGATTGTTCCCCAGTATACCACACCTGGTACTTCTGAGCAGAACGGTGTGGCAGAGAGGAAGAATAGGACTTATCAGAAGGCTGTTCGTAGCATGATGAGTCACTCTTCTCTTCCAGAGAAGTTTTGGGGAGAAGCTTTGAAGACAGCAGTTTATATTCTGAATCGTGTGTCTTGCAAAGCTGCCCCAGAAACCCCTTACAAGAGATGGAAAGGTTCGGCTCCTAGCCTCCATCATTTGCATGTTTGGGGTTGCTCGGCAGAGGCTAAGCTCTATAATCCAGAAATAAAGAAACTTGATTTCTGCACAGTTCGATGTTTCTTTATTAGCTATTCTGAGAGATCGAAGGGTTTTCGGTTCTACTGTCCTTCCAGACCATTGGAGATAGTGGCGACCAATAGGGCTGTAATTCTAGAGGATGCAGAATTCAGTGGGAGCCAACGACCATCTGATACCCTTTTCAGAGAAAACTCTTCGGAAGGTGTTGTGCTAGTGCCGTTTTTCCTAATTGTTTAGCCAGACGTTATAGCATATACGACACCAGCACCTGCTGAGACTGTGGCTGAGGTTGACCCACTACCAGTTCAGACTATACCGGTTCTAGATACTCCAGTGGAGCCAGTCCAGCCGAGGAGGTCAGATCGACAACGTAGGTCAGCTATCCCAGACTATTATGAGGCCTATTTTCAAGAGATTCAGAGTGAGGGATCTGATATTACTGACCCTACTTCCTTCCGTGAAGCCATGGGTTGCAATGAATCTCGACAGTGGCTGGAGGCTATGAGAGAGGAGTTGCAATCTATAGAGAAGAATCATGTTTGGGATCTTGTTGTGATACCAGAAAACCGGAAGGCGGTGGAATGCAAGTGGATCTTTAAGACCAAGAGAGATGCTGATGGCAAGATCGAGAGATCCAGGTCAGATTGGTGGCTAAAGGTTTCAGGCAGAAGGAGGGTATTGACTTTGACGAGACTTACCCTCCGGTTTCCACTAAGGACTCCTTGAGAGTGATTATGGCCATTGTAGCCCATCACAATCTGGAATTGCACCAGATGGATGTTAAAACAACATTTCTGAATGGCGATCTGATAGAGGACATTTATATGTCACAGCCAGAGGGCTTTGCAGTTAGTGGGAGCGAACAGATGGTTTGCAAATTGAGAAAGTCTATTTATGGGCTGAAGCAGGCTTCCAGGCAGTGGTACCTGAAGTTTGATCAGGTTGCTACAGAGTATGGTTTCCAAGAGAATAAGGCTAACAGTTGCATACATCTAAAAGCCAGTGGGAGCAGGTTTGTCATACTCGTCCTCTATGTTGATGATATTCTCTTGGCGAGTAATGACAATCACATGCTCCATGATGCTAAACACTTCTTATCGAAGAAATTCGATATGAAGGACATGGGTCAAGCAGACTATGTGCTTGGGATCAAGATTCACAGAGACAGAGCAGCAGGAATTCTGGGACTCTCGCAGGCAGCTTATGTTGAGAAGGTCCTGAAGAGGTTCAGGATGGATAGATGTACTCCGGGTGAGGCACCAGTACTGAAGGGAGATGTATTTTCCCAGGATCAGTGTCCCAAGAATCTGGCTGATAGGAGTCAAGTGGATACAGATGAGTACGCTTCCATTGTGGGGAGTGTCATGTATGCTATGACTTGTATTCGACCAGACATCAGTTTTGCTGTTGGGATGTTGGGTCGTTATGTGCAGAATCCGGGTGTAGCTCATATGCGTGCAGCTAAGAAAGTTCTGAGGTATCTTCAGTGTACCAAAGAGTTCATGCTTACCTACAGGCAGGGCAGTGAGCTTCAGGTGATTGGCTATACCGACTCAGACTTTGCTGGCTGCAAAGACACCCTGAAATCCACTTCGGGATATGTTTTCCTGATGGCGGGAGGAGCTATTTCGTGGAAAAGCTCCAAGCAGTCAATTGTGACTGACTCCACTATGCATGCAGAGTCTGTTGCTTGCTATGAGGCTACAAAGCATGCTCTTTGGCTGAAGAACTTCGTTGGAGGCTTGGGCATTGTGGATTTGATCCAAAAGGCTTTGCCAATTTTATGTGACAATGAGGCTGTTTGTCAGCATGTCAAGAATAAGAATATTACCAGACGCAACAAGCACTTGGATATCAAGTATATGCTTGTCTACGAGAAAGTCAAAGGGGAAGTGGTGGAGATCCTGCATGTTTGCACAGAACTGATGGTTGCAGACCCTCGCACCAAGGGACTTGTACCAAAGGTTTTCCAGAGCCTTGTGACCCTATGGACTTGATGGAGTCCTTGTATCAGTAGTTGAGTCCCTTTGCCTTGTGTTTAGTCACTACTATTTTGTCTTATGATGAATAAAGCTCGATGACATTTCCTTATTTGAGTTATGTCAAATGTAAGCAAGATCATAGCCTGGAGTAATATGATTTACTCAAGATACTGAGACTAGACATGCTTTGGCAACTTGTCGAAACGTCCAATAAGCCTGGAGTACACGATACTCAAAAGTGACATTGAGACTAAGCATGCTTAGGCAACATGCTAGATAGTCCAATATGCCTGGAGTAAGATAACTTACTCAAGATACTGAGACTAGACATGCTTTGGCAACATGTCGGAACGTCTAGTAAGCCTGGAGTACACTATACTCAAGAGAGACCTGGGCTAGGCGTGGGTGGGCACCACTTCGAAACGCCTTCATTCTATTTGTAGTTGATTGGGTATCAACATGGGCATTAGAATGACATGCTTGGACAAGCATGAGGTTGGACATCATGGGTCTGGGCATAAGACTAATTGATAATGTGCTCAGATAACCCATAGACACATGAGAAAACCACCAGAGTTGTTTGTTGGAGTTCTTTGTAGGTCTGATAGGTTGACCATGGATATGAACCAGCATAGGATATGCTGGAACAATCATGATCTCCTATCAGGGTCATTTTGAACAAAGACATGTATGGTCCCTTAGTATTTTTCTTTTAAAATCGATCCGGATCGTGTTTCTCAAAACTGAGTGACTCTCCAAATGTTTCAAAAAAAAAATTATTATTTTCATTACAAAATTATTTATGTATATTTTGAAACAAGTTCCCACACTTGTATTGTGTAAAGGGCCAAGTGGGAGATTGTTGGTTTTTTATGGCCCTTTACGGGAGAGTTACTGAACTAGGTGGACCGGGTTGGTTGTTGCGGTTCTGGTCAGACCGGGCGACTCAACCAAGAGGCTTGACAGGGTTGGTGGTGAACCAAGCCTCATTCTCATGTGCACCCAATAACCGGTGGATGCCCTGATGGGTTGCGTCTACCGGTTGGACACATCTATTATAAATAGATGTACAGGGGTGAAGTCCCGATACGCACGTCTTCAGAGCCGCCGTTGTGAATCCAGAGGGATTCAGGAGGACCCATCGAATCCGCGGGAGACGGCAGCGTGTGAAAGATCTTCACCCGGTATTGCGAACGATCTCTCTCGTCACACGAAGGTATGTTCTTCATCCAAGACGACGATCTCGGTCTGTCGATCGGGATTGTTCTCGTGTAGAAAACCCAAGAGGATCGTCTTCTATTAGAATCTCAAAGAACATTTCAGAAAATTCAGCAACTACTGCCGATGAAACTTAACTCTTGACATCACCCACTAGGGAGATCGCCCTATTTTGTCGTTAGGTATCCCATACCATAAGGCGACTCACGTATGTCACCCGTAGATAGCTTGCCAAATCGCATGTTGCCTGCAGACAGCTCGTCGATCGCACATCGCTGCGGCCTCTCTCCTATGTCGCTCATAGCTAGGTCGCTCGTGAGAGAGATCACTCCCTTTCTACGCAAACCTACTTGGTTGCAAACGAAACCGACTCTCAATCTAAAGCCTTCCGGGGTGCCACCCTGGAGTACTGTACAAGACCGGTGCATTCCCCCCTCGACTTCGGTCAGCCAGTTGGCCAATGAGACGACATAGCGCATTTAAAGACCTATGTGCGAGCACAAGGGGGCCCAAAGAAACAGCTGGGCTGGCACGTGTCGATCTACAGCAGCCGGTGAAAGACTATAAAGGTAAGACCCAAGGCTCCAAAGTACAGGTTCGAATTCCAAAAACCCAAACTACCTTCTGATCATTCAATCTCCCCTTTTGAGAGCTCAGCTAACTTGATCATCGGAGGGTCTGTGCTTTGAGAGGAGCCAGCCATTCTAACCCCTTTGTTTTGCAGGTTGCGGGAAACATCTCCGAGATTTTCCCCCGACACTCTGCTTTTTATATCCTATCAAATTTTGATTTGGATATGGAATTATGCCCATACCCAATTTTTTGGGTTTGAATAGGATTTGGGTTTTTGGGTATTCAGACTACACTGCCACCCCTAATCAGGACAGATTGTGCTGAAACTCTTGGACCCTTTATATTGATAACTAAAAATAAGGCATAGGTTTATATAAAAATTGGCCGGTAAGTGCCAACTAGGTGAGTTGGTTAAGTCTCGGGGGGTTAATTGGTACCCGAGACTTGGGATGATTCTCGTTTGTATCGAATTAAATAACTTGTAGGGGGCTACCCTAACCCGACCTCTCTTGGATAAGATGCTGAGGGGTTCTCTAGAAAAAAAAAAAGATTTACATAAAAAGTAGTATGTATTAATATATGTTGATTGGTGAGTAGGGATGGCAACGGTGCGGTTTCGGGTAAAACTGAAATCACACCTTAACACCGAAACCGCACCGCTCTGCATCGCGATGATGTACTGTTATGTAGAACCGAAACCGCACCATGCGGTGCTGTGCACCATGGTTTATCACTGGAATGGCCTAAAGGTGTGGTTTTATGTGATTTTGGTCAAAACCAAAACCACACCGCTACACCGAAACAGAAACCGAAACCACACTGCACCGTCACGGTTTTATATTTTGGCAAACCAAAACAACACCATGCGGTGCAATTTTTCGCGGTTTTCAGTTTTAGACCGCAGTGTTGCCATCCCTATTGGTGAGTGGTCCCTAACAAAGAAATCATTTAAGCTAAGGGAATTTGAAATACTATGGATGAAAATGCCCTCCATAATATTTTAAATTCTCTTTTGGATACCACCGAACCGAACCACCTCGCCGCCGCCAGAGCTACGCGCCACCACTGTCGAACCGAACCACTACTTGCCGCTGCCGAACCGAACCTAAACCTAGCTAGCCCTAAACCCAAGATCTATGGGCCATGGGATGAACCCTAAACCTGGGATCCAAACGGAACCATAATCGAACCCTAGATTTGGGATCTCCGTTGCTCGCCACCGCCTGAAACCTGATCGAACCGCACCGCCTCCGCTACTTGTCGCCGCCTCAGCTGCAACTCATCGGGGTCGCTAGAGTCGAGGTCGAGATAGTTGGGATTGAGGTCGCCGGGGTCGAGCTCGCCGATCGCGTCGCTACTGTCTCGCCGTTGCCACTCATGTGCTCGATACAGATGGGAGGAGAAGGCCGAGGGTAATTTGGGATTTCTAAAAGAATTCAGGGATCTTTCGTTAGTTGAAATATTTAGATGGCCTGGACGTTAGAATGTCATGGATTAATCACCCATTATCCCAAAAATTAAGACTTGGCTCCTAAAAATCGGTTAAATATCAGATTGAGCTCTTTATAATAAGTCACAGTTCGCAAGGATCTCGTATACCACCAATCCATGTTGTGATTTGAAAACTCAAGAAACGGTTTCCCACCTTCTCCTTCGCTGGGCTAGCAAAGTCTAGTCCCTCCTCAGATCTGAGGAGCTCTGCATTGCAAGGTCAGCCACTCTTTCTCTCCTTGTGGACCAGGTCCAGGTGGAGGGGGTGAAGGATTCAAACAATTGACCTGGGACCTACTATTTCTGGCTACGTTATGGCATTTGTGACTTGTGAGAAATGGCATGGGTCTTTTCGGGATCAAGCTATTTACAAAAAAAAAAAATCCATCCTATCCCTGTGTGAAGCAGGCCCATGGATGAGGGCAACTCGGTTCCATCGCTACGTTCCTTCCGCCTCCCTCCGTCTATGCTGGTAGCTACACCACCCATTAGTTGCCTCCCAACTACTGTCGTCGGTCCCATCTAACCCATGAGGCCATCTGAGATCGAGGGGGTGGCTGATTGGGTTGTAGATGCACTTGACCTCGAATGACAGAATGTACAGTAATGGGGCCTGAGCTGAAATAACTAAGCGTCAGAGGAAGAAGGTGAGAGGAGGAGGAGGAAGAGGGAGGAGGACATGGCGCTGGGTTAGATGGGACCGTGGCGGCGGATGGGTGGTAGCAGATGGGCAAGCTGGTGGACCGACGACGACCTGCATGAGTGCCGCCACCGCCGACAAATGGTGCAACTTGTACCACATATTATTGGGGCAACACAGTTGCAAGTGCTACCCTTGTCCATAGTAATATGTGACTTGTAAATAGATTAACCCTTCTTTTCGAATACGGTGCAAACCTCAATACCCTTCTCCGAAACATTGGAGGAATCTTATGCTCTTGGAGACTTTGAAAACCGGACTGGTCGGCTAAACCGATTTGGACCATAATAGGGAGATAATTCGATTCAAAACGTGAACCAACCAATTATATGATAAAACTGTGTTTGAAACATTTTATAATAATAATTAGAGAAGTCATGTTTATCCTAGGCTTCGAACTTTTTTGATGTTTTATGGTAAGTACTTACTATTTATCCAATAATTTGTTTGGTTCAACCGGTTGGTCTACTGGTTCGAACCGATTTGGATCGGACCGAAGACCTTTTTGCCTCGATGTCCGGTTCGATTTTGAAAACATTGTTGGCAGGGGCTGGTTTAAACCGATTTGGACCTAACCGGAGATCTTTTCGGTTCGATGTCTAGTTCGACTTTGAAAACATTGCTTGGAGGTTGGCCATGTCACATGATTGAGAAACCAAATTACAACTCAACTAGAGCCATGAAAAGATTTACATTTTAAGCAGGGGGACTTAGTGAACGGTTCCCGACAAGAGATTAATTTTAGCTAAAGGACAACCATATTTCAAGGATGAAAATTTCTCACAATGCTTCATATTTTTATTTAAATGCCGCTCATTTCTAAACTAAACCAAATCCTAAACCCTAAGATCTATAGGTCATGGGATGAACCCTAGACCTAATCCGAACCGAACTCCTTCGTATGTCGTCCATCTCTTGTCTCCAATGCTCACCACCGTCGGGGCGGCGACGACGAGCAGCTACAACTCACACCTGCTACCGCTTCTGCCTCCGTTGGTCGTGCCCGCTGCTCTCCACTGTTGCTCGAGAGGAAAAAAAAAAAAGACAATTTTTTTGGGGTTTTGACAACCCTTTTCACCAATCCGATTTTTTTATCATGGACCTTAGGTGAAAGGCTTCGTTGCTTGTCCTTTTCACCCCACCAATAACTTTAAACACATTGCCCCTTTTAAGTATCAAAACTCGGCATTAAATGTGTGGGATTCTCTTCACTTCCATCTCCCTTTCTCGTCATCTGCATCTTGGGCCTCCTGGCCGCACAATTGTTGGGTTCTAGCCTTCTATCTCTTGGGAAAATTTTCAACCCATCCTGCATATTATATAATTGTGGGGTCCACTGATTCTAGATAGGGGTGGCAATTAACCGGGTTTGCAGGGTTACCCGATGACCCGATCCGATTGGGATGGATTTAGAATGCTCAAAAATCTGGTTTTGGGTGGATTTGGGATTTAAATTTAAACTCCGATCGGATTAGAATCGGGTTAGGGTTTTACTCCAACCCACCCCAACCCAATCCGGTTGTATAACGTATATGAATAACTACACACAAGTCTGCAGTATTAAGTTCATAAAGCATTTTTTTTTTGAATTGTAAATGATTCTCCAATTATTCAAGAATTAGTATTTACTTAATGATTTTTTCTAGAACATGTATATTCATGATACTTATCGAATTTTAAATCATTCTTCAATTATTAATGATCAAATTTGTATAGGTTGTTTTGTGAAGCTGACCCGAGCCGCAAAGCATAAACGGGACGGGCACGGATCTTCCCAGTGCTAATTGGGACGGATTTGGGAATTGCCCCCAAAATCCGATCGGGATTTGGGATGAGTATGAGGCGAGATAAAATATAACTGGGCGGGTTCAAGATAGGGCCAGCCTGTCCCAAACCCGACCCGTTGCCATCCCTAACCCCGGAGCATATCAACATGTTCTTAGACCATCTCCAATAAGTTCCTACGATTCTTATCTATTCTTCAAAGCTTAGCGCTACCACGTAGGCTAGGAATGGAAGAGCACTCTAACGGGTTCCTCAATCGCTTCCTATTTTTGTGTAAACTGACCAAATCAAGATCCATGGAAACAATCTTTACAAGAGCTGTACTGGAAAGTAAAAAAGTCAATAGACTTTCATTCAATGCAATTTTTTTTTTTTTTGAGAACCCCTCCTCGTAGGAGGGAGGGTTTGGCGGACCCCAACCAGAAGTCATTACGAACTAAGACATGATACCGTTACAAAAACAGAGTGCCTCCACCCCTAGCTTATCCCTCCATGGTACAATCCAAGCACTGAAAAGGGAGATGACAGACTGTCTCAACTTCTCCTGCCCTGCGTACTTGGCATTGAAGACCCGGTTGTTCCGTTCTAGCCAGATGACCCACACAATCGCCATGACTAAAATGTCCCACGGCTTCCGGATCTCCATCGGAATTTTTCTCCTTCTCCAAGAAGTCCAAAGGGCCCTGAGGGTCCTCGGATGGGAAGAAAGACCCGCCCTACTCTCGAAATGATCCCACAACAGCCTGGCAAAAGGGCAACCTAGCAACAGGTGGGAGGCAGTTTCCTCCTCTGAACCGCAGAAAGTGCAAGAGGCATCCGACACCTGTGGGTGATTCCTCCGCATCAGATTTGTCTTGGTCAGAATCTTATTCCTCGAGGCCAGAAGGGTAAAGATCTGAACCTTCGAGGGAGCCTTCGTCTTCCAGATAGCCTTAGAAGGTCCATGACGCTGAACCCCAGGGAGGAGGTGGTTGTAGAAAGATCTAACGGAGAAAACTCCGGAAGACGAGGCGCTCCACCGGACCTCATCCCGGGTCATCCTGAAGGAGGCCGACTGCAAAATCAAGAGCAGGTCCTGCCACTCCCGCCGACCTTCTTGATTCATCGGAGCACCAAGCCTCAAGCGCCACCTGATGTTCCCCTGCCTCCGACAGGCCTGTGAGCGGACCGAGGCTCCTTTGTTCCGGGCCAAGGAGTAGAGGGTTGGGAAGAGCTGCTCCAACGGTCTGTTACCGATCCAAGGATCCTTCCAGAATATAATGGACCTCCCGTCACCTAGAACAAGCGAAGTAGCCTCCCTATAGAAGTCTTTAACCCTCAGAATGCCCCTCCAGAAGTGAGAGATCCGGCCAGACGATCTACCCCGAGCGTGCAGGGGAGAGAACCTCTTAAAATATCTCGCTAGGATGACGTCCCTCCAAGATCCCCCAGAATTCTGTTGCAGTCTCCACCACCATTTAATTTCCCCAACATCGAGATATTGAATCTGCCCAAGTCAAGGACCCCCATGCCTCCCAACTTCTTAGGAAGACAAACCTGGTCCTACTTCATCAAATTGTAGCCTCCCGTATTCTCCCCCATACCATGCCAGAGGAAGGAGCGTCGAATCTTGTCAATCCTCTCTATCACCCAAGACGGCAGGTAGTAGAAGAAGAGGTAGTACGAAGGAATCGAAGATAGCACCGAGTTGACCAGCACCAGCCTACCCCCTGACGAAAGAAAACGACCCTTCCATCCCTCCAATTTCCTCTCAATCTTAAGGATTAGCTGCTCCCAATCCTCCCTCCGCAGCGCTCTGTCACTGATAGGAAGCCCCATATATTTCATCGGTAAGTTCGCCACTTTACAGTTTAAAAGCCTGGCCAAACCGCTGCCTGCATCCACCGGTCCGATGTAGTAGAGACTGCTCTTCTGGAAATTTATCTTCAGGCCTGAGGTCAGCTCCAACCCGTAAAGGAGGACCTTGAGAGAGACCACCTGGAACGGACAAGCCGCTGCGAACAAGAGAGAGTCGTCCACATAATGCAAGTTCGAGGTTGTCCAACCATGACCGCCGACTCCCTTAACCAAACCCTCGACATTCGCCTTCCGAACAGCGGCATCAAAAGCATCAACCACCAGGATGAAGAGATACGGGGACAGAGGACACCTCTGCTTCAGTCCCTTGTAAACCTTGAAGTCTTTGTCCTGCTCCCCATTAATGAGGCAAGATAGCTTCGAGGATACCAGTATCTCTCTAATCCACCCTAACCAACCATCAGAGAAGCCCTTGGCCTTCAAAAGATCAAGCAAGAAATCCCATTTGATCTGATCGAAAGCTCTCTCGAAATCGATCTTTAGAAGCACTCCTTCTTCTCCGGATTCACGCAAGTAGATCGTTTCATGAGCCGCCGCCACACTATCAAGGATTAGTCTCCCCCTGATGAAAGCGGTCTGGGAAGGAGAAACCAACAGAGAGATGTTGTCCGCGAGCCTATTGGCTAAAACCTTCGTAATAATTTTGTAGAGACAGTTTGACAGGGAGATCGGCCTAAAGTCCCGAATGGTCTCTGCAGCAGATTTTTTAGGTAGAAGGATAATCCACGAGTGATTGAGACAGTGAAGACGAACCTTGCCCGAGAAGAAGTCATGTAGCAGCCGGCATAGATCGTCCTTCAAGATGTCCCAGTACTTCTGGTAAAACTCCATTGGAAACCCATCCGGACCCGGGGCCCCATCGCCTTTGGATTGGAATACCGCCTTCCGGAATTCATCATTGGAAAACTCCGCATCGACGCCCGAGCCACCTGGTAGC
The DNA here is from genome assembly GCA_947650365.1 of Chamaelirium japonicum. Lineage (NCBI taxonomy): Eukaryota > Viridiplantae > Streptophyta > Magnoliopsida > Liliales > Melanthiaceae > Chamaelirium > Chamaelirium japonicum. Next base: position 114,107,112 of record OX393550.1, read on the forward strand.
CTCGGAAAATCTGCACAGCTCCAGTCATAGGAAAGTTCTGTCGATGGGTTATCCTCCCGGAAGGAGGTCTTGAAGAAAGAAGTAGCAGCACCGAGGATGTCAGCCGTGGTCGTCAGCTCGAGGTCATCGAGCCACAGGGAGGCCAAAAAGTTCTTCCTTCTCCGAGCATTAGCCACTCTGTGAAAGTAGGAGGTATTCGCATCTCCTAGTTTCACCCACTGTTCCTTCGAACGCTGCCTCCACATTCCCTCCTCCTTACGTAATAGGAGTACGAGGTCCTTGTTCAGCTCCTTCAACCTCGCGGACTTCGGGGGGGTAAGGACGGCGGACTCTTCTCTGACCTCCAGCACCTGAATTTCCGCCAAGGCCAATGCCTTCTGATGCAGAACATTCCCGAAATGAGCCCTGCTCCATGACTGAAGCTTCTTCTTGACGAATCTGAGCTTCCTCACCATGTTCAGAGCCGAGTTCTCAACAAACCCTGCTTCGCTTCACCACCCGGCTATCAAGCCCTCGAACCCCTCCTCCATGGACCACATTGACTCGAACCTAAACGGTGGCCGGGTTGGCGAAATCGAATCAGTCAATAGAAGGATCGGTGCATGGTCGGAAACACAGGAAGCTAGTCCTGCCTGAATTGAGCCAGGGAAGCGCAAGTCCCATTCCAACGAGATCAGGAACCGATCCAGCCTGGCCAAAATCGGGTCTTCTCGCTTGTTGCTCCACATGAAAGTGCGTCCGGACAAGGGAAGATCGATCAACTCTTGACTCCGAATGAAATGGGAGAAAGCCCTTATCGCCGAAGCATCCCCATCACTGCGTAGCCTCTCCTCCGACCCTCGCGTGACATTGAAGTCAATGCAAATTGGGGCCCACTATTCTTAGTTTTTTCTACTTGTCTCCCCAGCATAGGAAGAAGAGTAGGGAAATAACAAAATAGTAAATTTTGGTGGAGCCCGTTGAAGTCCTCTTTTGAGTGCTTTCACTATTTCTTTTGGTAAAATAAAAAAGAAAGAAATTCAAAGGAGTCCATTGGAGATGCTCTTAGTGTCGGGGGTCACTATTCCAATGTGTTCCCGATCTGTTTGCTAGGAGTCACTACCCTCATTTGTTGGGGCCCGCTACCCCATGTCTCTTGAATCCTAGATTGTCCCGTGGTTGTTTGGGACGCTGGATGTGTTGAAAATTTCCCCCAGGTGCTGGGGCTTGCTACCCCACTCTCTTGAATCGCAGTGGGACCCGTGGTTGTATGGTACGCATTTAAGTAATGATTTGATGGATTGGAGCGCGGGAGAGGTACGTACCCCGTACCCTAATCCAAGGGGCATCGCCCCACTAATCATCCACACGTGAGAGCGATTTTGTTCACCCATGGGTAGGCGTTACCATGGCTCCCATTGGTCTGGCCCATGTTGGAGACTTATGGGGCCACATCAATGGGAGCCAATTAAGGTCACGCACAAGCCAATCAGCTACACCATTCCCTTCCCGAAGAATATGGGACACTCGAATGACATTTCACCGAACCATAAGGCGCCGACAATAATCCATCAGAGGCTCCACCGCCCGTGTAGAATCTAAACCATGAAACACGACCGTTGAATCGCCTTCCACCACCAAAGGGGTAGCCGGCCAATGCAAGGAAACGCAACGTAATCCCATTCACAAAGCACGAGTCTCAGCATCAGGCACCGACGCGCAGTGAAACTGCTTGCCCTTGGCTGCCTATATGGCCCCACGATGATCTCGAAGTACAAAACCTGTTCCTCCAGATCCAGATGTGTAAGACCCATCCGGGCTCACACATACGTTTGGGTCCCACACCATCCTTGAGTTGAGTTCGATTCTGTTCCAGTAATGAAAATGGTCGACAACGATCACTCACACCCATGTGATGCAAAAGCAGCAGCCAAGCATGCGCGATATGCATGTTCGATCATGAGCCGCTGCTTTTGTATCGCACGGACGTGGTTACTATTGGTCTGTTCATCACATTTTCCTGATGCAAATCAGTCGGAAATATCAAATCCAACAGTGACAATTAATATCCGGGAAGGAGATCATATTCTCTCTCTTAAAAACTCCTAGCTGCTGTGCATGTTGATCTAAGTTCTGGCACGAGCGTGTGGCATTTCGGTTCAGGTGCGGATCGAGTCGCATCATGTGCCAAACTATTTAAACTACTTCCATACCATTTAGGTTTCATTCAAGAGGTTATGGCAAAGGGTGCACTGCACCTGTTAGACTTGGACGGTTGGATCAAGGCGTGCTTCCATGAACCCGTTGGCTGGGTGAATCAGTGTCATTTGGTGGGTATGGTTGACTTTATATACTCGCCCTCCACATCCAGTGGTGATGCCCGTGCCTGTCGGCACTGCAGCGGGCCGCCTTCGGCGGCAACACACCTGTCAACAATGCGGTGGGCCGTATTCGGCAGCAAAACACCCCCCGGGCATCACCACCCCCACCCCCTCCCCCACCGTCGTATGCGACGATAACACACTTGACCGCCTTCGGCATGCCCATGCCGATTGGCACGAAGCGGGCGTCTTCGGTGCGACGACAACACACTTGGCCGTCAGCACTGCAGCGGGCCGCATTCAGCGGCAATACACTTGTCGGGCCGTTTTCAGCGGCAAGACACCCCCCAACTAACATGAAGCGGGCAACCACCACCCCACCGCCCAACCCCGAATCCAAATCTTCTACACCATTTATCTGTACCCCAAATCACAGCCATCCGTTGCACCCATACCCGACCCTGCATCGCACTCGGTCCGAATCGGCAGGTAAAGAAACAGATGTGATTGGCCCTCCAATGATCTACCCAACATCCGATCATAGTATGCGATGGGTTCAATTGGCGCTTGTGATCAGGACACCCATGATGATGAGCTGCAACGAAAGATAAAATTAAAAAAAAATAAATAAATATTTAAATGGATCTTACTGGGTCTTAGCGGGTCTACCCGTTTTTTTTAAAAGGATAATGCATGTGCCTGTCGGCACTGTAGCGAGCCGCCCTGTCGGCACTGCAGCAGGCCATCTTCGATGGCAACACACTTGAACGTCTTTGGCAACAAAACACTTTCGACGACAACAACGACATTCATAGGGACACCCATTTTCTCGCCCGTGCCGATTGGCACGAAGCTAGCGCTTTCGTCTAGGGATGGCAACGGTGCGGTTTCGGTGCGGTTTTGGGCAAACCGAAACCGCACCGCAACACCGAAACCGCACTGCACCGCGATGGTATACCATATGTAAAACCGACCCAACACGACCCATTGCCACCCCTACACATACGTCTCTCTCTCTCTCTCTCTCTCTCTCTCTCACACACACACACACACACACACACACACATCACACGTGCGAACGCACCTTATCATTCCCATGTAATTTTTTTGGTACGTAATCCGGGGCTGTCTACAGATATTAACCGAAACTCCCTCCCCCTCTCCTCATCTAAATCCCACAACACCCCTTGTGATCCTCTCTCTATCCCCATTAATCTCCTTACATAACCGTCCCTTACACCCAGCCATTAATACCTTATATGCATGCAATTAAATGCAATTAATATTCTATATAGAGCATTTTTTTAATTTCTGAAGGAGCCATTAAGTGCAGCTTCTATTCCTTTATGTATGGATGGTTGTGATTATGCGTATTTATTTTTTTTATCTAGACAACTTGTTTCGTTTTGTCTAGTCAGTAATTTTTTTGTCTAATCAGCTTTTGGTGCCATTTTGTCTAGTCAGCACGAAAGCGTCGTGCCATGTTATATATATATATCTATATATATATATATATACTAAAATGGAAGCCTCTCTCCCGTGTTGTGACACGTGGACGTCTTTTCATGAGCTAGATTTTTTCTTCTATGTGTGAACGCAGTTCTCTTTTAAATCCATTTAAAAACCTACCATAAAACTTATAAATTTTCATTCAATAACATTTAATGGTCATTTGATGTTAATATTTCTCTCTCTCCCTCTTTTTTTCTCTCTCTCCCTAACAATGAATCACACTTACTTCAGATGTCACACTTCTTCGAACAGTTGTGATGTCGTCTTTGTCAAATGGCATGCATCAAGCACATTCGGGTATTGTCTGGGTTTCTTACTAGTATATATATAGAGAGAAAGAAAAGTTACAGTGAGATGTGAGCTGCCGGTTTAGAAAGTGAACTGTCGGTATTTTGACCCCTTTAGGAGTTTTGGAATTTGATGAAATTTGGTGAGGGTGTTTTCTAGGGTAAGATGATCATCCTCACCAATTTTAACGGTGAATGGGAACGACAGACTTTGCTTCGACCATTTGACCCCACTAAAAGTTTTGGAATTTGATAAAAATTCACTTACCCTAGACAATTCCCTCACCAAATTTTATCAAATTCCAAAACTTCTACGAGGGTCAAAATACCCGCAGCTTATTTTCTTCTATTGCAGCTCACAGCTCAACGTAACAGCCATATATATATATATATATATATATATATATATATATATATATATATATATATATATATATATATATATATATATATATATATATATATATATATATATATATATATATATATATATATATATATATATATATATATATATATAATCTGGTTCTCTTGGGAGACGTCCCCCATTCTTATCTTGGGGGACAAAAATTTTTGAGGGACCTAGAGGTTTTATAATTTGCTGATTTTTGATGAGGATGATTACCTTGTTATAGATAGGACCCCCACAAAAAAATCAGTAAATTATAGAACCTCTAGGTCCCTCAAATATGCTTTTCAATTTAACAATTAAAATGGACGGTTGATAATGAAGAGCATATTTGAGGGACCAAGAGATTCTGTAATTTGTTGATTTTTCGTAGGGGTCCTATCTATAACAAGGTGATCATCCTCACCAAAAATCAGTAAATTACAGAACCTCTAGGTCCCTCAAAATTTTTTGTCCCCCAAGATAAGGATGGGGGACGTCCCCCAAGAGAATCAGACTTTTTAATCTGGTTCTCTTGGGGGATGTCCCATATATATATATATATATATATATATATATATATATATATATATATATATATATATATATATATATATATATATATATATATATATATATATAGAGAGAGAGAGAGAGAGAGAGAGAGAGAGAGAGAGAGAGAGAGATTTGATCACCTGCGGAACGTCCCGCACGGGATAAAATGCGCGACACACGTGGGCCGTCCGATCGGATCGAATCCGACGAATGAGATTCATTCCAACCAAATCCCGCTCTGTTACTGTGGCGGCCATAGTAACAACGCGTTTTTGGTCCGGATGAATCCCATCCGTTGGATCATCCTGATCGGACGGCCCAAAAACATGTCGTTGTTACCGTAGCCGCTACAATAACAACAAAAATATTTTGAACCGTCCGATCGGATGAATCCAACGGATGGGATTCATTTGGGATTCACTCTTCAGTCCGAGTGAATCCCATCCGTTGGATCATCCCAATCGGACAGTTCAATGCAATGCACACTTAATTACGATGCGATGCCGCTCGATCGGATCACACATGAGGCAACCAATCCCACTCTAACATACGGTTTCCATCCCATAGGGAACGAGTGTGAGCGTTTTCAGACAGAGCGCAAGCAAAGCTTGCAACATGGTGCGAGAAAGTTGCAAGAAAAAGGGTTAGAGATATATATAACGTAGATGTTGCACATGACATAGGTGCAATATCCTTCTTTAGCATGCGAACCAAAACGAGAAAAAAAAATCGAGTCAACATTATGTGGTCGATCACTTATGCTTTTACATTAGGGAACCACGCAGCCACTTTGCCTCTCCATCATGTTTCTTCCGCTCCCCACAAGACCAATTACAATCAGAGCACTGTCACTCAGCCATTCACTTCTCCATCGGGATCGACCATACTGATGTGGCACTCTATCACACCTTCCTTTTGCTTCCCCCTCGGGATGATCGAGATTCACCTGTTGGGGGGGACCATTGTGATGAGGTGCTACGTCGATACGGATGGAAAGTCGATTGACCCAGATCGTCTGCCCCCTTTCTGTGCCCCATTGTCTACACCTTGTGTCATAGTCGTCGTCCGTTACACCCATACCTGATCGGTTCATGGCACACAACCCGAACCGATAGGCAAACGAAAGGCACCGATCAAGCGCCAAGCTGAAGCCAATGTCGTTGGGTCAATCACAATCGTTCCTTTGTCTATCGTCTGGGACTAAGTGTGATACACTGGTCAGGCATGGAATCACTGGATGACTGTGACGTGGGGTGCAGACGATGGGACAGAGAAAAGGGGACAGACGATTTGGGTTCAAACAGACTGAATAGCATTATTCCTTAAAATAAGCAAGCTAATGTGTTTATAGATTTTGAGTTGATCCGCCCGGCTTAAAGGTAGCATAACCAATGATTTGCCCCCCTTAATTATTCTTGGTTAGGGCTCGAAATAGGAGTAATTAATGGAGAGGTGACGGGATCTGTTAGTTAATGAATAACCAGGATGACTCAAGAACTGTAAGCTTTCGTGGGTCATCAACGTGGCACCTTAACCCCATAAAGAACAGTGTGGGTGGTCAATGGTTGAGAGCCACATCTCTGTGTATATAAAAACATGGTTAGGGTAAAAGGAAGAATATTAAGAATACGCATGCATAACTACCTTAGCCCTCATATCCATAGTGACAATATTTTCTGAACGCATTCTGATAAGTGTGGGTGCAAAATATGCCCAATACCCAACGGTGGGACTCGCAGAGTTGCCTGGGGCCCACGGAGACGACGGTGGGATCTGCAATCTTGCTTGGGGTCCACGGAGACGATAATGGGACCCGCAGTTCTGCCTGGGGCCCACGCTGACTGACCAGGACCTGGTAAATATCTCTAGATAATTAACAAAGCCTCGGATATTCCCAAGAATATCCGTAGAATATCTTCCAGATATTCCCAGAAATAACCATAGAATATTCTTAGAATATTCATAGGGATATTCTCCGAATATTCCCAAACCTCTATATATAGCCAATCCTGCAAATATTCCGGATTGAATTCCATTATCCCACATTCCACTTTCTGTTTTTCAAAGCTTTCTGAGCCTTCTGGTATTCAGACTCTCAAGCCTTCTTCACCCTCTGTCTACTTGTATAAGCACTGCTCGGTTTGTCGAGAGTAGTTTTACTTTACTCATAGATAGTGGATTCAAAGGTTGCGTCTTACCACACGGAGATGTAGGCTTCGGCCGAACTTTGTCACCATATCATTTTCTTAGTGATTGGCCTCAGAAGGCCCTTCTGAGGCCGATTACCAAAAACTTCGAGGCCGATAAGGCCCTATTACATGATCGGCCTCCAGAAGCCGATACCCCTATCGGCCTCTAGAGGCCGATACTCCTGATCGGTACAAGACAGCCCCTCTGAGGCCGATCACCTCAGGCTCGAGGTCGATACCTCTATTGTCCTCTAGAGGCCGATACACCTGATCGGCCCCAAACAACCCTTTTGAGGTCGATCACGCCAAGTTCGAGGTCGATACCCCTCTACCTCCAGAGACCGGCACTCTGCCCTCAACATTCGGATACTTTCACCCAATGGTCGGCCCCAAGCAACAGACACACTTCCGATCAGCCCTAGGCAGGGGGTCGGCAGACACCTTGGTCAGCCATTGGCAGGGGGTCGGCAAACGTACAATGTTTCAGTAAATGAACCCTTGATTAACTAGGGTTTCGATTGGCATGAACACAGCCTCTCCCGTGGTTGGTACATGGCTAACACATCATAACCGCACAGAAGATTGCTATCACCTTCCGGTAGAACTCCAGTCAGCCCTAAGCCTCGTACAAAGCACTCAAGTTCTGCAGATCTGTGGTCAGCCATAGGCAGGGGGTCGGCAGACACAACGGTCGGCTCCAGACAATGGGTAGGAGGTAGGCTGCTAGTCAACGCCCACCGAAAGGACGACAAACTCGATATTCATAAAAAGATTGTTACCACCTTCTCCAACTTGGGGTTAAGGATCAGATACGAACAAACCGATATCCCCCTCAGCCGAGCTCTCCACTTGGATCAGCTCGGCGGATCATTGCAGACAGGAAGCTAAATAGCAAATCGATATCCAAGCCTGAGAGTGATCGTCTTCAGCAACTTCAACCCAAAAAATTTGAGGCTACTCCTCTTCAGGTCGGCCCTTGGCAGTGGGTCGGCAGACTCCTCACAAGACACATGCCTAGGTTACTTATACATCAGAAGCCATGGATTTGAAACCAGTCCAGCTCAAACTCATGGTGGATCTCACATCAAAGACTGAAGGCACGACGATCGAACACACGATGAGATAGTAGCAAATGCCATCATTTGATGTCCAGATTCCGCTAGTGCGAGCCTCGTGAAGAACTCTCAAGTGCTGCAGGTCTCTGGTCAGCCCTTGATAGGGGGTCGGTAGATCATTCTCAACACTCATAAAGCTGCCTCAACGTTGATAAAGCAGTTTTGCACCATAGAATCACAGCCAACTATGTTAGTTCCTGCCTAGCTAGGAGGGGGTAACTGTGGTAGCAAAATCTGGCTAACGCCTGACAGTGGGACCCGCAGCCCTGCTTGGGGCTCGCGAAGGCGACAGTGGGACCCGCAGCCCTGCCTAGGGCACACGAAGGCAACAGTGGGACCTACAGCCTTGCCTGGGGCCCACGAAGGTGACAGTGGGACCCGCAACCCTGTTTGGGGTCTGCACATGCCATCCGGGGACTGGTAAATCCCCCGGATAATTGCCTAAACTCCTGATAATACAGAAAATTTTCCAAGAATATTTCCAAACCCTTATATATAGCCAATCCTATAAATAAACAATATCCGATTTCATTATCACCAAACCCACTTTCTATTTTCTAGAGCTCCCAAAGGCTTCTGGTATTCAGACTCTCAAGCCTCCTCCACCCTCTATCTACTTATAACAAGCACTCCTCGACCTGTCGAGAGTACCTTTACTTTTTCAGTAATAGTGGATTCAAAGGTTGTGTCTTACCACACGGAGACGTAGGCTTCAGCCGAACTTCGTTACCAGCTCCTGTGTCAATTCTCTATCTCCCTCTTTCTCTATCTCAACAGTGACTGTGTGACAGCTCAGCACTTAACCCCTTAGCGCTTCATAGTGTGCCACGTCCCAAAGGATCAAACATTCAATCGACTGTTGTAGGGGGGTTACGTACGACGACCGAAATCCTTCCCACATCTCTCATGAGCGGGGAGAAAAAAATTGTCACTATGAGATAAGTCTTTAGTAAGACAGTATAAGCACTGGACAAAAAGGCGATGGGGCGAAATCCATGGCCAGAGCACCAAGTCTGAAGCGAGAGATCAATAGCATGAGAAATGATGGATTTTTCAGAGGAGGGAGGCAAAGCGGCGGTGTTGGATGACAACAACGTAGGTGGTGGCTGTGACCTCGACCTTCATTGATTGATGACGGGCTGGGAGTGGGGCCCATAATATAAACATTAAAAAAAAAAAAACGGTAGGGCTGGTAATTTCGGACCCGATATGGCAGACCCGACACGAAGTTAGCAGGTCTGGGTCAGGGCTAAACGGGTTCGGATAGTAAACGGGTCGACACGATAGACCCGTTTAATAAACGGGTCGGGTCCTGGTTTAGGGTCTGGACATGGTAGACCCGGAAAGATCTGTTTAAAATTCAACGGGTCGTGTCTGGTTTGCCCGTAATCCGATACTGTAATATATAGTATCAACAGGTCTATCAGGTTAGGTTGGGTCGAGTCGGATTGGGTTGGATCGGGTCAGACCGGGTCAACTGAATAAACCCATGTGGTAAACGGGCCTTATCAGGTCTATCTATTTATAAACGGGTCGGGTACAAATTTAGGATCTAGACACGATTAGTTAAACGGGTTGGGTCCGGGTCTAGAGGTTTTGGACACGACCTGAAACTAGACACGGCAGGAACCTGACCCATTGCCACCCTATGATAAGGATTGTACAGATGAGGCCACCGAATCACCCAACTTTGTCAGAATTTTTATATTTTTTTTAGAAAGATTTAGCCTTAATTTTTTTTTCAGCATATTTTATATTAGCTACCTGAAAAGCAATGTTTCAATATTGTACTAATTAAGTCCCTCCACAAAAAAACACGCTACAACAAATCCTTTATTGTTTTTTTTTTCTTTTTAATTGATAAAATTGTTCGTCCAATTCATCTCCAGCAAAAAATATCAATCTATCCAATAAGTGTATCAATTCGCTAACCTAGCCCTAATCATAATTCTATACCCTAAATAACGAATCCTAATCCTGAACCTAACTCTATACCCTAATTAATGAACCATAATCCTAAATCTAATTCTATACCCCTGACAATGAACCCTGACCTATTTCTAAAAAAAAACAGGGTAGCATGTAAGAATTCATCCGAGAAGAGAACGATACCTGACTGCGTGGCTTTGTCGATGATACCTGACCCTTTTGATCCTCCCCGGCCATGTCTCTTTAGTCTAGCAGTCTATTCCTATTTCCTACCCCTCCTACCGCCTTGACTACTCACCGAGGTGACATCAAGCTGCTGAAACTATTGGGGGGCACCCTTCTTCTTTCATACAAGTCCGTTCATACTTTGTTGTGAGATATCAAACTTTATGCCCTCTCAATTGAAATTAATGACTAAACTTTTTCGGACCACATATTACTCTAAGGGCAGGTCGGTTTTTTCTTTTCGTTTTCTTCTTTCAGATGGGGTTACAGTCTGTTTGGTTCTGTGTAGTTGAAAGTCACGCGATCAACGCTGTGACATCCTCAAAACCATGGCAGTTGGAATTCCGGATATACTGATTTTCTAAAGAAAAGTGATGAAAACGGTGTAATTGAAACAAACGGCTTTTTTACGTGTATTTCAACTATAGCAGTTGCAGCCCTATTATACTCTTGCGTTTGAACTACAGTGAACCAAACAGGCTGTTAGTGTGGAGTAAAAGCAAACTATATGTTTTGAACGCGACTCGTCATTTGGGAGAGAGAGAGAGAGAGAGAGAGAGAGAGAGAGAGAGAGAGAGAGAGAGAGAGAGAGAGAGAGAGAGAGAGAGAGAGAGAGAGGGTCAACACCCGACCCTTACCCATTCGGTTTTGTGATTTTGATTAGGGTTTTGGTTATATATCATATATGGCTTTGCCTTTTCTTTTAAAATTACTTGATAAAAAATCTCAACACTAGAATGCAGTTTAAGAGTCTCGCATTGCTCTCTAAAAATATATGCTACAACACCTTTTTACTTAATTACAAATGAGTCATTCTACTTAATTACAAACGAACCATTATATATGTTAGAGACAAATCGTGTCGTTCACCTAGGAATAAATAGACGGTTCTGATCTCTCATGTCTCGTAATCACAGCTTGTCGAACAGGGAAATCCTGTTTTCAGCGAGCCAAAGGAATGAGAAATGCTATTCAGCCCGAAGGCTTTTCCAATTCCGCCAATCCGATTGACTTGGCAGCATGCAATTGGTGGCTGAAACCCATTAGCGATATTTAAATCTTTTACACCACCAGTCACGTTGCCACGTCAATCGCGCTGAGCGGAATCGAAAAAACCTTCGGACTGAATAGCATTTCTCCAAAGGAAATACGGAGATGAATGCCACATCATCTCGAATAAATGAATGCACATGAGTGCCGCGTAATCCCCTCTCTCTTGCCCCACGGACACACACACAGAGATCAGGTCCCGTAATCACATGCATCTAACCCACAGCCGCCACCGCGTCCTCTTCACCCATCCTCCTCTCTCCCGTGTCCTCCTCCTACACTCGGTCATTACAGTCCGAGTTCAAAAATTGTGCATCCGAACATTCAAAACCGAGTACATATACAACCCATGAGGCCATCTAAGACTGAGTGCTCAACGGTAGGCTTGGCAATTTCAGACCCGACACGAAGTTAGCTGGTATGGGTCAGGGCTAAATGGGTTCGGGTCGTAAACGGGTCGACACAATAGACCCGTTTAATAAACGGGTTGGGTCCGGGTTTAGGGTCTGGACACAATAGACCAGGGAAGGCCCGTTTAAAATTCAACGGGTTGGGTCGGGTCAGGTCCACCCGCAATGCGATATTGTAATATATAATATCAGCGGGTCTATCGGGTTAGATCGGGTCGAGTCGGATCGGGTCAACTGAATCAACCTGTGTGGTAAACGAATCTTATCGGGTCTACCCATTTATAAACGGGTCGGGTATAGGTTTAGGATCTAGACACGATTAGTTAAACGGGTCGGGTCCGGGTCTAGGGGTTTTGGACATGACCCCGAAACTAGACACGACACGAACCCTACCTGACACGACCCATTGCCACCCCTACTCAACGGTGGCTGATTGGGTTGCACTTGACCTCAAAGGGTCAAATGCATATATATAGTAATGGGGCCTGGGCTGAAATAATGGAGTGTAAAGTGGGAGGAGGAGGGGGAAGGAGGAGGAAAAAGAGGGAGGAGGATGTGGCGGTGGGTTAGATGGGACCAACGGCGGTGGATGGGTGGTAGCGGACAAGCAAGCTGGTGGACCAACAACGACCTACATGGGTGCCAACGACGATGGCGGATGGTGACTTGCACCACACATTATTGGAGGCAACACAATTATAGGTGTAGCCCTTAGTAATGTGAAGTTGTCCCTGAAAATTGTGCTGCCCCTAATAATGTGTGTTGTTAATAACTAAACACATCTTTTCGAACAAGGTGCAAACTCTCAGCATCATTCTCCGAAACATTGGAGGATCTTAGAGCTCTTGGAAGCAGTGTTTTGAAAACCGGACCAACCGATCGAACCAGTTTGGATTAGAACTGAGAGATAATTCAGATCAAAGTGTGAACCAACCGATTCTATGATAAAACTATCTTAAAAATATTTATAATAATAATTAGATAAGTCATGTGTTTCCTAGGGTTCCAACATACGACCATCAGATGCAAACTCTTAAAACAGCAACAAGTGGTCATACAAACAACTTTTTTTATATTTTATAAAATAAGTACTTACTATTTATCCAATGATTCGTGTGGTTCAATCGGTTGTTCTGCTGGTTTGAATCGATTTGGACCGGACCGAAGACCATTTTGCCTCGATGTCCAATTCGATTTCGAAAACATTGATTGGGGGGGCTGGTTTGTGATGGGAAAACCGCACCGGCTCAACCAGGAAACCTACGATCTCTTTCCCGTGAGATGAATCAAAGGGAGCAAACAACAATCCATTCACAAATGCAAAATAAATTCAAATACAAGCAAAGAAGACGACTCGGGGATTTACGTGGAAACCCTTGCAGAAAAAACCACGGTGAGCAAATGCTCGGGGGAGAGTTTCACTATCAAAGACGGCAAGCAAGACGAGAGTACAACCCGACTCTTTCTTCTCCCTCCTTCTAGATCTACATTGTTTCCCCTTCTAGGGCTCAACAAGTAGAGACCCTAGCAAGGCTCAAGGAATATACCTCCTTGCAAGCTTAGATCCGATCTATCCGTCGAAGATCGATCCCCAAGGAAATCTTCTCCTCCCTTGTAGAAGAAAGCTCTCCTTCTCCCTAAGAAAATCAGCCCTCAAAGCTCTCTCCAAGGTTTCTCAAAGCCAACCCAAGCCACACACCAAAAGCCTCTTCAAAAAGCCTTAAAACATCCCAAAACGGGTCTGCAGAAAAACCCAGAAAAACAGATCCGATCCGACTTCGTCCAAGCAGGTTTGCTGAATTTTCTGCTTGTTTGTGGCTAAGGAACTCGCCTGGGTGACTCGGCTGCAAGTCCGATTGGGAGGAAGCTATGCTCCCCTCCCCTTTGGGTCTCCTCCATGGGGATGGAACCCCAACAGTTTGAACCGATTTGGACCGGATCAAGACCTTTTTGATTCCATGTCCGATTCGGTTTTGAAAACATTGGTTGGAGGTTGACCATGTTGGAAACCAACTTACAATTCAAACAAGAGCCATGAAAATATCTACATTTAAGTATCCCAAAGTTAGCATTAAATGTTTGGGATTTTCTTCGTCCTGGCCACACAGTTTTTGTGTTCTAGGCTTGTTGAGTGAGGCATAGGCGCGAGAGGTACCCCATGCCCTAATCTAAGGGGCATCACCTCACTAATCGTCCACACGTGAGTGTGATTTTGTTCACCCATGGGTGGCTCCCATTGGTCTTGGCCCCACATTGATGAATTGTGGGGCCAGACGATTGGGTGGCTCCCATTGGTCTGGCCCCACACTTGTGACTTGTGGGGCCAGACCATTGGGAGCCAATGATATGCGATATCGTTGTCCGAGCCAGTTGGCACAACTAAAGGTTGCAGAATTCTATGGTGTATGGGATTATCACATTAAAGCTTCCCTTTAGATTTCGACCTAGAGGGTTCTGGACCTTCTGGTTCAATGCAATGAGCAATGCCACGTAGAGCCCCGTGCGGACTCAAGGGATGTGTGGGCCCCACACACCCGTGTTTGGGTCCCACGCCATTGTTGAGTCGGGTTTTACTCTGCTCCAGTAATGAAAATGGCCGGTAACGATCACACCCGTGCGCTAAAGAGCAGCAAACCACGATGCGCGCCATTCCAGTTCATGAGCCGCTCTGTTTTTGTATCGCACGGACGTGGTTGTTATCGGCTAATTCAATTACCAAAGCGGAGTCGAACTCCCTTGGGTCTACACAGGATTGCGGTATACATGCTTCATCGCATTTTGTCAAAGGGTGCACCAACACGTGCTAAACCTGGATAGTTGGATTTTCATTACCGTTCAATTGGACGGCTCCTTTTATTTCCCGATCTTCTTTATTATATTAGATTTTCATTACTCTTTTTTCCTCATTTAAATTTGTTTCTTCAAGTCGAGGTATTCAGTATGAACGGTCGGATTATCGGCTATGATTTGCAAGTGCATCTATGATGTCCCTTGTATCTTGGAAGCATGACACGTCAGGGTGGCCAGGTTCAGAAGGACAAAGTGGGAGGCTGAATAACATTGTTCCATCAAAATAAGCACCGATCAAACTCCCAAGAATCGCAAGTCAAACTCAATCTTGTTTACTATCACTTGTAGCATAGTCTTCAGTATGGTCACTCAATTGGCCTCAAAAGAAAAAAAAAATCTCAATTAAAAATAAGTAAAACTCTCTTAATAAATTTAAATACAAACAGCTGAACCCTACAGACTTTGGTACCCATTGTAAGCTCAGCTGCTGGTGCGAGCCTTCTTCAAGTGTTGGCTGCATGGCATTGGCATTGGTATTGTCATTGGCATTTGCACCATTTCTCCGATGCCAAAAAGTTCTCATTTGATAGCATCGGAATTTTCTTCAACTCCCGAAATTTGCTAGCCTCTCAAGAATCGAGCAAATGATGAACAGAGGACAAATCTGAAGCCTAATGTTAACGCAATAATCATAATATTTTTCAGCACTATATATTCTAAAGAAAAAAACTACTAGGTAGGACTGCAAAAGCAAAGTATATACCAAAACGGACAATTTTCAAGCAAAACATCAAACCGGACAAAACAGTCAAATGGTCCATTTAAGCCCTCCCAATTTAGAGTCATAGTATCAACCTATAAAGACAAATTAACAATGCACAACCATTTTTCAAAACTTAGAATCGATTATGGCTCTAAACCCCCTTTTTCTCCCTCTCGGATTAACGGTTTCGGTGCCCCATCTTGGCCTCCTCGGATGCTAGCGACGGCTCCGGGGAGGCCGGAAAATCGGTGGTGGTGCTTTTAGGGGTGGGATTTGGCCCCCTTCCTCCCCCTAATTTGCAGATAAGGGCTCCCACGGCAGCCGACTTTTTGTGATCGTCGAGCCGGTGCGGCAGCGACCCTTGGCCTTGTTCGACGTATCACTCTTGGCATCGGGCACATTTCTCACCGGCCTCCCTATTAGTGGCGGTGGTTTTCCAGATCAGTCTCTTATTCGCCGGCGATGCATGTCCCGAGGCTGCGGTGGTGGCGACATCGATCGGCGGCGGCGAGGGGAGTTGTGGCAGTTCTCCTCCCATTTGGTCGTGCTGTTGGAGAAGAAGGCGGTGGTATGCCTGATTATGGTTTTTTTTTTTGTGGTTGTGGATCGCCAGCAGTGGCGAGGTATCCGGCCTGTAGGAGTGGTGGATGTTGTATTTCCTCTTTTTTTTTAGGTTTTTTTTTTTTCTAGTTATGTTCTTGCATCTTGTTGTACACCGGTGTGGCATTTGGTTTGAGCACCGATTGGCGTTTTCCTCCGCCCTATGTGGCGTTGTTTTCGTCCCGCTGGTGTGTAGTGGCCGTGCTTGCACCGGGCTGTGGCACCTCCCGAGGTCCAATGACCTCCCCTTTGAAATACAAAAAAAAAAAGATTATGGCTCTAAAGTGTCTAGATATGATTCTGTAAGTTGGAAATAAAACTATAGTCCTAACATATGTTTGACCTGGTCATAGAACAAGGCGTTAGAGCAAGAGCTCAAAGAGGTCTAGAGATCGAAATGAGGGGACGTGTCCTGCGCCATTGCGCTCTGTCGATGCTCTACCGGTTCGGCCGCCTGCACTTTGCTGGTCTGCCTGCACCTTGCACACTACGAGTCTGCGCTCTGCACTTGCATTATGCACCCTTGCACTCTATCAGTTCGACTGCGCACTGTGCCCTACACTCGCGCCTTGCGCCCTTGTATATTTTTTTGATTCGCCTGTGTTTGCACTCACGCCCAGCGCCCTTGCCCTTTGTCGATTCGCATGCGCCTGCACTTGTGCCCTGCGCCTTGCGCTCTATCGGTCCAGCCGCTTGCACTTTGTTGGCCTACCTGGCCTTGATCACTACTAGTCTGCACCCCGTGTTCTCCTTAATTAGTCATTATTTGTGCCCTTGCGCTCTATCGGTCTTCCCGTGCCTTGCTGATCAAGATATTCTCCCTCCTTCCAATCGAGCTTTTCTCCCTCTGGGATCTCTTTTCTTGGTTGTTGTCTTATCCGGCCTGTTTCTATCCTCTCTCACACGGATCCTCGGATCCTCTCTTTTCGGACACACTTGAGCCGACTTTTGGATCCTCTCTTTTCTTGGTCATGCGATCCTATCAAAGTTATGTCTCTATTTTCTCTCCCTCATCTGTGATGATTGAGATCTTCTACAAGCTATCAAGTGCTTGTTTCAACCGAGTGCTTGCTTCCTATAAGGTCTCACGCATCCACACCTTTCTTAGCCGATCTCTCCCCTTTCGGCCTCCTTCATTATCGGCTTCCATCACAACCGGTTTTCTTTGCTTCGATCCTTAGTGATTATTGTCAGTTTCACGGTTGACCTACTTATAAGTTAATCGAGTTTCCCCGGTTGTCCTGTTTGCAGGTCAATCGGGTTCCCAGGACGACTTGCTTGCAGGTTGCCCTGGCACTATCAGCATAAAAATAGGTTATTTGATGTTTTTTTTAACCTTTTCTTTCTTAAATTAAGCAAACTGATGTCGGTTTATACCCTACATCAGTTTGATAGAGGATATTAGATATAGAGTTGCTATTACTCCCACCTTAGTTGTGGTATTGTAATGGTGTGTGTTCTCTCCTTATATAAGGAGAGGTAGTCTTATGTTATGATGTGAGATAATACAAGGAGTTTTCTCTCCAAACCCTAGTCTTTCTCTCCCTCTCTCTTCGTACCAGATTTCTTGGTAGTTTTAGTTATGTTACATTCGCAAAGCACTATATCCTTCTATATGCACCCCTATGATCTGGATCATGTGCTCACCTCCTCTGCTCTTAATTTTTGTGATATAAGAAGGTTATTCAGGCATCATGGTCAATTTAGAGAGAGAGAGAGAGAGAGAGAGAGAGAGAGAGAGAGAGAGAGAGAGAGAGAGAGAGAGAGAGAGAGAGAGATGGATGAATGGCATCTCTTATGTGACAGAACTCTTTGTTTTCCTATTTGCACGACATTTACCACATAGATTGGGAATACGGGGAGGTGGTTATTGACGTCGGCAGAAAATCATGGTTGGTGGAGATGGGAAGCAAGGGTTGTTAATGCCGCTAAAAGATGGGTCAGGGAGGATATGGGTTGGGGAAGAGACGAGGAACCGAGACTCACGTGAAGCCTGCCTTGAGGGATCTTGAGAGAGGAACAAGCATGCACCTGAGATGGTGAGGGAACCCTAGCCGATTGCTTACATAGAGGGAATGGAGAGGAACAAAAAATGGATATTTAGGGGTATACGATGGTATTGGGTATTTATGTAATTTTACTAAACTATAAGTTTCTACTTATTCATGAAAGAGCTATTTTGGTCATGTTTTGTATTTGTTTTTGGGGACTAGTCTGAAATGGCATACATTTATTTTTTTAGGTCCTATTTGGTTCAACGCTCTTATTAATTGTATAATCCCGTGAACATGACATCAAAGCCCAGGATTCGCGCGCGCAAACAAGGCACAATGGCCTTGAGGGAAATCTCGCTCTAAGATGTCCATACCGAAGGTCGAACAGAAAACCTCTCGAACAAGGGAGAGAGGAAGTACCACCAGGCCAATAGACCGTTGGTTATGTTTGACCATTTATAAAGGAGTATTGGGTCATTTTTTATGTCTGGTCATTTTGAAATATTTTTATAAATAAAAAAAATAATATTTAGACCCTAATTGGTAGTTAGTTTAGAAAAAGGTCCGACATCCTATTTATTTATATTTTTTGGTTCTCAATTGTAATAAAGCATAACTAAAAGAACTTCAAGAACATACCTCTAAATAAAAAGAACTAGAAAAACATGTAAACGAGGGGTGAACTTGGTCCGGGTTAACCTGATAACAGATCAAACTCAACTGGGTTGGGTTGTTTTAGGGTTTTAAACCATTCTGGGTCTGCGTCCCGTTCACTTAAATTGGGTCGGTTCGGGGTTAGGAGCTTTGACTTGATGCATTTAATGCTTTCACTTCATCCCATAGTGGGATTTGACACCTACTCTTTGCCGCTCCTTTTTTTCCGATCCGATGCCGCACAATTTGTGACCATTTTAGTGGCAAAGGACGTGGCCCGAGCTTTGGCTGTCCCGACCCGCACCCAGCCCATTTACAATCCTAGTATCAGCCAGTACAAGTCGATGCCCATTTTTATATTTATTGATTGTTTTTTTTTTATGCTGGGACCAGTCGATACAGCTCAACCATATCAGTCGATACTAGATTTAACTCTGTATTGTCTGGTACGTACTGATACCTATTTCAATATTTTATTTTTTTTAAAAAATAATGGTACCAGTCGATACCAGGCTAGCTCGATCGATACAAACTTATATGACTCCATGTTGGTTATTATGGATTAAGTATCGGTATCTATCAGTGACTGTACAGGCCTATAAAAAATCGAGTCGTATTTGCCAGTACACCTTGGTATCAGCCGAGTTTTGAAACCATTGATTTAAGTTACAAGCCGATGAATGTTCCTTTATTAATAGCCTTATGTAGCTACTACTATTGGCACTCGGTTCTTGCCTAACCTTTGCTAACATTATGAGTTAGTCTATTTACTTTTTAGGGCAAATTATACTTTGACCCCATGAAGTTTAGCTAAAAAATACTTAACCCTCCTATAGTTTAGAAGCTACATTTTTGTCCCTTCAGTTCAGTTTTGATCCGATAAAAATTACCAAATGAGGAAATTAAGTAGTTGACACAAGGGGGTATTGTGCTAACATTTTAAACTTTAGGGAGTGATTTGGAACAAAATAAACTCGAGGGGGTTAAGTGTTTTTTTTAGCTAAACTTCAAGGGTAAAGTATTATTTATCTTACTTTTTAACTCTATTCTTTACATTTAAATGGATTACGAGTTTTGACTTATGTCATGAGGTAACATTGGGCCATTTTCGGGTGTGATGTTTCGTGCTGGGCTAACTTCAGGCCCAGCCTTGGGCTCTGGGATCATTTAGATCAATAAGATAAATTCTATTGCTAAAAATAAGGATTTTTTTACAAATCAACTCCTACAATCTTCTCTATTTACATATAAACCCCTATAAAGTGATATTTATATATAAACCCCTCAGTTCATTCAAATATTATAAATTGACCCCTACAGTTACTGACATTTAAAACAAGAGAATATTTTTGATTTCATCCTTAATATTTTTACCTAAACTCTGTAAATACCCCTCTAATGTGAGAATTCTTCAAATTAGGTCCAAGTTAGATTCGGTTTAAGTCTGTCTTTGTTTTGGGTGAAGTCTTGCTATGTTTAATAAAGATAGGTCAGTTTAAGTAATTAAACCATGAGTAAATCGGTTATTTCCCATTTAGGTTAATGAAATAATAGTCGAATGAAGTAAAAGTTTAGAAATATTTCTTCATTTTGGATGCCAACTAGATGTAGGGGTTGATATATAAATGTTGGATGCTTGAAGGGGTTTATATATAAATATTGACTTTACAGGAGTTTATATATAAATTGAGAATATTGTAGGGGTCGATTTGTAAAAAAACCCTATATAATATATACTAAATTCAGAACTAGGCCTGGGGATAGCCTGGCGGGCCAATGTTCGGGCCAGGCCACAGCTAACGACCCAAGCCCAACTGACTTGTCCTTGAGTTGGGCTTTCACTGGGCTGGGCCGGGTTGAGCCCGTTCACATAGATATATGCCTTCTTGTTTCTTAAAAGCCTTGCTTTTTATGGGTTCTTCAAATTTATTTAAGCCATTATTGCGCATAGTTTACTGTTTAAACCAACGGGCTCTTCGCCTGGTAGTGCTTCATCTCTCCCATTTTGGAGAGGTTCCCTGTCCGCCTAGGAGTGAACTTTTCCTCAAGGCCGTTGTGTCTTGTTTGCGCGTGCAAATCCTGGCCGTTGAAGTCATGTTCGTGGGATTATAGAATTAATAATTAGTTCTGCTACCTCCCCCTGTTTCGATCTTCAAACATACTTGAGCCATTGCTCTAGCGCCCTGTCCTCTGACCACTTGCCTGGTCCAACAAAAAAAAAATCAGTGAAGTACAATATTTGTCGGAGCGCGACATGCAGAATGCAATCTAGCTTTATAATCAAATATATAGTTTATAAATTTTATAATCTAAGAAAATATATACTCACAAATCTTTCTCGCAGGGATTAAAGAGGAGGTGAAGGAGGTGCTGCTGGAGTTGATGGGGGATGATATGTAGAAGTGTTGATGTATTGCGATTGTTGATGGATAGTCCCACATGGGTGAGGGAGGCACCCATCACCCAGATCATGTATCCTCTGTGGACCTTTTCTTATGACCCGGGTTTTGGGATGTGAGGGTATCTAACATAGTATCAGAGTTGGGTTCATCGTCTCTTCTTTCTGTTTATTAGATGTAGCGTGTTAGTATTCTATTAGTCCCACCCTCGGTTGTGGTAATATAATGGTGTGTGTTCTCTCTCTATATAAGGAGAGGTAGTCTTATGTAATGTTAATGAGATTAATGAGATAATACAAGGAGTTTTTCTCCCCAAACCTATTCTCTCTCCCTCTCTCTTCGTAACATGGTATCAGAGCCAACCCTCTTGGCTAGGGTTTCGACGCTCTCCTCTCCGGCCTCGGCCTCCTTGATCGTTGATGACGACATCGAGGAGGCCGGGAACAGTAAAAAAAAAAAAATCTCATCTCTCTCCTAAATACCTTCTACAATCTCGGTGATCAGCCCCTCTTCCGCGATCCCGAGCAGCCCCCCCTCTTGTGATCGATCCCGTGCGGCACCACCTTCTGCAATCGATCTTGTGCGATCTCAGATATTAGCCCTGTTGTTAGCTACTCCGGCCTCCCTTGTTGCCCTCTGGCAGCCTCACCTCCTTCCTCGCAAGACAGCCAGATCTGCCTCGTCACTAGCCGCGCCAGCCTCCTCCTGCACCGGCCCTCCTCTCCTGTGCAGCCCGCCGCCCGCGTTGGGCTGCCTCCTCACCTGCAGCCTATGCCGCCTTGCGCACCCTCGCGTGGTCATCGATCTCATCGAAGCCCTCACGTCAGAGCCCGTCGGCTTGCAAGTTGCAATCTCGCCGGACTCCTCTTGATTTCTGACCTGACGCCTCCTGTGCACGAGCCCTCCGGCCTCCCCTGCGTGCGACGCCGCTGGCTCCCCCCTCCTTTGGCAAGGAGTTCAGATCTCCTCTGCCAGATCTGTGCCTCGACGCCACCGGCTCTGCTCCACCTGCGCTTCCCAGATCCGGCCGCCCGTACATCCTCGCACCGACCACAACACAGCAGCACGGGGGGGGGGGGGGGCAGATTTGGCTTCCCCAGTCACCTGATGCCTCGCGCCGGCCACCTGCTCACCACGCCGGCCACATCCATCGCCGAGCCGGCCTCCTCCCTGCGCCGCGCCCGATCCTAGCCCTGCGTCGCGCCCGTGCCCTCCTCCGTAGCTGTGGGTGCAAATTTTGGCAGAAGTTTACCAACTACCGCAGGACCCACCGGCCCTGCCTGGTGGGCCCATGAAGACTACCACGGGACCCACCGGCCCTGCCTGGTGGGCCCATGAAGACTACCACGGGACCCACCGGCCCTGCCTGGTGGGCCCACGAGGACCACCGCGGGACCCACCGGCCCTGCCCGGAAAGTCCACGAGCCTGTGGAATCCCCCAGAATACGATGGCGGGGCCCGCTAGCTTTACCTGGAGAATCCCCAGATACGACAGCAGAAAACTGCCATTTGCCCCGGAATTCCTCCCCGTGAATCCTATAAATAGCAGAGCCTTCAAATGTAAAAGGATCGAATTCTCAGTTCTAAAACCAGAGCTCTGGGATTTCCAACTTCCCATCTTCCACCTCTCTTTGATCTTCTTTTTCTCTCGAAGAGATCAGTGTTTACAGTGATACTCGGCCTGTCGAGATCACTCCAGTATAAGTGTTAGTGAATTCGGGTTGCTCCCTATAGCACGGAGACGTAGGCTTCGGCTGAACTCCGAGATCAATCTCTTGTGTCAAACTCTCTCTGATTGCATATCTCTATTCACATATCAAAAGGCTTCAACTGCAATCAACAGATCGACCAACGATCTTCGACGTCAACTTCAACTCCAATTGACTGGTGCTGCGAGAGACTTCGGGTCGGCACGAAGATTTTCCCCCACAGTTTGGCGCCGTCTGTGGGATCCGATCAAAAAGTCCAACTCTCCGTTACTACTTGATCGGTTGAACCTACAACTGATCTTGATAGTCAAACTTCCTCGCCGGTTGAACCTACAACTGATCTTGATAGTCAAACTTCCTCGCCCTCTCGGTTGATCATACAACTGAACGGCACTCTCGTTGCACCTTTCGCTCTCTGAATGGCGAGGACAAAACATCAAGGTCAACCAGAAGGAAGTAACACTCAACAACAACCTCGTCCTGAGACTCGTTCAATGAGTCAAAGGCTCAACTTCGGACAGTCCCTTGCTGTCCCCGAGATGGGGGTTTGTTCAGGGAGTGGCAAATCTGTCGATCGACCTATCGCCCACCCCGCACGACAGTCGATTGGGCAAACAACACCCGCTCCTGCTGAAGACCCTCCATCGACCTACCAAATCTCTGCAGTCAACTTCCAGCTGCTTCAATTGGCAAAACAGAATGCCACCCTCACTGCTGAGAGGGATGCTCTGAAGAAGGCAGCCTCCGAGGCTGGAATCGCTCTTCCAATCCCCTCCACAAGCGAGAGAGTCGATCTTCCTCGACATTCCATTCACTCCGAACAACGGAGGTCAATGGGTACTACTGCCCTCAAGAGGATTCGACGTGATCCAACTCCCTCTGCTACCCCCTGGAAGCAAAGTGTTTGGGATCGCCTCGAAGACGAGTCTTCCCAATCGTCTTCTGGCCGCAACTGCGACAAGAGGACACCTTCAAAACTCAACATACCAAGGAGGCACCAAATGAAAGGCGCTCCTTCAAAGAGTCGAGTTTCCCCTTCCATTCCACTTCAGCGTGGGCTTGGATCGGACCTCCGACATCGACTTCAACCGGCAAATATTACAATGCCCGAGCAAGACCTTGCGATCTTGCCTCTTGACCCACTTCTAAGTCGAGGACATGGTCGCAGGGATGGCTATTCTTCTGCCGGACCTCTACATCGAAGTCTCTTTGAGACAACATTTCCAAGGGGATGGAGAACTCCAATCCTCCCCAAATTCAACTGCATCAGAGGAGATCCTACTCTCCACATCCTTGCCTTCAAGCAAGCCTTAACACCGCATGAAGAAGAAAACAATGTGCTCTGCCGCACCTTCGCAGGAAGTCTCGATGAACCGTCGCTCGACTGGTATCATAATCTCCGAGCTGGGTCCATCACCCAGTTCGATGTTTTGGCTAAACTCTTTGTGCAGCATTATCAGCTCAATCTGAAGCCCGAGAAGAAGCTTGACTCTCTCTATCGGCTAAGGATGGGTGCTGACGAGACTCTCCGAAGTTTCACTAGGAGATTTCGCAACGAGCATGCTGCCCTCTCTGGAAGATATCTGGACGATGAAGCCATCATGTTGGCTTTCCAGAACGCTCTCCGCTTCGATCTGCACATCTACAACGACTTCATCCGTAATCCCCCTCCTTCTCTGGGAGCTATGTTCGATCGAATCCAGAGAGAGATCGAGGTCGAAGACGATCAAGTCGCTCGAAAAGGGCGAGAAACAAAACGAAGACCCGCTGAGAGAGAAGCTCCAAAGTATGCTGCTAAGGCCCACAATGCTGAGGCAGCAGCCCCTCCAGCCAACAAACGATCAAAGAATGATGGGCGTCGATCTCCGACAAAGACCACTTTTACTGAGTGGAATTTACCAGTCGAACAAATACTCGACCGCATTCAACACGACGAGTATCTTCGGAGGCCCAATCCTCTTCAGCCAAACTCCAAATTCACAGCAGACAAAACAGTCTACTGCGAATTCCATCGAAGTCACGGCCACTCTACTGACCGATGCTATCGGTTGAAGTTCCATCTTGAAGACTTACTGCGAGAGGGCCACCTTCAAGAATTCGTCAACAACGGGCACGATCAACGTCGAACCTCTGCAAAGGGGAAAGAAGTGTGTTGGATACATCAAATCTCCTCTGACCGGCAACCTATCTCTGTAAATGCCAATGTCTTTGGTATTCATGGATCATTGCACAACCAAGCAGTGACCGGGAAAGAAGTCGATCGGCAAATTCGGTGCATCTTCCATGTTCGATCTACTGCAAATAAAGAAGATACCTGGATCGAGAAGCCCATCGAAGGTCTTGCTTGGCCATCCATCGTCTTCAACGACACTGATCTTCAAGGAGTTCATACTCCACATCGGGACCCCCTGGTTTTGAAACTCATCATCGACGGAAGCACCGTCAATCGGATCCTCATCGACACCGGGAGTTCTATCGACATTATGTTCTCAGACTGCTTCAAACGTCTGGGACATAAATATCAAAGCCTCGACATCGTCCCTACCGTGATCACCGGTTTCAACGGCGAACAGAGCATCACGGTGGGTGAGTCGAGATTCACTCTAGACCTCAGCCGAGAGACTCGAGTCTCGGTCAGGTTCGCAATTGTCGAAGGAGTATCCAGCTACAACGCCATCCTCGGGCGACCATTCCTCCACCAGATCAATGCCATCTCTTCTTCTTATCATCAATTACTCAAATTTGCAACTGGGGAAGGCATTGTCTGCATTCGAGGTGATCAGCAAGCTGGAAGGTCTTGTGAGGCTGCTGCGGCAAAGACAGATCGAAAGATCAACATTGCTCCTCCAAAGTGGCCACGAGATGAAGTTGGTCCCTCTTCCAAATAGCAATCAAAGGAGATTCCGCTGACCAAACCTCCACCAATCGAATGGGAAACATCACCTTCAATAGAAGAAATCATCCCAATCAACATAGGCAGCGGAGATCTCCCTCAACAAACTTTCATTGGTACCAGTCTTAGCGACGCAGAAGCGCAAGACATGGTGTCCTTCCTCCAATCCAATATCGATGTCTTCGCTTGGTGTTTCGAAGACATGCCTGGTATCAATCCGGATGACGCTTGTCACCGACTTGCAATCAAAGAAGAGGTGAAGCCTGTCAAGCAAAAGCCATGTACCATCCGACCAGAGCTACAAGTTGCTGTTCAAGAAGAAATCACTAAGCTACTCGCAGCAGGCTTCATCCGTGAAGTAGAGTATCCTACTTGGATCTCTAATATTGTTGATGTTCCGAAGAAGAATGGGAAAGTCCGAGTCTGCATCGACTTCACCAACCTCAACAAGGCTTGCCCCAAAGACCCATTTCCCATGCCAAGGATCGATAGACTCGTCGATGCCACTGCTGGCCACGAGCTATTGTCTTTCATGGATGGGTATTCTAGATACAATCAAATTCCACTTCATCCAGACGATCAAGAGAAGACTTGCTTCGTGACTAGCCGAGGTCTCTACTGCTACAATGTAATGCCGTTCGGCCTCAAAAATGCTGGATCTACCTATCAAAGGCTAGTCAGCAAGATGTTCGAAAATCAGATCGGTCGCAACGTCGAAGTATATGTCGATGATCTCCTTACCAAGAGTTCCGTTCGGAGCAAGCATCTTTCCGATCTGGCGAAAACCTTTCAAATTCTTCGAAAATATCGTATGAAGCTCAATCCAGCCAAGTGCGCTTTCGGAGTTCAATCTGGCAAATTCCTGGGTCATCTTGTGACCAGGAGGGGTATTGAAGCCAATCCCGATCAAATTCGAGCTATTCTCGACATGCCATCACCTACCAATCGAAAGGAGGTGCAGCGACTCACTGGAAGACTTGCTGCCCTCAATCGCTTCATCTCAAAGTCTTCTGACAAATGTAAACCTCTCTTCGATAAACTACGAAAGGCGGATACTTCAGGGTGGAGTCCGATTTGTGAAGAAGCATTTCAAAGCATCAAGAAATATCTGGTGCAATCTCCTATCTTGACGGCTCCACTTCCAAAAGAAGACTTATGGCTCTATCTCGCCGTAACTGATCAAGCAATCAGTGCAGTCTTAGTCAGTAGAAGAGAAGGCTTCGAGCATCCAGTCTATTATATCAGTCACACTCTTCTTCCGGCTGAAACTCGCTATTCAAAAACGGAGAAGGTCATCCTAGCCTTGCTCACCGCATCGCGACGTCTCCAACCGTACTTCGTCTCCCACCAGATCACTGTCATTTTAGAACACTCACTCAAAGATATTATTGACAAAGCTGGTCGAGCTGGTCGAATGACCAAATGGGTGATCGAAATGAGTGCTCTGGGGATTCAATTCGAATTTCGCACTTCTATCAAAGGTCAAGCAGTTGCTGATTTTCTAGCTGACTTCCCAGTTGAAGACCCTATCACTTGGGAAGAAGATGTCGACATGCGCTTAGAAGATGAGGACAATACTCCGATCAATCTTGCAACAAAAATTGATCCAAGTCTCGAAGCTCCTGCTGCAACTCCTCCATGGAAGCTTTATACTGATGGAGCTTCAAGTTTGATCGGTTCGGGAACTGGGATAGTATTGATATCCCCCAAACTGGATCATCTCCAGAAGGCCACTCTCCTCGGATTCACTGCCACCAACAACGAAGCCGAGTACGAAGCACTCATTTCCGGACTCGAGATGGCGAAATCCCTGGGGGTAGATCGAATCATCGTCTACAGCGACTCCCAATTGATTATAAGGCAAATCAATGGAGAGTACACAGCTCGCGAAGAAAGAATGCAACTCTACTTGGCCTTAGTACGACATCTTCAACAACGTTTTATTGCCGCTGAATTCATTCAAATCCCCAGAGCAGAGAACCGAGAAGCAGATGCCTTAGCCAATGCTGCCTCAGTTCTTGGAGACTCACTCGGAGGAAGGCAAATACAGATCGATTATCAAGAAGTGTCCAAGACCACCCCCGATCAACAGATCCTTACTACTACAAAAGAATCTGGGGGTGGAGATCAGCTTGAAGACTGGAGACGATCAATTTTCGACTTCTTCAAGCATGGCAAAATGCCGGAAGATCCAAATCAAGCCCGAAGAGTTCAAAGGAAGCTCCCATGCTACATTCTACAAGGAGAAGATCTATATTTCAAATCTCACAACGGGATGTTGCTCAAGTGCCTTGGTCCCGAGCAAGCACGGGCAATCCTGATTGATATCCACTCTGGAGCCTGTGGAAATCATTCGGGAGGAAGATCTCTTGAAGCCAAGACGAAGCTACAAGGGTACTACTGGCCAACAATGGCAAGGGATGCTCAACAAGTTGTTCAAAGGTGCGAACCTTGCCAACGACACGCTCGGGCTATCCATCTCCCTGCATATGAACTTCATCAATTGTCAAGCCCCTGGCCTTTCCATCAATGGGGGTTAGATTTCCTGGGCCCTTTCCCTCCAACTCCGAGCAAGAAGAAGTATCTATTGCTGGCCACTGATTATTTCACCAAATGGGTTGAAGCTGTGCCCCTCTTCCGAGAGACTGACGACGAAGTGATCAAATTCATTCGGCACAACATCTTCTCAAGGTTCGGCACACCTCAAGTTCTCGTTGCTGACAATGGAGCTCAATTTGACTCCGACAAATTCCGAGAGTTCTGTATGAACAACGGTATCAAACTATTCTATTCAACTCCAAGGTACCCTCAATGCAATGGCCAAGCAGAAGCCTCCAATAGAGCTATTCTTGGTATACTCAAGAAGAAACTCAACGACAAAAAAGGATTGTGGGAACAGGTCCTACCTAAAGTTCTTTGGGGGTATCGCACAACTCCGAGAAGATCAACAGGGTTCTCACCCTTCCGTCTAACATATAGATCGGAAGCAGTGCTCCCAACAGAAAACATATCAAGTACTCTGAAGACTAGAGCAGTTGAAGAAGGAGTCAACGAAGAACTACGAATCAATGATCTAGACTTCTCAGAAGAATTACGAGATCAAGCATCCCTTCGTGTGGCCAAATACCAGCAGAAGATCAAAAGAGTCTACGATGAGAAAGTCTATAAAAGACAATTCCCAGTGGGCAGCCTAGTTCTCAGAGCAGTTTTTTACAACACTAAAGAACACAGCAGTGGGAAGCTTGCTCCCAACTGGGAAGGTCCATATATCGTCGAATCAGCAGGAGGCAAAGGTTCTTACAGACTGATCACACCAGAAGGAGATAGATTGCCTCGAGCTTGGAATTCTAGGCACCTCAAGATGTTCTATCCATGATGTAAATTCTGTGATGAATAAAGATCTCTTTTTAGTGCTCAAATTTGCACGTGTTCAGCTTTTCAATTCAAGATTCTGAAGCAGATTCAAGTTATCCATATTCAAATTACCAGGTCTTTTAACAAGTTTGGGTGTTAGAGTTGCGACTCAACCCCTTACTAGCAAATGTTAAAAACTGACCATATTCAAGTTATCAAGTCTTTTTAACAAGTTTGGGTGTTAGAGTTGCGACTCAACCCCTTACTGGCAAATGTTAAACTGACTTTCAAATTTCAATATTCAATTTCAATCAATTTCGATATCGTTTAACATGTTTGGGTACTTGAGTTGCGACTCAACCCCCCACATACAAGTGTTATACGAATTCCAATTCAATATTCAAGTTTCAAGTTTGGGTAATCGAGTTGCGACTTGACCCCTAACATTCAAAAGATTGTATCTATTCTAATGCTATCCAGAACATGACATTCAAAGATATTCAACTCAAGAAATCCAATTTTCAAACACCAAAGAGATATCTTCTATTATCAAAATGTGCCAGGTACAAAAGTGAGCTGCTACATTTTAAGAGTTTACAAGTATCAAACAGCGGCAGAAAAGACGACAGAAGATCTCAAGGCTTGGCCACACTCTGTGCACGCGACTTCTCCCCCTCAGATCCAGCACGAGCTTTGCTCGCCACTGATGCCTTAGAGGATCGGACACTGGCAACATGGACCCTGAGTGCTTCTGCTGCCTTCTCAGCTGTTTCCCTGTAGCTCTGACACTCACTCCGCATATGTTCCAGCTCCTTCTTATGAGTCTCTGCTGAAGCAGCAAGTTGAGCCTCCAGCTCCTTTATTCGAGCCGCACGATCGAAGCCCAAGTTCTCGATCCTGAAGAATCGCTTCTTCAAATCTTCAAGCTCGTGACCCCGGGCCTCGTATCCATTCTGCCAGCCCTTGCTCTCCAACTTTTCCTTGCGAAGGGCCTCGGTCTTGGCCTTCAATGCCTCCTTCTTTGAGGATAGAGCCTCCCTCAGCTTATCCCTCTCCTCGCTTACGACCTCCAGTGCGGCAGCTAAGCGGGAGACTTCAGCTGAAGCTTCTTTTGCTCCCGCCTTCATGGAGAGCTTGGTCGCGACATTCAAAACTGCTGAATTCTGCAAAAAGAACAAAAGAGTTAGAATTATTCTGAAGATGCAATTCAAATGATCGGTCGAGCAGATGCACTTACCACCAGTTCGAGCCTGTCGAAAGCTTCATCCAGAGTAGCTCCTGGAAGATTACAGAGTTTCCGGATCACAGATGTGGGGTGGTTGATGTCAACATCACCCAAACTCTTCATCTTCGGGGTCGAGCCAACAGGCGCACCTACAATCAACACGAGAGGTCAAAGTGTTAGACTATTTCCAATCTTCAGAGGCAAGACAATCGAGGCCAGTTATCACAATTACCTGAGGCTTCAACCCTTGGCTCCTTACCCTTTCGGCGATCGGAACCCCCCTGAGGGGTCGATTTCTCCTGAATAGGGGCCGGCATTGGCTGAGGTTGAGTAGCTCCATCGCCCATGCGACTTTCCCTCTCCAAATGGATAGGGGAGGGAGCATCCCGGGGAGGTGAAACTCTTTCTTCTTCCTGTGGTCCGCCTGGCTGGACGAGTCCCGCCACCATGGCAGCCACCTCCTCAGCCAGAGACCGAGAGGGGGGTGGGGGTTGCTCAACCTCTATACCCCCGCTCGTTGTCACTCCTTCGAGACGGGGTACTTCAGGTGGAATTTGATCGAGGGGTGTGGGGTTGCTTCCAACCCCACCACTCCTCGACAATTTTATTTTGAAGCGCAGCGGCTTCTTCAATTCATCGAACTTGTAGGTGGGAACCGCCTTTGGGCCATCACCTTCTGTGTCGAGAACTTCTTCCATTTGACGGGCTTTAACCTCGTCAATGGGAATAGGAATTGTGTCTTCCCCTGTTGCACCACTAATGGGGGTGGGAGGAATTTCTTCCTCACCACCCCCGTTCTCACCATCTCCACCAGAGGGGGTGGAAGACAGATCATTCTCGCCGTCCCCATCCTCGTCTTCGTCATTACCACTGTTGTCGTGGCTGACATTCTCAGTTTCTTCGTCTTCCTCGACGCTCCCCTTCTTTTCTTCTTCTTCTTCATTTTTCTTCCCTTGGTCTTCATCTTCCTTTTGCTTGATGAGGGTTTTTCGTTTTTTCTTCACTGGGCCTCTTTGGATCACCAGTTTCTCCTCCACGGTAGGCAATCGGCGCCTTGCAGTATAGATTTTCTTCTCGGCCCGAATCTTCCGGATAATCTTACCCGAATGAGGGTCTTCCTCATAGTCAGAATATAGGACTTCATTGTCCTCGTATCTATCCTTTGATCGGTGGAGAAGATTGGCCTTGCCATATCTCACTGGGCAGTTGGAGAACTGTTTCCACGACCTGGTTCCACAGGTCAACTCAAGAAATAAGTTGTCAATAGCTCCAGCCCTCTCGGAGGTCCAGGCAAAGATGCCTCCCTCGCAGTACATCTTCACTGCTTCGTGCACTTCGCCTCGGGGGGTATCAGGCACTGAGATGGGTGTCCATGCGCCGGTAACATAGATGGGCCAATCAGTGTATAATTTGTCCGAAGGGACTGTATCAGTTAGTGGGCGCAGCGGAGATACACCGGTCAAGCTGTAGAACGGACTATCCTTCCTCCAAGACCATCGATAGTGGAAGAAAAAATATCCCAACTCGATCCGAGCATCTTCACCTTCTGGGATGCTGGAGTAGCACGCCTTCAAGTCCTCCTGGAAATCTGACTCTACGCGGCAGAATGCTTAGATAATTCTCCAAGCGTTCCCAGTGACCTGCCCCGGGCAAAGGCCAAAAGTGTTCAATAACCTTGCCGCAAAGGGTGGCAAAGGTAGACGCAGACCGCAGTTGAGTTGGCCGATGGTCACAATGGTTCCCATGACCTTCTCATTACTAGCAAAGCTGGTGAAGACGGTCTTCTTGTCGATGCCGAATGCAGTCTGAATGCTGGGGAGCGAAGGTTGCACCCTCCCTTCGGTGAAGAAAGAGAGCAATGTCTGCCACTTCTTCCTCTTTGAATCTGTGAACTCGCCACCAGTATTGTACACGTACTCAGTTTCCTCTGACAGAGACATGAGCGGGCCCAGAGCAAACTTTACTTTAGGGATATGCTCTGGCCTCGATGGCGCTGAAGCAAACCCAACCCCTTGGTGCCTTTTGCCCAGCTGTCCAAGTTCGGCAAGTGCGGCCTTGCCCTTGCCTCGACCCTTCGGAGGGGATGGAACCTCAACAATCTCCTTCCCTTTCCTCTTCGAAGGGACCCCGCCTGACTTCTTCGAACTTCCCGAAGACGCCATTTGATCGATCGAGCAAAAGCAGAAATCGGGAGCAAAAGAGTCTGGACTTCGAAAAATTTTGGAAGCGTGAGGCAAAAATGACAGCCAGTGGAACTCATATACCCAGGGTAAAACAGGTACGCAAATCGAGAAGACACGTGTCTTCACTGTATCAAATCGCGTGTTTTTGCAGGAACACGTAGCATCCATCCATAGCAAGCGCAAAATCAGGCGAACCGTCGGACCAGACGAAACGTCGGACCACCGGTCCACGTGAACCAAACGGTCCAAGCGAGCCACCGGTCTGAGTAAACCGGACCGCCGGTCAAAAGCCTCATTCAAACCAACCAAAGACTCAAAACAGGAAAGATCAAACTCCATCAATGATCAAAACTCTGCCAGAAGATCGAAGAACGGAACAGTTACGAAACCCTCTCTAAGGGCAGGTTCAAAACTTTCAACTAATCTGTCAAATTTCTACTGGATCTGGCAAAAAACCAAGGTTTTTTGCCGATCACTTGAACCTTGACCGGATAATTTTTTACCGATCGGACAAACTTGTCCGATCGGCAAAAATCATTCGATCGGTCAAATTTGTACTGGACCTGGCAAAAAACCAAGGTTTTTTGCCGATCACTCGAACCTTGATCGGATAATTTTTTTCGATCGGACAAACTTGTTCGATCGGCAAAAATCATTCGATCGGTCAAATTTCCTATTGGATCGGTCAAAAAACCATGTTTTTTGACCGATCACCCTATTCTTGACCGGTTGAATTTTGACCGATCGGTCAAAATTTGACCGATCGGTCAAATATGACCGATCGGTCAAATTTCAACCGATCGGTCAAATTTCCTACTGGATCGGTCAAAAAACCATGTTTTTTGACCGATCACCCGATTCTTGACCGGTTGAATTTTGACCGATCGGTCAAAATTGACCGTTCAATCAAAATTGACCGGTCAGTCCTTTTTTGTGCTAACACTCGACAAGCTTCTTCGTGCCTTTTGCGACAGGGGGTTGCTATTTTTTGCACCAAATCCAAGCCAGCCAGAACGAACTCTAGCTAACTTGGAGGGGGTAACTGTGGGTGCAAATTTTGGCAGAAGTTTACCAACTACCGTAGGACCCATCGGCCCTGCCTGGTGGGCCCATGAAGACTACCACGGGACCCACCGGCCCTGCCTGGTGGGCCCATGAAGACTACCACGGGACCCACCGACCCTGCCTGGTGGGCCCACGAGGACCACCGCGGGACCCACCGGCCCTGCCCGGAAAGTCCACGAGCCTGTGGAATCCCCCAGAATACGATGGCGGGGCCCGCTAGCTTTACCTGGAGAATCTCCAGATATGACAGCAGAAAACCGCCATTTGCCCCGGAATTCCTCCCCGGGAATCCTATAAATAGCAGAGCCTTCAAATGTAAAAGGATCGAATTCTCAGTTCTAAAACCAGAGCTCTGGGATTTCTAACTTCCCATCTTCCACCTCTCTTTGATCTTCTTTTTCTCTCGAAGAGATCAGTGTTTACAGTGATACTCGGCCTGTCGAGATCACTCCAGTATAAGTGTTAGTGAATTCGGGTTGCTCCCTATAGCACGGAGACGTAGGCTTCGGCTGAACTCCGAGATCAATCTCTTGTGTCAAACTCTCTCTGATTGCATATCTCTATTCACATATCAAAAGGCTTCAACTGCAATCAACAGATCGACCAACGATCTTCGACGTCAACTTCAACTCCAATTGACTGGTGCTGCGAGAGTCTTCGGGTCGGCACGAAGATTTTCCCCCACAGTAGCACGCCGAGGCCACCAACCTCCGATCTGCCGTCAGTCTTTGCCGCCCTACGCCCGCCACCGGAGCCCGATCCCTCACGCCAGCCTCCGATCATCTCTCTATCGGCTCCGATCTTCTCTCCCGACTGGACTTCTCTCTCTCCGATCCCCCCCTCCTTTCTCTCCTTCGTTCTCTCTCTCGTTCCTTATATCTCTCTCTTTCCTTTTCCGGTTTGATCACAGCCATCCATACATCCAGCCACTTTGACCTCATCCGAAACATCTCTCTTCTTTCCTTTCTCTCTCTCTTTAGCTGATCACAGCCGTCCCTTGCCGTCTGAGCGGATCCGGTCCTCCGACTATGGCCCTATGTCTCCCGTGTCCAGCTCTGTGTCTCTCCATTCCCTCTTTTATTTCGTTCTCTCTCTATATAAGGGATCCCAGCCATCCGATTTGCATCGGATGGCTGTGCTTTTTTATTTGCTGCACTTATGCGCCTGACCCTTGCGCCCTGCACTCTGACCCGTTGCGCTCTGTCTGCGCCCTGCACTCTATCAACCCACTGCGCCTGGTCTTTGTCGGTTCACCGCGCCGGCCTACTCCCTGCGCCCGGGTCATCGTCGGCCCTCGCCGACTGCACCCTCGTCGGATCCGGTCCGACCGACCTCCTCCATCACCGGATCCTCTGCTTGCCGGACCACCCTGCACTTTACTGGCCTGCCCCTCTGCACCTGCGCTTAGCCTGTCCGCATGCCCTTGCACTTTGTTGGTTCGCCTATGCCTACCCTTGCGCTTCCTTGGTACTTTTGTGCTCTGCGACCTATCGGTCCGCCTTGCACCCTTGGATCCTCTCTCTCTCCGGTCACATTTGTGCTGACCCTTGGATTCTCTCTCTTTCTCCGGTCAAACTTGTCTTGTGCCGGATTTTGGATCCTCTCTCGTTCTGGTCATACTTGTCTTATGCCGGCTTTTGGATCCTCTCTCGTTCCGATCACACTTGTCTTGTACCGGCTTTTGGATCCTCTTTAGTTTCGGTCACACTTGTCTTATGCCGGCTTTTGGATCCTCTCTTGTTTCGGTCACACTTGTCTTGTGCTGGCTTTTGGATCCTCTCTAGTTCCGGTCACACTTGTCTTGTGCCGGCTTTTGGATCCTCTCTAGTTCCGGTCACACTTATCTTGTACCGACATTTGGATCCTCTTTCATTCTGGTCACACTTGTCTTGTGCTGGCTTTTGGATCCTCTCTAGTTCCTGTCACACTTATCTTGTGCTAGTTTTGGATCCTCTCTCGTTCCGGTCACACTTGTCTTGTGCCAGCTTTTGGATCCTCTCTTGTTCCGGTCATTCTTGCGCCGACTTTCGGATCCTCTTCCTTTCCTTGGTCATGTGACCCTATCAGAGCTACAACTCTTCATTCTCTCCTTCTTCTTTATCTGTGATGATTGAGATCTTCTAAGAGGTGTCAAGTACTTGCTTCAGTCGGGTGCTTGCCTCCTATGAGGTCTCACGCATTCACACATTTTCTTAACTGATATCTCTCCTTTCGGTCTCTTTTATTGCCGGCTTCCATCACCGTCATCTTCGTCCGCTCCGATCCTTAGTGATCATTGCCAATTCTCCTGGTTGACCTGCTTACAGGTTGGCCGGGTTCCAAGCAGGCCAACCGGGTTTCCAGGATGACTTGCTTGCAAGTCGCCCTGGCACTATCTTTACTTTACAACATAAAATAATGGGTTATTTGATGTAATTTTTTTTTCCTTACTCCTTTCTTTTATTAAGCAAACTGATGTCGGTTTATACCTTACATCAGTTTGACGGGGGGTATTAGATGTAGTGTGTTAGTATTCTATCAGTCCCACCTCGGTTATGGTAATATAATGGTGTGCGTTCTCTCTCTATATAATGAGAGGTAGTCTTATGTAATGTTAATGAGATTAATGAGATAATACAAGGAGTTTTTCTCCCCAAACCTATTCTCTCTCCCTCTCTCTTCGTAACACGGTTGCTTGATCACTCTCTACCACACGTGCTCCGCTTGGAAGAAGCTAGCATTTTCACACATGCTCCGCATGAGGGGGAGTGTTGATTGATAGTTTCACATCGACGAGGGAGGCATCCATCACCCGCATCATATACGTGACCTCCTCTTATGTACTGTCCAGGGTTTGGGATGTGAGGGTATATAAGAGTGATGATAAGGATGGTGAGGGTATGCTGGAGTGGTTGTAGCCGACCGGGTTGATGGCCGGAAAGTGTATAGGATGTGTGGGGAGGAGGATGAGAAGGTGGTCGTATGGAGATGATGAGGTGAGGGGGAAACGAAGGAAGAGAATTAAGGGGAGGGGTGGGCCGTGCTGGGTATTGGCAAGAGAGAGAGAACCAAGTGGAAGGAAATAGGCGGTGAGTACAGGTTAGAGAGTATTAGATGTAGTGTGTTATGATTCTATTAGTCCCACCTCGGTTGTGGTAATGTAATGGTGTGCGTTCTCTCTCTATATAAAGAGGGGTAGTCTTACGTAATGACAACGAGATTGATGAGATAATACAAGGAGTTTTTCTCCCCAAACCAATTCTCTCTCCCTCTCTCTTCGTAACATGGTATTAGAGCCAACCCTCTTAGCCTAGGGTTTCGACGCTCTCCTCTCCGGCCTCGGCCTCCTCGTTCGTCGTCGACGACATCGAGGAGGCCGAGAACAGTAAAATTTATTTTTTTCCGTCTCTCCCCTGTGCAAACCCGTGCCCAATCTCGGCGCATCGCCTGAGCCCTACACCTGAGTCCTGTCTCCATTGGCACAGCAGCATGGGGGGCCAGATCTGGCGCCCCCGCCATCCCCTCACCGCGTCGGGCTCCTCCTTGCGCCCCAGTCACCGTGGCGTCCTTACCGCTGCCACTCATCGTTGCTGAGGCCCCGATCTGCACTGCCCGGCCGTCGGCCCTCGCCGACTGCACCCTCGCCGAATTCGGCCCAACCAACCTCCTCCCTCACCGGATCCTCTACTCACCGAACGGTCTACCTTGCTGCACGCCTAGCCTCCTCTGTCGCCGATCGCCTGACATCTGCACATATCTGTGCCTGTTGCCGCCGGCCTCAAGCTCACACCCGCCGGTGCCCGCCTTCCCCTGTGGTTCAGATCTCAGATCTGGTCCTCTGCGCGAGGATCTCCCCGGTCAATAGCTGCTTAGATTCGATGCGGGTTGGACTCGATCCCGGCCCTGCGTCACGCCCGATCCCGGCCATGTGCCATGCCTACTGGCCCATCGTTCCCTGTGCCCGCCTGGCCCTGCACCTCAGTTGTGCCCGTCGGTCCGGCTGTTGCTCTGCGCTGCGCCCGATACCGGCCTTGCGCCGCGCCCGTGCCCTCCTCCGCTGCATAACGAGGCCACCTGCCTCCGATCCACGCCGGTCACCTGCTCCCTGTGTCAGCCACATTCCATTGCGCCGACCATGTCTCCAACCCGCCTCGCGCCGGCCATCCCCTATATGATCCACAGCCTCCCCTGCGCGATCGTCTCTCCCTTTCTCTCTCTCTTTAGCTGATCGCAGCCGTCCTTACCTAACCCCCTGTATGTATACTCTCTCTCATTAGCTTATCACAGCCATCCGATTTGCATCGGATGGCTGTGCTTTACGGTTTGTTGCACCAATCGGTTGTGGCCCCACCTTCCATCTGGTCGGCCTTTCATCCGTCGGTTCACTCTCTTCTCGCGCCACCCGGATCCTACGCTCGCTGCAACTAGCTACTCGAGTCCTGGCCCTTCCGTACCTAGCCGGCACTTCGCAACCGCCTCTATGCCTGAGCCTTGCGCCCTACGCTTTGACCCTTTGCGCTCTCCCTGCGCCTTGCACTCCATCGGCCTACTGCGCCTTGCGCTTTGTCAGTATGCCTGCCCTAGTGCCCCGCGCCCTTGTGTTCTACCGGTCCACCTGCGCCTGCACTCGTACCTGCACCATGTGCTTAACCGGTCTGCTTGTGCCTTACTCCTTGTCGGCTTGCCTGTGCCCTGCACACTGTCGGCCTACCTGCACTTTGCGCTCTACTGGCCAACCTACGCCCTTGCGCTCTACAGGTCCGTCTGATCTTTTTCTCTTGCCGATCGAGATCTTTTCCCTCTGGTGTCTCTCTCCTTAGCTAGTTGGCTTTATCCTCTTTCTCTTTGGTCGTGTGACCCTTAGATCTCCTTCTCTAGCCACAGTTCTGCCGGCTTTCAGATCTTTTTTTTCTCTCTCTCCTTAGCTGGTTGGCCTTATCCTCTTTCTCTTTGGTCGTGTGACCCTTGGATCTCCTCTCTCCGATCATAGTTCTGCCGACTTTCAGATCCTCTTTATCCCCTTCCTTGGTCATGAGACCGTTGGATCCTCTCTCATTCCAGTCACTCTTGTGCCGGCTTTCGGATCCTCTCTCTCTCTCTCTCTCTCTCTCTCTCTCTCTCTCTCTCTTTCCGGTCACTCTTATGCCGGCTTTCGGATCCTCTCTCTCTCTCTCTCTCTCTCTCTCTCTCTCCGGTCACATTTATGCCGGCCTTCGGATCCTCTTTCGTTCCGGTCACTCTTGTGCCGGCTTTCGGATCCCCTCTCTCTCTCTCTCTCTCTCTCTCTCTCTCTCTCTCTCTCTCTCTCTCTCTCTCTGGTGCTTGCCTCCTATGATGTCTCATGCATCCACATATTTTCTTAGCCGATCTCTCTCCTTTCAGCCTCCTTTATTGCCGGTTTCCATCACCGTCGGCTTCCTCCGCTCTGATCCTTAGTGATCATTGCCAATTCCTCCGGTTGGCCTGCTTACAGATTGGCCGGATTCTCCAGATTGTCCTGCTTACAGGTCAATCGGGTTTCCAGGACAACTTGCTTGCAGGTCGCCCTGACACTATCTTTCCTTTACAGCATAAAAATGAGTTATTTTATGTAATTTTTTTTTCTTTCTCCTTTCTTTTATTAAGCAAACTGATGTCGGTTTATACCTTACATCAGTTTGACAGGAGGTATTAGATGTAGTGTGTTAGTATTCTATTAGTCCCACCTCGGTTGTGGTAACGTAATGGTGTGTGTTCTCTCTCTATATAAAGAGAGGTAGGCTTATGTAATGACAACGAGATTGATGAGATAATACAAGGAGTTTTTCTGCCCAAACCAATTCTCACTCCCTCTCTCTTCGTAATAGAGAGAGAACTACGAGAGAGAGAGAGAGAGAGAGAGAGAGAGAGAGAGAGAGAGAGAGAGAGAGAACCAAGAAAAGGAAATAGGCGGTGAGTACAGGTTAATCCTAAGCCCAGGTTGATTCCCTCAACGTTATTCAGCACCGAAGTGGTCAATCTTGGCCCTCCTTTGAATTACGTCATGGATCTGTAGTCTTCAAACTTGCAACTTCTTGTATATTTCTCACTAGACCTGTCAATTAGGCCCACCCAGAAGGGCGTCCGGCCCGTAAAAGCCTGTCAAAATTTGGTCTGTTAAAGCCTGTTCAAATGTCACAAGGCCGGGATCAGACTTAATATTTTCGGCCCGACCCGGCCTGTTTAATAATAAATATGTATTATAATGCTATGCATATCATAGATTAAATGTACCATATAACAACTAGGGGTGGGACTTGGGCGGGTTGAGGGTCTGCCCATGCCCAACCCAACTTGCACAAATCTTAACTCGTTTTGCCCGTGGAACCCGGGGAACCCATGGAAGCCCAATCCGTGTTTGCCCATTATAGTTGTTCGGGTTGCCTAATTTGCAAAATAATGGGCGGGTTGCCCAATTAGAAATGCTTGGCACATAAATAGATGAAAAAAAAAAAACCACTATAATTTTGAATTGTATAAAAAAATCTTTGATTTGTATAACTAAAACATAAAGTCCAACCCATATCCTCACATATTTCAAAAAATTTCTTAGCATTCAATATCAAACAGTCTTTATTTTCATAAAAAAATAAAAAACCCAAAGCATTCAACCTTAGTGTGTCACTTCCTCGGGTTCCTCGGGTTAGGAAGATCGGTGCCCAAACCCGTCCAAATTGAAATCGGATTGATCTTTTTTTATCCAAACATGTCAAAGTTTTTAACCAGTTTTGCTCATGTTTGTCCATTGTTCGGGTTGGGCGGGTCAGGTTCGAGTCGGATCCACCCAAGTCTCACCCCTAATAACAACTAGTCTCAGCAAACCCTGCATGATTCATGAGGCTTATAAAACTTCTCTATTTCTAGAAAATGGTTTTACTCTTAATGTGTATAGTTACAAGACTTACAACCCCATTATTGACTAATTTGTTCTTCCTTAGTCCAAGCCTTACAGTGGCATTCATTGGCCCAAAGCCAGAGCTCAGCCGATAGCAAACACTCTTATTCTTGCAAAAAGCTTATGTTTTTATTAGACAATAATTTTTTTGACAGGCTTATACTCTATATTTTCAACATTTAGCCAAACATATGGTGTCATATGTGTCAGGAATCATTATGTAAAGTATTTTTCTTTTATATGATATTTCTTGTGGACTGATTATTTTTTGATGTGACATTATCGATCTTAACTTTGATATGACTTTCGTTATGTAGTCAAGCAAGGAACATTTCTTCTTCATTACAATAAATTTTTACACAATAGACTTCCTCATATTGGCACAAATATCGAGACTACATTATGATTTTTGTAAAAAAATATATATGTAATTGACCGGACCGGGACCTCGAAGGGCCGAAGGATTTTAGGCCCTTATGGGACAAGGTTCGGGCCTGGGCCCGCCTCTATTTCTAAAGGCCCAGATCGGGCATACCTAGGCCCGGCTCTAACCCAGCCTGTTGACTTCTCTACTCCTCACCTGATCTAGATCCTTGATTCCCTTGCACCTTTTTTGTCTCCAGTGAAAGACCGAACGTTTGATGCAGAAACTTTAGCAAGGGTTGAACAGATTCCTCCCGGCTTGCTCGGCTGAATGGAACTCAAATCAGAGGAGAAATGGGAGGACAATGCACAGCGAGGGAGAAAAAAAAAAAAAAAGTCCATTATTGAATTCACAACAAAAGTAGTTACGAAAAGTTGAGCCTAACCTTTTTTTTAATAAAAAAATAATCTAACTCATGCTAATTAGTATAAATATGTAGTAGATCAAATTAGATCGAAAAAAATCATCGATAATATTTATTTTAGCTGACCTAATTATAAATTAAAATTACATTTGTTACAACTTTGGGTCTCATTTTGCATTGAGTTTTATGTTCTAAATGAGTTTTAATTAAAGAGTCACACGTTACCCGAGATAGATAAGGTTCATTGAACCTAAACTACTACCCAGACACTTGCAACCATTACACACGACAGAGCAGTGAATGCTCTTTAGTGCGGGAGACGTTGCTGCATGCGATGAGCTGTGAGTTGTGAGGGTGTTACGGCTAAGGAACTCTACATAAAAGAGGGTCCAATAAAGCTAAAAACAAAAATAAACTCCAATAGCTCTCTCCAGTCTCTCTATGACTCCTTCTCGTTCGTGTTGATGTCCAGAGGATGCTGAGAAGTTCCAAAGGGGTTTCCTTCAGTGTTGAAGAATAGTCTAGTCGTTGTACCCTGAGGAGCATTCATCGGAGGCCTTCAAGCACCTACCAAGGCAGCAAAATGACTTTTAGAACATTGTGTTAGCACAAGTCTCGACACTGCTAAGTCATTCTTATCTCCTTTCCTCTCTTCCAATTGCAACATTTGTAGACCGCCTTAGGCTCCCCAAACCCTTGTTTACTCTCCAAATCCTTGTTTGATTATTGTGTTAACTTTGCTAGCCAACCCCTCAACTATAGTACAATTAGTGTTTCTTAATTAGACTGTTAGTCTCGTTATATCTTGTGATAGTCATTGTTTGTTAGCCTGAATAGAGTAGAATCCTAATATATTATTCTCTAACTCATCATTCACCTTTACCCATTTGAAAATTATTTATTCAAAATCGAAAGAAAAAATTGCAATCTAAACTTTTTTTCTTTTTTTCTTTTGGAATTAAGACAATTTTGACCACCAATCATGGGTGTCTTATGTGTGTAGAGGATATGACAACTTTATCCCGAAAAGAAACTTCATGCGGGAAAATAAACCCGACAACTTCCTCTGAAAATACAGAAGAAGCAATGCGGACCACTAGGCCAAATGATATAAACCCAAGTAGCACTATTTTTACTTTTTTGGTTGAAGAAAAATAAATTAAAATTCCCTACTCTTCATTCTTCAACGATCTACTGACGGGGCTCTAATACCTCAAGTAGATTCACAAATTCGCAACCCTAACCCAAGATCTCATGTAAATCATATAAATTGAAAAGAGTGCACACATATCGCCATGGAAGTTATCCATGGTCGTTAGTTGCAGTGTTACTATCAGTCCCACCTTGGCAGTGGTATTGTAAAGGTGTGTGTTCTCTCCTTATATAAGGAGAGGTGGTCTTATGTAATGTGATATCAATACAAGGAGTTTCTTTTAAACCCTAGTTTCTCTCTTCCTCTCTCTGGTATCAGAGCTAGCTAAGGGTTTCGGAGACCCCATCTTTGTCCTCGGCCTCCTCAGTCATTGTCGGCGGGGAGGCCGAGCATAGTAAATTTATTTCTTCTCCTCCTTTGATGCCAACGACAGAACATGATGGAGCCATGACTGGTGAGACTTCACTACTATGCCTCGACCTCTCCTATAATGATGTGGCGATAAACCTCTCCTGTGATCAAAGTCGACGATGCCCTTTGGAAGGGATTCTTCTGCACCAGTGTGCTTTAGTTCGGCATCTCTTTTTAGTCCAACGTCTACAGTATGCCTTGCACCCTGCACTCTACTGATCGACCCTGTATGCGC
This sequence comes from Chamaelirium japonicum, assembly GCA_947650365.1. NCBI lineage: Eukaryota > Viridiplantae > Streptophyta > Magnoliopsida > Liliales > Melanthiaceae > Chamaelirium > Chamaelirium japonicum. Next base: position 114,150,180 of record OX393550.1, read on the forward strand.
GGAAAAAAGATATGGGTCATCTTTATACGCACACGAAGATTACAAAGCCGGGACCCGGTCACTCGGGGGTGGTGAGCTAGGTGTGCCGAAGAGTTTTGATCAGGAGATTGTAGGAGAGATCCTCTGGAGAATCCCTTTGATCTACGTCTCCACGTTACTTCGTGTGAGAGCTCTGAAGGGGTTGCCCTAGGCAGAGGTCTTTACAAGCTAGGTTTCTGGTTTATTAGGAGGTCGAGAGATTTTAGCCTTTGCTTTCGTCCCTTCCGTGCTTCGCACTTTCTCGGTTAGGGGGCTTTCGGCATTGTTTCCTCGATTTTTACGTCTTCCTCGGCTCTTGCTAGACCTCGGCGTTCTTGATTGTCGATTCGCAATGTCGATCTTGCTTTTGGCGTCGGCTTTGGCTTTGGCTTATCTCTGGCTTTTGCTTTGCTTTGTTGCTTGCACTTAAATAAAAACAAAGAGGCTTGTGGTACTTTAGTTATTCCAGACTTCGTGTCGGATCGGCTAGAATGCACGTTGCTTTTACTCGTGTTCGTCGTAGTTCATTGGCTTTGACACATGCGATGCTTTGGCGCAGGCTTTACCAATGCTTTGCTTTAGCTTTGGTTTGATCTTCTCCTCGAACTGTGATGGAAACGTCTCCGAAACTTCTATATTCTTCTAGCTTTCTCCTTTTGGAGGTGGAACTTAGGCAACGACAGTTGCGGCGTCGACTTTGCTTCTCTCATTCTCTAGGCTTTTTTGACATTTTCGGAGTCAAATGCTTCTTTTGAAGGTGACAGATGTAGCACCGATCTCTGTGTGATGGTTAGAGCGTCAGTTTTTGTTGATGAAGATGGAGGGTATAACACTGATCTCCATGCGGTGGTTGTAGCGTCAGTTTTGGGCCTTTCTCTCCAAGCTTTCTTCTTTGTACATGGAGTCGAGACTTTTTTAAAGATGAAGGGGTGTTGCCAACTTTGATCTTCTTGTCCGGTCTTTGCTTTTGTCATCTTCTAAGTTGAAGATTGTTAAAGACGACAGGGTGATGCTAACTGTGGGAGATGATCCTTATGCCGATCCGAGGACTTCGCCCAACAGTTAATTGATTCGAGTGTCGGTTCGAGCGTTGGATCTTAGACTTGAGCTTTGAAGTAGTTGGTAGTGGACTTGAGCTTTAGAGTAGTGAATAGATTGAGTTGAGAAGATAATAGACAACAGTATGGTTTCGAAGTTCGGCCGAAGCCTACGTCTCTGTGCTATAAGGTGCAAGCTTAATTCACTAACACTTGAAAATTAGTGACCTCGACAGGCTGAGTGTCACTTGTCTTAGAAGAGGTAGAGGGATGTCAAAGCTCTAGAATTTGAAAATCTGATCTGGAAATCAAAAAATCGATCTAGAATATTCATCTAGTGTTCTATTTATAGAGGTTTGAAAATATCCGGGGTCCGGAGCAGTTTCTATAGTCACTTTGACAGGCTCCAGGCAAGGCTGGTGGGCCCCATAATCTTCTTTGTGGACCCCCAGGCAGGGCTAGTGGGTCCCTCGTCATCTTTGTGGACCCCTAGGCAGGGCTAGTGGGTCCCGTCTCTAGACGTTGGCCAAATTTTGCACTCACAATTACCCCCTCCAAGTTAGCTATAGGTCGATCTGGCTGACTTGGAATTCTGGTGCAAAATTCAGGGATGAGTGCTCTTTCATCTCAGGGATAGCTATCCAACCCCCTGCTAAGGGTCAGCTTCATCGATTACTCGTCAAGTATTATTAGCCGATCGAGCGTATGCGACCGATCAGTTGAGATTGACCAATCGAATGTTGGCGATCGATCGGGTGTTATTGACCGATTGGTCGATGTTGACTGATCGGGTATCTTCAACCAGTCAGGATTCGAGTGATCGGGCAAAAACATGGGTTCCCTGCCCGATCCTTTGATATTTCGACCGATCGAGTGTCTGTGATCGATTAGTCGGCTTCGACCGATCAGTTGTCTTCAACCAGTAAAGATTTGAGTGATCGAGCGAAAATATGGGTTCCCTGCCCGATCCTTTGATATTTCGACTGATTGGGTGTCTGCAACCGATCGATCGATTTTGACCGATTGATTGTCTTCAATTAGTCAAGATTCAAGTGATCAGGCAAAAACATGGGTTTCCTGCCTGATTCTTTAGTTTTTCAACCGATCGTCTACTTATCGATCGGCCGAAGGCACGCTGCAATTGACCAATCGGGTGTTGTCGACCGATTGGGTATCTACGACCGATCGGTTATCTTCAATCGGTTAGGATTTGAGTGACCGGGTGAAAATATGGGTTTTTCTGTAGATCCTTTGGTTTTTAAACCGATCTTCTACCTGTCGATCAGCCAAAGGCACGCTGTAGTTGACCGATCTGGTGCTGTTGACAGATCGAGTGTCTACGACCGATCGGTTGTCTTTTAACCGGTTAGGATTTGAGTGATCGGGCAAAAACATGGGTTTTTCAGCCGATCCTTTGATTTTTTGACCGATCGTCAGCCTATCGATCAGCCAAAGGCACGCTGTAGCTAATCGATCAGGGACTGTCGACCGATTAGGTATCTGCGACCAGTCAATTGTCTTTAGCTAGTCAGGATTTGAGTGATCGGGCAAAAACATGGGTTTTTAGCCCGATCTTTAGGTTTTTCGACTGATTGTTCGCCTGTCGATCGGCCGAAGGCACGCTACAGCTGACCGATCAGGTGCTATCACCCGATCGGGTGTCTACGACCGATCGATTATCTTCAACCGGTCATGATTTGAGTGATCGGGCAAAAATATGGGTTTTTTGCCCGATCATTTAGCTTTTCGACCAATCGTCTGCCTGTCGATCGACCGAAAGCATGCTACAGCTGACCGATCAGGTGCTGTCGACTGATCGGGTGTCTTCAATCAGTCAGGATTTGAGTGTTCAGGCAAAAACATGGATTTTTTACCCGATTCTTTGGTTTTTCGACCGATCGACTGCCTATCAATCAACCAAAGGCATGCTGCAGCTATCCGATCGGGTGCTGTCGATTGATTGGGTGTCAGCGCCCGATCGGTTGTCTTCAACCGGTCAGGATTCAAGTACTCGGACAAAAATATGAGTTTTTCACCCGATCCTTTGGTTTTTCGATTGATCGTCTGCCTATAGATTGGTCGAAGGCATGTTGCTGTCGACAGATTGGGTGTCTGCAATCGATCCTTTGGTTTTTTGACCGATCGTCTGCCTGTCGATCGACCAAAGGCTAGGGACACATGGTGCTTACTTCTGGCGCATGTCATTGCTTGTCGCTTCAGTGTCTGAAGCCTCTTCGTGTTTCGTGCTTTGTTGTTTAGTTGTAGGCGAATCCAGTACTGCTGTGGGGGGTTCTGAATCGAACCGGACGGTTCGGGTGGCGAGCACAATCCAACAAGCCAAATAGAACAGACCGGTAATTACGTGGAAAACCCCTTCTCAACGACGAAGGGGAAAAAACCATGGGTGGGGCGAGAATGCACTAAGACTAATCTTTCAGTTACAATCTCTCACCTTAACCCCAATTACATACCCTGAGGACCGGTCTCCCAAACTACCGACCTCTGCAATTTCACTCCGACTACCGATCGCTGCAGGCAGCGTCTGTCTGCAGGTCGCTTGCAAGCAGTGTCTGGCTGCCGATCGCTGCAGACAGTGTCTGACTACCGGTCGCGTGCAGACAGTATCTGTCAGCTGACCGACCTCCGCAGACAGTCTCTGGCTACTGATCGCTGTAGACAGTGTCTAACTACCGGTCGCGTGCAGACAGTATCTGTCTGCCGACCGATCTCCGCAGACAGTCTCTGGCTACCGACCGACTGACCTCCGTAGCTCCGCAAATTCCGGGACGAAACGGACAGCGTCTCCTCCAGAATTCTTCCTCCTCCTGCTGAAGGGGTAGGTCCCCTTTTATAGTGTGGGGTGACGGTTACAACGCTCCCCGAAAATCGGGGGGGGGGGGGGGGGGGGGGTGACGTGTCCCCGCAATGAGTTCTACCGCCGCGGTGACGTGGCGCGCGGTTGACACCTGGTCACTCCGAGTCGGAAATCGCGGAGCGTCGTCAGCACAGCGAGACCTCCGTGCTCGACTGCTTCTTCACTCCTCGACTCGTTGCACGTCCCATCGAGAGGGGGGTGTGCCTCCTTGGTGACCGGCCGACCGACCCCCCCCTCTCTGGGTACATGCCAACCCAGGGGGGGTGCTTCCTTGTGGACCAACCGATCGACCCCCCCCCCTCTCTGGGTACATGCCGACCCAGGGGGGGTGTGCTTCCTTGTGGACCAACCGACCGACCCCCCCCCTCTCTGGGTACATGCCGACCCAGGGGGGGTGTGCTTCCTTATGGACCAATCGACCGACCCCCCCCCTCTCTGGGTACATGCCGACCCGGGGGGGGGGGGGGGGTGTGCTTCCTTGTGGACCAACCGACCCCCCCCCCTCTGGGTACATGCCGACCCAGGGGGGGTGCCTCCTTGGTGACCGGCCGACCCCCCCCTCCCTGCTTCTGGCTACATGCCGACCCAGAGAGAGGGGGGGTGTTTGTTGCATGGCCGATCCCCCCCTTCCTTCTCTCCGACTGTTGCTTTGCCGGCTCCAAGAGGGAATGGTACACACAATACCCCCTCCTGACCGGATGGTCTTTGGTCCCGCCCAGTCAGGATCACTTTGCCTCGATTTACGTACAGCTTCATTCTGCGTGTCAGCCTCGAATTGCATGCCCACCTCAATTTGCGTACCTGCCCTGGTTTGCATGTGCCACCTCGACATTCGTGCCCATCTCAGTTTGTGTGCCCGTCTTAGTTCTTCGGGCATCATCGACGTCCTCCGGTAGTATCCCATTAAGTAGGTACTTCTTCATGTTGCTTACCCAGTCAGCTCTGACCGCAATAGTATGGACCGCATCAATGGTTTGTGTCCTCCTCGTCAGGCAACTATCTTCCGCGGGGCCGACTGTTCGGGGGTCAACTTGCACCTCGATGAAGACTCTTTTCTCTCTGTCTTCTCCGAGTACCGATGCTAGATTAGCAAGGGCATCCGCCTACTTGTTTTCCATTCTAGGGAACTGGTGAAAGCTTATGTCTTCGAACTTGGCGATCAACTCCCGGGCAGCTTTAGGTAAGCTTGCATTCTGGCGTCGCGGGCTTCGTACCTACCGGTAATCTGACTGATTACCAGTTGGGAGTCGCCGTAGACCTGTAGGCTGGTCACCCCCAGCGCTGTCGCCATCTTCAGTCCTGTCAGCATCGCCTCGTACTCAGCTTTGTTGTTCGTCGTCGGGAAAAGTAGCCGCACTGACTTTTCGAGCTTCGTGTGATCGGGGGTTACCAGGACTACCCCCACACCACTCCCGACTGCGCACGACGAGCCATCCACGAACAATCTCCAGCCTTTTCCTTCGTCCTCCTGTCCTGCTGCCGCACCGACTCCCACGGGTCGACCGACAGCTACCGACAGGTCTTCTAACGTCTCTGGCATCGGTGCAGTGTCTTCCGCCGGGAAATCGCTGAGGACGTCCGCAAGTGCTTGGCCCTTGACTGCTTTCCGAGGAACATACCGAGGACCAAACTCTTGCAGCTCTGCAGCCCACTTGCTCAGCCGACCTGCCCGAGTAGAATTATCCAGTACTTCCTTCAGGGGGTGATATACCCTTCCTTGTTTGCGTTGGTCGATCGGTCGTACCCCCGAGGGGTCTGTCGACTGATCCTCCCAGGTGTTCACCGGCCGGTCACGCCCTTCGCAGGGACCTGTCGACCGGTCGGCCAAGTGGTAGAACTCGCTCGGAGTGTTATGTACCACTTGGTTTAGGTTGGTCGACCGGTCGTACCCCGGCGGGGCTGTCGACCGATCTTCCAAGGTGTTCACCGGCCGGTCTCGCCCTTCGCAGGGTCCTATCGACCGATCGGCCAAGTGGTAGAACTCGCTCGGAGTGTTATGTACCACTTGATTTAGGTTGGTCGACCGGTCGTACCTCGGCGGGGTCTGTCGACCGATCTTCCAAGGTGTTCACCGGCCGGTCCCGCCCTTCGCAAGGTCCTGTCGACCGGTCGACCAAGTGGTAGAACTCGCTCGGAGTGTTATGTACCACTTGGTTTAGATTGGTCGACCGGTCGTACCCCGGCGGGGTCTGTCGACCGATCTTCCAAGGTGTTCACCGGCCGGTCTCGCCCTTCGCAGGGTTCTGTCGACCGGTCGGCCAAGTGGTAGAACTCGCTCGGAGTGTTATGTATCACTTGGTTTAGGTTGGTCGACCGGTCGTACCCCGGCGGGGTCTGTCGACCGATCTTCCAAGGTGTTCACCGGCCGGTCTCGCCCTTCGCAGGGTCCTGTCGACCGGTCGGCCAAGTGGCAGAACTCGCTCGGAGTGTTATGTACCACTTGGTTTAGGTTGCCTCAGGTAACCATTATTCTCACGCATGAACAAGAACTCTTAGCAAGTGCATTTTTATTGAATAGATCCAGCGTTACAAAACTGTCAGTTCTTTACGTTCAACTGACAGGTCGGTCTTCATCAGGTCCCCCGACACTGTCGGTTCTTTACGTTCAACTGACAGGTCGGTCTTCAGCAGGTCCTCCGACTCTGTCAGCTCTTTACATTCAGCTGACAGGTCGGTCTTCAGCAGGTCCCCCGACACTGTCAACTCTTTACGTTCAGCTGACATGTCGGTCTTCAGCAAGTCCCCCGACACTGTCAGCTCTTTACGTTCAGCTGATAGGTCGCTCTTCAGCAGGTCCCCCGACACTGTCAGCTCTTTAAGTTCAGCTGACAGGTCGGTCTTCACAAGGGGTTGGCCCCCTCGCGCTCCTACGCTTGATCGGGCGTGGAGCTGGAACGTTGGATCTTCTTGACTCTGCTTCACAGTCCAGAGGTTGAGGATGCCCAACTCAGTGCCGCCTCCACCTGGTTCTCCTCCCTCAATTTGGCATGTCGTTTTCAGATGGATGGCACTGAGCTCGCACTTGGCTGCCGAGGACTGGTCTCCTCGAATACTCATCACACCCTTGTCGGTCCAAAACTTCACTACCTGGTGGGCCGACGAGGGGACCGCATCCAAGTGGTGGAGCCACGGCCTTCCGAGGATGATGTTGTACGCCGAGTGAGCTTCAATCACAATGAACCGGGTAAGGTTAGTGAGATGCCCTGTTGTGATCGGGAGGGTGATCTCACCAACCACCCTTGCAGCCTCCCCCGTGAACCCGTTATCGTCGACGACGACTCGGTCATCTGTCCGCGATCTAGCTGCATGGCGTCGAAGGCGCTGAGGAAGAGTACATCTACTGAACTTCCGGCGTCGACCAGAATTCTCTTCACTAGGCAATTGGCTATCTGCAGCCGTATGACCAGGGGATGGTTGTGAGGCCTCTCTATTCCAACCAGATCAGCCGCCGAAAACTGTACTGCCGCTTCCACTCTTGGCTCGGGACGGATGACAGGGTCGAGCATCATATGGTGGACTTGCCTTGCTTGTTCAATACGCCGCACCTGTCGGTCGACGACATTTGACAATGGTACAGGGCCAGGGTACCCGTAGACGGCGTCTACCTCTCGGAGTTGACGTCTTTCTGGCGGAGGACCCGGTAAGCGTTGTGCCGTCGCTCCTCGCTGGACTTCCCCTACAGCCTTGGTTTCCTTACGTTGAGGGATGTCAATGAAGCAGCCAAGGTGGCCGGCCTCAATGAGATCCTCAATATGATGCTTGAGCGCCCAGCACTGCAGGGTGGTGTGACCTTGGCCTTGATGGTACTCACAGTACCTTGATGCATCTTTGGCTCCCCTCTCCCCGGGCTCAAGCAGTTATGCCCACTTGAAGTACGGTTCACCTTCGATGGCTTGCAGGATCTGGTCTATGGGGGCGTTCAGTACTGTGAACTCCCTGTTCCACTGTGGCCTCGCTGGCCTGTCTTGCTTCTGCCGCTTCACGTCATGCCTCGTCGCCTCGCCCTGTTGCTTGTTGACGTTCTTCACGGCAGCTGGTTTGGCATAGCCTTGGTGCGGGACCCCGGTTTCCACCGCCTTCCTCTTGCGGTCCGCGTCTTCGATCTTGATGTACTTCTCAACACGCCGCGATAGCTCGTCGATCGTCTCCGGGGTTTGCTTGATGAGCGACGCGTTGACGAGCTGGGCAGGCTGAATGGCGTTCTTGAAGGCCGCGATCACCATGCGATCCTGCCCGTCTGCGTCCGCCAAGCTCAGGTACTCGTACCTGAACCTATGGTAGAATTGTCGGAGCGTCTCCTTCTGGGTCATACTCATCCCGAAGAGTGACTCCAGAGTCTTCAGCTCCCGGCGATTGCATCGGTACTGGTCGATGAACCGCGTGCTCAGCTCCGAGAATGAGGAGATAGACGAGGGCCTGAGCTTGTGGAACCATTCAAGGGGCGTTCCCGACAGGCTGTTGGCGAAGGTCCGACAGAGGATATGATCATCCTCGTGGGGGACCAGAGCATCCCGGAAAGCAAGTACATGCTCCACCGGGTCTTTCGATCCGTCAAACTTGGGAAGGCGTGGAGGATTCCATCCTCGAGGGAATGGCTCCCGGAGTAGCTTCTCGACAAGCGGCGACCGTGCGGCTCCTCGGATGGCGACTTCCTCCAACCGGTTGGGAGCTCGGACCCCCGGTCGGTCTCGCTGGATCTCCTCTCGCTCCCCGAGTCGCTCCGACGCATGTACGCGAATGCGTTCGTGTACGCTCCTCCGATCAGTAGTATGAGCCGGCTGCCGACTTGCTGGCGTCATCCGAGTGTGATGACTATCACTCGGTTGACGATGAAGTTCTCCGTCTCGCTTCGGGCGATGCACTTGTGCCGAGTCCGTCTTCGAATGATGCTTGGAGGCAGGCGGCTATCGGGGGTGTGCCCCAAGCCGGGACCAGACATCCGAGCGTGCCGACGCAGCTCGGGCGTGTATGTTTCTTTCCGCAGGTTCAGGGCTACTCGAGTCTCGCCCGTCGGGATTCGCACTTTGGACCTCCACCGAGCGATTAACCCTGACCTCCACCTGAGGCACTGGTTGCGGCTGCATTTGCACTGGTGGGGCAGCTTGAGTGGGGAGGCTCTGTCCCGCTTGGGCCAACATGCCCTGATTGAGTAGACCGCCCGCCGGTGCGGCCCGCACGAAGGCACGCAACTCCTCGTAGTTGCGCTGCATCGTTTGGAGCTGGGTGGTGAGAGCTTGCTGGGTCATCATCATTGTGGCCAGAAAAGCTTCCGACAGACCCCCGGTCAGAGGAGCCAGGGTTGCTACCGGAGCTTGACTGGACTCCCCGACCCCCAGTACAGGATTCGCCAACGGGACTACGCGCTCCGTGTCCGTTGGCTGTTGAACAAGACGTCCGACATCATTGGCATCTCCGAGTGGCGTAGTTTCGGACGGGAGCTGCGACGTCGAGCAGGTACGATACGGTCCACCGGCCATCGTTCTTCAACCATGTGGTCGTGGATCGCTGGTTGCAGATAGCCTCGGACTGGTCGACACCCACGGGTCAACAGTCGAAAGCTCTAGTAGGAAGTCTCGAAGACTATCCCACAGACTGCGCCAAGATTGTGGGGGGTTCTGAATCGAACCGGACGGTTCGGGTGGCGAGCACAATCCAACAAGCCAAATAGAACAGACCGGTAATTACGTGGAAAACCCCTTCTCAACGACGAAGGGGAAAAAACCACGGGTGGGGCGAGAATGCACTAAGACTAATCTTTCAGTTACAATCTCTCACCTTAACCCCAATTACATACCCTGAGGATCGGTCTCCCAAACTACCGACCTCTGCAATTTCACTCCGACTACCGATCGCTGCAGGCAGCGTCTGTCTGCAGGTCGCTTGCAAGCAGTGTCTGGCTGCCGATCGCTGCAGACAGTGTCTGACTACCGGTCGCGTGCAGACAGTATCTGTCTGCCGACCGACCTCCGCAGACAGTCTCTGGCTACTGATCGCTGTAGACAGTGTCTAACTACCGGTCGTGTGCAGACAGTATCTGTCTACCGACCGATCTCCGCAGACAGTCTCTGGCTACCGACCGACTGACCTCCGCAGCTCCGCAAATTCCGGGACGAAACGGACAGCGTCTCCTCCAGAATTCTTCCTCCTCCTGCTGAAGGGGTAGGTCCCCTTTTATAGTGTGGGGTGACGGTTACAACGCTCCCCGAAAATCGGGGGGGGGGGTGACGTGTCCCCGCAATGAGTTCAACCGCCGCGGTGACGTGGCGCGCGATTGACACCTGGTCACTCCGAGTCGGAAATCGCGGAGCATCGTCAGCACAGCGAGACCTCCGTGCTCGACTGCTTCTTCACTCCTCGACTCGTTGCACGTCCCATCGAGAGGGGGGTGTGCCTCCTTGGTGACCGGCCGACCGACCCCCCCCTCTCTGGGTACATGCCGACCCAGGGGGGGGGGGTGCTTCCTTGTGGACCAACCGAACGACCCCCCCCCCCCTCTCTGGGTACATGCCGACCCAGGGGGGGTGTGCTTCCTTGTGGACCAACCGACCGACCCCCCCCTCTCTGGGTACATGCCGACCCAGGGGGGGTGTGCTTCCTTGTGGACCAACCGACCGACCCCCCCCCCCCTCTCTGGGTACATGCCGACCCGGGGGGGGGGGGGGGTGTGCTTCCTTGTGGACCAACCGACCGACCCCCCCCCCCTCTGGGTACATGCCGACCCAGGGGGGGGTGCCTCCTTGGTGACCGGCCGACCCCCCCTCCCTCCTTCTGGCTACATGCCGACCCAGAGAGAGGGGGGGTGTTTGTTGCATGGCCGATCCCCCCCTTCCTTCTCTCCGACTGTTGCTTTGCCGGCTCCAAGAGGGAATGGTACACACAGCTGCCACGTGGTGTCTTGTGTTTCTCGCCCACCCTCTTCAAGGTTATATATATTGGAATTAAATCCTATTATCAGAGTCGCGGCGAAAGCAAAATATAGATCCAGGGATCTCATGGTGTATGTTTTATTATAATTAATTCTACAAAAAAATCTACATGCAAATCTATGATCGTAGCATATATGTGGACACCCTAGAGGCATACGACAATCTACAAAAGACATGCATGCATCTAGTTAGGTGTTTAGAATCATCATACCTTGTGGATCTTAGATCCAAAGAGAATAGAACAATGATGAACCGTACGTGAATCGAGAAGAAAGCTGTCAGATAGCACATTATTCTTTACGAAGGGAGGAATCCTCAAATTCCTATCTCTGAGTGTAACGACTACGAGCCGACGGAGGATCACATTGCGAAGATGATGACGCTCCAAAGCCTTATCTTATCTTTCTCACTTCTTCTTCCTTCTCCTTTCTTCCTATTTCTTCTTCCTCTTCTTCTTGGCCGAAACCACAAGGGGAGAGAGAGGTAGGGAGTGTCGGATTTTCAAAGCGATGGTAAGGGGAACTTGCACACACCCTAGGACCGGCCCCTTCTCCCCTATTTCCTATTATAGGCTGGCCCCCTACTCACTTACGCAAGCTAGGGCTATGGGGGGGGGGGTCAGATTTCCCATGGTTAGGGCTTCCCTTTATCTTCTAGACACTTTGGACGAAAACGACATTATGTCGGGAAATCGCTGATAGAGAGATAGATTGAGGTGCGCTTGTCAAAATCGAGTTCTGTCAGTACCTATGAGCTTCTAAAATTATTCCACTCATTTTAAGATTTATATTCAATATGTTTTGAGCCATATTTCAGTATTGACCAAAATACCCCTATGGCCCCTTAATGCATGTGAATTATCGCGCTACTTCGCATCTAACGTGCCCAAATAGATCCGGAAATAATTCCTATACGTAACGACAGGGTAGAACCTTCAGGGTTCAGGATCTCTAGCTCCAACTGGATTCCTGATTAACTGTTCTGGTGACACACCAAAAGTTCTGCTAATCAGCTCTAATCCGAATAACCCGCATAGCCACCCAGAGTGCGACACGAGTTGAACTCTAGTGATTCTAAACTTATGTTACTCCCTCGTAACCCTATTCTCTACTATACTCTGATAATCTTTAGTCCCTCCTATTACTAGTGCCATGATTCAACTTGGGCGGTGGGGAGAACCGTCAGAACCCGATTGATCATCTAACTAGGATTTGATGACTTATTATATATAACACCATATACCTTCCGGTGTGATGAGCGTCCATTTGGTGCGAATTATCCTTTCTTTATCATGCACATAGCGTCACTTTGCTACGTAAAACTTTCATAATACACGTAAACTGCATGAGTTTTTTTACACCACGATATAGTAGACTCTCATACGAACCCAACGGCATATTGGTTCACTCTCATACATATCATGCATGATAGTTATACTGTCTGATAATCTAAATTATTCTTTTGTCGATAATCGCATATTGGAATCTTATGGACGTCATTTCATGTGTGATTTTCAGGGAATTGATCCGGTTATTGATGCAGTCAGCTCAAGAGCGTTATGATCAAGCAATGGATATTCTCACGGCAATGCGATGGAAGTTGTACAGGCCGGATGCGGACATTTCTGACGGACCGATGATGAATGCGGATGATGTTAAGTGGGTGACCAAGCCTTCCACGTGACTCTATTGCTCTTGAACCCATTAACCAACCCAAGTTGGCCAATCCCTACTTTTCTTATTTCACCATCGTACCCATCGCAACCGTCTATATACAAAGTCGCCCGTACACCCGCCATGGCCAAGACTTCGATCGAATCGCACAAACCCGATTATCTCTCATGACCTCTTCTTCCGTCTAAATCGAAGCCGCACATTCCCATAGGTCTTTAAGTATAAAGCCCGGCTCGGTCGTGCACCCACCTCTCCTTTCCACTTAATCGCAGCCGTCCCTTACCATTCCTAGCAGCCATGCATGTATGTGCATGTGCAAAACCGAACCATGCATGCATGCAGCTGTACCCGAGCCAAACCCATTCTTGCAGCAATCGTAGCCGTCCGGATTCCATTCAAAAGGGAAAAATCCAACCACAACCGTCCCGGACCCTTAAAACCCATCTTAGTACACCCAACTCCTTTTCTACCTTAACCGTCCGATCGCCAATCCCATGCATGCAAACATGCATGCATGCAGCCAATCACCCACTCTCACCCTTTAAAACAGAGACACCCAGCACAGTCGTCCACACGTGCCGATGCAAGCAGCCGCTCAGCCACTGTCTCCCTTGTAAAACCGGAATCCAGCATCTCCTCTCCAAAAATCCCAGCCGTCCGATGGCATGCACACAACCCAGCACACTGGATCCCATCAGAACGGGATCCTCTCTCTTCCGGATTTCTCTCTCCTGTTTCTCTCACCCACCATAAACCGAAACCCAGTATCTCTCCGCCTGGTTTTTCTCTCTCTCTCAGCAACCGCGCGTCTCTCTCTTTTCTCCTGGTTTTTCTCTCTCTCTAAAACCGATCTTCTCTCACCCGGGATTCTCTTTCTAACTCCCTCTCTTTCCTTAAACAGCCCGAGCATATCTTTCATCCGGACTTTTCTCTCTCCTCCCTAACTCTTCCGCGACCCAAGCCTCGGGATTGACTCTCTCTATCTCTCGTGCGTCTCTATCTCACCCAACGGACGATCTCTCTTTTTTCTCTCTCTATATCCTATATAAGGGGGGGTCCGAAACAAAGAAAGAGGAGAGGGCTGCCATCTACTTTGCTCACCAACCACCTTCCACCATCTTCCATCTTCATCACCTCCGAGCCACGTCCATCGCTCTCGAAGTCGCACGTCGCAATCATCGCCGGGTTCGTCATCTGCAAAGGAATATCCGCCATCAACGCTCACATGGCCATGCGAGGCTAAACCACCGTTCTAAGTTCTGGATGAAGCCTTGTAGTCGTATCTAAACCATGCTCTTATTTGATTTTCATATTTTAGTGCGTTTAATGAAAATAAAGTGATCTTTGCTCATTCATGCTTGATTAAAATTTCCGTAATAAGTTAGCTTTATTCTCCGTTATTATCAGAGTTCTACAGAGGTTTATCGCATAGTTTTATTCTTCGTCATTACGGACAGTTTTACGGGGAATTATTACATAGTCTTAGCTTTTGTTATCACTACGAATTTTACGGAGAATTAATCCATCTTATTCCTATGAAGCGAGAAAGATCGCTACATTAGTTGATCATAATAGTGCTCCATTGAATATCATCCACGGAGATAGATTGACTTCGTATCTCCGTGAACATCGTGGAAATCATATAAAAATACGGTTTAGATCACTACTTGTGCGGATTCTAAAGCTTAGAATATCCATCCATATAGACTACACCCTCAATCTTAATTAGCTTTCAGTTTTGCGTTCCGTAATTCCCGTTATAAAACAATTTTAAAAAAAAATCAACCTTTTTAAACTAAGATATAAAATTAATTAGCTTTAACTTTCCTTTAATTAGTTTTCATCCAAGTCTCTGTGGGATCGACCCGTATTTGCCACTGTCTATCAGATAGACGCCGTGCACTTGCGGTATAACAATTTAAAATCACAACAAGTTTTTGGCGCCGTTGCCGGGGACTTGAGTTTGAAAACTATTAAAGTTTAGTTTTTATTTGCTTTAAAAAGAAAAAAAAAAAAAAAAAGTCAGTATTAGAATTTTAGTTATTCTCGTTCGTATTTTATCTTCTTAGTACTTATTTTTTATTGTGTTTTACTTTTCAGGTACTTACACGCTCAACGGAAAACTTGCATAAGCATCGCCAAGATAAGTACTCAAATCCTTACCCACGCCTCTCCAGTCAGTGGGTTTGATTACTCCTATTGCTTATTCCTGCTGATTCAATAACCGTAGTAATTAGGGTAATCGGCTAATGTGCAAACTTTCACCGTAGATCAAATAATCGAATTGCATTGCAACTTTGTAAGGTTGTCGCCAGCTCGGCACATACACCTCTTATAGTTGTATGTGTGTCTCAGTCTGAGGTGTACACTCAACCTTGCATCGATAGAAACCATTTGCTAGGGTGCTGCATTGCATAATAGTAGATTCTCTATTTGCATAAGTATTCTGATAAAGTACGTACTTTGTTTTCTTTACTAGCATATCATTATATTAGTTAAACTACTATTACTTAATTGGCACATTAATCTGGACACACAGTCCGCAGTTTGGGCACGTGTAGGAAAACGATTAGTTAGAATTGATTATAATAACATCGTAGAAATGGCGGAACAGCCGCAAGCAATCACCTTAGGGGATTATATGTATCCCACTAGGGCTACACAACCTTCTTGCATAACCTTACCCAATACTAATGCAAAATTTGAATTAAAATCTGGCTTAATCCAAATGCTTCCCGTCTTTCGGGGAATGGAGCAGGAAAATCCATATCAACATGTGAGGGAATTTGAGGACATATGTGGAACAATGAAATTCGATAATATGTCCGAAGAAAACCTCAAACTTAGGTTATTTCCCTTCTCGCTAAAAGAAAAGGCTAAAGCATGGCTTTATGCCTTACAAGCTGGATCCATAACTACTTGGGTAGGCCTACTCGAGCTCTTTTATAGAAAATTCTATTCTAAACAAAAGACGGCCTCGATTCGTCAGGCCTTGAATGTGTTTCACCAACTGGAAGGTGAAGCTCTCTATAAATACATAGAAAGATTTAAGGACCTACTTCTGCACTGTCCACACCATGGCTTTGAAAAAATTAGACTAGTCCAAATCCTTTATGAAGGGTTGAACTACCCATCTAAGACCATGGTAGAATCATGTTGTAATGGTGAGTTCACCAAAAAGACAGCAGATCAAGCCTGGACCTACTTAGAAGAAATTGCCGAGAACACACTACAGTGGGAACCAATCAATGAAGAATATAGGAAACCCCTCCCTATTGCGCAAGGTGGGCTCTATAAAGTGGAACCTAAATTCGAAGCAGAAGCTAAACTAGCTACTGTGATGAGACGCTTAGAGGCTCTAGAAATGAATCAAGGAAATAGGACTCCCACTCCGAATACCTTAGAGGCACTGAGTCTTAATCAAACTATGAGTTGCAATAATGAGCTTAGCTTTCCTATTTGTTCAATTTGTAGTGAGCCTACCCATGCAGATCATCGATGCCCGATGGTAGGGGGACAAGAAAATAATATGGAAAAAATTAATGCTTTGTATCAAAATAATCGTTTTGATAATCAACAAAGGTATAATCCATATTCAAACACTTACAATGAAGGATGGAAGAATCATCCAAATTTCTCGTGGACTAAAGGTCCGTACCAAGGTGGCCCATCTCAATCTGTACCACCTCCAGGATTTCAAAAGCCACCTATACAAAATGCCACCCCTAACCCAGATAATCAAAGAATCAATTCTCTAGAGGAAACGATGAAACTATTAGCTCAGAATACCCTCCAATTCCAACAGAGCACCGCACAAAGCATTAGTGCTAACACGCAATCTATTGCGAAGTTAGAATACACTGTTAGTCAACTAGCTGATTCTTTGAATACAAGGGATAAGGGTACATTCCCGAGTCAACCTGAGGCTAACCCTAAAGGATCAAATCTAAGGGGTCAATTTGAAATTCATGACATCAAAGGAAAAGGCCATGAGCAGGCCAATGCAATCACTACACTTAGGTCAGGACGGCAAGTTGATAACATGATAGAACCTCCTAAGGAAACTGAGGAACCTAGGCAGAATGATATAATAACTGAAGAAACACCTGAAGAGGAGCCAAAATCACAAGAGGAAACTAGGGAGAACACAATACACGATACTGAAAATATGGCATCACCTAGTGAACCACCTCTTAGAACCTATATTCCTAGAGCCCCATATCCTCAAAGACTAGAGCCAGCAAAGAAAAAAATGCAAATGGATAATATGCTAGAAATTTTCAAACAAGTAAAAATCAACATTCCACTCTTAGATGCAATCCAACAAATACCTACATACGCTAAATTCTTAAAGGACCTTTGCACTTTTAAGAGAGCAACTAATGTACCCAAGAGAGCATTTCTGGCTCAGCAAGCTAGTTCGGTTATTTCATGCTCAACCCCTATCAAATATAAGGACCCTGGTTGTCCTACTATTTCCTGTGAAATAGGGGAATATCACATTGAGAAAGCCTTGCTCGACTTAGGTGCGAGTGTCAACCTCCTTCCATATTCCATATATGAAGAACTAGGTCTGGGGGAGTTAAAACCCACTAGATTGACCCTCCAGCTAGCTGATGCTTCAATTCGATATCCTAAAGGGATAGTGGAAGATGTCCTTATCAAAGTGGGAGAGTTTGTATTCCCTGTTAACTTTGTGGTCCTGGATACAAAACCACCAACTGAATTTACTAATCGAGTACCGGTAATCTTAGGGCGACCTTTCCTAGCAACATCGAATGCACTAATTAACTGTCGGAATGGTGTCATGAATATTTCTTTCGGTAACATGACCATACAAGTGAATATATTTAATGTGAGCAAACAACCGAGAGATGAAAGTGATGAAGTAGAAGAGGTCAACTACTTGCAAGAACAAAAAGAAAGTTTAGTATCGCAAGTAAACTACGATGACCCACTGGAAGCCTGCCTTGCACATTTTGGAAAAAGATTTTGATATTGATGATCATATCAATGAAATCAATGCACTACTAGAAGCTACCCCTTCTTTCGGAATGGACAAATGGCAGCCTAAGCCAGAAATCCTCACACCTTCTCTGACACCACCTGTACCTTCAATAATAAAGCCCCCGAAGTTAGAACTAAAACCATTACCACAAAATCTTAAATATGTGTTCTTAGGATCTGCTGAAACTCTTCCTGTCATAATAGCTTCAGACCTAGACGAAGACCAAGAGAAACAACTTGTTGAAATCCTTAAGGATCATAAAGAAGCTATAGGATGGTCAATAGCCGATATAAAGGGCATAAGTCCCTCTGTGGTTCAACATAGAATCTATCTCGAGGAAGAGACTAAAACAAGTCGAGAACCGCAAAGGCGGCTAAACCCTGCAATGAAGGAAGTGGTTAGGACAGAAGTACTAAAACTTTTGGATACCGGAGTGATTTACCCAATTTCAGATAGCTCCTGGGTGAGCCCTGTCCAAGTA
The DNA here is from genome assembly GCA_947650365.1 of Chamaelirium japonicum. Lineage (NCBI taxonomy): Eukaryota > Viridiplantae > Streptophyta > Magnoliopsida > Liliales > Melanthiaceae > Chamaelirium > Chamaelirium japonicum. The sequence continues at coordinate 114,168,198 of OX393550.1, forward strand.
GTTCCAAAGAAATCGGGTATCACAGTGGTGATAAATGAAGGTAATGAGTTGGTGCCTACAAGAGTGCAAACTGGATGGAGAGTATGTATTGACTATAGGAAGTTAAACTCTGCTACACGAAAAGATCACTTTCCACTCCCTTTCATAGATCAAATGCTAGAGCGGTTAGCCGGACATGCTTACTACTGTTTTTTAGATGGTTATTCCGGTTATAACCAAATTCCTATAGCACCAGAGGATCAAGAGAAAACTACATTCATTTGTCCATTTGGAACGTTCGCCTATAGACGCATGCCCTTTGGGTTATGCAATGCACCTGCTACATTTCAGCGGTGTATGACTAGTATCTTCTCTGATATGGTTGAACGTTTTCTGGAAGTATTTATGGATGACTTTTCAGTCTTTGGATCCAATTATCAAGAGTGCTTGCAACATTTAGAACTCGTGCTTGTAAGATGCAAAGAGAAAAATCTAGTGCTAAATTGGGAAAAATGTCATTTCATGGTGAAGAAAGGAATAGTCTTAGGGCATGTCATCTCTGATAAAGGGATTGAGGTAGACAAAGCAAAGATTGATCTAATCTCTAACCTTCCACCCCCACGATCGGTTAAAGATATAAGATCATTCTTAGGCCATGCTGGGTTTTATAGGCGATTCATTAAAGATTTTAGTAAAATTTCAAGACCGTTATGCAATTTACTTTCCAAAGATGTACCTTTTACCTTTGATGAATCCTGTCTAGAAGCTTTCGAGCGATTAAAAAAAGAACTTACCTCTGCCCCCATCATCCAGCCTCCTAACTGGTCCATCCCATTTGAAATCATGTGTGACGCATCAGATCATGCCATTGGAGCCGTTTTGGGTCAAAGAGTAGATAAGCTGCCCCATGTAATATATTATACGAGTCGTACTCTAAATGATGCACAGCTAAACTACACTACAACTGAAAAAGAATTGTTAGCTGTAGTCTTTGCCCTAGAAAAATTTAGACCTTATTTGATAGGATCTAAGGTCATCGTGTATACAGATCATGCGGCTTTACGGTACCTCCTTTCTAAAAAAGATACCAAAGCTCGATTGATTCGATGGATCCTTCTATTACAAGAATATGATTTAGAAATTCGAGACAAGAAGGGCAGCGAAAATGTAGTCGCAGATCATCTCTCTAGGTTAAACTTAGATTCCTTTAGTAAGGAACTTCCTCTACATGAAAGTTTTCCCGATGAGCAGTTGCTACAAATCTCTAAACTCCCATGGTTTGCAGATATAGTAAACTACCGAGTCACTGAGGAGATGCCTAGTCATTGGTCGAAACAAGATAAATCTAAATTTTTATCTGAGGTAAAATATTTCTTTTGGGATGACCCCTACCTTTTTAAATATTGTCCCGACCAAATCATTCGAAGATGTGTCCCTGATCATGAGCATAACAGTGTGATAGCATTTTGCCATGACTATGCTTGTGGCGGCCATTTTAGTGCTAAAAAGACAGCTGCCAAGATTCTGCAATGTGGCTTCTACTGGCCCACGATGTTTAAAGATTGTCATGCATTCTGTGTAAGTTGTGAACGATGTCAAAAGCTTGGCAAAATAACCAATCGAAATATGATGCCCCTAAATCCTATTTTGATAGTTAAAATTTTTGACGTTTGGGGTATAGATTTTATGGGGCCATTTCCAAGCTCTTTCGGAAATTTATATATCTTGCTTGCAGTTGATTATGTTTCAAAATGGGTTGAGGCAATACCGACCAAGACCAATGATAGCCAAGTAGTGATCAAGTTTGTAAAAGATTATATTTTTAGTCGGTTCGGTACACCTAGGGCGATCATAAGTGATGGCGGAAGCCATTTTTGTAATAGCACCTTCGATAGATTAATGAAGAAATATTCGGTCACCCATAAGGTTGCTACACCCTATCATCCACAAACAAGTGGCCAAGTGGAAGTCTCGAATAGGCAGATCAAGCAAATTCTCGAGAAAACCGTCAATCCGAATCGAAAAGACTGGTCGGTACGGTTGATAGATGCATTATGGGCCTATCGAACTGCTTATAAAACTCCACTAGGAATGTCCCCATATAGGCTTGTGTATGGTAAGGCTTGCCACTTGCCAGTTGAATTAGAACATAGGGCCTACTGGGCAATTAAGACATTCAATTTTGATTTACCCTCAGCCGGTAATCTTCGCAAGCTACAACTGAATGAGCTTGATGAAATACGAAATGATGCATATGAAAATGCAAAAATCTATAAAGAGCGGATGAAAGCAACACATGATAAATCCATCCTAAGAAAATCATTCGAACCGGGTATGAAAGTTCTCTTGTACAATTCCAGATTAAATTTATTTCCCGGAAAATTAAGATCTCGTTGGTCTGGCCCCTTTATAGTTCGTGTAGTTCATTATCATGGGGCCATAGAAATTGAGAACCCCCAGAATGGTGATATTTTCAAGGTAAATGGGCAAAGGCTAAAGCCATTTTTAGAACTAAAAGATAAGGTTGTAGAGGAGATTCTCTTACAAGATCCTCTTTACACTGACTAATCCCATAAGAACCATGTCGAGCTGACGACACTAAACTTAGCACTTACTGGGAGGTAACCCAGATTGCATGATGCATATATTTATAAACTTTCGAAAAAAAAAAAATATATCTATATAAAAAGATTATAAAAAAATAAAATTTATGTGTACATGTTTTTTTTTTTTTTTCTTCATTTTTATATTAGCATTTTTGTTTTCTGATTTCTATATGACAAAAATTGGTATTATCTTTTCCTTTTCAGGACAGACTTAGTTCATTCAGAATCTATCTCACGAGGAGTGCACCCCTGCATCTTCACTACAACAAGACAATCTATATATCAAGGGAGGTTTGCTAGTAAACACTTGCATTCATGTCTACATCTGATAATCTTGTCTCATCATTTTCACACCTAGAAATAGAGACTGATGTTGATGACCATTTTGAAAGATCAAATGTGTTTGAAACCATTGGATGCCTTATGGATTTTGCTCTATCTGTTACTATTTTAGTGGATAGCGGTAGCTGCAATAATTTAATTTCTAAATCTTTTACTGATGTCCTCGATATAGAACATATCCCCATCAAAGAACCATATTCATTAGCATGGCTGTTTAAGGCTCCCACAATAGATGTCACACATAGGGTTTACCCCGCCATATCAATTCAGGATTACTCTGATGTAATCCCTCTGGACATAGCACTCATGGATTCTTATGATATAGTTCTCGGTCGACCTTGGTTATATGACCGCCACGTGCTGTACGACGGGCGACTTAACACTATGAACTTTCTCTTTCAGCACAAATATTTCACACTCTGGCCTCAACGCCCGTTATTCCATAATATCATATCCCTACCACCGATCGCGAACATTGAGGACAATGTCTAATTTAGGTTTGGGGGTGATTTTCATTGCTTGCATTGGGCGTTTTAATTTAGTACGTATTGATATATTTTATTTTATTTTTTTTTATTTTTTAAAAAAAGAAAAATAAAATTTATTATAAAAAAAAAAAAAAAAAAATTTGCATCAACTTACGCTATAGTGGGACAGCTCGGCATATACGTCTTGGCGTATATGTGTCTCGTCTGTAGTCCCCTACCAAAACTATAGCGTTTGTATAGAAATATATAGGAATTTGCATTTGCATGTTTTTATTTTCTTTTTCATATTTTAGTTTCTTATCGTATTACTTTTGCCTTTCGCTTCGTTATTTTCAAAAAAAAAAAAAAAAAATTCTATATATATTTCACCTTTATTTTAGGTTTTGTAATATAATTTTATCGTACTCGAATAGGACCATAAGGCACTTAGTAATCAAGGTATAAAGTCCAAGGATCAGCTAGAAAAAGTATGTCTAATATGGTTCTGACCCTTAGTAACCTTTTAGAAATTGTCAAAACAAACTAGACTTGACTTTTCACTTCACATCTGGCTTACACCTCTAGGGTCTAGATTCAAAGCTTTCATATCACCTAATAGTCACTTGGAGTCCTGATGAACCATGCGGATCTGGTTCACTTGGTTTGAAAAAAAAAAATATATCATTAGAAAAGCGACCAGTGAATTCTAAGGTATAGCGGAAAGGGCTACCTATTAGCATGGTATAGGACCTAATTATGTAAAAGTCTTAACCTGTATGCCCTAATATGAGTGAAGCCTGGTCGATAGGGTTATGAGAATGATCCTATGGATGCAGAGTGAATCAAATATAAAGGCAACATGAGGATGGCTACCTAACTCATGAGAGCGTTGGCAGCGTGTCATGGGCATAGAGTGCAGCTGGCATGGTACAAGTTAGGAAGGGATATATAATTAGATCCAGAAAAAAATGAGACCGAAAAAAAAAGAAAAAGAAAAAGAAAAAGGAAAATAGTGTGAAAGCCGTCGCTATAAATAATGTGGGGAAACTGGAATATCACATATAAAGCCGAAAGGTATTAAGGTGAATATCCACAACTCTCACTAGCCTGTCTAGATTAGCTGGTTTTGACTCAGGTTCTAAGGTCGACTTTGACCGTTCTAGGAGACTGTTAGAATGATATGAATGTAGAGAACCAAAACCCCAGTTGTGTTTTGCCCAGACAGCACCGTGCACTCGAGCATAGTTGACCTTGATATTTTCTAGCGGGAAACTAATAGTTAGAACCTAAAGTGCTTACTTCGAAAGCTGAAACTTGGGCTAGATGTCTTGCGAGTCTTGTGCCTTAGAAATTCTATTTTTGAGTACTTTTTAATTATTCTGCGAAACCGACTTTTCTTATTTCTTATTTTTAAAAATAAAAAAAAAATGAAAAAAAAAAGGGGTTGGAATTTTGTGAGTAGATTCACTGCAAACCCTCACGAGACAAAACTCGTCCACTGGGGTAACCCAGGGGTTTAAAGGCTTGTTGCACATGCTAAGTGCAATCGCGATTCCTGCGAAAGTGAGTTAGGAGTTTTTATTTTGTCATTTACTTTGTTTATTTTTCTTTCCTCACTCGAGGGCGAGCAAGATTTAAGTTTGGGGGTGTGATGAGCGTCCATTTGGTGCGAATTATCCTTTCTTTATCATGCACATAGCGTCACTTTGCTACGTAAAACTTTCATAATACACGTAAACTGCATGAGTTTTTTTACACCACGATATAGTAGACTCTCATACGAACCCAACGGCATATTGGTTCACTCTCATACATATCATGCATGATAGTTATACTGTCTGATAATCTAAATTATTCTTTTGTCGATAATCGCATATTGGAATCTTATGGACGTCATTTCATGTGTGATTTTCAGGGAATTGATCCGGTTATTGATGCAGTCAGCTCAAGAGCGTTATGATCAAGCAATGGATATTCTCACGGCAATGCGATGGAAGTTGTACAGGCCGGATGCGGACATTTCTGACGGACCGATGATGAATGCGGATGATGTTAAGTGGGTGACCAAGCCTTCCACGTGACTCTATTGCTCTTGAACCCATTAACCAACCCAAGTTGGCCATTCCCTACTTTTCTTATTTCACCATCGTACCCATCGCAACCGTCTATATACAAAGTCGCCCGTACACCCGCCATGGCCAAGACTTCGATCGAATCGCACAAACCCGATTATCTCTCATGACCTCTTCTTCCGTCTAAATCGAAGCCGCACATTCCCATAGGTCTTTAAGTATAAAGCCCGGCTCGGTCGTGCACCCACCTCTCCTTTCCACTTAATCGCAGCCGTCCCTTACCATTCCTAGCAGCCATGCATGTATGTGCATGTGCAAAACCGAACCATGCATGCATGCAGCTGTACCCGAGCCAAACCCATTCTTGCAGCAATCGTAGCCGTCCGGATTCCATTCAAAAGGGAAAAATCCAACCACAACCGTCCCGGACCCTTAAAACCCATCTTAGTACACCCAACTCCTTTTCTACCTTAACCGTCCGATCGCCAATCCCATGCATGCAAACATGCATGCATGCAGCCAATCACCCACTCTCACCCTTTAAAACAGAGACACCCAGCACAGTCGTCCACACGTGCCGATGCAAGCAGCCGCTCAGCCACTGTCTCCCTTGTAAAACCGGAATCCAGCATCTCCTCTCCAAAAATCCCAGCCGTCCGATGGCATGCACACAACCCAGCACACTGGATCCCATCAGAACGGGATCCTCTCTCTTCCGGATTTCTCTCTCCCGTTTCTCTCACCCACCATAAACCGAAACCCAGTATCTCTCCGCCTGGTTTTTCTCTCTCTCTCAGCAACCGCGCGTCTCTCTCTTTTCTCCTGGTTTTTCTCTCTCTCTAAAACCGATCTTCTCTCACCCGGGATTCTCTTTCTAACTCCCTCTCTTTCCTTAAACAGCCCGAGCATATCTCTCATCCGGACTTTTCTCTCTCCTCCCTAACTCTTCCGCGACCCAAGCCTCGGGATTGACTCTCTCTATCTCTCGTGCGTCTCTATCTCACCCAACGGACGATCTCTCTTTTTTCTCTCTCTATATCCTATATAAGGGGGGGTCCGAAACAAAGAAAGAGGAGAGGGCTGCCATCTACTTTGCTCACCAACCACCTTCCACCATCTTCCATCTTCATCACCTTCGAGCCACGTCCATCGCTCTCGAAGTCGCACGTCGCAATCATCGCCGGGTTCGTCATCTGCAAAGGAATATCCGCCATCAACGCTCACATGGCCATGCGAGGCTAAACCACCGTTCTAAGTTCTGGATGAAGCCTTGTAGTCGTATCTAAACCATGCTCTTATTTGATTTTCATATTTTAGTGCGTTTAATGAAAATAAAGTGATCTTTGCTCATTCATGCTTGATTAAAATTTCCGTAATAAGTTAGCTTTATTCTCCGTTATTATCAGAGTTCTACAGAGGTTTATCGCATAGTTTTATTCTTCGTCATTACGGACAGTTTTACGGGAAATTATTACATAGTCTTAGCTTTTGTTATCACTACGAATTTTACGGAGAATTAATCCATCTTATTCCTATGAAGCGAGAAAGATCGCTACATTAGTTGATCATAATAGTGCTCCATTGAATATCATCCACGGAGATAGATTGACTTCGTATCTCCGTGAACATCGTGGAAATCATATAAAAATACGGTTTAGATCACTACTTGTGCGGATTCTAAAGCTTAGAATATCCATCCATATAGACTACACCCTCAATCTTAATTAGCTTTCAGTTTTGCGTTCCGTAATTCCCGTTATAAAACAATTTTAAAAAAAAATCAACCTTTTTAAACTAAGATATAAAATTAATTAGCTTTAACTTTCCTTTAATTAGTTTTCATCCAAGTCTCTGTGGGATCGACCCGTATTTGCCACTGTCTATCAGATAGACGCCGTGCACTTGCGGTATAACAATTTAAAATCACAACACGGTGCTATGCCTAACATCCGGAACGTCGTCAGTCATACTGACAACCACCAGACCTAGATTAATTATGTGGACAGATTAACTCATCAAAACACACCCATCCAACATTGGATATCGGATAACCTATAGAGATTACATATCACTCTAGCACCAACTGGATAACCTAACGTATCGTGGTATTGGATTATGGTAGGTCCGCGCATGTTGGCACATCAAAGCACCACACAACTGGTTGGCTCAGTGTACATGGTCCCTCAGGGTTAAGGACATATTATCTATAGTAGTAAGATGGTTTATGTACCAGTGTTTGAATCACTGAACTGTATACCGTCTTGGTTCCTGTTCAACAGAATCATCATGCTTGGTTAGGTGAATAGGAATCCTACATTCTCGTGGTGGAGACTTTACCATATCCTCTACCTGCCAACAACTTATTCTCGGTGAAGCAACCGACATTATCAAAGCTGTGAACTAGTTCTAGGTCTACACAGAACCGGTCCACTGGGTCTCCCAAGCATGGACCCAACATGCGCCTCAATGACCTACTGTGTTCCCTAATGTCCTTTATTATATATGAATTAACATACACCAAAGTAGTATTTTAATTAAAGCAATAACCAAAGTCGTCTTTATTAATGTTAATACAGAAAATCCATACTCAGGACACACGAGCTACAACAATATATTCTGCCTTGGGCTTATTTTTTCCTCCTACACTTACAATTTCCAGCTTTCTGCTCTCTGCTCGCTGTGTTTGGTCGTTTGCTGAGATGATGATGACATCCCAGGGTTATTCTAGGAATATTGTTCCTCCCAAGAGGAAGCCTTCTCAGCAGGGGGGATCAAAGAAGGGACATGCGGTGGCTGAACCCTCTGCACCCAAGATCGTCAAGAAGGGAAAGGGCAAGGGTAGCTGTAATACCCTAATATATTCTAAAATTTTGAATGATATATTCTAAGCAAAGGCGGCCCACATGCGTCGATGCGAGCCGCGTGTAGGAACTAATGTGTGGTTGAATCGTGAAGCATCAACGAGCATGGGCGAATTTTTGCAGAGAATCAGTCTATAGATTATCCTAAATTAATTGATGATTGCATGTGTCTTGTCGTCCCGATTCCAACACCAATTTTTAGATGATTTTTGGGCTAATGGTTTGGGAGTTATGTTTTTTCGAAGTTTTCAATACCGATGGATAGTCGGATCCGATCCAGGTTACGGACCCGACCACGAACTCGACCCACCTAGCAACCATTCCGATCGACCCAGCCGCTGGAATTTCTCATGTTAATGCAAATCCTCCTTCTCGTCCATCCGATGTTGATCATAGGACCATATGGAAAACCCGCATCCCAAGCTAAATTAGGGTTTCTCCCTATAAGATCCCCCATGGGCCTCCCTCTCCTCTTCTAATTTGCTAAACAGTGGCAGCCCCCTCTCCCTTTTAGTTCTCGTAGAGAGAGAGAGAGAGAGAGAGAGAGAAAGAGAGAGAGAGAGAGAGAGAGGTAGAGAGAGAAGAAGGAGAAGAAGAAAAAGAACAGTGCGACATTCCCCAACCCGTGCACGCTGACGATCCACGATGGCAAACCACAACCCATGACCTCCCCACCTCTGTGAGTGCCCATCTCACCCTCCTCGATCTTCCTCTCTTTCGTGCAACATCACTAGCCAACCAAGCCGGGGTCTGCCCCATGCACCACTACCCTAAACCCATTGACCCATGCCTTGCGCTGAGATTAAAACCGGTGCGGGCAGGTCTCGATGATCAGCACCGGAGGCAGGTGGGTTCTGACAACCCTACTCGGCCGTCCGGCTTCTTTTCCGGTTACCCAACCAGAGCATCACCTTCCCCTGTTCTCTTCATGGGGAGAGAAAGGGGGGGGGGACACAAAACATTAATTGAATAGTTATACCAATGTAGAGTCACCCCTCTTTTAATATACATGTACCCATATTGCTATCACTTACGTGTACTGCACAAGCAATCTTTAGCCACACAAAATTTTATTTCATTTTGTTTAACCCCTCCTTGTTAGTCCACCCCCTTTGTATAATATACCCCATTATTTTATATTAAGAGTATCCAATCCACAAATAGTATTAGTTATTGCTTCCGCGTTGTGTTATCTCTGTAATTATATTTCCCTTTATTTCAAAATATCACCCTCGAGTTTTGGACCCTCTCTTCTTAGTCCAGAATTTGAGGCATGACAACTTGGTATCAGAGCGGGGATATGATTCTAGGGATTTAGGTTATGATCGAGTTATCGTTGTCTGATCTGTGTAGTCATTTATGCAGATGGTGACTACAAGGAACGGCAACAATGACGCCTCTTCCTCTGGGCCCGAGAGTACCGTAGAGATGATCCGTGGGCTAGCGGAGATGGTTCGTCAGCAGCAAGCCACGATCCAGCAACAGCAGGCGGCTGCTCAACAACAGCAGGATGCTGCCAGGCTGCAGTTGGAAGCTGCTCAGCGGTAGCAAGTTGAGCTGCTTCAGGCTGTGCTAGCTCAGGCTCAGGCACCACCTCAAGCTCCACCAGGGCAGCGGAGAGAGGATGGCGACAAACAAGTTGGTAGGATGAAGGAATTCAAGGGCATGAAGCCCCCTGTCTTCAAGGGTGAGCCAGACCCCATGGAGGCCGATCGTTGGCTGAAGCAGATCGGGAAGGTCTTGGATGCATTGGAGGTGACTGGAGAGCGACGGGTCACCTTAGCCTCTTACCAGTTTGAGGCTGAGGCTGACTATTGGTGGGACATGGTTCAGAGGTCCCGATATGCTCCATACTTGGTAGAGACAGAGGACTTAAGAGCCAGACAATTTGAGCAGGGCTTGAGGCCCGGCATCCTGAGCCGAGTAGAGGTTTTGATGTTGGAGACCTATGCAGATGTAGTGACGAGGGTGTTAGTGGCAGAGCATGGGATGGAGGAGACATGTAAGATCACGGAGAAGGGCAGCAGCAGCCATGGAGGGTCTCATCAGAACTTCTAGAAGAAGCATAAGACCTCAGAGGCACGTCTACAACAGCAGCCTCCTCGTGGTCCTCCAGCTATTGGGTCTAAGACGGTGCGTTGTTTTCAGTGTGGTGTTATTGCCATATTCGGAGGTACTGCCCATAGGTTGACTTATTCCACCACCACCTCCTCGCCCAGCACTGACGTACCACCCCCAGTCGCATCCCCAGTAGCAGTAGCACCGACAGCAGCAACAGAGACCTCAGCAGCAGAGCTCTCAGCAGTACCGTGCCCCTCAGCCAGTTCAGCAGAGGCCTCCGACTCACCAGCGTGGCAGTGGTTAGCGTACTCAGGGCAGGGCATATGCATTGGTGGATCGGGATGCTGGAGCTTCGATAGTCGCTATTGAGGGTACTCTTCTTGTACGTCTTTTCCACTTTAGCCCATGTGATGCTTGATACTGGTTCAACACACTCTTATATTGTACCGAAGTTCATATCTGTCCTAGGGATAGAAACCGAACCATTGGACCATGCCCTATCAGTGATCTCACCCCTAGGGACCAGTACTATTGTAGACCGCATCTATAGGAGGTGCATCATTCAAGTTGGAGACCGGGAGCTGTTAGCGGATTTGATCGTGTTGGATTTGGACGAGTTTGACGTCTTTTGGGTATGGATTGGTTAGCTTCATATCACGCTTCTCTGGATTGCTACTCCAAGAAGGTGACATTGCGCCCGCCAGGAGTTTCAGTGTTCTCTTTCATTGGAGATCGGATGGCGATTCTATGTCCGCCTCCAATGGAGCGTTTCAGTCTTAGTCTCCTAGCTCAACTCTCGAGTGCAGCAGATGATGGAGCATCCCTAGAGTTGGCACCAATTGTGAGAGACTTTTCCAATGTCTTCCCCGAGGAACTTCCTGGCTTGCCTCCAGCTAGGGAAGTTGATTTCTGTATTGAGTTGATACCGGGCACCACCCCTATTTCGGTGGCACCTTACCGGATGGCTCCAGTTGAGTTGAGAGAGTTGAAGACTCAGCTTGAGGAACTTATGACATTGGGATTCATCCGCCCTAGTGTTTCTCCCTGGGGTGCCCCAGTGTTATTTGCTCAGAAGAAGGATGGGTCAAAGAGGCTCTGCATTAACTACAGAAAGTTGAATGCTGTGACTGTGAAGAACCGGTATCCTCTTCCCCGAATAGATGATCTGTTCGACCAGCTACAGGGAGCCTATTGTTTCTCAGAGATTGACCTGAGGACGGGCGATAATCAGCTAAGAGTAAGGGCAGAAGACATCCAGAGGACAGCATTTCGGACACGCTATGGCCACTATGAGTTCTTGGTGATGCCGTTCGGTTTGACGAACGCCCCCGCAGCTTTTATAGACTTGATGAATCGAGTCTTCCAAGAGCACCTTGACCAGTTTGTGGTTGTATTTGTTGACGATGTCCTTATTTACTCCAAGTCAGAGGATGAGCATGAGGAGCATTTACGGAAGGCACTACAGATCCTAAGGGATCACCAGCTGTATGCAAAGCTCAGTAAATGCGAGTTTTGGATGCAGGAGGTGAAATTCCTTGGGCATGTTGTTTTGAAGGATGGGATATCAGTGAATCCTGCAAATATCGAGGCAGTCTTGGATTGGGAGCAGCCCAAGAACGTCTTTGAGATCTGAAGTTTCCTTGGTCTGGCAGGATACTATCGGAGGTTTGTTGAGGATTTCTCTTATCTAGCAGGTCCCCTGACCCAGCTGATGAAGAAGGGAGTTCAGTTCGAGTGGACGGACGAGTATAAGGCATATTTCCAGGAGTTGAAAAAAATGCCTCACGACTGCACCGGTGCTTATCGTTCCTGTCAGTGGTCGGAGCTATGTTGTTTACACAGATGCCTCTTTGGCAGGCCTTGGTGCGGTATTGATGCAAGATAGTAAAGTGGTGGCTTATGCCTCTCGACAGTTGAAGCCTCACGAGAAGAATTATCCCACACACGACCTGGAGCTTGCAGCAGTAGTGTTCGCGCTGAAGATCTGGAGGCACTACCTCTACGGCGAGGACTTCGAGATGTACTGCGATCATAAGAGCCTGAAGTACATCCACTCTCAGAAGGACCTGAACTAGAGGCAGAGGAGATGGGTTGAGGTCCTGACGGACTACAACTATGATTTCTTCTACCATCCCGGGAAGGCCAATGTGGTTGCATATGCACTCAGCCGGAAGTCCCGTAGTAGATTGGCTTGTTTGAGGGCAGATCGACAGGAGTTTCTCATGACGGTAGAGGGTCTTGACTTGCGTGTTCATAAGGAGCCTTCTCACACCATCCTATGTAGTATCCGAGCTCAGCCTTCTTTGTTCCAGAGGGTGATCAACTCACAGAGAGATGATGCAAAATTGGAAGATATTCGAGTTGGTCTGAGGCAGGGAGATGTAGTGGACGGTTGGTCTATAGGTGCAGATACTGGCTTGAGGTATCAAGGGAGGTTATGCCTCCCTACCGATCTGGAGCTCATCTTGGAGGTTCGGACAGAAGCTCATCGTTCTAAGTTTACGGTACATCCTGGAGCCACCAAGATGTATCGAGACCTGAAGAGGCAGTTCTGGTGGAGTGGCATGAAGAGGGACGTAGTAGAGTTTGTTTCTCGTTGTTTGACCTATCAACAAGTCAATGCGGAGCATCAGAGGCCAGCCGAACTCTTGTAGCCTCTACCAGTAGCGGAGTGGAAGTGGGAGCACATCACGATGGATTTCGTCTCCGGTTTACCTACTACTCGGAAGGGCCATGACTCAATCTGGGTGATAGTTGATCGGTTGACGAAGTCAGCGCACTTCTTCCCTATTCGCAAGACGATGACGCAGAAAGATTACAGTGAGCTATATGTGAAAGAGATTGTGAAGCTCCATGGAGTCTCCATCACTATTGTTTTAGATAGAGACCCTCGGTTTGTCTCACATTTCTGGGGAAGCTTACAGGACGCTATGGGGACGAAGCTCCACTTCAGCACAGCCTACCACCCTTAGACGGATGGTCAGTCAGAGCGTACAATCCAGACACTAGAGGACATGCTTCGAGCCTGTGTGATGGATTTTGGAGATGGTTGGGAGTGCCACCTTCCCTTGGTGGAGTTCGCCTACAACAATAGCTTCCAAGCCAGCATCGGCATGGCTCCCTTTGAGGCTCTCTATAGGAGGCCGTGTCGTTCTCCGGTTTGCTGGGCTGAGGTCGGAGAGAAGAGCTTGCTAGGACCGGAGATGGTCCAGGAGACGTCGGAGAAGATCCAGGTGATCAGAGAGCATCTGCGGGCAGCTCAGAGCCGACAGAAAAGCTACACAGATACTCGACGGCGAGCATTGGAGTTTGAGGCTGGTGATCGGGTGTTCTTGAAGGTTTCCCTGCGACGAGGTCTCGTTAGGTTCGAGCGGAAGGGGAAACTAGCACCCGGTTCATTGGTCCCTTTGAGATCCTTGACAGAGTTGGGGATGTCGCATACCGTTTAGCGTTGCCACCTCAGCTTTCCAGTGTCCACCAGGTCTTCCATGTGTCGATGCTCCGGAAGTATGAGCCAGACTCATTACACGTTCTTGACTGGCAGGGCTTGAGTCTCAGTGAGGACGTAACTTTCGAGGAGCTTCCGATACAGAATTTGGCAGCTAAAGATCGGGTATTACACACCAAGACCATCCGTATGGTCAAGGTGTTGTGGCAACACCATACTCCCGAGGAAGATACTTGGGAGCTCGAGTCAGAGTTGAAGACTCAGTATCCCAATCTTTTCGAAGGGTTTTCTGGTTGAACTTCGAGGACGAAGTTCTCTTTTTAGGGGGTTATGTTGTAGCACATCTAGCAATTTATTTATAACTTATTTTATGTGGACTGCACGCATGTTCGAGCTCGCGTGACCCTTTTTGTCTTGTCCTGAGTAATGATAGTCGATTTTACTTGACGGTTGGTGGTGAATTGTTTTGAGCTAGTTCTGGAAAAAAAAAAACTTTTGCATGAATTACTCTTGCATGTGCAACTGGTGTGAATAGCTAGTGGTGTAATTTCAGGACAAAATTCTTTTAAGAGGGGTAGGTTATAATACTCTGATATATTCTAAAATTTTGAATGATATATTCTAAGCGAGATCAGTCCACATGCGTCAATGCGAGCCGCGTGTAGGAACTTATGTGCGGTTGAATCGTGAAGCGTCAACGAGCATGGGCGAATTTCTACAGAGAATCAGTCTATAGATTATCCTAAATTAATTGATGATTGCATGCATGTTGTCGTCCCGATTCCAACGGCTATTTTTAGATGATTTTTGGACCAATGGTTTGGGAGTTATGTTTTTTCAAAGTTTTTCAATACCAATGGATAGTCGGATCCGATCCAGGTTACGGACCCAACCACGAACCCGACCCAACTAGCAACCATTCCGATCGACCCAGCTGCTAGAATTTCTCATGTTAATTCAAATCCTCCTTCTCGTCCATCCGATGTTGATCAGAGGACCATATGAAAAACCCGCATCCCAAGCAAATTAGGGTTTCTCCCTATAAGATCCCCCATGGGCCCCCCTCTCCTCTTCTAATTTGCTAAACAATGGCAGCCCCCTCTCCCTTTTAGTTCTTGTAGAGAGAGAGAGAAGTAGAGAGGGAGAAGAAGAAGAAGAAGAACAGTGCGACATCACCCCAACCCGTGCACGCCGACGATCCACAGTGGCAAACCACAACCCACGACCTCCCCACCTCTGTGAGTGCCCATCTCACCCTCCTCAATCTTCCTCTATTCTGTGCAACACCACCGGCCAACCAGGCCGGGGTCTAGCCCATGCACCACCACCCTAAACCCATTGACCCATGCCTTGCGCTGAGATTAAAACTGGTGCGGGCGGGTCTCGATGATCAGCACCGGAGGCAGGTGGGTTCTGACAACCCTACTCGGTCGTCCGGCTTCTTTTCCGATTACCCAACCGGAGCATCACCTTCCCCTGTTCTCTTCATGGGGAGAGGAAGTGGGGGCACACAAAACATTAATTGAATAGTTATACCAATGTAGAGTCACCCCTCTTTTAATAGACTTGTACCCATATTGCTATCACTTACGTGTACTGCACAAGCAATCTTTAGCCACACGAAATTTTATTTTATTTTGTTTAACCCCTCCTTGTTAGTCCACCCCCTTTGTATAATATACCCCATTATTTTATATTAAGAGTATCCAATCCACAAATAGTATTAGTTATTGCTTCCGCGTTGTGTTATCTCTGTAATTATATTTTCCTTTATTTCAAAATATCACCATCGAGTTTTGGACCCTCTCTTCTTAGTCCAGAATTCGGGGCATGACAGTAGCCTTGGCAAGAGATATAGGGGTTTTGACCTTACTACTGCTCCCTCAAGCCTACAAACATTATAAAGTCTACGTTTGTGTTGGAGCTGTTCATATCTTTGGAAGAGGAGGAGGTCCTCGAGTATGGTATGGACAAGAAGCCCACATATTCAAAACGCAAGAAGTAGGGGAAGCTGGTGGGATTCTTTACCGAGGCAAATAGTCGTTCAGTATTCCTAGGTGTCCAGACTGCCTTCGACATTGATAAATGATCGTTGTATGTTAAGATCGCGAGCAAGGAGAAGGTCCTGGGGACGATAGTGACTATCGGGCAACTGAACTGCGGGTTGCAACTGTCACTCCCTCCCTTTGCTGCTTGTGTGGGGGAAAATCTTCGTGCCGACCCAAAGACCTCGCCTCACCAGTCAATTGAAGTTGAAGTTGAAGATCGTTGTTTGATCTGTCGATGAGGTTGTTGTTCTCAATACATAAACAGAGAAATGCAATCAGAGAGAATCGACAAGAGAAGTGATCTCGGAGTTCAGCCAAAGCCTACGTCTCCGTGCTATAGGGAGCAACCCGAATTCACTAACACTTGTTTCGAAGTGACCTCGACAGGCCGAGTGTCACTGAAGTTTCTTCGACTTGTTCAAAGACAAGCAGAAGATCAAGGTGAGGCAGAGGGTAAGAGGAGATAGAGGTTTCTGAGACAGATATCAGATGATGGCACTGATCTGTTTTCAGAGCTCTGGTTTGAGTTCTGGAGTTTCAGGTTTTGAAAATCTGATCCCTTTACATTCGAAGGCTCTGCTATTTATAGACTTCCCGGGGAGAAATTCCGGGGCAAATGGCGGTTTCTGCTGCCGTATCTGGGGATCCTCCAGGTAAAGCTGGTGGACCCGGCTACCGTCTCCTGAGGGGATTCCACAGGCTCTTGGGCCCACCAGGCAGGGTCGGTGGGTCCCGTTGCAGTCTTCGGGGGCCCACCAGGCAGGGCCGGTGGGTCCCGCTGTGGTACTCGGGGGCCTACCAGGCAGGGCCGGTGGGTCCCGCTGTGGTACTCGGGGGCCCACCAGGCAGGGCCGGTGGGTCCCACTGTGGTACTCGGGGTCCCACCAGGCAGGGCCGATGGGTCCCGCTGTTTTGCATACTTCTTGCCAAAATTTGCACCCACAGTTACCCCCTCCAAGTTAGCTAGAGTTCGTTCTGGCTGGCTTGGATTTGGTGCAAAAAACAGCAACCCCCTGTCGCAAAAGGCACGAAGAAGCTTGTCGAATGTTAGCATAAAAAAGACTGATCGGTCAATTTTGACCGATCGGTCAATTTTGGCCGATCGGTCAAGTTTGGCCGATCGGTCAATTTTGGCCGATCGGTCAATTTTGGCCGATCGGTCAAATTTTGGCCGATCGGCTAAAATCAACCGGTTAAGGATTGGGTGATCGGTCAAAAAACATGGTTTTTTGATCGATCTAGTAGAAAATCGACCGATCGGTTGATTTTGATCGATCGGTCAAGTTTGACCGATCGGTTAAAATCAGCCGGTCAAGGTTTGGGTGATCGGCAAAAAACCTTAGTTTTTTACCTGATCCAGTAGAAATCGAACGATCGGTTGATTTTGACCGATCAGCTAAAATCAGCCGGTCAAGGTTCTGGTGATCGGCAAAAAACACAAGTTTTTTGCCTGATCCAGTAGAAAATCGACCGATCGGTTGATTTTGACCGATCGGTCAAGTTTGACCGATCGGCTAAAATCAGCCGGTCAAGATTTGGGTGTTCGGCAAAAAACCAAGTTTTTTGCCAGATCCAGTAGAAAATCGACCGATCAGTTGATTTTGACTGATCGATCAAGTTTGACCGATCGGCTAAAATCAGCCGGTCAAGGTTCTGGTGATCGGCAAAAAACACAAGTTTTTTGCCTGATCCAGTAGAAAATCGACCGATCGGTTGATTTTGACCGATCGGTCAAGTTTGACCGATCGGCTAAAATCAGCCGGTCAAGGTTTGGGTGATCGGCAAAAAACCAAGTTTTTTGCCAGATCCAGTAGAAAATCGACCGATCGGTTGATTTTGACCGATCGGTCAAGTTTGACCGATCGGCTAAAATCAGCCGGTCAAGGTTGTGGTGATCGGCAAAAAACACAAGTTTTTTGTCTGATCCAGTAGAAAATCGACCGATCGGTTGATTTTGACCGACCGGTCAAGTTTGACCGATCGGTTAAAATCAGCCGGTCAAGGTTGTGGTGATCGACAAAAAACAAGTTTTTTGCCTGATCCAGTAGAAAATCGACCGATCGTTTGATTTTGACCGATCGGTCAAGTTTGACCGATCGGCTGAAATCAGCCGGTCAAGGTTTGGGTGATCGGCAAAAAAACAAGTTTTTTGTCAGATCCAGTAGAAAATCGACCGATCGGTTGATTTTGACCGATCGGTCAAGTTTGACCGATCGGCTAAAATCAGCCGGTCAAGGTTGTGGTGATCGGCAAAAAACACAAGTTTTTTGCCTGATCCAGTAGAAAATCGACCGATCGGTTGATTTTGATCGATCGGTCAAGTTTGACCGATCGGTTAAAATCAGCCGGTCAAGGTTTAAGTCTTGAACCTGTATTTTTGAGGAAGTGGTATAGCTTGTTCTCCTCCTTTGATCTTTGGCAGAGTCTTGAATATTGATGGAGTTCAATTTTTTCTGCTTTGAATCTTCGGTTTGCCTGAATGTAGCTTTGAACCGGCGGTCTGGTTCACTCAGACCGGTGGTTTGCTTGGACCGGTGGCTAGTCTGAATCGGTGGTCTGACGCTTCGTCTGGTCCCGACTGTTCGCCTGGTTTTGCGCTTGCTATGGATGGATGCCACGTGTACCTACAAAAACACGCGATTTGATATGGTGATGACACGTGTTATCTCGATTTGTGCGTCTGAATTCCTCAGAATACTTAAGCTTCTCTGGCTGTCATTTTCGCCTCACGCTTTCAGAAAATTTTCGAAGTCCAGAGCCTTTTTGCTTTCAACTTCTCGCTCTCTGTCTCCTTTCGATCGGTCAAATGGCGTCTTCGGGCAGTTCGAAGAAGAGTGCAGTTCCTTCTAAGAGAAAGGGCAAGGAAATTGTCGAAGTTTCTTCTGCTCCGAAGGGCCGTGGTAAGGGTAGGGCGGAGCTTATCGAGCTTGGCCAGTTGGGAAAAAGGCACCAGGGAGTGGGATTTGCTTCAGCACCGTCAAGGCCAGAGCACATCCCCAAAGCGAGATTTGTCCTCTGCCCACAGCTACCTTTGGAGGCGGAACCTGAGTTTGGATATAATATTGGCAGTAAACTTACAGACGTGAAGAGGGAGAAGCTGCAGGAGTTGCTGGCAAGTTTCACAGAGGGAAAGGCTCGCCCAGCGCTTCTGGGGGTTCTATCCGCTTTTGGCGTCGACAGGCGGACAATCTTCGTCTCGTACGCGAGCAATGAGCAAGTGATGGGAACCATCGTCACGATTGGCCAGCTCAACTGTGGACTGCGCCTTCCATTGCCGCCTTTTGCCGCGAGGTTGCTGAACACCTCCGGTCTTTGTCCCGGGCAGGTTTCTGGAAACGCCTGGAGGATCATCTACGCTTTCTGCCGCGTAGAGTCGGACTTCCAGAAGGAACTCAGGGAATGTTATTCCAGCCTTCCTGAAGGTGAAGAAGCCCGGATCGAGCTGGGGTATTTCTTTTATCACTATCGATGGGCCTGGAGGAAAGATAGCCCATTCTTCAATCTGACGGGTGTCTCCGCTCTTCGGCCGATCATTGACACCATCGGCTCCGACAAGCTCTACACTGACTGGCCGCTGTCGGTGTCTGGTGCATGGACTCCTCTGTCAGTACCTGAGGTTCCCCGATACAAGGTGCACAAAGAGATCGACATGTACTATGCAGGAGGAGCCCTTGCGTGGCCTTCAGAGCGAGTATGGGCCCTTGATAACCTTTTTCTGGAGTTGACATGCGGAACTCGGTCATGGAAGCAATTCTCGAATTGCTCGGTCCGACATGGCAATGCCAACCTCCTCCATCGATCGAAGCTTCGCTATGAAGATAACGAGGTCATCTACTCGGATTATGAGGAGGACCCTCAGTCAGGCAAAATCGTTAGAAAACTTCAATTTGAGAAGAAGGCTTACGGAGCTAGGCGCAGCTTGCCCACGGAGGAGAAACTGGTGATACCTCGCCAAGGCCAAGCAAAGAAGAAGAGGAAAGTCTTAGCTGAGGAGGAGGAGAAGAAAGATGAAGAGAAAAAGGGGGAAGAAGAAGAAGAGGAAGAAGAGAGAGAAGAGGATGGTGGAGGTGAAGAGGATGAGGGCGGTGACGATAGTAATGATGACGAAGATGGCGAAGGTGATGAAGATGATGAAGATGGGGGTGGTGAGGAAGAAATTCCTCCCACCCCCACTGATGGTGGTCAAAGACATGGGGGTGGCGAGGAAGAAATTCCTCCCACCCCCACTGGTGGTGCTGATGAGGACTCGCAGCCGATCCTCATAGACGAGGCTAAGGCTCGCAAGATGGAGGGGGTTATGGATGCAACGGGCGATGGCCCTAAAGTGATTCCTGCTTATCACTTTGGGGATTTGAAGAAGAACCCACTGCGCTTCAAAATCAAGCTATCAGGGAGTGGTGGGGTTGGAAGCAACCCTACACCCCTCGATCAGATACCTCCCGAGGCTCCTCGTCTCGAAGGGGTGACTACAAGTGGGGGTGTGGAGGTTGAACAACCCCCACCCCCTTCGCGATCTCTGGCTGAGGAGGTAGCTGCTATGGTGGCAGGGCTCGATAATTCGAGTGGGCACGAAGATGAAGGGGGAGCCTCACCTCCTCGAGATGTTCCCTCTCCCGTTCACTTGGAGAGAGGAAGCCGGGTGGGTGATGCTACCCCCCAATCCCTGCCAGAGCCAACCCCCATCAAGGAGAAATCGACCCCCAAGGGTAAGAGCTCCGACCATGGGAAGGGAAAGGCTCCTCAGGTCGATGCTTCAGGTATCTGCACTAACTTGCCTTGATTGTCTTGTCTTTGAAGCTTGAAAATATTCTAACACTTTGAACTTCTGCATGGATTGCAGGTGCACCTGCTGGCACGGCTCAGATGATAAGGAGTTTGGGTGATGTTGACATCAACCACCCCACGGCTGTAATCCGGAAACTCTGCAACCTATCGGGGGCTACTCTGGATGAAGCCTTCGACAGGCTTGAACTGGTGGTAAGTGCATCTGCTTGATCGATCATTTGAGTTGCATTTTTAAAATAATTCTAACTCTTTTGTTCTTCTGCAGAACTCAGCAGTTTTGAATGTCGCAACCAAGCTCTCCAAGAAGGCGGGAGCAAAAGAAGCTTCAGCTGAAGTATCCCGCTTGACGGCTGAACTAAAGGCTGCCCGTGAGGAGAAGGACAAGCTGAGGGAGGTGCTGTCCTCAAAGAAGGAGTTTCTCAAGGCCAAAATCGAAGAGCTTCGCAAAGAGAAATTGGAGAGCAAGGGGTTGCAGAACCGTTGCGAGGCGCAGAGTCACGAACTTGAATCCTTGAAGAATCGGCTCATCAAGGTTGAGAACGTGTCCTGTGATCGCGCAACCGAGGTCAAGGAGTTGAAAGAACGACTTGCTGCCCAGCATGCTGCCTTTACTGCCAGAGAAGAGACTTCCAAGAAGGAACTGGAGCATGCGCTGTCTGAATGCAAGAGCTACAAGAAAACGACCGAGAAAGCGGCAGAGGCACTCAGGGTACATGCCAGCAGTGTCCGATCTTCTAAAGCTTCGGTTGCGAGCAAGGCTCGTGGCGAATCTGAAGGAGAGAAGTCGCGCGCTCCAAGCGTAGCCAAGCCCTGATGTATTTCTACCTTTTTCTCTGTTGTTTACACTTGTAAACTTTTGACATGTAGCAGCTCAGCATTGTACTTGGCAAATTTTGATAATCAAAAGATCTTTTTGGTGTTTGAAAATTGAATCTCTTGGGTTGAATGTCTTTGAATATCATGTACTGTATAGCATTGGAATAGATACAATCTTTTGAATGTAAGGGGTCGAGTCGCAACTCGATTACCCAAACTTATTATAACTTGAAAATTGAACTTGAATTCGTGTAACATTTGAATGTGAGGGGTTGAGTCGCAACTCAAGCACCCAAACCTGTTAGACGATATCGAAATTGATTGAAATTGAATATTGAAATTTGAAGGTCAGTTTAACATTTGCCAGTAAGGGGTTGAGTAGCAATTCTAACACCCAACTTGTTAAAAGACTTGGTAACTCGAATATGGTCAGTTTAACATTTGCTAGTAAGGGGTTGAGTCGCAACTCTAACACCCAAACTTGTTAAAAGACTTGGTAACTTGAATATGGAAAATTTAAAACTGCTTCAGAACTTGAATTGAAAAGCTGAACACTTGCATATTAGAACATTTGAAAGAGAACTTTATTCATCATGGTATTTACATCATGGATAGAACAACTTGAGATGTCTAGAATTCCAAGCTCGAGGCAATCTATCTCCTTCTGGTGAGATTAGTCTGTAAGAACCTTTGCCTCCCACTGATTCAACGATATAAGGACCTTCCCAGTTGGGAGCAAGCTTCCCACTGCTATGCTCCTTGGTGTTGTAGAAAACAGCTCTGAGGACCAGACTGCCGATTGGGAATTGTCTCTTATAAACCTTTTGATCGTATACTCGTTTGATCTTCTGTTGGTATTTTGCAATACGAAGGGTTGCTCGATCTCGTAGCTCTTCAGTGGAATCCAGATCATTGATTCGGAGTTCTTCGTTTATTCCTTCTTCGATTGCTCTGGTCTTCAGAGTACTTGATATGTTTTCTGTTGGAAGTACTGCTTCCGATCCATATGTTAGACGAAAGGGTGAGAACCCTGTTGATCTTCTCGGAGTTGTGCGATATCCCCAAAGGACTTCAGGTAGGACCTGTTCCCACAATCCTTTCTTGTCGTTGAGTTTCTTCTTGAGTATATCAAGAATAGCTCAATTGGAGGCTTCAGCTTGACCATTACATTGAGGGTATCTTGGAGTTGAATAAAAGAGCTTGATTCCGTTGTTCAGACAGAACTCACGGAACTTGCCAGAGTCGAATTGAGCTCCGTTGTCGACAACAAGAACTTGAGGTGTACCAAACCTTGAGAAGATGTTATGTCGAATGAACTTGATCACTTCATCATCGGTCTCTCGAAAGAGTGGCACGGCTTCAACCCATTTGGTGAAGTAATCAGTGGCCAGCAGTAGATATTTCTTCTTGCTCGAAGTTGGAGGGAAAGGACCCAAGAAATCTAACCCCCATTGATGGAAAGGCCAGGGACTTGATAGTTGATGAAGCTTATCTGCAGGGAGGTGGATAGCTCGAGCGTGTCGTTGGCATGGCTCGCATCTTTGAACAACTTGTCGAGCATCTTTTGTCATTGTTGGCCAGTAGTAACCTTGTAACTTTGTCTTGGCTTCCAGAGACCTTCCTCCTGAATGATTTTCGCAGGCTCCAGAATGAATGTTGATTAGAATCTCCTTCGCTAGCAATGGATCAATGCATTTGAGTAACATCCCATTGTGAGATTTGAAGTATAGATCTTCCCCTTGAAGACTATAGCTTGGAAGTTTTCTTTGAAGTCTTCGAGCTTGCATCGAGTCTTTGGGCATCTTGCCTTGTTTAAAGAAGTCGAAGATGGGCTGTCTCCAATCTTCGGGCTCGTTTGTGGTTGTCGAGTTAAATCTCATTTGACCTCCACCCCCAGATCTCTTTGTAGTAGCAATGATCTGTTGTTCGGGGGTGGTCTTGGGCACTTCTTGATAATCGATTTGTATTTGCCTTCCTCCGAGTGAGTCTCCAAGAACTGAAGCAGCATTGGCTAAGGCGTCTGCTTCTCGATTCTCTGCTCTCGGAATTTGAACGAATTCAGTACTAGTAAAACGCTGTTGAAGACGTCGTACTAGGGCCAAATAATGTTGCATTCTTTCTTCACGAGCTGTGTACTCTCCATTGATTTGCCTTATGATCAACTGGGAGTCGCTGTAGACGATGATTCGATCTACCCCCAGGGATTCCGCCATTTCGAGTCCGGAAATGAGTGCTTCGTATTCGGCTTCGTTGTTGGTGGCGTTGAACCCTAGGAAAGTGGCCTTCTGTAGATGATCAAGTTCGGGGGATACTAAGACTACCCCAGTTCCCGAACCGATCGAACTTGAAGCTCCATCAGTATAAAGCTTCCATGGAGGAGTTGCAGCAATAACTTCGAGACTTGGATCAATTTTTATTGCAAGGTTGATCGGAGTATTGTCCTCGTCTTCTAAGCGCATGTCGACATCTTCTTCCCAAGTGATGGGGTTTTCAACTGGAAAGTCAGCTAGAAAATCAGCAACAGCTTGACCTTTGATAGAAGTACGAGACTCGAACTGAATTCCCAGAGCACTCATTTCGATCACCCGTTTGGTCATTCGACCAGCTCGACCAGCTTTGTCAACGATATCTTTGAGCGAGTGTTCTGAAATGACAGTGATCTAGTGGGAGACGAAGTATGGTTGGAGACGACGCGATGCAGTGAGCAAGGCCAGGATGACCTTCTCAGTTTTTGAGTAGCGAGTTTCAGCTGGAAGAAGAGTGTGACTGATATAATAGACTGGATGCTCGACACCTTCTCTTCTACTGACTAGGACCGCGCTGATTGCTTGATCGGTCACGGCGAGATAAAGCCACAAGTCTTCTTTTGGAAGTGGAGCTGTCACGCCCCGGATTTTCCTGCGCATAGAAAACCCGAGGTGTGATAATTTTGATGATTTTTTATTATTATTATTATTTATTCTCCCTTGCTCGGATGGTCCCATCCTCGCAAGGAAGAACCAAAAGATTAAAATAAAAGGAGAATCACTCGACCATCAAGAGTATCACCTTTGGTGATCAGGAAACCATCTCCCCAACCAAACAAGGACAGGAGACAATTCTTGATCACGTAAGAGTGTTACTCTTATGGGAGCACGTAGCTCAGCCTGCAGGGCGAACTGTACATCACATCTACTCAACTGGCCTAGAGGCCCCACGCTCAGTGTAAGGTTATTAATATTAGAGAGCAGCCGGTATTCAAACGCTTCAGTCCATTTCCACTAAAAGATTACAACTTACATGGACAATCGGTTATAACTAATACAGGACTTCCATTATACAACACTTTCTACTATATACAACTCTCGACCTCTATACGACTGACGACCGCTCCACTTCTGCTCCTACTCTGGCATGACAGCTCCATGATCGCTCCAGTCTTCAGGGTACACTGCTGCTCCAACTGCAACTCGTCATCCTTTCGCTCTTACTCCATCCTCACGAACCTCGATACCTGAATTTGGTACATGATAATTCCCAAACCCTGAGTCACTTCGAAAAGGAACGAAGTGACGCAGCGATCACCCCTAAGATATTTTGCATTCTTGTATGAATACTCTTGGTGATCGTGAAATGCGCTCCCCAACCAAACAAGGACAGGAGACACACTTCTTGGTCACGCAAGAGTATTACTAAAAATGCAAAGTAAGACGGCTAATGAAAGCACTTAAAATATAATTCAAGTTTATGTGATCATTATATCCCAGCAAAACCATAATGTCTACATATAACTATCATTATCCATTTTCATCATGTGATCTCATCAAATGGTCATTAACTAGCACTGCTGATCTTTTATTCAAAATACACAACCTCAATTTATCAACCCTTCAGTAATCTTTGCAATATCACACTCTTTTATCATCATTACTAAATTCTCTACAATTACGACTCAAGGTTATCTATACACCACTAAATCACTATGCATTGCTTTCACTCATCAACACATAACCATAATTGGATCAATCACTGTTAATCTTTCAATATTTGTTGCAAACCCCAACCACTGTAACACAGTTTAAAACTCAACGATATAATCCATGATCATCAGCCCACGACTGATATCATCTTTGTCTCGTCTTTGAGCCAACAATTCATAACCACAATCCATCGTGGTCGATACTACCACAACTTACCATGCGAACACACTTAGGATAAGGATCTTGCCGAAGCCACAGAAACACAAAAGCTAGGGCGCACCCTTGCTTTCCTTCAGGCCCGTCGACCCGGAAAAACCGCGACAGTGCACACTCCCGAGCACTCGCGCCCTCACAACCACGGTCCGGTAGCGGCGTCATACAGACCAAGCCCCGCCTCCCAACTCTCATCGGACCACTACTCCCAGTGACATGCCTGATCAAGGCATTCGCTAACTCCGGACTTTCTTGTGTCCGAACAGGCATGCCTCTCAGGTAAACAACCAACCGTCCTCGAGTGCCATGCCCGGGACCCGCAGGTCCCCAAGACTCAGTACCGCAGTACTAGCCCACTAGTGTCAACGACACTCTGCTCTGGCTTCGCAATTCCTTATACTAAAGGTAGGTACAGGATCCCGACTTTACATTAGATGACCTATTGTCATCTAAACGATACAAGGATTCTAACGTTACAATACAACCACACAAGTGTACACTAGGTAACCTATTGTCACCTAGAACTGTTGAAATTCCGGTATGCACAGTACAAACAAACAGGGGGCCCATTACATACATACACGGGTACATACATGCATACAGGGGTACAAACATACATACAAGGGTGTAACACACTCAAGTCATGGCTTGTTCTAAGCCTATCTATTAGGTACCGATCAACTTATCCTTTCTTCTTTTTGATTCATGCATCAGCTGGAAATCTTCCAAAAATCTCAATTATATATTCTCAAATCTAAAACCATCATGCTGTAATGGCGACCAACCGTTCCTTTTGGAAGAGTCGCCGAAACTTAGTTTAGACAATCATTCAGATATAATTTTGACATAACTCTATATCGATATAGCTTGACTCGCAGGGCTAATTAACGAATCTATCACGACACCCGATAGGTTTAACATCATTGAAACTGTGCTACGTGGTAGGTTCAACTATTTGCATACGACTACATGACCATCATCCGTGTGCGATTATGGGATCCACCCCCATCCCGCACACGATGATCATGCAGCATTCCGCATGCATGGATTGAACCTACCACGTACTTTACATGCCTACGCATCCATAGACATGG
Source organism: Chamaelirium japonicum (assembly GCA_947650365.1). Lineage (NCBI taxonomy): Eukaryota > Viridiplantae > Streptophyta > Magnoliopsida > Liliales > Melanthiaceae > Chamaelirium > Chamaelirium japonicum. The sequence continues at coordinate 114,194,949 of OX393550.1, forward strand.
TTTGATTCTTTCTAGTCCTGGCACGAATGCCAGTAGATCAGTCCTGGCCGAAGCCACACTTGTCCTTAACCTAAACGAATTATCTACTATTTTCGATTCGTGCTTTCGTCATGCTTATCAGCTTAATCCAATCATTAGGGTCATGGACCCTCAAAATTTGTGTAGGGCCATTGGCCCTAAATTCTAACCTAGGGTCATAGACCCTCAAGGAATCACAGGGTTATTAGCCCTTAAACAACTATAGGGGGATAAGCCCTCAACAATCATAGGTCCCTTGACCTTATCATAGTCATGGCATTTACAAACATTCATATATCATTTATCCTAAACGTGGCATCATCACATTCAAGTGTAATTAATTATAGTGTCATAAATCCTAAACATGGCATCATCCTAAACATGTCATCTACTATCTTATACATGTCATTAATTTCTAATTATAGTATCATCATTTTCAGTTGTTATTTATTAATTATAAACACAGCATCATCATATCTTAATTACATACGGGTCATCAGACCCTAATTGCACATGGGTTGTCAAACCCTAACTGTCGTATGGGTCACCAGACCTTGACTACACTTAAGTTAAAACCCTATTTACATATGGATTCTCTGAGCCTAATTACCTAAGGGTTTTCAAACCCTGATGTACTTGGGTTGTCGGATCTTAATCGCATTTGGGTCAACTAGACCTAGGGTACATAGGGGCAAAACTCTAATTCTTCTATGGTTCTCACAACTCTAGTTACATATGGGTCATCAGACCTTGGTTATTTATGCGTCATTAAACCATGGTTATCTATGGGCCATTAGACCCTGGTTGTACATGACTCATTAGACCCGGGGTACACTTGAATCATTAGACCCTTGTCAGACATGGGTCATTCGACCCTATTTATGGAATCTATTTCAAACTTCTAAATAGAAGTAGGGTACAACATTCCTAACGATATCAGGTACGATTTTTATACGGTGTAGGGTATGGGGAAACTCGGTCCCAAAATAGATTCGACCCTCAAAACGATATGTCTTATAGGCCAAAGTGGATCCCTGAATCTCAGAGGTTACTCACTAGATTCCAGTAACATAGTTAGGTAGGTTTCAAGAATTAGGATCCGTTGTTGCCAGTCTTGCGGCAATTGGAGTTCGAACCGCAAGTCTGCGATTGATGCGAGATCGACTAAACAGGGCCCCGCTGTAGGGGCATTTTGGTAACTATGACTAGTAGGGTCCAATCTACTGTCAACAAGTAGGTCTCGAAGTTTGGGACTCATTGCCCTCGATTTCACGGTAATTGGTGTCTGATCCTAAAAACTATGGTCCATGAAAGATTTACTGAACCGGGCCCCAAGTAGGGATATTTCGGTAATTACGTTTGGTCGTTGTCAACCCATCGCCAACGGATAGGTCTCGAAGAACCGAGTCCGATGCTGCTAGTTTCGTCTTATTCCGACATTAGACGGCAAAATGGTAGCCAAAACCGTTTCGGCAACTATTTGCCGCTCGGTGGTGGGCCCCGGCCACCTTAAGTGGGGCCCACCCACTAAGTGAAGCCCGACTACTTAGGTAGCTGCTAAGGGCAGCCCACCCAACTATACATGACACCTATATACACAACCCTTATTTTAATTTTATACTATTATTTTATTACTATTTAACCCGGGACAAATCCGACAATGACGGATTTGTCCCTTTCTTCTCCAAAGAACCGAACCAGAGCCATGGGGGTTTTGCACCTTGCCGGCTCCACCTCCGGTCCTCGGTTGTCGTCCCCAGTGCCATCGACTCAAAGTGGGTGCCAAGGGGTACCACTGGAGAACGACCGCTCGCGCCGGGGTGGTCTAGTTTCTTGCCGCAGGTGCCGTGATGTGGAAGTGCATGGTGCATGCATGTGACGATCGCAGGAGTGCACGCGTAGAAAGGGAAATCCGACAGAGTGTAGGGGCTTGCCTTGGGGTGTAGGGAAGAAGCTGCCGGAGTTGGGTTTGGGGTCGTCGTGCGCTCTGTCTGCGGTGCCGTCGCCGAGGGCCGCCGGTTTCGTCGCCGTTGGTGTGCGTAGGTGGTCGGGGCTCGGCTGCCGTGCGCCTTCTACTCCTCTCCTTCTACTTCTTCCTCTCTCCTCTGCTTCTACTTCTTCCTCTCTCCCCTGGTTTCTCTCTTTCTTCTCTCTTTTCCTCTTCTCTCTTTTCGGTTGACCTGAAATGGGGGGAAGGAGCTTGCCGGGGTCGCCGACACCACTGCGACGGAGGAGGAGGCCGGATTCTCTGCCGGTGCCGCCGCCGGCGCCGTCGCCGTCGCCGCTTGCTGCTGCTCTGCCTCCCCCTCTCTTCTCCGATCTCCCTCTTCCTCTCAGACTTCTCTCTCTTTCTCTTCTTTTCTTTCTCTTTCTCTCTCTACAGACCTCTATCTCTCTCATCTACTTTCTCTCTCTTCTCTCCTCCGAACTCCCTCTCTTGCTCTCTGGTTTCTCTCCTCTCTCTCTCTACCCTCTCTGGTTCCCCAATGGGTGCTGCCGTTCCGAGGCGAGGGAGAGGGTGGGCGCTGGTTTTCAACGGGCTGATGGGAGGGGGTGATGGGCTGATGGGAGGGGGGCCGGGTTTAATGGATCTGGTCCCCTCCCTCTCCATTTCTCTCCATTTCCTCTCCAACTCTCTCTCACTCCATTTCCCCAATCCTCTCTCCAATTCCCACTCTCTCTCTCCATTTGTCTCTCCATTACCTCTCTAACTCTTCTCTGGTTTCGGGTCCGGTCGAGTGGCCAATAGAACTGGGCGCTAGAGCGGGGTTCAAAGAGGTCTAGGGATCCAAATAGGGGTGCGGTACCTAATCCCGATAATCATGACTTCAACGGTTAGGGTTTGAACGTGCCTACGAGGCTCGAACATGACATCAACGACTAGGATTCACACGTGCATATAAGATGACGCAAACTGGATATCAGCGCGGAGGTTCGCACCCACATGTGGTGCGCTCCCAAGACTTCAACGACTTGGACTAGCACATGCAAACATGGCACAACGGTTTTGAGGGAAGTTCACTCTAGGTGTCCATACCGGGAGTCGAACAAGGAACCTCTCCAACAAAAGAGATAAAAATCTCATCGAGCCCTAACCCATTGGTTTTCACTTTTGCTGGATAAAACCAAGGGATTGGCTAGCTGGCCGGCCCGCATGCATGTCCGGCCCACCTAATGAGTCACGAATAATTGACCCACCAAAACGACTATCGGGATTGCTCGAAAACAATAATCGGTCATAACTCTCAAACCGTACTTCCAATCCTTGCCTAAGACCTGCCGTTGTAAAGATCTCGACTAGACGAACTCACTGGTACAATTTCATAGGGTTTCGATTACTCGATTGATCACACTGAAAATTTATGTCGAAAACTATCTACTATCATAACTTTTCATACAAATGCTTGTTTGACGCGCGGGACGCGCCAAAGCGGAGGTATCGAAGATACGGACAAACGTATCCTAAAACATTTCTGGAGTTTACGTAAAACAAAACCAGAAACGAAGAAAAACAAAAACATTCGATAAAATGATAAATATATGTTAAAATATTTAAAAAGGCATCCTTACATTTCACATGGATCATCATATATATATTAATACATTTATTACATCATCTATTCTTAAATAATAGAGTAGGAATTTTAGGGATCTTACAGGAGCAGTCAGGATAGGAGCTTGCACCAGATATTTCTTGATGCCTTGAAAAGCTTCTTCACAAACAGGACTCCATCCCGATGTATCTGCCTTTCGCAGCTTGTCGAAAAGAGGTTTACACTTGTCGAAGGACTTTGAGATGAATCGATTAAGGGCAGCAAGTCTTCCAGTGAGGCGTTGCACTTCCTTCCGATTGGTAGGCGATGGCATATCGAGAATGGCTCGAATCTGGTCGGGGTTGGCCTCAATACCTCTTCTGGTCACAAGGTGACCCAGAAATTTGCCCGATTGAACTCCAAAAGCGCATTTGGTGGGATTGAGCTTCATGCGATACTTTCGGAGGACTTGAAAAGTTTCTGCCAGATCGGATAGATGCTTTCCACGAGTGGAGCTCTTGGTGAGGAGATCATCGACGTAGACTTCGACGTTGCGACCGATTTGATCTTCGAACATTTTTGTGACTAACCTTTGATAGGTAGAACCAGCATTTTTGAGGCCGAATGGCATTACATTGTAGCAGTAGAGACCTCGGCTAGTCACAAAATATGTCTTCTCTTGATCATCCGGATGAAGCGAAATTTGATTATATCCAGAGTACCCATCCATGAAAGACAATAGCTCGTGGCCAGCAGTGGCATCGACAAGTCTATCAATCCTTGGCATGGGGAATGGGTCTTTGGGGCAAGCCTTGTTGAGATTGGTAAAGTCGATGCAGACTCTGACCTTCCCGTTCTTCTTTAGAACAGCAACTATGTTAGAGATCCAGGTAGGATACTCTACTTCACAGATAAAGCCTGCTGCGAGTAGCTTGGTGATTTCTTCTTAAACGACAACTTGCAGCTCTGGTCGGATGGTGCGTGGCTTTTGCTTGACAGGCTTCACTTCTTCTTTGATCGCAAGTCGGTGACAAGCGTCATCTGGATTGATACCAGGCATGTCTTCGAAACACCAAGCGAAGACGTCGATATTGGACTGGAGGAAGGATACCATGTCTTGCGCTTCTGCGTCGCTAAGACCGGTACCAATAAAAGTTTGTCGAGGGAGATCTCCGCTGCCGATGTTGATTGGGATGATTTCTTCAATTGAATGTGATGCTTCCCATTCGATTGGTGGAGGTTCGGTCAGCGGAATCTCCTTTAATTGCTATTTGGAAGAGGGACCAGCTTCATCTCGTGGCCGCTTTGGAGGAGCAATATTGATTTTTCGATCTGTCTTAGCCGCAGCAGCCTCACAAGACCTTCCAGCTTGTTGATTGCCTCGAATGCAGACGATGCCTTCTCCAGTTGCAAACTTGAGTAGTTGATGATAAGAAGAGGAGATGGCATTGATCTGGTGGAGGAATGGTCGTCCGAGAATGGCGTTGTAGCTGGACGTTCCCTCGATGATCGCAAACCTCACCGAGACTCGAGTCTCTTGGTTGAGGTCGATGGTGAATCTCGACTCACCCACCGTGATGCTTTGTTCGCCGTTGAAACCAGTGATCACAGTTGGAACGACGTCAAGGCTTTGATATTTATGTCCCAGACGTTTGAAGCAGTCTGAGAACATAATGTCGATAGAACTCCCGGTGTCGATGAGGATCCGATTGACGGTGCTTTCGTCGATGATGAGTTTCAAAACTAGGGGGTCTCGATGTGGAGTATGAACTCCTTGAAGATCAGTGTCGTTGAAGACGATGGACGGCCAAGCAAGGCCTTCGATGGGCTTCTCGATCCAAGTATCTTCTTTGTTTACAGTAGATCGAACATGGAAGATGTGCCTAATCTGCCGATCGACTTCCTTCCCGGTCACTGATTGATTGTGCAATGATCCATGAATGCCAAAGATATTGGCATTTACGGTGAGAGGTGATGGGTTGGAAGAGATCTGATGAATCCAGCAAGCCTCTTTCCCCTTTGCAGAGGATCGATGTTGATCTTGTCCTTCTCTGGTGAATTCATGGAGATGGCCTTCTCTCAGCAAGTCTTCGAGATGAAACTTTAGCCGATAGCACCGATCGGTGGAATGGCCATGGCTTCGATGGAAATCGCAATAAACAGTTTTATCGGCCGTGAACTTTGTGTTCGGCTGAAGTGGATTGGGCCTTCGAAGGAATTCTTCGTGTTGAATGCGGTCAAGGATCTGTTCAACAGGTAAATTCCACTCGGTGAAAGTGGTCTTTGTCGGAGATCGACGCCCATCATTCTTTGATCGTTTGTTGGCTGGAGGGGCTGCCGCCTCAGCGTTGTGAGCTTTGGCAGCATACTTTGGAGCTTCTCTCTCAGTAGGCCTTTTCTTTGTTTCTCACCCTTTCCGAGCGACTTGATCATCTTCGACCTCGATCTCTCTCTAGATTCGATTGAACATAGCACCCAGAGAAGGAGGGGGATTGCGGATGAAGTCGTTGTAGATGTGTAGATCGAAGTGGAGAGCGTTCTGGAAAGCCAACATGATGGCTTCATCATCCAGATGTCTTCCAGAGAGGGCAGCATGCTCGTTGCGAAATCTCCTAGTGAAACTTCGGAGAGTCTCGTCAGCACCCATCCTTAGCCGATAGAGAGAGTCGAGCTTCTTCTCTGGCTTCAGATTGAGCTGATAATGCTGCACAAATAAGTTAGCCAAAACACCAAACTGGGTGATGGACCCAGCTCAGAGATTGTGATACCAGTCGAGTGACGGCTCATCGAGACTTCCTGCGAAGGTGCGGCAGAGCACGTTGTTTTCTTCTTCGTGCGGCGTTAGTGCTTGCTTGAATGCGAGGATATGGAGAGTCGGATCTACTCTGATGCAATTGAATTTGGGAAGAGTGGGAGTTCTCCATCCCCTTGGAAATGTTGATTCGAATAGGCTTCGATGGAGAGGTCCGGCGGAGGAATACCCATCCCTGCGACCATGTCTTCGACCTAGAGGTGGGTCAAGAGGCAAGATCGCAAGGTCTTGCTCGGGCATTGAAGTATTTGCCGGTTGAAGTCGGTGTCTAAGGTCTGATCCAAGTCCACTTTGAAGTGGAATGGAAGGGGAGACTCTACTCTTTGAAGGAGCGCCTTTCATCTAGTGCTTCCTTTGTATGTTGAGCTTTGAAGGTGCCCTCTTGTCGCAGTTGCGGCCAGAAGATGATTGGGAGGACTCGTCGTCGAGGCGATCCTAAACACTCTGCTTCCAGGGGGCAGCAGAGGGAGTTGGGTCGCGTCGGATCCTCTCAAGGGCAGTAGTGCCCATTGACCTCCGTTGCTCGGAGTGAATTGAATGTCGAGGAAGATCAACCCTCTCACTTGTAGAGGGGATAGGAAGAGCGATCCCAGCCTCAGAAGCTGCCCTCTTAAGAGCATCCCTCTCGGCGGTGAGGGTGGCGTTTTGCTTCGCCAATTGGAGCAGCTGGAAGTCGACCACAGAGATTTGGTAGGTCGATGGAGGGTCTTCAGTAGGAGCGGGTGTTGTTTGCCCAATTGACTGTTGCGCGGGGTGGGCGATCGGTCGATCGACAGATCTCCCACTCCCCGAACAAACCCCCATCTCGGGGACAGCAAGGGGCTATCCGAAGTTGAGCCTTTGACTCATTGAACGAGTCTCAGGACGAGGTTGTTGTTGAGTGTTACTTCCTTCTGGTTGACCCTGGTGTTTCGTCCTCGCCATTCAGAGAGCGAAAGGTGCAACGAGAGTGCCGACGTCCGATCAGTTGTCTGATCAGCCGAGGGGGCGAGGAAGTTTGACTATCAATATCGGTTGTATGTTCAACCGATCAAGTAGTAGCGGAGAGCTCAACTTTTTGCTCGGATCCCACAGACGGCGCCAAACTGTGGGGGAAAATCTTCGTGCCGACCCGAAGACCTCGCCTCACCAGTCAATTGAAGTTGAAGTTGAAGATCATTGTTTGATCTGTCGATGAGGTTGTCGTTCTCAATACATAAACAGAGAAATGCAATCAGAGAGAATCGACACGAGAAGTGATCTCGGAGTTCAGCCGAAGCCTACGTCTCTGTGCTATAGGGAGCAACCCGAATTCACTAACACTTGTTTCGAAGTGACCTCGACAGGCCGAGTGTCACTGAAGTTTCTTCGACTTGTTCAAAGACAAGCAGAATATCAAGGTGAGGTAGAGGGTAAGAGGAGATAGAGGTTTCTGAGACAGATATCAGATGATGGCACTGATTTGTTTTCAGAGCTCTGGTTTGAGTTCTGGAGTTTCAGGTTTTGAAAATCCGATCCCTTTACATTCGAAGGCTCTGCTATTTATAGACTTCCCGGGGAGGAATTCCGGGGCAAATGGCGGTTTCTGCTGCCGTATCTGGGGCTCCTCCAGGTAAAGCTGGTGGACCCGGCTACCGTCTCCTGGGGGGATTCCACAGGCTCTTGGGCCCACCAGGCAAGGTCGGTGGGTCCCGCTGCAGTCTTCGGGGGCCCACCAGGCAGGGCCGGTGGGTCCCGCTGTGGTACTCGGGGGCCCACCAGGCAGGGCCGGTGGGTCCCGCTGTGGTACTCGGGGGCCCACCAGGCAGGGCCGGTGGGTCCCGCTGTTTTGTATACTTCTTGCCAAAATTTGCACCCACAGCTTGACTATTGAACACATTTGGAATCTGCCCTAGTTAGATATCCGGCAAAGCCTGGAGGATCATCTATGCCTTCTGCAAGGCGGAGACTAACTACCAAGAGGAGCTAAGGGCATGCTATTCGAGGGTGAGTTCGTCAGAATAGAGTTAGGATATTTCTTGTATCATTACAAGTGAGTGTCTAGGACAGACAGCCCCTTCTTCAATCTTCAGGGGATCTCACATCTCCGATCAGTCACGGATACTGTTTACACCGACTGGCCTATATCGATCTCAGGGGCATGGACTCCCCTGTCAGTGCTGGAGACTCCCTGCAAGAACTTCTAAACAGAAGTATGGAGATACGGTCCTGACGGTGATCGTTGCTGGAAGTCCGAGAGGATCAGATCGATTGACAATTTTTTCTTGGAGTTGACCTATGGGTCCATATCATGGAAACAGTTTGCCTACTGTCACGTTCACCATGGGAATGCCCACTTGCTGCACCGACTCATGGGGAGGTACGAGGACAATGTTACCTTGTACTCTGACTATAAGGAAGACCCAGAGTCCGACAAGATGGTTTGCTATGTCTTGGTGGAGAAGAAGTCTCACGGGAAGAAGAGACGTCTCTCCATAGACGAGGAGAGAATCGTCATTACCTGCCAGAGGAATATCAAGAAGGGGCAGACTGATCGGGCAAAGACAGGAAAAGTCGCTTCTTTATGGCGATGAAGAGTGATATGGCGGAGATGAAGAGGAAGATAAAGGAGATAAGGAAAGGGAGGAGGAAGAGATGGAGGGAGAATAGAGGGAAGACGATGAGAAAGAAAATGAACAAGAGGAAGAGAGGGAAGGAGAGGAGAGGAGAGGAGAGGGAAGATGGGGATGACATCCCCCCTACTCCACCGAGTGAGTGGATGGGAGGCGAGGCCAGGGGGTGAGACGTTGGTACCCCCTATCGGTGAGGCAAGGGCTCGTCGATTAGAGGACCATTTGGACACCATAGACGATGATCAGAAGGCGTCATTTGTCTATAATTTTGATTATTTGAAGCGCCCGACCAAAATCAGGGTGAAGTGTTCGGGAAGTGAGGTTGTGCTCAACCCAACTCCCATCACCCAAATGGCCCCAGAGGATGCCGTCCTTGAAGATTTTACCAAGGGGGAGGCTCCGACCAAAAAGGAAGGTAATTGAGTGCACAACAGTGAAGGCCGAGGGTCGAAGGGGAAATTATTAAGTTGGTTCCAAGGAATGTCGCTGCTCTTATGTCCGCAATACTTGAGGCTGCCAAGAAGTGGGCTGAGGGAGAGGCCTCCACTTATCCTGAGGCCGTAGCTCCAGTCAACCAACTGCGGGAGGAAGGTGAAGGAGGGGTCGGGGGTGATCCAAATCCGGCTAGGATTCTTACGCCCCCCGTACCCGCTGGCGACATCCTTGCTCCGGAGGGGGGCGACGTCCGACCCCAAGGGAAAGCGACCTCTTTGGGAGAATGAGGTTGTTCAGCCCTCTCATAGAGGTGCAACAGGTGGAGGTAAATTCAAAACTCGTCTTTGATTGTATTTGAATGTCTTGTAGCATGATTGTGGCTTGACTTGTCTGAGTGCAGGTCTGATTTCTTCTAGCGCTCCCCCTGCTAGCGAGACTTAGGGGAGGTGGATATCAACCGGCCCACTACGCCCTTAAGAAAGCTGTGCAATCTTCCTGATGCGACTCTTTTGAAGAGTCTAGCAATAGGATTGAAGTGATGGTAAGTTGTCGAGTCTTAGTTCCAATTTGTTGCTACACCTCACTTGTCGTCATCGGTTGCAGATGGCCATCTTGTTGAGTATCAACAACAAGGTCTGCAAGAAAGCGGTGGAGAAGCAGTATCTGGCCAAAATTCAGAGCTTGACTGCCTGTCTCCAGGCTGTAGAGAACGAGCGGGATAAGCTATTGCCGGAGCTAGAGGCGTGCCAACATTTTTTTCTTCATGCTAATCAGATAAGGAAGAGGATTGAGGGTGATGCCACCACTGTGAGAGGAGAGCTTTGCCTTGAAAAATAGAACTTTCGGAAAGACAAGCTCGTTTACAAATGCAACGAGGAGATCAGGTAGTTGAAGTATGTTGTCGAGTCGTCCTTGAAGGATCACATGCTCGAGATCTAGTAGTTAATTGTGGATATGGAGAGCTTCAAGTCAATAATGGAGTAGGCCTTGCAAGTGCTTTGACTTACCCACGGCGCCGATCTTTGAAGGAGTCCGGAGTGAGCAAGGTTCCTAGAGGTTTCGAAGGGGACAAGTCCAAGCCCGGTGTGGCTAAGCCTTGATGTAATTTCTGCTTCTTTTTGCCTTGTAAAAAATTTAGTGACGTAATAAAAGTCTGCTTTATGTTATCAAATCTCAAGCCTTTGATATCTTGAAGTAATGAAACTTGTCTTGTTATGCCTTTGTTAAAAGTTATTGCAATACAATGATTCAACTGTAGCGTGTGGGTAGTGTGGTAAAGTTTAAATTCCAACTTGTATTGCTTGTCTGTTAGAAGTCGCGTCTCAATGCAATCATTCCAACTTGTCTTACTTGTCTGTTTATGGAGTGTATTATGAAGCTGAATTTAACTTGGCTTGCTCGTTTGTTAGAAGTTGCATCGTAACACAATAATTCTAACTATTGCATGTCTGTTTGTGAGGAGCGTAGCAAAGTTGAGAGTTCATCATAACATGCTTCTCAGTGAGATGTCGTATCGCAACACGATCATGCTAACTATTGTTTGTCTGTCTGAAGAGCGTAGCGAAGTTAAGAGTACAACTTAGTATGCTTGTTAGTTAGATGGCATGTCGCAACGCGATCATTCTAGCTATTGTCTGTCTGTCTGAAGAGCGTAGCGAAGTTGAGAGTTTAACTTAGCATGCTTGTCAGTTAGATGTCGCGTTGCAATGCGATCATTCTAACTATTGTCTGTATGTTAGAAGAGCGTAGCAAAGTTGAGAGTTCAACTTAGCATGCTTGTCAGTTAGATATCGTGTCGCAACGCAATCATTCTAACTATTGTCTATCTGTCTGAAGAGCATAACAAAATTGAGAGTTCAACTTAGCATGCTTGTCAGTTAGATGTCGCGTCGCAACACGATCATTCCAACTATTTTTTATCTGTCTGAAAAGCATAGCAAAGTTGAGAGTTCAACTTAGCATGCTTGTCAGTTAGATGTCGTGTCGCAATGCAATCATTCTAACTATTGGTTGTCTGTCTGAAGAGCGTAGCGAAGTTGATAGTTCAACTTATCATGCTTGTCAATTAGAAGTCGCGTCGCAACGTGTTCATTTTAACTTTTGTCTGTTTGTCTGAAGAGGTAGCGAAGTTGAGAGTTTAACTTAGCATGTTTGTTAGTTAGATGTTGCATCATAATGTGATCATTCTAACTATTGTCTGTCTGTCTGAAGAGCGTAGCAAAGTTGAGAGTTCAACTTAGCATGTTTGTCAGTTAGATGTCGCGTCGCAACGTGATCATTCTAACTATTGTCAATGCCTTAATAGCGTAGCGAAGTTGAGAGTTCAACTTAGCATGCTTATCAATTAAATGTCGCGTCAAGATGCGGTCATTCTAACTATTGTCAGTCTGAATGAATATGATTGTGAAGCAAACATTCTATTCATCATGGAGTTTATATCATGGGTAGAATCGCTTGAGGTACCAAGCATTCCAGGCCCTTGGTAGTTTGCCTCCTTCTAGTGAAATTAGTCAATAGGATCCCTTGTCTCCCATTGATTCAACAATATAAGATCCTTCTCAGTTAGGAGTTAGCTAACCACTGTCGTGTTCTTTGGTGTTGGAGAAAACTGCTTTGAGAACGAAGTTGCCAATATTGAATTGTCTTTTGTTGACCATTTGATCGTAAGCTTGTAACGACCGGTTAAAAAAAAACTAAATTTAAATCTAAAACCTAAGCCCCAAACCCGAACCCACCCAAGCCCCAAACCCGACCCAACCCCATTTCTCTCTCTCTTTCTCTCCCTCTCTTAGCCGCTCAGCTCTCCCCCTCTCACCCGATCCCCCACCCTCTCCCTCTCCCTCTCTCTCGGATCCGGTCTCCCTCTCACCCGACCCTCTCTCTCCCCGATCCGACCCGGCCCTCCCCCCAAAATCGCCATCGAGCCGCCCCCCCCCCCCCCCCCCTCATCCTGAGCCCGGATTTCTCGCCGGCCGCCGCTGCCGCCCCTATCCTTCAGCCCTAACCGCCGCCCCCCTCTACCCTAGCGCCGCCCCCCCTACCCTACCGGCCATCCCCTTCCCCCTATTTAAAACCCGGACCCGACCCCCCTTCTCCCCTCCGATCTCATCCCCTCTCCTCTCCGATCTCTCTCTCTCTCTCTCTCTCTCTCTCTCTCTCTCTCTCTCTCTCTCTCCCCTGATTTCCTCTCTCTTCTTCCTCTCGGTGGCTGCGCGCAGTGGTGGCCAGAGAAGAGCAGCCGGCCTGAGCGAGGAGCCGCGGCCGAAGCCGAGCCCCTGCTCCAGGTCGGCCGCCTCCAGCCTTTCCCCTATTCTTTTGGTTCTGTTGACACTAGCAGAACCCCTGCTTCTTTTTCTTTCTTTGTACTACGAACCCCGATCTACCTGATCCGACCCTGGTGGTTTACCCTCAAAGTGGCCATAGCCACCGGCCAGGTGCCTGTCGGTTGTGCCACCGGCGAGCCTCGAACCAGCCATCGACTCTCCGACGGTGATTCATCGCAGCAATACCCCTCTTGTTTCGTTGATATCATTCTAAGGCCTATTGATCAAACAACACGGTATGACTGAAACCGACCCATCAGATCGTCCTTGATCACAATAATACATTTTTCTTATGATGCTATCCGCTGACCCCATCGCGACGGCGATGTCAATGAATTTATAGGAATCGAAAGCTAGCCTCAAAAAATCCGACGCGGCTCATAATCGTCGAGGTTTCCCTTTTCTCTTTCTCTGGCCGAATCCAAATGAAGACGGGAGTAAATTATTATTGACTTGTAGTGTAGTGATGACATATCGTTTAAGTCCCGTACCAGTTTAATAGCGACACCTCTGTACCCTATGAAGCTGCCATCGGGTCGCCAAATCGGTTTTGTCGGTTGGCATACCGATAACCCTGCAATAGCACAAGGCCTACTAGTATCAGCACCTGACACGGATGTGGCTGTCTAGTCAGATTAGTACGTTTGAACTATAGTACGACCCTCGGCATCAATAATGCCGACCGATTGAGGTCACACCATTAGGGGCATTGTTTTTCGTGTCAGTGGACCGGTGTTCGATGATGTCGAAATTTCCTCGACTCAGCCAACTCAGGCCTAACCCTGCTTTATTTAGTTGCATTGAACACCTTGTTATAGTCTTATTAGTAACGTACGAATATATGCAAATTACCAGTTCGTGACCGGGACGATCCAGCCGTAGATGGAGCAGAGACAGATCAAGAGCAGTTAACGGGAGTTTGTGCGCGATCGATAATCAGGTGACATCTACTACCTTTGCATGGTCTTTAATAGTGGGAAATGAGAATGACTAAGGGTAGGTATCCATAACGCTGCATGCGGGTCCCGTCGGACATCGTCGCATGTGGTCGAGTGGACCCCGCCTTGCATGCGGAGTCGCGAGTCCGGCGACGCATGCTTAATAATATTGATAATTAAATAATTATTATTATGCTGATTGTTTGGACACTGTAAGTAGGAATTTCCTTAAGTTTTGAAAAATTAATAATTAATTAATAATTATCGGGGCCCACCCTCTTGAGTGGAATGTGGAGACCTGGGCACACGGGAATACGGGTGAGAGTATTTAGGCTTATTGTAATGCATGGGTAGTGAGCGCGGTACGAATTCCGGGGTAAAATATCGAAGTTATTTTATTATTATAATAATCTATAATGTGGAAAGATTGGACCCCGTGCGCGCGAGGGACGTGAACCACCCTCCACGCACAGTCGAAGACCAGTAGGCTAGGGGGTCACGGGCAAGGGTTGTGGTAAAGCAAATAGGAGTAGCCCTCTAGTAGGGATTGGCCTAGCAACTCCATCCCGGGGTAGTTGAAGCCCCCAAAGTAACGCAAGTGGGGCGGTAGAGCACCATCGTGAAAGATGGAAAATATCTTATAATCATTTGGGTGATGTGTTCATGGTGGATGCCCGGCGAGAGAATTGACCCTCTACATCGATATAGAAGGCCCGGTAGTAATGCCCGACCGAGGGCAAGATGAACAAAATATCCAGGGTTCACTTTAGGATATATGATTTATATTGTAAGTCATAATTAAGCACTGTAGAATATCTAACGAACTGTATGATAGATAACCTAGTGACAGTAGGAATTGCATGTGAACATAGACTATTGATAGGCTTAGGTTAACCTTCTGTAAACTTTAAACTGCTGATGTAATTTAACTCAATTAAATATATTGTCTCATATTATTAAAGACTATTAGAATGTCATTAGCCATTAATTTGGCTAATCTCCCAATTTTCCATTGGGGGCTACTCTTTTCCACGAGTAGACTCTCCTGCAGGTCCGGAGGTTCGGGAGTAGCAGTGGGAAGCCGGAGTCAGTTTTAGGGTTTCAGTAGTATTTTATCTTGGTACGTAGTTTCGTGGTAATGTAATGGGTGGATTTTGTATAAGAATCACTTAGTTTAAGATTAGTTAATTGTTAGAAGCATTGATACAGCTGAAGTTATTTTGGGTAGGTCTCTCCTTAAAGCCACAAACCTAGGGTAGCTCACAGTGAAAATATAAGTATTTAAATGGCCTAATTGACTAGCCCTGTAGATAGGACCCATAGACCAGTGTGGTGAGTGTCAGGGAGAGGGTGAAATTCCTAGCTCGTCGTCGGAGGCTTGAGCCTCGTGCTCCCTTAGAGGGATTCCTGTCAGCATGTGGTGGCGCCGACAGGCCACACATACTGAGAGGATAAACCGATTGAAGATCGAGCGTGATCATCTCTCTATCGGAAAAAAAAAAATTATCTCTCAGCTTTTTTTTAAAATAAAAATATTTTCATAAAAAAAATTATGTTTTAAAATATTCCTTGTTTCTTCCTTCTCCTTCTTCAATTATGAGAAAGTCACAGCCATGTGAGAAACCCTAATTGGTATAGATAGGCGACCAGACCCTAAACCATTTTGTTTTCCTCATTTCACACCCCAGGGATCGGTTCCAGATTTCTGGGGCGTGACAGCTGGTATCAGGGCTTAGGGATATGATTCGAGGGATTAGGATTTTAGAAGTTGAAGTTTAGGTCTTGGAGTCGTAGTATTCTAATATGAGTTGTATTGTAGATGATGAGTACTAGAAGAGGTAACGGAGCGAGTTCGTCCTCTGAACCTGACGATACAACGAGGATGATGGAGATGCTCCAAGGAATGGCCACCATGGTTCAACAGCAGCAGACAACGGCCCAGCAGCAGGCTACTTTAGCTTTGACTGCCATTGCCCAGGTGCAGGCTCGTCAGCTAGCAGAGGGCGAACGTCAAGGGAGACTTTTGAAGGACTTCAAGGCGATGGGACCTCCAACTTTCAAGGGAGAGCCGGACCCCTTGCAGGCAGATTGATGGTTTCAACAGACAAAGAAGGTCCTTTACGTTTTGGAGGTCGTCGGAGACCGATGAGTCGCTCTTGCATCTTACCAGTTTGAGGCAGAGGCTGACTTCTAGTGGCAGTCAGTCTTGCGTTCAAGAACAGTTGATCGAGGAGCTATCTCTTGGTTAGAGTTCGAGGAACTTTTTCGGAGGAAGTTCTTCCCTGTGACTGTGCAAAACCGGATGGAGATTGAGTTTTTAGCCCTTTCCCAAGGGTCTCTTACTGTGGCACAGTATGAGGCTAAATTCTCAGAGCTTGCGAGGTATGCACCGCACCAGGTAGTGACTGACGCCCGGAGGGCAAAATGTTTTGAGCATGGACTAAAGTCAGAAATCAGAGGTAGGGTTACAGCCTTCTTAGGTCAATCCTATAAGGAGGTAGTTATTCGAGCGTTGGCCATTGAACAAGAGTTGGAAGAATCTCGCAAGACCCAAGAATAACATCAGGTAGACCACCCTAGTAAAAGGTGTAAGATTTCATCCGAACCACCAGAGGGTGGACAAGGGAAGAAGAAAGGAGGGCTATGACTTTGTTATCGCTGCAAGCGGGAAGGACATATTCGCAGCACTTGTCCTTTAGGAAAAATATGCTTCAATTATGGACAAGGAGGTCATATGAAGAAGGACTGTCCCAATTCACGTGTATGATGTAAGGGTTTAATATGTATGAATAATGTATGATGTGTTTTGATCCTTATGGAATATAACATATAAATATAGTAAAAATTTTAGAGCGCACAGTGGTATGAGGTCCTCTTTTTGTTAGTTATTGATGTTTTCCGATGACCCTTAGTACTAGAGACCTAGCCGGTATCTTAGGATTCCTTGTTTCTCCATCGACCATTAGTATTAAAGGCCTAGTCGGTATTTTTAGGATAGTCCATTATTTAGTTTTAAGTATAATAATTAGAGTGGTTTTCTCCGGTGTATTGTGTGAGCTTATATGTCACGTTTAAATGAATACTACGAGTAATGATGATGACCCTTAGGGGCAGTAGTCTCAAAGAGTGTACCAAGAGATGGAAATCTCAAGTAGTAGTTTGAGTTCACATGGTTCGTAAATTTCGGAATGTCTCGATGGAGACCCTCGCGACAGGGTACACACTGTTTCTTGGGAACTTTGGCGGTGGATTATGACTGTCCGGTAGAGGACATTGTGAGGCCACATATTTTCTTTTTGGAGAATTTGGTGGATAAATACGCATCACTCTTCGGAGGCTTTGGCGGTTGGTTACGCAGTTCCAGTTGGAACTTGCGACAGAGCGTGCATTGTTTCTTCGGAAACTTTGGCAGCTGGCAGAGCTTGCACTGTTCCCAATCGGAACTTTGGCAGCTAGTTACGCAGTTCCTGTTGGAACTTGCGGTAGAGCGTGCACTGTTTCTTCGAAAACTTTGGTAGCTGGCAGAGCTTGCACTATTCCCAATCGGAACTTTGGTAGCTAGTTACGCAGTTCCTGTTGGAACTTGCGGCAGAGCGTGCACTGTTTTTTCGGAAACTTTGGCAGCTGGCAGAGCTTGCATTGTTCCCAATCGGAACTTTGGCAGCTAGTTACGCAGTTCCTGTTGGAACTTGCGGCAGAGCGTGCACTGTTTCTTCGGAAACTTTGGCATCTGGCAGAGCTTGCACTGTTCCCAATCGGAACTTTGGCAGCTAGTTACGCAGTTCCTGTTGGAACTTGCGGCAGAGCGTGCACTGTTTCTTCGAAAACTTTGGTAGCTGGCAGATCTTGCACTGTTCCCAATCGAAACTTTGGCAGCTAGTTACGCAGTTCATGTTGGGACTTGCGGCAGAGCGTGCACTGTTTCTTCGAAAACTGTGGCAGCTGACAGAGCTTGCACTGTTTCCAATCGGAACTTTGGCAGCTAGTTACGCAGTTCCTGTTGGAACTTGCGGCAGAGCGTGCACTGTTTCTTCAGAAACTTTGGCAGTTGGCAGAGCTTGCACTGTTCTCAATCGGAACTTTGGCAGCTAGTTACGCAGTTCATGTTGGGACTTGCGGCAGAGCGTGCACTATTTCTTTGGAAACGTTGGCAGCTGGCAGAGCTTGCACTGTTCCCAATCGGAACTTTGGCAGCTGGTTACGCAGTTCCTGTTGGAACTTGCGGCAGAGCGTGCACTGTTTCTTCGGAAACTTTGGCAGCTGGCAGAGCTTGCATTGTTCCCAACCGAAACTTTGGGCAGCTAGTTACGCAGTTCCTGTTGGAACTTGCGACAGAGCGTGCACTGTTTCTTTGGAAACTTTGACAGCTGACAGAGCTTGCACTGTTCCCAATCAGAACTTTGGCAGCTAGTTACACAGCTCCTGTTGGAACGTACGGCAGAGCGTGCACTGTTTCTTCGAAAACTTTGGCACCTGGCAGAGCTTGCACTATTCTCAAAAGGAACTTTGGCAGCTAGTTACTCAGTTCTTGTTTGGACTCGTGGGAGAGAGTGCACTGGCTAGACGGCAGTGACGTTGAGATGACATTGAGATACTTGAGTACTAGAGTATTGTTAATAACCATGCTAAGGGACTTGCTTACTTTTTTGGGAATGGGGAATGCATTATCAATTGGAATCTTAAGAATAGTCATTATTTAGGAGATTCACTTAGCTTTGTTTCTAATTGTTTTGGTTTAGGACCGATCAACCAATCTTGTAGAAAGATACTGTCAGTATACTGTGTAATCGTGTTGGTATCCTAGTTTTCGGCTCCATTTGGTCAGTAGGTTAGTTGTTCTCGTAGTTCAGTATTTCTACACGAGTAATAAGTTTCCTCGTATATCTGAATTGTGTATCATAGTGTATCTTTTAGAAGGTTTCAAAGTCTTGCGATAATAACATAATTGGAAATGTTAGTGTTAGTGTTAGGTCTTTCATTGAGCGTCAGCGTTTTTTTTTTTTTTCCATCATTGTTCTCTTCTTATTCTCGTTCGTTTGTGGTTTAGTGTGTTTTCTGGGATTCAACATTTTCTAGGTTAGTCAGTATGTAAGTTGGGGTGTCCAATTCATATTTTAGTAGTGTTTTCCTTATAGGTTAATAGACGAGTAATGATGGTATATGTATAGACGTATTTGCTCCGGAGAGAAATCTTATAGGATATAAGTCTAGGCGTACTATTTCGAGTTATCTAGTTGTTTTCAATTCAATTCTATAGGTGTATAGGTATATGTTTATTCGTAGGAAATATGTTTCCGCGTTAGTATCGTTAGTTGAGAATGTCTCGTGATCTTGTTTCGTGAATCGGATTACTACCTCACTTCTGAATAAGAGGGACGCTCCTTATCCAGGAAAGGGAATAATCTGGAGTCACGAAATTTTATTAGTCCATAGTAGTTAGGACTACGATTGAACATTATGCCTTGTGTGAGCTCCACGAGAGCCTAAGGTTCTAATCCTACCCTAATAATTATGTGACTCGATTGTATACATTCGGGTAGTAGTCTAGCCAGTGGCAGTCTTTCTTTTTTGGTATGATTATTGTATTGACTGAACTTCTCAAGGGCAGTATTAGAAAGAATATAGTACCAGTTGTGATTTTGTCTTCATTACTTTGGTAGTATATGTTGGGATTATAACATCAGTTTAGGAATTAAATTTTTGGGACGAAAATTCTATTAAGGTGGGTATGATGTAACGACCGGTTCAAAAAAAAAACTAAATTTAAATCTAAAACCTAAGCCCCAAACCCGAACCCACCCAAGCCCCAAACCCGACCCAACCCCATTTCTCTCTATTTTTCTCTCCCTCTCTCAGCCGCTCAGCTCTCCCCCTCTCACCCGATCCCCCACCCTCTCCCTTTCCCACTCTCTCGGATTCGGTCTCCCTCTCACCCGACCCTCTCTCTCCCCGATCCGACCCGGCCCTCCCCAAAAATCGCCATCGAGCCACCCCCCCTCATCCCGAGCCGGGATTTCTCGCCGGCTGCCGCCGCTGCCCCTATCCTGCAGCCCTAGCTGCCGCCCCCCCTACCCTACTGGCCATCCCCTTTCCCCTTTTTAAAACCCGGACCCGACCCCCCTTCTCCCCTCCGATCTCATCCCCTCTCCTCTCTGATCTCTCTCTCTCTCTCTCTCTATCTCTCTCTCTCTCCCTGATTTCCTCTCTCTCCTTCCTCTCGGTGGCTGC
This sequence comes from Chamaelirium japonicum, assembly GCA_947650365.1. Taxonomy (NCBI): domain Eukaryota; kingdom Viridiplantae; phylum Streptophyta; class Magnoliopsida; order Liliales; family Melanthiaceae; genus Chamaelirium; species Chamaelirium japonicum. The sequence goes on from OX393550.1 coordinate 114,214,827, forward strand.
ACGCAGTGGTGGCCAGAGAAGAGCAGCCGGTCGGAGCGAGGAGCCGCAGTCGAAGCCGAACCCCTGCACCAGGTCGGCCACCTCCAGCCTTTCCCCTATTCTTTTGGTTCTGTTGACACTAGCCGAACCCCTGCTTCTTTTTCTTTCTTTGTGTTGCGAACCCCGATCTACCCGATCCGACCCCGGTGGTTTACCCTCAAAGTAGCCATAGCCACCGACCAGGTGCCTGTCGGTTGTGCCACCGGCGAGCCTCGAACCAGCCATCGACTCTCCAACGGTGATTCATTGCAGCAATACCCCTATTGTTTCGTTGATATCAGTCTAAGGCCTATTGATCGAACAACACGGTATGACTGAAACCGACCCATCTGATTGTCCTTGATCACAATAATATATTTTTCTTATGATGCTATCCGCTGACCCCATCGCAATGGCGATGTCGATGAATATATAGGAATCGAAAGCTAGCCTCGAAAAATCCGACGCGGCTCATAATCGTCGAGGTTTCCCTTTTCTCTTTCTCTGGCTGAATCCAGAGGAAGACGGGAGTAAATTATTATTGACTTGTAGTGTAGTGATGACATATCGTTTAAGTCCCGTACCGATTTAATAGCGACACCTCTGTACCCTATGAAGCTGCCATCGGGTCGCCAAATCGGTTTTGTCGGTTGGCATACCGATAACCCTGCAATAGCGGCTTCTGCCCCTTATAGACCAACTTTGCAATTTTCGACTGAGTGGAACACTTTTCCTTTTGCCAAACCGAGCGTCGGCTCAGAGAGGCTTAACAATTTGTCTTTGTAAACCGACCGCATCCACACCTAAGCCCGAGGTCGTATCGGGCGGAATGATGAATCGAACCCGACCTTAACCTAAACCCATACCTCGGTAGTAATGCTGAAGGCTCTTCGGAGCACAAGGCCCACTAGTATCAGCACCTGACACGGATGTGGCTGTCTAGTCAGATTAGTACGTTTGAACTATAGTACGACCCTCGGCATCAATAATGCCGACCGATTGAGGTCACACCATTAGGGGCATTGTTTTTCGTGTCAGTGGACCGGTGTTCGATGATGTCGAAATTTCCTCGACTCAGCCAACTCAGGCCTAACCCTGCTTTATTTAGTTGCATTGAACACCTTGTTATAGTCTTATTAGTAACGTATGAATATATGCAAATTACCAGTTCGTGACCGGGACGATCCAGCCGTAGATGGAGCAGAGACAGATCAAGAGCAGTTAACGGGAGTTTGTGCGCGATCGATAATCAGGTGACATCTACTACCTTTGCATGGTCTTTAATAGTGGGAAATGAGAATGACTAAGGGTAGGTATCCATAACGCTGCATGCGGGTCCCGTCGGACATCGTCGCATGTGGTCGAGTGGACCCCGCCTTGCATGCGGAGTCGCGAGTCCGGCGACGCAAGCTTAATAATATTGATAATTAAATAATAATTATTCTGCTGATTGTTTGGACACTGTAAGTAGGAATTTTCTTAAGTTTTGAAAAATTAATAATTAATTAATAATTATCGGGGCCCACCCTCCTGAGTGGAATGTGGAGACCTGGGCACACGGGAATACGGGTGAGAGTATTTAGGCTTATTGTAATGCATGGGTGGTGAGCGCGGTACGAATTTCGGGGTAAAATATCGAAGTTATTTTATTATTATAATAATCTATAATGTGGAAAGATTGGACCCCGTGCGCGCGAGGGACGTGAACCACCTTCCACGCACAGTCGAAGACCAGTAGGCTAGGGGGTCACGGGCAAGGGTTGTGGTAAAGCAAATAGGAGTAGCCCTCTAGTAGGGATTGGCCTAACAACTTCATCCCGGGGTAGTTGAAGCCCCCAAAGTAACGCAAGTGGGGCGGTAGAGCTCCATCGTGAAAGATAGAAAATATCTTATAATCATTTGGGTGATGTGTGCATGGTGGATGCCCGGCGAGAGAATTGACCCTCTGCATCGATATAAAAGGCACGGTAGTAATGCCCGACCGATGGCAGGATGAACAAAATATCTGGGGTTCACTTTAGGATATATGATTTATATTGTAAGTTATAATTAAGCACTGTAGAATATCTAACGGACTATATGATAGATAACCTAGTGAAAGTAGGAATTGCATGTGAACATAGACTACTGATAGGCTTAGGTTAACCTTCTGTAAACTTTAAATTGCTGATGTAATTTAACTCAATTAAATATGTCGTCTCATATTATTAAAGACTATTATAATGTCACTAGCCATTAATTTGGCTAATCTCCCAATTTTTCATTGGGGGCTACTCTTTCCCACGAGTAGACTCTCCTGCAGGTTCTGAGGTTCGGGAGTAGCAGTGGGAGGCCGGAGGTAGTTTTAGGGTTTCAATAGTATTTTATCTTGGTACGTAGTTTCGTGGTAATGTAATGGGTGGATTTTGTATAAGAATCACTTAGTTTAAGATTAGTTAATTGTTAGAAGCATTGATACAGCTGAAGTTATTTTGGGTAGGTCTCTCCTTAAGGCCACAAGCCTAGGGTAGTTCACAGTGAAAATATAAGTATTTAAATGGCCTAATTGACTAGCCCTGTAGATAGGACCCCTAGACTAGTGTGTTGAGTGTCAGGGAGAGGGTGAGATTCCTAGCTCGTCGTTGGAGGCTTGAGCCTCGTGCTCCCTTAGAGGGATTCCTGTTAGCATGTGCTGGCGCCGACAGGCCACACATGCTGAGAGGATAAACCAATTGAAGGTCGAGCGTGATCATCTCTCTGTCGAAAAAAAAATTTATCTCTCAGCTTTCTTTTAAAATAAAAATATTTTCATAAAAAAAATTATGTTTTAAAATATTCCTTGTTTCTTCCTTCTCCTTCTACAATTATGATAAAGTCACAGCCCTGTGAGAAACCCTAATTGTTATAGATAGGCGACTAGACCCTAAACCATTTTGTTTTCCTCATTTCACACCCTAGGGATCGGTTCCAGATTTCTGGGGCATGACAAGCTAGTTTGATCTTCTACTGATAGCTGGCAACACGCAAGGCTGCTTGGTCACGAAGTTCCTCTACGTAGTCGAGGTCATTGATACAAAGTTCTTTGTTGATCCCTTGCTTGATTGTTAGGGTCTTGAGGGTAAGGCAAATAGATTCTATTGGTAGAACCACCTCCGATCCGTAGGTTAGCGCGAAAGGGTGAGTATCCGGTCGATCGTCGAGGTGTGGTCTGATAGCCCAACAGAACCTCAGGAATGACTTTCTCCTATAGTCCCTTTTTGTCATCTAACTTCTTCTTGAGTATGCCAAGAATGGCTCTGTTGGAGGCTTCGGCCGGACCGTTGCATTGAGGATATCTCGAAGTAGTGTAGAAAAGTTTGATCCCGTGGCTTTGGCAGAATTCCCGAAACTTGTTTGAATCGAATTAAGCTCCGTTGTCGGCGATGAGTACTTGCGGCGTGCCAAGCCTTGAAAAGATGTTATGCCTTCTGAACTTGATGACTTTGTCGTCTGTCTCTTGGAAGAGAGGCACAGCTTCGACCCACTTGGTGAAATAGTCTGTCGCTTGCAGTAGGTACTTTTTTCTTGGAGATAGAGGGAATAGACCCAAGAAGTCCAACCCCCATTGGTAGAATGGCCAAGGATTTATTAGAGGATAGAGCTGATCTACAGGGAGATGGATTGCTCGAGCGTGCCGTTGATAAGGATCGCACTTCTGGATGAATTGGCTAGCGTCTTTAGCCATATTTGGTCAGTAGTAGCCTGGAAGTTTAACCTTTCCCTTGAGAGATATGTCACCGAAGTGGTTACTACAAACTCCGAAGTGGATGTTTGCCAAGATCACTTTTGCTTGATCAGGGCCAATATATTTGAGAAGTGTTCCACCATAAGATGAAAATAGAGATTATCTCCTTGGAGGCGGTAGAGAGGAAGCTTCCTTTGTAGTTGTCTGGCTTGAATAAGGTCCTCAGGCACTCTACTATGCCTGAGGAAGTCGACTTCAGAGAATGAACTTGACTTTAGAGAAATGTTGCTTAAGGCGTTGCACAAGGGTCAGGTAATGTTGCATCATCTCTTCCCGCGCTACATAATCCCCGTTGATTTACCTGATCACCAACTGGGAATCACTATAGACATTGAGGTGATCTACCCCTAGGACTCGAGCTATATCCAATCGAGAGATAAGTGCTTCTTACTCAGCTTTGTTGTTGGTGGCGTTGTATCCGAGAAGGATAGCTTTCTCCAGGTGATCGAGCTCGGGGGATATTAAGACTATCCCAATTCCCAAGCTGATAGTGCTTGAAGCTCCGTCAATGTAGAGTTTTCATCGCACAGCTATCATTGAAGGAACCTCAGGGTTCGGATGGGAGGCCTCAAGGCTTAGATCGAAATGTTGCTTGTCATAGTCAAGATATATCTCTGGATCTTCTTCGAGAGCAATTATATCATCCATGGGGAAGTCGACAAGGAAGTCGGTGATAACTTGCTCTTTGACAGAGATGCAAGGCTTGAATTTGATGCCAAGCGAACTCATTTTAATCACCCACTTGGTCATCTGACCGGCTCAACCAGCCTTATCGAGGATATCTTTGAGAGGATGTTCGAAGGTGACAGTGGCCAAGTATGAGACGAAGTAATCGTGAGGCTGTCAACAGAGCTAAAGCGACCTTCTTTATCTTTAAGTAGCGAGTCTCAGCCAGCAAAAGTGATGCAGACGAGCCCTACGTGCAGATTTTCACAACTGATGATGTATTTTGGTTCCCTACGGAGATCCAGGAAGTCGATTGTCAATCCGTCTGTATCATTGGAGAGCTATTTTGATTGCCTACGACTTTGATTTTTATCTTCTGTCGATCCGACTGACAGATCTTGAGTTATTTATGCTTTTATTTCTGGTTAGGATAGGTGCGAGCCTTGTTTGCATCCGGTTCGAGCCACAGATGCTGAACTGACTCATTTCTATGTTTGGGTTTTAACCGTAAGATCTTAAGTCGATTTAGATCTCAATGGATGAGATTCAAAGGGAGTCAAGAAGTCCTAAAAGCCTATGCCGATCCCCCTCACCCATCCGCCTCTCTCTTCCCATGGCAAGACTCGTACGAACACACCTCGGAAAGCGTGCTCGTGTCCCCTCTTTCCTCCTTTTCCCGTACGGATGCGTCTCTCTCTTTTTCTTTCCTTTTTCGTTGTTGTTTCCCTCCCTATAAAGCCCTATAAACCCTAATTAAAGAGGGATGATTGATGATGAATTGAAACCCTAGAACGGAGAAGCGGGTTCACTTGTTCGGCACCTTAATCGGAGAATCCTCTTGTTTCTAGTCTTCTTCTTTTCTCCACAAGCTTCTTCCTCGTCGCCACGTCCTCGTCTACGACTTCACAGAAGATCGACGCGGAGATCACCCATCCTCCAAGATCAAATCGTCTTGGTTTCTTCATCCTTTTCTTCCGGACCACACCTCCTCTTCCACCCGTTCATCTACAACAACGGAGCCATTGATCGCGGCCGGCATTGACCAAAGCACGATTTGAATCATCCCTCAATATTTTCATGTGATAAACATCCTTTCAATCTGACCTATTGCTGATTTTAAATTAGGGTTTCAAAGTGATTGGCTTCTGAAGAATCTCATTCATTAGGTTTTCTATTGCTTAGATCTATATTTTATCTTTGAGACTTTGGTTTATATTTGAGATCTTGTTAGCCAGTCAATATTGGAATTTGTTTATTAAATCTGGAATTAATCCTACTCCTGCTAGTTTTATTATTTCATTAAATTAAACTTGTTTGGGCATGATTGAATGATGATTCATGCTGATAGTACGTCTTTGCTGAAATTTGATTCAAGACGTGCATAAATCTCTATTTAATTGTTTAAATTCAGCACTTGAGTTCTTTTAAGCATCTGCATGCATCAAGTTGGTATCAGAGCGCACTAGTCGTCGCGTTCTTACGCAACGGCTGGTCCTCTTTCATCATTCGCATCATTGTGTGCTTGCTGAATATTTTTTATTTTCCTTCTTTTTATTTTAGTTTTTGTGTCTTTGCATTAATTAGCAATCTAGCATCCCGTGTGTTCGCATCCATATTAGGATCATCCCTTTCTCTCTGTGGTCAGTTGATAGCATCTTCAAAAGAGTCTCCAATGGCTGAACCACCAAGACAACCTTTCCTACCCCCACTTGGTAAGACGCCTTCAAAAGACAACAAGCAAACATGAATAGGCTTCAGACCCAGATCGAAGCCTTGACCTTGGCCTTCACCACTTCCCAAAATCAACCTCGACACCATCGAGAGCACAGGGCTAGAGCGTCTCCAGAGCGTAGTGAGTTAGATCTTGAGTTAGGAGGTGATAGTGTCAGTTCATCTGACGGGTCTGATAGGCGCAGTAGAAAAACTCATAGGAGAACGAAATCCCATTGGGGTTGGGATCAGGGTATCAAAATCGAAATTCCTAAGTTTGAAGGTATGATGGATCCTAAGGAGTTCTTAGATTGGGCAGAGAGAATCGATCAGTATTTTGAGTGAAAGAAAATCCCCCGAGACAAACAAGTCAAGTTTGTTAGTCTCAAATTGAAAGGTCATGCACTGATCTTGTGGAGACAATTGCAGGCCACGAGGGTTAGAAAGGGGAAAGGCAAGATTTCCACTTGGACACAATAAGAGGAAAAATGCAATAGAAGTTCCTCCCTTCTGATTTCAAACATAGCATGTTCCAAAAATTCCAAAACCTACGACAAGAGCACAAGTCAGTGGACAATTAGACCAACGAGTTCTACAAGCTCCAGGCTCGCAATGATCTGCTTGAAGATGAAGAGCAGAGCGTCGCTAGGTACGTCAATGGTCTTAAGCCCTCAATTCAAGAGGTGGTGTCCCTTCATGACTTATATCAGATCAGTGATGCACATCGTCGGGCTACGAAAGTTGAATCTCACCAATCCCGATCTATGTCCCGACAATATGACAACACCAGGGCACCATCCGGAGCTATTAGTAGACTAATCCCTGGACCTTTCCCTGTAGCTGGTACAGTTCCTACACCCACTAGGAAGGGTAAAGGAGTCTTAGGAACCAACCCGAGCACGATGAAGTGTTTCAATTGCAACCAGCCGGGTCACAAGTCAGTCGATTGTCCTCGACGTTAATTCAATCCACAGACAAATCTCGCGGATAATAAAGATGACAGTCATGAGTCTGAGGGTGAAAACTTTAATGAGTTGGTCTTGGAGGGGGATGACGTGACTTCCCCACTATTAGTTATTCACCAGTCTCCATCACCCCAGGCACCTAAAGCGTTACTACCCCACGAGCTCTGTGGAGGACCCCCAAAGCCACATTGTAAGAACCAGAGATTCGAGCTGTTCCGAACAGTCTGCACTATCAATGTCATGGACCTTTGTGTCTTGATAGATGGAGGTTGCACCACCAACTTAATCAGTGAAGGGGAAGTCAGGAGCAAGAAGTGGAAAGTCAAACCATTAGCTCACCCTTACAAAACATCTTGGCTAGATAACACCACGAGCAAACTAGTAACTCATTGTTGTTTGGCTAGGTTGTCGATTGGGCTGCAATATTGCGATGAGGTTTGGTGTGATGTCCTTCTCTTGGAAGTAGCCGATATTATCCTTGGGCGTCCATAGCAGTTCGATCGAGATGCACTACATCACGGAAAAGCCAACATATATACTTTCCTTAAGGACGGCATCAACGGCATCACCTTATGGCCCACGTGTTTTAAGCAACACCGATCCCATGAACCTAAAACTCTTCTGAGTCAGAGTCATCCCATACCACCGTTTGCAGATAATTTAATAGGGTGTTCTTCTGATTCACTAATAGTTGAGAAGGGGTTAGACAAAATATTGCATTTCATCGCATGCACATCACATTTAGAATTTGTAGGCATCACTTGTACTCGCATTCATCATTTGACTGATATCTTTACACTAACAGTCCATTCATGTGTGCTTCCATATTATCGACCAAGTGTTGAATTGATCATTAAAGAAGGTTTTGCTATGCTTGTTCACTTTTCAATGCTGGGTACTTATGAGCCATGCTTTCAGATTTCGAAAAGCCCATCATTTTTACTTTTTCGAAGTCATAACAAGTGGCTTGATGAGTTATTTAATTTCTTGTTTTATTCACTAAATCCAGACAATGACGGCTTGACATATCTTCTTAGTCTAGGAACCACTTGTTTTGCCACGTGCGCATGCCACTTTGAGCAACACATATTGCACCCGCAACCCATGGCCTCTCAAAGGAACCATAGCATATTACGCAAGTCGATGATCTGCAACATATTATGCTCCCACGGCCTTTCCTTTCATATGTCTTTTGAATTTCATGTCAACCTATATTCCTATTATCACATGAAATTATCTGGATATCTTGACGATCTTTTTGTGCCGAGGAGGATGTTGGTTTTGGCTTTCAGGTCTTTGCTTGGCGTTGATGGGCAGGGGATGCCAGATAAAGTCGCTGAGTATCTGATGCTGATTACTTGGCCACTGGACCCGGGAGAGCAGTTGGAACAAATGTAGAAATTGCGCCTGCTTCCAGGAGAGCCTCCACTGGATCCAGGACTTTACTCAACAGGAGTCGAGTTCTTTTGAGTTCGGGGGACTTGATGTAGACGAGCCCTTCGTGCAGATTTTCACAGCTGATGGTGTATTTTGATTCTCTACAGAGATCTAGGAAGCCGATTGCCAATCTGTCTGCATCATTAGAGAGCTATTTCGATTGCCTACGACTTTGGTTTTTACCTTTTATCGATCCGACTGATGGATCTTGAGTTATTTATACTTTTATTTCTGGTTAGGGTAGGTGCGAGCCATGTTCGCATCCGGTTCGAGCCACAGATGCTGAACTGACTCATTTCTATATTTGGGTTTTAACCGTAGAATCTTAAGTCGATTTAGATCTTAATGGATGAGATTCAAAGGGAGTCAAGAAGCCCTAAAAGTCCATGCCGATCCCCCTCACCCGTCTACCTCTCTCTTCCCGTGGCAAGACCCACCCGGACACGCCTCGGGAAGCATGCCCGTGTCCCCTCTTTCCTCTTTTGCCCGTGCGAATGCATCTCTCTCTCTTTCTTTCCTTTTTCGTTGTTGTTTCCCTCCCTATAAAGCCCTACAAACCCTAATTGAAGAGGGACGATTGATGATGAATTGAAACCCTAGAACGGAGAAGCGGGTTTGCTTGTTCGGCGCCTTATCCGAAGAATCCTCTTGTTTCTAGTCTTCTTCTTCTCTCCGCAAGCTTCTTCCTTGTCGTCACGCTCTCGTCTACAACTTCGCAGAAGATCAACGTGGAGATCACCCATCCTCCAAGATCAAATCGTCTCGGTTTCTTCATCCTTTTCTTCCGGACCATGCCTCCTCTTCCGTCCGTTCATCTACAATAACGGAGCCTTTGATCGCGGCCGACATTGACCAAAGCACGGTTTGAATCGTCCCTTGATATTTTCATGTCATAAACATCCTTCCAATCCGGCCTATTGCTGATTTTAAATTAGGGTTTCAAAGTGATTGGCTTCTGAAGAATCTCATCCATTAGGTTTTCTATCGCTTAGATCTATATTTTATCTTTGAGACTTTGGCTTATATTTGAGATCTTGTTAGCACGTCAGTATTGGAATTTGTTTATTAAATCTGGAATTAATCCTTCTCCTACTAGTTTTATTACTTCGTTAAATGAAACTTGTTTGGGCATGATTGAATGATGATTCGTGCTGATAGTCTTTGCTGAAATTTGATTCAAGACGTGCAGAAATCTATTTTTAATTATTTTAAATTCAACATTTGAGTTTTGTTTGTTAGTTAGATATCGTGTCGCAACGTGATCATTCTAGCTATTGTCTGTCTGTCTGATGAGCGTAGCGAAGTTGAGAGTTTAACTTAGCATGCTTGTCAGTTAGATGTCGCGTTGCAATTCGATCATTCTAACTATTGTCTGTATGTTTGAAGAGCATAGCAAAGTTGAGAGTTTAACTTAGCATGCTTGTCAGTTAGATATCGCGTCGCAACGCAATCATTCTAACTATTGTCTATCTGTCTGAAGAGCATAGCGAAATTGAGAGTTCAACATATCATGCTTTCAGTTAGATGTCGCATCGCAACACGATCATTCTAACTATTTTTTATCTGTCTGAAGAGCGTAGCAAAGTTGAGAGTTCAACTTAGCATGCTTGTCAGTTAGATGTCATGTCGTAATGCAATCATTCTAACTATTGGTTGTCTGTATGAAGAGCGTAGCGAAGTTGATAGTTCAACTTAGCATGCTTGTCAATTAGATGTCGCGTCGTACGTGTCCATCTTAACTATTGTCTGTCTGTCTGAAGAGGTAGCGAAGTTGAGAGTTCAACTTAGCATGCTTGTTAGTTAGATGTTGCATTATAATGCGATCATTCTAACTATTGTCTGTCTGTCTGAAGAGCGTAGCAAAGTTGAGAGTTCAACTTAGCCTGTTTGTCAGTTAGATGTCGCATCGCAACGTGATCATTCTAACAATTGTCAATGTCTTAAGAGCGTAGCGAAGTTGAGAGTTCAACTTAGCATGCTTGTTAATTAAACGTCGCATCACGATGCGGTCATTCTAACTATTGTCAGTCTGAATGAATATGATTGTGAAGTAAACATTCTATCCATCATGGAGTTTACATCATGAGTAGAATCTCTTGAGGTGCCAAGCATTCCAGGCCCTTGGTAGTCTGCCTCCTTCTAGTGAAATTAGTCAATAGGATCTCTTGTCTCCCATTGATTCAATAATATAAGATCCTTCTCAGTTAGGAGTTAGCTTACCACTGTCGTGTTTCTTGGTGTTGGAGAAAACTGCTCTGAGAACAAGTTCGCCAGTATTGAATTGTTTTTTGTTGACCTTTTGATCGTAAGCTAGTTTGATCTTCTGCTGATAGCTGGCAACACGCAAGGCTGCTTGGTCACGAAGTTCCTCTACGTAGTTGAGGTCATTGATACAAAGTTCTTTGTTGATCCCTTGCTTGATTGCAAGGGTCTTGAGGGTAAGGCAAATAGATTCTATTGATAGAACCACCTCAGATCCGTAGGTTAGCGCGAAAGGATGAGTATCCAGTCGATCACCAAGGTGTGGTCTGATAGCCCCACAGAACCTCAGGAATGACTTTCTCCTATAGTCCCTTTTTGTCATCTAACTTCTTCTTAAGTATGCCAAGAATGGCTCTGTTGGAGGCTTCGGCCTGACCGTTGCATTAAGGATATCTCGAAGTAGAGTAGAAAAGTTTGATCCCGTGGCGTTGGCAGAATTCCCGGAACTTGTTTGAATCGAATTAAGCTCCGTTGTCGGCGATGAGTACTTGCGGCGTGCCAAACCTTGAAAAGATGTTATGCCTTCTGAACTTGATGGCTTTGTCGTCTGTCTCTTGGAAGAGAGGCATAGCTTCGATCCACTTGGTGAAGTAGTCTGTCGCTTGCAGTAGGTACTTTTTACTTGGAAATAGAGGGAATAGACCCAAGAAGTCCAACCCCCATTGGTAGAAGGGCCAAGGATTTGTTAGAGGATGGAGCTCATTTGCAGGGAGATGGATTGCTCGAGCGTGCCGTTGATAAGGCTCACACTTCTGGATGAATTGGCGAGTGTCTTTAGCCATATTTGGTCAGTAGTAGCTTTGAAGTTTAACCTTTCACTTGAGGGATATGCCACCAGAGTGGTTACCACAAACTCCGGAGTGGATGTTTACCAAGATCACTTTTGCTTGATCAGGGCCAATATATTTGAGAAGTGTTCCGCCATAAGATGAAAATATAGATTATCTCCTAGGAGGAGGTAGAGAGGAAGCTTCCTTTGGAGTTATCTGGCTTGAATAAGGTCCTCAGGCACTCTGCTATGCCTGAGGAAGTTGACTTTAGAGAATGAACTTGACTTCAGAGAAATGTTGCTTAAGGCGTTGCACAGGGTCAGGTAATGTTGTATCATCTCTCCCCGCGCGACATAATCCCCGTTGATTAACCTGATCACCAACTGGGAATCACTATAGACATTGAGGTGATCTACCCCCAGGACTCGAGCTATATCTAATCCAGAGATAAGTGCTTCGTACTCAGCTTCGTTGTTGGCGGCGTTGTATCCGAGAAGGATATCTTTCTCCAGGTGATCGAGCTCGGGGGATATTAAGACTATCCCAATTCCCAAGCTGATAGCGCTTGAAGCTCCGTCGGTGTAGAGTTTTCATCGCGCAGCTATCATTGAAGGAACCTCGGGGTTCGAATGGGAGGCCTCAAGGCTTAGATCGAAATGTTGCTTGTCATAGTCAAGATATATCTTTAGATCTTCTTCGAGAGTAATTATATCTTCCATGGGGAAGTCGACAAGGAAGTCGGCGATAACTTGCCATTTGATAGAGATGCAAGGCTTGAATTTGATACCGAGCGAACTCATCTTAATCACCCACTTGGTCATCTGACAGACTCAACCTGCCTTATCAAGGATATCTTTGAGAGGATGTTCGGAGGTGACAATGGCCAAGTGCGAGACGAAGTCATCGCGAGGCTGTCAACAGAGCCAAGGCGACCTTCTCTATCTTTAGGTAGCGAGTCTCAGCCAGCAAAAGGGTATGTCTAATATAGTAAATGGGACGTTCGATACCATCTCTTCTACTGACAAGGACTACACTGATGACTGGACTAGTGACTGTGAGGAATAACTAGAGAAGTTCTTCCGGTGATAGAGCAATATGGGAGCTTGAGTGAGTAGAACTTGATGCTTTGGAAGGCTTGTTCGCAGGTCGAGTTCCATCCTGAGGTGTCTGCCTTACGGAGCTTGTCGAAGAAAGGCTTGCATTTGTCGAGGACTTGGAGATGAATCGGTTGAGGGCCACCAATCGTCCTGTGAGGCGTTGAACCTCCTTTAGGTTGGAAGGCGATTACATTTTGAGGATGGCTCAAATTTGATCTGAGTTTGTTTTGATGCCTCTTCTGGTCACCAAATGACCCAGGAATTTGTACGATTGAACTCCGAATGCATACTTAGTTGGATTCAGTTTCATGCGGTACTTCCTCAGAACTTGGAAGGTCTCAGCAAGGTCAGAGAGATGATCCTCTCATTCGATTCTTGGTGAGCAGGTCGTCGATATAGACTTTGACTTTGTGTCTGATTTATTCCTTCAACATCTTCATGATTAGCCTCTAGTAAGTTGATCCCGTATTCTTGAGACCGAAGGGTATGGCATTATAGTAGTAGAGCCCTTCGTCTGTCATGAAACAAATCTTCTCTTGATCGTCCTGATGCAACAGGATTTGATTGTAGCTTGAGTATCCATCCATGAAAGATAGAAGCTCGTGGCCAGCAGTGACGTCGATGAGTCTATTTATTCTTGGAATAGGGAATGGATCCTTGGGGTAGGCTTTGTTAAGATTAGTGAAGTTGATGCAGACTCTGATCTTCCTGTTCTTCTTTGGAACTGCGATGATGTTGGAGATCCCAGTTAGGTACTCGACTTCACAAGTGAAGCCTGCCACGAGCAACTTGTTTATCTCTTCTTAAACTGCAGCCAACCGCTCTAGTCTAATTGTTCGAAGATTATGTTTGACGATGTTCATTCCTTCTTTGATAGTGAGTTGATAACATGCGTCATCTGGATTGATCCCAGACATATCTTTGAAGCACTAGGCGAAGACGTCGATGTTAGACTTGAGGAATGATACCATGTCTTGCATTTCTACGTCACTAAGATCAGTACCGATGAATGTTTCTTAAAGAAGATCGTTGTTTCTGAGGTTTACTCGGACGATCTCTTTGATTGAAGGTAGAGCCTCCTACTCCATTGGTGGAGGTTTTGGAAGTGGGACTCCCTTGGTTGCTAGCTCGTAGAAGGACCAGCTTTATCCGTCGGGAGCCTGGGTGGTGCGAGGTTTACTTTCCGATCCGTCTTTGTCGCGAATGCTTTGCACGAACATCCAGACTATTGGTTACCTCAGATGTAGACGATGCCTTCTCTTGTTGGGAACTTGAGGAGTTGATGGTACGACGAGGAGATGATATTGATTTGGTGGAGGAAGGGTCGTCCGAGGATGATGTTGTAATTGGAGGTTCCTTCAACAACCATAAACCTCACAGAGACTCTCGTCTCCTTGCTGAGATCGAGTATGAATCTGGCCTCTCCCATAGTCATGCTTTGTTCGTCGTTGAAGCCGATAATGACTGTTGGGATAACGTCTAGGCTCTCGTATTTATGTCCCTGATGCTTAAAGCAGTTTGAGAATATAATATCGATTGAACTACCGGTGTCGATGAGTATTTGGTTGATAGTACTCCCATCGAGGATGAGCCATAGAACTAAGGGATCTCGATGCGGGGTGTGCACTCCTTGAAGATCTTGATCAGTAAAGACAATGGAAGGCCACACCAAGCCTTTGATCGGTTTCTCAACCCAATTGTCCTCTTTGTTCGACAAAAATCGAACATTAAAGATGTATCGAACTTGTCGATCAACCACTTTCCCCATCAAGGCTTGATAGTGCATAGCCCCATGGATGCTGAAGACGTTAGCCCGTCCGCTTATTGGAGGCAAGTGTCAAGCGGATATAGTTTGAGCCAGCATGTCTCTTTCCTTTTTGCCGAAGGGGGCAGGCGTTGATCAGGCCTGTAAGTGAACTCTTGGAGATGGCCTACGTGCAAGAGGTCCTCCAGATGGTATTCAGTCGAAAGCAGTGGGATGTTGGATGACCATGGCTGCGATGGAAGTCGCAGTACACAGATTTGTCGGCAGTGAGTCTGGTGTCTAGTTGCAAAGGATTTGGCCACCGAAGGAACTCCTTATGTTGGATCTAGTCCAGGATTTGATCGATTGGTAAGTTCCAGTTGGTGAACTTCGTCGTCCAGGCTGGTGGAGATTTACGGACGTCATCTCTTGGTCATTTCGTAGGTGCTGGCTCAGGTGCTTCGATATTGAGGGCTTTACCAGTCTGTCTGGGCAGTTCTTTTTTCGTTGGTCATCGTTTGGCTTCGCATCCCTTCCGAGCTACTTGGTCATCTTCGACTTCTATCTCCCTTTGGATATGGTAGAACATTGCTCTGAGGGAGGATGCTGGATTGCGGATGAAGTCGTTATAGATGTGCAGATCGTAGCAGAGGGCATTTTGAAATGCCAACATGATCGCCTTATCATCGAGATGTCGCCCAGAGAGAGCGGTGTGCTCATTATGAAACCTTCGCATAAAGCTGCGAAGAGTTTGGTCTGCTCCCATCCTTAGGCGATATAGCGAGTCGAGTTTCTACTCCGGCTTCAGGTTCAGTCGGTATTGCTGGACAAAGAGATTCGCAAGGGCTCCAAATTGAGTTATGGATCTCGAACAAGCATTGTGATACTAGTCAAGAGAAGGCTCGTCGAGGCTACCAGCGAAGGTCCGACAAAGAATGTTGTTCTCTTACTCGTGTGGCATCAAGGATTGCTTGAATGCAAGGATATAGAGGGTTGGATCACCTTTAAGGCAATTGAATTTTGGCAAGGTTGGGGTTCTCCAATTCTTCGGGAAGGGCACTTGGAGGAGGTTTTGATGAAGGGGTTAGGCCAAAGAGTATCCTCCTCTATGACCAAATCCCTGACATCGTAGTTGGTTAAGGAGCAAGGGTTGGGGATCTTCACTATAAAGTGCAACCTGGTAGTGTTGATGCTACAGAGGACTAACTTGCGAATTTTGATGGTGAGGTGATGACAGAGGGATCGAGTCCCTCTGTACCGACTCTCATCCGATGACGAACTCGAAGATTGGGTATTTCATGTGCATGCCTTTCATAGTTGCAACCGGAAGATGACTGAGATGATAGGTCCTCGATGCATTCCCAGACGCTCTACCTTCAAGGACCTTTTGGGGGAGTTGGCCTCCAATTGCTTCTTTGTTGAACTTCACGGCCAAGGGAGGACCTTCGGGGCTCGGAGTTGATAGGTTGTTGGGACCGATCGATCTTATCGTTGTTGAGAGCTGGAGGAAGGGAAAGAACCCCTGTGTCGGAGGCGGCCTTCTTGATAGCGTCTCTTTCTATCATTAAAGTAGCATTCTGCTTTGCTAGTAACAGTAGTTGAAAGTCAAGCACCGAGACTTGATAAGTTGCTGGAGGATCTTTCGTCGGAGCGGGTCTGTCCGACTGAGTGCCGAGGTAGTGAAGGGATCGGTCGATCGACCGATCTCCTATTACCAGAGTGAGCCGTAGTCACTGGTCTGGTAGTGTGTGGGTCGAAGTT
This sequence comes from Chamaelirium japonicum, assembly GCA_947650365.1. Taxonomy (NCBI): domain Eukaryota; kingdom Viridiplantae; phylum Streptophyta; class Magnoliopsida; order Liliales; family Melanthiaceae; genus Chamaelirium; species Chamaelirium japonicum. The sequence continues at coordinate 114,231,020 of OX393550.1, forward strand.
GAGCCGTTGACTCATTGAGCGAGTCTCAGGTCGAGGTTGATTTCATTGTGTGTTACTTTCCTCTGGGTGATCCTGATGTCTTGTCTTCGCCATTTAATAACGGCAACGGAAGCACCCAAAATACTCGTCTCCGATCGGTTGTCTGCTCAACCGAGGGAGCTGGGAAGTATGGCATCGGAAGGATTGGTTGTCTACTCAACCAACCTACCACTATCTGAGAAAACAAAGCTTTTTGTTCGATCCCATAGGCGGCGCCAAACTATGGGGGATGATCCTTGTGCCGACCCAAGGACTCTGCCCAACAGTCAGTTGATTGAGCATTGGTTCGAGCGTTGGATCTTAGACTTGAGCTTTGAAGTAGTTGGGAGTGGACTTGAGCTTTCGAGTAGTGAAGAGATTGAGTTGAGAAGAGAATAGACAACGATATGGTTTTGAAGTTCGGCCGAAGCCTACGTCTCCGTGCTATAAGGTGCAAGCTTAACACTCAAACACATGAAACGTAGTGACCTTGACAGGCTTAGTGTCTAGACGAGGTAGAGGGATGTCAGAGCTCTGGAATTCAAAAATCTGATTTGGAAATCAAAAGATTGATTTGGAATATTCATCTGTAGAGGTTTGGAAATATCCGGGGTTCGAAGCGATTTCTGTAGTCGCTTTGACAAGCTCCAGGCAGGGTTTGTGGGGCCCACCATCACCGTTGTGGATCCTCAGGTAGGGATGGTAGGCCCTGTCGTCGTCTTTGTGGACCCCCAGCCAGAGCTAGTGGGTCATGTCTCCAAGCGTTGGCCAAATTTTGCACCCACACTGACTCCGGGCCTTCTTCTCCAAGCTTTTTCTTCATGCGAGGAGACGAAGATTTGATCTTCTTGTGCAAGGTCTTCACGTTGATGAAGACTTGTGTAGGCTAAGCCATTCTCTCGGGATGTACTTGCCCTAGTCTCGTGAAGTCTTGGGTCATCGAGCGTTGGAGCCTCCTCGTGTTCAATTCCTCCACGTCTCTAGCTTCGATCTTTCACTTTTCGACCCTTGAATTTACAGACGAAGGGGGGAGGATGGGAGAGATATGGTTACGATTTTTTGAATCCCTTGAATATCTCTTTCCATAATCTTTGGGATTTATCTTCATTTTTCGGGGGAAAGCAATATTTATTTTCTTTCTTTTTTGTAGCAGTGGTTATGGGCAAGATATGGCTCAATCTTTTGAGATATGAGTCATCTTTGCATATTCTAATCGATAGCGACATGAATTTAAATTTAGTTCGTCAGATCGAGGGATTGGCGCAGATCCACGGTTGCGTAGATGTCCGAGCTACCTCTCCCCGTGCATGTCTATTGTTTTCCTTTTCTTTCTACTTTTTTTTTTCCTTTCCCCTATGGCCGGCCACACCTCCCTAAGGGGGTGGGACATGGTTTCCGAGAAAAGGGGTTAAGTGGGCCCCAAGTTCGAGTGGGCTCACCCAGCCCCCTTTTGGCTTCGGGTGGTGAGCCCACTCGGTTTCGTTTGAGTCGCGTGTAGTTTGTTTCTTTTGTGGGCCAAGGTTCGCATGTGGGCCATTGCGTATGGATTGGGTTTGTATGTGGGCCATTTGTGTGTGGACCGGATTTGCATGCGGGCCATTGTGTGTGGGGGCCGGGTTTAATTTGCGGACTAATTTTGATGCCCACAGATGCCCCCTCAAGGTTAAGCATGCTTGCGGAAATTGCGTAACAGTTGGCCTTGACTTCATAGTTGCGTGGGATTGAGGTCTTTTTAAAGACCCCAGCCCCCTTATTTCCCTCATCGTTTACTAGTGCGGGATCTTTGGCATCTTGGAGAGCTTTGGCTCTTAGAGACGAAGGACTTTTGGCGGCTCCCGATAAAAGAACCCTCCTAGGGTTTCGTCCGTCTTCTCTGTTGCGGAATCCCTTGCTTGAAGATAGTGCGCGCATCAAAGACGACTGTCGCGAGGAGTTCAAGGGCGACGGGAGCGCGAAAATGACCATGATGTGCCTCGACAGAGGGTTGTTGTCTCCTTGGTGCGAGAGTGCAATGGTGGAGGAGAGTCGTCGTGGCCAACGGTGGTGACGACGACATAGCGAGAGGAGGCGGAGTTGTTGAAGGCGAGGTATGACTCCTCCTCCTTCTTCTTTCTTTTCTTTTCATTCTTTTTTTTCTTCTTCTTCTTCTCCTATGTCTTCTCCAGCTCACTGGGGCAATGGCAGCAGCGCCAGCTGGCGCGAGGTCCAGTGTAGGTGGGCACGGGGTCCAACGTAGGCGGGACATGGGGTCCAGTGCAAGTGGGCACCGAGTTATCGACAACAGCGTCCACTTTTCTTTTTTCATTAAAGGGTTGTGGTCCCCATCTATTTGGGGTTGCAGTCCTTTTTTTCATCCTTTTGACTTCCTTTTATACTAGACTTGAAGGTTTGACTTGATTTTGGATTTGGCTTTCTTCTGGGCTTGACTTGCTTTTCTTATGGGCTTGAATTGATTCCTTTATCTTCTTTAAGGACCCGACCTTTTGATAGCCTTCCGGAGGGTGGCTGGGTTGTCGAGGATCTTTATTGTAGGCATCGATATTTGAAGTTCCTGGACTCGCGTCTATCATCATCACACTTCCTAAGAGAATAGCGCGCTCTCTGGCTTCTTTGTGAGTGCTCATCCACGAATGTATCCAGAAGGACGGTGTTGCAAACGGTTGCTATCGGCCAGCAAAACTTGGCAAGAAGATCTACACTGATGACGATATTTCATCAAAGACACTACAGCCAAGTCTGGGTCCACCACAGCGGTGAAGTATTGGTGCCTTGTTAGGTAGTTGCTTCGAGGATATACTTTGGCGCGCTGACCAGATGATGACATTTGTACAGCAGAACCGTCCGGCTCGGCTCGGCCCGGCCTGGAGATCTGAAGAGCTGGACCGGTCGAACCGGATCCGATCCGGTCCAACCCGGTCCACGAGCTGCGCCTTTAACAAAGTGTGAGCCCATACCTTTCAAAAAAAAAAAAACAAAGTGTGAGCCCTGGAGAAGAATCAAACTAACCCGAGCCCCCTGTGGGAACCAAGTCAGGAAAAGGGTCGAGCAGGTCGTGGACTTGGCCTAGCAACTCGGACCCCCGAGAAGGCCGACCTGATCGGCGACGAAGGGCCGTCCCTGGACGAGGAAAGATCAGAAGACACCCATAACAGCCAAAGAACCTCGACGAATTTCTAGGGATTCGCTAGGATGGACAATCCCAATGATATCTCGCCCATTGCGATTAAGGGTCGCCCATGGCGATTAATGGGAGCATAGAAGGAAAGAAATAAAAGGCGTTCGATCATGAAAGATCCGCCATAATCGTCCTGAGATTCTCGGAGGAAATCTCGTGAGCAATACACATACGCATGAGAACAACTATAAAAGAACGCCGCCCCTTCATGGGTAAGTAAGCAATCTCTCGCTCCCGAACCCTAGACCATGCTTGGTCCTCTTTTTGTTGTTCTTCCCTTCCCTGACTTGATCGTCTAAGGGACCTTGGCTCGGAGTACAGCAAACTTGAAGGAATGTACTGTGTATTGTGCGAGACATGGTGCCCAGACACCAACACTTTTCTTACTGCTGCCGGCGAGATCGAGATTAGCCTTCAAGATGTTCGCCTGATCTCCGGGTCTTCTGAAGTTTGTAACTATTATCAAGAAGAAGTACCTTCCTTGGTGGACTTGTCAGACCCTGGTCTTGCTACGGGCTCCAGCCTCCATCTATTTTGGGCTTATGTGATAATAGCGGCAAGTGACCAGTTGAATAGTGTGTGCCACTCTTCTTGGGTTGACTTCTGGTTTCAAGGCGAGCATCGGTCAACTCCTCCTTGCAAGCATTCGATGTGGAAGGTGGCGCAGTCCAGAGGTCGTCAGTCCAAGCTCTTTAAGCGGCCGATCGAGCCATTGGCAAAGGAGAAGCACTCGATGGCTGGCATGCCAAACCTGTGGGAGTTACTTGGCTTGGAGAAGAACAACGAGGAGTGGAGGACCACCTATCGCTCAGCTGGATTGGTGATTTTTCTCTGTCGTTTTGCCTTGCCATGGAACAGGGAGGTTATCCGCCCCTCTACTTTTCTGGTTGCCACGCGGATGGCTAGTGGTGAAATTTTCAAGGTGGCGTCTGCTATCCGTTTCTCACTGTACCAAGGTTTGACCCAGATCTATTAGGGCTTGGCTGGTACAGATGATGCCAGGGGAGAAGTGGGCAAGGCCACTTCTTTCTGCCCTTTTCACTACTTCTATGGCTGGATCGCCCTCCATTTCCCGAAGGGGATCTTTGCCAAGCGAGGACACTCGACTGTGATACTGTATCTGCCGGGCATCGAAGGGATCCTGAATGCTTACTTTGCATGGGAGCGTCCCGTGATGAAGTAGGCTTGTTCAGTGTTGCGACGCATGGGGCCCACAAACTTCGACTTCTCACTTGAAAATATGATTGTACCTTTAATGAAGTCAGTTGCATATGACCGAGAGGAGTTACCTAACCCTCTCTATTGGTACACGGTGAGTTGTCGTCATAGATACTTTGCGTACCGGCTTTGGGCAGCACTTTTTGATAGGCTTTCTGGTTGCAGCCTTTTTGTCGTGGATGAAATCTGGTCTAAAGGATGCCGTGACTCTCGGGTATCCCCGTTGGGTAAAGGAGCAGGCGGTTCATTTACTTGATAACCTCCCGCTCTAGCTAGATCCGATGATCGCCGTCGGCAGTCCGATGTAAGAAAGCTAGAGGGCTTTGTGGCCACCGCTCTAGTACTTTCCGTGTGACTTCTCCAATGTCAGTAGCAGAGCCATCTATTATTGGCAAGGGCAAGGTTGCCTTTGATATAGCGGATGGGATAGCGTCGCCCAAATGACGGAAGCTTGTGCACCCGCGCTAGGTGGTTCCCATTACTAGCCGCACTACTGAGGGCATTCTTGATGGGGAGCCTGGGCTCTTTGGTGATGAGGTGATTCCACGCTCTGGTGTAGCTTTGTTAGACGTTGCTGGTATGCCTTATCGCTTAACTAGAGTAGTTTGCTTCAATTCTTGACTTGTCAAGTAACGTGGATACCTTTTTGTTCGACATGTTCGATCATAGCGGATCCCGGACTTGCTTCCTTGGAGGCTCTACAGGAGACCCCTGGTGTCAATGTTGTACCAGAGTTAGCCATGGGAGTGGGGCTCGACATTCCTTCTGACGATGTGGAGCTTGTGGGGATTTGCGGTGGCAATTTCTCCAGTGGTATTGTGAACGTGGACGATATCCTTTTGGAGGTTCCGTTGCCATCCTCGGTGGTGCCTTTAACGGTTGTCTCGACGATGGTCCAGGAAGCGGTTCCGATGCTCGAGTCTTCCGAGCAAGATTGTGCATTGCTGACGCATCCAACTGCTTGCAAGAGAAAGAGTAGGTCAAGCGATCTCATGTCTGAGATTCTTTGAGACGTTTGCAGGAGGTACATCCAGGAGACACTTGCAACCTTCCAGGAGGAGGGTCATGGTGCTCTGAGCAGCTGGTGGGCCTCTGAGTGCTCTGAGTTTTGCGAGAGTCTGGTAAAGTTTGGGATTGGAAAGCTCCTTATTTGTGGAGCGCATGTGCACGTTTCTGAAGGACAGCGATGACTATTAATCGTGGCGAGCTTTACTAGAGGAGGATGCTTCCTTGGCTTTAGCAAAGTCCAAGGAAGAGGAGCATACACTAGATAGGCAACACACACTTGCTACTGCAGACTTGGTTTGGGTGCAGAGGAAGGCGGAGGCTGCTTGTGCATTGCTTCAGAAGCTGGAGTAACATCTGGAGAAAACTTGAGCGACCGAGAAGAATTCTAGAGCGGAGCTTACAAAGCAGCGGGAGGAGTTGACAAAGCACCGGGAGCTAGTGGCTTCTCGCCCTTCGTAGTTGCAACGTGTGGACGCTTTGAGAGATGAACTGTTGCAGCGCCTGAGGGACTTCACCTCGCTCTACTAGTCGTGTAGCTCTTTTTCCCTTATGTTTTTGTGATATTCATATTGGACTTGGGATTTTGCTATTTTCTTAATAATATGCATCTCTTTTATGTGCTTATCTTCTGTAATAGTGGTTTGTTTTTTTTTTGTTTGGACTAAACCTTTTCAGACTATGTACCCTACTGAGAGGGATCAAGTCGCATGTAGTTCTTGTATTCTCTTTTTTTTAGTGCAAGGGGTGTGGCCTTACTTTAGGTATAGTACCTTTTGAGGTACTTGCCGTTAATAGGGCCTAGTTGAGACCCTTCTGGCATTGTGAGGAGATACACGCGTACTGGAGTAGACTTCTTTGACGATGTGCGGTCCATCCCATTTGGCATCGAACTTTCTTCCTTATTGATGCGAGAGAATGATAGTGAGCTTAATTACCAGAACCAACCCTTCTGTTTGGATGGATCGAGGACGAATTCTTTTATTGAGGGCGCGAGTCAATCTTACTCGATAGCACTCCATGCGTTGCTGATCAGAGCTTCAAGGTGTTTCTCATCTAGTGCTTCCAATTCTGCTAAGCAAAGTTGGACGTTGTCGTTGCTGATGAGGCCTTCTTAGATCGCTATCCTAAGTGAAGGGATCTCGAGCTCGAGTGGAAGAACGACTTCTACTCCTTACCCAAGGGAGAATGGAGTTGCTGTCGTCGAAGTGCGGTATGCCCATAATGTTTCACCCATGCCTTCGTGTCAGTCCTTCTTTGACTTCGAGATGACTTTCTCCAAGATGCCCATAGGCCTGTCTGCTTTGTTGTGTGCGAGCCAGGTTTGGGTACGGGTCGTTGTATAAGGACCGAGTTTAATTTACGGGCTAATTTCGATGCCCATAGGCCTGCCTGCACCCTTACGCTCGGCCGGCCCGCCCACACCTTGTCGATCGAGATATTCTCTCTCATTCCGATGAGCTTCTCTCATAGCAGAATTAATACCGTGCCTCCCTTGTTGATCGAGATCCTCTCCCTCCTTCCAATTGAGCCTTTCTTCTTCCGACGTCTCTCTCCTTGGCCATTTTCTTATCATCTCTCACATGGACCCTTGGATCTATCTCCGGACATACTGGTGCCGGCTCTCGGATACTCTCTCTTTCCAGTCGTGTGACCCTATCAGTGCTATTGCTCTATCCTCTTTCTCTTTGGCCGCACAGGCCCTTGGATCTACTCTCTCCGGTCACATTTGTGTCGGTTCTTGGATCCTTTCTTTCCCTAGTCGTGTTGCCTTATCAGAGCTATGACTCTATCTTCTCTACTTCGTCTGTGATGATTGAGATCTTCTAGGAGGTGTCAAGTAATTGTTTTGATCCAGTGCTTGCCTCCTATGGGGTCTCATGCGTCCACACCTCTCTTAGCCGATCTCTCCTCTTTTGACCTCCTTAATTACCGACTTCCATCACCATCAACTTTTTCTGCCTCGATCCTTAGTGATCCTTGCCAGTTTCTCGGTTGACCTGCTTACAGGTTAGCCGGGTTCCCCCAATTGTCATGCTTGCAGGTCAATCGGATTCTCAGGACGATTTGTTTGCAGGTTATATTGACACTATCTCTAGTTTACAAAAAAAAGGGGGTTATTTGATGCATTTTTTCCTTTTTTTTCTTAAGCAAGCTGATGTCAGTTTATACTTTACATCAGTTTGACCAGGGGTGTTAGATGTAGTGTTACTATTAGTCCCACGTTGGCAGTGGTATTGTAATGGTGTGTGTCCTCTCTCCTTATATAAGAAGTGGTAGTCTTATGTAATGTGATATCAATACAAGGAGTTACTCCCAAACCCTAGTTTCTCTCTTCCTCTCTTGTATAACATGGTCGATTGAGAAGAATGATTGATGTGTTGCGCCTCCACACCTGTGGCCTTCCACTCCAAGTCCTATACCTCCATAGCTGGATCTCACACGTTATGTGATGTGTATGAGGTAGAGAAACAAAAGAAGACAGAGAGGGGACCGACAACCATATTTCTTGAACCCTAATATTTATTTACCCATCGCAAATAAAAAACAATTACATACAAGTCCCATAAAATGATTACTATAGATTAGACTAGGACTCACACTCAAATCAAAGTGCCATGCATGACCCAACATGCATTAAGAGACAAAGCTCCGACACATTTGTGCATCCATCCCGATCACATCTTAACAAGGCGTATCAACACCGCTCATCCTTAATCCGACGATCAACAACAAGACCTATATAAGCCCATTTATATAAAATTCTAACATCATTGATAAGCTTTGAATCATTTGAAGTCGCCCTCAACACATAATCTATATTGAAATGCTTTGAATATCCTAATATATATGAACTACTTTTGTAAATTTGAGGCCTTTGGTGTCAAGCTCTTCATTTTCCTTACTCTTTTTTTATTTCTCTCTCCTCTTTTAATTTTTTTTCTTCATATATATATATATATATATATATATATATATATATATATATATATATATATATATATATATATATATATATTTGGTTTGTGCACTGCACGGGATTAGTATTAGCGACCTACCTGGGACTAGACTGCTTTTGTGATTCATACTGATTATGATTATTATTATTTTTTAAAAAAATATTATTATTATCCGTAGGTACGGTTCTCCAAAGAGTGTAGGTTTTTATGAAACGGGTCGTGTTGTTCGGATTCAACGGGACCGGGCTTTTTGTGGCATCCTTTCGTCCACGTTTTCCGGTTAAAGGCTGCCTTCTGTCTCTACCTGCACACTGGGCGGCGTCTGTTTGGGTTCCAACCTACGGTGTGCCATCCCCCTGACGGGATCAGCGCAGGTCAGTGAAGCGGGCCCCACTGAAGATTCCTTGGCTTGCAGTGTAGGGCAACATGCGCGTGGGTCCCACCCGTCAACTCTTCAGTCTCTGTGCCAAGTCACCCCGTCCCACTCGAGAAATGACAGCAGTGGCCCCCTCTCTCCTTCGCTACCTCTTCCGCCTCCTCACCCGGTCACTCCTCACTGCGCGTGCCGAGGAGCTGGTAGGTTTAGGGTTCGCGCTGGGGTTAAGAGATTTCCGCCATGGATTCCGATCCCTAGGGTTCCGAAGCTCAATCCGTGGAGCTTCGATATGGAGCGTCTCATGAGGAAGTTCCTCCCGGCCGGAGCTCCGATCCCGGAGGCCTACCCCGCCGACTTCTCCATGGCGATCGAGTACCGCGGCCCACCCGTCCCCTACGACATTCCCCGGGCCATCCCCATCGAGATCGAGCGGATCCCCGTCGCCTCGGTGGCCGCCGCCGCCTCGCTCCCGGACGGCCTCCACCTCCCCGTCGTGCAGCCCCTCCCCTCCCCGCCCCCCCTGAAGAAGCCCCCACGGGACGAGACGCTCCCCCCCGACCCGGCCGTGGCCTCCCCGACCTCCGTGATCGCGTTCGAGAACCAGGACGTCGAGATGTCCGGGGAGGTCGGCAGCTCCGGCGCGCTGGGGTCGTCCGGATGCCCCGAACGCTCCCGGCTGCTCTCCGACATCTCGGGTGCCGTGGGGTCCTCCAGCGAGCTCAAGCACAGCGAGGGTTCCTGGAACGACGCCCCCCCGGGCAGGGACTCGACCGAGTCGGCGCTCAGCTCTGAGTTTGGGTTTCCCTCGTCCGCCTCCGGCGACGATGACGACGAGGCCCTCGCGAGTCAGGAGAAGCGTTCTGCGCTGGTGACCTTCGAAGACTCCTCCGGATCGGCGGGCGCTGTTTCTCCAGCAACTGGAATAGCTGATCAACATCAGGATTGGGAGTCTGAACCAAGGGTGAAGAAAGGATCCTGCTATCGATGCTTGACGGGGAGCCGGTTCACGGAGAAGGAGGTGTGCTTAGTCTGTGAGGCGAAGTACTGTAGTAGATGCATCCTGAGAGCAATGGGCTCCATGCCTGAAGGGAGGAAGTGCGTCCCTTGCATTGGGTTTCCGATCGAGGAGTCAAAGAGAGAGAGACTGGGAAAGAGCTCCCGGATGCTTAGGAGGCTGCTGAGCTCACTGGAAGTCCAACAGGTGATGAAGGCAGAGCAGGAATGCGAGATGAATCAGCTGAGAGCGGAATATGTCTGCGTGAATGGGAGGAAGCTTACCCAAGAAGAGATGGTTATGCTGCAGAGCTGTCCATGTCCGCCCGCCAAGATGAAGCCAGGATACTATTGGTACGATAAGGTCTCGGGCTTCTGGGGCAAGGTGAGCATACTATTATCGGATACTGATATTTATGTTTTACCTTTTAAGTTTGATTTTGTAAGCAAGAACCTAATTACAGATTCATTGATGCCGAAAATACGAATATTCTCTGAAAATGTGAAGATTCATCAGAAAGAAAAAGAAGCATTTGAATGGTGCAATGACTATACTCAGTATTTGCTGGTGTTTCATCATGATACCCTGATGGAACGGGTCTCATTTTATGATTATATGCAGCTTAATACTCATCATTGAACTCTAAAGCTGTGATTCAAATGCTTCCACTCACACACACATAATGGAAGGGCACATGACTCCTGGCATTAGAAGATTTGTGTTTTGTGTTTACATTAGCTCTTTTTCTTTGTACTGGTACTGTTTCTTTGATCATGATGAAATATTTGAACAGGAAGGATTCAAACCCCACCAAATAATTAGCCCACATCTGAGTGTTGGAGGTAGTCTCATGCGGAATGCGAGCAATGGGAACACTGGGATTCTAATAAATGGCCGTGAGATTACAAAAGTTGAGCTGCGCATGCTTCAGGTTTATGGACAAAGCATTATGCTCTTCTGGTAAGATCGGTAATGATGCACTACTAGATTTGAACTTGTTTACCTTGTAGTGGGCAGGTGTTCAATGTGCCGGAAATCCTCACTTTTGGCTGAATGCTGATGGGACATACCAGGAGGAGGGACAAAAGAATATAAAAGGGCAGATTTGGGGGAAGGTGGGTTACATTCTTCCGTGATATAAGGCTTGCCCCCGTTCTCTCTCTCCCTCTCCCTCACCCTCTCCCTCTCCCTCTCTTAAACATCAAACTGAACCATTATTGGTCACATTGTTTGTCAGCCTGCAATGAAGCTGCTCTGCTCTATTCTGTCATTGCCAATTCCTTGTAAGCCCATGAATCCTTCTGGCGAAGAAGTGCAGAAGATAGTTAATAGAGTTGTGCCCGGATACCTTGAACAAAAAACACTCCAAAAGCTTCTTCTGGTTGGGTATAATGGATCAGGGACGAGTACTATTTTTAAGCAGGTACCACAGAGCCAGAAATATGGACTATATGTATTTGCTTTATTGTTAGTATCCAAATTTCTGTTATTTCTTAGTGCTTCTTACAAAATTGAATGCTAGATCTGCTCAATATAACCAGTCATACTATAGTCACTATGTATTTGTATATGTTTTAGAGTCATCTCTATTTGTGCGGAATATTATGGCCTCATGTGCCAACCATTTATCTTCTGCCCAAAATTTTCTGTTTCTATTCTTTCTAGTATCAATTGATCACTGATTGATCGTGCTGAATGTGTGGCACGCTGTTCTAGAATAATCTAGGCTGATAATTGTGGGGGTTATTGGCTCAATTTGGATGTAGTAAGGAAGCAAGAGAAATCCTCTAGTCGACCGGTCAACATGTTTAGGCTGATCGATCGGTCCAGGTTACTTGAAACGGAGTCTACTGGAAGACCGATCAACTCTTTAATCAGATCGATCAAAATTACTCGTGACGGATTGGCCTAGGGTCGGGCCAATCCGACTGGTCGGCATGTGTAAACCGGCCAGTCGGTCTGTTTGTTTGAAGATTTTGAACTATTACAGGTTTGGAACTCTTCCTACTATTATACTATTAAAAAGGTCTAGGGTTATTTGATGTATGTGTGAAAACCATTGAGATTGGAGAGCCATTGTGAGGGGTTTGTTTGAGGGTTTGAAGAACCCTAATTGTACTCTTTTTGACTTTGATAGTGGAATTCTACTGCTGTCGTCAGTGGACGTAGGCCAAGAGGCTGAACCATCTAAAATCTGTCTCCTTTACGGTTTGCTTTCTTTATTTTCTCTTTGGGTGTTTTTGGTAACTTGGAAAATTTTTGCAAGAAAGGAATTCATCGAAAAGGAAAGAAAAATAAAGGAAAGGAAAAGAAAAGTGACTTTTCTTCTATTGTTTGGTTGCTTGGAAAAGAAATAAAAAATGACTTTTCTTTTCTTTTCGCATGTTTTTCTATGCTTTTGGCAGGAAATTTTTTGTGGCCTTTTACACTTTTCCGTCAACCAAACACAAAGTTTTGCAGGATAATTAGTGTTTGCTTTTCCTTTCCTATGTTTGACCGCCAACCAAACACGCACTCTATGTTTGATTTACTTGTTGATTCTTTTTGGTATTGTGTTTGCATTGAATCCATATCAAGGTTTGAGATTTTGATTTCGTGTCTGGTTGCGGTCCTGACCGAAACCGAAATTTCGACTGAACTTTCAGAATTTCGACCGAAATGTGGAAAAAATTCGAAATAATAAAAAAATGCCGCTCTTGGGGATTTTTTAAAAATTTTAATTTAAGTCTTTTATTGTTATGCATATATATTTACTTGAATGGTTGAATAAAGCACACATCAAACACATAGTAAGCTTGCATGAACCATGATAACCAACGTGGAATACCAGAAAACTGAAAAATTAAAACTTGATAATCACCATATATTTACCTAAACTTGAAATCCGTTCGAAAGATGTCTTTGGTTTTCGAGTCTGCATGATTTCGGAGGGAATCTCACCGAAAAGGTCCGAAAGTCATCGAAAGATCCGACATCTCATTTTGAGGGCCCCACAACATCTGGCTGAAATCTCACCGAAATCTCACTTTTCGATCGAAATTTTGCTGGTTTTGGTCGACATTCGCTGAAATGTCTCGAAGTCATCCGAAAACCAGACTATAGGGGTTTCACATGGATGTTTCGTTTCGGTAGCGGCCAAAACCAAAATTTCGGCATTTCAACCGAAATCTTAATCCAAGAACCATATTATTTGCATTGGTGTTTGGAGGTTAACAAAGAACTGGCCATATATTATCTTAGCAGGCAATTGCAAGGACTTGAGTTGCGCTATACCCAAGGTTCGAAATCTCCATTTCGGTGGAAATTTCAACCTTCTGGATATGGAAATATTTCGTGGAAATATTTCGACAGTGTGGAAATATTGCATTTTTACAGAAATGGTGGAAATATTGCTTTTTCGAAGGAATTTTTTAATGAAACTCTAGATAGTCATAAATCAAGCATAGATACACACTTTGGAACACTCAAATAATATTTCTACCCTGTTTAGGGGGGTAGAGCTTCACATATCATGTATTCTATACAGGCGCTGCTGATTTTTATGCACACTGTACAGATGCATCTCACTCGGGGGTTTAAAGATATGATATCCAAAGTCCAAACAACGCAAAATGATATTTGATAATATTGATTAACTTACATGAACAATTATAAGTTTATAACTAAGCTGGAATAATATATATACATTATTTTCATCACGAAGAAGTAAAAATAATCATTCATCATCACTTGTCCATGTAATGACATCATCATCAGCATTTTCTTCTTCACTCGTAGTCCATGTAGGTACATCATCATCCCTTGCCGGACCAGCTCCACTATCGCTTGCACTGGCATCATGAGCAAACTGTGTCGGCATCCATCCTCTCTCAGCTCGCTCCTGCTGAGAGTGTCTCGAATCTAAGACCGCCTGTCGAAACTGAGCCTTCTCCTCTTCTGTCTCAATATCTAGCGGGTACTCGATATCATCTGAATGACTCCTTGTTGATAGAGTGTTGGTATGTCGGGAGTCTCGGGACTTCTCGATCCGTCCCTTCTTGGGTTGCCTAGGGGTTCGATGCTGAACGCCTTTGTCTCCGCTTCTCAATAGATTGCGCATGAATACTCTGACTTCAAGCGGAGCCTTCAAACACTCTGCTACATCGGGGAAACAGCCGGCGAGGTGCTGTTTCAATCGTGTAACACCTCCACTTCCGATCTGTTTGCCACAATATGCACACTGTGACTTCTGTTTCTTTGTGTCCAAGGGAAAACCGTGCTGCCACCCTATGTCTTTTAACCCAGAATCTCTATGCGGAGGAGGTTGGGAGGCCATCTGTAAATGATAATAATTAATAAGTAATATTGAACTATAAAAGAAGTCTAAACTGATGAACGAGTGAATGACTAGCCATCTCATAAGAATAGTTGGTTGAAAATACAGACGATATATCCAAAAGGACCGAAGAATTTCAGTCCGTTGACCGTTCAACCGGTCTAACACAAATTTTGATCGGTTTTATTTTAGAATGATCAAACTCTAGAGCATAATCAAGATCGGTTTGGTTCTAGATTTAGGGTTTACAGATGTATACATTGAATCCGTCATATTAAAAAAAATCGATCAGTTAGATTTTAGATATATGTCTAATTCTATTTTTTTACATAGTTTTCTGGGAAACCTTTTCAAACTTGTACAAATATATCAACAAAGTTTTGAAGAAAATCCGTTTATAAATTCTTTGATTAAACATTTCGGCAAGTATGAATGATTAAATCAAGCAAACAAATAAATAAGATATGTGAACAAGCGTACATATCTGTGTTCTCATTTTGGGTTTCTTTTACAAACTGGTGAGCACTAATTTGCATAGAGTGTGTGCAAGTTGCAATCTTGTGCGTACCTCTAAGTGTAAATCAGTGTGCACTGTGCACCATATAGGCCATAGGGGCTTGTGCGTACTGCGTAGTGCGTACAGAAATAAGTTTTTGAATTTTACAAAAACTAGTCTCGTCGTTTTTGAATTTTACAAAAACCAAGTCACAGTAAGGAATAGGGAGAGAGGAAGAGAGACGGAATTCGTACCTCTAAGGAAGACGGAAGTGGGACTGTGTGAGTCGTGTGACTCACTTCGGCTTCACCTTCGGGCTTCGGCTTCGGCTTCGGGAGTGGGAGAGGGAGGGAGTGGGACGAAGTCACTTCGGCTTCGGGCCTTCGGCTACGGGAGTGGGAGAGTGAGGAAATGGGGGGGGGGGGACTGTGGTATGTGGGAGGAATGGGAGGGAGGGGCTTTAAATAAAAAAAAAATTTCGGGCCAAAAGGGTTCGGCTTCGGGAGTGGGAGAGTGAGGGAATGGGGGGAGGGGGGAATGTGCAATGTAGTCTGTGGGAGGAATGGGAGGGAGGGGTTTTAAATAAAAAAAAAATTTCGGGCCAAAAGGGTTTGGCTTCGGGAGTGGGACTGTGGGAGAGTGAGGGAATGGGGGGGAGGGCTTCGGGAGTGGGAGAGTGAGGGAATGGAGGGGAGGGAGGGGCTTTAAATAAAAAAAATTTCGGGCCCAAACAAAAGACTGAATGACCGAAACCTGATCTATGTGCAGTGGCCACCGAAAGTGAAAGCGAAACAGGGAAACAGCTGGCCGGATTTTTCGGGCCAAAACAGCGAAACAGCGAAACCGAAGCGATATTTCGCGATATCTCGCGCGAGATTTCGCGAAATATCGCACTCAAGCGAAAATTTCGCCAGCTACAGCACGTGGGTGGGCCCCAGCTGTCGGAAGAAGATTCCGTTCCGCGGTATTTCGGCGAAATCTCGTGCGAAATATTGCGAGATTTCGTCGAAATATTTGCGCGGAATTTCGCCCGTGACCGGTCAAATCCAGCGCCCCCACGTGAGGCGGGCCCCGCTGTCGGCAGAGATATTTCGCACGAAATATCGCACGATATTTCGTGCGATATATCGCGAAATATCCTGACGAGCTGTCACCTCCAAACAGCCCACGTGAGGCGGGCCCCGCTGTCGGCCGAAATACCGCGATATTTCGCGAGTCTCATATTTCGTGCGATATATCACGAAATATCGCGATATTACTGCATTTCCGAACTGCCCGATACTGCAGGCCTGATTTCGAATCGGGTCTTCAGTTTTCCGAGATATTTCGCGATATTTCGCGAAATATTTCGATTTTTTGTACTATGGCTATACCTCGCTTGAGGAAATGTGTCTTTGTTTATTCTTTGTTGCTGTCAAATTTAAGAGATTATTTGTTGTTTTGCCAAACCTTTGTCATTGCCAAAACTGATCTCATCAAATACATGCTGACTCAGCCATTCTTAAAAGGCTGAATTGGCAATCCATATAGGCATATACAAATCAAGAAGAAAGAAAAAGACAAAAAGAGCCATAATAAAAATATTTCATAATTACCCTCGAACTCGAACAAATGAGAGGTCAAGAAGCAAGAGTTTGCCCAAAAAGAATTCATGCCGACCACGAGTGTAAAACTTGGTTAAAAAAATCTGCAATTTGAAGGTCGGACACAAGCAAGGGTTGTCTCTTAATCCAAGCATTTCTCGCTAGTGATGCGTAAGATTTAATAAAAAAAGGGCTGTCTGTTAATCTGCAATCTCAGCGCATGCTGTCCTAAAAGAATCGAGGCTGATAATTTGCTTGTGGAATAACAAGATATCTTGATGTTGATCGCCAGTCAATTTGATTCCGGGTTTTCCGCTTTTCCCTGTCAACTCCAAGAGATTCACTTGACAAACTGGTCCAATATTATGTGGCAGTCAAACAATGATTGCAGTGTGATAAAATTTACCAGTATATCAGTCATGTTTAGTTCTACATGCACATGCGATATGACATTTATGTCCTTTTCTTAGAGAACTGCATATCACCAAACGGATTGCATACCTTTTTTTTGGGCTTGGTTTAGAACTCTTGTTTATCTCTGTATAAGGTACACAAGTCTCCACAAATCTGAGTATCATAGTGCTGCACGGGAGGTTGGCTTTGAAACTCCCTATTAGTTAATGGGGTGATAACTATTCAAACACATCAATGTTAGGTAGAAAACACTGAACAATATGCAAGTTGCGTATTGTACAAATTACTGTGGAATGTATGAGCAAGGGGATCATTCAACGAATAAAGATTTTTGTAAAATGTTGACTATGGCATGTGATGGTGGAGCTAACTAGAAGCGTTATTGGAATTTGGAATTGAATTCGTCCCTTGTGATTGCTATCTAGTTTCAAGTTTCATTGATTAAGAGACTAGTAATGGTATGTTAGTTAAAACAATGATATTTCTTTAAATATGCAACTTAGAGTGACTTGTTCTTATTAGTGGAAGACCAAGTGCTTAATTGCAAACTTTGTAGGGTATAATTGAAAAGGTCCAGATTAGATTAAAATAAATAGGAAAAAAAAGGGATAAAGGTGAAGCTGGACTTTTCTTTCACGAAAGCAAAAACCATAACCCTAGTTTCTAGGCATGGATTCCCTAGGCATAGAAAATAGGGTTTGACATTTATTATGCAAGGCAACAAGTCTCGCGTTCTTCCATGAGAGATCCCCGCTTAATTGCAAACTTTGTAGGGTTTATTTAAAAAGGGCCCGTATTAGCTAAAAATAAATAGAAAAAAGTAGGGATAAAGGGGGGATCATGCTTTTCCTCTCACGAAAACAAGGACTGTGGGCCAGTGGCACAAGATTCTAGGCATGGATTCCCTGTGCGTAGAGAATAAGACATGCCACTTATTCCACAAGGAAACAAGTCCCACGGCTGACGGCTCCTCTTTTCTCTCACGGATCTTCATGAGAGGTGGGGATCTCACGTGTCCCCTTCTTTCTCTACTTTCCTTGTCCACAAGAGAAGACCATAAATTTAACCTCGTTTTTTATTTTGACCACTGGCCCGATAGTGCTGCAGAAAATCAGAAAAAAGAAAAAAAAAACAGAAAATGGAAAGAACAAAGAAGAAAAAGAGAAAAGGAAGAAAACAGTTAAGAGTCTCGTCCACTTTAAAATATGATTTTTTTGAAAGGTTCCAATTATTGATTTATTATTTGATTGAAGAGGAAAGTTTCATCTATACTAAGATACTGGTATAGTGTTTTGAAGATCCATTTTTTCCTTGAATAAAAATTTATGTTCAGCATATTTAATAGCTGAAATTATGTTCAATTTCAGTCTATTTTGTTTGGTTTCCTTTTGTTGATTTAGTGTGTGTTTGAGCATCCATAGACTCTGCTGATCCACTCTATCCAGACATCAAAATTTAGGTCTCTTAAGGAGTCATGTCAGAGGTGATGGTTGCAAGACAAGGACGTGTGCTGAATTATGTAATGGAGATGGTAGAGATGAGAAGACTCATCAGAAACTCCAAGGGACATGCTTTAATTCCTTGATCTGTTTGTTTCAATAAATGTGCCTTTACTCTATGATGAGATCCCTTAAAACTTGTTGGCAATAATTGCACTAAAAAGTACAATTTTCTCCCCCTCTTTCTCCGGTCTTTTCTGACTTTGTAACATATTTCCAAAGGGGGGTATGATCATCTTGTTCAATGGGATTGTTCATCCCCTTAGTGCTAGAAAAATCAGCTGAACTACATGTATTCATTTTCCTGCTATCCAAGAAGTCAAGAACAATTCATGAATTTGGCTCTATACAAGCCCTTTGATCATAGTGCATCCCATGGCCAATTCACTAAGGAGATATAAAAGAACTATTAATTGATAGAATGCATCATAAATAACATATTCAATATAGAAGAAGCACGGGTTGTTGCATATTCAATACAAACAAACTATTAATTGCTGTATTTAAGGGTTAGGTAATTATTTTAATGAAAATTTCATCATTGGCTCACAAAATTTTATCACTGTTTTTTGAACGAGGTTGTTGCATACTTGCAGATCATGGCGGCGGGTTCGAGGGGCTGCAGATTTTGGCCTGCAGATGGGGTTGGGACAGAGATGGGGTTGTGAGGGAGAGAGATATGGGGCTGTGAGGGAGTGATAGATATGGGGCTGTGAGAGAGAGAGAGAGAGAGAGAGAGAGAGAGAGAGAGAGAGAGAGAGAGAGAGAGAGAGAGAGAGAGATGGGGTTGAGAGAGAGAGAGATGGGTCTGTGAGGCTGTGAGAGATCGCAGACCACGGACGGGCGATGACTGACCATAGTCGGGTGACGGTGGACTGACGAGCGACGGCGGACGGCAGCTGTCCGACGACGGATAAGGGACTGATGGGCGACGATGGACGACTAGGGCTAGGGTTAGCTGCTGTCGCCTCTCCCTCTCCTTTTGCTCGCGGTTACAGAAGAAACAGGGTGGGGTGGGGGGTTTTAAGATTGGGTTTTGGTTTGGTTTTAACCCAGCCCAAACCCAAACCCAAACCCGATATTAAAAACTTTAAATAAACATTGTACAGTATCAGGTTAAAAAAAATCGAATGCAACCCGACTCAACTTTAAACCCGCAGCCCGTGCCGGCCGGCCGTATCCCTCCTGTATCCTGCCCTTATCTGGAACGTATCCCTCGAGTTTTTAGGGTTTTTAAGTGCATGATACGGCCGGAACGTATCAGGCACGTATCCGGGCCATATTCGTATCCGATACGTTTCCGGTAGGGGTCAACTTGGGTCGAGTAAAACCGAGAACCGACCCAACCCGACCTAAATGGGTCGGGTTGGTTGGGTATTTTGACTAAATGAGTTGGTTTGGTTCTATGTTTTTTAGACCCGACTAAATACAGGTCGGTTTCAGATTTGGCTTGGGTAGACCCGACCCAACCTGAGAATCGGACTCATATATATTAGGCCACATATATATGTCACGGGTTTGGGCTACATCACACTAGCACCTACGTAAACGTTAGTTGTTTGCTAACGTTGAACCAACTACCAAGGGAACTCAATGGATAGCTAAAGCCTAAAGCCCATCGTGGACCTCCAGCTTGCTAGTAAATAGCCAATGACCATTATTTTTTTTGACCAACTACCAACTCGAGAACCGACCCGACCTTAATGTGGGTTGGGTTGGTTCGGGTCTATGCCCAAGTCGGGTTGGTTTGGGTTTCAATATGGTAGAACCGAACTAGTTCGGTTCGGTTCCGAGTTTTCTCAAACTTGAACCAACCCGACCCGAGTTGCACCCCTAGTATCCGGTACGGGTACTTCATTCCTTTTGGAGTATCCATGCTTCCTAGAATATGGGTGGTGGTATGCAGATCAATATCGCAGATTTGGAATGTATGCAGCTAGAAGATTTGTAGATTGGGAGGCAGAGTGTCGATGCTTATTTTGAGTGGAATCATTCCCTTTTGCTCAGTTGCTTCTGACTTGCCCATCATTGTATATGTTTTACCAAACTCAATCTGTCCATAAGTAAAAGATACAAACTTGCTAGGAATAACATTCCAATTCGATGACTCAATTATTTGGGAGACAAACATAAAATCTTTAAGTGACTTGAAAGAATACAGATGTAAAACATTTTGCATGAATATGAAAATTCTAATTAGAGTAAAAAAGTATAGAACCAAGCGAGCTTGCCAACAAGATGGATTATGGAAGGTGTTGGAAGACAAGAACTAAGAGGTAAAATTGAACATAATAAATTTATAACCCATGACTCGATCGGAGATACAATTTAAACACAAGATTAGGGAAAAATTGAATAATATTTACTGAATAATATTTATGATTTAAGGCACTTAAAGATCTTATGTTTGCCTCTCAAATAATTGAGTCATTGACAGTGTTCTAAAAAGCGGCCCAGGCGGCCGTCTAGGCGCTAGGCGGCCCTCCACAGCTTCACATAGGCCCTAGGCGCTCCAGAAAAGCGGCCAAGCTCCCAAGCGGAGCTAGGCAGGGCAAGGCGGCTGCCTAGGCGGTCTAGACGGACTGAGGCTGGCCAGGCGGGCTGAGGCTGGCCAGGTAGGATAGGCAGGCTAGGCGGACTGAGGCTGGCCAGGCGGACCATGTTTGCTTTTGTTCTTGTTAATCAGTCAATCTTGAATTATGGTTATATACTTGTTCTTTAAAATAATGGTTTGGGATAATCTTGAATTTATATTAATTTTTAAACATATATATATATTATATAATATCAAAATAATAATTAAAATAATTAAAGAAAAGGCAAAACGCCTAGGCGCCGCCTAGGCTGTCTAGGTGCTAGGCGGCCCCCCACCGCCCGATTAGCGCCTAGCGTTTTTTAGAACCTTGGTCGTCGAATTGGAATGTTATTCCTATCAGGTTTGTATTTTGCTTATGAATAGATTTGAGTCTGGTAAAACATATACCATGATGGGCAAGCCAGAAACTACTGAGCAAAAGGGAATGATTCCACAAACCCTTGAACAAATCTTTCAGACCAGCAAATCTTTACAATGTCAGGGCTAGGAACACACAATGCAGGTTGTTGCTCATCTTTTTATAGCTTTGCTTGTACAATATTGTTTATCTTGATGATGTTGGTGAATGTTACTCCTATATTATCCTACTTATAGGATATATTTTTCTTTTTTTGCCAATCACAGGCATCAATGTTTGAGATATATAATGAAACAATCTGTGATTTTTTAGCACCAGCATGCTCTAGCAATCTAGATGACATTGCTGCTCCTAGCTAAAGGCACGATCAAGTATGACTTAGATGACAATACACACTTGTCTGACCTTTCTGTCATATGTGTAAGCAGTCTCAATGAGGTTTCTTTACTCCTTCAATAGGCTGCAGAGAGCAGAAATATTTTTGAACTTTGGTCATAGAACTCAACAATTATATTTTAGTGAAGTCTACTTAATCTTCTTGTTTTTTACTTTCTTGTGCTTTGCATTATCGACATTGAAAAATTATTAATGGTGTTTTACTTAAATTTCTCTGCTTATATATGCATGCATGTTAGACCTATAGGACTTGTATGTCCGTTTTTATAGTAACGTGAATTGCCTTTACAACTAAAGGGTTACTTATCAAAGATTTTATTATAAGATGGTACTTGGAGTGAACAAACTGTCTGCACATGACATGTTACGTTGTGTCTGTTGATCTCTACAAACTTAGTGCATTATGGTAATTTGTGAACTATTTGGAAAGGATACGTATCACCTTTCATTTCCAGAAATAGAACAAAGATGAGAATTTTATTTCGTAATAATTTTCAAAGATAGAATGGTGCTTTTTGAATTAGGGAAGCGATATTTAACGTTGAAGACATGACCATTTGAAAGTTCGCTTGATGTAAAAACATAACCACTATGACTAGACCAGACATTGCTCATGCTATAAGCATTGTCAGTCAGTTTGTTTAAACTTCCTGCTCTGTTCACTGTGCAGTTGTACTTCGGATCCTCCGCTATCTCTGGGGCACCATCACCCGTAGGGGTGGCAATCCTTGACTCGACCCGTCAACCCGACCCGAAGTTAGCGGGTTTGGATTTGGCCTAAACAGGTTCGGGTCATAAACGGGTCGACCGATTGACCCGTTTATTTAATGGGCCAGGTTCCGGTTTGTACTTATAAGTTATAACCCGATCGACCCGTTTACCAAATGGGTCGTGTCAACCCGACCCGACCCAACCCGATCAAACCCGGCCCAATCCGACTTGTCTTGACCCAACCCGGCAGGTTTACATGGGTTCTGTTGACCCAATCTGACCTGACCCGTTTAGTAAACGGGTCGGGTCGGGTCAATGTTTTAAAAAACAGAAGGCGGAAGGCAGACAGTCAAGTGGTTTCAAGGCGGAAGACGGACGACTAGGCGGGCGCCCGGAGAAAAAGGCGGGCACCCACCTATATACAATATATTCTATATGTATGTATATATATAAATTCATATTTCTATATAAAAAAACAATAATATAAAGTATTACATATGCAAACATCAAAACAACCGATCTGAATATAAAAGTTTTATGAAAAAGAAGGAGGGGATCTGATGGGGTCAGGGTTGACTGTGAGGCAGGGGAAAGAGAGCAGCTTTTGAGTCTTTGGGATATCTAGGATATCTAGTTATGTAGTGAAAAGGGAGGAGTGGGGTCGGGGTTTTATGAAAAATTATTACTAATCTGCCCGCCTGCCTGGAGCCTGCTTGGAACCCGCCTAGGCGCCCGCCTTTTACCTGCCTAGGCGGGTTGGATCCTGCCTAGGCGCCCGCCTTTGTTCAACCCGCCTGCAGTGCCGCTTAATGCTGAAGCGGAGTAGCCAACCCCCTAAAACGCCTAGGCGGCCGCCCGGACCGCTTTTTAGAACAGTGGGTCGGGTCAACCCATTTATTAGGCTGGTCGAGTTTGGGTTTAAGTTTTTGACCCGTTTATTAAACGGGTTGGGTGTTTTGCCCTTATACCTATGTCTCAACCCGACCCGACCCATTGCCACCCCTAATCTAAGAAGTACGGACACGGGACACGAACACGACACGACACGGACATGCCGACATGATTTTTTTCAAAAAACCAGGGCACAGACACGTTAGGGGACACGCCGAATTTTATATATATATATATATATATATATATATATATATATATATATATATATATATATATATATATATATAAACAAGTCTTATATTATGATTTATAATCAAACATAATGCTAATAGTTAACTAAAAAAGTCTCCAACAAACATAATAAATGATTCAAGTGTATAGTTTCAAACTTTTAAAACACAAAAAAACAAATAGAACACGCATAAAATCATCATCCATCAAGGCCAACGTCAAGTGTTACCACATTATCACCATCGACGTGAAGACCATGACCTCCATATCCGGCTCATTGATGAAAAGATTCGCAATCTCAAGAACCCTAACATCTTCAAATAAGAAAAAAACCTCTCCGGTAATATCCGACACGCATCCGACACGCTTCGATACGTGTCGAACAACCTTTCTTCATAGAAGATACGTTTTTTGGTGTGTCCGACACGTGTCAGAGAGTGTCGGACAAGTGTCGGTGTCCGACACGTGTCGGACACGGACACGTTGAAGTCTCGAGAGTGTCGGTGCTTCATAGCTCCTAATCACTCGTTCGTTGCTTCTACCTTTCATCTCTTCTCTAGTGTTGCGCGCCTACTCTGATGCAGACTGGGCAGGAGATGTTGCTACTTGCTGTTCTACCACTGACTCCTGTGTATTTCTTGGTGACTCTCATTTCTTGGCGCAACAAGAAACATGAGTTCATTGCTTGCTCCAACACAGAAGCTGAATATAGGGCCATGGTTTCTATTACTATAGAGATTGTATGGCTTCGCCACCTTCTACTAGACCTGGGAGTCATGACATCTGGGCCCAGTCCTCTTTTTTGTGACAACTGGAGTGCTATCCAAATCGCTAGCAACCTGGTTTTTCACGAGCGGACAAAACATATTGAGGTTAACTGCCACTATGT
Source organism: Chamaelirium japonicum (assembly GCA_947650365.1). Taxonomy (NCBI): domain Eukaryota; kingdom Viridiplantae; phylum Streptophyta; class Magnoliopsida; order Liliales; family Melanthiaceae; genus Chamaelirium; species Chamaelirium japonicum. The sequence continues at coordinate 114,255,148 of OX393550.1, forward strand.
TCGTCAGGAGTTTCTCGTCCACACCATCTCCTTGCCCGTTCATTCACTCGACGGAGTAGACTACTGACTTCTTCACGAAGCCTCTTACCATTGCTTGCTTATGACATTTTATCAGCAAACTCTTGTTATATGATCCATCATGAGTTTGAGAGGGAGTCTTAATGTATAGATAGAGATGTTGAGTTTTATGTACAGACGGGCCTGGTTCGTTGTACAATGCTGTGCATATATTGGGCTTAGTCCCTTAATGACAATCACTTCATTCTCTCCAAACCCTAGCCATTACCTTCTAACACTTCCTATCAAGCCATTGTATATGCAAAGGAAAACATTCTTGCCATGAAGTGAGATGTCCAATTGTGTGGCCTTCTGAAGCATGACAATGTTGAGCCCAAAAAGCCAATTTGTGACACTAGGTGACACAGGCAGCTATTATGACCCAGTTCTTTGATGATAAAAGCTTGTATATGGTTTTTGTAAACTTCATAAAAACCTTCAAAACTTGTGTCGGTATCGTTGATTGAGACCCATGTAGAATAAGAAAAAACTTTAGCAAGAATTAGTAAGAGCGGAACTGGTTTGCTTATTCACACCCCTTTAAGTTCAGAGTAAACACTACTGGGAGATCACCAGATGGAAGCAAAAACGAGAGTCCATCTGATATCAAACAAGGAAACAATGCATGGGCAGCGGAGCAGGAAGCTGACCCATAGTACACCCTTAATATAGGTGATGCATTTTTATACTCTATTGGGTCATATATTGAGCTATCATCAGTAGTCTTCTGAAATTAATTGCATTACTTGGTAGTAATAGGCTTATAGCAGCTTAATGGCCAAAAAGTATGCGAACTCCATGTGTTGGAAAATACCTGTAGGCTGTAGTCAATTAAATTATCCTTAAAGATTCCAAAATTATTTTAGACTCCAGCCATTAGTTAGAAACTGTGGACTAATCATATAAAATGGATACTATGTCAGAATCCAAGGTATTAGTTAATTGTATCTCATCGTCAAGATTTGCTTGGCTTGGGCTGTTGATCTGACTAATCATCAATACTTGTTCAGACCTGACCACCCTTTCTCCTATTAATAGTGAGCAGAAAATGTAGAGCCTTTGATACTTGATTTTTTATTTTGATGTTCACTATTGTTTTCCTTATTAATCTTTTTTTCTTTCCGCTAGTACAAGCTCTTGGAACCTGATACCATGTTAACCTTAGGAAGATGATGTGCTGTTTTCCATAAGGCCAGCAATATGTACCAGTCGATAGTCTTGAAACTTATAATACGATCTAAACTAACCTGCAAACAATATTTGTAATTGAGCGAAGAATTGCAGTAAGACACAAACATATTTAGTTCTCAGCTCACTATTTCAAGATTGCATATGTTGACTGGTTGAGTGTCAGAATAGTACCCGATTGTTGGATTATATTTGTTGAATAATTGTTTCAGGCCAAATTTTTGTATAAAAGTGCTCCATTCTCTGAGGATGAGCGTCAAAGTATTAAGGTGATGATTCAAAGTAACATATATACCTATCTCGGGATACTACTTGAGGGGCGCGAAAGATTTGAAGAAGAGAGTTTGTTAGAGAAAAAGAAAAGCCATCCACTTCATTCATCTGGCACAGGTATGATCTCCCATTAATCTAGCTGTGATTCCGTTCTTTCTGATATGTTATTGTGGAATTGCAAATTTTTGTCTTTAGGCTTTCAATTTTATTTTAAATTACACGGTTATATATAAAGCTGCATATGGATTCTGTTGATGTCTGTTTATGTCTATCTATAATACATGCTAAGGCATGTGCCGGTTTATGACAATTCTGCCTCTATGTCCAGGATATATTGGCCATTCATCAGAATACAATGAACAAATGAGAAGAGAAAGTGGTGGTCAGGAATCAGGATGGGTCTTGTAGGGTTAGACCGAGTGCAATTCACCTAGGGAGAGGGAGAAAGAAACATTTAATTTGGTTTTTGTTTTTGTAAACAATAATATAAAAAAGAAATATTTGCAGGGTTCTTTGTAAAAAAAATGGGGACACATTTGGTATTAACGTGATTGTTCACGCATTTTGCTGTTAGGGTTAAATTCCTCAGGCCAAATTGGGACGTGTCACATGGTCCACCAAATCTCTCTCACTCAAAATCTCTAGCGGGAGCCTACTCTTCTCCCCTTGCCCCCCCCCTCTCTCTGTCTCTCTCTCACATGTGGTCCCCCTCCCCCCCTCTCTCTTGCTCGCCTTACCCCTGGCCTCTCTCTCCCCCCTCCCGATCTCTATCTCTCTTCCACGTCACCACCGACCCCTCCCCCTCTCCACTCGTATCTCTCTCTCTACCACCTCACTCCCTGCCCCTCCCCACCCGTCTCTCTCTCTCTCCAACTCCCCATTTTCTCTAGGTAAATCTCGCTTTCTCTCTCCATAACTCCCCCTTTTCTCTCGGTAAATCTCTCTTTCTCCCTCCTGTATCTCATCTCTCTCTCCGTCTCTCTCTTCCACCTCACCCTCGACTATTAGGATCGTGCTCGATTGCAATTTTATTTTATTCTTGTTAATGTTTGCTCGATAATAGCAAAAGGTATACCTTGAGAGATTAGGAGTGTGCAATACTTAATTATAAATGAGCCATTCCACTGAATTACAAATGAGGTCGATGATGACGACAAGAGATTCGGGCATCGTCCGGGGTGTGTGTTGTTGCAGAAGGCGACCGTGATAGTACTGACAGCCGCGCTGAAGACGCCCGCTACGTGCCGATCGGCACGAGCTTCCATTAATAGTTCTATACATTGTAGTGACATTATATATTTCTATAAATACGTAGTACTTACCCACCATTAGGAGATTTAGCCCTTCATTTTATCTCTAGATGGTTCAAGCGCTCCTTAATAGATACATCACATCATTTGCACAACCCATCCAGTCTTGATTAACAACTTTTAAGGTATCAAACCTTGAATTTTGTTTTATGCCCTAACAATCAGAGGTCCGAGCTCACTTTTGCTTCTTTTCATTGAATAAAATCATGTTATACTCAGATCTGACCTTAGATTTCCGAAACTGAAATCATTCAAATTCTATATCCTCCTGCATTAAAATGGTATCAAAGCTCAAGGTTTGGCAATGCCATGGCAACTTAGTATGGCAAAAATTACCATAGTTACTACCCCAATGTGTAATAGATGAAATTCTCTACAAGATCCTTCACTAGTTGACGGATCTTGATGAGTGAGTCTCTAATATAGAGTCTTAATAAGCGCACTCCTCTAGTGGTAAATCACCCTCCACAAGATCCTCCAGTGGACAGTCGTGCAGGCGGGCAAAGGGGCAGGGGTTCGATGCCAGCATCGGGGAGAGAGAGAGAGAGAGAGAGAGAGAGAGAGAGAGAGAGAGAGAGAGAGAGAGAGAGAGAGAGAACTCATGTGATTGATTTGCATGAATTAGAAGAGAAACATCAAGCTTTTCTGGGGGCTTCTTTAGGGCATCAACCACCGGCATTGTACCCTTGCCGGATATAACTCAGGTGACTAGTAGAGCAAGAAGATCAACTATCCTGAAGGAGACAAAGGCTTCCAACTAAATGACCCTTAAAGTTACATGGTGCCAATTAGGCTGTTGCCTGCTGCTCATTGATATGACTAATAATCTAGTATGTTATGAATATATCAAGGATTCCAACGTAGACTGCCACTTGATTCATGAGAAAATAGTCCTTATTATATTCTCCCAAACATTAATTATTCAATATGTTCATATAAGCTCTCAGTCCAAGGCAACTCAATAAGGAAGTGATGACGACAAGAAGCTTTGATGCTTTCATGTCTATGCTCCGCGACAAGAAGCTTTGATGCTTTCAATAAGGAAGTTATGACCGACATTCTATAGGAGGGTTGGGTTCCTAACATCCTACGACATCGTCATAGGGAGTACCCTATGACATACAATGAATTAGTAATGCTAGAACATTTAGAATGTACTGATTTTTTATGAGGATGATCACCTTACCTTAGAATGTCCACAAAAAATCAACACTTCTAAAATTTCCTGGGACATCAAATGCTAGAAGCTTTATTGGCCATCAATTTTAACCGTTAAATTGAAAAGCATAGTTGATGCCCCTAGAAGTTTTAGAATGTGTCGATTTTTTGAGTGTTTTATCTAAAGATAGGGTGATTATTCTCATAAAAAATAAGCACATTCTAAACGTTCTAGTGTTACTAATTCACCATGTCATAGGGTCCTACGACATGTCATAGGAACCCATTTTCCTGTCTCTCTCTCTCTCTCTCTCTCTCTCTCTATATATATATATATATATATATATATATATATATATATATATATATATATATATATATGAGTTGTGTGGCCTGCTGTAATGTGTTTTGGGTCTTAGTTTATCCGTTCAGATCGGTCCTTCATTAAAAAATCTGGGCATTTCTGATCATGCTAGAAGGGATGACCTACATGTATTACAAATGAAGTGAGGTGCACGACAAAGGGATGACCTACATGTATCACATTATTTGTTTCATTTATTTGAGCTTTGTATCTATTTACTTTTGTTTTCTTTCTTATTTTCGTTTATATCTTAGTTTACATAATTCTACTACTGCCATGTGGAAGAATAATAGCCTAGAAAGCTCAGTTTCTCTCAAAAAGCAATTGTCACTTTCTAGATCTATGGGCCTTTTTATTGTTCATCGACTCAATGAATTGTTGATAATAAGGCTTATTACTGATATCGGGACCATTGGAGTTACTTGTGACTGCATATGTGCTTATGTGGTAAAAAAAAACCCGACGCATATGCGGGGTCATATATTCGTTGTAAATATTATGCGATCACACATTATACTATGCGGTCACATATGCGACCGCGCTGTGAGTTGTGCACCAGAAGACCACTGTGCGGCCTCATTGTGATCCAATGGTCATTTTTGTACCCTTGGGTTATTTTAGCATTTTTCTCTCACCCTCTGTACCACAATTATACGCTCACATAGTGATCCAACAGTTATGTTTTTTAACTTGGATTAATTTAACATTTTTTCTCACACCATCCTACTTCCTTTCTACACTATATATACCTTATATACCCCTTTCATCCCTCTCAATCTTCAAAACATTTTCTAATTCTCTCCAAGCTCTCTACCTCTCCACAAGCTTTCTCCAAGAAACTAACTCTAAACTTTCAATCTCTCTCTAAGCTCTCACTAGGCACATACATCGCAATCTCCATGTCTTCTGCAGGCTCTTCCGGATCTCCTCGAAAATTTGGTAATTGAAAAATTCAAGTTGAAAGTACTATCACAATAGGAGTCAATAGAAAGGAATGTTAGATTGTATGATTTGTGCAGTTATGTCACCACTGGTGGCATTGCATGACACAAACACAAATTGGTGTATGGGCCTATGGCTCATGCAAGAACTTGCCCTGGGTTACTTTTGAAATTTGAAAAGAAATAATGGAGCACATGGCGAAACTTGAATTTAAGTATCATCACAACAAATCCACAGTAGTTCAGGAGAATATTGAGTTTTTTTATGAGACCTTTTACGCCACAGGATGGTCAAGAGTAGCCTATGGTAATACCACTTCCCATCCCATACCATTCCACTGCTTTCATTAACCACTTTGTTGGTCTTGTACTCTTGTGTATTGGCCTTTTCCAGCTTTTGCTTTAGCCTAATTATTCTCATACGGGATCTTCCTTGACTCATGACATCTTGGATACCATCCATTTTTTTCTTCACTAGGTTGGCATTGGGATTTGGACGAGGTTTTCAATTTTTTTTTTTGCTTTGGTTTGGCTAAGAGGAGGTATCATATTCACTAACATCGTGAGACCATCGACACTTGACAATTGACATCCCAGATAAACAAATGAGATTGATAGGTACCAAAGAGCAAAAGGCTCTGGGAGGTATCCAGTAGGTACCAAAAAACCAAAAGCATTGGGATATCCAAGATGTCCAGGATCAAGGGTGAAGGGTCTCACGATGTTACTGGATACCGACTCTTAGCCAGACCAAAGTAAAAATGTTGGAAATATCATATGAAACCTGATGCCAATTCAGTAAAGAAGAAAATAGGTCATATCCAAGATGTTAACATGCTCTTATAATGTTCACTTAGGCAGACTATAGAGTAGAAACTGCAAAGTAGTTCCCAAAACATGCAACATAAATCGCCTTATATGAATGTACTCGAATGGGATTTTTTGGCAATGAACTTAGATTTGTTTGTATGAATGAGATCTCATAATTTATTAACATCCCCGATAAAAACTGCTTCCACAGATCTAAAACTGCAATGCAAATGTGAATCCATGTGTTTAAATGTTGGCATACTAAGATTTATATGTCCTAAGGAATCATGGACTCGTGATGAATGTCTTAAAGATTCCGACGGTGGAACTACATGTCTTATTGCAATTTGCTCTTCTTTGAAGATATAGACATGATTGACATATTCTTCATTTTTATTTCGGAATTCATATTTTAAAGCACGTGTCTTTGGAAGTTTCTCTTTAATGGCTTAATCTTGGTTATTCCCTTCCTCTTGGAGGATATGTGAATTCCAATCCCACACAAACGGGTATTGTTGATATAAATTGTTCCAAATTTATTCTCTTGTATATGTGGTATATCTCTCTTTAATAAAGTAATACAATTGATATCTTTTTTTTTTGTGATAGTCAAGTTCGTAGCATTAGCAAGATTAATCGATACATAGGAATCCATACTTGTTGAATCACGAATTTTAGGATCTTCTACATCCTAGGCCTTCTAGTTCTGTCATCTGTGTTATATTCTTCATAAGCATTCAGGCAAAATTGCTTTATGAAATAACATCTGTACTTTCACATATAACAGATAACGCAAGGGATATCTCTATTTTTTTTTCTTCCAACGGACTCATTCATTAGATAGAGAAGATCACCATGATTTATTTACTCCTTGGTACATACTTGATGCATACTTCTTTTGATTTATCTACCAATAAATACCATATTGGATTCTTGTAAGATGATACACGCTGGCTAAAAATCCCTACTTGAGCTTTAACAAAAGCTGCTTTACGTGGTCATATTTATTACTTGAAGGCCTGAAAATTGTGTTGTTCGAAGGGTTGTGGGTGGGTAGGTATTCCTTTTGGTACTAGATTCAAATAAATACAAAATGGAAGTTAAGATACAATATTTATTGGGAAAATCTTTTCTGAACAGAACGGACTCAAGCTTAATCGAGAATAGTTTCCAGTTCTTGCTAGGTTACGAGTTTTGGTGGTTACTTTACTAGATATTTCTATCAATCTACACTAGTATGATTCATGTTGAATCAGACAATTCCAGTAGTTCGAACCTGAAAGGAATGTACAAAATGGCTGATAGCCATGACAAACTAAATACATGACAAGAAGGCAAAAAAGCGAACACAGTAATGATGGGAAGAGATATCATTGAGTTCTTTCTCTTCAGTAGTGCTTTCCTCTCTTATCTTTCTCAAATTCCACCCATATAGACTGGGTATGTGAAGATGGAATGATGAATACATACTTCTAGCGCCAATAGGTCTGTAGACTGGTTACTCTTCCATTAGTGAAGAGGAGATCCTCCACTCTTAGAATTTCTTCAGGTCTTTTCATGGATTTCTAGGTAAATGATGATTTCAATGGCACTTGGTCGTGTCTTTATGTACAACAGAGCGTACCGTCTTGTTTCTATCAAAATTCTCCGTGATTGATGGATAGCACTTGCTTAAGTCCCTGGAGGATGGTTTCGAGCTCAATCTCACAGATATCTTGTTATGATTGGTCACTGGTGGCACCGCATGGTATCTAATACCGATTGCCAAAGCCTTCACTCCTGTTTTTACGTTAAATCTGGCACTTTGTCCCTGTATCATACTCGGAAACTTGTATATGTACCACGGCAACATTGCTTATACAACTTATTTTTTCCCCTTTTTCATTTTACTTCCATAATGTATTAACTTATTCAAAATGAATGTACTGCTGCTAGCATGCCTGGCTGTACATATGTACCATTATGCAACCGTATATCATTATATTTGTTGCATTTATTTCTTTTCTTTTTTTGAACAATAGTTACTTATAGGAACCTCCTGGTCAATTATAATCAATGATAATGAATGGACTTTCTCTTTATGGCTTCAATGTGGAGCAATGAGCTAGTTATTCTTAGTTATCTCTTATCACTATCAGTGGTCCACAAACTATCTGAAATGCAATTTTTTTTTGTAGCAGGAAATGAGGAATTAGATGAATGTGGTGATGTGACTGAATATTCCATCAGTCCGCGTCTAAAAGCATTCTCCGATTGGCTTCTCAAAGTTATGGCATCCGGTGACTTGGAAGCTATTTTTCCAGCTGCTACTCGTGAGTATGCACCGAGGGTTGAGGAATTGTGGAATGATGATGCCATCCAAGCTACATATAGGCGGCGAAGTGAACTGCAATTTCTCCCTGGCAGTGCCAGTTATTTCTTAGAGAGGGTAACGTGCACCTTCTGTTCTCTTTTCCTGAGTTTTCATTATAATGAGTTAAATAAATGAATTCTTGTTGGTATCACGTCCTACTGTTGCCTCTGTTTGCCTAATGCCTAATACCTTCAATCTGCTTCACCTTGGTTACATTTGAGGATAAATAAAGCACACTGGACATGTTTCATCGAAATGTGCTCTATGAAGACAAAGCTTGTATATGGCTTTTAGAGAACTCTGTATTGAGTCAAAGCTTAAAACTGGAGAATTTTCTGACTCATGGTTTCACTATCAGGTAGGGCAAATTTTCTTTTGACCTAATACTGATGGTGGATTGGATCTTTACAAAAAGAAGGTATGAATAGTGGTGGGACTGGAGGGTGAGCAATAGTTATGGAGGAGTCCCGAGAACATATCATCTCGGGATATGTAAATATAAACTTATTTGCTTGATTTTGATGCCATTACGGCATGTTAATGTTAGCTGTGGTTGGATATTGTTAAACAACTTCTTTCCAATAAATAAAGTGTAGATGATCAGCTAGTAATGCACTAAAGATTCCTTGCTAATTATCAACTAATTCATCAAGTCAAATGAAGGGTGGTTTCTGACCACTAAAGACGACCAGCTTTTCCCATCTTCTACATAAACATTCTTTTTATAAAGCATATTCCAAAGATTGAGAAATTCATCAGAATGACATCATGTTCACCGTTGATCTTAGGCTCTTAGATCTTAGCAGCACATGGTGACTTAAAATCGTTTATGTATATTCTCCATGTAGTTTCCATTCTCATGGAGAGGACGAATGTTTGAATACCCTGAGGCTAGCGTTCTAGTGAAAATCTTTTTAATACCTCCATCTTAAATATTACTTCAAATGTTTATCATGCAATTTGTCAATTCTCACCCAAGGTTCGAAGTATCTTATTGAATGTATAGCACCGTGCTAGTAGTGCAGGTTGTTCTGGGATTAAAGCAAAATAATTTCAAGAGTCACTTTTCTGTTAGCCTAGATTGTTTCAGAAACATTGGTTACCAACAAGTGCCTAGTTTGAGTCAAATAAGCCACACAAGGGAAATTTACATAGGCAATGACACATTTTACTAACTAGCAGAGTAGCTGACACGCATACAAAGCATGAATTGTATTGCACAAAAAAACATATTGTTGTACAAAACTGTCAAAACTAATACGAGTATTTTTCGTGTCGTAGTGAAAGATAAAGAACATATTTGAAATCGTTCTTTGCCAAAGTTGAGTTGTGTGGGCCTATTTTCAAATGGAACATAGGAATATAAATCTTGATATTTGTGCATGCACGGTAATGTATTAAATTCATTGGGAATGCTCAGGAAAATACGAAGTATCTGATGCGCGAGCATCTGAACTGCCCATGAGTTTTGGCGCACCAGTGGACCACCTCTGCCATCCGGCACACCCAACACGCATCTCAGAGCTCGATTAAGAAGAATAAAACCATTTTCGGAATTAATAAATCATGAAAATAGTATTTTTGGAGTAAAATAAAATTTAATTCCGAAATTAATATTTTAATCCGAAAATATGATATTTTTGGATTTATTAATTATGGCAGCTTTTATTATGCATTATTAGGTAAGATTTGGATAGATCCAAATCTTTTAAAATTTGGAAAGTATTATCCTTTGTTTTTTTGGTAGTTTTAATTGTGCATCTTATGGTTACTTGGTAATCAAGTCTTGTAAGGCTATTTATAGCCTTCTATTAGCAATGAATAAAAGAGATGAATTAAGAAAAAATTTGATGCTTTTGCTTTGATGACTACTGAGTACTGCGATGGTTGTCTCCCCCGACGGTGCGATGCCTTGGGATACCCGGTGCGATGCCACTAGTGAGAGACCGTAGGGCTTGAGAGGGCCGTGGAAAAGAAACTTCTCACTATCCTTCTCCCTTCACCTCTATAACCCTCCCCCATCGATGGTATTCCATTCATACAACGGTTCATCTTGCATCAGTTTGGTATCAAACCCCGTCATGACGTCCTATCATCATGACCAGTCCCTCCAAACTTGATCTAATCATGCTAATAGGCCCCTATATTCCCTTCATACAACTGAGATTGAAGGCTGCAAGTGTTTCATCCAGCAACTTAATGAGCATCCACTTGTTCGTTTTTGCTATGCAACATCTAGATTGGGTCTGGCCATTCATTCCGTCGTTGGAAAGAGAGCCATCTCTCTCAGCCTACCAACGAAACCATTCACGAACTAGGTTTTGCGTATGCACCTACGACCAGAGATCACAGAGCTCGAAACTCATTATGTTCTCGACAACATCGAGGATGAATTGACATAGTGATGACTGAAGAACGAGGAGCTTGTCAGATGTCGAAGCCAAACCGAATTCTTCCACTCTTTATCCAGTAGGAAGCCTCCGTCTCCTACGGAGTCATCACCGACGGCTCCACTAGCACTAGAGCCTTCCATGAAGCCACCACCACTAGAGGTGTCTGTTCTACCGCTTGTGCCACTATGTGCAGTGCCTGCACCGACTGTCCCACCTTTGCCTCCAGCACCACCTGCAGTAAAACCATCAACCCTAATACAACTCGAGATGCCCAACCCAAGTCCAAACCAATCAAAAATTTCCAAGCTTGAGTTGTGCTCGGGTTAGCCCAAGTTGGTAGGATGGGTCAGGTTTTGCAGGTTCGAGTATACATATTTTCAATCATTGTTTAAAATTTTGACCTTTGAAGATCAAAGTCTAAAAAGAACTTATACTTGCTAACACTACTATACAACTTTTGTTGCATTTCTATCAATGCAATTTATTAGATCATCAAATAATGTCTTTATTTGATAAACAAGAAGCAAATAAATAATAAGGGATTGGGTGAAACAAATGGCTATGATTGCGTCCCCTCAACATATGAGTACTTGGGTTGACTGTGATTGTTACCTATATATATAGACTCATAGACATACATGAGTACTCGGGTTCGGGTTGGGCCGGGTTACTCAACCCCTAAACCCGAGCCTGACCCGAATTCAACAAAGGTTGTATTTTTCAGCCATAGCCCAATCCAATCTTCAAATACATCAACCCCTTCAAATACATCAACTCAAACCCGCCCAAAACTCAGGTTGGGTCGGGTCGAACCCGCCCAAGTTGTAGCCCTAGCTATTTTAGGAGATCCTCGTTATCCAAATCTGGGGCAAAGTTCGAGGAAACTCTCCCTTCCGGAAAAGAAATATCAAAGTCAAAGACTCCTTCAAATGTGATAACAAATTTGTTTTTGGGGATGGATGCAATATTAAATTTTGTAAGGACTCGTGGATCAATAATGTTCTCAAAAAGATGTTTTTCCGAAGTTATTTGTGCTTGCCAGGATTAAACACGCTACTATCAGATCTCAAATCTCGATGTGTGGACCATCTACTTCATGGAGGTTAACTTTCACGACCCAAAATATAGGGCCTCTAGCTGCCAACCTTATGAATATCTTGACTATTCTCTTCCCATTCTCGGTCATTGCAGTCCCGGATAGGGCCTTCTGGCGATTCCACCCTTCGGTGGGATTCACAGTCAACTCATTTTTCAAATTCTTAAATGAATCCAAAGCCTTTGCCCGACATCCGGATTTTTTTGGATGGTTAAGGTTCCATCTAAAGTTGACAATTTATGCCTCTTTCAATCCAGAACAAGATCATTACAAAGGAGAACCTGCTCAAAAGGAACAATCCAAATGTTACCAACTCTTCCTGCCCTCTATGTGGTTCAGAAGTAGAGAGCTGCAAGCCTGCAACCATTTTAAGGAAAGCTGTACCTCAGAGGCCATCCAACGTTCTTACTCTTGCTTTGGTCTCTTTAGAGGAAGAGGAGAATCCTTTTGGATCAAAGGAAACTATGGGAGATGGTGGTCACAGCCACGATTTGGAACATTTGTCTAGAGCGTAATAGGAGAGTTTTTCTGAGGACTTCTGCCCTGTTTTATGAGACTGTGAGGCGTATTGTAGAAACCTTAAAGGCTTGGTCGATGGCGATCCCATGCAATCTCAAAGCTGATCTTCTGGACTTCAATCTCAAAGCTAATCTTCAAGAGTTCATTGAGTAGTTTTTAGCGTCTACATGTAGTTTTATGTTTTTGGTCTACCTCTGTAGAACTTATTTTATTGCAATAAACTAGCAAAGGGTCTAAGCCTGTCCCACCTTTCTTTCCTTTTCTAGCTACATGCTATGCCGTCTAATGATAAAAAATAAACGTGGAGAGAGAGAGAGAGAGAGAGAGAGAGAGAGAGAGAGAGAGAGAGAGAGAGAGAGAGAGAGAGAGAGAGTACTAAATATTTTATACTTACAAATCCCCTCACGCTGATTTCTCTCTGTCAAGGATCAAATGGAGGTCGACCATACTTTGGATTTTATTTTGAAGAGATGGCATGGATGGGGTTTCATGCCATGAACCTGCGTACTCCATCTTTCTAACCATCTTGTAATCCTAGCGCTCCATTTGAAATTTGTGTATGACTCCCAAGCACATGAAATGAATAAAATCCACCCACTAACCAAAAATATGGAATTTATGGAAATCAGAGTCCAATTGGAGCACCATTGAAGCCCGTACACTCCTTTTCTCCTCATCACATATGCCTCGGTCTTGATCGCATCATAATCTCTTCAATAATTTGAGAAACTAAATTAAAAGTCAATCTAGCTACATACATATCAAATCTTTGATTCCTTGAAAGGTCTTTAATATAAATAGCATTAACTACGAAAATAAAGAATAGATGAGAAATAAAGAGGACAAATTTGGGTTTCTATTCTCTCAGTTGACCAAATGGCCCTATACTTGGTTCTTTTGATATTTGGTGCACTCTTGAATTTGACATGAGGAAAGGACATGTACAAATTTGGGTTCCTTGTTTAAGGTAGCCTTCCCATTTGATGTTTTTTGAACAAACCAATGTTCCAAGGACATAGCACCTCTACAAGTAAGAGGCTTACATGGATTGATTTTATTGTTGCCCACGAGTGCATCAAAGCTGGACACAATGTTAAAACTGGTGATTTGATGAAAGTTTGTGGAGAAATCTATGATAAAGCGATGGGTATGGAAGGATCTCAATATTTGGGGGGTGCTCAATAGGTTATATAGGTTGTGTTACTGAAGTGATCTTATATTTTCTTAATAATTTTAGGGTTAGTAAAGTTTTTTGTGCTTTGACTTATGTTTTTCAAAATATATCCCATTTGATGTGGTGGGTACAAAGGGTCTCAATATGGGGTCCCATGTATGGAATGTTCATGTCATGTTGCTTGTGTGAACCGGTGGAACCCAAAGCCAAACTTGCCAGAGTACTCCTTTATGGTTACTTTACTGCATATTTCCTTCATTTATGTGTTCGATATTTAGGCTGTGGTTTGTACTAGGGGTGGCAATGGGTCGGGTCGGGTTCGGGTCGGGTTGAAACATAGGTATAAGAGCAAAACATCCAACCCGAACCCGACCCATTTAATAAACGGGTCAAAAACTTAAACCCAAACCCGACCCGCCTAATAAACGGGTTGACCCAACCCGACCGATTTAACTAGTTTACTAAATGGGTCGGGTCGTATTGGGTCAGGTTGGCTCGGGTTGGGTCAACAGAACCCATGTAAACCTGTCGGGTTGTGTCAAGACAGGTCGGATTAGGCCGGGTTTGATCGGGTTGTGTCGGGTTGGCTCTGGTCGGGTTGACACTACCCATTTGGTAAACGTGCCCAGTCGGGTTATAAGTATAAACCCAAACCAGACCCATTAAATAAACGGGTCAATCGGGTCGACCCGTTTATGACCTGAGCCCGTTTAGGCCAAACCCAAACCCGCTAAATTCCGGTTGGGTTGGCGGGTCGGGTCAAGGATTGCCACCCCTAGTTTGTACAGTTTCTTGATTATGTACTTGGGCCTAGCTCTCGATAGGAGCCTATGACTTGGTCCTTCATAAATATATAAGGAAGATTTGGCTTGTGTTGCAGAGTCCAATCTTCTCACTTACATTTTTTCCAGAAAAATTAGAGAGGTTTAGATAGATTTATTGTGGAAATGGTGAAAGACTTTAGCCAGGAAGGCTAATAACCTCTGGAATTGTCTCCTGGTCTAGGATTGATGGTGGCAAGCTTTTATATCTCGGTACTAGACCCCGTTTCAGTTGATCAAAAACCGGTTCAACTCGGCGGAGTTGGCTCGGTATTGCTCAATTAGTTAGAACGATATAGGAAAAGGGCCTATTTTTTTTTTTCAAAAATCCCAAAAAAATCAAAAAAATTAGAAAAAATAATCAAAGATATGTACATACTGTCACAAATAAAAAACAATAGGGTATGCTAACCATTCCAAATTTGTGTAAAAAACACATGTAGCATAAGCACATATTTTATACAAATTTCATGATTCCATGATTTCCATCAAACAATTAGATATAATAAACATGCTAGAAACAACTAACATGTGACAACAATAAGAGCCTTAAAAAAATAAGTTACACAATTTGAATGCGACATACCGAAAGCCAAGTCAAGACTCAAGGTGTTGGAGGGATGGGGTGGGGGTTGTTCTTTTCATTTTCATCATGCGGAATGGAGTGAGTAGGATGTGGATGCGCATAGAAGAGGTGAACCAATATTTTTAGGGGTCCTTGGGATCCAGGGGCTGCAAATACAACTAAATGAACATGATGTGAAACATGTGGAAAGATGCTCCATGCTTGGAAAAAGTGGGATAAATGGAAGTTAGTGGGATGCTGAGGCTGTCTTGGCCGATACAGAGCGAGATGTATCGGTGTCGACCGATACGAGGATCAAATCAATATCGATGGCTGAGCCGGTCGCTTTCGGTATATTTTTAGTACGACTCGGTTGAGTATATTGGATATTGGATGAGTTTTTTAACCATGAATGGTGGTCTTGGAGTGAGATTTTGTGGTATCCGAGACTTAAGAGAAGTGGGTAGGCTCTTTGAAGAGAGGCTTTGGGTTAGGTGTTGCCCGTGTGTGTGTGTGTGTGTGTGTGAGAGAGAGAGAGAGAGAGAGAGAGAGAGAGAGAGAGGTCTTCAATTATGATTAGATTTTTGAATAGGTGGGTTGGTAGAGGAGTGAGCGAGATTTATCTTGAGAGGGGTGTGTGTGGGTGTGCTTGGGTGGGTGGGTGTGGGTGTGGGGGGGGGGGGGGGGGGTAGTAGGTTGATGCAGCATGATCAGCATCATCAGATCATCGCCGCATCTTCAGATTATCGCCAGAAATCTTATTTACTGTCGTTTTATTTTTATGCTTGGATGACATTAGCCTTATGGGACTTGTTAGCAGTCTATTTCAGTTTTTGGCCATTTTTCCATGTTTTTGGCCTTATTTCAGCACTTAGTTTTATTTATGTTCTTGCCCAGTTCATGGGGGATGTCCATGATCTCATCCGAGGGCTTTTCGGATTGAATCCGGGTCTTCTCGGGTGAGTTTCTGCATGATATTAATAAAATTCTGGGTGCGTGTGTTTGCGGGGTACCGACGGACGAGATTAGATCTCGAAACCGACGATTAGATAGCGAAATAACACAATTTAGATGACGTGGCAAGTTATGGGCTTCAATTAGGCTTAAATGGGCTTATCTTAAGCCCAATAGGGCATCTATTGGGATTACCGCACCCCCCTCTTCTCTTTTCCCGTGAAACACCGCCCGCTCTCCTTGTCCGCGCGGAAACCAAGGCCGGCCCCCTTGTTCCGTTCCCTCTCTTCTCTCTCTCTTCTCTCCCTTGTTTCTCTCTCTTTTCCTTGCCTTTCTTAGCCTTTGCATCCCCACCATCTAAACCTTATTCCCTTTTGATCTTGGCCATCAAAACAAAAACCCTAGCCTACAAAAGATGAAGAAAGACAAAAGAATGCAGATTTTGATGAATTGCTGAAATTTGTGCCTCTTCGTGAGTGCTTCCGGGCGAGACGCGTGTCCCCGATCCTCGCCGCTTCCACGACTTCGCCTCGTGAAGGCCTTGGTGCTGATTTTCCGAAGGATCCGGCTTCTCCCGACGTCCGGCCTTGCTCCGTGTGCGGGATCATCGGCGCATCCTTGCAATCGACCCACGACGGGAAACCCCAGGCAGTATCTTTCCTTTTCTTTATTTCCCCCTCGCACCTGCATCGTTTTCATTCGTTTCCATTGCCTCCGCTCCGCATTGCAGCCATCACCTTCCTTTTCATCGCTAGTTGAAGCCATAACTTATGCCTATTTGCTAGATTGGCTATCTATAGTCTGTCGGTAATTCTAGCAAACATATTTAACCTATTTTAGTGAAAATCTGATACATGCTTATTGTTCAATTTACATATCTATTGCTGCGATTGAAGCTATTATGTGCTGAAAATCAGTTTTGTGATAATATTGCGTTCTTTATTTGTTTTAAGTCTTAAATCTGCTTTATGTTGATTGCATGAACTTATAGAACTGCGTGAGACGATCTATGTTGCTGTCCTTTTGAGTCATATGTCGCTATATTGATAATCAAATACTAGTTATTGACCAAAGAAAACCCTAAAAGGGTTTAGGATTGTAGTGTACCTTATTGGTGCCTGCATCAAGTTGGTATCAGAGCTCGAAAGGACCTGTTCGGGTTTCTTTTGAGTGCTGAATTTCAGCAAACACTCGTCTTCATCTTTGCTGATTTTGCATAGGGCATAATCTTGCGTGCTTGAAATTGCATCAAGTGTTAGGATTGCATCGTGTGAAACATCGGCATATCTCATAACCCATGGCTGATCGTTCCCATCTGTACCAGGATGCCCGGAATCGAGGACGTTTTCCTCGAGGACCACAACCTCGTGGTGCTTGGCAAGAAGCAACCCAAAACACGTTGGATCGACATGCAACCTTGTTGCAAGAGATCACTGATAGGTTGGGATTACTGTTACAAGATAGAGGCGTCGACCCCAATACCCGACCGGTCGAAGAGGACCTGGAAGGGGTAGAGGCCAATCCACGTGCCGAGGGTCATAAGGCCGAAGAGCAAGACCGAGACCAGGGCTTAAATCGAAATCCGATTCCAACCCCACCTCAGAACCAGAACCAAGCCTTCCCTCGGAATCCCAACCGATACCAACCGCACGAGCGCAATCGAGCTGACTCTTGATTCACCCTCTGAGTCTGAAGCTGAGTTGGACGAGTCCGACGTAGACTTTGAACGAGAGTACGTTCAGTTCGGACGTCCCAGAAACCCTAGAGAGCAGCATGCGCGTGATCAGCACGGCATGGAGGAGCGTCTTGTGCGAGCCCTTGAGAGATCCCAAGGTTACGAAATCCGAGTTGACATCGATGATTTTAGGGGAAGCCATGATGCTGACGCATTCCTCGACTGGATAGATAGCGTCGAGCAGTTCTTTAAATGGAAAGATCTCCCCGACGATCGAAAAGTCAAATTCGTGGCGACTAAACTGAAAGGAGCTGCTTTGGTTTGGTGGCGAGAGTTGCAAACAAGTCGCCTTAGGAAAGGGAAACCAAAGGTCGCAACGTGGGCCAAAATGCGTGATAAGATGCGACTGAAGTACCTTCCTTCTGACTACCGTACCTCTCTGTACCAGAGGTTGCTTAGCCTGAAACAAGGCAATCGGA
The DNA here is from genome assembly GCA_947650365.1 of Chamaelirium japonicum. Lineage (NCBI taxonomy): Eukaryota > Viridiplantae > Streptophyta > Magnoliopsida > Liliales > Melanthiaceae > Chamaelirium > Chamaelirium japonicum. The sequence goes on from OX393550.1 coordinate 114,273,278, forward strand.
GCGTACAGGAACACTGAAGAGTTTGACATCCTGACCACTCGTAATGCCATCCCAGAAGACGATGAACAGAAAGCTGCACGCTACGTCTCGGGGTTGCGCTACCAAATTCAGGATGCGCTCGCAATGCAGACCATCCTCACTGTGACGGAAGCTTCTAGGCAAGCTCTCAAGGCTGAGAAAATTCAACAACGAGCCTTTAGGAGAGATGTCGCCCCTAGAGTACCCCCAGGTGCCCCTTCAGCTGGAAGAGGAGCACCTCCTACTAGAGTCACCCCACTTGCTCCCACTCCGACTACAACTCCATCAAGAACCAATCAACCCCCTGGTCGGGTTGAACAATTAAGTCGTGAGCGCAGTGCCGGAGGAAGTCGACCACTCGGAGCGACTTACAAATGCTTCGAGTGTGGAGAAGTAGGACACCTCATCGCCCAATGCCCAAAAAGGAGACCTCAGATCCATCTGACTGAAAGTGAAGAGCCAACTGAGGAAACCCTAAACAACATGGCTGAAGAAGGGCATGATGATGATCCTAGAGATGCTGAATATCAGGAGGATGACGAGACACATGACGTCATCGCTGAAGCTGATGAGGCAACGCATGCACTAGTCATGCACCGTGTTTTGTCGACACCGAAGGCTCCTGAACCAGATCGGTGGCTTAGAAGGAACATCTTCCACACCACTTGTACCTCAAAGGGGAGGCATTGCGTCCTCATCATAGACAGTGGTAGTACCGAGAACTTGGTCGCCCAAATCATGGTTGACAAGTTAGGGCTCAAGACAGAGAAGTTGGTCAAGCCATACAACTTGTCTTGGTTTAAGAAAGGCTCAGACGTCGCTATTAAAGAGCGGTGCCTAGTCGAATACACTATTGGCAAGATGTATAAGGAAGCTGTTTGGTGTGACGTGGCACCCCTGGGCATTTGTCACATTCTGTTGGGCTGCCCATGGCAGTACGACAGAAAGACCACATGATGGGGAGAAGAACACTTACTCCTTCTGCAAGGATGACTATAATATTACCTTAGTGCCTCAGAGGGAGCCCCTGAAGCCAATTTCTAGTGAGCCGACACCCCCACCCGTCACCCCAAGGGTACCTAAAGAGAAACCGAAAGCCCTACCAACATTGCTGACCCAAGCATGCTTCGAGGACGAGCTTAGAGAATCTCGCTCCATCTTTTTCCTCGTAGCAAAAGAAGCCACAGAGGGTCCTAGCATTCCTCATGAGGGTCGAGTCCTACTTGAAGACTTCAATGATCTCATCCCAGAGGAACTACCTGAAGGACTCCCACCTCTTCGGGATATTCAACATTGTGTTGACCTAGTCCCAGGAGCGATGCTACCTCACCTTCCTCACTACCGAATGAGCCCGTCTGAATATGAGGAGATGTGTCGACAGGTTACCGAGTTACTGCAAAAGGGACTAATCCAAGAGAGCATGAGTCCATGCGCAGTACCGGCACTCCTAACTCCCAAGAAGGATGGGACGTGGAGAATGTGCATAGATTGCCGTGCCATCAATCGAATAACTGTCAAGTATAGATTTTCGATTCCCCGATTGGATGATATGCTTGATATGCTACATGGCGCGAAAATCTTTTCAAAGATTGATCTTCGTAGCGGTTATCATCAGATCCGCGTACGACCCGGTGACGAATGGAAGACTGCATTTAAAACCCGGGAAGGACTGTATGAATGGCTAGTAATGTCGTTTGGTCTGTCGAATGCACCAAGTACTTTTATGAGGTTTATGAATCAGGTGCTCAGACCATTCATAGGGAAGTTCGTTGTCGTATACTTTGATGACATTCTTATCTACAGTACGACATCCGAACAACATGTCGAGCACTTGCGAGAGGTTCTGAAAACGCTTAGGAAAGATAAGCTGTACATCCATCTGAAGAAGTGCACCTTTTTGACAGACAGCTTGACCTTTCTAGGCTACATCGTGTGCTCCGAAGGGATACGGGCCGATCCAGAGAAGGTCGAAGCCATCAAGTCATGGCCCGTTCCCCAGAACGTTAGTGATGTGCGACGGTTCCATGGTCTAGCGTCCTTTTATCGCAGATTCATTAAGAACTTTAGTTCCGTCATTGCACCTCTCACGAACTGTATGAAGAAGGGTGGTTTCCTTTGGACCCCTGAAGTTGAATCGAGTTTCGATCTCATCAAGACCAAGATGATGAGTGCTCCAGTTTTGGCACTCCCAAACTTTGAAAAGGTCTTTGAGATTGACTGTGATGCCTCTCACGTTGGAATAGGAGCAGTCCTTAGTCAAGAGGGACATCCCGTCGCATTCTTCAGCGAGAAGCTGAACGCCGCGCGTCTGAATTACTCGACATACGACATTGAGTTTTACGCGGTTGTTCAAGCCCTCAAGCACTGGAGGCATTACTTGATCCAGCGAGAATTTGTGCTCAACTCTGACCACGAAGCGCTTCGCTATCTGAAGTCTCAGCGTAGCTTGAACCAACGTCATGCTAAGTGGTCAAATTTCTTGCAAGAGTACACGTTCAACCTCAGATATAAGGCTGGAGTCCTGAATAGAGCTGCTGACGCTTTGAGTCGACGAGGCCTGATGCTAGTCACTTTACAGCCCGTCGTTGTTTCTTTTGACGCTCTGAAGTCAATGTACGCGACTGATCCGTACTTCGGTCCCATCTGGGGATCCTGTCAGGAAACAGGCACTGATCCCATGGCATCATATATTATCCAAGAGGGATTTTTGTTCCGTGGAACCCGCCTGTGCATCCCTGAGTGTTCCCTTTGCAAGAGTCTTGTTCAGAACACCCATGAAGGGGCCGTCTCTGAAGAAAATCCTAATGAATCTTTTCGAGATACGTTAATCCACGACTTGCACGGAAGTAATTTGGGAGGTCATTTTGGCCAAACCAAAACAATTGAGTTAGTGGAGCGACGCTACTTTTGGCCTCACTTAAGGAAAGATGTCGTCAAGTTTGTGCAACGATGTCGAACCTGTCAAATGTTTAAAGGCAGAAAGCAGAACATAGGTTTGTACATTCCTCAGCCGATCTCTGCTCGTCCTTGGGAGGATATCACCATGGATTTCATTGTAGGTCTACCTCGAACGCTTCGACGTGTCGATTCAATCTTTGTGGTTGTAGACCGATTCTCTAAGATGGCACATTTCATACCATGTAGGAAAACTTCTGATGCATCTCATGTAGCTGAGTTATTCTTTAGGGAAGTTGTTCGTCTGCATGGCATTCCAAGGTCATTCACATCTGATAGGGACACTAGATTCTTGAGCCCCTTTTGGCGTACTCTTTGGTCAAAGCTAGGAACTAAACTTCAATACAGTAGCGCGTATCACCCTCAAACTGATGGACAAACGGAAGTTGTCAACCGTAGCCTAGGGGATATGCTTCGATGTCTAGCTGGTGAAAGACCAAAACAGTGGGATGTAGTTTTACCACAAGCTGAATTCGCATATAATAGTTCAACTAATCGCTCAGTAGCTAAAACCCCTTTTGAAATCGTCTATGGCCATGTTATCCCCCATTTCTTGGATAGAACTACCTTACCGCCTACGGGTCCTGCGAGTGCTGATGCTGATGACTTCCTTGAACACATCAAGACCGTGCAGCGAGAGTCGCTTGAGAAACTGAGGGAAAGCAATGCCAGGTATAAGGCAAGCGCAGATTTACACAGGCGCGAGAGCACTTTTCAGCCAGGGGACTGGGTCCTCGTCTACTTTCGCAGAGAGCGGTTTCCCACAAGTTCTTATGGGAAACTAAGCCAGAGGAAGTTTGGGCCCTTCCACGTTCTCCGAGCGTTGGGACTCAATGCTTACCTGCTGGACTTACCAGATGATATGCCGACATCGCCGATCTTCAACATCTCAGAGTTCTTTCCTTTCCACGGAGACCGGCCAGATACGCCTTCAGCGCCACAGATCCCTTTTTCAGATGCACAACGAGACGAGACAGAGCAGATACAGGAGATCGTTGACGTCAGAGAGCTTGCTACCCGCCGTAGTGTCTTCCGACGGTTCCTTGTTCGGTGGGTAGGCAGGCCACTTTCAGACTGTACCTGGGTGGAGGAACGACAGTTGCGAGCACAGCGGCCTGACCTCGTACAGTTCAGCAACTGGACGTCCACTCGACGGAGTCGAGTTCTTTCTAGTCCGGGGGAGTTGATGCAGCATGATCAGCATCATCAGATCATCGCCGCATCTTCAGATTATCGCCAGAGATCTTATTTATTGTCGTTTTATTTTTATGCTTGGATGACATTAGCTGTATGGGACTTGTTAGCAGTCTATTTCAGTTTTTGGCCATTTTTCCATATTTTTGGCCTTATTTCAGCACTTAGTTTTATTTATGTTCTTGCCCAGTTCATGGGGGATGTCTATGATCTCATCCGAGGGCTTTTCGGATTGAATCCGGGTCTTCTCGGGTGAGGTTCTGCATGATATTAATAAAATTCTGGGTGCGTGTGTTTGCGGGGTACCGACGGACGAGATTAGATCTCGAAACCGACGGTTAGATAGCGAAATAACACAATTTAGATGACGTGGCAAGTTATGGGCTTCAATTAGGCTTAAGCCCAATAGGGCATCTATTGGGATTACCGCACCCCCCCTCTTCTCTTTTCCCGTGAAACACTGCCCGCCCTCCTTGTCCGCGCGGAAACCAAGGCCGGACCCCCCTTGTTCCGTTCCCTCTCTTCTCTCCCTTGTTTCTCTCTCTTTTCCTTGCCTTTCTTAGCCTTTGCATCCCCACCATCTAAACCTTATTCCCTTTTGATCTTGGCCATCAAAACAAAAACCCTAGCCTACAAAAAGATGAAGAAAGACAAAAGAATGCAGATTTTGATGAATTGCTGAAATTTGTGCCTCTTCGTGAGTGCTTCCGGGCGAGACGCGTGTCCCCGATCCTTGCCGCTTCCACGACTTCGCCTCGTGAAGGCCTTGGTGCTGATTTTCCGAAGGATCCGGCTTCTCCCGACGTCCGGCCTTGCTCCGTGTGCGGGATCATCGGCGCATCCTTGCAATCGATCCACGGCGGGAAACCCCAGGCAGTATCTTTCCTTTTCTTTATTTCCCCCTCGCATCTGCATCGTTTTCATTCGTTTCCATTGCCTTCGCTCCGCATCGCAGCCATCACCTTCCTTTTCATCGCTAGTTGAAGCCATAACTTATGCCTATTTGCTAGATTCGCTATCTATAGTCTGTCGGTAACTCTAGCAAACATATTTAACCTATTTTAGTGAAAATCTGATGCATGCTTATTGTTCAATTTACATATCTATTGCTGCGATTGAAGCTATTATGTGCTGAAAATCAGTTTTGTGATAATATTGCGTTCTTTATTTGTTTTAAGTCTTAAATCTGCTTTATGTTGATTGCATGAACTTATAGAACTGCGTGAGACGATCTATGTTGCTGTCCTTTTGAGTCATATGTCGCTATATTGATAATCAAATACTAGTTATTGACCAAAGAAAACCCTAAAAGGGTTTAGGATTGTAGTGTACCTTATTGGTGCCTGCATCATAGGTCTTTAATTTCGGTTAGATTTTTGAACAGGTGGATAGGTAGAGGAGTGAGCGAGGTTTCTCTTTTGCTTCCAAAAAGATGCCATGGTGCATAATTGTCCCATAAAGTTACATCTTGATTCCCGAGAATGATGAGCAAAGATTTGTGGTTGGGAAGCCATGGGCAACTTTTATCTGAAACCTTTAAGTCATTTACGTACACGATCACCTTGACCATGGGTTATATACTCGCCATGGGTAATAATAAAAAAGAGGGAGGGGCGGGATATAACTTGCCAGTTGTGGTAACGGCGATGAGAACATCCCTCAGTTGTTCGTTCTACTGTTTCTAGCTAAAGAGATTTGGTATATATTTTTAATTGCTACAAGATCCTCCATCACCTCAACTAGATGTATCTCCCAAATTGCATATATTGAGGAGTGGAGCAAGATGCCACCGGTGACCGTCTAAAGGGAGCATTGACCATGCTTTTGAGGGGGGATTTGAGACAAACCATGCATATCTACGTGGGGAAATCTTGGAACACGATGGACTTGTACATGACCTAGTTTGATTGCTTGTACTCAGAGGAAAGAAAAGAGGGTTCAGGTGCTTGCTTGTTTCATTTATAGTGCTTGCTTGTTTCATTTATATTTATTTATGTTCCTTTTCTTCCAAGCTATTATGTTGTACCACCTTTCTCCTCATAGTTTTATAGTATTTTTGTTTATATACCTGTCATCACTTATATTTGAAAAAAAAGAGCCAAAATTACACCAACTTTCTCTTATTTTTTACACTACTGGAGCATCATGTATCATTATAGTGCCTGGAAACATAAAAATGGAGAAAATAGATTTAATTAAATTTTTGGTGACTGCATTAACCTGTTAACAGAATCTCTCAAGATCATAGGCTCACTTCTAGCTATTATGAGAACTCTTGTCAGCAATTTTGGTGAATCATAACTTGGAAACTTTGCTTATGGTATGACCTGCTGTAGAGGTTTCCATTTTGTTTCTGAAAATGACAGTTGATTACTTCTACAGGTTGTGGATATATCTAGAGTTGATTATGAGCCCTCTGATATGGATATCCTCTATGCCGATGGAATAACTTCATTCAATGGACTAGCATGCACAGACATGGTGTTCCCACAGTTGCCCTATGATGGAAATGGTGTTGATGCTGCTGATCAGCAGGACCCAATGCTAAGGTTGGTACCTCAGTTTCCGTATTTAGTAATCATACATTCATACACTGCATGCGTGACCAAACTGTACCAAGCTTTGGTTTATTTGTAAAATTATTCGAGTAATTGAATCTAATAAAGAGTTCCAAGTCCATCTTTAGACGATAAACGACATAGTAAGTCTTTGATTTCTTCACAATTTGTGGGCAAAAGACCGATATCTTTGTTTGGTGCGAACTCTAGAGGCCTAGAAGAGAGAGGGGGAGAGAGAGAGGCTAGGCTTTGGAGAGAATGAATTGATTCTCATTAGAGGCCAATGGGCTATATATATAGTTACATCCTTGGCTCATGTGAGGCTCATATATAGGAGAATAATGTATACCAAGGTTTGTAGTTTCGGTTTCGGTCTACCCACCGAGGATCTATTTCGGAGTTTCGGATCGAAGTTTCTGTGGTTTTAGTTTTGTTTTTTAAATTTAAAATAATTACAAAATATAAAAATAATATAAAATAATTATATCGATACCCACTTAATAGTGGTATTGTTTTCAAAAGAGCGTGGCTTTTGCTTTACCCCGATTTTTTATTAAAAAGTTGAAAAATTATGATTTTGAATTTTGGCCAAGTCTAGAGGAAAAAAGAGTTTTTGTGAAAGAATTTTTTTATAGATTCAAAATATTTTACCGGATTTTTGGGTTTTTAAGTTGATCTTATACTTCTAGATTTCTGAGATTTTTTCCGGTTCAAAATACTTTGTGGTTTTTTTTTTTCACCGAATTTTCTTTTTTAGTTAAAAGCTCTAAAATCTAATTTTGTATAGGAACTGAAAATTTTATTTTTATTCCTTTGGATTTTGAGTGTTCTGATATTTTTATTAAATCCAAATGGGGGGTATTTGCTTATTTACATAAAATAACTTTATGTAAATGGAGACCATTTACATAAATGTTTTTTATACAAATATGTCGATCAAGCTATCATGCTGAAATACACCTTATCCTGAACCCAGTCCTGCATTTATTGAGTGTTGAGTTTCGAAACCCAAAACTGGAGGGTTTCTGGACCGGTTTCGACTAAAACCGATCCGAAATGGATCGGTTTTGGTCGAAACTCCAAACCTTGATGTATACACACTTATCTTTACAAGTATGCCAACTCCTGTGAGAATATCTTAGCGAGAGGTACGAAGAAGAAGACTTTTGGAGAGAATAACTCACTCAGGTCATGGGTCCTTTCCATTCAAAGATAAATGGTAGAGTCGTAGACCATGTAGGAGTCGAATTCCAAAGGGGTAGTAATTTTTAATTTATATTAATTTCATAATTTTGTTTATATATATATATATATATATATATATATATATATATATATATATATATATATATATATATATATATATATATAATCATTCTATGGTGCGGCCAAATTAACATGCAGATAACTTACAAGTTACGACAATGCTTTGGAAGGCTTTTTTTTTTAGGATGTTAGCTTCCCTTTGATAGGCCACATGTCAAATATCAGCCCATTCCAAGACCTCTACGTGTATCAAATGTGCTCCGAAATTTGACGGTTAAAATGAACGGTTAATAAAGCCAAGCACATTTGATGTACCTAGAAATCTTAGAATGAGTTGATTTTTGATACGTGGCTTATCAAAAGGTAGGTGATCATCCTCAAAAAAAAAAAGACCTCCACGTGCCCGGTTGCACGTTAATTTAGACTATATATACACACACACGCGCACATGCACACGTGTCTTCGTATCCATCTTTTACGATGTTGCCGTATCCAACTCCCGTGTCCGTGTCTAGATCATAGGTATGAAGAAGACTTTTGGAGAGAATAACCCACTCAGATTGTGAGTCCTTTCCATTCGTATTTATAGATTGTAATCTTTACAAATTTTTGCAAAACAACTTTCCAAAATTGTGTAACCAATGATTTAGGGAATCCCTCCATTGTGCTTTTAGTTACAGAATTATAGGAAGTAGTTATGGTAGGCCGACTGACATGTGATGCCGTCAAACATGCATTCCAAACATGACCCCCCCCCCCCTCCTCTTGTTGGATCAAATGCCGAGAGTTTGCAAACAAAGAAACTGAAACCGAGGAGTTAGGTGTGAGTTTGTGACTTCATCTAGAGATGTAACATCTAGGACCTTCTGTGTTGTGAAAAATCCATGATGATAGGAAGCCGAGAACCGGATAATTGAATTCTCTTTATAGTTCATCCTTCATTTGTAGAATTGGCTGATGCCCTAAAAATTTCTAATGGCCATGCAAGACAGGTATCAGCTCATCAGACTCCACCCAAGAGGCTTAGGAGAGAACTGCAAGTGGCTGGATATGTTTGAAGACGTCCGGATGGTCATCTTCTGTGTCGCCATGAGCGACTACGACGAGCACTACGAAGACGTGAATGGGGCACCCAAAAACAAGATGATGGAGAGCAAGAGGCTGTTTGAGAGCATCGTCGCTCACCCGGCCTTTGATCAGATGGATTTCCTTCTGGTACTGAACAAGTTCGACGTCTTCGAGCGGAAGGTCGACAGGTCCCGGCTGACCTCATGCGAGTGGTTCGACGACTTCAACCCTGTGGTCAGCCGCCACGGCCCCAACGGCAGCAGCAGGCGCAACCACAATTTGGGTGCTACGGCTGCCCAGCAGGCCTTTCATTACATTGCGGTCAAGTTCAAGAGGCTGTTTGCTTCTCTCACCGGGCGGAAACTGTATGTTACGTTCGCGACCGGGCTGGACTCGGACTCCGTTGATGCGGCGCTCCGGTACGCGAGAGAGATTCTGAAGTGGGAGGAGGAGAGGCCGGCGTTCGGCCCCGGTGAGTACTCGGCTTATAGCACTGAGCCGAGCTCCTTTTCTCACTGATTGTTGGGAGAGAGACATGGCTGTAAATAGGTTCTTACTTGCCTCCCTCTTCTTTCTTTTCGTCTCTGTTTCTTCTGTAAGGATTACAATTATTATTTTTATTGCGTGTATTCATTATTTCTATCAGTGAGAACGGGAGTGTATGAACTTCCCCGCCCTCCAGTATTCTTAACCATGCCCGAGAAAGTATTGCATACAGAATGTGTACCTTCTACTTCAAAGGGCTTGGCCCATTAGACCCGGCCCAATTGGCCCAAAACTCCTGCAATTGGATCCAAGCTCGGTCCAGCTTAAGCCCAACTCAAGATTATTGAACGAACCCAATGCCGACCTAATGTGTAGGTCAATTGAGGCCAGGCCTTGGCTGGGGAGTATGAGAGAGAGAGAGAGAGAGAGAGAGAGAGAGAGAGCTTTTGGTGGAAATCTGGACGAGCCGGGACTTCATTTTCAGAGGACAAGGTCATCAAATGTCCAGGCTATCATTCTGGACTCAAAAGGACTGACCATGCTGTTTTTCCAAAAAAAAATTGAAGAGAATTGAGGGGCATTTTCGTCCACTGTCATACTTAAAGGGATCTCCTGTTTTGGACTGTTCACTAAGTCACCAAGAAAAGTAGTTTGTACAAGAAAAGTACAAACTAAAAAAGTAGTTTGTACAAGAAAAGTAGTTTGTAGGGGTTAATATAAATTGAGGGCTTAATTTGCACAAGAAAAGTAGTTTGTAGGGGTCAATATATAGATATGAATTTTCAAGGTTAATATAAAGTTAGCCTTGTTTTTCAGGCCATCGCCGATTGGTGCATTGCACCCAACTCCGAAGACGGCCATCGTTGATCGATGCATCGCATCCTAGCCCGACGGTAGCCACCGCCGGTGAGGAGGTGGGGTATGGCGGCGGTGACAGCGAAGGCGAGCAGATCTGGCCATGTTCGGTGGTTTAGTGCTCACTGGTTCCCTGGCACTGCAAATAAAATTTAAAACACAGTAGATGATATTTTTGTCCACAAGTTTTCACAGTCCTTTAACTTAACTAGTCTCTTTATCAGGAACGACTCACTAAGTCCCCCACAAAAAAAAAAAAAAAAACTTAGGGAGTCAAATAAAATAAAGAACACTACAAAATCGGTTATCCCACAAGATCAAAAGGGTTTGGTTCTATTGGAGATCGATCCGATTTACATGAAATATTTTGGGTGGAACCCAAAGCTCATCGTACAAAGAGAGGAAAACCCAGCATACGGATTTTGAACATCTCACACCATTCTGATCCAAGCCCACATGAAAAAGGTTGAGCGTTGATGCTAGGTTGAAAGCCAGTCGTAAAAAAAAACCAACTCAAACTATGAAATAAAAACTCCAATATGATCAATCTCTCTACTAACTTCCTCCTTTAGTACTCCATAAAAATTCAGTAGTACTGTATCCGCAGGTTGATTGGAAGCCGATGCCATGATTCTTCGGTTTTAATACAACAAACCACAGTTATTTTTTTTCCTTTCCACCTTGACATGGAAACTAAGTGAGATCGATGTCTTCAAAATTTCACAAACACTTCAGTAGGGTCAGTTCGGTCGAAGAGTCGGCGTATTCAATCTGCCAGCTTTGCCTTCCTAAAGTGATTTCTAGGCTAGGGGACTTGGAAAGCTTGCTAGCCTCGAAGTTTGCAGACGAGAAGGAGCTCGGCCTTTCGTTCATCCCCTCCTGACTGTCCTGCTTGTTCGATGAAGCGAGGGCTTGATCCCTTTCGTTCCCGGCCGCCTATTTGTAAAAGAACAAGAGAAAATTAGTTTAACATGTATAATTAAAACTTACTGTGTACGAATAATGGAATTTCTCACTAAAACATAATTAAATCGAGCTAATAAGAGCTAATGATTTGGAAATCAAAGTTAAGGACTTAATTATTGAGAATAAACCCAATCTATGTGTATGAATAATGAACGTTTAATGGAATCCGATGATTGGGATAGTGGTTTCATGGATAAAGTCGCTGACTTGAACACCGGTTTCACTAATTTCTCTAGCTCTAGACCAAAAGAGTAGTAGTTGTTTAAATAGTTTGAGGGGAATAGTATTTTATAATTTATTTTTGGGTAAATTACACATAGCCCCCTTGTAGTTTGATCGATTATCATTACATAGTTTCTATTTTCTTGCACAAACGCCCTCTGGGGAGGGGTAAAAGTGATATGTTCTTTCAAGCTATAGCTCCGCATGTGGTTTTAACCATGAGGGGTTGAAAGTGATAATCGGTCAAACTACATGGGTTTATGTGCAATTAACCCTTCATTCTTTAATATATAATAGTAGTCTAGAAGAAAAAAAAATATTTTCATCATCACCTTATCTTGATCAGAATATAATAAGATTATGAAATTCTAAATAATTAGCTGCACACATGCATCCTACAACTTCCTAGATTGAATAATATATATATTTATGGTCCATATATACAAGTCAGAAAATAATAAACCTTCATTTATTCTAGATTTAAAGTATGCATTAATTATTATGAGGAACCTACTTGAGCATCTATTGAAATTATAATCACATATACTAATTCAAAATGTAGGGAAATAATAATTAAAAATATCAGAAAATATGGAATTAATGGTACCTGGTTTTCTTTGCTTAAGAAATCATCACAGTGGAGATGGGGATGTGATGATGCATTTTGTACCACTGATGGGTTCCAAGCATTCTCCTCCATGGATTCATAAGGAAATCTGCAAACAAATAAAGAGCATTGAATGCCATACTTATGATTCATTCTCTAACGAAAACCCTATGCAAGACTCAACATAGGAAATACTATTTAGCCCGAATGCCTTACCGATTTTTTTTTAGAGGGGTTTTGTGATCCATATATCCTTCTAATGAACTTTCATTTATGTTGGACAGACAAAACAACATCCAGTTTAATGAAAGATCCAGTAGCAGGTAAAATGATTCATATGCATGCCTTTCCATTAACAATTTAGTTAAACCAATTTCAATTTTAAAACTTTTTTATCATGTTGTGAAACCCTAATTAATCCTAACCCTAATTCGATACCCAAAATAGTGAACCGCGTCTTAACCCTAACCCTAAACCTAAACCTAATATTATTCAATACCTAATTAATGAACCCTAACGCTAATCATATATCCCTAACAGTGAATCTAACCCTAACCCTAATTCTATACCCCTAACAGTGAACCCTAATATTTAAACTAATTACTAAATCCAAATCATTGTAGTGGCTATAGTGATTTTTGTAGCAAGAGTGACACTATTGTAAGTACGGTTGGAAGGGGATCTCTTATGCGGACAAACCATTGAACATGATTTCTCTTAATCTAAATCCATTTAATGGTGGACTTCATATAAACCAATAGTACTTGGTGGACTTAATGTAAACCAATACTATTATACTGGACCTACGCCTAAATAATTATCCCTTTTTTGTAAACCAAAATGACGTATCCTGATCACAGTCGTCCATCAAACCAAGCCCAACCGGTGAATCATATCACACTGCTTAGCGCCAACTGGCAGGCAAAGAGACGCTGTGATTCGATGCCACGCCATTCTGGTTAATCATTCGGGTTCGGGTTGAATAGCATTCCTCCTCATCAAGTCAATATATTAATTTGCCAACAATTATCATAATATAAATAAAGAAGTAAGATACAAGGACTCGAAAGGTTTATGAGGTTAATTAATATCAGAAAAGCTAGGGTTTATCATTCAGACCAAGATCCAAAAAATGTTAGCTTGTGGACTAACATTTGGCTTGATGAGAATTTATTGGAATATCTAATCAGAGTCTCTCGTCTATTCCCAATGTTTTGTAGTTGTTGATGAGGAAGCTATCGTTTAAAATCCGATCGAATGGGAGAAGGACAATCTGTCAGTGTGGTATGGACCTCTTTAATAAGAATTAATTGTTTTTTTCTTCATGGCTTTTATGATATATTGAAACAGATCAACAGTGAAGTGGGTCCTATCATAGTTAGAGAGAGAGAGAGAGAGAGAGAGAGAGAGAGAGAGAGAGAGAGAGAGAGAGAGAGAGAGAGAGAGAGTCACCCTCTCTTCACAGGAACTGCTACGTATTGCCAGTGGCATGGTGCATCAGGCCTGTGACACGGGATTGCATTTATGAAAATATTGGCAAGCAGAAGGACTTGCACGGAAGGAAAACAGATCGACAAAGATTTATTAATTTTTTTTTTTTGAAAGGGCTACCATAGTGGTCAATCTCACCCATAGGGTTAGAGAAGTGCTATGGTTCTTTTTAATGACCCCACAGGTAGGAAAGATCGGCATTTTGAGCCTGTTTGATTCAGTGTAATTGGAATGCATGTAGCAATATTGTACGTACGTCGAGATCTGTTTGGTTTGGTGTAATATCTCAAAATGCGCATAGTTTTAACTTCTACTTATATGATTTTTGATATATATATAAAACATGTAGTTGAAAGTCGCAACAGAAAGCTACGTGATCCAACTACATGCGTTGCGTCCCCACTATATCGTGTATTGACTACTGAACCAGACAAGCTGCAAGACGAGAGGGAGGCCTGCCACAACAGAGCGAGAGGAAGTATGTCGTAGTCGAACCCTTTGAACAAGGCCATGGGTTCTCTAAACTTTTTTCTTTTTTTGGACTAGCTAGACGATCAGAGGACAAGGCGTAGAGAATAAGGAGTACTCAAACAAGTATGGAGATCGTAACGGGAGAGGGTACGTAGCATATATAGTTGCTGTTTTTATTAAATTTCATAATTCTGTGGACATGACATCAACTACCAGAATTAATTCACGCACATAAGCAACATACAATGACCTTGAGAGAAAGTTCGCTAGCTCCGTGTACAATATTTGTATCGGGAGTCAGATAGAGAGTCTCCAACATGGGAGAGAGGAAGTATGTACACAAGGACAAGAGCATGTTGGCATGTATTACCAACTGAGCTATGAGTTGGAGATAAGGTTAGAGGCATATTTAGTGCATATTATTAAGTTCTTGAAGATCTTAGATTTAAAAGTAGATTTGTTATTCCGCCTGTTAAAAATTTGATGCCCCCTCGATCTCTTAGGCAACCCGCATGGAAGGTCATCATTAGTTGCACAAAAAGTCCAATTAAACCCTAAATGACGGTCGAGTCGTAGACCAAGATTGCTTCTATAATAGAAAAGAAGATAAATTACAAAAATCTCCCTTGAACAAACCACATCACTTCATATTTGTATGCCAAATTTTGTTTTGACCAACTCGACCCTTGATCTTTGCATGGTCTGCATTTAGCCTCCACCATCATCTTTTATTCCAAAAATATATATCCTTGTTATAGTAAGTATTAATCGAACATTTCAAAAATCATTTGAGCCTTATTGAAAATTGATGTGTTTTTGGGATAACAGTTGACGAGGGCCAATTGCAGACTGAGCATATATAGTTTAGGGTTCAAATTGTCCTAAAAATTCAAAAGTAGAGGACCAATATTAAAGGAGGTGCATAACTTAGGACTTTTTTTATAATTTGTCCTAGAAAATATTGACATAATGCAACAAGATTACGAAACACAAGCAATTAATTCTAGCATTAATCAATAACCCCAATTCTTTCGGTTGATTTTTTTTTATGAATGTTGACAGATATAATTTTGGGTCATTTATTGAAGGATCCCCCACAAGAGATCAGTTTTAGCTAAAGGACAATCATATTTTAAGGACAAAAATACCCCTCGTTGTCATCTAAATTTTTTATTCATTGTCACTTCTTTCTAAACTAAACCAAATCCCAAACC
This sequence comes from Chamaelirium japonicum, assembly GCA_947650365.1. Lineage (NCBI taxonomy): Eukaryota > Viridiplantae > Streptophyta > Magnoliopsida > Liliales > Melanthiaceae > Chamaelirium > Chamaelirium japonicum. Next base: position 114,288,649 of record OX393550.1, read on the forward strand.
CTAAGGTCTATATGCCATGGGATGAATCCTAGACTTAATCCTATTCCGAACCGAACCCCTTTGTCTGTCGCTCGCCTCTTGTCTCTGCTGCTCGCTGTCGTTGGGGTGGCGGCGATGTGCAGCTGCAACACGTGCTCGTTGCGGTCTCCGCTGATCGCTTCGGTGCTCACCACCAATGCTTGCGCCCGTTGCTCGAAAGAACAGAAGAAAGGGGAGGGCATGCATTTTTTGGTTTTGACAGCCTAACCTTTTCACCGATCTGATCTTTGGCATGACCGGGGACCTTAGGTGAAAGGCATCTGTTGCCCGTCCTTTTCACCCCACCAATCTATTGTCTCAACATCAGACACATAATTACCTCAATAATTTTTAGTAAATGTTTATTTAAGAGCCAGCCCTATTTAATATAAGACTAGAAAATTCATGCAAGTATCAAATGGCATGGTCTGTCATTCATTAATCACTCTCTCTACATCCATACTCATCCCATTCTCTCTCTACATAAGGGACAGCTAGATTTCTAGTCAATCTGAACATACCAATTAATTAATTATAGTAGTCAAACCTTCAAACCCTAGTCAATACTAAATGGTCACCATCATCATCCAACTTCTAAATCCAACCAAATCCCACCAATCGACAATACAAATAAGTACTCAATCTATACTCACACCTAAACTCCACTCATCGGTGCCGAACACGAAAACGATTATCTTAAGCACATTGCTAACCCAAAATTAGCTAGAGTAATTAACTATATGGTTCACACGAATGGCATATCCATCGGGCGGCCCCCTCACATTCGGATGCGGCGATCGGGCGGCCGGCGAGCAGCCATATATGGACCCACATTGATGAAGGTGGTAAGGAGTTCAGAGCACAGACCTTGGGGGGTCCTTGGATAGGGGTGGTGCTGGTGGGCTGAGGGGATAGGCCGGAGGGTTATTGATCCCAGTTTTCTCACATGTCTGCCCTCCCTCCACTTCCCCTGTCCTCTGTATCAACCCCATCTCTGCCATCCCTTGGCCTGCACACAGCATTACATCCACCACTCAGATACCAATCAATGCCTGTGATTTATGGGTCACCCATCAAATATCGAATTCAAAGGATCGGAAAAGGGTAACTCAGCAGCCAGCAGCCTCTGTGATCAGTGAAGTGACCAAAGGAATGAGAGAGAAAATCAAAATACCTGCCCCTCTGTCAGTGCTCTTCACTGTTCTATACATCTGCATCAACACCCACATGAAAATTATTATTAAAACTGGAGAGAGAGAGAGAGAGAGAGAGAGAGAGAGAGAGAGAGAGAGAGAGAGAGAGAGAGAGAGAGAGAGAGAGAGAGAGAGAGAGAGAGAGAGAGAGAGAGAGAGTAAAAGTCCACCAAGCAAAGATTACCCTACCCCCATAGATGCCATTTTGTCCCTAGTACTTGTATGTTGCAATCCTCACACCCCCCACCCAAAAACCCTAACCCTAACAGCCAAGTGGACGAGTACTACTATCATTGACAGACAGAGAAAAGAGGGCCATCATGCAGTTTTGGTTACTAGCTTCCAAGTCCAAAAAGGAAGTGGATATTTCTTTTTTATTTTTTCTATTTTCTTTTTGGTCCTTTTCTTGTTTACCTGCAGATGGCTCTTCACATGAGCCAGTGTGAGATCCTTGACGTTCATCAGCTCCAGAACCGATTTCGGTGTGGCTCCTATACACGGGCACATACAGATGTTACACAGTGAAAGAGATCGAACCGTTAGAGATCGATGGTCAGGAATTAGTTAGAGCTCTAACTAACTCGATCAAGAACAAAATGCTTACTCTCATGGCCGCCGAGGAGCTCCACCGCATGAACGAAGTGGGCATGGAGGGTGGTGGTCCACCTCATCCTCGGGGCCCTGACGCTCCGCTTTCCTCCGTTTGCCGATCTCGAATTCCGCTTGAGTTCAGGGATCGGAGGGGGCCGGTGGTGCGTCGGATCCAACGCCGGAGCCTCGAGCCCCAGGCTCAGCGTCGGCCCACTGGGGCGAAGATCCGGGGCCTTCTCCGGGCTCAAGGACCCTTGGCCGTGGCTCGAATCGCTCCCGCTGCTACCGGAGTCCGTCGAGGAATTGCGGTCCCCGAACAAGTCCATCCTCATCGGCCCGTCGAAGCCCAGCTCTTTGGGCTCCGCCGCGGCGGAGATCGACGGTGGGCTGATCTGGAGGGAGAGATCGGGGAAGCCGGCCGCAACCAAAGCTGTCCCTGTTCTTGTTGTCATTGGGCTTCAGCTCAGTACCCAGATGATCAATTCATGCAAAGGAGGAGCAAGAGAGTGGTGGGTTTGGTGAGAGAGAGAGAGAGAGAGAGAGAGAGAGAGAGAGAGTGAAAAGGAGGGAGGGGAGTGGGGGGTGGATAAATAGGAAAGTGTTGGTGATTAGGTCATGAGTGGCTTATGATTTCCATGGGTGGTGAGGTTAGACGTAAATAAGAAGCTAGAGAGAGAAAAAAGTTTGGTTATCAATAGCAAAGTGTGTTGGAATCGAACTCAGTGCAAGGAGCCTGTAGTCCCAACTTTAATGTTATAAAAAGGGTGTAACCAGTGAGGTGTGAAGGAGCTGCAGGTTCCTCCAGATGGAAAAGTTGCACAGAGAGAGAGAGAGAGAGAGAGAGAGAGAGAGAGAGAGAGAGAGAGAGAGAGAGAGAGAGGTATATTTAAAGGAAGCAGAGGTATAATACCGAGGGGGAGAATGAGAGATCTTTTGCCTTCTCTGTGAAAGGGGAGGGGGGAGGGGAGAGGGGTGCAGGTATTAAATGGTTGGGCCCCTGACCTGTGTGAGGGCGAGCTGGTCATTTGATGTCAACCGGATTGTGACCTAGGACTCTCGCACTGTATGACACTGCACTGCAGATCGTGACCTAAAATAACTGCAAGGAAAAATGTCATGGATCCCCTTAAATGCAAGAAAATTATCTACTTACCTCTTACCAACTATAATTAAATTAAAGGGGGATGCCTCAATTTTCTTAACCTAATATTTGAAAAACAAAATGACAATGACCCAATACTTCTACAGTACTCTAAGGAGTTTGGTGTCAGTCTCCTATTTTATGGGGCCAATTTCGTCACTCCCGTAACCTAAACGGGAGTGGGGCTATTGGCTCACCAATATTTGCTCTCCAAACAATATTTTTTTGAAAGTTTTTTTTATTATAAAATTACTCCCAAATAAAATGATCAAAATGATCAGTTTTTTTTATTGTTATGTTCGAGACACGTTCGACTGACAGGGCCAAACAAGGTACAGTATGTTCGGCCGACCAGAGCCGAACATTGTATTGTATATTCGGCTGACCACGACTGAACATACTGTACCATGTTGGGTGGCCGAATGCACTGTATAATGTTCGGCTCTGGTCGGCCGAACGTACTGTATAATGTTTAGCTCTGGTCGGCCGAACGTAAGGTTTGAATGCCGGTAGATGACGACGAAGTGAGGAACTTGTCATCTGGGAGGGGAAGCTCGGGGAGGAGGTGAGCTCGGGGAGGTGGTGAACTCAGGGAGGGGCGGGGAAGCTCGGGAAGGTGGTGAGCTCAGGGAGGGGCGGGGAAGCTCGGGGAGGAGATGAGCTCGAGGAGGGGCAGAGAGCAGAGACGAGCTCGTCGGAGGAACTCATCAGAGCAGATGGTGGAGATAGGGTGTTAGGGTTTGGGTGTGTATGTGTGTGGAGTAATTTGGGGAAGAAGGGCAGTATACGATTTTTTTAAAATTGGAGGTATGCAATGAGCAAATATTTAGAATTTTTAAAACTGGGTGGTGTGTGAAAGTATTTACATTGGTGTGTGAAAAGGAATACTTGGTGTATCAATAGCCTCACTCCCTAAACGGCCAGTAAAATGACCGTAGCGCCTAGGCGATGTGGAATCAACGATCGAGATCTAGATGTATTGGCCTGGGTGCTATTGATCAGTTACTGGGCACCATTTTTATTACTGGAGCAGAGTCAAGTCCGATTGTATGTATAACTGCATGACCAAAAGATTGTTAGATTGAGATGTATTACACTTAATCTTGCAAATTATAAGTGACTTTATTGCACAAAATGTGATTTCACCCGATGATCGGGCTAGCCGGCGGGATGAAGTTAGCGAGTCAAAGCTAAGGTACTAGAGGTTATATGTCGTATTTTCCTTTTTTTTTAATACAATTAATCTATTTAGTTGACCACAATATCATAGAATATAATTGGATAAGGACTTCTTTCGTCTCATACCTTGTAGCATTTTGAGAAAGGACCATTTTGGAGGTTAATATTCCTTTTAAAATTCTCCCAAGTGTCATGAGGGTTGACTTGGCGTGGTTCTCCAACAATTTATTAGGAAAATAAAATACATGTAAAACCAAAAATCGTATAATTAAAAACAAAATTAAAGAATTAATTTAACTCAATTGTTTAAAAGTTCCCTTCTATTCGTTGGTAACGACTAAGCCCGCTCTCGAATCATGAGTCGAATCAAATTCAAATCAAATAAATTATACGCTTGATTACTAATGTTGGATGTTACACATTTTTTGCACCCAGTTGTTGGATTCGACGGTTGCGGTCACTAAGAAAGGTTCGGCCCCGATTTAACTTAATTGTTGGATAGGACAATTGTCACGCACCCATGCTTGTTAGATGAGTTGTGATTAAAGGGACAAATCGAGAGCAGCTAATTAATGTGCCATATTTTAATTCAGGAACATGTCACGATCTTAGTGAAGTCCGGAATATGGATCGATATAGATCAGGTGATGTTTTCGACAAGGTCAGTTGAGATGCGGCATTGCATGCTAGACTGCAAGTCGATGCCATTTCTTAGTCAAGTTTTTTAGGGCTGTCCCACCTTCTGCTCGGCTATCCCTTTGCTCGTAGGGGTGTGGGATTACTTTGAATCCAAAGGAGGCATCGCCTCGATCTCATCTACGGACTTTGAGAGCCTTGTGGAGTTTTTGGGTGGAGGAGGAGAATTCCAAGGGAGATCAGGGCTCCTTGGGATATACTAGCAATGGCTATTATTTGGGTGATCTGATGAGAGAGAAACAATTGCACTTCAATGGCAAAACTTCAGGAGCGGATCATCTGTGTCGATCGGTGTCTTCGATCTTCAGGACTTGAATTATCCCATGGTCACATAATTAAGTTTGGGGGGGAGGCAATCTCATTTTGTAACAACATTTCTTCGTGATTTTTAATATAACTGGTCGGGAGCTGCCAAACCTTCCCTCCTCCTGGAGAGGTTCTAAAAAAAAAAAAAAAAGTCTTTTACGACTTGCTAAAGGATTTCCTAGGGTCAAACATTATTCTATGTTAGTGTTGATATCCAATTCTCTTTTTATTTTTTTTTTAATTTGATGGACCGGCCAGGCGTTGAGAGGATAGGCGCTAGTGCACAAGCTCAAAAATTTTCGGAGATCGAAACAAGAGGAAGGTAGCATAATTGCTAGTTTATTAAATTTTATAATCCTATGAATATGGCATCACGGTGTCTATACCAGGAGTTGAACAAGGAATCTTGAGAGAGAGCACCACTTGGATATAAGCGTGTTGATGTTGATGTCGATATTGTCTTCTCGTTGTTCACCACTTGAGTGGTGGGTCTGGAGGATCAGTCTATTCGTACCCATAGAATTAGTGATGGCACTTGAATCTTGTAAAAAAAATTTCTTCTCTGTTTATCCTCATCCCCATTGATGCCGGTCCTATTGTTCTTTGCCTCGGCCATCGGCCCAACCTCCCCTGCTGCCTCCATTTTCGATGACACACTTTGCTACCCTCCTCTTCCTCCTCCCTCCTCCCTCCTTCATCTTTTTCGCACCGAAACCCTAAGCAGCTGACTCGGCCTCCTCTCCCTTCCTTCTTCATCCTCCTCCTCCTCCCTTCTTCTTCTTCTTCCTCCGTCTTCCAGTGCCTAAAACCTAATCGCTGGCCGACGAAGGAAGAAGGAGGAGGAGGGAAGATAAAGGAGGAAGGAGGATAGGACAAATGCTAAGGTTCAGGCAGGTGGAAGACGGCGAAAGTAGAATTGAGTAGGATGAAGGAGGAAGGAGGAGGATGAAGAGGAAAGGAAAGGACGTACGGAGGAGGTCGGTCGGTGTCTTAGGGTTCTGGCACTAGATAGATGCAGGAGGAGGGAGGCCACGATGGGTTGGCCAGTTGGACATTGCCAATGGCAGCGGTGGGGGAGAGCGAACGAGCGGTATTTAGGAATTATTGTGGTTACCAAAAGAAAAAAAAAAAAGAAAAAAAAAAAAAGGGCTAAAATAGGTTTCTGGTGCCATCACTTATTCCATTGGTGCGAACCAGTTCGGGGAGAGAGAATTCCCAGCTCAGCCCATCCCACTCACTGACAGCCAGTTGGGATGTCCGGCGACACCGGGGCTGCGAGCCACGTGCATGGGCTTCAGGGCCCGGGACCCACATGGGCCCTACACGAGCGCTCCCCTTCCGAACTCCTAGCAGTTGTCTTCGCCTCCCCGGGCCCATCCAACCGATCCCTCCGGCTCCCCATATTCTCGAGCCCCTCGAGGCCGCGTCCGGCGACCGGCGCTCCTCCCACGTGTCTCCCCCACGCGACCATGGGATGGGACGCATAATAATATTCTATTCTTCAGAGAGAGAGAGTATGGTCACCATCCAGTGAATATAAAGGAACACAGAGCATCACGTCTTTTCCATCCATGTACAACATGGTATATTTTCTACATTCTTTTATTTCTTGCGCAAATTACAAAAACCTCCCCTAAACTCTGCATCTAATTTCTCGTTGGTCCTTTATACATTCTTTTGAATAACTTGAATCATGAACTATGCTTTGCAGTGACAGAACTAGGATTTCATCTTTGGGGGGGGGGGGGGGGACCAAAGCATAAATCAATTTTTTTTCCCACTAATTCAATGGAAAAAATTCATCTGGAAAGAGGATATGAGAGAGAGAGATAACTCCAAAATGATAAATTACACTTTACCCCCTAAAGTTTAGCTTAAAAACACTTAACCCGTCTGTTTTGTTCTAAATCGCACTCTAAAGTTTGAAATGTTAGCACAATACCTCCCCTTTTGTCAATTACTTATTTTCTCATTTGATGATTTTTATCTGATTAAAACTGAATTGAATGGGGCAAAATTTAGTTTTTAAACTATAGGGGGGTTAAGTGTTTTTGAGTTAAATTTTAGTGGGGCAAAGTATAATGTACCCAACCCAAAATTTAGGGGGGGCCATGGCCTCCCTCGGTCTATGTGTAGTTCCGTCTCTGATGCTTTGTTTTGTCTGTATGTTCACCCCCTCCGTCAACATTCCAAAAATATCCTTCTAAATATGGCTAAACATGATTTTCGAATATTTCTTATGCTGACTAGGATGAGGATAGTTTGGTATAAAAATTAAGTTTGATAGTTAAAATTTGATGGAAGGGGATGAACATATAGACATAGCATAGTTTATGAGATCTAATTAGCTATTCGGAAAAGTACTTAAGGGACCAATGAAAACATAGATTTATATTCTAGGGTTTTTTTTTGTAATTTTTCTTAAAGCCCATAACTTAGTCGTTCCAAACCACGGTATCAACGTGGTGATACCATAGTTTGGGGTCCGACCATTGACATATGATATTTATGTCCAATTGGACGGTTTAGGATTGTTGAGATCGATCTATAGGTCATCGAGAGAATCTCAGGGGACTCTCATCATAAGGGTCGGGTGATCGAACAGGAGCTGACATGTGTTGTTGGCTGGATCCCGAACCACGGTGATTTCTTGGTTCGGAACGACTATTTTAAGTTATTAGAATTTTTTAAAAACTATTATACTCTTCGCTGGGAGGGTAAAAACAAAAAATAAGAAGGAAGAACTTTTTGATGGGCGGGTGTGGTGTTGGGGGTATAAAAGTAAAAAGCAAAGAAGTAAAAATCATTTGTTAATGGATTTCGACGCTGTGGTCAGCGCCTGATGCGGTGGTTTTTTTTTTTTTTTTTTCCAAATGGAACTTGTACCTTTCCATCACAGTACTCCATGGGATCCTGGTTTACTATAAAACAGTATGAGGTACCAAATAAAAGCTTATTGCTCGAGGGAAATGACAAACACCTCTCTCTCTCTCTCTCTCTCTCTCTCTCTCTCTCTCTGTGTGTGTGTGTGTGTGTGTGTGTGTGTGTGTGTGTGTGTGTGTGATGCTTATCTAAGCCTTCGCCGAGTTTCCCGCTGATTCACATGATAGAGAAGGTTTTACAAATGAGTAATACTATTTGAACAAACTAGTTTGACAATCTAATTGACAAACCAGACCCCTGGAGTGGTGGCGGGGCCCGCTTGGTGTGAATGATGGCACAGTGAGCCCTGGGCCTACCACCAGTTTTATGGGTCTGGTTTGTCAATGAGATTGTCAAAGATGATGAATGAAGTGCAGACAATGATTATATGTGCATCAAAATATGGAACCCTTAATCAAAAGTTTTGTGTATAAAATGAATCCGAAGCAGATTTTTTTATGGGGCGGACTGCAAATAGTCATTCTTAAGGGTTTCATTTTAGGATAGGTCCTGACAACCAGTGGCGGACTCAGGAACTCCATCCAAGCATGCTCTACCCTTTGTCTACTTGTACAAGCACTCCTCGGCCTGTCGAGAGTAGCGCTACTTCTTCAGAGATAGTGGATTCAAAGGTTGTGTCTTACCGCACGGAGATGTAGACTTCGGTCGAACTTTGTCACAATCACCTATGTCAACTCTTTCTTTCTCTTTCTCTCTCTCTACTCTACAGCATTATCACAACAGCTCAGCGCGTGACAGCTCAGTACTCTATAGCGCACTACATCTCGAAAGTCAACACCTTCCATCTACTGTTAGAGGGGGACCGTACAACGGCCGTAATCCTCTCTCATAAATGATCCCTATTCTACAAATAGACGTTTTGGGGCCATCAAACACAAATTTTAGAGCCCGGAAGCCGTCGTAAAGAGGAAGATCGAAGTCATCATCATCGCCATGCTCAACTAAAGGCATTCTCTAGGGTTTCTGTGATGACCAAGATCCAATAGGCCAAGAGCCAAGACTCATGAGGTTGTGATGCCAAGATGGATGAGGTGAGGAGAGGTAAGGTGTATAAGGCCATGAGTTATCCCCATATCGCTTGGAGAAGGAGATCCTGAGCTACTTATATAATTTCCCCTCCCAAACATAGAAGACGTGTTTTAAAACCGTGCGCCGCTACGGATTTCGTAAGAACTCCGTAGTTAAGTGTGCTCGGGCAAGATCAATACTAGGATGGGTGTCCTCCCTGGAAAGTTCTCGTGCGGGCACGGGCAAAGCGGACAATATCTTGTGTGTTTGGGGTGGATGTTACAAAATGGTATCAGAGTCGATTCTCCTCGCAATGGGGGGGTCTAACCCTACACGAGGACGTGTAGCCCTAAGGGGGGTGGGTTGTGACGACCAAAATCCAGTAGACCAAGAGCCAAGAGCCAAGACTCCTGAGGTTGTAATGCCAAGGTGGATAAGATGAGGTGAGGTGTACAAGGCCACGAGTTAGCCCCACATCGACTGAAGAGAAGGAGATCTTGAGCTACTTATATAATTTTCCCTCCCAAACACAGAAGATGCGTTTTAAAACTGTGCGCCGCTATGGATTTTGTAAGAACTTTGTAGTTAAGTGTACTCGGGCGAGATAAGTACTAGGATGGGTGACTTCCTTAGGAAGTTCTTATGCGCGCACGGGCAAAGCGGACAATATCTTGTGTGTTTAGGGTGAATGCTACAGTTTCGATAAAACCCTAGCCTTGTAAACTATGGTTTTTATATACTTTTAGGTTTTTAAATTTTCTTCTATGGATTGTTGCAAGGTTTGTGATGACTAATGAATTATTTTAGTTAATCTATGATATGAATTATTTTGTTTTCGCTATAATTTTTTATATCTAGATTACGTATATGATGGGCTATATTTCGTGGATTAATCTATGACTATTATTCAAAGAATTGTGTATCTTTGGATGGATCATGCATAGGGAAGATGATTTGTGCCCAGGACGACGGATCATGTCAATCAAAGATGATCCATACCATCGATGCACTTATAATTATCATCATAGTTTATCTTCTATGCTTATATCATATGATTAATTATCATGCAAGGTATTAATTTATCCGCAAGTAAATTAATGCTATCTAAACTAATCCTAATTTAAGGAATTATAATTTTATCTAAATTAAAACTCGCAAGTGTCCGAATCACTTTGTAGGAGCTGTGCATATTACGAGGTCGATCCCATATGGATTGATAAAAAGTGAGTAGTCTAATCTAGGGTTTCTAGCTATTTAACCTTAATTAATTAATGAGCAAGATTAATGATTTGGTTTTGAGAGAATATGATTAAAAAGTAACTAAGTAAGATAAAAGTATGCAAATTGAATATAGTAATGTGGTACAAGATTGAGATCCAGATGTGGATGAGATACTATAGTGGTCGTATCTCACTAGATCATTGTAGATGCTAGATTTTAATGATGATGTTCTATGTTTAAGCGAGTAGCATTGGGAATAAAAATCCCGTACTTTCTCGAAGATGTGATCATTAGGCCTTAAATATGATTATCTAAGATTTGAATCAACTCAAGCATAGGTAATAAAATAAAGCATCGAACATCTAGGTTAAGCTCAATGGATCTAATCACTTAAATAGAGAATCCGATGTTTAATTTAAGCATACAAGATTTGGGTTTTAATTATTTAATTAAAATAGGCCTAATTGCATGATGGTTAATTATATTGCTAACTACAAAATATACATGGCATGGATTGTGAGAGCGAATTGAACCATCAAACAATTAATAATTGAATCACATAAGAAATTAAAAAGCATGGCATAAAACACATAAAATAAACCTAACATCTACTATAGATTTAGGGTTTCATCTAGGCCTTAGCATGGAATTTAGTTATCCATGGTTTCTATTACATCGAAAGAAAACAAAGGTAAGAACGGAGTATAATTCATCTCGAAAGATTTGTTTGTGATCTTCGTCTTCCTTCCTCTCCTTCAATGCATCTTCACTTCAGCTCGATCACGACATAACTTCAACGACAGTGCGAACGATGATGGCTCGGATGGATGGAAGATGGCCATGGCTCGTAGTAGAAGGTTTATAGATGTGGAGGTCGTAGTGTAGGGAGTTCTGGAAAACCAGCATGATCGCTTCATCGTCGAGGTGACGTCTATAGAGCGCAGCGTGCTCGTTCCGGAACCTCCAAGTAAACTCTCGGAGGGTTTTATCTGATCCCATCCCGAGCAGGTAGAGGTAGTCTAGCTTTTTCACTGGCTTGAGGTTCAGTCGATAGTGCTGAACGAAGAGGTCTACTAAATCCTTGAACTAACTCACAGTCTGTCGGGAGGTAGTGATACCAATCGAGCGATATATCATTCAGGCTACCCGCAAAGGTGTTGTATAGAACTTGGTTGTTATGGTTGTGCGGTATTAATGCCTGATTGAAAGTGAGGACTTGCAAAGTTGGGTCTCCCATTAGGCAATTGAACTTAGGGAGAGATGGAGTCCTCCAGCTTCGAGGGAAAGAAGCTTGAAGAATTTGTTGATGAAGAGGTCCCTCGGAGGCGTGGCTATTCTGACGATCACCTCATTGGTCTGACAGGCATCTCGGAAGGGGAGAAGGGAGTGAGGGTGTCTGAGTCACTTTCGCTGTCCATTGCTCTACCAGAGCTCGATCGTAGTTGCAATGCTGTCGGACCCTGGGGTGGCGACTGTCGTTTCAAGTATCCCTCACGATGTAGGGATCGTAGGATGACTCAAAGCTGAGCAGCTCGGGGAGATTAGCAGGCTCGTCGAGACGCTCCCAGACCGTCGGTCTAGAAAGAAAGGGTGAGGGTCCTCTCGAGAGGGGTCTGAGAGATCGTTGTGGCATGTCGGAGACAGATCATCACGAAGGAGCAGGAGATGGACCGATCAACTGGTGGATGTCTGCTCTGTCGTTGATGCCAGTTACCGACCTCGGGAGATTGGCTCATGCATATGTTGTAGCTCATGTGTCCTGAGTGTGGATTTTCTATATTAACATTAACAAAGATGACTTTGGTTTTTGCCTTAATTAGAATACTACTTTGGTTTATGTTAATTCATAAATAATAAAGAACCCTAGGAAACACAGTAGGCCACTAAGGTGCATGGTGGGTCCATGCTTGGGAGACCCAGTGGACTGGTTCTGTGTAGTCCTAGAGCTAGTTCACAGCTTTGGTGATGCCGGTCGCTTCGCTAAGAATAAGTTGTTGGAAGGTAGAGGATGTGGTGAAATCTCCACCACGAGAACGTGGGATTCTCATTCACCTAACCAAGCATGATGATCGTGTTGAACCGGAACCAAGACGATGTACAGTTCAGTGATTCAGACACTTGTGTATAAGTCATCTTACTACTATAGATCATTTGTCCTTAACCCTGAGAGACCATGTACACTGAGCCAACCAGTTGTGTGGTGCTTTGATGTGCCAACGTGTGCGGACCTACCATATTCCAATACCACGGTACGTTGGGTTATCTAGCTGGCGCTAGAGTGGCATGCAGTCCCTACAAGTTATCCGACGTCCAGTGTTGGATGGGTGCGTTTTGATGAGTCAATCTGTTCACATAATTAATCAAGGCCTGGTGGTTGTCAGTATGACTGACGATGTTCTGGATGCTAGGCATAGCACCGGAAGGTGTGTGGTGTTATAGATGACAAGTAATCAAATCCTAGTCAGATGATCGATCGGGGTCTTACGGTGCTCTCCACCGCCCGAGTCGAATCGGTACCAGTAATAAGAGGGACTAAATATTATCATAGTATAGTAGAGAACAGGGTTACGAGGGAGTAATATAAGTTTAGGATCACTAGAGTTCAACTCGCGTTGCACTCTGGATGGCTATATGGTTAGTCGGATTAGGACTGATTAGCGAAACTTTCGGTGTATCACCGGAACAGTTAATCAGGGATTAGGTTTGAGCTAGAGATCCTGAACCCTGAAGGTTCCACCCTATCGTTGAGTATAGCAATTTTTTTCCGACCCGATTGGATATGTTAGATGCGAAGTAGCGCGATGGAGCACAAGCCCGAAGGCTAAGAACCTAATTCACATATGTTATGGGTCCATAAGGGTATTTTGGTCAATTCTAAAATATAGCTCAGAACATATTGAATATAGATCTTAAAATGATTGTAATAATTTCAGGAGCTCATAGGCGTTGACGGAACTCGATTCCGACAAGCGCACCTCAATTTATCTCTCTATTAGCGATTTTTCGATATAAGGGCATTTTCGTATAAAGTGTCTAGGAGATAAAGGGAAACCCTAACCATGGGAAATCCAACCCCCCCCTTATCCCTATCTCTAAGGGGCCGGCCCTAGCTTGCGTAAGCGAGTAGGGGACCAGCCTATAAGAGGAAATAGGATAGAAGGGGCCGGCCCTAAGGTGTGTGCAAGTTCCCCTCACCCTCTCCTTAAAAATCCGGCCCGTCTACCTCTCTCTCCCCTTGTGGTTTCAACCAAGTAGAAGAGGAAGAAGAAAGAGGAAGAAAGGAGGAGGAAGAAGAAGATAGAAAGAGAAGAGAAGGCTTTGGAGGGTTATCATTTTCACAACGCAATCCTCCGTCGGCTCGTAGTCCTTGCACTCAGAGATAGGACTTCAAGGATTCCTCCCTTCGTAAAGGACAAGGTGCTATCCGACAGCTTCCCTTTCAATTTACGTGTGATTTATCATCGTTCTGTTCTATTTAGATCAAAGATCTATAAGATATGATGATTCTAAACAACTAACTAGATGCATGCATGTCTTCCGTAGATCGTAGTATGCCTCTAGGATGTCCGTACATATGCTAGGATCAAAGATTCGCATGTAGATTATTTGAAAGATAGATTGCAGTGAAACATACAACATGAGATCCTCGGATTTATCTTTTGATTCCGCTACGACTCTGATAATAGGATGTAATTCCAACAGCATCGACGATGACTCACAGGAGAGAGTCTCTCTCAACCATGAGAGTAGAGCATTCTGCTTCATGAGGATAAGTAGTGGGAAGTCCTCCGCCGTGATTTGGTACGTCGCCTGAGGGTCAACGACAGGTAAGACGTGCACTTTCCCCGGGGGTTAAGTAGTCACGTCGGTATGCTGAGGAGATGGCCAAGGTTGAGTCTGAGTGGCGCGATCAACTGGCCTATGACTTCTCGAATCTACAACAGGTTGCTATTCCGGGAGCTGGGTCATCACAAACCTATGACTCATTGAGCAAGTCGTAGAATACTAAATGTCTAGATAAACATTGCTTCCTTCCAGCTGGTCCACGGGTCATGCATTTGCTATTCTGTTATAGCGATGGAGACAAACGAATTGCTCGGGCAATCGGTGGTTGCTGCTTGACCAAAGGAGTTAGGAAGCACGGAAGTCGCAAGTCGACAAGGAATGATCCAATAGACGGTGCCAAAATATAGGGGAGGATTATGGCCATCGTACGATCCCCCTCCAATAGTCAGTGGAAGGTGTTGACCGTCAATATGTGGCGCACTGTAGAGCGCTGAGCTATCATGTGCTGAGCAATTGCGCTAATACTGTAGAGTAGAGAGAGAGAGATAGAGAGAAAGAGTTGACATAGGAGGTGGTAATGAAGTTTGGCCGAAGCCTCTCCGTGCAGTGAGACGCAACCTTTGAATCAACTATCTCTGAAGAAGTAGAGCTACTTTCGACAGACCGAGGAGTGCTTGTACAAGTAGATAGAGGGTATAGAAAGCTTGGATGGAGTCTGATCACTGGAATTTTGGATCTGGATCCAGGATCCTCGAATATTTGTCAGATCTTCTATTTATAGAGGTTTGGGAATACCGATGGTTTTGTTGAATACCCGGGGGGATTTATCAGACCCTGAATAGTATCCGTGGGCCCTAGACATGGCTGTGGATCCTATTGTAGTCTCTGTGGGCCGCAGGCAGGACTGTGGGCCCCACCGTCGTCTACGTGGACCCTAGACAGGGTTGCGAGTCCTACGATCATCTCCGTGGGCCCCAAGCGGGGTTGCCGGTCTCACGGTCATATCCGTGGGCCCCAAACAGGGTTGTGTGTCCCATGGTTGTCTTCGTGTGCCACAAGCAGGGCTGTGGGTTCCACCGTCGGGCGTTAGCCAGATTTTGCACCCACATCGTCCTCGAGTTTCTCGAAAAGAAGCCCCATCAAAATAGTTAAGCAAACGTGCTCACATTGTTGATTCAGGGGCCCAGGTGTAATCGATCGGGCTTCGGGCTCGATTGATCGGAAGTGCACTTTCTACTGTAATTTGCACTGCGATGCCGAATTATTTTGGCCATAACTTTTGACTCGGTTGTCAGAATTAGGTATTTTTGTGCTCGTTTCGAAGCTTTCGACGAACCAGATGTTTTTATGGCATCCTTTCATCTGACCAGAGATCCAAAGTTAACTGTAAAAAATAACTTTTCTCTTTTCTTCTTCTCGAAGTTACGTTGTTTAAACTGTTTTCTTGTAGTGGCTTGATTTTCTATAAGTTAGGTATGCACATATAAGAGCACTAATAATGGCATAAACGAGGGTGATAAAACATAGATTTAAGGACATAAATATGATGCATTTATGCACCGATCAACCGTTACCCCTCCTATCAAAACATTATGACACCCCCGTTTTACCAAGGCTGTGAAATCATTCGATAAAGCTCGCACCTCCGCTAGCAACAGGGTACCCACCCTAGATCTTTTCGAAGTCGTCGCCACCACCTCACCCGCCCTAGCCTGTTGGCCATAATCGACGCATCACTAGCCATCAACTCCAGTGATTGGAATGACCGATCCACCATCATCACGTAACCGATCCTCCCATCATACTTCAAACCTCGGGCAAAACTGGAGCTCAGGTTGATTCTTGCTCTAACCATCTCAATGATCTTCATCTTCCCCTGCCCAAAAACTATATTTGTTCAAAGTCCTCTTCTGATTACCCACACCACGGGTATTCCCAAAAATCCATTCCCATCTGACGCCTCAAACAGACAGCCATTAGCAGCGCCCCATGCAAATAACTTTCACAAGAAAATATGGACTCGAGGAGGAACCCGCAACTGCCACAGTTTATTAGCCCTCATGGAAGATCCTACCTAAGAACCATGAGAAGTTGGAGATACTTGGACCTTAGATTCTCCAACCACACCTGAATCCCTTTTACTCTCCTGATAGTGCTACTTAGCCATGGGGAGCTATGACTTACTCGCCATCTCAACCAATTATCCAGAGAGATCTTGTTATACTCCCTTATCCATGCGGCTCCATTCCCTTAGCACAGAGAATAGAGCTAGTCGCTACATCTGCACCTGAAGATCCCCACTCTATCGAACCCTCGTAATCGCCTCCCACGACACAAGGAGAAGTTGCCTCTCACCCGTTGGATGTCCGCAGAAGAAATTAATCCCGACACATGCTATTCATCTTTTGATAAATGGGGGAGTAAAGAACAAATGGTTACTCGTGTACTAGTGTTATACATTGCGGCCGGGGTTAACGTGCGGGCAAGTCGGGGGGTGTACGGTCCGTCCGATCGGCGGATCCAACGAACGGGATTCATCCAAACCAATCGAAAACATGCTATTACTGTGGCGGCCACAGTAACAACGATTTGGTGGTCCGGATGAACCCCAGCCGTCCGATTGGCGTGAATCGAACGGCACAAATCCTTTCCGTTCCGGTTAAAAGGTGTAGCTCGAACGGATGAGATCCGTGGGAAACAATCGAATAGGACAAAAAATAATCATGATTTTTTTGTCCTATTCGATTGTTTCCCACGGATCTCATCCGTTCGATCATTCAATCGAACGACTACACCTTTTAACCAGGGCGGAAAGGATTTGTGCCGTTCGATTCACGCCGATCGGACAGCCAAGGTTCATCCGGACCACCAAATCGCTGTTACTGTAGCCGCCACAGTACAGCCGGTTTT
This sequence comes from Chamaelirium japonicum, assembly GCA_947650365.1. Taxonomy (NCBI): domain Eukaryota; kingdom Viridiplantae; phylum Streptophyta; class Magnoliopsida; order Liliales; family Melanthiaceae; genus Chamaelirium; species Chamaelirium japonicum. Next base: position 114,305,641 of record OX393550.1, read on the forward strand.
CGGTGGTCCAGATGAATCCCGTTCGTTGGATCCGCTGGATCCGCCGATCGGACGGACCGTACGCCCCCGGCTCGCCGCACGTTAATGTTAACCCGGCCGCAATGTATCACTACTCACTCTCTCTCTCTCTCTCTCTCTCTCTCTCTCTCTCTATATATATATATATATATATATATATATATATATATATATATATATATATATATATAGAATACGGGGTATGAGCTAACAGCCTAATTTGAAATTAGGCTGTCAGCTCCCAGCCGTCCATTTAAATTGATCTGGCTGTCCAATTAAATAAAATGATTAATATATTTTTTGGGTCCGATATCCTAATTGAGAGAGAGAGAGCAGAGCTGCCCATCTCCTTCCCCTCCGGCTGGCCCAGCCCCACCGGTAGACCGCTCGCCCCCTCTCTCTCCCTCTCTCGCGCTGAAGCCCGACCACTGACGGAGCTGTACCCCTTCGGCGCCGACCTCGCCCTCCGACGCTCTCGGTTGCAGCCGGATCGCACTCCCCCTTGGGCCGATCTCTCTTCCGGCGCCGTTCGCACCAGTCCCGACCGCACCTCCACGTGGCCGGCCCGTGAATCGTACTCCTCTACCACCGAGAGCTTTCCCTTTCCGGTCGGCCACCCCAAACACTGAATCGCACGCCGGTGGGGGCTGAGTGCAGCGAGGAGATCAAAGGGGGCGGGAAGGTTGACCGGCGCCGGAGGTGATGAATGGTCTGCCGGTGGGGGCTGGGCCTGCCGGAGGGGAAGGAGATGGGCAGTTCTGCTCTCTCTCTCTCTCTCTCGATCGGGATATCGGACCCAAAAAATATATTAATCTTTTTATTTAATCAGATGGCCAGATCAATTTAAATGGACGGCTGGGAACTGACAGCTTAATTTTAAATGGCTGTTAGCTCATACCTCGTATTCTCTCTCTCTCTCTCTTTATATATATATATATATATATATATATATATATATATATATATATATATATATATATATATAATAAGGGACGACGGTTGTGGGGGGGACAAATGAACTGAGACAAAGGAGCGGCTAAGATTTATCTAGAGGAGGGGGATAAACAGAGAGAAGGGCTAGGATTCATTCGTTCCCTTCTTCCCCCTCTTAATTTTTAAATTTGAAATAGATTAGATTCAGCCGTCCGATCTATATCCAAGGGGGAACGATAATCAGAGAGAGATTCTCGGGACTCGCCACTCCAGCCGCGCGCATGCCTCGAGTCCCCCGCCCCCGTCTCCTCTCTGTGTAACTGATGCCCAGAGCCAAATTTGAAATAGATTACATTCTGCCGTCCGATTTATATCGAAGGGGGCAAGAGAATCGGAGAAAGATGCATTTCTCGGGACCCCGCGACTCCAGCCCCAGGCCTCGAGTACCCCGCCCCCCTCTCCTCTTTGCTACAACCGGTGCTCAGATCCTATCAGAACACTGAGTGCGATACCCCCACCCCCCTCCTCCTCCTCCTCTCTCTCTCTTTCTTTCTCTCTCTCTCTCTCTCTCTCTCTCTCTCTCTCTCTCTCTCTCACTTCACGCCTCCCTGCTCACCCCCCTGTTTGCCCGGAGCCCTAATCCCCTCCTCCCTCTCTGATCGAGCCCCCTCCCGTCTGATCGAGCCCCCTCCCGAGCCCCCCTGTTTGCCCGGAGCCCTAATCCCCTCCTCCCTCTCTGATCGAGCCCCCTCCCGTCTGATCGAGCCCCCTCCCGAGCCCTGCCGATCTGATTTCATCGGTCCGATCGAAGTCCCCCCCGATCCCTCGGTCCGATCGAAGTCCCCCCCCTCTCATCAGTCCGATCCGAACCCCGACTGATCGAGAGGATCCGTAGCCCCCCATCCAGCACTCGGTGCCCGCAGTCGCCCGCAGCCCCCCGCCTCCCTTGGCGCTCGCGATCCCTTGATGGTCGCCTCCCTCGATGCCCGCAGCCCCCGCCTCCCTCTGCGACCCCGATCTGTGCCTCGGTACGGTGCGATGAAGATCTTCATTGCCGCCCGCAGCCCCCCGCCTCCCTCTCTGCTCGCGATCCCTTGGTGGTCGCCTCCCTCGATGCCCGCAGCCCCGGCCTCCCTCGGCGACCCCGATCTGTGCCCCGCTTCCCCCCCTTTGCCATTCTTTGCACGAGAATGAGAGGATCAAAATATATATAGAGAGAGAGGAGGCTGCAAGAGAGAGAAGATCAAGATGGAGGTGAATTTTTTCTTTTTTTCTTCTCTTTTCTTTCCCTTATCTCATCAAATTTTACCAGTTTTTTCTCCTTCTCTCTCTCTCTCTCTCTCTCTGATCGGTTTTCTGATTTTTTTTCCTGCCTCTTCAGTTACAGAAGATGAAGATGAGGTCCCATCTGCAAGAGAGATAGAGAGGTGGCTGCAAGAGTGAGACGATCAGGAGATGGAGGTGAATTTTTTTTTTCTTCTTTCCTTTCCCTTCTCTGATCGGATTCCACCTGTTTTTTACTGTCTCTCTCTCTATATTTCTGATCGGTTTCCTGATTTTTTTTCCTGCCTCTTCAACTACAGGAGATCGAGGTCCCATCTGCAAGAGAGATAGAGAGGAGGCTGCAAGAGAGAGAGGATCAAATCTGCAAGAGAGATGGAGAGGAGGCTGCAAGAGAGAGAGGATCAGGAGATGGAGGTGATGACTTTTAGGCTGATGAATCTCATCGATTTTTCCTGTTTTTTTCTTCTCTCTTTAGCTTCTTTGATATGAGGGTTTCCCCTTTTTTTTTTCCTCACTCTTTTTATCTGAACAACATATCCTGATCCTTCTTTTTTTTTTTTCGGCCTCTTCAGTTACAGGAGATCCAGGTGCCATCTGCAAGAGAGATAAGAGAGGAGACTGCAAGAGAGAGAGGATCAAGAGAGGATAGAGAGGAGACTACAGTCGCGACTCCGCCGGCCACAACGACTCCTTCGCCTTCTACTACCCCAGTGACATCGTCGTCACCGACAACTTCACCAGCTACGCCACCGGTGTGGCCAGTGACTTCGCCGCCTACGAGCGCTTCTACAACGTCCCTAATCTCAAGTTCACCAACTATGACGCCAACTCCAACAGCCACAAGCTACTCCGACGACACCGACACCGGCGACCAGACATTCTCTCTCTCTCTCTCTCTAACTTCTTGATTTTTTGTTCTTGATTCCAGGTACATGATATCGCCGGGGGAATCAGAATTGTCGCCGAACTGCAAGAGGGCATGTAACAAAAGAGTTCGTGCCAGCACGCAAGTCCATCGACGATTGTTTGTATAGTCGAGTAGGTATGCAAAAATTACATCTGAATTAAGAGGGCATGCAACCGGATTTTTTTTTCTTGGACTGTTTTGTTGTGATAGCTGAATTAAATTTTGTACCTGATATAATTATATATGCACCTTGGTAATCTCTGCAAAACCATGAAACCCATTAATGGGTTCTTTTGTTTAGATCCTTGCAAATCCATGAAGTAGGTTTTCAATCCTTTTCTTTTCCTGATTTTTTTTTGTTGGATCAAATATGATAATCTTGGATGAGTTGTTTGGTTGCAGGTTTTCATCAACGTGTCGTGGTATTTCAGCATGATGTACTCAATGATCAGTCCCTTTCTCACCGAGAGGACCAAGAGCAAGTTCCTGATTTTTAGAGAAGGGTATGTGACCGAGACCCTTTACAAGTAAAATATATAATTAATGCCCTGTACCCATCTCTTAATGCAAGAATCAAACGATCCATTATGTCATAAAAATTCTACTTTACAACGTTGCTCGCGAAGTCTCGGCTTGCAGTGTTATTCCAAGCTTCCCTCTTTTGATAAATACTCTACCTGGATTGTTTAAAGATCGAAAGTTTTTGTTTTTAGTTGATGCTGACTGTGTCATTACAGATCTGGGCCTGTTTATTAACGTGTTGACCAATGTGTATATCTAATGATGGAATCATGGATGGTATTAGCTTTTCTTGTGTCTAAGTAAATTTTCTAAGGCATTTGTAGAGAAGAGTGTGTGAGCCTGATATTGTGCTTGGTATAACCTCCCAACATTGTTTCTTTGCTTTAGGATTTGGTTCCATAGGACCGTTAGAGCTGGCGAATGGCTGTTATGCCCAGTAAGTATTCATTCGAATGGCTATGAACATGAAACTCATTGTCTCTCTTGGCTCACATGCTATGCTTATGTGTGATAGATTGAGAGCCCGTCACTTTTCAATTAACTACTTATGCTACCGAAATCACATTAAAAAAAAAGCATGAGATTTTTTTTACACGATGATTTTCAATTAACTTCTCTAATTTTCAATATCGTTTGTTTCCTTTCTCTGATTTTTTTTCACATGTTTTTTACTCTTATTTCCTATCTCATCTCTTTTTTCTTTTTTTTTTGTATATCACATAGCAAAGCACAGTGGCTGCAGGAAACTAGATGTAGATGGGAAGGTTCCCCTTGGACACTTGGAGTTCTGTCCATAGAGATTCCATGGAGAAACTTTGATGGGTGCTCTAATGTAAATATTATGCAGCTACAAGCTGTGGAAATTTCCATATATAGCTCAAGTTTTTTTTTTGGCTAATTTTGTCATTGTATGCTTGCTATTTTGTTTGCTATTCATTTGCTTCCTATTGAGCTATTTATGAATGAATATTATCAGGTTTATGATATGCTTTAAAGAATGTTTGATAACATCTTTCTGTCTCACTAAATAGAAAATGTTTAATATGCTTCATCTATCACTGAAAGATTGTAGGCAGCTAGCTATTGATGGTGTTACTCATATTACCTTTCAGGGAAGAATAATTGTCTCAAATGGAAATAAAGTCGGGACCCTAAAGTCTGCGTCCCTTGCCGTAGAATCCAACTACTTATGTGCAAATGGAATTACTTTTGATGTATTTTGAATACACAAGTGAATATTATGTAATGTGTATTGTGACCAGGATCTGATTGCTAGCAATGGGCTATGAGCAAGCAGAACACTGTTTTGGCAGCAACTCTGGGAGCGTTCGAAATGCAAGCAGTAGCATTGAGGCTGTTCGGTGACAAAGCCATGTTGTACAAATGTATGATTTTGGACTAAATCATCGGTTTCTTTTTTGGGCCAAATCATCGAGGTTCTTTTAGGGTTTTAAATTCATGGGTTTATGTTCGGTTCTTCTTAATTGTCACAACTGATTTTGGTTGCTCAAACATCTCTCTTTCATCTGGGTCGTTGTATCTGGGTCATGTTTGAGTTGGATTTTTCAGTTTTGATTATTATGGTACTTGGTATCTATATTTAGTGATATGTGTTGTACTGAAAAAGAGACTTTTTTTTTGTGATCAACTCAAATATTAATGTTAAAAAAAACGAAAAAAATCAAATAATCATCTTTTCTTCAAGGAGCAATGTATCTGCTTTATGACTGCTTACTTTTTGGGTTGTTCATGTAATGTGAGATAATATTATCTCTTAGTTGTACCAAGTCCATGATTTCTCAATGAAGAGTATCTGCTTGGTGTTGTGTCATTGTTGTTACTTCGAGGTTATTACAAGTTGATTTTCATGGTCAACTTCTTCGTAAATTGCCATGCAAGTTGATATAATAGAATATAACCCATTAAGAGAGAGAGAGAGAGAAAGAGTATGTGCCCTTGAAATCTTTTGCGCCCCCACTCCCGCAGAATGTGGGTGCCTTTACATAATGTTATCGTCCTAAAAATATTGTCTTATCCCTCAAAAATTTGTCACGTCCTCGAAATTTTTTTCGTCGCCCTCGAAATCTTTTGCGTGCCGCCGCCGTCCGATTCACTCGTCGCGTGCATCGGATGCACAGAGTGGTGCATTGGATGGCTGCAGACCGCAGACCGCACCTAAGCATCCCCCATTACGCCATATCCAATGAGTGGTGGCTGATTTGGTATCAGAGAACCTTATTGTAAGATCCTGTTTTATTTTTTCTGTCAGTTTGAGGCTTTGCACGAGAACACTCAAGAACTTGATTTGTTAACGAACAAAAACAAGTTCAGAATAAGTTGCATCAGAAAATTACAACCAACCAAATTTGGACATAAAAGTCACATGTGTCATTATATTAGCAAATCACTGTCAATTTTTATTAGTTGTAGTATTCGATGAACGTAAATCCTCTGTTGCGACTATAATTATTTTGATCCTGAGTAGGTAAAAATCAAATGCAGTTAACTGTGTGGGCGTGAGTACATGCACGCGCACGAGAGAGAGAGAGAGAGAGAGAGAGAGAGAGAGAGAGAGAGAGAGAGAGAGAGAGGGAGACCTTCATCAAGTCAACTTTAGTTACTCCAGGGCTGATGCCTGTCACTACCTTTTTCAAATCATCCTCTACCCAGTTTCTAGGGACATTTCAAACGAATAACCGATGCTTTGCTTGAGAAGTTGAGCACTTTATCTTCTTTCCCTGCATGTCCATAACAGTTTTCTTACAAAAACTAGGCAAAGGATTAAAGGCATCATGAAAACTTGGTAAATAAAGTTGAAAAATTCCACACTATTTCCAACCTGTTAGGAAACCAAAAAAGCAGTCATTTTTAGTCAGACAAACAACAGACGGGTCACAGGCTGTTGTGCCATCAAAATATTATCCGACCCCCAACATTGTATCATTCTTCCTTTTTTGCAGTATCCGACCCCCAACATTTCAGTTCATCTCTATGTTTCCAAAACATCATTAGAATGAAAGTTTTGCTTGGATTTGTGGCATGGAGCCACCTCTATCTCTTTCTCTCATTAGAAGAATGCAAGTATGTAATAATACAATAATTGAGGAGCATACCAAGAGGACCTGTTGTCCCTCCTCCTCCAGCATCATCTTTTACCCTCTAAAATTTGTCACCTTTATTGAAAAATTTCTATCACATTCTAAATATTATTGCCAATCTAGAAATGTGTCACCTCCGTCGAAATATTAATGCCGACCTCGAATTATTGTCACCTCCTCGAAATATTATCGACGGTCTCAAAATATTTTTCATCTCCATCTAAATTTTTTTTATGCCCTCGGGCACGGGGTTTTCACTAGTATATATATATATATATATATATATATATATATATATATATATATATATATATATATATATATATATATATATATATATATATATATATATATATATATATATATATATATATATATATATATATATATATATATATATATATATATATATATATATATATATATATATATATATATATATATATATATATAGAGAGAGAGAGAGAGAGAGAGAGAGAGAGAGAGAAATGCTATATAATGCGGCATGCGGTAAGTGCGGCACCTACCGCATGCCGTCTAATGCACCGTTGCGTGCATGCGATGCATGCAGCGCGTGCATCAGACGGCTGCGGTACGGTGCCGCACGTACCGCATGCCGCAGCATAGCATGCCCCTATATATATATATATATATATATATATATATATATATATATATATATATGGGGCATGCTATAATGCGGCATGCGATACGTGCGACATTATACAGCAGCCGTCTGATGCACGCGTTGCGTGCATGTGATGCACGCAACGGTGCATCAGACGGCTACTATGCGATGCCGCACTTACCGCATGCCGCATTATAGCATGCTCATATATATAGTAGTGATACATTGCAGCCGGTAACGTGCGGCCTTAATGTGCGGCACCCCCTTTTGGAGTATTTTTAGAATTTTTATTTTTTTTTGGATTGATCACCCACCCTTAGATAGCACACACAAAAATTTCAGCTCAATCCAAGACCTGTAGGACGTCCAAATGTGTTGATCAAAATGACGACAAAAATAAACGACCGATAAAAGTCGATCACATTTGGACGGCCTACCGGTCTTGGATCGAGCTGAAATTTTTTGTGTGTGCTATCCAAGGGCGGATGATCAATCCAAAAAAAAAAAAAAATTCTAAAAATATCTCGGAAGGAGGTGGCCGTACGTTAAGCCGCACGTTACTAGCCATTTTGATCAAATATCTGAACCATCTCGAACAATTTAGACCGGGTTTGGTCGGTTCGCATTTGTTACCCAACCCAAGTAGCACTCCTAGGTTTTAGATATCTATATCTCATAGTTTTTAAACCTTTGACTGGTCTTCGAAGTTCGAACGTCGAATAGGATATAGGTGAAGGGGACATACATTCTTACTCTAGTCGTGTACCAAACAATACAAAAAAATCCCAGTGTGGTGGTGTCACACCGAACCATACCGCCATGCAATAATCCCTTCCAAGCGCTTAATTAACAAATCAGAAGATTCGTGCAAGTTACGACACATTCCCCAACCCCAACTTCTAGAAAGTGACCCAAAGCCCCATAACAAATCCACCACCCGATCGATTCTCTCTCTCTCTCTCTCTCTCTCTCTCTCTCTCTCTAACTCGTTTCTCTCTCTTATTTACTACAACAGAGACATGGGAGCATGGGACCATGACCATACAACAATAATAAACCCTAGTCAAACACTCACATCAAGGTTCAATAATTGAGCCATAAAGCTCTGCCCCTTTACACCCACTTTCCCTTCTCTGTCTACCGGCAGCCTGAGCTCGCTCAGCCTTTGAAAAGCTTACAGCACCATGGGTTGGACTTTGAAGTCACACTCTGTAAAACTTAAGGGTGGGGTATGGTTGGGAGAACAAAGAACACTGCCTCCTGTCTTCTTCTTCATTGGGAGGGGGGAGAGCATATATTTCTGACTGTCCCCCCATTTGCTGCCTTTGCTTACAGTTTAATAGGGACGAGCAACAAGAATATATGTGCAGTAGAGGACAGTTGCCTTTAAACATTGAGATGTTGCCTTTGATTGCAGTATTCCAACATTGTTGCAATAGATCTGTCGACTGCAGATCGGATTCGGATTAGAATGGATCTTATCCAAAATCTGATCTATTAAGTAAATGGGTTATTGGATTCAGGTTATTATTTTATCCTTATGGCTTTACATCTAAAGCAATATAATATAACGACAATAGAATTTATTAAGTTATAATTTGTCGGATCGGGTTCTTTAACGGATTGGATTGACTTAGATCCATGTATGATTTGTTAAGTAAACGGGTTTCTGGATTCAGACCTTTATCGAATTGATCACCAGACTAAAAAAACTCATTCATATCCGACTTAATGGAGCGAATTCGGATCAAAATCCAGTCAATTGACTGGTCTAGTTAGCAGCACATGATGTTGCATCCGATCACAATTGTCTGATCGATATCTGCCGAATAGGATGAGTATGATTCACCGATTAGAGAGGTGGTTGTAATTCTGTGCCATTTCAGAATGTTAACCAATTAAGTAGCATTTTTGTATTTTGCTAAACACACTTCGAGACAATAAACCATTAAACATGTCATCGCTCTAACAACATGCCCAAACAATATATATATATATATATATATATATATATATATATATATATATATATATATATATATATATATATATATATATATATATATATATATATATATATATATATATATATATATGGGTAGGGATATTCTTACTCATGGCTTCTTACTCATATAGTTACCTATGATCCTGGCCGTCCATTAGATCCTGATGTACGGTACGGATTAGATGGAGAGTTAAAGCAATGGTGTTCGTATTAAATGCCCGTATTAAAAGCCCGTATTTAATGCGGACATTATTGCTTTAACTTCCCATCTAATCCAAACCGAAAGTCGGGATCTAATGGATGGCCCAGATCATAGTTAACTATATGAGTAAGAGGCCATGAGTTAGAGTATCCCTCCCCTATATATATATATATATATATATATATATATATATATATATATATATATATATATATATATATATATATATATATATATATATATATATATATATATATATATATATATATATATATATAATCCCTCAAGTGCGATCCTGTTGGTGCGATTCACTTGGTTGGACCCAGACGAGTAACATAAGTACTGGGAGCACTTGCAACATATGCAGCAGAGCAAAACAACATACGGATTTTAGTATGTAGGCACGGCCTAATCCGCCTATTGTAACTGTACACACGAATTTCGTCGAACCCGAACCCGACTTACGTGTGCCGACGCGGATGCAAACCCGACGCGCACCGAGCAAAAGAGGAGCGGACCCCACACTCCAAGAGGGGCCGGCCCCTACTAGGGTCCGAACCCCATGGGGCCGGCCCCTACTAAGACCCGAACCCCATGGGGGCCGGCCCTACTAGGACCCGAACCCCATGGGGGGCCGGTCGGCCCTGCAAGGAAGGAAAAGAAAAAGAAAGAAAAGAAAAGGAAAGAAAAGAAAGGAAAGAAAAGAAAAGGAAAGAAAAGAAAAGGAAAGAAAAGAAAGAAAAGGAAGGAAATACCGCCATGCGCCGGGGGAGGTTGCGTATGACGTCTGCACACACGCGGATCTGCGCCGATCCCTCGATCCGACGCACAAGAAGAAGCGCCCGATCGCCATCGATTTCGTGTGCGAAATCCAGCCATAATTGCATCGCCAGAAAAGGAAAACAAATAAACGTTATTCCCCTCATCAATGGATGAATAAATCCCGGACAATTATGAGAGAGATAGAAAAGGGATCTAAAATTAAAAGTTCCCATATCTCTCTCCCCTCCCCTTTGCCTATAAATAGAGGGGGTGGGGGAATGAAGAAGAGGTCGAAGACTGAAGACGAAGCGCGGGAGCTCTGCAGAAGAGGAGACGCTTCTTCACCGACCCAAGGCTTCACGAGGCACAGTCAAGCCTGTCCCGTCGGGATCGGCTTACTGAAAGCCCTCATCAACGTGAAGACCCCTGCACACGAAGATCAAGACTTCGACTCCGTGCACGAAGAAGAAAGCTCGGGGAAGAAGACCCTTCGACTCCGAAGACGCCAGAAGCAAAGGCCGAAGAAGAAGCTCGGAGCGGCACTACCCCGTCGGCTCCAACAAATCCTCGATCCCGATCAAGCTCCAAAGCCCGGAGGAGAGAAACAAAGCGTCATCACCCCGTCGTCTTCGACCAACGCCTGCGCCATCCACGAAGAAGAAAGCCTGGAGCAGATCGTCTGAAGCATCGCTACCCCGTCGTCTTCATCAACAAAAGCCGACGCTACAACCGTCGCACAAAGACCGTCGCTACCCTCGTCGTCTTCATCAACAAAAGCCGACGCCACAACCGTCGCACGGAGATCGGTGCTACCCCCACTATCTTCGAAAGCATTCTTCGACTCCGATCACGCCAAAGAAACCCGGAAAAGAAGAGAAGTCCAGCCGACACGCAAACCGTCGAAGCACTGGAGAAGTAGCCTACGTCGTTCGAAGAAGAAGATCGAGTTGACGCTAAAGCTAAAGCCTTCGCAAGAAGCCAAAGCAAAGCCACCAGTAAAGCCCGTGCCAAAGCAACGCAAGTGCCAAAGCCAAGCGACTACGCCGGCCACGAGCAAAAGCACCGCACGTTCTAGCCGATACGACGCGAAGTCCGGAAGAACGAAAGTATCGCAAATCTCTCCCAGCTACGTCCAAGTGCAAGCGCCGAAGCAAAGCAAAAGCCAGAGCCACGCCGGAGCCAAGCCAAAGCCAAAAAGCCGAAGCCAAAGCCAACGCCAAAAGCTCGATCGACGCCGCGAACCAACGATCAAGGACACCGAGGTCAAGCAAGGAACGAGGAAGACGCGAAGACCGAGGAACGAAGCCGAAAACCCCCTAGCCGAGAAAGCGCGAAGCACGGAAGGGACAAAGCAACGGTGGACATTCCTTAGCCTCTCCAAAACCCTCTCCCTGTAAAGACCCCTGTCCTGGGCAACTCCTTCAGAGCTCTCGCACGAACGCCACGTGGAGACGCGGATCAAAGGGATCCTCCAGAAGATCTTTCCCACAATCCCCTGATCAAAACTCGCCGCAACCCGGACTCGCTACACCCGAGCCACCCGGGTCCCGGCCACACTTGTAATCTGGTTTTGCGCAATAAAGACGACCCGTGCTTTTTCCCGCGCTACAGATTTCTGGCACGCCCGGTGGGACATCTTCTCCTTTCATCCGTACGACTGAAGAAGCTGCTTGAAGTTTGCGATGGCCGGAACAAACAATGATGCGTTTGCTCCAAGCCTCTCACCAATCGCCGAGTCTCCTCTACTCCGACACGGTGATCCAGTAAATCCGGAGGGTGATGCTCCTCCAATGGTGTGCGTCTACACTCGGCGTACTCAGACTCTTGCGGACGTCTTCGTGCCGGAAGCTACTACCGAAGATGCTCGCCAAACCGCCGACGAGGCCCTGGTGCTTGAAGAAACGAGCCTCGATCCTGGAGTCCATATCCAGAAGTTTGGGGAGGACCAGCCCCAACCCCGAACCCGTTCGGGTTCTCCAGCAGACGTTGCACCTCCTCTGCAGGGGGCAAACATCAATCATCAGCCAGAAGCAAGTCGGCGTAACTACGTCTCCGATGATGACGGTGAGGAACCGAACATGCAATACCGAGACGTTCTCCGTCACCATCCTACGTCCGCTCTTCAGCTCCAAGTCATGCAGATGAGCGAGCATATGGCGCAAATTACTTGGCTGATGGAGGAGAAGGATTGTCACATCAACACTCTGCTCCAAAAGCTAAGCGCAAAGGATGTTGCAACAGTCGGCCAACCCGTCGCTTCTCCAGTAGCCGCTCCAGTTCCGTCTTCAACTCCCGCTCCTGCAGAGGTTGTTCCGACGATTCAAGCAGTTACTCCAGCGCTCTCCTCGGCTCCCGTCCCAGTGGAAGTCGTCTCCCCAGCGCCAGCCTCGGTGGCCACGCAACCTCTGACAACAGCGACGATGAATGCTCAGCAAGTCCAAGCGTTGATGGCCGACATGATGCGTTCTCACGGCAGTGGCCTTCCTCCGATCACGGCGGCATACTCGAAGCCCTACACTGCGAGGATCCAGCAGATACGCTTCCCAGTCGGATTCATGCCACCAAAGTTCCAGCACTTCGACGGAAAGGGAAATCCAAGACAGCACGTCGCCCACTTCATCGAGACCTGCAATAATGCCAGCACATATGGCGACGAGATGGTGAAGCAATTCGTTCGCACCCTCAAAGGCAACGCGTTCGACTGGTATGTTGATCTTCCTGCAGGGACCATCGACAGCTGGGATCAGATGGAGAGGGAGTTCCTCAATCGCTTCTACAACACCAGATGAACCGTCAGCATGACCGAGCTTACCGCCGTCAAGCAAAGAAAAGATGAGCCAGTGATCGACTACATCGACAGATGGAGGAACCTCGTGCTGAATTCACGAGACCGCTTGTCTGAAGACTCGACCATCGAGATGTGCACCCAAGGCATGCACTGGGGCCTGCTCTACATCCTCAAAGGTATCAAGCCTCGGTCTTTCGAAGAACTCGCGACTCGGGCTCACGACATGGAACTCAGCCTAGCAAGCTGCGGGGACTCGAAGAACAAAGACCTCTTGAAGGTGGAGAAGAAGGACAAGCCACCGACACCGAAACCGAAACAAGTCAATGTTGCTGACGTCGCTTCAACCTCCAAACCGCTCAAGATCGGTGGCAAGCCGGATCAGAAGAAGGGAGTCGCCATACCACCGCCTCCGCCGCCAAGACAAAGGATGACTCTCGAGGAGCTCGAAGCCAAGGAGTACCCTTTCCCAGACTCGGAAGTCTCCTCCATGTTCGACCAACTGCTGCAAGAGAAGATGATAGAGCTCCCTCCTTCGAAGAGGCCCGAGCAGATGCATCACGTCGACGACCCTCTCTTTTGCAAATACCACCGGGTGGTAAGTCATCCCATCGAAAGATGCTTCGTTTTCAAGGAAAGAATCATGGCGCTCGCTAAGCAAGGGAAGATAGAGATCGACGCCGGAGAGGTTGCTACGGCCAACATGACGTCCATCACCTTCGGCTCCTTCTCGCCGGTGCTCGTTGCTGCTCGGCGAAGCATGCCCAAATTGCGCATCAACCGTCAAGCGCCAATCGCTAAGTCAACTTCCCAGCCGAAAGTCTCGAAGCGACGTCGACGTACTCCTGCGCTCACGGAGGAAGAAACGCCACTGCCCTGGCGGCAATCATCGCTCACGCCAGCACCTCTTCCAAGCAATGCTACATCCCAACGAGCGCTCCAAAGGAGATACGAGCAAGGAGATCCAGAAGTCGGTCTGCTGGGCCAGCCTTCGGGGAAGTTCGACTATTACGTCCTCTACTCAAGGCCTCCGTCCGTTTCAATCGACGAAATCAAGCCCACCGGCTGGGAATCGGAAGACGTGCCAGTGGAGCCTCAAGAAGAGCAAGCACCTCTTCTAAGCAATGCTACATCCCAACGAGCGCTCCAAAGAAGATACGAGCAAGGAGATCCAGAAGTCGGTCTGCTGGGCCAGCTTTCGGGGAAGTTCGACTATTACGTCCTCTACTCAAGGCCTCCGTCCGTTTCAATCGACGAAATCAAGCCCACTGGCTGGGAATCGGAAGACGAGCTAGTAGAGCCTCCAGAAGAACAAGTGCCTTCGAGGGAACCAGTTGCTGCTGTCGACCGTCATCCTAGCGAAGGGGAATCCACCGACGAAGAAGCATGGGTCATGCTACCACGGAGACGAAAGCCATGGCAAGAAAAGAAGCTCAAGCAAGACCGCATGATGAGGAGGTCCACCAAGCGAAAGACCTACAAGAAGAAAAGCAAGACTCCAGGGAGAAGGGCGTTCAAAGTGCCGCCAACAAGCCAAGATGATCTCCTTCAGCAGAGTCTTCCAGAGCTGACAACTTTGCAAGAGTTCTTCCCGGATCACTTCCTTCCAGTGGACCAACACATCAAGGTGTCTTGTTGCATGATCGAAGTTCATGAGGCATCAGAAGGAAAGAACGAAAGCGAAACTTCTGAAGAAGGCGATTCCACCGATGATGGAGACGACTCCAACGAAGGGGGCACCGCCTCTCACGACGAAGCAATCCTACACATGCCGCTCGTCGAGGCTTTGCATCTCCCGAAGAAGGCTCGCCTGACAATGGCTGCGGCCTTGGCCGATCCGGATAACTACAAAAGGAAGAGGAAGGACGATCAAAGGCGCAAAGCTGTGGCCTCGTGTGATGCAACGATAACCTTTTCGGATGAAGACCTGCAACTCGGAACGCGGTTGCATAACCGGCCTCTTTACGTTTCGGGATACATCAAGGAGAAACCAGTGAATCGAATCTTGTTGGACTGTGGCTCCGCCGTCAACATCATGCCTATCCAGACAATGCGGTAACTCGGCATCACCGACGACCAGCTCTCGCCAAGTCAGTTGGTCATTCAAGGCTTCAACCAGGGCGGACAGTCCACCGTCGGAATCATTCGTTTGAAGCTTTCCATCGGCCCGCTGGATACAACGGTCCTCTTCCACATCATCGACTGCCAGACATCATATCGTCTCCTGTTAGGAAGACCATGGCTGCACGAGAACGACATCGTGGTATCCACCTGGCACCAGTGCCTCAAGTACTACGAAGAAGGCGTGGAGAGGTGCATAGTTGCGGACGACAAGCCATTCAACGAGGCCGAGGCACACTTGGCCGACGCTAAGTTCTACCAAGCAAAGGGCCTAGCGGCGGAAGTTCTTCCAGCTAAGGCCCCTCGAGTCCAGAAAATTGAAGTAAAGAAGGACAAGACTCCTCTTCCCGCAAATCCGATGCCACCTTCTGACGAGGCAAGACTCAAGGTCCAAGGAACGCCGAAACATGGGCAAAGGATGTGCATCAGCTCCGAGCCAAGAGCAATGCAACATACCCCGTTGCCAATCCAAACGGCGCCTGTCCTGCGTCTCGCGCCTCAGTGGCTCCGTAAGTTCGAGCGATCGCCTTCTACTCCGACAAGGAAGCTGGCCCCGTCGTTATGTCAGGCCAATGTCATCACTCTGCAAGAAATGACGGTGCCATTACCTAGTCTGACGCAAGCTCCGAACCCAAGTAGACCCGTCGAATCGGCAGACCTCGAGCAACTCGGATTCAAGCCGAAAGGGAGTTGGGGGCAAAACGCTGCCAAGTTGCTGTTCAGAGTCGGCTACAACGAGGAAAGCGCCATGGGCACACTCCCACTAGCAGCAACTCCACATGGGATGACGAGAACTCAAGCTCGGCTGTTTCAAAACGGAGAACAAATTCCCCCGAACCGCCGAGGCATCGGCTCCAGTCAAGCTCCATTGGTCATCAGAACCGCAGCAAAGAAGACCTTCACCTCGAACTACATCGAGGCGAGGATGGTAGATGAAGCAGCTGAAGGATCGACAATTTCCGATGCACTCTCTACCTACCTCAGCCATCCAGACAGCAGGAGAAGACGACGACGGGCTCGATGCCAAGCCTTATTCCGGAAGCAAACCAGAGGTGGTAAAGACTGGTCGAATCGAAAACGCACATTCGTGTTCGAGAGGCTCGGGCCAGTCAAACAATCAAAGAAGAAGTCGGCGTTCGGTTTTTTTTTAGTGCATGGGGCCGGCGCCCATAGGTGCCTTTATAGGGCCGGCCAACACCCCTTGGATAAGGATCCAAGGGGATATTAACCCCCTCTCATTATCTCTCCATTATCTCCCTTTTATCTCTCCGCGTATTTATCCGTTTTCCCACTTTTTAGGGCTCGATTTTAACCGATTTATCGCCCCATCCCTATCTATATGGCCGGCCCTATAGATGAGGGATTCTTATCTCTACATCATAGGGCCGGCCCTAGTGAGGTGTCCCACCACTAGGGTCGGCCAACAGTGAGGTCCGGCAGAGTGAGGTTTTTACCAAAACGCCCCGACGCCTCATTTTGACCATTTCTAGCGTGTGATACCTAACGGCCATTACTTAAGTGATATCTACTAGTTACTTACTATTAACTGAGGCCACCGGAAGGTGCCTCTAGCAAAGTCAACTAGTCAACTCGCAACATACCCCGGTGCATCGCACCTATGCAGCGAAGTTCACTTATGGCTAGGGATTACTACATACGACTCTGTACTAATCCCGGGCTCAACCCTTAGTACTCGTATGTAGTTACGCATCTACCGTGCTCTAGTGCCAAGCACACACGGAGCGTATACTTCTTTCTTCCTCCTGCTTATGGTGTTCCGAGGAGACGGTTCAAGAACCGTACATAATGTTGATAAGGTGGAACCATCAGGGACCGGGGTTCATGGCTTCCAACTCAAGCTCGATCGACACACTACCCGAGTGTACCATCGATCCTCTGAGCTCGAGTTAACCTGCGTAGCCACCCAGAGTGCGACGCAGGCTGCACTCCAATTCACCCAGACTTACTATGTTCTCCATCATACCCCTGCTCTCCGCTTAGTAGTGGTAAACCCGCTGTCCCTCCACTTGATGCCATGATTCACTTCGAGCGGTGAAGACTACCGTCAGACTCGAACGATCATATGACTTGGTTCCTTCCAGGTTGACCTATACATCGTACCTCTGATTACCCCGTCGAGTAATCGAACCCGGTCAACAGTCAAACTGATGACCACCAGGCCTGGGTTTGGTACAGTGTAAGTCACACCAAGGAACGCACCTCCCATCAGGGGTGTGGATGGCCTGCAGGAGTGACACGCTAATGCAACGCCAGCCGGGTAACCCAGTACACCGTGGTTTTGGATCACTGCATATGGACCCTCACACATTGGTGCGCCAAAGCACCACGCAACTGGTTAGTCCATCAGTCGTGGTTCCTCAGGGTTTAGGACCGTTTTACCCTAAGCAGAAACACGGCTTAGTGTACCAGTGTCTGCTCACTGATCTGTACACCGTGTTAGTTTCGTTCAGCCACAGACACTGTGCCTGGTGATGACCATGGTGAAGACATCCCATGAACTGTCATCGCCAACAGCTTAACATGATGAGGTGACCAACCTGATCATAGCTGCGAACTTATTTAGGTTATATAGGACCAATCCACTCAGTCTTCAACTCAGTGGACTACCATATAACCATGGCTCTCTGTTCTCAAAAGAACACGTAACTATGTTACGCACCTATATGCATCTCATATATTAATAACTATCAATCTTTATTAGACCAAAACATAAAGTTTTACAAGCTTAGAACACATCAACCCTAACACGAGGAGCTCACGGCATTCCACACACTGAAAGGAATCTACTGCTATAAGGTAATGTCGTTCGGCTTGAAGAATGCGGGGGCCACCTACCAGCGAGCTATGCAGAAAATCTTCGACGACATGCTTCATCAAAACGTGGAGTGTTATGTCGACGACCTCGTGGTGAAATCCAAGAAGAAGTCGGCACATCTACAAGATCTCGAGCTAATCTTCAAACGGCTTCGAAGGTACCAACTCCGCATGAATCCACTCAAGTGCGCGTTCGGAGTCTCCTTAGGCAAGTTCCTCGGCTTCGTCGTCCGACATCGTGGCATTGAGATAGATCAATCCAAGATTGATGCTATCGTCAATATGCCCGCACCAAAGACAGTGCGAGACCTCAGAGGCCTCCAAGGGCACTTGGCCTATATCCGAAGATTCATCGCCAACCTGACCAGAAAGTGCCACCCTTTTAGTCGCCTCATGAAGAAAGGAGCGCCATTCAAATGGGATGAAGCTTGCCAAGAAGCACTCCAAAACATCAAAGCATACCTACTGAAGCCACCAGTTCTATCAGCACCAGTTCAAGGAAGGCCGCTCATCCTCTACATTGCCGCCCAGGAGCAATCCTTGGGGGCACTCCTGGCCCAGAATAATGAACTTGGCGTGGAGACAGCTTGCTACTACTTAAGTCGCACTCTCGTCGGCGCAGAGCTGAATTACTCCCCAATCGAGAAGGTCTGCTTAGCGCTCATCTTCGCCACGAAAAAGCTGTGACACTACATGCTGGCTCACACCATCAGACTCATCTCGAAGGCTGACCCCCTCAAGTACATCATGTCAAGACCAGTGCTTTCCGGACGCCTGGCCAAGTGGGCCCTCCTGCTACTTGAATTTGATATCACCTTCGTACCGCAGAAAGCGGTTAAAGGGCAGGCCCTTGCGGACTTCCTCGCGGGATACCCTCTCCCGACGGAGTGGGAGTTATCAGAAGACCTTCCGGATGAAGAAGTTTTCTCCATCGATGTCCCCCCCCTCCTGGAAAATGTTCTTCGACGGCGCAGCTAGGCAAGACATAGCAGGAGCCGGAGTCATCTTCGTTACTCCGGACAACGAAATACTCCCCTTCTCATTCCTACTGTCGGAATCATGTTCCAACAACGTTGCAGAATATCAAGCCCTGCTCATCGGTCTCGAGCTACCCGACGAAATGAAGCTTCAAGGACTAGAGATCTTTGGTGACTCTCAACTCGTGATCCAACAAGTCCTGGGGGCATATGATGTCAACAAAGAAGACCTGGTGACGTTGCACGCGCGAGCTGTGAAGCTCCTCGGAAAACTCAAGGCTGCTTCCATTCAGCACGTCTCCCGGAACCTCAACCAGCAGGCGGACGCACTCGTAAATCTGGCGGCTACACTCCCGTTTCCAGAAGAACGTTCGCTGGTCGTCCCCGTCTGCAGGAGATTCGTGATCACCGAAGAGGAAGGTCCACTCGAAGTACCAGTTCAAACCAACGCAGTGCATGTCCTCGAGATTAAAGAACAAGACTGGAGGCAACCGTTTGTGGAGTATCTCGTTCATGGTAAACTCCCCGAAGATCCGAAGCGCAAAGGTGACATTCGTCGATGATCTCTAAGATTCTACCACTTCAATGGCGAGCTGTACCGACGAAGCTATGATGACACACTCCTGAGGTGCCTCGCGAAAGAAGAAGCAGAAGCCGCACTGGAAGAAGTACACGTGGGAATCTACGGATCGCACCAGTCCGGTTCGAAACTTCACTTTCGCGTCAGGAGGATGGGATACTACTGGCCTACCATGATCAAAGACAGCTTGGAGTACGCGAGGAGATGTCAAGCTTGCCAGATGCATGGGGACTACATCCGTCAACCTCCGGAGCCTTTGCACCCGACAATCGTGTCTTGGCCCTTCGACGGGTGGGGACTCGATATCGTCGGTCCCCTGCCCTAGTCATCCAAGCAACATCTCTACATTTTGGCAGCGACGGACTACTTCTCCAAGTGGGCTGAAGCAACGCCTCTGCGGGAAGTTACAAAGCACTCCGTCATCAGCTTTATCCAGAACGATATCATCTTCCGCTACGGAGTCCCCCGCTACATCGTAACAGATAACGGGAAGCAGTTCAAGAATGCTGCCGTCAGCCAGTTCTGTGCATTGTACAACATTAAGCAGAATTGTTCGACGATGTACAATGCTCCGGCCAACGGTCTAGCAGAAGCCTTCAATAAGACTTTGTGCAAGCTGCTGGAGAAAACCGTCTCGAAGACAAAAAAAGATTGGCACGAACGCATGGGCGAAGCACTATGGGCTTACCGGACGTCCTTCCGCACGCCGACGCAAGCAACGCCGTATTCCCTCGTCTATGGTATGGAAGCCGTTCTTCCGCTCGAGCTCCAGATCCCGTCACTCAGGATAGCAGTCCAGGAAGGCCTCACCAGCGACGACAACGCCCAGCTCCGCCTAGCAGAATTGGAAGCACTGGATGAAAGACGCCTCGAAGCTCAACAGCGTCTGGAGTGTTATCAGGCCAGGCTCTCTCGCGCCTTCAACAAGAAGATTCATCCTCGATCATTCCAGATAGGGGAACTGGTGCTGGCGGTCAAACGCCCCATCATTCTCTCGCATCGAGGAGGGAAGAAATTTGATGCCAAGTGGGATGGCCCGTATTCCGTCAAGGAAGTCTACTCCAACGGCGCCTATCTCCTCACCATGCCAGAAGGGCTGACACTCGGCCCTATCAACGGCAAGTACCTCAAAAGGTACTATGCCTAAAGCAAGGCCACACCCCTTGTTCAAAAAAAAAAAAAAAAAAAAATGAACTACGTGCGGCTTGATCCCCCTTAGGGGGGTACGTAGGCAGCCTGAGAAGTTACTTCAGGTTCAGTCCGACCAAAAGAAAAAGCCAACAATGGTCCATGCAAAAGATGTAGCAAAACGAGGCGATATTATTATATAATGAGGAAAAGGCGATACATGGCGTAAGTCCCGAAAAGAAAGTTATAATGAAACAAGGAACAACTAGAAGAAGGTGTCCAGAGATCGAAGACGGCACAGCAGCTCCTCTCTGGCCGCCTCCACTCGCTGAAGCTCCACGGGACGAGCAGCTAGAAGCTCGCGACGGGTTGCCAAGTCCGACTGCTGCTTCAGGTAACTCGCCTTCAAAGCGCTCTCCGCGGCTTCGGCTCGCTCCAGACGAGACTCCGCCTTTCGAAGTGAGGCGCGCACAGACTCTATCTTCCTCTGAGCCTTCGACAGGCTGGAAGTGGCCTCCGCAAGTTGGTGCTCTGACTGACTTAGACTCGCCTCAGCAGCCTCCAACTCAGAAGAGGAGCTCCCCTCTAACAAAGGTCGCCGGGATCGATAAGACTCGCTATCGGTCACAAGCTGGTTCGTCTGAGCGACGAAGGAAGAGCTGTCAACTTTGAACTCCTGCAGGCTCGCACAAAACTCCGCACCGTCAGTCGACCACCAGTCCTGGAGAGCGCCAAAGCCGGCATTTTGGAAAGGCTCCAGCGTCGACTTGATATACTACCGGCAGCTCGCAAGAAGGAACTCCGAGACTCTGCTCCTCGGCCTTAAATCCGGGCGAGGTGCCTCGGAGTAGGTAGGCAAGACCTTCCCTCCCACTGCAGCCGTGACAGGAACCGCCTGCGCCAACGAGGGTGGCAGAACCGGAGAAACCGCCGCTACCGCTGCAACCACCGTCTCCTCCAACGGGCACGAGGGTACATTAACTGGGGAGTGCCGCTTATCGACGCTAGAGACTTCAGCCTCCTCGTGGAAAGACAAAGCGTCAACATCAATGCTGTCCAGGTCGATGTCGCCACTAGGAAAGTTCTCCCCACAAAGTCCGAGGAAATCCAGATCGTCAGGAGGGATATCTAGCCCGCATGCCCCAGGCACCCCTTCCGTAGCACCAGTGGACGAGTGCCCGAGAGACGCCTTCGGAGAGCTCGCTCCGCGCTCTACCACTATAACGGAATCTGGTCAAAAAGAAAATACAATGCTCAGCGTGATATAATTTCCTGAATGTAGACGACAAATGAAATAAGGAGGACTTTGTACCTGTGTAGTCAGATGAAGCAGTCCTAGACGGAGGAATCACCTCATCTCTCAGAAGTCCAGGCTCCTCGGCATCCTCCACCAAGCAAGGGCCCCTTGGGACCATCCCGCGAGGAATACAAACGTTCCTTCTTTTAGGAGGGACACCCTCAACTTCGGCCTTCGAGAGACAAGATACCCCAGGAGCACTAGTAAGCTCGGCGTCTAACACTGGAACTAAAGAAGGAATGCGACGAGCACTGGAAAGACGGCTACAACTCCTTTGCGCTCTTTGAAGCCCCAGTCGGAGGCGGCGGTCCTCCACTCCCACGGAATGATTAAAACAGAAATTCTTGAACTCGCTGCTTGCCAAAACGTCGATTGGAAAACTCGCAAGTAAAGGGGAAACTCGCCCTTCAATCCACTTGCAGTATTCTGGAGTGGCGGCATCCCGAAACCCAGATTTGGCCCCAGGAAAGAAACTGATGCCAATCAAGCGAGCGTAGAGAGAAGCCCACAGACGGTAACCCTCCTGCGGACTGATGCGCCCCTACAACTGCTGAGGCATGCCAGGAACTTCCTGTCGAAACCCCTGTTGGCGAGCAAAGCGATGGGGGGAGTACTGCTCCACCTCCACCACATCCCCCTTGCGCCAGACCAAGTAGCCAGGATGGCAGCTGACCATGTTCCAGTAAAGGCTGTCCGGGAGCTCCTCGTTATCATACACAGTCGACCTCTCCAAGGGCAGCACCGAATGCTCCGATAGAAATTCAAAATCGACGCTCCCCATCCTCCTCAAAAGGGTGCGAGCACACTCTCTCGGACGCTCCCAACTAATAAAGGCGTTTAAGATCCCTCCTATCCCGGGCAGGAATGGCAGCTCGGCTGGATGCCCGCGTCTGGCAAAGATCCCCTTCGAGAAATGCAAAGCTATCCAGCCGTACAAATAGTGCAAGGGTCCGAACGCAGTAGACCGGCCAAGCTCCTCCTTGGCCTTATCTGAGCCAGACAAGTCCCAGTAAGTCCCGCTGAGAGCCCGGTACAAGGCGCATAGTATGGCCGGGGCTAGATTTAAAAGCTCGCCCCTCTCTATCCTGGAAGCTACAAGGAAGGCCCCCGGACGAATAACCTCCCCAGAACACGGAAGCACGAACCGGCAGAGGAAGATGACCAGCCCGGCAGCTCGGTAAGCCGATCGCCACTCCTCACTGTCGCGTTTCAAGCCGAGGATTTCCCAGGGACACTGCTTCCCCTCCATTGAATGCTTCTCTCGAGCCAAGGAGTCGATGGGCCTCACGAAGGAGCGAAGCAGAGGTCTCTGCATCTGAGCGATCTTCCACATCGGGTGAGCTGAAGGCGCCGGAGACCTATACTTGCCTCTGAACCAAAAGTCGACCCAAGAAGAAGGACACACTCGATCTGACTGATCCCGCGCCGCAATGATAGCATATGCCTTGAACAAAAGAAGGCAAGAGCTCGGAGCGTAGCTGCTGTCCAACAGATCCTTCAAGGCTGGCACCTCCTCCTGATAGTAATTCCGTACTTCGGGGCACCCGGAAACGATATGGACGTCGCGAAGCGAGATGCCTATCTCCCCCGCTCCAGTGAGGAAATTGTTGGTGTTCGGACACCAAAGCTCACAAAGTGCGTGGTACATCCCCTCAGGACGACTGTACTCTCGATGAGCCGGCGCCAGAAATTTGGCCAATAAGTTCATCTCAGGTTCTGCGCCAAAGACCTCATAGAGCTCGCCCATCCATTCGCGAAAGCCGCAAAGGTACTGGACGTCTCCCCGAGGCCAAGAATCGGTGCCCCATCGGGTCAGCCTGGCGCATATCTTCGAGGCAACAACCGGCGTAGGCACAAAATCTTCATCACAATGGTGGAACGGAAGACTCAAACTCGGCCGAAGAAGCTTCATGGAGATCCCTTCGTCAGTGTGAATCTTCTCGCTTAATTTCGGCATCCCACAAGTCGCATCCGCGACTCCATCTTCCGTGATGCGCTCGTGCACAAAGACACGAAGCAACGACAGAAGGTCTTCCCGCCTTGAGCTGCGGTGATGGCGCACACGAGTATAGGGAAAGCAAAGGCACCTCCTCCCATCGAAGAAATCCTCGGCTATCCACCCTGGAGAAGTCAAACTCTCGAAGACGCGAGCCCTGGAGGACCATGAAGGGAGGCAAGTCAAGACAAGTGCGCCAAAAAAAAAAAAAAAAGAGAAGGGGCCTGCACCCCTGTCAAGAGGACCACCCGACTTGTGGTCACACCACCGTTGGCGCCCGAGCCTTCGCAACGCGCCCCCGCGGGCCTACACACCACCCGCGCCAACCCAGCCTCGTCGACACAATCACGCCGGCCCGCGGGCCTAGACACCACCCATGTCGACCCATCACGCCAGCGCCACTCAGCCAGGGCCGCAGCCACTCGCGCACCCATGCGCCACAGACCTATTGCTACCATCGCCACCTTCGGAGTCAAGGGGAGAAAGAAGAGAAACAAAGTGATAGCAAAAAAAAAAAAAAAGGAGCCACAGCAGCTGCCGCTGGGGCCCGCGGCCCCCTTCCAATCGGAGACCAACAGCAAGATAGGAAGGGGGCCCGCAGCCCCCCTCCTTCTCCTTCTTCTTCGCCTACGACTCAGGGCCGCCCCCGCGACCCCGACCCGTTCGGGCTCCGCGCGCCGCGCGCCGCCTTCTCCGATCCGGTCGCGGCCGAGCCCGACCCGGCCGCCGCGACCCCCGGCCTCCGGCCCCGCGCGCAGCACCGCACCACCCGCAGCTGCAGCCCCGCGCCTCCGGCCCCGCGTGCCGCAGCCCGCGCCTCCGGCCCCGCGCGCCGCAGCCCGCGCCTCCGGCCACCGCACTGCAGCCCCCGCGCCGCCTAAACCGCGCCGCCGCCCGCCGCCGCTGTCGATGCTGCCCCCGCAGCCCAAAACCGAAGAAGAAGAAAAAAAAAAAAGAAAAAAAAAAGAAAAAAAAAAGGAAAACAGAAGAAAGAGAAGAACGAAAAAAAAAGAGAAGGAAAGAAAAAAAAAAGAAAGAAAAAGAAGAAGAAGAAGAAGGAGGAAGAGAGAGACGGCGAAGGCGACCCGCACCTCAGCCGCGCTCCTACATCCTCCCCGCCTCGGTCATCGCCGCAACACCGTTTCGAGCCTGCCTTCGCAACGACCGCAAAATCACGCACCATCGCCGCCGACGAAAGAGGCGACACCGGGAAGACGGAGCAAGTCTCGTGCAACCCCAGGCAGGTCACTTCCGACGGCGGTCTCCAGAAGCCGGCAGAACCTTCGCAAAGAAGCGCAATGGCGGATGAAGAGGGTAGGGGTCCTTAAATAGACTCTCAACCCTGCCCACAAAAGGAATCAAGGACAAGCGCTCTACGATTCCTACGTGTCCAAACCCTACACGCTCTCACCGACGCGTTCGTCCTTGAGGGGGCATTTGTAGACACACGAATTTTGTCGAACCCGAACCCGACTTACGTGTGCCGACGCGGATGCAAACCCGACGCGCAGACCCGACGCGCACCCAGCAAAAGAGGAGCGGACCCCACACTCCAAGAGGGGCCAGCCCCTACTAGGGTCCGAACCCCATGGGGCCGACCCCTACTAAGACCCGAACCCCATGGGGGCCGGCCCTACTAGGACCCGAACCCCATGGGGGGCCGGCCGGCCCTGCAAGGAAGGAAAAGAAAAAGAAAGAAAAGAAAAGAAAAGAAAAGAAAGGAAAGAAAAGAAAAGGAAAGAAAAGAAAGAAAAGGAAGGAAATACCACCATGCGCGGGGGGAGGTTGCGTATGACGTCTGCACACACGCGGATCTGCGCCGATCCCTCGATCCGACGCACAAGAAGAAGCGCCCGATCGCCATCGATTTCGTGTGCGAAATCCAGCCATAATTGCATCGCCAGAAAAGGAAAACAAATAAACGTTATTCCCCTCATCAATGGATGAATAAATCCCGGGCAATTATGAGAGAGATAGAAAAGGGATTTAAAATTAAAAGTTCCCATATCTCTCTCCCCTCCCCTTTGCCTATAAATAGAGGGGGTGGGGGAACGAAGAAGAGGTCGAAGACTGAAGACGAAGCGCGGGAGCTCTGCAGAAGAGGAGACGCTTCTTCACCGACCCAAGGCTTCACGAGGCACAGTCAAGCCTGTCCCGTCGGGATCGGCTTACTGAAAGCCCTCATCAACGTGAAGACCCTTGCACACGAAGATCAAGACTTCAACTCCGTGCACGAAGAAGAAAGCTCAGGGAAGAAGACCCTTCGACTCCGAAGACGCCAGAAGCAAAGGCCGGAGAAGAAGCTCGGAGCGACACTACCCCGTCGGCTCCAACAAATCCTCGATCCCGATCAAGCTCCAAAGCCCGGAGGAGAGAAACGAAGCGTCATCACCCCGTCGTCTTCGACTAACGCCTGCACCATCCACGAAGAAGAAAGCCTGGAGCAGATCGTCTGAAGCGTCACTACCCCGTCGTCTTCATCAACAAAAGCCGACGCTACAACCGTCGCACGAAGACCGTCGCTACCCTCGTCGTCTTCATCAACAAAAGCCGATGCCACAACCGTTGCATGGAGATCGGTGCTACCCCCACTATCTTCGAAAGCATTCTTCGACTCCGATCACGCCAAAGAAGCCCGGAAAAGAAGAGAAGTCCAGCCGACACGCAAACCGTCGAAGCACCGGAGAAGTAGCCTACGTCGTTCGAAGAAGAAGATGGAGTTGACGCTAAAGCTAAAGCCTTCGCAAGAAGCCAAAGCAAAGCCACCAGTAAAGCCCGCGCCAAAGCAACGCAAGTGCCAAAGCCAAGCGACTACGCCGACCACGAGCAAAAGCATCGCACGTTCTAGCCGATACGACGCGAAGTCCGGAAGAACGAAAGCATCACAAGTCTCTCCCAGCTATGTCCAAGTGCAAGCGCCGAAGCAAAGCAAAAGCCAGAGCCACGCTGGAGCCAAGACAAAGCCAAAAAGCCGAAGCCAAAGCCAACGCAAAAAGCTCGATCGACGCCGCGACCCGACGATCAAGGACACCGAGGTCAAGCAAGGAACGAGGAAGACGCGAAGACCGAGGAACGAAGCCGAAAACCCCCTAGCCGAGAAAGCGCGAAGCACGGAAGGGACAAAGCAACGGTGGACATTCCTTAGCCTCTCCAAAACCCTCTCCCTGTAAAGACCCCTGTCCTGGGCAACTCCTTCAGAGCTCTCGCACGAACGCCACGTGGAGACGCAGATCAAAGGGATCCTCCAGAAGATCTTTCCCACAATCCCCTGATCAAAACTCGCCGCAACCCGGACTCGCTACACCCGAGCCACCCGGGTCCCGGCCACACTTGTAATCTGGTTTTGCGCAATAAAGACGACCCGTGCTATTTCCCGCGCTACAGTAACATATGCAATGAAAGTAGTACAACATATGGATGTTAGCGAGCAAACATACGTTAGGGTGTGATGCATGCATGACCCAAACAATGCATCACAACCATACATATTAAATACAACGGTCCACAATGAACCAACATATGTTAGTTGTGATGCATACATCGCCAAAACAATGCAACATAGCTGTATAAATAAATCGGACGACCCACAGTGCTCTGATCGCGCCGACCGGATCGTACCAATTAACCTTATCACACTAGAGGGGTTATATATATAAGAGAGAGAGAGAGAGAGAGAGAGAGAGAAGAATGTTACAGTGAGCTGTGAGCTGTCGGAGGGAAAAGTGGGTTGCGCTCACTTTGACCCCCCTAAAAGTTTTAGAATTTGAAGAAATTTGGTGAGGGTGTTGCCTAGGGTAAGATGATCATCCTCACCTATTTTTATCAAATTCCAAAACTTCTAGAGGGTTCAAATGGTCGAATCAAAATCTGCAAATTTTGAGGATGACTACGTACGACCGATTTTGCTTCAACCATATGATACCCTAGAAGTTTTTGAATTTGATGAAAATTGGTGAGGATGATCATCTTATCCTAGACAACACTCTCACCAAATTTTATCAAATTCTAAAACTTTTAGGGGGGTTGAAGTGAGCACAGCTCACTTTCTAAACTGGTAACTCATAGCTCATAGCTCATCCTAACATCCCCATATATATATATATATATATATATATATATATATATATATATAGATATGGGTCAGGATCGGATGACCCAATAAATTTTGACCCAGCAAATAACCTAGCACCATTTGATGCACTTAGAGGTTTTAGAATGGGCTGATTTTTTGTAGGCATGTGGTCTATGGTATGTTGATCATCCTCACAAAAAATCAGCCCATTCTAAAACCTCTAGATGCATCAAATGCACTCTTCAAATCAACGGTTAAAATTGATAGTCGAAAACCGTTGATTTGAAGAGTGCATTTGATGCACCTAGAGGTTTTAGAATGGGTTGATTTTTTGTGAGGATGATCAACATATCATAGACAACATGTCTACAAAAAATCAGCTCATTCTAAAACCTCTAGGTGCATCAAAGGGTGCTGAGTTGTTGCTGGGTCAAAATTTGCTGGGTCAGCGGATCCCGACCCTATATATATATATATATATATATATATATATATATATATATATATATATATATATATATATATATATATATATATATATATATATATATATATATATATATATATATATATATATATATATATATATATATATATATATATATATATATATATATATATATATATAGCTAGAGAGAAAGAGGCCCTTTCTAGTGCGATCTTGTTATGTGACCCAGTTGGTGCGATCTGAGCATTGTGGACCGTCCGATTTAATTTGTACGACTGTGATGCCTTGTTTTGGCGATGCATGCATCACAGCTAACATACGTTAGCTCGCTGTGGACCGCTGGATTTAATTTGTATAGTTGTGATGTATTGATTTGGTAGTGCATGCATCACACTGCATGCATCACACCTTACGTATGTTTGCTCGCAAACATCCATATGTTGCACTACTTCCATTGCAGATGTTATACTAAGTAGTTGGGCGGACTGAGCGGTGCATACACGCTAACATCCGGATGTTGCTATGCTCTGCTGTATATATTGCAGTGCTCTCAGTGCATATGTTACTCATCAGGGTCGCACCAAGTGGATCGCACTTGTGGCTAGGGAATATATATATATATATATATATATATATATATATATATATATATATATATATATATATATATATATATATATATATATATATATATATATATATATATATATATATATATATATATATATATATATATAGAGGGCTGGGTTCCTATGACATGTCATAGGGAGTACCCTATGACATATGGTGAATTAGTAATGCTAGAATGTTTAGAATGTGCTGAATTTTTTTGAGGGTGATCACCTTATCTTAGATAGAATGTCCACAAAAAATCAAAGCATTCTAAAACTTGTTGGGGCATCAAATGCTAGAAGCTTTATCGGCCATCTATTTTAACCGTTAAATTGAAAATCATATTTGATGCCTCTAGAAGTTTTAGAATGAGCCGATTTTTTGCAGGGGTCCTATCTAAGATAGGGTGATCATCCTCATAAAAATTCAGAACATTCTAAATATTCTAGGGTTACTAACTCACAATATGTCATAGGGTACTCCCTATGACATGTCATAGGAACTCATTTCCCATATATATATATATATATATATATAGATATATATATATATATATATATATATATATATATATATATATATATATATAGGGCTGTTACAGTGAGCTGTGGGCTGCCGGGGGGGAATGTGAGCTGCGGGTATTTTGAACCCCCAAGAAGTTATGGAATTTGATGAAATTTGGTAAGGTTGTTGCCTAGGATAAGATGATCATTCTCACCAATTTTCATCAAATTCCCAAACTTCTAGGGGTGTCAAATGGTCGCAGCAATTTCTGCCGTCTGCAGTCATCGTTAAAATTGCAAAACAGACGGAAAAAAAAGAATGATGCAAAACATCCATGACGTCCATGATCATGGATGTCATACGATCGTATGATTTTGCATTTAAAGAGTTGCCATATGATTTTAAATGCAAAATCATTTAAGAATGAGACAGGAAAACAATATTGATGAAGAAAAGATGGAGTCAAAAATACATATTTTTGCATAGGCAATAATATGTACCTTTCCCATATGTCCTTCATTTTACTTGATCTTTTAATCTACCTTTCCAATAATTAAATATAAGCATCTATACTTTCAATTTAGAAAGAACAAAAACAAACAATATAGAAATGTGATGTTCAATGACATTGCGAACCATAATCTAAGAGCCATAATAGATTCATCAACAAATGAATCCATACGAACCCAAAGTCAAGACGGGTAAAAAATCTGGATGCACACTTCGGGCTCACAGTATTCATAAGCAAAATCATTCAAAAATCAGACGGGTAAAAAATATGTATAATTTTTTGCATTTAAAATGACTGATTTTACCTATGAATACTCCGAGCCCGCAGTGGGTCCATAGCTCGAAAAAAATCAGCACACTTCGGGCACGGAGTATTCATAGGCAAAATCAACGATTTCAAATGCAAAATCATTCAAAAATAAGACGGGATAACAATATGGATGAACAAAAGATGGAGTAAAAAATACATATTTTTGCATTGGCAATAATATGTATGAAAAAACAAAACATATGATCAAATTTTTGCATCCGTATTTTTGGGAAATATGGATGCACACTTCGGGCTCAAAGTATTAATAGGCAAAATCATTCAAAAATTAGATGGGTAAAAAATATGTATGATTATTTGCATTTAAAATGGCTGATTTTGCCTATGAGTACTCCGAGCCCGTAGTGGGTCCATAGCCCGAAAAAAAATCAGCACACTTTGGGCTCAGAGTATTCCTAGGCAAAATCAGCAATTTTAAATGCAAAATCATTCAAAAATAAGACAGGAAAAAAAATATGGATGCACCATATTCGACCGCCTTAACTGTAACCAAAAATCTAATTTGGAATATATGTTATCGAATATTTCAGATCCTTGAAGCAACAGTCAAATACTTTTGAAGCAAACATTCATGGGATTGACTTGACATCTATGATCGAATTGGCTCAAAAATATATCTTTGACAGGCGTAAACAACCACAAAGATCAAATCCATCAACAATTGACAAAGAGATGAAATATCAGTTGTAAGAATGTAAAGAAGGAAAGAAAAGATATTATACCTGAGGAAATGAAGATAAGAAATAAAAAATCTCAAAAAAATTTAAGTTATCCATCGAGAACCCACCAGAGACAATGATGGGACCAACGACGGAGAGTACCATTCACGCGAAGCAAGCCTGAGATGGAAATAAAGTAATTACAGGGTTAGTAAGGAACACCAAGCAATTACATGGTTTAGATGCAAGGAGTTCTTTAGTGAGTAAATAGGTCTATTTTGCTTGAGCTAAGACATGCAAAATTTCCGTCTAGCATATCCTATCAAAGCTCAAGCATAGGCTTTGTCCAATCACACTTCCCTTCATTTGCACTTGGCTGTTGTTATTCTGAATTAAAGTAAAGCTATAGGTTGAATGTAGCATAGGTCACGCTGAAGTGAAATGCCAATTGTTGAAGACCAGGGAAGTGTTGCCGATTGGTGAAGTAAAGTGCCAGGACATGTTGCTGAATTCGAGGTCCCATGACCTTCAAGAACATCTTCTAATAGCAAATTGATAATTTATGAGGTTCCACAACCTTCAAGATCCTCTTGATATGTTGATTTGATAGCCTGACGCTGAGCAAGAAGAGGCTCTTGAAGGTCATGGTACCTCCATGATGGCCTCTTCCAGGTCCGAAGTGAAATGAGAGATTCACTGCATGTAGAATATTACAACTCACAACTGCATTTAGAACAATAAAAAATAGTAGATAGTTTCCAGATGCTTACCTCATTGGCATCGACGGCAAGCAAGAGCAATGTAATGACTAATGACATTCGGTGGCAATATCTGCATTAGCAGGGAATGAAGATGAGAGATTTCGAATCCATTGGTGAATTTTGATTCAACATATTAACCACAGAACAAAAGAAAAAGTAAACCTTTTGATTGGGGAACAAAGTTAACCAGAGAAAGAAAAAAAACAATGGTAGATAGTTTCTTAATGCTGACGGAGGGTCCGGGAGAAAAAAAATCTTTTGATTAAAGTAAAAAATAGCACATACCTCGACTGAGCGATCCGCACCGTCAGCCAGCGAAGGTCGGTGGTGGCTGCGTGAAGAGTCGACCTCTTTGGTGTGGGGGTGCTTCTGTCTTGCTGCGAAATAAAGAGAAAGAGGAAAGTCAAAGGAGGAAGAAGGAGAGGGAAAGGAAGAAGGAGAAGAAGAAAAGGGATATTTGAATTGATTCTCATCCGATCCGCTCAAATACCGAAATAAAAATAAAAAATTGAATTGCAAGAGAGAGGTGGTCACCTGATCGAAGGGTAAGAGGTGGTCTCCGTCTCTTTCTTCCCCATCCCCTGCTTCAAAGCGAAAAAAAAAACCTCGACCTGCCGAGACGACGCGCAGTCGCCGGGATTTGGGGAAGGGGGCATTGGGTGACCTCTGACCTTTTGTCAGCCACCATGCTTCCTCCAAACAATCTGTCCGAGAGTAAATTGCATACAAACAGGGAGAGGCATGAGATTAAATCATGGTACAGGCAAAAGCACATGCATCCGTTCCATCAGCCCATTTATCCGTTTTTCACCTAAAGCTTGCACTGAATTTTAAGACAACACAACAACAAAAAATTAAAAACAACCAGAATTTAAGGAACAAAAAAATAATTGCAGGGGGATGGCCAATCATTTACAGCATTGAAGATTGAAAAAAAAAAACAGAATCGCAGGGGGAGGAAGGGATAATGCTTACATGGAGATGTAGGTGGACTGCAGGCGTGTTGATTGATCACCAATGGATTTATATCACCAAAGGAAAAAAAAAAAATCATGCCAATTAAGTTGTCGATGTGAAGAACATCCAACACCAAAACCTGGAAGAAAAAGAGGATGTTGATCAAAGAAAATTCATGTTTGACTGAAGAAAACCCAACAAAGAAACCTTAAAAAAGGAATAAGATCAGAGAAACCTGTGTGACGAATTACGCTCTTGATCGTGCCAAAATCGCTGCTGAAATCCCTGGAATGGCATGGATTTACCTTCGAATCTCGTCGGGAATCACGGGCCAAGATGCGTCAACGAGGAGGGGGGATCGCGGGAGGGAGGGGCGGGCCAAAATGTGTCGATGGGAGGGGGGGATCGCAACGGGAGGGGGGGGATCGCAACAGGAGGGCAGGATCGCGGACCATGCGTCAACAGGAGGGGTGGGATCACGGGCTTGGATGGCGTGGAAATCACGGGGCGATGCGATTGACCGGAGGAAGGGATCGGCCCCTTCGATCTACGCATCTTGGCCCCGATCGGCAACGCCCCACCTCCGATCTACGCATCTCGGCCCCGATCGGCACAACCTGCCTTGAGTCTTCCTCCCTTCTCCTTCCTCCTGTGTGTGTGTGTGAGAGAGAGAGAGAGAGAGAAAGAGAGAGAGAGAGAGAGAGAGAGAGAGAGAGAAAGAGAGAGGAATCGACAGAAAAGGGAGTCGACTACGGGTGGAGGGCGTGGGGCTCCGACTTCAAAGAGAGAGAGAGAGGGGGGGCTCCGACTTTAGAGAGAGAGAGAAGGGGGAGGGGGCGCGCACATCGGGCCGTCTTCCAAGAGAGAGAGTTCAGAGGGCGAGAGGGGCACTGGGCTCCGACTTCCGAAAGAGAAAGAAAGATAGAGATTTAAGAGGGGGATTTAATAGGTTGAGTGGGATTCGATGATCAGGATTAGGAAATGGACGAATGTGATCGAGTCGGGATTAAATAGGTTGAGTAAGATTCACTTAGCTCTAGGTGAAACGGACGACTGTGATCGAGTCTTTCTGTTTATCCTCGTCCTCTGCATAAATCTTAGCCGCTGCTTTGTCTCAGTTCATTTGTCCCCCCCACAACCGTTGTCCCTTATTATATATATATATATATATATATATATATATATATATATATATATATATATATATATATATATATATATATATATATATATATATATATATATATATATATATATATATATATATATATATATATATATATATATATATATATATATATATATATATATATATATATATATATATATATATATATATATATAGAGAGAGAGAGAGAGAGAGAGAGACAGAGAGAATACGGGGTATGAGCTGACAGCCCAAATCTCACAGCCCTCCGATCGTAATCACCGGCCATCCGTTTAAAAGAGAAAAAAAAAAACCGAACCCACTACTCTCTCTCTCCCTCTCCCTCTCTCTCGCGAGCGGCAGCCCCATCCCTGACCTCCCACTCCACCTGCCCCCTCCGGCACCAGCATCGGATCCGGCCGGGGGACGGCGCGCAGCCAGGTGGGCACAGCTGCCACGGGTGCAGCCCCCTCCGGCACCGGCACCGGCACCGGATCCGACCGGGGGACGGCGCGCAGCTGCCAGAGGCGGAGGCGGGCGCAGGGCCGGAGGCGGGCGCAGCTGCCGGGGGCGCTGGAGGGGACCGGGGTCGGAGGGGACCGGGGCCGGAGATGGGCGCAGGGCCGGGGGTCGGGCCGAAGGAGGGCGCAGGGCCGGAGGTGGGCGCAGCTGCCGGGGGCTTCGGAGGGGACCAGGGTCGGAGGGGATGGCATCGGAGAGAGAGAGAGAGAGTAGTGGGTTCGGGTTTTTTTTCTTTTAAACGGACGGTCGGTGATCACGATCGGAGGGCTGTGAGCTGATAGCCCAAATGCCCAAATGGGCTGTCAGCTCATACCCCGTATTCTCTCTCTCTCTCTCTCTTTCTTTCTTTCTATATATATATATATATATATATATATATATATATATATATATATATGGGTCAGGATCGGATGACCCATCAAAATTTTGACCCATTAATAACCCAGCACCCTTTGAGGCACCTAGAGGTTTTAGAATGGGCTGATTTTTTGTAGACATGTTGTCTATGATATGTTGATCACCCTCACAAAAAATCAGCCCATTCTAAAACCTCTAGGTGCATCAAAGGGTGCTCTTCAAATCAACGGTTAAAATTGACAGTAAAAAACCGTTGATTTGAAGTGCGCATTTGATGCATCTAGAGGTTTTAGAATGGGCTGATTTTTTGTGAGGATGATCAATATACCACAGACAACATCCCTACAAAAAATCAGCCCATTCTATAACCTCTAAGTGCCTCAAAGGGTGCTGGGTTATTAATGGGTCAAAATTTGCTGGGTCATCCGATCCTGACCCTATATATATATATATATATATATATATATATATATATATATATATATATATATATATATATATATATATATATATATATATATATATATATATGTATATATATATATATATATATATATATATATATATATATATATATATATATATAGATATATATATATATATATATATATATATATATATAGATATATATATATATATATATGTATATATATATATATGTATATGTATATATATATATATATATATGTATATATATATATATATATATATATATATATATATATATATATATATATATATATATATATATATATATATATATATATATATATATATATATATATATATATATATATATATATATATATATATATATATATATATATATATATATATATATATAGAGAGAGAGAGAGAGAGAGAGAGAGAGAGAGAGAGAGAGGAATGTTACAGTGAGCTATGAGCTACGGAAGGAGAAAATGAGCTACGATCATTTTGACCACACTAGAAGTTTTAGAATTACGTGAAAATTGGTGGTCGTGTTGTCTATGGTAACATGATCATCCTCACCAATTTTTAAGGAATTCCAAAACTTCTAGGGTCATCAAATGATAGAAGTAAAATTAACGGTTACTACGGACGGTGGATAAAGCTTCTACCGTTTGATAACCCTAGAAGTTTTGGAATTCCTTGAAAATTGGTAAGGATGATCATGTTACCGTAGACAACACACCCAACAATTTTCACAAAATTCCAAAACTTCTAGGGGTGGTGAAAATGATCGTAGCTCATTTTCTCCTTCCGTAGCTCATAGCTCATTGTAACATTCATCTCTCTCTCTCTCTCTCTCTCTCTCTATCTCTCTCTCTCTCTCTCTCTCTCTCTATATATATATATATATATATATATATATATATATATAGGGTCAGGATCGGATGACCCATCAAATTTTGACCTATTAATAACCTAGCACCCTTTGATGCACTTAGAGGTTATAGAATGGGCTGATTTTTTGTAGACATGTCGTCTATGGTATGTTGATCATCCTCACAAAAAATCAGCCCATTCTAAAACCTCTAGGTGCATTAAATGCGCTCTTCAAATCAACGGTTTTTGACTGTCAATTTTAACTGTTGATTTGAAGATCTCATTTGATGCACCTAGAGGTTTTAGAATGGGCTGATTTTTTTGTGAGGATGATCAACATATTATAGACAACATGTCTACAAAAAATCAGCCCATTCTAAAACCTCTAGGTGCCTCAAAGGGTGCTGGGTTATTTGCTGGGTCATCCGATCCTGACCCATATATATATATATATATATATATATATATATATATATATATATATATATATATATATATATATATATATATATATATATATATATATATATGTGTGTGTGTGTGTGTGTGTGTGTGTGTGTGTGTGTGTGTGTGTGTGTGTGTGTGTGTGTGTGTGTGTGTGTGTGTGTGTGTGTGTGTGTGTGTGTGTGTGTGTGTGTGTGTGTGTGTGTGTGTGTGTGTGTGTGTGTGTGTGTGTGTGTGTGTGTGGGTCAGGTTCAATGGATACTGTTTTTGCACTCAATTTTTTACACCGATTTTCAAAACCATTAGATAGAGGTTTCAGAATTTCTTGATTTTTTGTGAGCATAATCACCTTATCCTAGATAGCACGTCCATAAAAAATTAGAACATTCTAAAGTCTCTAAGTACATCAAAACTAAAAGGCTTTATCGACCATCCATTTTAATCGTTAATTTGAAAAGCACATTTAATAAGTCTAGAGGATTTAGAATGTGCTGATTTTTTGTGGATGTGTTATCTAAGACAAGTTGATTATACTCACAAAAAATCAAGAAATTCTGAATCCTCTATTTAATGGTTTGAAAATCGGTGTAAAAAATTGAGTGCAAAAACAGTGTCCATTGAACCTGACCCATATATATATGGGGAGGGATACTCTTACTAATGAAATCTTACTAATGGAAGTTAATTACAAATCGCCTTTTACCTACCTAGAGGCTTTAGAATTTGATGAAACTTGGTGGGGATGCTATCTATGGCAAGTTGATCATCCTCACCAAAAATCATCAAATTCTATAACCTCTAGGGGCATCAAAGATGTTATTCAAATTAACGGTTAAAACAACGATCGATAAAGCATCTAACATTTGATGCCTCTATAGGTTATAGAATTTGATAATTTTTGGTGAGGATGATCAACTTGCCATAGAGAGCATGCCCACCAAGTTTCATCAAATTTTGAAATCTCTAGGTTAGGTAAAAGGCGATTTGTAATTTTTATTAGTAAGATTTCATTAGTAAGAGTATCCCAGCCCTATATATATATATATATATATATATATATATATATATATATATATATATATATATATATATATATATATATAAAGAGAGAGAGAGAAAGAGAGAGAGGGGGTAGGGACCCTGCACATGAAATGTAGCTTCGCTGCTGTACCTCTCACTTGTTTACCACCCTAGAAGTTTTAGAATTTGATGATTTTTGGTGGATGTGTTGTCTAGGGTATGATGATCATCCTCACAAAAAATAAGCAAATTTTAGAACTTCTAAGGTTATGAAATGTGCTAGACAAAATTAACGGTTACAGTGAATGGTTGATAAAGGTTCGAACATTTGATGATCCTATAAGTTTTAGAGTTTTCAGATTTTTTGTGAGGATGATCACCTTACCCTAGAGAACACATCCACCAAAAATCACCAAATTCTAAACTTCTAGGGTGGTAAACTACGTACACCTAAGGTGTAGTAACGAAGCTACACTTCAGGTCTAGGCTCCCTTTTCCCATATATATATATATATATATATATATATATATATATATATATATATATATATATATATATATATATATATATATATATATATATATATATATATATATATATATATATCAAGACGGCTGGGAAGCTGAACTTGAGTTCACGATTAGATTGGTGAACTTGAGTTTTCTAGGCGACTCATGTACTCCTTTTCTTTTACATTTTGCTTTATGTCTTTTAAGTGTTTTATCTCTCTTAAGTGTTTGTCCCCTCTTACTTGATTTATGTCTTTTTAATAGACACATAGCGTAATATAATTCTTGTTTCACCATTCATTTGTGAACTCAAGTTCACCAACCCTTTTCCCATATATCAAATATGTCGAATGATTCATGGTAATGATAAGATAATTTTATGGCGTAATGGCTAAGGTCCTTGCAGTATTGTGATAGATAAAGGACTGACAACATTTTGGTTGTATGAAAAGTATAATTACATCCATCCATAACAATCGTGTCTTGTCATGCGTGCTCCGTGTGAAAGGGAGTGTTAACGAATTGTAGGGTCTCCGGTGTTTAATTGATGTATGCACACCTAGAATAGAATCTAGTTGTATATATCCTTCCAACAAACTTCTCCTAACTATGCATACTAGGT
The DNA here is from genome assembly GCA_947650365.1 of Chamaelirium japonicum. Taxonomy (NCBI): domain Eukaryota; kingdom Viridiplantae; phylum Streptophyta; class Magnoliopsida; order Liliales; family Melanthiaceae; genus Chamaelirium; species Chamaelirium japonicum. Next base: position 114,344,500 of record OX393550.1, read on the forward strand.
ACAATTTATCGTCTTAAAGAAACTCCAAATGTTGGTAATTAAAATATGTTCGTATTTACAAGAGTTTAGCCAACCATTTTACTAATTCTTTAGCGTTAAGGGGCAATAAGATTCATGTTCATACTTCGGAGTGCAAAACATGAATCAAAATGTCGGTCATAATTTATTCCAAAATGTCGCTCTTGATAGTACATTCATTTGTTTTATAAAGTAAACCCCTCTATATCGAGGAAGAGTTAGGGAGCCCCCGACCAGAAACCCTTGATAGCTCATATTAGTGGCACTTTGTTTTTTCATCGTTACCATCCAACATAACAATGCCGGATTAGGACTCCATGAGTCTGTTGTTACATTAGGTTATGACCACATTTTGTCACCATATCTTCATTACTTACCTAGATGGAGTTGCTCTTGTGATTGCTACAATGTGATTATATATAAACTAGCATTCTCAATCAAATTAATGAACAGCGTACACAATGAAATTTTACGATAAAAAGACTAGAAGTTCAATGGATTGGACTACCAATGTATTCGAGACTTTTAAGAGGCTTTTTTTCTTAATAAAATCTTAATTAAACCATTCAATTAGAAGAAGTTTTACCCACAGATATACCACTTTATTTATATGCCACACTGCGTAAGACAAGCTCGGGATTTGATTCTGCGACCACCCAAAAGAAAAAAATAAGGTTAACCATTGGGATACCACTGTAGCTATAGGATAAAATGTATATATAGTATATTATGTTTCATGGTTTTGTCTGATCGGATCCTTGACGCATCTGATTGATCTAAATCCATATCCACGTTGTTAAGTAAATGGATTATCGGATTCAAAATACATCCACATCTGATTCAACGGATCCGGTCCATTGGCGGGTCTATTCTCAACATCCACATCCAACATAACAATATGGATTGGAGTAGATTTAAACTTTTATAAGCTGGCCTCCCCTACCCATCTCCTTGACCTCTCTTTTGCTGGCTTCTACCTTCTTCTTGTCATTGCTATATTCTCATGGTTCTCAATCCAAGTCCATTACGGCATTACACCTCTCTCTCTCTCTCTCTCTCTCTCTCTCTCTCTCTCTCTCTCTCTCTCTCTCCATTTCTTTATTCCCACGACACTGTCTCATTCTCATTCATTAAGTTTGTCACATGCAGCACGGATGCGTATCTCGTCGCAAGCTAAGATTATTTTAGGGATATTTCCAAATTCCTCCCCAACTAAGATCCTAATTATCAAACCGTCCCTCAAATTTCAATAATTATAGAAACCTCCCAACATGTATGGCATATTGCATTGCACACATTCGCGTACATGAGAGAAGCTTCTGTAATTACCAAAAAGTGAGGGGGGGTTGGTAATTAGCCTATTTGCTGGGGAGAAATTTATAAATATCCTTTTTTTTTAATATAATTCTTGTGGGAAGTTTGCGCCTCTCCATTTCTCTCTCTAGGCTCTGACCGTTCCCGTCTCTCTAGCTCCCTGGGGTTTAGCCAGTGTTTGTGCTGTCATGCATCCCTCGTAATGGAAGAAAGAGAGATAACCAAACTCACCTTAAAACATCTCCGGTCTCCCCCAAATTCCCATGGGTCTGTACTTTTATTTCTCTTATTCTGGAGATCCATGGGTGTCTCAAAACTTTTCGAGCAATGACTCACTTCATACTCGGACTAATCCCTTCGAGAGTGAAGCCTGATCCACTCGAAATTTTCTATCGCACTCCTACGTAAATCGATTGAGGGGATCCTCCTCGCAGACGATCTTGCTGCTCAAGCTCGGTAAAAACATTAGGGTTGTTGGCTTGCGTGTGGTAATTTTTTTTTTCCTCACGTCCGGGGTCTACCATGTCGGTCTACTCTTCGTGCGATGAGTTAAGGTCATATTGTTGATGCGGTCCTATTTGGTCGTGTGGTCTGCTGTCTCACCTCAAGATAAGCCGTGATCTGTATCTGTCTTTGTTTTTGTTTAATATATTCGTTTTTTACCTCCCAAAAAAAAAAAACATTAGGGTTATTGGTGTTGTGGGTGGTAGTCAACGGGAAGTTCTTTGTGGGGTTTTTTAGGGTCTAACTTAACCTTTATCAATAAACCTTAGTTTAGCTTTTTTACTTTTTAATAATATCGGTTGGGGTCGTATTTAATCCCCCCTCTTATTTTAGGGCTTCTTAAAAAGATAAAAAAAATGTTCGTCACCATCCAATCTCCCCCTCGTAAATCTCTCACGCGCACTTCCCATGCATTGCTTGAGGTTTGCACTAGTCTCGTCCAATATGAAGGGAAGCTCCTTGGTCGCACACATGCCTTTATATGTCAACATAGAAATCATATAAATGGTAACCCAATCATCCATGTATATAGTGGCTTGATTTTTTTTTTTGGCAAATAAAAGTCAACCTATCCACTTCTCCCGCTCATTCTCTAGCCAGACATTGGGTACTAATCCCAACGGATTGTCTAGAGCCAGTAGGTCCAAACAGAACAAAGGGAAGAGCAGTGGATAAGGTGATAACATTTCATACTCTCCAGAGCGATTAGGAAATCTAGAGCTCCTACTGAGGTCAAAGCACTCTTCTCACTGTTAGCAGCGAGGAACAAGATCCTGACGAATTAAGGTCTTCCCACTACTAGGGAGTCTTCTTGCACCTTTTTTCAGAGTGAGGAGGAGACCGTTTTGCACTTGCTGCTTAGTTGCCCATTTGCTAGAGATCTATGGGACCGGCCATTTCGAGTCCCGGCCTCTGTGATACTTCCTCTCGCCCATGACACTTGAAGGCTCTTCAGACATCTTGGCAGATCATGAAGGTTAAAAAGAAGCTTCGGGCACCCTAGGATATTTTGGTGATGGGTATCCGTTGGGTCCTATGGCTTGAGAGGAATAAGAGAATCTTCAACAAAAAGGCTTCCAGTATGGAGGATCTCTGGAGATCAGTGGAGTCGGCCTTTAGATTTTGGATCATTCCATTAGCTAATTCTTTCCCAATTGGGGCGAAGGACATTTGTAACTGCTTTGTAACTTAATTTGATTTGTATAATATGATTGGTCAGGGGCCGCCGCCTAACCCTCCCTCCTCTTGGAGAGATATAAAAACAAAAAAATCTCATTAACGATCTTCAGTAACCTTACAGAGAATCTCTTTAAAAAAAGAGAATAGACAGCCAAAAAAAATAAAAAAAATATTAAATCAGAATTACAATGTAAAGTATGAAAACCTAGGTAGTCCGTCTCATGATTATAGTCTCTTCTCACATGATCCACCTAGTCTTCAGGAGTAGTGACGAGACGGCATGCAGCTAGCGTTCGAGTGACTATTGAAAGAAGAAAAGAGAACAGCACCATGCATGTGAGGTCAATGAGAAAGGGCTGAGTAGCTAAGATGACCACTGGTGAGAACAAGGCGATTGGGAGCTAAGAAGAAGAGACACACATGGAATCTGCTAGCTTTAATGGCGTGAAGGAGGGGCCATTTGCCGCACCTTGCATGCACTGAGTCGGACAGTCTGCAGTCTGGACAAGTAGATGACTACGAGGGGAGGTGCCAAAATGAAAGCATGGAAATTCTTTTCTTTTTTTTAAACTATTATACTTTTTTATTTTGGGTGAGTCAAGGAAAGTGTTGAGGTTGTTTTATGCAAGTATAATGTTGGGAGTTGGGCCCAATGGATCTATGTAACTTCAGCTCCTTGGCCCGGGATTGGGCCCGGTTTAGGGAAACCTTGGAGGGTTACTTATCGGTTGCATGTGCTTAAGGGGGTGTTTGGCATCATTCCGGAACAATCTATTTCCATTCCAAATTCCATGATTTGAAAATAAATGCTAGTAATTGCTCCGGTCGAATGAAAGGACTTGGGAACTAAAAATATCACTCTGGCAGTTTCTATGCCAACCGTAACGATGGATCATCAAATTGCATTAGGAATAGTAATTGACGGTAATAACCTCTTTTTTTTTTTAGGGTAAAAAATGAATATATAAATAAAAAACAAGATCAGTTACAGACCCCAGCATATCTCTAGACGAGACAGCAGGACATCAGACCAAATAGGGCCAAACACTAGCGCCTAATAGCCCATACACTAATCCAAAAGCTCAAACAGTTGAGCAAAAGACCATGTTAGATTACAAAGCCTCAACTACTCCATCCCCACAAACTAAGGATCAATCACCACACCAATCTCTCTAATCGCAAGAGACTCCACGCATGAGCAACTATCTCCGATCTAGATCCACTCTGCTACAAGAAATCCAATCGTCGACCTCGTTCCACCTGCAAACTTAGCTGCCAAACTGCAAGTGAGCACAACTATCGCCGCCTGCGTCGAGAGGTCCTATCACAAGGGCCCTTTGGCCAACTCTCCTTTGTTCGTTTACCGATTCGTGAAGAACGAGACGACTCCTGCTCCCTAGCCAAAGTCTCTTGCTTGATCTCCAGAGATGCCCGATCAATGCCTTCAACAATATCCTCTCCCTCAGCTACTGCTCCACGATCATTATCTCCATATAATCAAGGGGTTCACCATAGTTAGAAGGCAAGTCCTCCCCAGACAGCTTCAAATTCTCCCAGGCCTTCTGACAATCCCCCTTAATATGAGACTCTCCCTCAATACCAAAAAAGGATAGGAGAAATGTATCTACTCTCAAGAAATAGATTGTGGTATTATCATCACCTGAAAATATTCATCATTGAAGAGCTTCCGTTCTCTAGGAGTCATGGGCAAATTACCCACAGGGCTGCTATTTTTCCATTGGAGGAACTCGACAAATGGTTTAAGCGCCACAGCCCTAGCCTTGCTCAAGCCGCCCGACTCAATAGTTTGAGTAAAGCTGAAGCCTTTAGCATCAACAGGCCAGTCTCTTATGTCAAGAGCATCCAGATCCTACTCCAAATCTGAATGATCACCAGATACTGCATCACCATGCGTCAAACCATCAGCAAGGACTTCCAAGTCAGCTATACCACATACCAAACACCCCCTAAATTGCTTAAAATTGGCCGGTCTTCCTATCCTCCGATCGACCTTTCGGTCTCCTTAGCATGCTCCTCTCTTTCTAAGATTTCTTGGTCAAGTTTTCAGTATTAATTTTAGAGGGTTGGCGTCAAAGTTGGCAGTTGATGGACATTTGATGGATAAACTCTGAAAAATCTTTTGGCGGATTACAAAAACCTCCCTGAAATATATTCATGTTTGTCCATCATCTTTTTCATAAACAATTTGAATCCTAAACTATGCTTTGTCTGCATTTAGCCCCCCTTGTCAACTTTTATTCCGAAATATATGGGGAACTATGTTCATGAGTGTGATGTGTGTGGTTGAAGAAGGGTTTCAAATTGTTCAAAACAAAGATGAGGGAGGACCAATAAGAAAAAGGTATACAGTTCAAGGAACGTTTTTGTAATCTCCCTTTAATTTTTGTGAAGTCTTTTTAATTGAAATTGTGTTACGCAGTCATCTTAATGGAATAAATCTTTGACAATGAAGACACAGTGACACATGTTGCAATATTTTTTTTGAGAACCCTCAAGAGGTGAGGGGGGTTTGGCATGGACCCCAACCGATTTATTAACTAGGCTCCCAAGAAAAAGATTAGAGACGATTTCACACTACAAAGAAGCTACCCGAGAGATTGGTGGGCATACCCATGCTCCACTCGACCACAGAACATCTAAGACACCCAACTACCTCATTTTGATCAAACCACTGCAAGCATCAGAACAATCAGTTGCGCAATCAGTTTTGATCAAAATGTCCTGCACCAGAACAATATTTATAATTTAATTTTGTTGCATAGAGATTTTGATGCAACTTAAGTAATACAATTGCGCAACTTATTGTTTGATCAAAATTGACCAATCGTTGACTAAGTTTGACCATTTATTAATTATGTTAGACTAATTTTAACTAATTATTGATCATTTTCTATTTGAACAATTTCAGACCAATTGCCTAATTGTTGAATAGTTGACTATTTTGGTTTGATTCTACTAATGTTCGGCCAAGGTTGAATGACTTATAAGGGACCCCTCATTGATCTTCGTATTTAATTTTTTTAAACCCATTAGCATCTCAGCCAAGGGAGGGTTAAGGTATCCCCCTATCAGCTATTAATTCGATACAAGTGAGAATCGATCTAAGGTCTCAAATACCAACCTCCCAAAACTTTACTAACTCACCTAGTTAGCACTTACAAAAAATAATTAATGGCTTGAGCCCCTCAGCATCTCATTTGTCGCAGGGTGAAATGCAATAACAATGAACGAGGATTAAGGCTCCATTCATTTTGATGTTAAACTAATTCAATTTAAGAAAGTGTGTTATATTATCTTTACTTGGTAGAATATATATATATATATATATATATATATATATATATATATATATATATATATGCCTTAATAAAAATAAATTTATTATCTTGCTTATTTTGTAGTAAAATGTGAGTCAATGTTTTGTCCAAACCGGTAAATTATTAATTTTATTTTCAAAGTCGTCAAACATACATTTTGTGGAATTTCGAAAGGTTTAGCAAAAACCTAATCCCATTAGTATTAATGATACTTCACCTCTTGAACAGCTACTTCAAAACCAACAAAGTATATTTTGTAGAATTTTAAAATACTTACTAAAATATAACTTATTGAAAGCTTTGAGGAAGACTTCAGTGGGGAGGCCTATAACGTTGTGGGGATGTCTATCAGCACACGACATCAACCACGGTGCCATGGGTCTCGGATGCAGGCGTGCATCGTCGAAGAGCGATTGATGGCGACGGTGTAATCTTTTTGTATTTTCTTTGTAAATGGATAACTAGTGATACGGATCACCGAGAGGAAGTGGCGGAGAGGGTAAGAACCTTAGCAGAGAATAAGGGATTAGAAGCTTAGATGAGAGGAGGCCTGAAATTCATCAGGAAATAAGGTGGGGGACTCAAATCCATGAGCTGACGAAGGCATCCGCCATCAATTTTTATTCATCATAATCCGTCATTCAATGGTTACAATGGGGACCTTAAAATAGGCTAAAAGAAAAGATAAATATGGCAACAAATTTAAAAACCAATAATTATCATAGCAACTTGCCTAAAACAAATATCTCAAATCTAAAAAGATTCTACTAGATATCATAAGATATATCTTGCCTTATCCATCCATACCAGCCTAGGATGGGTCTTCGTGTGGGCCAACGGGCTTGGGCCCAAGTCGGGTTCCGCTGCGATGAACTCGTCCTCGAGTTCCGGCAGGAATGCATAGGTGGCAGCGAATGCAGCAAAGGTTCCTCCACCGTGATAACGTTGCGGTGCCAAGATCTGGTGATGGAGGCCCAACAGGTAGTGTCGAATTGCACGAGTCCATGGGTCGACTGGAGTGGTAACTCTTCGGAAAGTAGACCCAAGTGCGGACAAAGCCGGAGATAATATGGGGCCGGTGGCACGGAGTCTAGCCCAAGAAAATCTATTTGTTGTGGCATCTCCTATGGCAGAAGATGCCCCTTTAGATGGGCTACTAGAGTACGAAACTCCATATGAAGAGGAGTCTCCACAGTAGGCGAAGGTGGAAGCTCTGGTAAAAGCACTGTAGGAGGAGTGGGCTGACGACATCTGGTGCACCTCCGGGCTTGTTCCTTGTATTGTAGCTTGTCACCGATATCATCGAGCACATACTTGATATAGTCAAATTGCTCCTGGCGTGTCCAAGTATCAGGCCTTTGTAGAAACCACTGAACATATGGTGATACTAGCAAGTTTAGCTTATAGGCTCGATCATCGATGTGCAAGCAACACTGCACATCCCAATCAGAAGTAATTAACATAAAACACAAATCGATTGGTGGACACCTGCTCATAGATGGAGTACCCAGATGTATGGTAGGGAGCATGGTGGCTGTAAGGACGCCAATAAGGTGGATGGATCTCCAAGTAGGATGGAGAATAATGCCAACCAGAGAATAGTGGAATGGATCCGAAGTTAGAATCGTCTCTGTGGTAGTACATGGCGATATAGTCGGCAAGGGCAAAGTCACAATTCTGTACTATTGGGCTGACTGGACGGAGGCACAAGTGGATCCGGCTAAAAAAATCGTGCAACTTTGGTACTTGGTTCGTTGGATTCCGATGAACGGATCCAAAGATATGATCCAAAGAAGATGTCGGGTCAGAAACGATAGTCAGGTCAGATCCAAAATGGAAGTCGGGTCTGGTGACTTAAGTGACTAAATAGGTTCTCAGAATAGGGCCTTTGGATTCTAATCTAGCGGCTTGGATTGAAGAGGATAAATGGTAAAAGTTCAAAGGATTAAGGGTAAAAGGGTAACTCAATAGGAAAAGATTTAGGTTTGATTTTATTTATTGGCAGTAGATAGGGAAGGGAGAAAAAGGTAAGACGACCCATTTCTTTTTCTTTATTTCTTTTCTCTTGTTTCCTTTCTCTTCTTCCCATCCTTTTCCATCTTTCCTTCTATTCTTTTTCCTTTCTTTCCTTCTTCTTTCCTTTTCTTTTTCTTTCCTTTTCTGCCTTCACAGGACTATGACTAATCAGGGGTTTTTTTTTGTGGGCAGCAGCGACAAGAGGAAATGGAGGGTTGTGGAGGGCGTGCGCCGGTAGCACAGGACAGAGGAGGTGGTTCAGCCGGGCGACCTGCTATGGCTGCACGGGCAGGCAAGGGGGTGGATCTGCTATTGAGCAGTGACGAAGCAAGTGGGACAGCAGTCAAGTATGTCTCCTTTTTTTTTTTTTTCTTCTTCTTTTTTTTCAACAAATATGATCTATCCTTTTTTTTTGTAGGGCGACATACTGGAAAAATATGCCGACAAATCGACGAGGATGATGATGGCGACGAACCGACGAGAATGGTGATGATAAACCGGTGACGATGGCGATGGATGATAGCGATCAACGTGGGGATCATTCGCGGTGCGAGAACGCCACGAAGCCCGAAGCTTTGATACCAACTTGATGCAGGCGCACGTCGTCGAAGAGCGATTGATGGCGGCAGCGTAATCTTTTTGTATTTTCTTTGTAAAGGGATAACTAGTGATACAGATCACCGAGAGGAAGGCATCCGCCATCAATTTTCATTCACCATAATCCGTCCTTCAATGGTTACAATGGGGGCCTTTAAATAGGTTAAAAGAAAAGATAAATATGGCAACAAATTTAAAAACCAATAATTATCATAACAACTTGTCTAAAACAAATATCTCAAATATAAAAATATTCTACTAGATTCATAAGATATATCTTGCCTTATCCATCCATGGCAAGCTAGGATGGGCCTTCGTGTGGGCCAACGGGCTTAGGCCAAAGTCGGATCACATCAGCCCCACAGTTAGGGGTAGAGCCAGGATTTTTCGTAAGGGGGGCAAAGATGTAATATAAATTGAGAGGGAAGGGCTAAGGTGGCATCAACTAATAAATTTAAATCAAAGCAGTTTATCAAGATCAAAGGATCGGTTCTGGTTTGTGATGCCGTGAAGCCACAATGAGTAGTGACAGAGGCTGCACGATCCCCACTGGAGGCACTGCAACCTCGAGAGCTTGTCGTCGTCGGCAGCTTGAAGAGAGCATAATGGGAAAGTGTTGTACGATAGCAAGTGGTGTCTCCATTATGCCTCTCTTTTGGATGACGTGGCTGACTACAATTGGGCCGTAAGCAAGTGCAGCAAAGCAATCAGGTAGCAAAAATGTGTCACCCGAAAGAGCTACTCCATCCATTTGACGGTCTTGATTGCACAATGATCTCTCTCAACGGACTGGATTCTCACACGAGGACACCCAATATGAAAGCTCACAAAGATCAAGTTAATGACAGATTCGTTGTTTCCTTAAAACAAATGGACATATCTGGACACACCAAACGAGATTAGACTACGTAATTTATAGACAATGGATAGCTGGCTACTAGGTGGGACATCAATAGGATAAGAACAATACTTGGCTCTAATTGGTGTTGGAGCAACGAGCTCCAATAGCTGATATGGCAATCAATGATTAGCCCGTACCCAGGCCACTTAAAACCTATAGGGTCTAGTACTCCACAGGCTATCATGTGGGGCCCACATTACCAGTTAAGTCTAAGGCATTATTTTTAATCGGTTAACTTCATAACAGTGTAGTATGGACCAATCATTGATTGCCATATTTGCTCTAACACATGCTGGAGCCAAGTATTGTTCATGGGGTAATTAGGGGAGGCAACAAAAGGATGTGCTTTATCCTTTGGCCCAAAAGAGAAGGGGGACTTCCTTGGGGGGGTGATATTGTTGAAAAAGAATGGACAATGACCGTCGTTTTTCAATATGTCGGTTTTTAAAGTCCGTCATTTTTTATCACAAAAATATAAATTGATCGTCGTTTATTAAAAGACAAACTTTACTCGTCGTTTATTTATGTAATTTATTCCTTAAATTGATGCAGTGGCAACTGCCCCCCTAGTCCCTATGTGGCTCCGCCCATGCCCACAGTCCAATAGTCATGAGCACACTGTACTGTGGTTGATGCCATGCACTGATAGTCATCCCCGCTGCATTATGCGATGATGCCTTTTTTTTTCCCTGGGTATTAGATGTAGTGTGTTAGTATTCTATTAGTCCCACCTCGGTTGTAGTAACATAATAGTGTGCGTACTCTCTCTATATAAAGAGAGGTAGTCTTATGTAATGAAAGTGTGATTAATGAGATAATACAAGGAGGTTTTCTCTCCAATCCTATTCTCTCTCCCCCTCTCTTCGTAACATGGTATCAGAGCCAACCTATGGTTCTAGGAGACTTCCTCTGACCTCGGCCTCCCCGGTCGCTGTTGGCAACCTCGGGGAGGCCAGGAATAACAAAATTATTTTTCTCTCACCCTCTCCGCGATCGCAAGACGTGTGATTCTCTCTCTAAAAAGAACGGAAGGCTCTCCGGCTCCCGTTTCTATCCAACCGTTTTCCTCCGATCCGATACGCCGGTAACGAGCGAATCAGCGATTAGATTGGAGCCGATTGGTGTTCCGGGACGGAGGCGGCGACCGGCATGAGATCGAAACCCTTCCTTCGATAAATCGGGCGGCAGCTCAGGCATGGCGACGTAGGGCCGGCAGGTCTGTCCTCCGATCGTCACCGCTGTAGCGCTCTCGCCAAGGAGGTGGGACTAATAGAATACTAACGACGATCAATTTATAGGTCAGGATTAAATAGGTCAGGATTTGAAAGCAAGGGATGGGAGTTGGTTGACGGGTAAATAGAGATTGTGCGTTGATTTTTGAACGAATGATTAGATCTATTTGGTCATTTTTGCCTAATCAGCTTATGTTTTGTCTAGTCAGCACAAAACCGACGTACCATGTTATATAGATGGACGGACCTGAGTAACCATGACCTACCTAAATTCTACTCGAACTAAAATCGTAGGTAAAAGCGATATAAATGGAAACACAGAGAAAATCTTAACCCTGCATTGCAAATAGTGATTTTTTTTATCAAGCAATTTAATGTGTTGATGGCTGGTAAAGAGAATTGGTAAAACTATATTCGATACGAGAAATGCTATTCAGTCCGAAGGTTTTTCTGATTTCGCCGGCCTGATTGACGTAGCAGCGTGCAGCTGGTGCTGTGAAAGAATTTAAAATCACTAGTGGGTTTCAGCCACCAGTTGCACGCTGCCACGTCAATCAAGCCGGCGAAATCGGGACAAACCTTCGGGCTGAATAGCATTTCTCATCCGATGCATACTTGAAACGCCAACTGAAACCCGAACCCAAAACCCAAATTGTGTAGGTAGGGTATGGACCCTCCCATACCCAAATGAGTAGTGGATGTGTATGGGTACGGGTAAGTTTAGGGTCCGACTTGTACCCTCATCCTCATGCAAAGAACTTGCGTTGTCGGCATAGGCTAGATGCTAAAACATTTGGCAACATAGCAGCATGCAACTGGTGGCTGAAACCCACTAGCGACCTTTAAGTCTTTTACACCACCAGTTGTATGTTGCCACGTCAATCGGACTAAGCGGAATCGGAAAAACCTTCGGGCTGAATAGCATTGCTCTTCTTCCTTAATATTACAATTTGGTCCAACTCGATGAATGAGGCAATCCGGCCTTGTTGAGCTTCTCTTATAAGACCAATCTTCCAAAGTGGAGGGACATGTAGTTCATCAATCAATAAAGGATCCTACTAAGTATTTAACGAGAATTGGAGCAAAACTTTGCCTCACAAGTCGAGAAGGAATTCATGTTTGTCCAATACCTACCCACTAATCGTCATAATCATCTCCTTGGCTAATGTTGGTGAGTGACACCTCTATCTTCATTGTGTGGGATTATTGCTACGATTGATGACCACAGCAGTCGTGGGCAAATAAATGAATAATGCCCTAGTTTGCCACCATATTTAGCATCTATCCTTGTTCCTACCTACTTTCTTTGGCTTATTCATATGAATCTCTAGGGGTGGCAATCCTTGACCCGACCCGCCAACCCGACTCGAAGTTAGCGGGTTTGGGTTTGGCCTAAACGGGTTCAAGTCATAAACGGGTCAACCCGATTGACCAGTTTATTTAATGGGTCGGGTTCGGGTTTGTATTTATAACCCGATTGACCCGACTTGACCTGTTTACCAAATGGGTCGTGTCAACCCGACCCAACCCGGTCTAATCCGATCTGTCTTGACCCAACCCGACAGGTTTACATGGGTTCTGTTGACCCAACCCGAGCCAACCCGACCCGACACAACCCGACCCGTTTATTAGCCGGGTCGGGTTTGGGTTTAAGTTTTTGGCCCGTTTATTAGACGGGTCGAGTTCGGGTTAGCTGTTTTACCCTTATACCTATGTCTCAATGCGACCCGACCCTAGGGGTGTGCAGGATCCAATTCAAACCGACCAAACCAAACAAAACCGACCAATTTTGATCGGTTTCGACACGCTCAATGGATCGGATCAGATTGAGTTTTTAAAAAATCAACATGATTGGATCGGTTGACGGATTTGTAAATCTAAAACCGACCTAAACCGAACTGAACCGAACCAACATATGTATATACATATAATATTTTATTAAATATACCATATCTCCTCATATATCCTTGGTACCAATAACCTTTGCAATACTGTAGGATGAGTCAAACCCAGTTAAAAATCTTATTTCGGCCTGATGTTTGAGGACAATTATTTTTTTTAAAGATTGAACTAGGTTCTAATAGAAGGGGGGAAAAATCCCAATAAGAACATGGTCCAAAGCCAAACCGATTATCCAATCCAAACCGACTTTAATTGGATTGGATTCCAATCTTAATTTGGTATGGATCGAATTGAAAATCCTCAAAACCTACCATGGTTGGATCGGTTTGGGTGTCTACATTGGTTGGTTTTGAACCGATGCACACCCCTACCCGACCCGACCCGACCCATTGCGACTCGTACGAGGCTTGTTACATTTCTTATTAAGTGTGGAGCTTTTCTACCATTAACCCCAAGACAATTGACTTTCGGGACTACTTTGTTACTCATGAACGACTGTCAAGAACATGGCAGGCAACTCATAATGATGGAATCGATGAATCATTAGTTTGTATCGTCCCTTCCACCTCCATCTGAACTCTCAGGTTGAGAACATCATGAACATATGACTGGACCAACTTATGAACTATGATCATGGTTTGCAATCTGGACATATTTTGCACAATTTTACAAAATATATATGTTTGTATATCTGGCCCCCAAAATGAAAAATTGGGGGGAAATTATTCAAAATGAATTTTGTAGTATTTTCCCAAAATGATGTCAAAATTTCTGCTTACACAATCCAAAATTTTGGTTGAATTTCAGGCAACTTGATATGCAAGAATTATTTCGATTGAAGAAAACTCATCTAAAACCCCAAATTCATATGTTTGACTTCTTTGACCTTTCTTCAAAACTTGTGTTTATCTTGTTGATCTGTCATCTAAAGTGACGCCAATCTGGAAGATGAAATCAACGAACAATGCATTCAATTGTTCGGGCCATCGGATCTAGGTATTCTGGCCCAGAAAATTCAAAAACGGTAAATCTTACATTTCACTCAATTAATTCATTTCTAATTGTTTATCTATAACCTGATGGTGCAAGAATATCAAAGGTATAAAGATTTGATATCTTGCACCGCATCTGGCTATCAATCGCTGAATTTATCATATCTAACTTTCAAAATTTTGGGGGATTTGAATTTTTTTTAAAATCAGATGTGAATATTAAGGAAATCACTTGAGGTTTGGATATGTTGTAGATGTCTTGCACATATAAAACTTAGAATGTCAAAATTTATTTTAGAGAATTTATATTTTAATTTAAAACGTAATTAAAATCATCTAAAATATTAGGAGGGTCGTCTATCATTGGACTACATTGCATCAATTTGTCAAAGCCGAGATCTTAGATATGGGGACTATACTAAGGGTTGCTAGTCATTTTGAACTTAGATTTCTTTGCTTCTTTGTATCGGCAATTGTTATATAAATTTTGGTTGTTTCAATACGAAATCTGCACTTCTTATATTCATATAGATGTTTATATTTTTTGTGTATCAGCACAACATGTATAGAAATGAATGCTGCATAAGTTCCACACTAATTGATATTGTAGATGTGTTATTTAAGTGTTCAAAAGCGTGTATGTATGTTTAATATATGATGGTCCAGAGTTTCGTTGCGAAATTCCATAATTTAATCAATATTTATATTATGTTTATGTTTAGATATTGTTATGCATTTGCATGGCATATGAAGAAATACATGATAGGTGGAGCTCCATAGCCCTTGATTGTGTAGAAATGTGATTTCGGTCTTTCAAAGTGTGTATCAATGTTTGATTAATGACTGAGAGTTTCATTGAAACGTTCTATCATTTGTTTATATCATGTCTATAAAACTACAGTATTTTCACACTGTCAAAATATTTCCATATCTTGCACTGTAGAAATACTACCGTGCCTGTCGGCACTGCAGCGGGCTGCCTTCGGCGGCAACACATCTGAACGTCTTCTGCAACAAAAAACTTTCGAAGACAACACCGGCATTCATAAAGACACCCATTTTCTTGCCCGTGCCGATTGGCACGAAGCGAGCGCCTTCGGCGCAACCAACTCCCCCTCCGCCGATAATCGATCAATCACAGCTGTCTCTGTTCGAACGGATTCCTCGGGATCGACCCGACGGTTTTGGGCGACTGAAATTTCAGTAGTCGGGTTTATAGCCATTGATGCGAACAACGATCACGTGATGAATGGTCATGTTTAGTACAGTTTCAATAGGCCGTGATTTTAGGGGTTTAGTGCAGTTTAAATGTGTTGGGATATGAAACCAATGAGAGATCATGCATTGATTTTTGAACGAATGGTTAGATCTATTCGGTTCATTTTTGTCTAGTCAGCTTGTCCTAGTCAGCTTTTTTGTTCCTTTTTGTCTAGTCAGCACAAAACCGACGTCCCTTATTATATAGATAAATCGGATTCGACATTTTGAAACTTGCTTTTAGTCAATGGTCTAATTTGTCAATTTTCTAGGTTCCATTTTTACCATTATCCTCCTTAAACTTCTCTTCTATAGTCTCCTAGATCTTCTTTGCAAGTTCTTCATGAGATAATATTTGGAAAAGGAATCAACCATAGTACTAAAAAGCAGGATTTTCCAAATAAAATTAAAATTAGATTTAGAACACAGAACAAAGCTCATTGTTGCCATTACGAACAATGAGAATAGGAGAGCATAGCTCTTTCCAATTTATTGGCTTTAATTAAGCCATAGGCCTCTGAAAGGCAGCTTATGCATGGGCATGGATGAATTTTAGTTGCTAATGGACCTTTTGGTGAAGTAGAAGTTCATCGAAGAATGGATAAAAACTTCAGAGCTAGTACATAGTAATACAAGTCTCTTCACAAATTCGAAATCAAGGTGGGCTTCTTGTTTGGCTTGATATATAATTATCCCTCAATGAATAGGTATTCTATTTATCAAAAACCCCAACCTTGATCCAAACCACTCCCCCTCAAAGTCTTCCATTTCTTTCGTCTTCTTAGATGTAACTGCTACTCCATGGAAATTCAGTTGTATTTGTATTGTGTCTAGGGGTGTAAAAAAAGCCCAACGGCCCGAACCCGGCCTAGCCCGAACGTACCATGGGCCGGGCTCGGGCTGCCACCTTGAGCTCGAAGCCCGGCCCGACCCAACCCGAAAGGAAGCCCAAAGCCGAGCCCGGGGGCCCGATACAAAATAACTATATGTTTATTATATACATAAAGACGAAGTAACTTAAACATAAAGAAAATATGGTGCATTGGTTTATGGCTTCTCTTTACCTCTTAAAGGTTGTGTATCCGGACCGGACTCGGGCTCAAGTCCTTGGCCCGAGGCCCGGCCCGACGGGCCCATCCGAGCTTGACATCTCTAGACTCGACCTGGCCCGTTTTACACCCCTAACTGTGTCAATGTAGGATGTTATTATTGCTTTGTGTTGGACCTAACATGTATTGCGTAAATATATATGATGTGGTTTTTGCTCAATTGTTTGAGCTTAGTCTTTTTTGGATTAAGGTATGGGCTTTTTGGTACTTGTGTGTGGCCCTATTTGGTCAGGTATACTGCTTACTCACCGAGAGTTAAGTTGGGGTCTGTAACCGCTATTGTTTTTTATTTATATATTCGTTTTTTACTCCTCAAAAAAAAAAAAAACATGGTCTAAATATTGACCCCAAAAATTATAAAGTTATAGTTGCAGCCAAGTTCTCAAAGAAAGATGAAATTGGCGTAGTTTGGTAGAATTTAGGCCCTATTTGGATAGGATTCTGATTCTGGGATTCTAGAAATTCAGAATCCCAAAATCCCAAAAAAGGGCTTGGAGTCCGGAGCCTCGATTTTGGGCTCTAGAGAAATGGCTCTTAGAAGTACATTTTGGGCTCTCAGCATAAATACTTTTTGGGATCGGATTGTATCCAAACAGGCTCTGTCATAATTGGTGATTCTGGGATTTCATAATCCTAGATTCCTGGAATCAAAGCGTATCAAATTCAAGTTTTTCAACCAGTTTTCATACAATATTGCCTCAAATTCAAGTTTCAAGTTTCAAGTTTCCAACCAATTTTCATCACCTGATACGTACTTCAAAACAATTTAGTCCCACTTGAGCAAGAAAAAGCTAGAACTCAACAGTACTTCTCACCACCACGGCCAGGCCATCTCATCTATTCTGATTCCTCCACGATCGCTTCGATTCGGAGGAGGACGAACCCGACGGCCACGCCCACCAGCACGAGCCCGTTCATGATCGCCGCGATCTTGAATATCTCCGCCGCGGCATTGCAGGTGGAGGACAGCGCTCCGCCCCGTCCCCTCCTGCCCCGCGCCGAGGAGGCCCTCATGGAGTTCAAGACCATCGCGAACGACTGGGTGGTGCACCTCGGGACGCCCAGGGACGCGATGCGGTTGTGCGCCTTGAGCCCGCCGAAGGAATTCAAGCCCTCGATGTAGGCCACGCCACCGGCCTTCCGCCGCACCGAGGAGTTCCGGGAGGCTGAGACGGCCACGGCTGGGAGTGTCGCCGGACAGAGCGCCGCCATTTCAGCGAAGAAACCCGGCCGGAATCTACAGCATGCATGCATGCAGCAACAGAGTAACATGAGAAAGGAGGAATAGATCGAGCTTCTTACCTGAAGCGAAAACAAGGTGGTGGGTTACCTGTGGGTGTGGGTGTGGTTGTGGGTGTGGGTGTGGAGAGATGATGAGAGAGTGTGAGGATAAGGGGGAGGGGGAGGGGGAGTGTGAGGATAAGGTGAAGGGAAAGATGGTTGGTTGGCTGTAGAGGAGAATGTGGATCTTCTAACATCTGATGCTGGCCATGAAAAATATCGGTGCAAAGTCTTACACCCGGTGTGCATCACAGCCGTACGATGATTGTGCAGTCGGCTGGAGTGTGGTTCACGTGTCGGGTCGCCGGTCATCGTGCGGCTATGATACGCGCTGGGCGCATGCTGGGCTCGCGAACAGGGCCGGCGGACATGAGGATATTTGGCCTCCAGTTTATGTATTTGGAGCCATAGGTAATACATGATGGTTGGACATAGAGGGGATGCAATCGGATGGTGAGGATTGGATCGAAATGAGTCTCTGTGATGTTGGATCCACTCACCCGTAGAAGAACGATGGGTGCTTTGCTGCAGTTTCATGTGACTGACATTGGAAGCCCGATTGAGAATGAATGGCCTGGATCAAGTTGCTTTATTAGAGAATATATGGGTTTTTTTTTGGCTAATTCATCCCCAACTTAACTAACTAGGGCTGGTAATTTCGGACCCGACACGAAGTTAGCGGGTCTGGGTCAGGGCTAAACAGGTTCAGGTCGTAAACGGGTCGACATGATAGACCCGTTTAATAAACGGATCGGGTCCTGGTTTAGGGTCTGGACACAGTAGACCCGGGAAGACCCGTTTAATATTCAACGGGTTGTGTCGGGTCGGGTCGGGTCGGGTCAGGTATACCCGCAATCCGATACTATAATATATAGTATCAATGGGTCTATCGGGTTAGGTCGGGTCGAGTCGGATCGGGTCAACTGATTAAACCCGTGTGGTAAACGGGTCTTATCGGGTCTACCCGTTTATAAACGGGTCGGGTACAGGTTTAGGATCTAGACACAATTAGTTAAACGGGTCGGGTCCGGGTCTAGGGGTTTTGGACACGACCCGAAACTAGACACGACACGAACCCGACCTGACCCGACCCATTGCTACCCCTATTTCCACTAATAGGGCTAATTACCAAAACCTCCTCGCTTTTCAGTAATTGCCGTAACCTCAATCGTGTGTACATGTGCAGTACTGCATGTACACACTTGCACGGCATGGCTACGTATGTGTACATATTGCACTGCACCTGTGGAGGTTTCTGCAGTTGCTGAAAATAAAAGGAGGTTTTGGTAGTTAACCAATTAGTTAGGGATGAATTAGCAAATATCCCTAAAATAAATCTGTCTTCTAAAAAATATCTCAGACTAGTATTGATCCCGTGCAATGCATGAACGGTTGCGATACTACTCGGACGAACAGACAGACACACAGAGAAATGGCAGAAAAATATGCCTTTTGAAACTAGCTCGAGTAGTGGGAGTGGGCGAAAATTTTTCAACACTCACGGCTGATGTATTCACGCCCTGCGCAAGCCAATGAGCGGGCTGCACTCCGCACCATGTTCAGTGGATCTGTAACCCTACATCCAAACACAGCCTTAATTGAGAAATCCATTCTGCCTTCGTCGTTCAACCTAAGCAACAAAGAAAAAAAGGGTATATATTTAGCTCACATAATACCACACCTTGATAGAGTTAATGATGAATTAGCACAAATAACAGGGGACAATTAATCCCCTGCGATAAAATATAGGAAAGAAAGTGATAGTTTTCCTGCAAAAATGGGTGTTTGATTGACGAGAAAGTGAGATTTTCACAAGAAAACACTTTTCTCAAGAAATCGATTTCCGTCTAAAGACCACAAAATGTTTTCTACCAAAAGCATGAAAAAACACAAGAAAAAGAAAAGTCAAATTATTGTTTTCTTCTCAGACAACCAAACAGTAGCAAGAAAATGCATTCTACCTTTCATATTCTTCCCTTTTCGCCGAATTCCTTTCCTGCAAAACTTTCCCAGTAACAAAACACAGCCCTAGGAATCCTATACTTGGGCGAGACAAATCAGAGTATCAGAACCAACAATTTGAACATTCCACTTTACCAACACATTGCATGATTGATCCATTTTTCCTCAAATCCCACTTTTCTCTTTGTCAGTTCAATGAAATCTCACCCTAATAGGTTAGGTCATAAGCTCTCTCTATGTACAATTTCAGCAATGCAGTTCTTTGTTGATGGCCACCACCATCCTTTCCATGGCTAAAAGAAGTGATCATGCTGGCAAAAGAGCTGATATTCTTATTTCTTTTGAAGCCCAAAACACTACATATATACAATATATACATGGATCTTATCCAAAATATCTATACATATATTATACATGGATATATTAACAGAAAGAAAAAACCCCAAGCAAACCATCAAGATGATGAGGCCGCAGAGCTGATCATGGAGTTTTGTCCTTCGACGACACTACCAGCCGAACCATCGCTTCCTTCCACTCGGAAAATATGAACCCGTATTGCCTTGGCTCCTTCGACAAACTCAAGAACACATGCGTCGCCATCTCTCAAGCGGTTCCCTCTCGAGAACTGCATCCACCCGCTCCCTAGGCTCACACGGCCATCTCTCCTGTGACTGAACTTCACCGGCCATGGCCTCCCAGTAGGGTCGTGAAGGACCGTGTGTCTCTTCATTTTCAGGTTGTGTTCTCTCACTAAAAACGCTGGAATCGACTGAATCCAGAATCAAAGGCGAGTGCATCGTTATTGCCATCAATGGAAATAAATTACCAGTAAATAAGCAAATTAAAGAGCTTCATAGTGAAGATTTGAATGGTTTGTGTACTCATTTAGAGCAAGGAGGAATATGAAGATTCTTCTCAAACTGTCACCATACATTCAAGAATAAAGTGGTAGCGATATGTTTAAGGTAATAGAAAGTTTATTTCAATTAATCAAACACATCCCAAGATCTCAAGAAACAAGAAAAGCATATATTTACTACTGAAACTCTATTCAGCATGCACTAGTTTGCACTTTGTTAAACTACATCCCCCACTTTAGGCAAGAACATGCTCGCCTCCTCTTCGCTGGCCAATAGGCCACGTGGCTCCTTCCTTTACCGGAATACTTATCCGAATATGCACAAGAAGAGGTTTTCGGCATCCTCTACTCGGTTATAGTTTCCTGACTACTCGTGCCTTCCTCCTTTTGACAACCGGCCTATTGGTTGCTCTCTTTATCTTATTCACCTATTTGGTGACCTTGGTAGCTCGGTGCCCTAGGGTGTTGCCCTACTAGGGCCTTACCGAGGTCTCGGCACTATGCGGGGTAACCCTTGTCGAGCTCCTATGCCATGTGTAGCCTTCCCGTTGAGTCATACTTTACCCACCCACATTAGATGGTGGATCTTCCTTCGAGTTGACCTAAGAAATTTAAAAGAATACCTTGGGTTCCCTCAGAAACCACAGGCACTTTGACGCTCAAGTCAGGTCAGATGCTCAAGGGAAGAAGACGAAAGCAAGTAATAGAGTTCTCGGTTCTCGAACTGCATACCTCCGAGGCTAAGTGGGACTTTTTATATATCCAAAGGTCATGAGTTGTTACCGTTCCTCACACACGGTGTCCTGCTCGAGATCTCCTTTCATCCTAGGTACAATTGTGCGAGGTGGCCGTTACGCTCCCACTACGCTAGGTAGTAGGTAACTCATTCCATGGTACCAATAATAATCGGGGATCCGCATTTGTGGGGTCTTTAAGGCAAGAAGAGATACTGTTGCCCCTCTTTAGGTGGGAACATGCTCGCCACCCCCCCCCCCCCCCCCCCCCCCCTCCCCCAATTGGCCAATGGGCCATGTGGCTCCTTCCTTTACTAGAATAATTATCTGAATACACACGAAAAGAGGTTTATGGCCTTGTCTACTCGGTTGTAGTTTCCTGACTACTATTATCTTTCTCCTTTGGATGATCAACTTGTCGGTGCTCTCTTTTCCATAGTCACCTGCTCGGTGACTCTGCCAGCACAGTGTCCTTGGGCTTTACCATGCCAAGACCTTACTAAGGTCTTGAAACTATATGGGGCACTCCTCGCCAAGCGCTTGTACCACGTGTAGCCTACTCATTGGATCTTATTTCACCCACCCACAATAATCACCAACATGGGAAGTAGATCCTTCTCCCCTATCGAAAGGTGGTTGAGTATTCATCTAACAATTTCATATTCATTCTTTATCTGGGATGATGTTACAGTGCTACACCCATATTGTTTCTTACAGATGTCACTTTTTTCTTTATTCTTTTTTGTGTTTGTTTTGTAGGGAGGGATCCACCTAGCAACTTATTCCCGAGGAGAGGACTGATTATATTCCCATATGTCTTCATCACCTAATCTATATCTATAATAAAAACCGATTCTCATGATCTAATTCGTGGGTGGCAATTGGGTTTGGTATCCTAAATGCATGTGGAATGCGAGGTTTGTTTTTTATCCACGAACCTCAACAACCATGTAGAGGATAGAAACGGAACTAGTCAAGAGCAAATACCAGGAGATCGTTAGATGCAAAGAAATAATGTGGAGGCAGAGGTAGAGGGTAACACAGGTGAAGATCATAATATGACCTATGCGCATCAGATAGCGAATATGAGGCATCTGAAAACCTCACTACCAATCAAGAATATGACTATGTCAGAGCCAAAAGTCATTGGGTAAATCTTTTCAACATATTCCAAAAATATTTTTGTCTTTACCCAAGTTTAGTCTCTCCAAGTCGACTTGGGCGCTTTGTATGCCGGTCTTATAACCCCAAGGGAGGGAGCGGATTGGAAGTCCCTTTCATTGAGGTAGAGGTTGGGAGCACTCCTTTGGAGTTGATAGGCACTAGGGTATGATTGGTTTCCTTGTTCTTCCATCAAAGGTTTTGGAGCTCCATCATGATGAAGATTTTGCAATTGTTTCTAGCATCTACAGATGTGAACTCTCATAAAACATGATTAGTTACTCCTTGGCGATCCCGGTTTGGAAGGTGCCAGTAGGTGAGATGTGATCGTAAATCTACAATAAAATTGTAATTTGCAATTAAAGAAATAGAATCGTCCTTAATTGCAATTGAATGTGAGAAATACATGCAAATAGCAACATGGCATACACTGAAATATAAATCTGAAGCTATATTAGCAATATTCATCATGTTATAATTTATAGGTATTTATTTGACGAAGCTTATACTTGCATGTATGATCAATGGCTTTACTGAAATTGCCAAGAATAACTATAGTTGCTGAAAATATGGTTAGTTGGGTCATGATACTTAATGAAAGAGTCAAGAATGAGGCAGAAGAATCTAATGCAATGTGATGTTGATAAGCTCAGGTGGTTGTGTCAGATCGATGGCTTTACTGAAATTACCAAGAATGACTGTAGTTGTTGAAAATATGGCCAGTTGGATCATGATTGTTAATGAAGGTGCCAAGAAGAGGACTGAAGAATCCAATGCAAATTACAAGGAGGATGTTGATAAGCATATGTGATCGTACACATTCAAACGTGATACGGAGATGGTTCATCTGCGAAAATAGCTCTTTTTCAATGGATAAGAAACTCGAACCCCATAAGATTATCAAGAAAATCAATAATAAGGCACATGTTGTTGATCTTCTTGAAGACAAGGTGATAGGGAGCATGTTCAATATCGCATATTAATACATGTGCCATTCATCTAAGGAGCAGGCATAACAAGTGGCTAACTCGAGCATGAGTTCACTTCAAGGAAAAGGAATTTTTTCAAAAAAGGTCACTTATGACTTTGAGAAGCAAGGCGGATCATTTAGTGTAATTTTGAGAGGCGTAATTTTCAATTAGGCAGCAGAATCTTTATGGTTATTATTATCGTTTGAACGCTCTCAACAAGATCTATGCGACCCCAAGTGCCTAGGCATTTAGGGCGAGGCAAACTGAATATGTGAGTATAGGGTTTAGTCGATCCAACACCAGTCAAGAAGTCAGAATTTCCTAGTTTAGTAATCCACGTTTGTACCCATTTTTGAAGTTTTGCGAAGATCTGTTTAGTACTGTTGTCACTTCAAGTGTCCATTTGTCTAAGTTGTAGCTTTAGCAATGTTACGAAGAGAGGGGGAGAGAGAAAAGGATTGGGGAGAAAACCTTCTTGTATTATCTCATTAATCTCACGTCACATTACATAAAACTACCTCTCTTTATACAGAGAGAGAACTTACACCATAATGTTACCACAACCGAGGTGGGACTAATACAATACTAACACACTACATCTAATACCCCCCGTCAAACTGATGTAAGGTATAAACCGACATCAGTTTGCTTAATAAAAGGAAGGAGAAAGAAAGGAAAAAAAAAAAATTACATCAAATAACCTTTTTTTTTTTTTTATGCTGAAAAGTAAAGATAGTGCCAGGGCGACCTGCAAGCAAGTCGTCCTGGAAACCCGATTGACCTGCAAGCAGGACAACCGGGGGAACCCGGCCAACCTGTAAGCAGGTCAACCGGGGGAATTGGCAATGATCACGAAGGATCGGAGCGGAGGAAGCCGACGGTGATGGAAACCGGCAATAACGGAGGCCGAAAGGAGAGAGAGCGGCTAAGAAAAGATGGGAATGCGTGAGACCTCATAAGAGGCAAGCACCCGGCCGAAGCAAGTACTTGACACCTCTTAGAAGATCTCAAGCATCACAGACAAAGAAGGAGAAGATGAAGAGTCGTAGCTCTGATAGGGTCACAAGACCAAGAAAAGGAAGAGGATCCAAAGGCCGGCACAAAACAAGTGTGACCGGAACTAGAGAGGATCAAAAGCCGGCACAAGACAAGTGTGACCGGAACGAGAAAAGATCCAAAAGCCGGCGCAAAACAAGTGTGACCGAAACTAAAGAGGATCTAAAAGCCGGCACAAGACAAGTGTGACCGGAACGAGAAAAGATCCAAAAGCCGGCACAAAACAAGTGTGACCGGAACTAAAAAGGATCTAAAAGCCGGCACAAGACAAGTGTGACCGGAACGAGAAAGGATCCAAAAGCCGACACAAAACAAGTGTGATCGGAACTAGAGAGGATCAAAAGCCGGCACAAGACAAGTGTGACCGGAACGAGAAAGGATCCAAAAGCCGGCACAAAACAAGTGTGACCGGAACTAAAGAGGATCTAAAAGGTGCAAGGCGGATCGGTAGGGCGCAGAGCGCAAAAATACCAAGGCGCAAGGGCACGGAGCGAAGCGATGGGGTAGGCGAATCGACAAAGCGCAAGGGCATATGGTGCAAGACGGGCTGACAAAGCTCAAGGTGCAGCGGACGGCGGGCGCGGGACGACAAAGCGCAAAGGCACAGGGCGCCAAGGCGGCCGGATCAAACGGCTTAGGGCTCCGACAGCCAGCAAGACCGATAGGCGCGGGCTGGAGCCGAAGGAGGAGCGGTAGCGCGAGCGCAGGGCCGCAGAGAGAGCGCAACATATCAGAGCGCAAGGCGAAAATGCGATGAACCGGCCAGGTACGGAAGGGCCAGATCGGGTGGCGAGATGCTATGAGCACAGGATCCGGGCGGCGCAAAGGGCCAAGTAAAAGAGGGTTGGATCGGGTGCAGAGGGCCGTGTCGGGTCGGATGCAGCAGATCATAGACGGCAGTCCGGTGTAAAGCACAAGTGCAGCAAATCAAAAAACACAGCCATCCGATGCAAATCGGATCACGGCCAGGGTCGGAGGACAGGATGCGCTCAGACGGCAAGGGACGGTTGTGATCAACTAAAGGTAAGAAAAGAGTTGGTCGGATGAGAGGGAGGATCTGGATGATGGACGGATCCCGTCAACGGGTGCGATCATACCAGCACTAAAGAGAGGAGATACCACCGGGACACCACCGGGACATCCAAAAAAGATGGGATCTGAAAGGGACACACAGGGAGAGAGAGACAGATTTAATAAAGAGAGGACTAATACAATAGAGAGGGGGCAAGGGACGGCTGTGATTCGAGATGAAAGGGATAGCAAATCGGATGGCTAAAGAGAGAGAAAGATTTAATAAGGAGAGAGAATGGAAAAGAAAAGAGAGGACACCACCGGGACATAAGGGACACATAGGACACAAAGGATTGGCCTCCGGTACGGGATAACCGGGCGGTGCGGGATAGTGTTGAACGGATCGGATTCGGTGCGGGATAACCGGACGGTGCGGGATAACCGGGCGGTGCGGGATAGGGCCGAACGGATCGGATTCGGTGCGGGATAACCGGGCGGTGCGGGATAGGGCCGAACGGATCGGATTCGGTGCGGGATAACCGGACGGTGCGGGATAACCGGGCGGTGCGGGATAACCAGTCGGCAGGTGTGCAGGATACTCGATCGGAGTCCGGAGGAGACAGGAGCGGGGGCCGAGGCCGGGACCAGGGCCGAGCCGGAGACGGGAGCTGCGGCAGGGGCCGGGGCCGGGGCCGGGGCCGGGTCCGGGGTCGAGGTCGGCAGCAGGGGCCGGGGCCGGGGCCGGGGCCGGGGCCTGATCGGAGACTGGAGCGGGGCCCGGGCCGGGGCCGGGGTCGAGGTCGGCAGCAGGGGTCGGAGAACAAGCTGGAGCCGAACCAGGTGGCGGGGTCGAGGTCGGCAGCAGGGGTCGGAGAACAAGCTCGTCGTAGGGCCCGGTGGAAGACCAAGCAGCTCGAGCGCGACTTCGACCGCCTCAGGTCCTCCTACGACGAGCTCCCAGAGCAGAAGCGGCAGAAGGCGGAGGACCGGGTGAGCACCCGGAGCAGGAGACGGGGCTGGGACCTCGCAAGAGCCCGCAAGAGACGAAAAAAAAAAAATATTATTTTCTTCCCGGCCTCCTCGATGTCGTCGACGACAACCGAGGAGGCCGAGGCCGGAGAGGAGAGCGTCGAAACCCTAGGCGGGGGTTGGCTCTGATACCATGTTACGAAGAGAGGGGGAGAGAGAAAAGGATTGGGGAGAAAACCTTCTTGTATTATCTCATTAATCTCACGTCACATTACATAAAACTACCTCTCTTTATACAGAGAGAGAACTTACACCATAATGTTACCACAACCGAGGTGGGACTAATACAATACTAACACACTACATCTAATAAGCAAAGTATTGTGCATAAATGCTTTTGGTCAAAGCTTCAATCTGTAGTTCAGTTAGTAGAGCTATTGGCTCCTCTAAACGAGCTTTTCAATGGTTACCAAACACTTCTAAACATACTTAAGACTCCTGAAAAGCACATTTGGGCAGCCCAACCGCACAGCCAAATGGGTCATAAGTGTCTTGTAGAGTTTGATTTTGTTTCAGAGTTGTTCTAACATTTTTTATTTATTTTTTATTTTAGGAAAGTGAGGATTAGAGGGTTCTAAAGTCTTCAAAAGGAGAGCAAGGATTTTAGTATCGTCATAAGTATAACTTCCTGTTTTTGGTTTCTACTTTTCTAGTGTTGATTCAAGGATCCCTGGTGGATTCAAGTGTTTCTCGAGAGAACGGTGATTTCTCTCTCTCTCTCTCTCTCTCTCTCTCTCTCTCTCTCTCTCTCTCTCTCTCTCTCTCTCTCTCTCTCTCTCTCTCTCTCTCTCTCTCTCTCCAATGGTGCACCATGGACGCAATACCAGAACCAATCCAGTGTGAGAGTATTGTGGCAACTCCACACCACAACTAGATAGGTGATGATTTAAATCCAGATGTGGACTCCCCCTAGCTTCTTGAGCTAGGCCTGTGAGTTTGCTTTTGTGCCTCCCTAATCCCTGTGTATTAATATATACATGTAGTATCAGTCAAACCCCCATCAATCGTCGCTGACTTTGCTAAAAAAAAATATGGGGATAAGAGGAATGGTGATGCCCACTCCATATTGACGGATTTGACTGTGAAATTGTAGATATCCCTTCTCTTTCTTGGATAGTTGTGGACCTAGTTCTTTCTGTTAATGTATATACCGGGTCGGGTTCTATGTACAGTCGGGTCGGATTCTATGTGTATACATGTACTTATATATTGGGCTTTAGTCCCTCAATGAGAACCACTCCATTCTCTCCAAACCCTAGATGTCATCTCCTAACATGATATCAGAGCTTTAAGGTTTCTCCGCGGTGAAGGCGACTCCTCCGGCAGCCCCTCCAGCACCCTCCTACACCCGATTCCCCCCCTCCGGCAGCCCCTCCAGCATTCGGCAGACCCTCCAGCCCCCTCCTGCACCCGATTCCCCCATCCGGCGGCCCCTTCAGCACCCTTTTGTACCTGATTCCCCCCTCCGGCAGCCCCTCCAGCACTCCGAAAACCCTCGTCGCCTTCTCCTGCACCTCCTGCAGCCCCCGCCGCCCCTCCAGCACCCGATTCCCCCCTCCGGCAGCCCCTCCAGCACTCCGGCAGCCCCTCCAACCCCCTCCTGTACCCGATTCCCCTCTGGCAGCCCCTTCAGTACCCTCCTACACCCGATTCATCCCTCCAGTAGCCCTTCAGCACTCTCCTACACCCGATTCCCCCCTCCAGCAGCCCCTCCAGCACTCCGGAAGCCCCTGCCGCCCCCTCCTGCACCTCCTGCAGCCCCTGCCGCCCCCTCCTGCACCTCCTGCAACCACCACCGCCCCCCTCCTGCACCTCCTGAAACCCCGCCGCCCCCCGTCTGCATCTCCTGCAGCACCTCACGCCCCTCCTCTTCCAACAGAACCCCCCCTGCAGCCCCTCCGACCCCCCCGCCATCCCCTGAAGCACCCGCCGCCCTCTCTTGCACCCCCTGACGCCCCGCCGCCCCCTTTCTGCACCTCCTGCAGCCCACACCGCCCCCTTCCTGCACCCCCTGCTGCCCCCCATCGCACCACCGCTCCTCCCCTGGCCCTCCTCCTCCGGTCCGTCTCCTCTATACCGGACTGCCCGGGACCTCTTTTGTGCCGGCTCGCTCCTGTACTTCAGGGGTATGGCTTCATACAGCATCTCTCGACTCCCATATTGCCTGCACATAGTAGCTGATCGTCGAGTCCCTTCGTCTCCTCGTTTTGATGGTGTTAATGTATATATAGATGGGTCGGGTTTACTGTACAGTCGGGTCGGGTTGTATAGTGATACATGTACATATATTGGGCTTGAGTCCCTTAATGGAATGCATTCTATTCCTCTCCAAACCCTAGCAGTCATCTCCTAACATGGTATCAGAGCTCTAGGGTTCTCCCGCGCGGCGACGTCGACGACGGTCTTCTCCCTCCGGCAGCACCTCCCCTCCGGCCTCCATTCACCCGATCGGCAGCCCCCCCGCCCCTCCTCCTCCACCCGACCACCCCGTCCGGCCCCCTTCCTCCACCCGACCACCCCGTCGGCCCCCCTTCTCTACCCGCCCACCCCCCCGGCCCCCTTCTCCGCCCTACAGCCCCCCGCCGGCCCCCCTTCTCCACCCGCCCACCCCCCCGGCCCTCCTCCTCCGCCCTACAGCCCCCCTGCCGGCCCCCTGATGCAGGCGCGCGTCGTCGAAGGACGGTTGATGAAGACGATGTAATATTTTTGGTATTTTCTTTGTAAAAAGATAACTAGTGATACGGAATCACCGAGAGGAAGTGGCGGAGGGGGTAAGAACTGTGACAGAGAAGAAAAGACTAGAAGCTTAGACGAGAGGGGGCCTGAAATCTATCAGGATACAAGGTGGGGACTCAAATCCATGAGCCAACAAAGGCATCCGCCATCAATTTTCACATAATAATCTGTCTTTCAATGGTTACAATGGGGGCCTTTAAATAGGCTAAAAGAAAAGATAAAAATGGCAACAAATTTAAAAGCCAATAAGTATTCTAACAACTTGCCTAAAAATAAAGATCTCAAATAAAAAAAAAAGATTCTAACAGATATCATAAGAGATATCCTGCCTTATTCATCCATGGCAGGCTAGGATGGGCCTTCGGGTGGGCTAACGGGATTGGGCCCAAGTCGGATCACATCATTCGCTTCCGCTGCGAAGAACTCGCCCTCGAGTTCATACGATAAAGCGCAATCTTTATCGAGGTTTTCGCCGATGTAGTATCTGTCGTCAGGAGCTGATGGTGGAGGCCCAACAGATGATGTCTCACTATACCGAAGTTACCACCGGGGTCCCATGAGAAGGTATCACTGCTGTCGATCTGGAAACACACACCAAAGCGATGCTGGGGTAGACGACCGAGTCGGATAGTAATATCAGACCGCTGCAGTAGCTCGAACATCGGCTCGCCTGAACGGAGGTAGAGCTGAACAAACACTGTAGTCACCAATAGTCGGTCCAGCCCAAGAAAATCAATATGTTGAAGCTCGGCTAGAGAGACATCCTCGAAAGAATCCGCAGTATGTGGTAGCATGGCGGGCGGCAGAAGATCCTCTGGAAGGGGAAGCTCGTCTGCTGGTGGTGGTACTGGAGGTGATGGATCCACCAAAGATACAACTGGAGGGAGCTCTGTCGGTGGTGGAGGCTCTACTGAAAGTGTTGGAGGTGGAAACTCATCTGTGGAGGCCGCTAGAGATGAGGCCATTTGTTGTAACTCCCATTCAATCCCACAAGCTATCTCATAGGCTTCGTCCAAATCCCTCCAAGATCTAGGTGAAAACTGGCCCTTTATGTCGGAGCGGAGTCCTCTAACGTATAGTACCACTGCCAAGAAATCTGTCTCTGAAAAACCATAGCGGATCATGCACCGATAAAATACTGAAGTGTACTCATAGACGGAGTTGTTCCCTTGATGACAACGAATCAACCCTTGCATCTTGGCATCCATGTCACAATGGTGGAAATGTGGTCCAGGGGTAAATCTGGAAATCTGTAATTACTGGTTCACTGAAAATTTCTATGGATGGTATAGATGTGTAGAGCTCAGAAAGGGCTTCGATTCGGTACCAAGAACGTCCAAATCGGATGAAAATTGAGAGAGATATGGCGTTTTGAAGTTTTAGGGTCTTATCGGGTCTATTTTTTTGTAAACGGGTTGGATCCGAATTCAACTCGGGTTCAGCACTTAAGTGCAAAAATAGCAACTAGAAAGGTTGGGGATTTGAGGGCTGTTGGATGGGGATCTAAGGGTTGTGGTGGAGGAGTGAATTAGGGAAAAAGGAAAGGGCTAAAGGGTAAAACAATTAGGACTTTTGTTTGGCCTCTTGTTTGCAACTAGGGAAGAGGAAGGGGCGGCAGCAATGGCAGCAAGAAGCACAGCAACGGCTGGCCAGCAGGTACGGTTTCTCTTTCCTTTCTCTCTTCTTTCCTTCTTCTTCTCTTCCCTTTTCTTCTCTTTCTTTCCTTTTTCTTTTTCTTCCCTTTTCTTCTCTTTCTTTCCTTTTTTTTTTCTTTTCTTTTCCTTTTCTGCTGCGATCACAGATCTGATATAATTTTTTTTTTTTTTGGCTGCGGGGTGCGCAGGAGCACGGGAAGTGGTGGCGGTTTAGCGGGTGGAGCGGGAGGAACGGCGGCTTGCGGTGGACGGGCGGGCGGCAAAAGGAGAGGTTCGCGGTGGTGGAGGTATGCTCTCTCTTCTCTTTTTTTTTCTCCAGATCTGATCCCTCTTCTTTTTTTTTTTTCAATAGATCTGATCTCTCTTCTTCTGTTTTTTTTTTTTTTTTTTTTTGGGATTGTAGGGCGATGTACCAGAAGAAGATGACGCCGAATCGGTGAGGATGGTGACGATGGAACGGCGACGATGACGATGGACGACGACGATCGAAGTGAAGATCGTTTGTGGTGCGGAAACGCCACGAAGCCGAAGCTCTGATACCAACTTGATGCAGGCGCGCGTCGTCGAAGGACGGTTGATGAAGGCGATGTAATATTTTTGGTATTTTCTTTGTAAAAAGATAACTAGTGATACGGAATCACCGAGAGGAAGTGGCGGAGGGGGTAAGAACTGTGACAGAGAAGAAAAGACTAGAAGCTTAGACGAGAGGGGGCCTGAAATCCATCAGGATACAAGGTGGGGACTCAAATCCATGAGCCAACAAAGACATCCGCCATCAATTTTCACATAATAATCTGTCTTTCAATGGTTACAATGGGGGCCTTTAAATAGGCTAAAAGAAAAGATAAAAATGGCAACAAATTTAAAAGTCAACAAGTATCCTAACAACTTGCCTAAAAATAAAGATCTCAAATAAAAAAAAAGATTCTAACAGATATCATAAGAGATATCCTGCCTTATTCATCCATGGCAGACTAGGATGGGCCTTCGGGTGGGCTAACGGGATTGGGCCCAAGTCGGATCACATCACCCCCCCTCCTCCACCCGACCACCCCGCCGGCCCCCCTCCTCCACCCGCCCATCCCCCCGGCCCCCTCCTCCGCCCTACAGCCCCCCGCCGGCCCCCCCTCCTCCACCCGCCCACCCCGCTGGCCCCCTCCTCCGCCCTACAGCCCCCCGACCCCCCCCCCTCCACCCCTCCGACCCTCCTCCTCACCCGACAGGCCCCCCCGCCCCCACCCGACCACCCCCTCGACCCCCCTCCTCCACCCGATCGGCCCCCCCACCCCTTACCTTAGCCCATACGCCCCCACCCCTGCACCCCCGCCCCCTCCTGCACCCCCTGAAGCCCCACCGCCCCCCCTTCTCCTCTGTACCAAACTGCCCGTCTCCTCTGTACGGACTGCCTCAGACCTTCCTTGTGCCGGATCGCCCCCGTACTTAAGGGATATGACTTCCTACAGCATCTCTCGGCTCCCATACTGCCTGCACACTGTCGCTGATCGTCGAGTCCCTCCGTCTCCTCGTTTTGATGGTATTCTTGGGCCACGTCCCTCCACCACATCAGTCGACTGTGGACGTCGTCAGGGTCTCCTCCGCCATGATGGCGAGACTGCTACTGCTACTGATCTCCCTACTCCAGCACTGCCTGCCACCACTCCTGCTCCGTCTCGGTCTTACTCAGACCGCCTCCAGCGCTTTGAGGAGTTACTGTTGCGATACCTCGCCTCCACCAGCTCCTCGACAGATCACGGTCTCTCTGCCACTCCGGGTACTTCTGCTCAGTCTCAGTCTTACTCCGACCGCCTCCAGCGCTTTGAGGAATTACTGCTTCGGTACCTCGCCTCCACCAGCTCTTCGACAGCTCACAGTCTCTCTGCCACTCCGGGTACTACTGCTCCATGGATCTTCGACTCGGGTGCCTCCTGTCACCTCACCTTTGACTCCACTGTCCTCACTGACTGTTATCCCACTACCACCCACCAGGAGGTTCGCACTGCGGATGGGACTCTCGTCCCTATTCCGCAATGTGGATCTGTCACTACTACCTTTGACCCTTCTGGTCGCCTGACCCTACCCCATGTCCATCATGCCCCCCGTTTTAACATTAATCTGATCTCTATCAGTTCTCTTTGCGACTCTGGCCTGACTGTCACCTTCACCCCTTCTGTTTGTGTTGTGCAGGATTCGCGGACGGGTCAGAGGATTGGGCTGGGCCGTAGAGCAGGAGGACTTTACCAGCTGGACCATCTCCATGTGTCTTCCGTTCCTGTTGCGTCTGTCATGTCTGTTACCTCCGATGCCGACCTATGGCACAGAAGGTTAGGTCATATATCGAGTGATCGACTCAAAAGCGTATTCCGTTCGGGCGCTTTGGGTAGAGCGTCCTTCTCCCCTCTCTCTGTTTGTACGGGTTGTAGACTAGCAAAGCATCTAGCTCTTCTATTCTCTGCTGGTGCTTCCCAATCTGATGCTTTATTTGATTTAGTACATTCGGACATTTGGGGTCCTGCACCTGTTGCATCCATTTCGGGTTACATGTACTATGTGTGTTTTATCGATGACTACTCTAGGTGCACCTGGGTTTATCTTATGCGTCATCGGTCTGAAGTCCCTCACATCTTTAGGAGATTCACCACTATGATACACACTCAGTTTGGTCGGCGCATTAAGACCTTTCGGTCTGATTGTGCTAAGGAGTATCTCTCCTCTGAGATGCGTGAGATTTTTCAATCTCACGGCACTCTTCACCAGCAGTCCTGTCCCCACACCCATGAGCAGAACGACGTTGCCGAACGCAAGCATCGTCATGTCCTTGAGACCGCACGAGCCTTGTTCCTCTCTGCGTCTGTTCCTCACTCTTACTGGGCTGAAGCTGTCATGACGGTTGTCCACCTCATCAATATCACTCCGTCATCTGCTTTGTCCGGTGCCACCCCATATGAGCGCCTCCACTCCAGCCCACCTGACTACTCTCTTCTTCGCACGTTTGGCTGCACGTGCTTCGTTCTTCTTCCTCCCCATGAGCGCACCAAACTCTCTGCAAGATCTGTTCGGTGTGTTCACTTAGGGCTCAGCCGGGAGCACAAGGGGTATCGTTGTTACGATCCCTTGGCTCGCCGGATTCGTGTCTCCCGTCACGTTTCCTTTGTTGAGGATGTCCCGTACTTTTCCCCTGAGTCTCGGGATATTTCCTTGCCTCCTGCGTCACCCTCCTCGCCTTCATCACCTCTCCACATCCTCGTTCTACCCCCGTTTTCTGTTGCCCCACCCACGCCTACTCCACCTCCATCTTCCCCGCCACCTCCACCACCACCACCACCTCCTCAGTCTCCCTCACCACCACCACCACCTCCTCAGTCTCCCTCGCCACCACCACCACCCGTTACTCGTGTCTATGTACGTCGGTCTGCAGCTCCTCCTCCAGAGTCGGCTCCCACTGGTACTCCATCCCCTGATGCTCTTGCTACCTCCTCCCCGGTCGTGGATCCTGCTCCTGTTCGGCGCTACCCAGCGCGCGAACATCACCCTCCTGACAGATATGACTACTCTCCTGACAGGTTTGGCTACTCTGCTTTTCCCTCTGCCTCTCCTGACTCTTCTGGCTACTCTGTCAGTGCCTCCTATTCACCATCTTTTCAGGCTTTTCTTACTGCTATACACACCCATCGGGAGCCCCAATCGTACCGTGAGGCAGCATTACATCCAGAGTGGTGGCAGACCATGTCAGTTAAGCTTGAGGCTTTTCAGCGGACCCAGACATGGGATTTGGTGCCTTGTCCCCCCGGGGTGGTGCCTGTTAGCTGCAAGTGGATATTCAAGGTCAAGACTCGACCTGACGGATCCATTGAGCGGCACAAGGCTCGCCTCGTTGCTCGTGGCTTCTCCCAGGAGTATGGGATTGATTACGAGGAGACGTTTGCTCCAGTTGCTCGAATGACTACTGTACGCACCCTCTTAGTTGTGGCAGCTGCTCGAGGGTGGCCTCTCCATCAGATGGATGTCACCAATGCGTTTCTCCACGGTAATCTCTCCGAGGAAGTCTACATGGCTCCTCCTCCAGGCATTTCAGTTCCTCCATGGCACGTGTGTCGTTTGCGCCGAGCCATCTATGGGCTCAAGCAGGCCCCTCGTGCCTGGTTTGAGCGATTTCGCAGTGCAGTTCTGGCCGCCGGGTTTGTTGAGCGTCACTCCGACTATGCCTTGTTCACTCGCTCCTCCAATCAGGGCATTGCAGTTCTTCTCCTCTATGTGGATGATATGATCATCACTGGGGATGACAGTGCCACCATCGCCTCTCTCCAGCGGCACCTCCAGAGTCAGTTTGAGATGAAAGATCTGGGCTCTCTTCGCTACTTTTTGGGCCTTGAGATTGCCCGGTCAGCTCGTGGTCTGTTGGTCTCCCAGCAGAAGTACATCTCCGACATCCTTGCTGATGCTGCTCTCACTGACACACGCATTGCTGATACACCCATGGAGCTCAATTTGAAGCTTCTCGCTACAGATGGTGAGCCGCTCCAGGATGTCTCCCGCTACCAGAGGCTGGTTGGGATGCTCGTCTATCTCACCATGACCCGGCCAGACATTGCCCATGCTGTTAGCATTGTCAGTCAGTTTGTTCAGGCTCCACGATCAGTACACTATGCAGTTGTTCTTCGGATTATCCGCTACCTCCGGGGCACCATCACCCGTTCACTACTGTTTCCCTCCACCTCTCCGTTGGTGCTGCGTGCCTACTCCGATGCATTGGGCAGGAGATGCAGCCACTCATCGCTCTACTACAGGATACTGTGTGTTTCTGGATGATTCACTGATTTCGTGGCGCAGCAAGAAGCAGGAGTCTGTTGCTCGCTCCAGCACCGAAGCCGAATACAGGGCCATGGCTTCCACCACCGCTGAGATTGTCTGGCTTCGCCGTCTTC
Organism: Chamaelirium japonicum; assembly: GCA_947650365.1. Lineage (NCBI taxonomy): Eukaryota > Viridiplantae > Streptophyta > Magnoliopsida > Liliales > Melanthiaceae > Chamaelirium > Chamaelirium japonicum. The sequence goes on from OX393550.1 coordinate 114,380,236, forward strand.
TGCTCGACTTGGGAGTGGTGATATCCGGGCCCACCCCTCTCTTCTGTGACAACCGGAGTGCTATTTAGATTGCTAGCAACCCGGTCTTCCATGAGCGAACAAAACATATTGAAGTTGATTGTCATTATGTTCGCCAGGCGTTTCTCGACCACACCATCTCTCTGCCTTTCATTTTCTCATCGGAGCAGACTGCTGATTTTCTGACGAAGCCCCTGACGATTGCTCGCTTCAGGCATTTTCTTGACAAACTCTCGGTTCATGATCCACCGTGAGTTTGAGGGGGAGTGTTAATGTATATATAGATGGGTCGGGTTTACTGTACAGTCGGGTCGGGTTGTATAGTGATACATGTACATATATTGGGCTTGAGTCCCTTAATGGAATGCATTCTATTCCTCTCCAAACCCTAGCCGTCATCTCCTAACAGATGGTATTCTCGGGCCACATCCCTCCACCATGTCAGTCGACTGTGGACGTCGTCAGGATCCCCTCCGCCATGATGGCGGTTGCTGCTGAACTCCCTACTCCAGCACCGCCTGCCACCACTTCTGCTCCGTCTCGGTCTTACTCCGACCGCCTCCAACGCTTTGAGGAGTTACTGTTGCGATACCTCGCCTCCACCAGCTCTTCGACAGATCACAGTCTCTCTGCCACTCCGGGTACTTCTGCTCAGTCTCGGTCTTACTCCGACCGCCTCCAGCGCTTTGAGGAGTTACTGTTTCGATACCTCGCCTCCACCAGCTCTTCGACAGCTCACAGTCTCTCTGCCACTCCGATTACTACTGCTCCATAGATCTTCGACTCGGGTGCCTCCTGCCACCTTACCTCCAATCCTTATGTCCTCACGGACTGTAGCCCTGCTCCTACCTATATGGGGATCCACACTGCTGACGGGACTCGTCTACCCATTTCGCAGTGTGGATCCATCACCCCTGCCTCCGATCCCACTGGTCGCCTAACCTTACCTCGTGTTCACCTTGCTCCCCGCTTAAACATTAACTTAATATCTGTTAGTTCTCTTTGTGAGTCGGGCCTGATCGTTACATTTACTTCTTCTTCTTGTTTTGTGCAGGATCCGCGGACGGGTCAGAGAGTTGGGCTGGGTCGTCGAGCAGGGGGACTATATCAGTTGGATCACCTTCAGGTTCCCACTTCCACTCCGTCGGCTCTGTCTGTTACCTCTTATGCCGATTTGTGGCACAGAAGGTTAGGTCACATATCCAGTGATCGACTCCAAAATGTTTTTCGCTCTGGCGCTTTGGGTCGGGTGTCCTCCCCTCTCACTGTCTGCACTGGGTGTCGATTAGCAAAGTACCTTGCTCTTCCTTTTTCTACTAGTGTTTCCCGTTCCAGCGCCCCTTTTGATCTCGTGCACTCTGACGTGTGGGGTCCTGCTCCAGTTGCCTCTTTTACTGGTTTTTTGTATTATGTGAGCTTCATAGATGATTACTCCCACTGCACCTGGGTCTATCTCATGCGTCGCCGCTCCGAGATTCCTCATATTTACAAGACCTTCACTACTATGCTTCACACCCAGTTTGGTCGACGCATTAAGACTTTTCGGTCTGATTGTGCCCAGGAGTATCTCTCCTCTGAGATGCGCGAGATCCTTCAGACTCACGGCACTCTTCACCGACAGTCGTGTCCCCACACCCATTAACAAAACGGAGTCGCCGAGCGCAAACATCGCCATGTCCTCGAGACAGCACGAGCTCTACTTCTGTCTGCTTCTGTTCCACATTCCTACTGGGCTGAAGCTGACCTGACCGCTGTTCACCTCATCAACATCACTCCGTCCTCATCCCTCTCTAGTGTTTCCCCGTACGAGCGGCTTTACTCCACATCTCCTGACTACTCTCTTCTTCATACCTTTGGGTGCACGTGTTTCGTCCTCCTCCCTCCCCATGAGCGCACCAAACTCTCTGCTAGGTCTGTTAGGTGTGTTCACTTAGGACTCAGTCGGGAGCACAAGGGCTATCGGTGCTACGATCCCTTGGCTCGCCTAATCCGTGTCTCTCGCCACGTCTCCTTTGTAGAGGATGTCCCGTACTTTTCCACTGAGTTCCGGGATCTTCCCTTACCACTTACATCATCTTCTACATCGTCACCCCCTCTCAACATCCCCTTCCTACCTCCGTATCCTGCTCCTACGCCTACCTTCCCGGTTGAGCCTCCTCCACCACCTCCACCTCCACCTCCACCTCCACCGTCTCCACCACCTCCCTCGCCACCTCCCTCTCCCCCGTCACCTCCACCACCACCACCTATTACTCGTGTCTATATTCGTCGGTCTGCAGCTCCTCCTCTAGAGTCGGTTCACACTGGTACTCCCTCGCCTGATGTTGTTGTTCCCTCCTCACCGGTCGTGGATCCTGCTCATGTTCGGTGCTATCCGGTGCGCGAACATCACCCTCCTGACAGATATGACTACTCTCCGGACATGTTTGGCTACTCTGCCTTTACCTCTAACTCTCCTGACTCCTCTGGCTACTCTGTCATTGCCTCCTATTCTCCAGCTTATCAGGCTTTTCTTACCGCACTTCACACCCACCGGGAGCCCCAGTCGTACCGTGAGACAGCTTTACACCCAGAGTGGCGGCATGCCATATCAGTAGAGCTTAAGGCTTTTCAGCGGATCCAGACATGGGATTTGGTGCCTTATCCCTCAGGCGTGGTGCCTGTTAGCTGCAAGTGGATCTTCAAGGTCAAGACTCGCCCTGACGGATCCATTGAGCGACACAAGGCCCGCCTCGTTGCTCATGGCTTCTCCTAGGAGTATGGGATTGATTATGAGGAGACGTTTGCTCCAGTTGCTCGGATGACTACTGTGCGCACCCTCTTAGCTGTGGCAGCTGCTCGATGGTGGCCTCTCCATCAGATGGATGTCACCAATGCGTTCCTTCACGGTGACCTCTCCGAGGAAGTATATATGGCTCCTCCTCCGGGCATTTCAGTTCCTCCAGGGCACGTTTGTCGTTTACGCCGTGCTATCTACGGACTCAAACAAGCACCTCGGGCATGGTTTGAGTGTTTCCGCAGTGCAGTTCTGGCAGCTGGGTTTGTCGAGAGATACTCTGACTACGCTCTGTTCACCCGCTCCTCCAGTCAGGGTATTGCTGTGCTACTTCTGTATATGGATGATATGATCATCACCGGGGATGACAGTGCTACCATAACTTTCCTTCAGCGTCACCTTCAGAGCCAGTTTGAGATGAAGGATCTAGGCCCTCTCCGGTACTTTCTTGGCCTTGAAATTGCCCGGTCAGCTCGAGGATTGTTGATCTCCCAGCAGAAGTACATCTCTGATATTTTTGCCGAGGCTGCTCTTACTGATTCTCGTACTGCTGACACGCCTATGGAGCTCAACTTGAAGCTCCTCTCTATAGATGGTGAGCCTCTCCAGGATATCTCTCGTTATCAGCGGCTGGTTGGGATGCTCGTTTACCTCACCATGACGAGGCCTGACATTGCCCATGCCGTTGGTATTGTCAGTCAGTTCGTTCAGTCTCCTCGCTCGGTTCACTATGCAGCAGTTCTTCGGATTATTCGGTATCTCCGTGGCACTATCACTCGATCGCTGTTGTTTCCCTCCACATCTCTACTGGTTCTGCGTGCTTACTCCGATGCAGATTGGGCTGGAGATATTGCTACTCGTCGATCCACCACCGGCTACTGCGTGTTCCTTGGTGATTCCCTCATTTCTTGGCGCATCAAGAAACAGGAGTCTGTTGCACGCTCCAGCACCGAAGCCGAATACCGAGCTATGGCTTCCACCACTGTAGAGATTGTCTGGCTTCGATGTCTTCTACTCGACTTGGGAGTCAGGATTTCTGGGGCTACACCTCTATTCTGTGACAACCGGAGTGCAATTCAAATTGCTAGCAATCCGGTTTTTCATGAGCGGACCAAACACATCGAGGTCGACTGTCATTATGTTCGGCAGGAGTTTCTTGCCAACATCATCTCCCTGCCATTCATTCCCTCGACAGAGCAGACTGCTGATTTTCTCACCAAGCCCCTGACGATTGCTAGATTTCGTCATTTTATAAGGAAACTCTCGGTACATGATCCACCGTGAGTTTGAGGGGGAGTGTTAATGTATATACCGGGTCGGGTTCTATGTACAGTCGGGTCGGATTCTCTGTGTATACATGTACTTATATAGGCTTTAGTCCCTCAATGAGAACCACTCCATTCTCTCCAAACCCTATATGTCATCTCCTAACACTTTCATTTACTTTTATCTGTTTTTCTCCTTCATAGATTTGTTGTTTAATCATTATAGGCTCACTTCGGACAATGCAAGCATCAATTTTACATCAGCTTAAACAGGAAGTCAAATACCCTAATTTACAAGTGATACATTGAACATATTCTACTACAATGCATACTACTTCCTCATTATATATGACATGATATAATGCAAGGAGTCACGGCCTTTTTACTACGATAGATGGCCACACCATAAGCTACAAGTGGAAGTGCATGGTTTATCCTTTTTTCTTTGGAGGAATATTGTAGAAATTTCAAAACCATGGACGAGTAATACATTGGCGACAACATAACTCACCAAATCATGTAGACGATAGCTTCTACAAAAAGCAACAAATTTTGAATTCCTAGTTTCGAAGGAATTGGCTACTTCTAGAACCCTTTCTTTGTCTTTGCTGGTTGCAGGTCGCATATCCGATTGAGTAGATCCACCTGCATCACACGGACCTGTAAGCAAGTCATTAACATAGTAAGCAGGAATATATCTACAAGATGGATGATATTTGAAGGTGTTTACAGACAGTATTATCTGTGTTAATGAAACAACATTAAACACATATGTGCATGTGCATACTTGTAGGATACATTGAGCTGGAAGCAACGTTTGGGAGTCAGTTGAAAGAAGGAAAGTGTTCCAAATTACCATGCAACAGTCTACAATATATCTTAAATAATTTTTCACTAGAAAATTGTAGCTAAAATAAAGTATGGACATAAAAAATAGGGGTGGCGCTGAATAGAGCCAAACCCTACCTTATCCGAACTTTTGATTAGGCTAGGCCCCACGCAAGCCTGAAAGACTGTAGAGTATGGGCTGGAGGAGACCACAGGCTTGGACCAGGGACATCTTTATCAATTGATAGCAGCCAAGCATCAAGCATTAAATTAAGGTTCCCCTAGATCTTCCTACAATGGACATGGAATACCAACAAAGAGGCTAAATGTATCTAGTTTTTAGGTTCTTAATAAAAAATACTTGATTTGATTTCATGGTTCCATGCCCATGCAACACTAGATAACTAACAAACATAAGCATTAAAGGTGCATGTATAAATTTTCTCACAAAATGAGTGTAAATCAAACAATAGAGATTTGAAACTTGGATTAATTGCGCCTTTGTTATTAGTACATGATGGCAGCATGCAGTAATGTACTTGTTACGAAGAGAGAGAGAGAGAGAATAGGTTTGGGGAGAAAAGCTCCTTGTATTATCTCATTAATCTCAATAACATTACATAAGACTACCTCTCTTCATATAGAGAGAGAACGCACACCATTACGTTACCACAACCGAGGTGGGACTAATAGAATACTCACACACTACATCTAATACCCCCCGTCAAACTGATGTAAGGTATAAACCGACATCAGTTTGCTTAATAAAAGGAAGGAGAAAGAAAAAAAAAATTATATCAAATAACCCCCTTTTTTTTTTTTGCTGTAAAGTAAAGATAGTGCCAGGGCGACCTGCAAGCAAGTCGTCCTGGAAACCCGATTGACCAGCAAGCAGTACAACCGGGGGAACCCGTCCAACCTGTAAGCAGGTCAACCGGGAGAATTGACAATGATCACTAAGGAGCGGAGCGGAGGAAGCCGACGGTGATGAAAGCCGGCAATAAAGGAGGCCGAAAAGAGAGAAATCGGCGAAGAAAAGGTGTGAATGCGTGAGACCTCATAGAAGGCAAGTACCCAGCCGAAGCAAGTACTTGACACCTCTTAGAAGATCTCAATCATCACAGACAAAGAAGAAGGAGAAAATGAAGAGTCGTAGCTCTGATAGGGTCACATGACCAAGGAAAGGAAGAGGATCCGAAAGCCGGCGCAAGAATAACCAGAACGAGAGTGGATCCAAAAACCGGCACAAGACAAGTGTGACCGGAACAAGAGAGGATCCAAAAGCCGGTACAAAACAAGTGTAACCGGAACTAGAGAGGATCAAAAGCCGGCACAAGACAAGTGTGATCGGAACGAGAAAGGATCCAAAAGCCGGCACAAAACAAGTGTGACCAGAACTAGAGAGGATCAAAAGAAACCGGCACAAGACAAGTGTGACCGGAACGAAAGAGGATCCAAAAGCCGGCACAAAACAAGTGTGACCGGAACTAGAGAGGATCAAAAGAAACCGGCACAAGTGTGACCAGAACGAGAGAGGATCCAAAAGCCGGCACAAAACAAGTGTGACCGGAACTAAAGAGGATCAAAAAGCCGGCACAAAACAAGTGTGACCGGAACTAGAAAGGATCAAAGGGTACAAGGCGGATCGGTAGGGCACAAAGCGCAAAAATACCAAGGCGCAAAGGCACAGAGCGAGGCAATGGGGCAGGCGAATCGACAAAGCGCAAGGGCATAGGGTGCACGGCAGGCTGACAAAGCTCAAGGTGCAGCGGACGGCGGGCGCGGGACACCAAGGCGACCGGATCAAACGGCTTAGGGCTCCGACAGCCAACAAGACCGATAGGTGCGGGCTGGAGCCGAAGGAGGAGCGGCAGCTCGAGCGCAAGGCCGCAGAGAGAGCACAACAGATCAGAGCTCAAGGTGGAAATGCGAAGAGCTGGCCAGGTACGGAAGGGCCGGATTGGGTGGCTAAGTACGAAAGGGCAAGGACTCGAGCGGCCAAGGGCAGCAAGGCCGGAATCAGATGGCCAAGTGCGACAGAGAGGACCAGATCTGGGTGACACGAGAATGGAGTAGACAAGCGGGTCAATCAGCAGACCTAAAAAGGAGATCAGATAGAGAAGGCCACAGCTGTCTGATGCAGTAGATCCGCAAGCCACAGCGTGCAAGAAATCGCAAAGCACAGCCATCCGATGCAAATCGGATGGCTCTGATCAGCGAGAAAGAGAGAAGGAAATAAAAGAGAGAGAAACGAGAGGAGATAAGGAAAGAGAGAGAGTACGGCTATGATTCAGAAAGAGAGAGACGAGAGGAGATAAGGAAAGAGAGAGAAAGAAGGAAAGAAAGGAGGGGGATCGGATCGGAGAGAGAGAAGTCTGGGAGAGAGTGAGAGAGTCGGAGACGAGAGAGAAATCCGGGCAGCACGCGGGTGCAGGGTGGGTCGGCGGGAGCTCGAGGCCGGCGCGAAGAAGACGTGGCCGCAGGGAACGGCTCCGACGGGCGCGGCGAGCCGGCGGGCGCAGGTAACGGCTCCGACGGGCGCGGCGGGCCGGCGGGCGCAGGTAACGGCTCCGACGGGCGCAGCGGGCCGGTGCAAGGCATCAGGTGACCGGCGCCAGGCAGCAAGTGGCTGGCGCGATGAAGGTGTAGGGCCGGTCCGGCGGGCGCGGTTATGCAAAGCGGGCCGGGGTCCGACGGGCGCAGGGAAAAGGCGGGCCGGCGGGTGCCAAGGGCTTGGCGGCGGACGGGCGCAGGGCCGGGCCGGAGACGAGCGCAGGGCCGGGGCCGGGTGCAAGGCCGGGGTCGAGAATGGGGCTGGACCGGAGATGGGCGCAGGGCCGAGCCGGGTGCAGGTGTGGGGCTGAGAACGCGACGGACGGGCGCCGCACCAGGCCAGAGCAACAGCACGAGGCTGGAGACAGATCCGGCGGTAGAGTTCGTCACGAACGGCGGGTCGGGAGCAGCCGGAGGCGACGTCGGCTGCCGGATCTGGAGCGCAGGCGACGACGGCCTGATCCGACGACGCAAGGTGGCCGGGCTGGACCTGGAGTGCAAGCAAAGGCCGGGAACGCCAGATCTGGCCCCCCGTGCTGTTGTGCCGGAGACAGGACGCGGGCGCAGGTCTCGGGCGGCGGCGATGGCAAGGCGCCGGTGATCAGGCCGAACGGCGAGCAGCGGTGGAGCGACGATCGTACCAGATCGACTACATCGATCAGATAGTCAGGAGAGAGAGAGACGGGAAAAAACAATTTTTACTGTTCCCGGCCTCCTCGATGTCGTCGACGATGACCGAGGATGCCGAGGCCGGAGAGGAGAGCGTCGAACACTAGGCCAAGAGGGTTGGCTCTGATACCATGTTACGAAGAGAGAGGGAGAGAGAAAATAGGTTTGGGGAGAAAAGCTCCTTGTATTATCTCATTAATCTCAATAACATTACATAAGACTACATCTCTTTATATAGAGAGAGAACGCACACCATTACGTTACCACAACCGAGGTGGGACTAATAGAATACTCACACACTACATCTAATAGACCTTATATAGGCAGTTTAAAAATTCAAAAACTAAAGTAGAGTTAAAAGGTCCAAAAATGGATTTGAACCTTGGTCTCTCGAATAAATATCCTAAACTATTAAGCACTTTATCATTGGACCTCTTCTGATAAAAAAGAAAGTATTTAATAATATATTCTTTAATAATTCCTAATTGAAACTTTAATTTGAAAAATTGTTGAGTTGTCTCTAACAGCAGCTTGGGAGTTGGGACTCTAAATCTTCTAACATGAAACTAATTAATAATAATTAAAACGTATTTATTCAATTTAACCCCAACCTTTTGGTATTCCTAAGAAGGTCTATAAATAGGGGCCCACCCCCTCTTCTTTCTCCCAGACAACAGACCTCTCTCTCTCTCTCTCTTAGCGGGCCCCACCACCTGGCCCCACCTTGGCCGCTACCGAATAAATAGTCACCGCCGTCGGACCACCAGTAATCGCCTCTCACCGCCTGCCACCAACGGACCCCGCACTGCCGCACTGTTGTCGGTGACCCATCATATCCACACCTGGCCGGAGCGCTGCCGATCGGATTGCCGGTCGCCAATGGCAATCTTGCCAGAGCACCACCCCATGTTGTCGTTCGTCGACCCCTCCGTCGCCGACGACCTCGCCAGCCGCGCCGCCGCACGACGCCAGGCCACTGTTGTGCACTACCAGCTGTGATGCCACCCCAACCGCCTGATTTCGGGTAATCCCACCTCCATTCGAGTTGGGCTTAAAAAGAAATTGCTAGAGGCTTGGACCGAAGCCCCCATGTATCCATTTGCACAAGAGTGAGCTTCGGCCCACTACTGTTTGTAGATTTAATAAAGCTGAAGCCCACCGGGTCTGGGCCAAAGACCATGAATCCAAACCCAATTATCAAGCCCACTGGATTTTTTGCAAAACCCATAAATCTGAATCCAATTACTAAACCTACCCAAACAGGGTCAAAATTTGGACTAACCCAATAGGATTAAGCTCAGCTTAATTGAATCCAATCAAGGGATCGGACTCCGGATAAATCAAATCCAAATTTAATGAAAATACCCTATAACTACCCAGGCTGATTTCTAAGGGCAACTCAGATTCATGAATAAAATGTATTTGGGCCTTTATGGCCATAACCTTAGCAAAGGAGCACAAAATTCGATCCGTCTGCGACACAAACATGTGGCATCAAGACAAATTTACTGACATCCAAAAATAGTAAAACCAGATCCAAAAGGGTAAATTATCATTTTACCCCTATAGGGTAATTAGGTCATAACTTCCTTGATCGGTCTCAGAATTGAGCTCCATTCGTGACCAACCATTCATACTATCAAACCCAATGTTTTGACAACCGTATATTTTTTAATTAGTACACCGATCATCATAATACCATACTCAGGGTATACCCAACTCCAACGGAATACCGGAAGGCGAAGCCAGCTCATTCTAAAACCAGGTAGGAAAATTGAACTAATGTCTTTTACTGTTCGATTATATATTGTAAATGTTTACTGTACTCTTAGTTGATACATGAGTAAAAGTTGACCAGTATTAAGTGTGGGGCTTGCTTAGATACGCTCTGTGTGCGAGGTTAGCCTTGCGTCGGCTAAAAGTGACCTCAGGTGATGAGATCAGTCTAGTGAATGGTCTCGAACTAGTCAAATACTTTATGTATTACTTAAGTCATACCTTACTCATTTCTACGTATGTTTGCTTAGTTAAAGTAATTAGTGCCATGAACCTACTGAGTTTGTGTTATGAGACTCACCCCCCTACAGGTTGTGTGTTGGCAGATCCTAACCCTACAAGACTGGAGCATCTGTTGGAGAAAACTAGTTGAGAACGGAGATTTGCTATATGAACCATGTGTGGAGTCTGCAAAGGAGACTACGCAATAAGGAGAACCTGAGAAAATAAAGAATTATATTTTTTTGTTTATTTTTAAAAGTGATGTAACTGTGGGACTATAAATGAAAAACTATGTTTTCCTCTCAATTTGTGAGCTTGAAATTATATCAAGTTGTTTCTCTATTCACACCCCAATATATTACGGGTTGCCTAAATCCGTTCTTGAGTCACCAAGTCAATTCACATCATGTACTAGAGCACGGGTGTAGCTTGTCCTTCATACTAAATCTTCAAAAGACTTGCTACAGGTGTGAAGGCGGGCATTTCTCTATGCAGTATTTAAAATTATGCAGTGTGCAACATCATGTAATTGCTATACAATATATGAATCAAACCGCTAGGACTGGATTCAGCACTCAGGTATAGTCTATTATGTGAGGCAATCTCTCCATCTTGCTTCAATCATGCTAATTAATCAAGAGCTGATCACAACTTCACAAGTTAATGGATCTCTCATCCAATACACTCTACCAAAGTGTAGGCCCCATCCATTCAAATGCGAACTAGATATCCATTAAAGCATTGAAACTTTGAAGTTAGATACAGCATAGAGTGTGGGCAAATTAAATCAGTAACCATCTATGCATATGTGAAATGAAAGATATACAGGGCCGGCTCGACCATAAGGCCATTACGGCGATCGCCTAAGGCATCATGTTAAAAAGAAGGCCTCCAAGGCCCAAAACCATTTAAATAACCTAAGGCCCCAAACCCAGTCATATAGCCTAAGACCCCATATAAAATAAAAGACACCATACAAAATAAAAGCTTTATAATATATAAACAATTAATTTATATTATTTGTATTTGTATATTAAATATTAAAGAAGTCTTATTTAGAATTTTGCCTTAGGCTTTTACGTGTATCGAACTGACCATGAAGATATGCCAAATTCCTCCGATGGGACCATAGTGAAAGAAACTAAAAGGTTAAAGATGCGCTCTTTAAAAACTTTTGTGACATGGATGAAGAGATTTGGCAAAGTCCACAGAGAAAAATCCTAATGCAAAAGCATACACATACAAACTATACAAACATGCAGCTTCAAGCAAATAATTAGCCATTCCCACCATAGTTAGAATATGAGATAAAAGATTGGAACGATTAAGGTTCAAAAGTTCATTACCAGATTTTCTAACCAACTGTGTGGTACCTTCTTCAACTCCTGATTTTCCAATTAGTTCTTTAGTAACTTCTTTGATTCGGAATATGTGAACATGTATAATGCCTTCCCGAACAAATTCAAAAACACAAGCATCTCCTTCTTCTAACCAGTTTCCCCTGCGAAATGCAGACCATCCAGTACCTAACTCTACACGCCCGTCCCTCCGACATACTAGTTTTACATGCCAGGAGCTTCCAACAGGATCTTGGAGGATCATTGACTTGTTTTCAGCAAGGTCATGTTCTCTAACCAATGCCCTGGGAATTGTCTGACAACAAAACACATCGGATCTAATATGTTATGTTGCTAAAGGTAACAGGGCATACAATTAGATGGATGTAAAGACAAGAAAATGACAACAGCATAAATTGCATGAAATATGCTGGTGATAAAACAGAAGTAGATATATTGTGATGCACAGTAAGATTCTCAAAGGCACTTTAAAAGCCTAAACAAGTAGTTAAGTAGTTCATTGGAAGCCCATAGGGGGTTTTGTAAGCAGTTTATTTGTTTTAGTAAGTTTTAGGTGTTTATGTTTTGGGATTTATTTCATGTCAGCTCTTTGGCTTATAATTTTGGCACATACATGAATTCAATAGCTTAAAGTAAACCTTCCTTCTATCCTTTTAATATAAACTCTTCCTTAGTCTAGGAGAACAGTGATGGGCTAGCATTGACTTCACAAGTTCCATTCAGGATATGGAAATAGTAGAGGAGCATGAGACCTTGATGTTGGACAATGAATCAGGGCAGGGACCAGATAGTATTTGTCAATGGTCTGACTTACTTATAAAAAGAATAGTGAACATATTGGTAAGTTTCAATGCTAACCAACTTAACAGAAAAGAAAAGGCATTATTATTGTGCCACTATCTACGTAGCATAGTTGTTTTAGCAACAATGTTGATAGTAAGTATTACAAAGCAAAAATTAGAATTATTTTTTCCTTCATAGATAATTCAGGTTCTTCAGACCCCCAAGCAATTTGTGACATATGACAATCACTCAACACATCATTAGCTTTGTTGAGATAACACAGCCATATAAAGAATGTCTTAATCTCCTCAAAGCCAATTCTTTTATGTTTATCTTTGTTTGAAAAAAAAAGTAACAGAGAAACATAAAGATTATAGCATATCTTAAAAGAACAATACTTGTGACTTAAATATACTGATCTCCCACTCAAAAGCAACAAGCTAGGAGAAACCCACATGAGATATAGAAGAATCAAACATTTTCATGCAGAAAAAAATACATGAGAGTTGAGATACAGTTCATGCAAAGTACATAAAGAGAAAGGGAATGAAGAATTTACAAACAACCACAAGAGATCATGCAGACTTGCAATCTCATGGTGACGAATCCCTCATTAGCATTGTTGAGATAACATAGCTTTGTTATCAATCACTCAACACGTCATTACCTTTGTTGAGATAATTGATGTGTTATTCTATACTATAGCTTTGAGTGATTTTTATATTGCCAACAAAGGAACAATAGGTGGGAGTGCTGTTGGATTCTACTCTGTATTTAGCAATAGCTAACAAGACATAAAACTCAAATCAAAATCCATGAAGAACCATAAAAAGAAGCACTGATTTGGGAATGGTGTTGGATTCAACTCATATATTTTGCATTAGCTAACAAGATATAAAATTCAAATCAAAATCCATGAAGAATGCTACAAAGAAGAATAGATGTGGGAGTGGTGTTGGATTCTATTAAGATATTTAGCATTAGCTAACAAGATATAAAATCCAAACCAAAATCCATGAAGAAACTCTGAATTTTAACAATAACTATGAAGATATAAAATTCAAATAAAAATCCATGAAAATCCATAAAAATAACAGATTTGGAAATGGTGCTGAATTCTACTCATATATTTTGATTGTCTAGCAAGATATAAAATTCAAATCAAAATCCATGAAGAACCCTAGAAAGAAGAACGGAAGTGGGAGTGGTGTGAATTTGAAATCAGTCTTCAGAGACAACTGTAAAAGGAAAATCATGTAAATGGAGAATCTCCTTGAACAATAACAAGCTATATGAAGAACATGTCCTCTTCGCACAAGGAATGAAATCTTTGAAAAGTGATCCATGACTACGAAAATATAATTGTAGCCTCTAGACGTCCATGGTAATCCCATTAGAAAAATAAATATTGATATGAACCCATGAAGTTTATGGTACTGTAATGGGGTATGAAAACCTTGTATCTACACTAGACCTTTGGCAATTTGACAAGCACTAAGTCGCTTTACCATATGGTAAGAACCCATGAAGTTTATGGTACTGTAACGGGGTGTTAATGTATATAGATGGGTCGGGTTACTTGTACAGTCGGGTCGGGTTGTATGGTCATACATGTACATATATATTGGGCTTGAGTCCCTCAATAGAGACAATTCCATTCTCTCCAAACCCTAGTCTTCATCTCCTAACATGGTATCAGAGCTCTAGGGTTCTCTCGTGCGACGACGGCGACGACGGCAGCCCCCCTCCGGCCTCCCTCCACTCGGCAGCCCCTCCTCCGGCCTCCCTCCACCCGGCAGCCCTCCCCTCCGGCCTTTCCTCCTCCCGGCAGCCCCTCCCCTTCACCCGGCAGTCACCTCCGGCCACTCCTTCACCCGGCAGCCCCCCCCTCCGACCCATCTACACCCCGCAGGCCCCCCCTCCGCCTCCCTCCACCCGGCAGCCCCCCCCCCCCCTCCGGCCCCATCTGCACCCCGCAGGCCCCCCCTCCGCCTCCCTCAAATCAAAATCCATGAATGAACGGCAAGGAGATGATGTTTGCAAGAAACTCCTGCCGAACATAATAATAGTCGACCTCGATGTGTTTGGTCCGCTCATGAAAAACCGGATTGCTAGCAATTTGAACGGCACTCCGGTTGTCACAAAATAGAGGTGTAGCCCCAAAAATCCTGACTCTCAAGTCGAGTAGAAGACGTCGAAACCAGATAATCTCTGCAGTGGTGGAAGCCATAGATCGGTATTCGACTTCGGTGCTGGAGCGCGCAACAGATTCATGTTTCTTGCTGCGCCAAGAAATGAGGGAATCACCAAGGAACACGCAGTAGCCGGTGGTAGATCGACGAGTAGCAACATCTCCAACCCAATCTGCATCGGAGTAAGCACGTAAAACCAGTGGAGATGTGGAGGGAAACAACAGCGATCGACTAACAGTGCCACGGAGATACCGAATAATCCGAAGGACTGCTGCATAGTGAACCGAGCGAGAAGACTGAACGAACTGGCTGACAATACCAACGGCATGGGCAATGTCAGGCCTAGTCATGGTGAGATAAACGAGCATCCCAACCAGCCGCTGATAACGAGAGATATCCTGGAAAGGCTCACCATCTATAGAGAGGAGCTTCAAGTTGAGCTCCATAGGCGTGTCAGCAGTACGAGAATCAGTAAGAGCAGCCTCGGCAAAAATATCAGAGATGTACTTTTGCTGGGAGATCAGTAATCCTCGACCGGACCGGGCAATCTCAACCCCAAGAAAGTACCGGAGAGGGCCTAGATCCTTCATCTCAAACTGGCTCTGGAGGTGATGCTGAAGGGAAGCTATGGTAGCACTGTCATCCCCGGTGATGATCATATCATTCACATACAAAAGCAGCAAAGCAATACCCTGACTGGAGGAGCGGGTGAACAAAGCGTAGTCAGAGTATCTCTCAACAAACCCAGCTACCAGGACTGCACTGCGGAATCACTCAAGCCATGCCCGAGGTGCTTGTTTGAGCTCGTAGATAGCACGACATAAACGACAAACGTGCCCTGGAGGAACTGAAATGCCCGGAGGAGCCATATATACTTCCTCGAAGAGATCACCGTGAATGAACGCATTGGTGACATCCATCTGATGAAGAGGCCACCCTCGAGCAGCTGCCACAGCTAAGAGGGTGCGCACAGTAGTCATCCGAGCAACTTGAGCAAACGTCTCCTCGTAATCAATCCCATACTCCTGGGAGAAGCCACGAGCAACGAGGCGGGCCTTGTGTCGCTCAATGGATCCGTCAAGTCGAGTCTTGACCTTGAATATCCACTTGCAGCTAACAGGCACTACGCCTGAGGGACAAGGCACCAAATCCCATGTCTGGGTCCGCTGAAAAGCCTCAAGCTCTACTGACATGGTCTACCGCCACTCTGGGTGTAAAGCTGCCTCACGGTACGACTGGGGCTCCCGGTGGGTGTGAAGTGCAGTAAGAAAAGCCTGAAAAGATGGAGAATAGGAGGCAATGGCAGAGTAGCCAGAGGCGTCAGAAGAGTCAGAGATAAAGGCAGAGTAGCCAAAGCTGTCCGGGGAGTAGTCATATCTGTCAGGAGGGTGACGTTTGCGCGCCGGGTAGCGCCGAACAGGAGCAGGATCCACGACCGGTAAGGAGGGAGCAGCAACATCAGGCGAGGGAGTACCAGTGTGAACCAACTCTAGAGGAGGAGCTGCAGACCGACGAACATAGACACGAGTAACAGGTGGTGGTGGAGGTGGCGAGGAAGATGTGGGAGGGAAGGATGGAGGTGGAGGTGCTGAGGATGGAGGTTGGGGTACTAAGGGTGAGGGAGACCCAACTGGAGAGGACACAACCAATGATGCAGGAGCAGGATACGGAGGTAAAACAGGGATGATGAGAGGTAGTAAAGACGTGGAGGGTGACGTAGGAGATAAGGGAAAAGCCCGGGACTCAGTAGAAAAGTACGAGACGTCTTCGACAAAAGAAACGTGACGAGAGACACGGATCCGGCGAGCCATGGGATCGTAGCACCGATAGCCCTTGTGCTCCCGACTGAGCCCCAGATGAACACATCGAACAGACCTAGCAGAGAGTTTGGTACGCTCATGGGGAGGGAGGAGAACAAATCCCGTGCACCCAAAGGTGCGAAGTAGGGAGTAGTCAGGAGATGTGGAGTAAAGTCGCTCGTACGGGGTAGTGCCAGCAATGATCAAAATACCGATCGGTACGAACCGTACCGGCCAGTTCAAACTGGGAACCGGACCGAACCGCACCAGTATCCAGTCGATACCGGTCGCGAGGCTTAAATCGCCTAAATACCGGCCGGTACCGGTTCGAACCGGCCGGTTTGAACCGGTACCGGGTATGAAGTATGGTTTTTGGTGATTTTTTCATTCCGATTATATTTTTTTGGGCATCTTTCTTCATTCCCACATGAGGTGAACCTCTATACTAGCTGCATTTGCAAGATTTGAAGCCAAAAACTCGGATTTGCAAGATCAAAATTACATTTGAAGGTATGTTTTCATAATTTTTTTCATTTTTCTTTTGTTTTGTTGTATTTTTTTTGAAAAAAATCAAATAATTGTGGTAAAAATGTTGAAATGGGCTAGATCTATGCCATCAAAACTTAGATCTATAGATCTATAAACATCATCTCCAAATTTGCATGATCGGTTAATGCAAATTTGAGGGGTTTTCAATTTTCTTTTCTTTTTCTGTATTTTTTTAAAAATAAACCAAATAATTTTGGTGAAAATGTTGATATGGGTTAGATCTATGCCATCAAAGCTTAGATCTATAGATTTATAAGCATCATCTCCAAATTTGCATGAAAATATTAATATGGGTCAGATCTATGCCATCAACGCTTAGATCTATAGATCTATAAGCATCATCTCCAAATTTGCATGATCGATTCATGCAAATTTGGGGTTTTTTTATTTTTATTTTTTGTATTTTTTAAAAAATAAACCAAATAATTGTGGTGAAAAATGAAAATGTTGATATTCGGTCATCCACGAGGCAATGATGATGATGATGAAATATAGCCTGTCCGAAGTTCCATGTGGTACTAAGTTACTCAGTCTAAGTAGGTAAAAATATCTAATTCTCTACTCTTTTAAGTTATGGATATGCATTTTATTTGCTAAATATGTTAGGAGTCTTAGGACTATGAAATTGTGTTTATTATCATATTATGTGAAATTATAAAATATGACTCATGTACTCGTATTAGTTGTGTAATTCATGTTTGTGCAATGGTCATAAATCGTGTTTTGTAATCCCTAAGCATAATACTAGGCTAATCTAACACATACAATTTAATAACTATATCAAATTCCACAATTTAGAATCATACAGTGAAAACAATGACTTTATAACTTAAAAAGACCGGTTCATACCTATAACTAGTTTACTAACGAAAAAAAACATCACAAACCAGTATTTTAGATTATTCTGGATTTTTTTGTTATTTTTTCAAATTTTTTTAAAACCAAAAATCAATTCAAATTGGTATGGATCGGTTCAGATCGATACCGGTTCGTACCGCCCGGTTCGAACCGTTTTTTCAGCTGACCGATAATTTGTCCGCGACCGGTATTTTTATCCATGAGTACCAGAAAGGGTGGAAGACAGAGTGATGTTGATGAGGTGAACAGCGGTCAGAACAGCCTCGGCCCAGTAGGAATGCGGAACAGAAGCAAACAGAAGGAGAGCTCACGTTGTCTCAAGGACATGACGATGTTTGCGCTCGGCAGCTCCGTTCTGTTCATGGGTGTGTAGGCACGACTGTTGGTGAAGAGTGTCGTGAGTCTGAAGAATCTCACGCATCTCGGAGGAGAGATATTCCTGGGCACAGTCAGACCGAAATGTTTTAATGCGCTGACCAAACTGGGTGTGAAGCATAGTAGTGAAGGTCTGGTAAATATGAGGAATCTCGGAGCGGCGACGCATGAGATAAACCCAGGTGCAACGAGAGTAATCGTCTATGAAACTGACATAATATAAAAAACCAGTAAAAGAAGCAACGGGAGCAGGTCCCCAAATATCCGAATGTACTAAATCAAAAGGGGCCACAGATTTGGAAGCACTAGCCGAAAATGGTAGAGTCAGATGCTTTGCCAATCTGCAACCTGTACAAACAGAGAGGGGAGAGGACACACGACCCAAAGCGCCCGAACGGAAAACGCTTTTGAGTCGATCACTGGACAAATGACCTAACCTTCTGTGCCATAGGTCGGCATCAGAGGTGACTGACATGACTGACTCAACAGAAACAGGAGAAACATGAAGATGATCCAGCTGGTAAAGTCCCCCCGTCCTACGGCCCAGCCCAATCCTCCGTCCTGTTCGCGAATCCTGCACAATACAAGCAAAGGAGGTAAAAGTGACAGTAAGTCCAGAATCACAGAGGGAACTAATAGAGATCAAATTAATATTGAGAAGAGGAACATGATAAACATGGGATAAGGTCAGGCGACCAGTGTAATCCAAAGTAGGAGTGATGGATCCACACTGCGGAATAGGTACAAGAGTACCATCCGCAGTACGAACCTCCATGTGTGCAGGAGCAGGAGTACAGGCGGTAAGCACGGTGGAGTCATATGTGAGATGACAAGAAACACCCGAATCGAAAATCCAAGGGGCAGCAGTACCAAAGAAGGCAGACAGGCTGGTGGCAGGCGAAGAGCTGGTGGAGGCGATGGTGCGAAGTAGGAGCTCCTCAAGTCGCTGGAGACGATCCGACTCAGGTGGAGACGGTACAGTAGTAGCAGTAGTGGGCGCTGGAGTCTCTACAGAAGCAGCAGCACCACCAAGGTGGCGGAAGGAGGACTGACCACGTCCACGACTCCGTCCACCTCGACCGCCGCGTCGATCGTCCCGGGAAGCGGGAGCCCAGCGTGATGCTCTCTCATCCGAACCCCAGCGGGGGTTGCGTGGAGGACGTGTGGGACATTCACGCTTCATGTGTCCGGGCTCCTTGCAGTAGTGACAGAAGACAGACTCATCGGAGAACCCGGCCGCCAGGACGCTATCTGAACCAGGAGCAAGTGGAGGAGAACGAGTACCCTGAGTCTGAAGACGAGCTCCTCATCGACCAAAGTGAGCAGGGCATCCTCTAGCCGAGGTAGTGGCTCACGGTGTAGGAGCTGAACAGCGATGAGAGCAAAGTCCGACCGAAGCGCTGCCAAGAACTGGTGCAAGTGGCCCTCATCAAGGTAGCGCTGGAAATACCTAGAGCGTGGGCAAGCACACCGCTCCGGGATCAGGGAGTCCAGCTCATGCCAGTAGGCACTCATCTGACTGAAGAAGTCCTGAATCGTACGCTCCCTCTGACGGGCAGACTGCGAGTCACAAATAAGCTGATGCCGGCGTGCACCGCCGCGCGGGAGAAACCGGTCCCGGAGATACTCCCACATCGCGCGTGCTGTAAGAAGGCGACCGATGGGAGCAAGGAACAGACGAGCAACGGAGTCCAGAAGATAGGCCCGGATGGCCTGATCGTGGCGACGCCACGTGAGAGCAGCAGTCGTGGCTGCCGTGGGAGTGGTCGTGACAGTAGCACCGCAGCAGAAAACGCGACGCTGTCAGCTGCACGACTGATGACAGAGGAGTCATAGGAGATAGCTATAGGCAAGGTACAAAATCTCGACATATTTCGCGAAATATCGCGAAATATTTCGGTTTTCTCAAACCTCGGCACGAAATTCGTATTGTGATATCGAACGAAATAGGAATCACGATAATATCGCGATATATCGCGATATTTCGTGCGATATATTTGTTGGCACGAAATATCGCGATATTTCGTGGATATTTCGGGACATTTCGGAAAATTTCGAGACATTTCGGGAAATTTCGGGATTTTAACACCGAAATGTTGGGACTGACTGGTTATGAAAGGGGACTAGGGGTTTCGGTTTCAGCAGCTTATTTACATATAATAACATTTAAGTAAATGTCGTCTTACTTAATTTTTATTTTCTCCATTTACTTTAAGTTATTATATGTAAATAAGCAAATACCCCCCCATTTGATTTCAATAAAAATATCAAAAAAATCAAAAACCAAGTGAATCAAAAAGTAGGTTTTCAGTTTTAGTAGGAGAAAACAGTTTTTTCGGTTTTTAATAAAATTTGTATGTTGAGAAAAGTGGTTAAATCAACTCATTTTTAGCTCAAAAAATTCCACAAGATGTAGAACTACAAGTACATCTAGAAAACCATGGTCCGTCAAAGAAAATTTTGAATGTATAAAAACTTTTCTTTATAAAAACTCATTTTTTCAGACTTAGTAAAAAAACAGTGTTTTGCATTTCAGCATAATTTTTGCACGATTTCAAACTTGCACAACTTTCTTGTTTTAAGTTCATTTTCAAAATCGTTTGAAGCATTAATTTAACAATCAACTAATCTTTATTTTGGAAATATTTTTCTCCACAAAAAAGATTAAAAAGCATTTTAAAAACATAGATCAAAACAGGACCAAACAAGACTGCACAAGACTCACAGACTCAAATGCTAAATACATGCTTTGTGATGCTCTACACCCGTAGATAGGGTATAAATATTATCTGAGTGTTCTAAAACGTGTATCTATACTTAATTTATGACTATCCAGAGTTTCATTCAAAAATTCCATTAAAAAATCAATATTTCCACCATTTCCATCAAATCACAATATTTCCACACTGTCGAAATATTTCCACGAAATATTTCCATTTTCCAGGAGGTCGAAATATTGACCGAAATGGAAATTTCGAACCTTGGCTATAGGAGAATCATCACCGGTGATGTGACCCCAAAGATCGCGACTGGAGAGCGCGGCCTCGATAGTGAACGACCAATCAGGCCAGTCACTGGCCGAGGACAACTGAAAGGTGACCGCCTTCAGCGGTGGAGGGATCGCAACGACGGACGGCACTGTAGGAGATGTCATGGAGGAAACTCAAAGGAGAGGGGAGCCGGGAGAGGGCTTGCGGGTGGAGAGGAGGGGCCGGACGGAGGGAAAGGGTCGGGGGGGGCTATCGGGCGGAGGGGAGGGGCCGGGGGGGGTATCGGACGAAGGAGAGAGGCCGGGGGGGCCTGTCGGGCGGAAGAGATGGGTCGGGGGGGCCGTTCGGGTGGAGGAGAGAGATCGAGGTGGGTTATCGGGCGGAGGGGAAGGGCCAGGTGGCCTGCCGGGCGGAGGAGGGGGGACCGGGGGGGTGCTATCAGGTGGAGGAGAGGCCGAAGGGGGGGCTGCCGGGTGGGGGGGAGGCCGGAGAGGGGCTGTCGGGTGGAGGAGAGGCCGGAGGTGGGCTGCTGGGTGGAGGGGGAGACTGGAGGTGGGCTGCCGGGTGCAGGGGGAGACCGGAGGTGGCTGCCGTTGTCGCCGTCGTCGCGCGAGAAACCCTAGAGCTCTGATACCATGTTAGATACCCTCGCACCTCAAAACCCGGGTTGTAAGGGGAGGTCCACAACGGGTATATTAAGCAAGTGATGGGTGCCTCCCTTACCAATATGGGACTATCCATTAACATGTTAGATACCCTCGCACCTCAAAACCCAGGCTGTAAGGGAAGGTCCACAGCGGGTATATTAAGCGGGTGATGGGTGCCTCCCTTACCGATATGGGACTATCCGTTAACACTCCCCCTCACGCGGAGCATGCGTGGCAAGGATCCTCCCACGCAGAGACTCATGGCAAGGCACGATCGGTGGGGAGCACCCGGAGCGGGAACAGGAGCAGGAGACGGACTAGCTCTGATACCATGTTAGGAGATGACGGCTAGGGTTTGGAGAGAATAGAATGGTTCTCATTGAGGGACTGAAGCCCAATATATAAGCACATGTATACACATAGAACCCGACCCGACTGTACATAGAACCCGACCCGGCATATACATTAACAACCTAATTGTGACAACTCAGTTTCCTTTGAGAATGAAGGTATCGAAGAGCTATGTGATCATGAAAATATGACGAACGTCCAATGGAACGAATAGTGCTTCCATAGACGGTCCTATAGATTACATAGAAATCCAGGTTGTTGACGAAATATTGTCTGTGTCGCTAAGCTTCTTGCTGAAGATTGAAGAATGTTGTGGGCCTTCTACTACTATCATGGCTGAGAAGGGTGCTAACTCCCAACTTTTGGTGCATCTGATTCCACGACGAAGAGTTTCTAGAAATCAAGAGGGGTAAGTACACGGCTCAACAACAGTGGCCTTGATCTTCTCAAAGGCTCCTTCCACTGCCAAAGTCCATGTAAACATGGAGCCTTTAATAGTTCGAAAACCTCGGATGAATTGCCATAAAAAGTAGTCGTGCCATGGAAACACCAGATGTTAATAACTGATTGAAATTTTGACCAATCAATAGCATATTGAATCTTTTTAGTATGCCTTTAAGCCCTAGGCAGAAAGAAGGAACATCACATGGCCGCATGAGAATGAACACTCTGCGATTGACTAGCTTCTCTTGCGAAAGAATAAGATTCATTTACGTGAGATGCTCCTTTTATTGTCTTACTCGGGTGGACATTAATATATTATAAAATTAGACTGCATGACATGTGTCGACAAATGGATGCAATACCTCAGACATTAGACACATGAAAGTGCTTGGAGTAAGAGAAAAGGCATCACTAGCAAACAAATAATCCATATTGTATGTTGGTAGCCATTTTCCACTCACCGCATGAATGGATCTGCATTTGATGGTAGCACTTCATAGATCAATGTTGATCTACATATGGAATTGGAAATTTATATTGCACCTTGATTTTGTTGATAGCATTGTTGTCCATACACACGCCAGTTCATCCTTCTTTAGTGTTGATAGGGCTGGTACAACACAAGAACTTTGCTTCGCTTGGACCAATACCTTAACCAGCAACTCCTCCATATGTCGTCGAAGTTCCAATCAGCTCTTAGCATAGGTTCTGTAGGCTAGCAAATTAGGTCTACTTGCTATTGGAACAAAATAAATGGCATGTTTAATACATCTCAACAGTAGTAATCCTCTCAGAAAATCATCTAGAGAAATTTCTTCAAATTCATTAAGTAATTTCTGTACTTCCTTCAAACCTCCTTGTTGCCCTATACATCTAGATACTCTCTTTTACCTGCAAGACAGGGAAGACACCTTATTATGTGCCATCCCTATTTAAACTGGGGTGCAATACAATAATATTATTACAAGCCTTGGAAAATTTAGAAATTCCTCCTTATAAGGTTGCAACTTTACTATTTTCTATGGGACAAAATTGTAAGTATTAGGCTTCGTGCGACGAATCGTATCTTTGTCATATAACCAAGACCGTCCGAGCAGAATATGACATGCAACTATTGGTGCCATAATTGCACAATACCTCATCTTCAAATTCAGTATCTATGTTGAACTTTACTAGACAACGAGAATAAATAGGTACCTCATTGCCTTTTTGAACTAAGCAATTTTATGGTGATGGGGATGCTTTTCTATGGACAACTTCAATGGTCACCTTTCTTTCGACAGCATGTTCTCATTGCTCACTCCATCAACTATAACATTGCATACCTTTCCTCCACAACGTACTCGCATATGGAAGATATTTCCTCCTTTTTCCTCGAACTTTAGAGATCTAATCATTGTTTTATCACAAGGCTTTCTCCTTGTACCTGAAGCACATCAACTACTACTTCCTTCTCCTCAACCTCCTCACAAGGAGGTTTTACATAATCCTCTTCATCATCCTCGGCTTCTAGAAGTGTGACAAGTGTCATCCACCGTATTGGACATTAATACGTATGCGTGCATACTCTTCACCTGTGAAGCAACTGGCCATGTTACCATTGCCCCCCCCCCCTTCCCCCTCCCCCCCTATTCAAGCTTGTATTCATCTTCTTTTTACCACGGCCACTTTTCTCCATAAATCTACTGGTCTAAATTTGGCCAAGTGTTTGGAGTAGCCTCCCAATCTGATCTAGAACTCTGAACTGCTCCTCATGCCATAGGTATCATCATGAATCTCGAAAGGGAAGATATCCATGGTCTCAAGCGTCCCCCCTCCTCCGCATATCGTGCATTATGGTAGGGATCTCTTAAATTGAAAATCCTTCCATCTCGTCACAGTAGCCATATGTAAGCCCGTCAAGTAATGCATCATTGATTGTTCCATGGATTCTAACAACCTGACACGACCGGGAAGACGGTTGAATTCTTTAGTATAGTCCTCAATGCTCATTGTATTGTGTAGCAATCCACGAAATTTCTCTCTCCAATCAACTTTTCAATTAAAGGATGTAAATGGTTGGTGGCCAATTATGAATTGGCAGTCACTATTTGGCATAAAAGCACTTTCTTCGTTTTCCATTAGGTCCTTATGTTCCAGTAATTAAATAAATGTCCTTTCAATGGTCAAATTAAAAAATGCAATATACACACTACAAAGGGCCTTTGATTCAATGATGTGGATGCACCTTGGATGCACCAATGATGCTCCTGCATCACATAACCTATAAATACATATTCTCTTAACTATTGCACCCGTTTTTTCCTATGTTCCTTTCATTCATGGGTATTAAAGGTGCTTAGTATGTGTTAGGTGATGACGGCTAGGGTTTGGAGAGGAATGCAATGCTCTCTATTGAGGGACTGAAGCCCATATATATGTACATGTATGACCATACAACCCGACCCGACTGTACATGTAAAACCGACCCATCTATATACATTAGCACTCCTCCTCAAACTCACGGTGGATCATGAACCGAGAGTTTGCCAATAAAATGCCGGAAGCGAGCAGTCGTAAGGGGCTTCGTCAGAAAATCAACAGTCTGCTCCGATGATGAAATGTATGGCAGGGAGATGGTGTCGTCGAGAAACTCCTGGCGAACATAATGACAATCAACTTCAATATGTTTTGTTCGCTCATGGAAGACCGGGTTGCTAGCAATCTGAATAGTACTCCGGTTGTCACAGAAGAGAGGGGTGGGCCCGGATATCATAACTCCCAAGTCGAGCAGAAGGCGGCGAAGCCAGACAATCTCGGCGGTGGTGAAAGCCATAGCCCTGTATTCGGCTTCGGTGCTGGAGCGAGCAACAGACTTCTGCTTCTTGCTACGCCACGAAATAAGTGAATCACCGAGAAACACACAGTATCCGTGAATCCTGCATAACACAAACAGAAGGGGTGAAGGTGACAGTCAGGCCAGAGTCGCAAAGAGAACTGATAGAGATCAGATTAATATTAAGACAGGGGGCATGATGGACATGGGGTAGGGTCAAGCGACCAGAAGGGTCAGAGATGGTAGTGATGGAGCCACATTGCGGAATAGGGACGAGAGTCCCATCCGCAGTGCGAACCTCCTAGTGGGTGGTAGTGGGAGAACAGTCCGTGAGGACAGTGGAGTCAAAGGTAAGGTGACAGAAGGCACCCGAATCAAAGATCCATGGAGCAGTAGTACCAGAGGTGGCAGACAAGCCGTGCGCAGTCGCGGAGCCGGTGGAGGCTAGGTGGCGAAGAAGGAGCTCCTCGAGGCGCTGAAGACGGTCCGGCTCAGGCTGAGAAGGTGCTGTGGTAGTAGTGGGGAGCGTCGAGGCCTCTACAGTAGCCGTTGTACCACCAAAGTGGCGGAAGGAAGACGAACCACGTCCACGGCTCCGTCCACCTCAACCGCCGCGTCGATCGTCGCGGGAAGTCGAAGCCTAGCGTGGGGCTCTCTCATCCGGACCCCAGCGGGGGTTGCGTGGAGGACATGTAGGGCATTCGCGCTTCATGTGGCTAGGCTCCTTGCAGTAGTGACAGAAGACAGCCTCATCGGAGAACCCGGCTGCCAGGACAGTGTCGGAGGTAGGAGCAAATGAAGGAAGACGAGCGCCTTGAGTCTGAAGGCGGGTCTCCTCATCGACCAAGGCGAGTAGAGCAGCCTCTAGCCGAGGGAGTGGCTCACAGTGCAGGAGCTGGGCAGCTATGAGAGCAAAGTCCGGCCGAAGCGCTGCCAGGAACTGGTGCAGGTGGCCCTCATCGAGGTAGTGCTGGAAATCCCGGGAGCGGGGGCAGGCACACCGCTCCGGGATCAGTGAGTCCAGCTCATGCCAGTAGGCACTCATCTGACTGAAGAAGTCTTGAATGGTGCGCTCCCCCTGACGGGCAGACTGCGAGTCACAGATGAGCTGATGCCGGAGTGCGTCTCCGCGCGGGAGAAAACGGTCCCGGAGATACTCCCACATCGCACGCGCTGTCGGAAGGCGGCCGATGGGAGCAAGGAGCGGACGAGCAACAGAGTCCAAAAGGTACGCCCGGATGGCCTGATCGTGGCGGCGCCACGTAAGAGCAGCAACCATGGTTGCCGTGGTAGCAGTCGCAAGCAGAAGGCGCGGCACTGCTGGTGACAGAGGAGGAACCGGAGTAGTCAGTGGGAAGAGGATCATCGCCGGTGATATGAGTCATATGACCCCACAGATCACGACTGGAGAGCGCGGCCTTGACGGTGAGTGACCAATCAGGCCAGTCGCTGGCTGATGACAACTGAAAGGTGACTGACTGCCTTTAGCGGTGGAGAGATCGCAACGACGGACGGTACGGCAGGAGAAGCCATGGAGAAGGCTCAACAGAGGGGCCGGGGTGGGCTGAGGGAAGGGGTGAGAGGGTCGGGGGGGGTGGAGGAAGGTGGGCGGGGCTGTTGGGTGGAGGAAGGGGGGTCGGGAGGTGGAGGAAGGGGGGCCGGGGCTGTCGGACGGTGGAAGGGGGGTCGGGGGGTGGAGGAGGAGGTTGGGGGTTGTCGGGCGACGGAAGGGGGGGGATCGGGGGGCTGTCGGGCGGCGTAGGGGGGGTCGGGAGGAGGAAAGGGGGGGGTCAGGGGGGCCGGGGGATAGAGGGGGGGGGGGGGGGGGGGGGGGGGGGGCGGGCGGTGTGGCGGAAGGGGGGGGCCGGGGGATAGAGGGGGGGGGGGGGCCGGGCGGTGTGGCGGAAGGGGGGGGCCGGGGGATAGAGGGGGTCGGGAGGCGGAGGGGGGTCGGGGGGGCCGGGGGATAGAGGGGGGGGCCGGGGCGGTGTGGCGGAAGGGGGGGCCGGGGCTGTCGGGCGGCGGAAAAGGGGGGCCGGGCGGGGTGTCGGGCGGCGGAAAGAGGGGGCCGGGCGGGGTGGTCAGGAGGAGGAGGGAGGTCGGACGGGTGACGAGGGCCGGAGGAGAGGTGTTGCCGGAGGAGAAGACCATCGTCGTCGTCGCCGCGCGTCGGAAAACCCTAGAGCTCTGATACCATGTTAGGTGATGACGGCTAGGGTTTGGAGAGGAATGCAATGCTCTCTATTGAGGGACTGAAGCCCATATATATGTACATGTATGACCATACAACCCGACCCGACTGTACATGTAAAACCGACCCATCTATATACATTAACAGTATGAAATGAAGTCTTCGCCATTATATGCTCATCATATGGGACCTATTATTGGGAGATTGTGGTTGTATCTGATCAAGAGTATGCGACCTCTCATTCACCTTCAATGACCTCGACCTACTTGAAGGACAGTGTCATGTGTCACAAGTCACAACCCAAGCCATTTCTAAATCCTTGCTCTAATTTAGTTTAAACTTTGCCTATTAAGCAGTGCAAGGTCTCCATGCTCGAATTTAGTATATTTTTCCCATTAAATACTGCAAATCATAATCATTTCATATTATATAGTTCACTAATTCTAACAATGTACCCAAAATTTTTAAAAAAAATATGGAGAATCAGAATTCACAAACCGCACACACCATGTGATTGCGTCGAGACTTGCTCAAAGTAGCGACGAAATGCGGATTAGTGGTGTTATATGAACAGGCAGCTTCAAGAACCCTCTCCCTTTCGACCTTGTTGCGTGACGGCCTCGTCACCCAGAAACCTCCACCTACAGCATCCCGAACAAAAACCATAAGCAAATCCTCGATGTAAAGACAGCCATAAAGAGTACCCACCAAGGAATTCATCCACTCACTGCTTGTTTTCCTAAGAAGAAAAGGGTTTTTCCCCTCGGCGATCGTCGCGGCGGGATTTCGTGGATTGCGCGGGTTTGCAGGGAGGCATGTGATGATTGTTTCCCTCGGGTTCCCCGTCCCCGCTCCCTTCTTGCAGCCGGGAAGCTCCGCCGCCTCCTTCTCGCACCCGCTCTTCCCGTAGATCGTGACATCGAATCCGAGGCCCCCGTCGTAGAGGAAAACCAAGAAGTCGCCAAGGGCGAGGGTGTGGTCCGCCACAAAGGCTTCCCACCCCTTCCCAAAGGACCAGCCGCCGGCAGCTCTCCCCACCTTGACGCGCCAGGACCCGCCGCGGGGGCTCCGGAGGTCGGACCTGCTGCCGAGCTTGCTCAGGTGCTTCTTGAAAGACGGCGGGATCCGCTGAAATGGCCGAGCAGAGGGATCGTTGGAGAGTGAATCAAGTGTTGAGGGGGTTTAACTCTTCTGAAATCGCCGATCATGATCGGCGATCTCAAGTTCATGATCTTGAAGGAGAGAGAGAGAGAGAGAGAGAGAGAGAGAGAGAGAGAGGGTAAGGTTACCAGCTTCGTTCTGAAATCGCCGATCATGACCTTGAAGAAGGAACGCCGCTTGAGCGGTGGCTTCCCCATCTCGGGGAGGCGGAGGAGCTGAAGTGGGGGAGGAGCTCGGAGGGCTTCCCGCCATTTATTGTCGGTTTGGTAATTGGTATACGGTTGATACAAGCTTTACTGCCGGTTTTAATAGGGTGGAGAGGAGGCGGCGGGAGAACTCCCGAGTCCCGACTCGGTACAGTCGCGAGTCCCTGCAGTCCGATGGGCGCCACGTGGTAGTAACGGACGGCATAACAGGCGTGGGCACCCCGACAGAGACATTTCATTGGACAGCGTGAATACATTTTCGAGGCGAGCTCCAGATGTAATGGACTGATCAAACTGTTTCTAAGTAATGTGTGTTAGGTCCTAGTAAAATAGATGGATTTAGAATAAGGACATCAAAACTATTAGTTATAATTGTGGTCTCTATGATTATAAAATTAATAACTTTTAGTCATTTCAAAAAACACATAGGGCATCTGCAGCGGATCAGAATTTGTTACGTGTAACAAACTCTTGAAAAAAGACCAAAATAATATTTCTTATTCTTTCTTTCTTCATGTGCATAATTTCATTCACCGTCCAAAAAAAGATGCAACAGTGATTCATTTGCTACAAGATTTATCAAAAAAAAAAAGTGCAACAAGATTTATCAAAAAAAAATAAAATTGCTACAATTTCGATAATAAAGAGTAACATTTTGATAATGAAGAGTAACATTTGCTACAATGATTTCAAAAAAAAAAAATTGCTAGAGTGATTTCACTGTAGCAAATGTTACTCTTCATTATTGAAATGTTACTCTTTATAAAGAGTAACATTTCGATAATGAAAAGTAACATTTACTACAGTGATTTCGATGTATATAATTTTTTATTTTAAACAAGATTTATTTTAAAAAAAAATGCTACAGTGATTTCATTATAGCAAATGTTACTCTTTATTATTCGAAATGTTACTCTTTATAAAGAGTAACATTTCGGTATAAAGAGTAACATTGCTACAGTAATTTCAATGTAGCAAAAAATATAAATTTTAATATCGAGTTTTTCAAAAACAATATTTGTTACAGTGATTTCACTGTAGCAAATAATAAAATTTCAAAAATAAATAGTAACATTTGCTACAGTAAATCACTGTAGTAAAAAATATAAAAAATTTATATAAAACTTTTTCAAAAAAAAAATGCTACAATGATTTCACTGTAGCAAATATTAAAATTCTAAAAAAAAAATAGTCACGTTCGCTACAGTGTATCTGTACATTTGAATTTCAGTTGATGACAGGATTTGTAATTTGAGCAAAATCTGATGGATATAGATAGACTTTAAAAACAGTGAAATGGTTAAATATAATTGAAGTTGTTCCAGTTTTTGTGGAGGGACCCCAACTTAAACAATGTGTTGGGTGTCCTTAGCGCTAAAATGAGTAATATGTAAGGGACCAATCGCTAAGTCCCCCAATTTTTTTGCGAAATTAGCAATAAAACCACCTTAGGAGATGTTTTCGAGCTACAGTCCCGACAAGATATCTATTTGAGCTCAAAACCCTCTAGACAAAATGCCCCTCATCTTCCTTCGAATTTAGGTTTGCTGCCACTAATCCACCGTCATCACCACTACCCCACCGCCAGACCTAGCCGAACCCCCCCCCCCCCCCCCCCCCCACAGGACCTAATCTATATGCCATGGGATGAACCTTACACCTATAAATCCTAACCTAAACCAACTCCAGCTGTCGCCACCGCCGCCTCCCCCGTACCACACGACCGAGTTGCCATAGCCTGTCGAGAGAGGAGAGGGGGTGAGGGTGGTCATGGGAATTTTTTTTAAAAAATGAAGGGTTTATCTCAATGTTGGGTTGATTAGAGGGGCTGGAGCTCGAATGAAAAGTTTCACTGGGTTTATCCTAATGTGGGGTTGGTTAGAGGGGTCTTAGGCTAATAACCCCTAATTTTTTAGGGGGAAGAGAGATGGCTTTTAGTTGCTGGACACATTAATTTCGAAATATAGCTCGTCCCTCCCGACGAATATATACACTTTTATGAAGACAAATGTATACTTGTAGGGACCATAGCTAATAAAGCAAATTATGATGTCCTGCAGC
The DNA here is from genome assembly GCA_947650365.1 of Chamaelirium japonicum. Lineage (NCBI taxonomy): Eukaryota > Viridiplantae > Streptophyta > Magnoliopsida > Liliales > Melanthiaceae > Chamaelirium > Chamaelirium japonicum. Next base: position 114,411,123 of record OX393550.1, read on the forward strand.
TAATATTGCAAAACAGTTAAGGATCTATACCTAATTTGATGATTTTTTATTGGGGTTATTAACGTTAGCTTCTTAAAAAGGTTTTTGTTTAACGTTATGGGTATGTAAAGTTTGAACTTAACATTAAAACCTATAGTTGGACTTTGGCTATTGCGAGCTCCTTCTCCCAATCATATACAATAATGAAACTTTTTAAATGATAATTTTATCCCTACATATAAAATGCAACAATCGTGGCAAAAGAGTAACAATTGGTAAAGAGCAAAAATCCGTTAGTTTTGGCTAACACTGGTGTGGTCGCGGAAAAAGATTCGGGTCGTCTTTATTGCGAATCACACGAGATTACAAATTTTTGATCAGGAGATTGTGGGAGAGATCCTCTGGAGGGTCCCTTTGATCCGCGTCTCCACGTGGTATTCGTGCGAGAACTCTGAAGGGGTTGCCCAGGACAGAGGTCTTTACAGGGTGAGGGTTTTTGAGAGGCTAAGGAGTTTCCGCCGCTGATTTTGTCCCGTCCGTGCTTCGCGCTTTCTCGGCTAGGGAGGTTTTGGACTTTGTTCCTCGACCTTCGTGTCTTCCTCGATCCTTGCTAGACCTTGGCGTCCTTGATCGTCGGTTCGCGGCGTCGATCGTGTTTTTGGCTTCGGCTTTGGCTTTAGCTTTCGGCTTTGGCGTAGCTTTGGCGTGGCTCTGGCGTTTGCTTTGCTTTGGCGCTTGCGCTTGAACGTAGACGGGTAGAGACTTGCGATGCTTTAGTTCTTCCGGACTTCGCGTCGTATCGGCTAGAACGTGCGGTGCTTTGCTCGTGACCGTCGTAGTTGCTTGGCTTTGGCACGTGCGTTGCTTTAGCACGGGCTTTATCGGTGCATTTGCTTTGGCTTCTTGCGTCGGCTTTGACTTTAGCTTTGACTCGATCTTCTTCTCGAACGACTGGCGTTACTTCTTCAAGGCTTCGTTATTCTTCCGGCTTCCTCGACAGTTGTGGCGTCGGTATTGGCTTTTCGGCGGGGGTAGCACCGATCTTCGTGCGACGGTTGTAGCGTCGGCTTTTGTTGATGAAGACGGCGGGTGTAGCACCGGCTTCGGCACGACGGTTGTAGCGTCGGCTTTTGTTGACGAAGACGGTAGGGGTAGCACCGGCTTCAGGCCTTCTTCTCCCAGCTTTCTTCTACGTGCAAGGAGTTGATGCCTTTGTTGAAGACGACGGGTGTTGTCGGCTTCGATCTTCTTCTCCGGCCTTTGCTTATGGCGTCTTCGGAGCTGATGAAGATCGTTGGAGCAATCGGGTGATGACGGCTCCGGGTCTTCTTCTCCAAGCTTTCTTCTTCGTGCGAGGAGTCGAAGCTCTGATCTCCGAGTGCAAGGTCTTCACGTTGATGAGGACTTGAAGGGCCAAGGACTCCCGTAGGATATGCTTGCCGTGCCTCGTGAAGCCTTCGGTCTTCAAGCGTCGGAGCTCGTCTTTGCAGAGCCTTTTCCTCTTCAGCTTTCGACCTGGCGACGGTTGTGACGTTGGCTTCTTCTCCGGGCGTGTTTGGCTTGATTGGAGTTGAAGGCTTCTTTTGGAGATGGTGGGTGTAGCACCGATCTCTATGCGACGGTTGTAGCGTCGACTTTTGTTGATGAAGATTGCGGGGGTAGCACCGATTTCCGCACGACGGTTGTAGCGTCGGCTTTTGTTGATGAAGATGGCGGGGGTAGCACCGATCTCCGCACGACGGTTGTAGCGTCGGCTTTTGGTTGACGAAGGCGGCAGGGGTAGCACCGGCTTCAGGCCTTCTTCTCCCGGCTTTCTTCTTCGTGCGAGGAGTCGATGCCTTGATTGAAGACGACGAGTGTTGTCGGCTTCGATCTTCTTCTCCGGCCTTTGCTTATGGCGTCTTCGGAGCTGATGAAGATCGTTGGAACAATCGGGTGATGACGGCTCCGGGTCTTCTTCTCCACGCTTTCTTCTTCGTGCGAGGAGTCGAAGCTTTGATCTCCGAGTGCAAGGTCTTCACGTTGATGAGGACTTGAAGGGCCAAGGACTCCCGTAGGATATGCTTGCCGTGCCTCGTGAAGCCTTCGGTCTTCGAGCGTTGGAGCTTCTCTTGCGAAGCTCTTTCGTCTTCGGCTTTCGGACCCTGGATGCCTTCCCCGACCCCTTCTATTTATAGGCAAAGGGGGGCGGTTGGGGGAGATATTGCTGAAATCTTTTTGTTTCCTCCAATATCTCCCCTCATAACCATCGAGATGTTGTTCCCTTATTTGGGGAAACAAACCCGATTTCCTCCTTTTTAGTTGGAGTGGTTATGGGCTAGATGTGACTCGATCTTTTAAAGATCGAGTTGTTATTTTTGTTGCACTTTTGGATCGGATGGCGACACAACGTCATCTTGTCCGTTGGATCGAGGGATCGTCGCGGATCTACGGTTGTGTAGACGTCCACGCCACCTCCCCCCGCATCAAGGCGGTTTTGACTTTTTCTTTTCTTTTCCTTTTCTTTTCTTTTTCTTTTCTTTTTCTTTTCTTTTTCTTTTTCTTTTTCTTTTCCTTTATGGCCGGCCCCACCTCTCCATGAGAAAGGGGGCACGGTTTTCAAGAAGGGGGGGCCGGTGGGCCCCCCCTCTTTGTGTCCGAGTTGCGGGTCCGGTGGGACCCGTTTGCTTTGGGTCGGGCCATGGCGCGCAAATTGAGTTCGCACGTGGGCCGAGTTCGCACGCGGGCCGTTGTGCGCGGCCGAGTTTCGCATACGGGCCGTTGTGTGCGGGCCGAGTTTCGCATGCGGGCCGTTGTGTGCGGGCCGAGTTTCGCATGCGGGCCGTTGTGTGCGGGCCGAGTTTCGTATGCGGGCCGTTGTGTGCGGGCCGAGTTTCGCATGCGGGCCGTTGTGTGCGGGCCCAAGTTTTGCATGCGGGCCGTTGTGTGCGGGCCGAGTTTCGCATGCGGGCCGTTGTGTGCGGGCCCAGTTTCGCATGCGGGCCGTTGTGTGCGGGCCCAAGTTTCGCATGCGGGTCGGGTTTCACATGCAGGCCGTTGTGTGCGGGCCGTGTTCGCATGCGGGTCGGGTTCAACCCGTGGGCTAATTTCGGTGCCCACAACTGGCTTTTTCTGATGCACACATATAATAAAAAACTTTTTAAATGATAATTTTAGCCCTATATATAAAGTGTAACAATCGTAGGAAAAAGTTAACTATTGATAAAGAGTAAAGAGTAACAAATTGAAATGGCAAAATGCCTTAATTATTGATAGAATATAGGAGGAGATGGGAGAACTCCCGCTCAGTACAGTCGCAAGTCCCTGCAGTCCGATGGGCGCCACATGGTAGTAACGGACGGCATCACAGGCGTGGGCACCCCGACAGAGACATTCCATTGGACAGCGTGAATACATTTTCGAGGCGAGCTCGAGATGTAATGAACTGATCAAACAATTTCTGGGTAATGTGTGTTAGGTCCTTGTAAAATAGATCGATTTAGTATAAGGACATCAAAACTATTAGTTATAATTGTGGTCCCTATGATTATGAAATTATAAACGTTTAGTCATTTCAAAAAACATGTAGGTCATCTGCAGCGGATCAGAATTTGTTACGTGTAACAAACTCTTTAAAAAAGACCAAAATAACATTTCTTATTCTTTCTTTCTTCATGTGCATAATTTCATTCACCATCCAAAAAAAAAACGGCAACAGTGATTCATTTGCTACAAGATTTATCAAAAAAAATAAATACAACAAGATTTTAAAATAAAAAATAAAATTGCTACAATTTCGATAATGAAGAGTAACATTTTGATAATGAAGAGTAACATTTGCTACAACGATTTCAAAACAAAAAAAAAAAAAATTGCTAGAGTGATTTCACTGTAGCAAATGTTACTCTTCATTATTGAAATGTTACCCTTTATAAAGATTAACATTTCGATAATGAAAAGTAACATTTACTACAGTGATTTCGATGTATATAATTTTTTATTTTAAACAAGATTTATTTACAAAAAAAATGCTACAGTGATTTCATTATAGCAAATGTTACTCTTTATTATTCGAAATGTTACTCTTTATAAAGAGTAACATTTCGGTATAAAGAGTAACATTGCTACAGTAATTTCACTGTAGCAAAAAAATATAAATTTTAATATCGAGTTTTTCAAAAACAATATTTGTTACAGTGATTTCACTGTAGCAAATAATAAAATTCCAAAAATAAATAGTAACATTTGCTACAGTAAAATCACTGTAGTAAAAAATATGACAAATTTATATAAAACTTTTTCAAAAAAGAAAATGCTACAGTGATTTCACTATAGCAAATATTAAAATTCTAAAAAGAAAATAGTCACGTTCGCTACAGTGTATCTGTACATTTGAATTTCAGTTGATGACAGAGTTTGTAATTTGAGCAAAATCTGATGGATATAGATAGACTTTAAAAACAGTAAAACGGTTAAATATAATTGAAGCTGTTCCAGTTTTTGTCGAGGGACCCCAACTTAAACAATGTGCTGGGTGTCCTTAGCGCTAAAATGAGTAATATGTAGAGGACCAATCGCTAAGTCCCCCAATTTTTTGCGAAGTTAGCAATAAAACCATCTTAGGAGATGTTTTCGAGCTACAGTCCCGACAAGATATCTATTTGAGCTCAAAACCCTCTAGACAAAAATGCCCCTCATCTTCCTTCGAATTTAGGTTTGCTGCCATTACCCCACCGCCAAACCTAACCGAACCCCCCCCCCCCCCCCCCCCCCCACCGGACCTAATCTACATGCCATAGGATGAACCTTACACCTATAAATCCTAACCTAAACCAACCCCAGCTGTTGTCATTGCCGCCTCCGCCGGACCACACGACCGAGTTGCCATAGCCGGTCGAGAGAGGAGAGGGGGTGAGGGTGGTCTTGGGAATTAAAAAAAAAAAAGGAATGGTTTATCTCAATGTTGGGTTGATTAGAGGGGCTGGAGATCGAATGAAAAGTTTCACTGGGTTTATCCTAATGTGGGGTTGGTTAGAGGGGCCTTAGGCTAATAACCCCTAATTTTTTAGGGGGAAGAGAGATGGCTTTTAGTTGCTGGACACATTAATTTCGAAATATAGCTCGTCCCTCCCGACGAATATATACACTTTTATGAAGACAAATGTATACTTGTAGGGACCATAGCTAATAAAGCAAATTATGATGTCCTGCAGCTAATATTGCAAAACAGTTAAGGATCTATACCTAATTTGATGATTTTTTATTGGGGTTATTAACGTTAGCTTCTTAAAAAGGTTTTTGTTTAACGTTATGGGTATGTAAAGTTTGAACTTAACCTTAAAACCTATAGTTGGACTTTGGTTATTGCGAGCTCCTTCTCCCAATCATATACAATAATCAAACTTTTTAAATGATAATTTTATCCCTACAGATAAAATGCAACAATCGTGGCAAAAGAGTAACAATTGGTAAAGAATAAAAATCTGTTAGTTTTGGCTAACACTGGCTTTTTCTGACACACACATATAATAACAAACTTTTTAAATGACAATTTTAGCCCTATATATAATGTTTAACAATCGTAGGAAAAAATGAACTATTGATAAAGAGTAAAAATCCGTTAGTAAAGAGTAACAAATTGATATGGCAAAATGCCTTAATTATTGATTGAATATAGTGATATTTTTGTTCATCTAATCACAATATGATTTTTTTGTGATAAAAAACTTTTAACTATGCCAAACCAAGTTGATTATGTCTCACACATAAAAAAAAGTGTAACTATTTGATTAGTTGACATAATAAAAAAAAATATTTCTATGTGCTATCAAAGTTGAGGTAATCAATCTCTAGAACAAATTTTGAAAAAAAAAAACCTAGGGTAGAAGCCACACGTTAGAGGTTATAGAATTTGATGATTTTTGGTGAGGATGATCAACTTGCCATAGATAGCATCCCCACCAAGTTTCATCAAATTAATTCTAAAACCTCTAGGGTAGGTAAAAGACGGTTTGTAACTCCATTAGTAAGAGTATCCCTCCCCTATATATATATATATATATATATATATATATATATATATATATATATATATATATATATATATATATATATATATATATATATATATATATATATATATATAGAGAGAGAGAGAGAGAGAGAGAGAGAGAGAGAGAGAGAGAGTCTATGGTGCGACGGATTATTATGCGGCTAACGTGCGGCCACCTCCATGGTGGGCGCGCACGTGTTGAATTTTTTTTTAATTTTTTCTTTTGAGGTTGATCACCTACCCTTGATGAGCCACATGTCAAAAATCAACTCATTCTAAGACCTATAGATGCATCAAACTAGTTCTTCCAACAGGAACTAGATGATGGATATTCAATCTACAGAAGCAAATTAGGTGGGCAGCAACCTCAGATTGGTATGCATGCAAGGAGGGAAGCTAAAGCGGTTTGGTGCAAGACAAAGTGCGAAATTAACTAAAAGAACAATGAGAGTTAAGAATTAAACACAAGATATATATAGAGAGAGAAGGAAGATGACAGTTTCTTCTCAATCTTTTAAAATGTTGACGCTTACAAACAGGTTGACAAATACATACACCTCGATCACACTCATATATATCGAAAGATGAGATGGAAGATGGCAGCTTCTTCTCAATCTTCCGCTTCGATCCTCTCAATCTTCCAAAAGAGCTGTGACACTTACAAAATAGACTGAAACACTTACACCTCACACTCTCAGTAATACTACGTACGTGGATTATTGGGGGGAAACAGGCTGTCGCACTCCCATAGAATTTTTTTTTTTGGTACGGTTGGTCACCACCGATCTCAACATTACAGGGACGTTGATGCGGCAGCGGCGGCCGAAGTGAGCGTCGAGCTCCTAGACGGAGACGGTGGAGTGATTACCGCTCGCATTGGTGACTCTTCAAATGAGATCGATAGATCGATCATGCTCTTCCAGGAGAAGTAAAAAACTTCTGGAAGAGCACGATCGATCTCATTCGGAGAGTCGCCAATGCGAGCGGTAATCACTCCACCGTCTCCATCTAGGAGCACGACGCTCACTTCGGCCGCCGCTGCCGCATCTCCCAACACAGCATTGATGATGTCGGAGGACAAGCTAGGCTTGTCGTGCTCATTGTCATTGGTGGTGTCCAAAACGTTCCATGATGTGTGCCCGGGCGTACGTGTCCTCCACCAGTGCGCCTCCCCGAGCGTCGGCCATTGTTAACTGTACTACTGATTGATTGATATATGGTTTGATGACTGAAGCTGAAGCCCTATTATACTCCTCTCGCCGATGGGATAGGTTATTAGGTTGAAGCAAAAAACTGAATTATAGTTGTTCTTTTAGTACTATTTAAAGTTGAATGTCATGATAGGTGTAACGGACCGTTGTGATTTAGTTTTGACTTTAATCCTATCTGATTCTTTGTAGTTATAACCTCTGGGGATCCAGTGCTGGGATCAACAATAACCCACATGGGCCTCTGGGAAGCAGTTGCACAAACGGTTGTGACTCGTTTTAGGGGGAAACCTCTGGTACCAAACAGCATTTTCCAATTCTTTTAAGGCCCCACTACACCATGATTTGATGTTTGGTAGGGTCCATCATCCACACATCACATTCATTAATCGGAATATTCTATCAAATCGCAGAAACCACGGCGGCGGCCGAGCGACAGACGGTGGGTCCCGATGGTGGGCAATGATAAGCGAGCTGGCGGTGGTCAGCGAGGGTGATAGCAGGCAACAACAGCCAATGGTGGTGGCATCATCCCGCTAGAATTCATCCCATGGCCTGTAGTCATGTCAATCAGGAGATGCCATCTATCCTCGTCAAATGGAGTGTTAGCGGACTGTCCCTCCAGTTTGTTCAAGCAGCATTACTTTTTTCTTCGTGAGTGATTCTTAACTTTGAAGTGCAAGGCTCTCCCCAGTGATATTGTGTTTGCTTGGAAGCTACTCAAATTCAGGATTCCTATCAAAGATCTTTTAATCAAACGTGGTTTAAACAAGGACCCCTTATGTAGCATATGTGCTCAACGGGAGGAGGATGAGGATCATGCGATCTTTCATTGTCCTCGGGTTAAGGATATCTGGGTGGCACTTCTTGTTCGATGCACCCCCTCCTCTATTGTTGGATGGAGCAAGATGCTGGTTAAACTAAGCTTGAAGGGTCGAGCGGAGGTTCAGTTCCACAGTTTCCTAGTTAATATAGCCTGGAGTATCTAGACAGATCGAAACAATCAAGTTTTTTAGGGAAGAAAACAATCATCTTACTCTGTAGCACGCGTATATAGTGCTCGAACGTATGAATTTTTAGGTGCTAACCTCCCCCGGGTGAGGGATAACGAGCATTGTTTTCTTTCAATGGATCCCCCCGGGTGAGGGATAACTTAAGATCAACTTCGATGGAGCGTACGATTGCACATCGGGACATGTTAGAGCTGGGTTCATCATTAGAGACAAGTGGGGCAACATTCGTTCGGCTGGTTCCATTGCATGCGCTCGGGTCAACCTCGGTTGTGGATACAGAGATGAGAGGTCTTTGGGAAGGGATCAACGCTATCCAGAGAATGCAACACCGTGGTAAACTCTGGATTGAAGGAGATTCGTTGACGGTCATTAATTGGGTGACAAGGGAAGTCGGGGATCATTATCTGATTAATGACATGCTGAATTGGATGAGGGTGTTCGAGGAGGTGCGAGTTAGCCATATCTATCGTGAAGGGAACGGTGCATCGGATTTTTTTGCATTCTTAGCTAAATCAAGTTCAGTATCTAAAACTTGGATAGACTCTTTTCCGTCGGACCTCGTGGACATTTTGGGTCAAGGGACCTTGAGTTGTAATTTTTCTAGGATTTTACAGTAGGTAGGTGTATTTCCTTTACCAAAAAAAAAAAAAATATTCTTAACTTGGGTCCATACAGTCATTTTTACAAAACTGTTGTTTCAAGTGTCCCGATACTAGTACTGGTAGGGATCTATCTGAACCAATTGTTTTTAAAGAAAAATGACTTTTGTTGAAGCTTATCCTTTGGTCGCTATTTATAGGGATGGGAACACTCAGCTAGGGGTGGCATTAAAAGGGTTTACCGGGTTACTCGACCCGACCCGACCCGACCCTACTAGAACGGGTTTGGGATGCTCAAAAATTAGTTTGGGATTTAAATATAAAACCCAATCGGGTTCGGGTTTTACTCTAACCCGCTCCACCTCAACCCAGTTATATAACGTACATGAGTCCGCAATATTATGTTCGTAAAGCATTTATTTTTTGAATTGTAAATGATTCTTCAATTATTCATAAATTAGTATTTACTGAATGATTTTTTGTAGAGCATGCATAGTCACAATACTTATCAAATTCTAAATCAATCTTCAATTATTAATGAATACGTATAGGTTATTTTTTGAAGCCGACCTGACTTGCAAAGCATAAACGGGGCGGGGCGGGCACAAGTCTTCCCAGTGCTAATTGGAACATAATAAAATATAAAAGGACGGGTTTGGGATAACTTGACCTATTACATCCATACACACAGCATATAGCACTCACACAGTATGCATGTTGGTGATGGGGTTGGTTAAATAGCATACTCTATAGCCAACTAGCCCAACCTTCTACCAAAAAAAAAGGAGAGAGACTTAGCCCTAAATCCTTTTAGTTGCTGCTATCTAATATCTAAACACTAAAACAGAGCCCTAGCCTCTCTTCCTTGTTGTGACACGTGGAGCCATTTTCAAGAGCAACATTCCTTATCCCGTGTGTGAATTAGTAAATGCCCGTGCCCGTTGGCACTTGGACGGCTGCCTTCGGTGCTTCTGGGTGTGATACACTTGTTAGAGAGAGACTACTAATTAACATCAAATGGCCATTAAATACCATTGAATATGTATTTATCATCTTTATAGTAGGTTTTTAATATCTTTATAATATGTTTTTAATAGAATTCTCTCTCTCTCTCTCTCTCTCTCTCTCTCTCTCTCTCTCTCTCTCTCTCTCTCTCTCTCTCTCTCTCTCTCTCTCTCTCTCTCTCTCTCTCTCTCTCTTTTCAGATCTTGATCGACAACTAGATCTATCCCATGGCCTTTTGTCCTAGTCAGCTTGTGAACAGTCCTAATATATTATATAGATGCGACTCAATGCCATTTAATCCCTTTTAAAACCAAGATAGGAACATAATTTTCTAAAAGGTAAAATGATTCTATCGATGTCCAGTCGTTTGATTCAAAATATCAAATGTTCACATGTAAACACATGGACCCATATATCACTAAGTAGCTATGTGTGAATGTAGTACTTAATTGAAGTTATTAACTTAACGAGTGCGTTGAACCCCTTTCTTCCATACATGATAGGATCGTGGGATGTGGAGCATTCACACCCTCCCACTATGGATGGACCTCGACGCTGAGGGGTGAGGGCGTTCCTCCAACCGAATTGAGTTTGTTGACCGAGAGATTGGAAGCAAACATATCTTACTTCCTCTATTTATGTTTCTTGCCTTATCAGACTACAGAATATAGGAGCTCCCCAATGAAACCCACTTTGCCTTTTTATTGATTTAGATAAGGTGAATTTTGTTTTTCAGCTCACATGTTTACAAGTGTTTAGAATAGGAGTAACTTCTGTGCGTCATGCCATTTTGTTTCCTTTTGAATATACATAAATGGTTTCTAGGGTTCTAACCTTAACACATTGATACTTATCTAAATTGCATTTGTCTACAACTTTCTTCTTCCTAATGCTTTAAAAAAAAAGATAACCCCATCGTAATTTATTATTTTATTTGATGAGATTAGTACTAAGAACTAATTCTTCCTATAGTTTTAAGTCGTAAGCAGAGAGAAAAAAAATTTATTGCGATTCAGACGTTGACATTGAAAACTTCACTACTCAAGTATGAAGCATAATTAGTGCTTTGATTCATAAGCTTCTTGTTGTTTGAATTTGGACTGTTATAATTTGTTGTATATTTTATAACTTTTTTAATTTCATTCCAAGCATGGCACGGGTTTAATAACAGTATTAACTAAATGACAAGCAATATTTCAATATTGTGCCAAGACCCTTCTAAAACAGCGAGCACGTACTGCAGCAAGTCCCTCACCCTTTTTTACCCCCTCAATGATAAAACGACCCCTCTAACAAAGAGTATACATTCGTCTCTAGCAAGAATAAACATTCTTTGGTTGACACAGTGCATGTAGCGGTTCCTACAGTGATTTCACTGTTGCTACTATAGTGATTCCACTGTAGCAAAAGTATCAATTTGATTTGGTAAGAGTATCAATTTAGCAAATTGACTGTTGTTGTGGTGATTTCACAGTAGTTGCTACAATAAGTTCACAATAGCAAGATTATCAACTCAATTTGGTAAGAGAATCAATTAGCCGAATGGATACTCTTGCTATAGTAAAATTATTGTAGCAACTACAGTAAAATCACTATAGCAACCGCTACATGCATAGTGACCGGCGAATGGATACTCTTGCTATAGTGATTTCACTATAGTAGCTACAATGAAGTCATTGTAGCAACTGCTACAAGCACAGTGTCCCCTGATGAATAGATACTCTTGTTGATGACGAATGGATACTCTTTCTGGGGATGAATGTATACTCTTGCTAAAATATTTTCGTTGTAGTAGCTACAGTGAAATCACTATAGCAACCGCTACATGCATAGTGTCGATCGACGAATGGATACTTGCTGAAGACGAATGTCTACTTGCTGAAGACGAATGTATACTCTTGCTGGAGACGAATGAATACTCTTGTTGGAGGGTTAATTGAGGGACAGTTTTGTCATTTAAAGGATTGAAAAGTCAATAATTTTAGTTAGGGACTTGCTATACAAACATGTCCTTTGAGAGGGACTTTAGGCAATATCTTAACTAAGTGTGTCTCCTAGCTTAAATTAAGACCTCCCGAGGGATTTAAAACTAATTACTCCCAAAAAAATCAATGGCCAACCCCACAACCAACCTGCATAGGTGGTAGCTGCTCATTGTCTTTTAAATCTCACTGGTGACATTTTGAATCTCACTAGTTACAACTTAAAAGTCACTAGTGTCGTATCAAATATCACTAGTGACATTCTGTGTTAGTACTTAGTGTTGCCAAATAGTCAACAACCACCTATGAATGCAAGAAAATAGATTGGGTTAGTTAAATAGTATTTCTTGTTGGCTATTGGGTTGGTTAAATAGCATTGCTCTGAGATAGCCATTAACCCATATGGCTTGCTATGTCATCATCGGTATTTTATATTAATACCTCGCATGGCATACTCTGTCATTATCGATACATTCTATTAATCAACAAATCACATTCTTATAATCTATATTTTTAATTTATCATCCACATTAGGCAGCAAACTCTTTTATGAGTAATGCTATGTGATACAAATGCATGCCCTGTCATCTTCGATATATTCTATTAATCAATAAATCACGTTTCTAATGATCTAAAATTTTAATTTACCATCCACATTAGCCGACAAACTATTTATGAATAATATTATATGGTACAAAAGGCATGCTCTGTCATCACTGATACATTCTATTAATCAATAAATTATATTTCTTATAATCTATATTTTTAATTTATCACCTATATTAGCCAATATACACTTTTTGAGTAATACTATGTAGTAAGAATGATGTGTTCTGTCATTGTCGATATATTCTATTAATCAATAAATTATGTTTCTTATAATCTATATTTTTAATTTACCATTCACATTAGCCAACAAACTCTTTATGAGTAATATTATGTCTTACAAAAGACATGCTCTGTCATCACTGATATATTATATTAATCAATAAATCATGTTTTTTATAATCTATATTTTTAATTTACCGTCCATATTAGCCAACAAAATCTTTAGGAGTAATACTGTGGTACAAAAGACATGCACTATCATCATCGTTATATTCTATTAATCAATAAATCATGTTTCTCATAATCTATATTTTTTATTTACCGTCCACATTAGCCAACAAACTCTTTATGAGTAATGCTATATGATACAAAGTGTATGCTCTGTCATCACTAATATATTATATTAATCAATAAATCATGTTTCTTATAATTTATATATTTAATTTACCATCTATATTAGCTAATAAACTTTTTATGAGTAATATTATATGGCACAAAAGACATGCATTGTCATCACCGATATATTCTATTAATCAATAAATTATGTTTCTTATAATCTATATATTTAATTTACCATCCATATTAGCCAGCAAATTCTTTATGAGTAATACTATATGGTACAAAAGGAATACTCTGTCATCACTAATACATTCTATTAATTAATAAATTATGTTTTTTATAATCTATATCTTTAATTTACCGTCCATATTATCCAACAAACTCTTTATGAGTAATATTATGTGGTACAAAATGCATTATCTATCATCACCGATATATTTTATAAATCAATAAATCATGTTTTTTATAATCTATATTTTTAATTTATCATCCATATCAGCCATCCAACTTTTTATAAGTAATATTATGTGGTATAAAAGACATGCTCTGTTATCACCAATCATTCTATTAATCAATAAATTATGTTTCTCATAATTATATTTTAAATTTATGCGTCCATATTAGCTAATAAATTTTTTATGAGTAATGCTATATGGTATAAAAAACATGCTCTGTCATCATCAATACATTCTATTAATAAATAGGTCACATTTCTTATAATCTATATTTTTAATTTACTATCCATATTAGCCAATAAATTCTTTATGAGTAATACTATGTGGTACAAAAGACATATTCTGTCATCATCGATACATTCTATTAATCAATAAATCATATTTTTGATATCTATATTTTTAATTTACCATCTATATTAGCTAATAAACTCTTTATGAGTAATGTTATGTAGTACAAAAGTATACTCTGTCATCATCGATATATTCTATTAATCAATAAATCATGTTTCTCATAATCTATATGTTTAATTTATCATCTGTATTAGTCAGCAAACTCATTATGAGTAATGTTATATGGTACAAAAGGCATGCTCTGTCATTACCGACATATTTTATTAATTAATAAATCATGTTTTTTTTCTTATAATTTATATTTTTAATATCCACATTAGCCAACAAACTATTTATGAATAATGTTATGTAGTACAAAAGGCGTGCTCTGTTATTGCTGATACATTCTATTATGTTTCTTATATCTATATTTTTAATTTTTCCATCCACATTAGTCAACAAACTCTTTATGAGTAAATGTTATGTGGTACAAAAGACATATTCTGTCATTATTGATATATTTTATTAATCAATAAATTATGTTTTTTATAATCTATATTTTTAATTTACTGTCCATATTAGCCAACAAACTCTTTATAAGTAATACTATGTAGTATAAAAGGTTTCCTCTTAGTATGACTAATATATCAGCTGATCATAATAGTTTTTTGGATTGTCAATTGGTGTTGAGTGCAATTTACCAATTGAGCTGCGTACAAGGACAGTTGCAATCGCGTGCCATGTTAGTCACAGGATCTGACTATGTACAATCTTTATTGTCGATTTTAACAGGGCAAAGAGGAGAAGACGAGAGAACCATGACTTTATACAATTGCAAGTCCCTACAGTCGAATGATGGGAACCACGCGGTTGTAATGGATGGCATCACATGTGTTCGATGATGGGACCCTCGCTAGAGAAACTCCATTAGAGATCGTGAACAAATTTTTGAGGCAAGCTGGAACCTAGAGGTTCCTTTGGCCTGATCATAAATAATTTTTTTAGCCCTTTTTAGGAGATGGTTTTGAGCTCCGGTCGGTAGTTAGCACAAAATGTTCATTTGAGCTCCACCCCTTTTCTAAAGGATATGTTTTACAAGATGTCTTTGTTGACTTTTGTAACCTCTCAAATGATAAATTTATCCTTTCATTCGAGTATCAATTCAAGATCTAAGTATTAATTTAATTGCTACAATGATTTCTATGTTGCTACAGTGAAACCACTCACAACTGAATTGGTACTTGACAGTGAAATCACTGTAGTTGCTACATCGGATTCACTGTGGCTGAGTAAAAATTTAGTTAGAGTATTAATTTGGGCAGTAGAGTATCAATTTAGTTGTTATAGTGATTTCATTATCAGTCTCAAATGATTTGTTACTATGCTATAGTGAAATCACTGTAATAGTCACTATACATGTATTGCCAAATTGTTACTCTAACTTACCGAATTGATACTCCAGGGGTAAAATGGATATTCTTAATAGTTAGAGAGGAACTTAAGGCTAAATAAAGCTATCACAAGGGTTTATCGTAATACAGGAGTAGTTATAAGGGCCTTAGACTAATAATCCCTTATTTTTTTTGGGTGGCTCTATGGCCTTAGACTGATAACCGGTTATTTTTTTGAGTGGGTCTATATGCAACCCAGAAATGATTTACCTTTGGTAGCTCTAGTCTAAAGCCAATATGTCTTGTTTCCATGGCAGCCTTAGTCTATAGAACACCATATTTTCTCCTCTGGTATGGCCGTGCTGCCCACCCATGCCTGTCGCTCACCTCTAGAACATAGTTGTTCTTGGGATTGGTGTGTCTTATATGCAAATTCTAGCAATAACGATACTTGATTATGATCACATCATTATGACTCACACACCATTATGCATGAGATGTATAATTCCACTAGTCCATATTAGTGTAATTGAGGTGACTCAGGTATGTAGATGAGATCTGCATACAGAAGATGTGAGTCATCATACACACTCGTGTAGGTTCACAGTCACTTGTTAGACTGGACACCTAACTTATAAAACCATAACACACTAACCTTCTTCATATGAGGGATGGTTTATCTCAACCATTAGTATGAGATACCAAGTCATATAGTCTTGATGTAACTGGAATGCATCGAACAGAATCAAGAGAGGAAATCGGTCTTAATAACTATCATTCAAGACCATATAACTTCTACTGCTAATAACTAGAACCACTATCCTAGTGTATTGTGAATCCTAGGTTTGGTGTTCTCTACTTTGATATGCCGATCAGGTAGGTCTATTGTTAGACTAATACTGGTAGATATATTGGATAGTTTGCACTCAACACATTGGGAATACAAGCAGTCATTGGAATTCCATATCCTCTAAGGAGGACAAGGTGTCTATTGAGTGACTATCACGAAGGGCTCACCAAGGCTGACTAGCCGTACACATACATAAGGTAGTGATCACAAAGATTTGAGAAGTCATGACTCAAGTTTGTTAACTAATATAAGAGGGATAGTTGACACTAATCTCAATTAGTTTCACGAACACCATATTGGAAGAGTTCAAGTGCAGCATAGTAGGGTAAAGGATACTCGCATAACTTCTAATAGTCTCAGAGTGTAGCAATATCTTAGTAGTGGTTGTAAACACTGTTCACTGGTATGGTCTAGGTCATGGCACCAATAAGAGCCAAGGTTATCAGGGTCCAGAAGATTCCAACTCCTAGCCACCTCTAATAGCCAAGCGAACCTAAGCCAATATCGTTAGGATTTACTAATAGTGGCCACAAAGACTAGTAAAACAAGGGGCATATGGATTAAGAGACATAGCTTAGGTTTACCTAAGCAGTTCCTTTCTTAGATCCTTTTTCGCATGAAACCTAATTTGACTAAGGTTCCTCAATGGTACCTACCTAATGGGCTCTAGGCTCATGGAAAGAAGGTATGAACATTGATGTGTGAAAATTATTCATGTGTGATCATTAGGGTTTCCTAGGATCATTAGGTCTTAACTAAGTTAACTTTCTCCGAAAATATCATATGTGTCAACTAGGACTAAGTTGGACCTCAGATATTATAGTAGAAGTCATTAGAGCCTATTTAAGTGGACATTAATGACTTTCCTAAAATATTGAAAGTGACATAAATGGTCCAGGATGGAGTTCGACTCCAAAAGACAAATTAGCTAATCGGTTTTGGCTGAGACATCCGACAGTCGGTGGTTCAGCAGGCAGCGGTGACAGCGGGCAGTCAGTTGGCGGTCTAGTGACCGATGATTTGGCAAGCAACGAATGATGGTGGTTCAGTGGGCGGTTCGATGACATCGATCAGGTCAAATTGCTGGTGGTTTAGGGAGGGGAGAGGATCTTGGGTTTTGTAAAGAATGATGGGTGATGGGACCCTTACATACTATTTATTTGGGGGTTTATTTAAATAAATCTAGTCATTTAACAATTTACAGGTGTGGTCCGATGACCAACAATTCGGTAAGCGGCTAACGACGGTGGTCCGACGGGCGCCTCGGTGGTGTAGATTAGGTTGAATGGCTAGTGTCTTAGAGATGGGAGAGGATATAGGATCTATGAAGAATGGTGGGTGATGGGACCCCTATATGTTATTTTTCAGAATCCTAAAGTTTGGGGGTTTAATTACATAAATCCATTTGTTAATAGTCATTTAACAATTTATAGGTGAGAATGCGGAGTGTCTCTCTTCTGTTGCTAAGGATAATCTCTAAGGCTTAGCTTTTCAGTTACAAAGACCCTCTAGTTACTTTTGGTATTTATATTAGTTTTCTTATAATTTGAATAGGTAGAAGTTGATGGTGTGATGGTTAAGGAGAAGGACATTTATATGGTTGATCAAGATTCAAATCTTATCTAACGTAATTTTGATAGTTCAAACTGTATGTGCGTCGACATATGAAGGAACGCACAAGACTCAGTCGCGTGCCACGCCCCGATCGGCCGTGCATTTCACACCGGCTGGCCACGCGTTACGTGTTGGTCGGCCGCGCGCCATGTCCCGCTAGGCGAGGCCGATCGTGAACAAATGGAGGAAGGGGATCCGGAGGCCCGGCCGACCGCGCGTTACAAGTCGGCCGGTTGCTCGTTATGAGCCTGGCCAGTCGCACATCGGGTCGGCCGCACATGGAATTGTTGTTGTTACTACCACAACTACAATCTGATCCAGGCTTTGATGCAATGTGTTTCTCTTTGATGATTTCGATCCTCTCCTCCGATCCGGACTCCGGAGAGAGTGGGGCCTGATTGCTGCCGGGCTTCGTCTCTACGCGATATGCGGCTCTTAGGATGCTCAGTCCGACGATCACTTCACAATTGCAATTGCTCGATTCGGATGAGGAGCTTGAAGATGTGTTTCTTCTTTTGCTTAATCTCCTTCTCCCTTTCCTTCAGTTGCTTCAGTTATGCCAGGAGAACATTTGTCACTTCCGCAATCATCCTCCCCTCATCCACCCAAACCTAGAGGCCGGTCGGCCACGTGTTACGAGCCTGGCCGGTCGTGCATTGGGTTGGCCGTGCATTACACGGCGGTCGGCCGCGCATCCCTGCTCGCTTGGTATGACCAGTCGCGAGCAAATGAAGGAAGGGATCTGGAGTCCCGACTGCGCGCTTCGACAAACAGGTGTGGTCGGCCGTGCACTATATTTGCCTTGGGAAGGGGGGGACGAACCTGCTATCTCTGCCCCAAGGCAGTTCCTATATTCGCGCAACGAGCTCGCACGAAGACCACGTATCAAGATCATGCAGCAGTTACTTCCGAGAATCTCGGCTAGGCGACGGTTACGGGAAGACAACTCATGCCCCGAGATTTCCGGTTGACCAGTAAGGCGACAAACACCCCTGTCTATAAATATCGGGTGCCCGCTGTGCGACACGTCGCCCACTTGCGAGCAGTTACGCAAGTCGCGGGAACACGCCA
This sequence comes from Chamaelirium japonicum, assembly GCA_947650365.1. Taxonomy (NCBI): domain Eukaryota; kingdom Viridiplantae; phylum Streptophyta; class Magnoliopsida; order Liliales; family Melanthiaceae; genus Chamaelirium; species Chamaelirium japonicum. Next base: position 114,429,818 of record OX393550.1, read on the forward strand.
TCAATGCTGCCCCGCACGGAGCACCCCAGCTGTCACCCCGGAGCACTATAAAAGGAGGCCCACCCCCTTAGAGAAAAGGATCTGAATTTTGGGAAGGGGAAGTGCTACCCGTCGCATTCCTGAATTTTCAGAGCTAGAGAGAGACTTGAGAGGTCAGCATTTTGGGAGGCCGATTCTGTCCGGGTGTATGTGGGTTAGGGTGAGCGTTTGTACTCATGTTGCCTTGTTAGTGCATTCTCGCCCCACCTCGTGGTTTTTTTCCCTCGACGTTGTGAAGGGTTTTTCTATGTAAACCCGGTCTACTTATGTTCTTTGGATTGTTAGGTTGTGCCTTTCAGTTGAACCGCCTAATCCCAGAAAAACCCTCCACAATCTTGGCGCCATCTAAGGGATAAGTCTTCGAGACTTCCTATTAGAATTCTTGACCGTCAACCCATGGGTGTCGATCGGTTTGCCATTCATTCTTGCTGCAGTCTCGGGTACCCGACCTGTAACCTACCTGAGTATACTGACCGATTGACCCGTGGGTGTCGGCCAACCAGTAAACTCATGAGTCATCTCCACGACCACACGGTTGAAGAACAATGGCTAGTGGACCATATCATCCCTATTCGACCTCGCAGCTCCAGTCCAATGTTGCCTCACTTGGTGATGTCAATGATGTCGGATATCAAATTCAACCGCCCCCGAACTTGGAGTGCACCGCCCCGCTAATGAATCCTGCACTGGGGGTCGGGGAGCCGAGTCAAGCTCCGGTGGTAGTCACGGCCACTCCAGGAGGAGGCCTATGTTGGAAATTAATCCATGGTCGAGGCTCGCAGCGGAAGCGATTTTGCGGTCGAAAGACCATTCATGGTGCACGTTACACGATTTAAACTTTCATCGAAACTAATCTACAAATGTGTGCATGCGTATGCACGTGAATCGAACACCCTAACGGTAATCTAGCGTAATGATTAACTAGCATGCATGCAAATCATAATACTCGCTAGATCTACATGTTAGATTACACATACCTTTCGTACGGATCTTTTAACCGCGGAGAATTGTCTTCTTTGTCGATGGAGACGGAAGATCGTTCACGAAGATACCGATGGTACGATTGGAGACGTTGCCTTCTTGTTCACCCGATCTCACACGATGCACGGAACGTCGCTCTCGGATCTCTGAGTGCCTCCGAAGAACGACCCTTCTCCTTCTTCAGAACTCCACGCGAGGAAGACGAAGTTGCAAGCGGGAAACGGGAGATGGATTCGGGAGAGAACTAGAGAGATGAGAGGGGAGGGGGGGTTCGGTTTTTCCAACACTAGGGCCGGCCCCCAATAGCCCTTTATATAGGGCCGGCCTTCCCCCTTGGATAAGAATCCTAGGGGATAAAAAAACCTCCCACAATTATCTCTCTATTATCTCCTTTTTTATCTCTCCACGTATTTATCCGTTTTCCCACTTTTTAGGGCTCGATCTTAACCAATTCTTAGCCCTATCCCTATCATATGGCCGGCCCTATAGATGAGGGATTCTCATCCCTACAATATAGGGCCGGCCCTAGCAAGGTCTCCCACTGCTAGGGTCGGCCAACAGTGAGGTCCGACGGAGTGAGGTTTTTACCAAAACGCCCTGATGCCTTATTTTGACCATTTCTAGCATGCGATACCTAGCGGCCATTACTTAAGTGATATCTACTAATTACCTACTATTAACTGAGGCCACCAGAGGGTGCCTCTAGCAAAGTCAACTAGTCAACTTGCAGCATACCCCGGTGCATCGCACCTATGCAGCGAAGTTCACTTATGGCTAGGGATTACTACATGCGACTCTGTACTAGTCTCGGGCATAACCCTTAGTACTCGTATGTAGTTACGCATCTACCGTGCTCTAGTGCCAAGCACACACGGAGCGTATACTTCTTTCTTCCTTCTAATGCTTATGGTGTTCCGAGGAGATGGTTCAAGAACCGTACATAATGTTGATAAGGTGGAACCATCAGGGACCGGGGTTCATGGCTTCCAACTCAAGCTCGATCGACAAACTACCCGAGTATACCATCGATCCTCTGAGCTCGAGTTAACCTGCGTAGCCACCCAGAGTGCGACGCAGGCTGCACTCCAATTCACCCAGACTTACTATGTTCTCCATCATACCCCTGCTCTCCGCTTAGTAGTGGTTAACCCGCTGTCCCTCCACTTGATGCCATGATTCACTTCGAGCGGTGGAGACTACCGTCAGACTCGAATGATCATATGACTTGGTTCCTTCCAGGTTGACCTATACATCGTACCTCTGATTACCCCGTCGAGTAATCGAACCCGATCAACAGTCAAACTGGTGACAACCAAGCCTGGGTTTGGTACAGTGTAAGTCATACCAAGGAACGCACCTCTCTTCAGGGGTGTGGATGGCCTGCAGGAGTGACACGCTAATGCAACGCCAGCCGGGTAACCCAGTACACCGTGGTTTTGGATCACTGTATATGGATCCTCACACATTGGTGCGCCAAAGCACCACGTAACTGGTTAGTCCATCAGACGTGGTTCCTTAGGGTTTAGGACCGTTTTACCCTAAGCAGAAACACGGCTTAGTGTACCAGTGTCTGCTCACTGATCTGTACACCGTGTTAGTTCCGTTCAGCCACAGACACTGTGCCTGGTGATGACCATGGTGAAGACTTCCCATGAACTGTCATCGCCAACAGCTTATCATGATGAGGCGACCAACCTGATCATAGCTGCGAACTGATTTAGATTATATGGGACCAATCCACTCAGTCTTCAACTCAGTGGACTACCATATAACCATGGCTCTCTGTTCATTAAAAGAACACATAACTATGTTATATACCATTATGCATCTCATATAATAATAACTATCAATCTTTATTAGACCAAAACTTAAAGTTTTACAAGCTTAGAACACATCAATCCTAACAATCTCCTACTTGGTCTAGTGTAGCAAAATGGTTTTGACTCCCATCACGTCCACATGTCGCTCGAATGCTTTGGTAGGTATTGTCTTTGTGAAAGGATCAGCAACATTATCTGTAGATGCAATCTGTGTCACCGCTACTCGCCCTTGCTTTTGAAACTACCGAATCAAGTGGAACTTGCGCTCGATGTGCTTCCCCCTTTTGGTGATGTCTTGGCTCCTTTGCTTGTGCTACCGCCCCACTATTGTCGCAGTAAAGCACAATAGGTAACTGGGCCTCTGGTACGCACCCCAAATCCGTAAGAAATTTCTTGAGCCATACCGCCTCTTTGGCTGCCTCGCACGCTGCAACGTACTCAGCCTCTGTGGTAGAGTCTGCGATGCATTTCTGCTTCACACTCTGCCAACTAACCGATGCTCCTCCTAACATAAACACAAAACCTGATGTCGACTTTCTGGATTCCAAATCTGACATAAAGTCAGAATCTGTGTATCCAATCGGCGTCAGTTCTTGTGCAATATAAACCAACTCATAGTCCCTTGTTCTACGAAGGTACTTGAGTATACACTTCACAGCTGTCCAGTGATCTGGACCCGGATTCGACTGAAACCGACCCATCATGCCTACTGCGAAACAGATATCTGGCCTTGTACAATGCATAGCATACATTAGACTACCTAATGCCGAAGTATAAGGTATCTTCTGCATTTCTGCTCTCTCCTCAGGTGTCTTAGGACATTGATCCTTAGACAGTTTTACGCCATATCTAAATGGCACAAAACCCTTCTTGGAGTCTTGCATGTCAAACCTAGCCATAATCTTATCTATATATGCAGCCTGTGATAGCGAGAGAATCATGTTCTGGCGATCACGTGTTACCTTGATCCCAAAATATAACTCGCTTCACCTAGGTCTTTCATATCGAACTGTGTTAACAACCAGACTTTTATCGTTGACAATGTTCCAACATCATTTTCAATGAGTAGAATATCGTCTACGTAAAGTATCAAATATACCATTGTAGTCTTATCACTCCTCTTGTATACATACGGTTCATCCTCGTTTTGAGTAAATCCATATAACTGGATTGCCTGATCAAAATGGATGTTCCAACTTCTAGATGCTTGCTTTAGTCCATAAATGGACTTCTGCAACTTGCAAACTAGATGTTCCTGACCTTCTGACTCAAAACCTGGCGGTTGCATCATATAAATATCTTCTTCCAAATTTTCATTGAGGAATGCTGTCTTGACATCCATTTGCCAGATCTCCCAGTTGTAATGGGCTGCAATGGATAGGAGGATCCGAATAGACTTTATCATAGCTACCGGCGAGAAGGTTTCGTCAAAGTCAATTCCTTCTCTCTGGGTATAACCCTTGGCAACTAATCTAGCTTTATAAGTCTCAATTGTACCATCGGATCCTCTCTTCTTCTTATACACCCAATAGGTTTAATATGGGATGATGGTGTAACAAGAGTCCAGACTGCGTTATGGGACATTGATGCAATTTCTGCCTCCATAGCTTTTTGCCAATCAGAGCTGTCAGAAGCTCCCACTGCCTCATCGTAGCTCAGTGGGTCATCCTCCTGACCCTCTGGATCAACCAATAAGGTTTCTCCATAGTATCTGTTAGGAGCTCTGATGCTTCTCCCACTGCGACGAGGTGGTGGTTGTGTTACAGGATGAATAGGTTCTACAGTTTCTGGTATATTAGTGTCTGTAATGTCAGCTTCCACTATGTTTTCGGATGCGCTCTCTGATCTAGTACCCAGTAGCTCATCCAGAACTACCTTACTAGCAGGCTTGTGGTCCATAATATAATCATGTTCTAGGAAAATGGCATTCGTTGAAATGATTACCTTCTTTTCCTCAGGATCATAAAATAGTCCACCTTTAGTCTCTTTGGGATATCCTACAAACAGACATGCTTTGGACTTTGGCTCCATCTTTTCCCTCTTGTCTACCCGCACATGTGCAGCATATCCCCATATTCTGAAATGCTGTAGTGTTGGCTTTTGCCTTGACCACAGTTCTCTAGGGGTCTGAGGCACTGATTTAGACGGAACGTGGTTCAGAACATATGCTGCTGTCTGAAGGGCATATCCCCAAAAGGTCGTTGGTAAACAGGCATAACTCATCATGCTTCGAACCATGTCCAACAAGGTTCGATTCCTTCTCTCAGAGACTCTATTTTGTTGTGGGGTACCTGGAGCAGTTAACTGGGATGTTATCCCATGCTCCACCAAATACCCAAGGAACTCGTCAGATAGGTATTCACCTCCTCGATCAGATCGAAGGGTTTTTATACATTTACCTGTCTGCTTTTCTACTTCAGCCCTGAACTCTTTGAACATATCAAAGGATTCCGACTTCCGACGCATAAGGTAAATGTAACCATATCTTGAGTAATCATCAATAAAAGTGATGAAGTACTCATGGCCTCCTATCGCCTTGACGCTCATGGGTCCACATACATCTGAATGGATTAACTCCAATACATCAGTAGCTCTCACTCCTTTGACTTTGAAGGCCCTCTAGGTCATCTTGCCTTCCAGACAGGATTCACAGGTGGGAAGGATCTTCGTAGGATCTGTTTCCAGAAGCCCGACCTTTACCAACCTATGGATCCTGTCTAAGGCAATATGCCCAAGCCGTAAGTGCCACAATTGGGTTAAATTTTCTGAAGGTTTCTTACGCTTAACATTAAATGCTGAAGTTATTATGTTATCTTTCTCAAATTTAGGACTGACAATATAGAGATGATTCTGAACCATTCCTCTTATTATAAAAGTTTCATTCAGTTTAAATGACACACCAGAAGCATCAAAATAAACTGAATAACCTTCATTAACTAAAGAAGAAACAGAAATTAAGTTACGTCTCAAGGACGGTACATAAAAGATATCTCTAAGAGTCAAAGTCTTATTATTCGAAAAACTAAGAGTAACATCTCCAATAGCTTCAGCAGCAGCCACGGTCTCAGTTCCCATGCTCAAGGTCACCTCTCCATCAAGCAACCTTCTGCTTTCCCGAAACCCCTGAAGAGAGTTACAGGCATGGTTAGTGGATCTCGAATCCACAATCCAACTAGCAAAAGAACTATTACTTGAAAGAAATGATTCAACAACTAAGAGTTGTAGATTACCTTCGCCAGTATTCTGAGGTTTCTTGCAGCCCTTCGTCCAATGACCCTTCTGGCCACACCGGAAACACTTCGTGCCCGATTTCTTTGATTCTCCAGACCCAGAGGCCCCAGCAGAGTCCTGCACAGGCGCTGACTTAGGTTTCTTCTTATGTTTCTTGCCTTGAGGTTTACCAGGCTTCTTAAAGGATCTGCGTTGCACGTGAAGTGCTTCACCCTTCTGCTTGAAGCCATCCTCAGCTGCCTGGAGAGCTCCCAGAAGCTCTGCATTTGTCATAGCCAACTTGTTTAAATTAAAGTTAGTGACAAAGCCTTCAAAGGCTCCAGACAGTGATGAGAGGAAGATGTCTGTCATCACCTCGCCTTCTAGCACACTGTCCATGGTAGCTAGTTCGTTCTGGAACCCAAACATTTTCATCATGTGTTCCCAAACCAGCGTCCCATTGGACATCTTAGTGCCGACGAGTTTCTTGATGGTAAGGTATCGCGTAACGCGATTGTGACCTTCAAACATCTCCTTCAGATACAACATCATGTCAGAAGCGTCGGGCATCTCCTCGACTTGCTTCTGCAGAGTTGTTTGCAAGGATGCTATAATATAGCATTTACATATTTCATTAGATTCCTTCCAGTCACTAAAAGCCTTTAATTGTGCCTCTGTGGCATCGGGTCCTGGCAAACCGGCTCAGGATCATTCAGGGCTGACATGTGTTTACCTATCCTTAAGACCAGATACAGGTTGTGCTTCCAGTCCTCATAGTTGGGACCGGTAAGTTTGTGGTCATTTAGGATAGCGGACAGGGGGTCTAACTTGGTCATCTGAAAATAAAAGACTGAATAATGAGAATGCATGAAAACTTATTTTTATGGATTTTTAAAACAAGCTAATTATATCCATATGACAACGCTACCCTCAAGCGAAGCCATCTCTATGGATTAATTAACCATGTATGTAAGATCTCGGAGTAGGCTACACCTGTCCAAGGGGGCAGTGTGCAGGTCTTCCGCTTACATGGGTCTTTCCCTTGACCCTATCCAAATCTACCAACTACGGGCTTTGATGGACCATGGTTATCTTTTGGCCAGTACCACGTGATCACCGTTGTCTTCGCAATGAATACCTCACGTGTACTTTAGATGCTTACCCACGAGCTTAGGCAATTACGGCACGGGAATTCTAACGGCCCCCACGAGGGTGAGTAAAGCCTGAACACTTGGCACCGTAACTGTCATATCCCGAAGGAGATCACTAAGTAGCTTGGTATAGAAAAAACACAGCTCTCACCCGAGGGGGTTGTTGAGTTATGCCCTTCCACCCGAGTACGAAGTGATTAGCCGTGGAGGCCAGAGGATCTCTAAGAGTCCTCTATTACATCCCTTATAAATATATGAGGGTTATTTTGCGAGTATGAATTTATACAAATGCAAAGGTAGCGACCTCCTATATATTAGACCCTGGTCACACCATGCTCCCACTAGCGTTCAAGCCCTTCGCCTAGCATTAATCATTCTCGGAATATCATAGTCCCTGCCTCAAGCGGATTTCTCCATTCAAGGGTCACATTACATATTCCGAGAATATCGATGCTTTGCAAAATTGGTTATCACGCTAATGCTCTGGAGCTAATCCTAGAGTCAGACTCACTGGAAAGGACTCCTACTAGGCATGGCGCCTCGCTTATAAATTTGACAATTGATGTTCAATGGATCTCCATCTCATCTTTGATTTTGATGCTGGCCAAATAGGCACACCCGACTAGTCAGGTGCTGACCTAATTGTGGCATAACCATATGTGATGGGATCCCACTAACATCAAAAGTCAACTAAATAATAGGCATCATCTAGCGGGATCCTATCCTTAAACAGTCGCTTGGACCAGAGGGGAAAGGCATCCCTCTGAAAACTGATAATCACATTATCTCATCGGGGTTCGATATGAAACATAAAGAACTAATAAAGAAAACAACCATTAAAACTGAATTAAGTTCAGGGTCCGACCCCTGAACCTAATTAGCACAGCGCAGGCCTCTAGCTTTCTTCGCAAGGTTCCTTGGTCCGGCTCCTCCGTCCTCGTGAACACTTTGCCGGATCGACTTCATCCTCCAGGGTTCCGCTTCCGCTCCCGATGGTAGATTTCTTTGGCACATCTTTCTTCTCGATCTGTAACCGAAAAAGTCTAGTACGCTTCGAGCAAGTGCTCGCTCGTACACAATTTCCTAGAAAGAAAAGAAAACACACCTAAAAAAAAGGCCATGGGAACCGAGGATGGTCAACCCCCATCACTCGCCCAATCTTCGGCTCAATTACATATCCACAAACAAAGAGAGCAAATCCAGACAATGGCTAGCTCGGGGTCCGACCCCCGGTAGCAAGCACAAAACATAGATCTAGATTTTTTATAGCGGCGCCCTGCAAGAATGATTAATAGAACAAGCACAATCTATACATATGCATGATCTAAGCGTAAGAACCCCGATGATTTCACGCATTCATCATGCGCACACATGTTGGTTTCATAAAAAAACATGAAACGCACACCACTAATGCGGCTCTGATACCAATTGTTGGAAATTAATCCATGGTCAAGGCTCGCAGCGGAAGCGATTTTGCGGTCAAAAGACCGTTCATGGTGCACGTTACACGATTTAAACTTTCATCGAAACTAATCTACATATGTGTGCATGCGTATGCACGTGAATCGAACACCCTAACGGTAATCTAGTGTAATGATTAACTAGCATGCATGCAAATCATAATACTCGCTAGATCTACATGTTAGATTACACATACCTTTCGTACGGATCTTTTAACCGCGGAGAATTGTCTTCTTTGTCGATGGAGACGGAAGATCGTTCGCGAAGATGCCGATGGTACGATTGGAGACGTTGCCTTCTTGTTCACCCGATCTCATACGATGCACGGAACATCGCTCTCGGATCTCTGAGTTCCTCCGAAGAACGACCCTTCTCCTTCTTCAGAACTCCACGCGAGGAAGACGAAGTTGCAAACGGGAAACGGAAGATGGATTCGGGAGAGAACTAGAGAGATGAGAGGGGAGGGGGGGTTCGGTTTTTCCAACACTAGGGCCAGCCCCCTATAGCCCTTTATATAGGGCCGACCTTCCCCCTTGGATAAGAATCCAAGGGGATAAAAAACCTCCCACAATTATCTCTCCATTATCTCCTTTTTTATCTCTCCACGTATTTATCCGTTTTCCCACTTTTTAGAGCTCGATCTTAACCAATTCTTAGCCCTATCCCTATCATATGGCCGGCCCTATAGATGAGGGATTCTCATCCCTACAACATAGGGCCGGCCCTAGCAAGATCTCCTACTGCTAGGGTCGGCCAACAGTGAGGTCCGACAGAGTGAGGTTTTTACCAAAACGCCCTGATGCCTCATTTTGACCATTTCTAGCGTGTGATACCTAGCGGCCATTACTTAAGTGATATCTACTAGTTACCTACTATTAACTGAGGCCACCAGAGGGTGCCTCTAGCAAAGTCAACTAGTCAACTTGCAGCATACCCCGGTGCATCGCACCTATGCAGCGAAGTTCACTTATGGCTAGGGATTACTACATGCGACTCTGTACTAGTCTCGGGCATAACCCTTAGTACTCGTATGAAGTTACGCATCTACCGTGCTCTAGTACCAAGCACAAACGGAGCGTATACTTCTTTCTTCCTCCTAATGCTTATGGTGTTCCGAGGAGATGGTTCAAGAACCGTACATAATGTTGATAAGGTGGAACCATCAGGGACCGGGGTTCATGGCTTCCAACTCAAACTCGATCGACACACTACCCGAGTGTACCATCGATCCTCTGAGCTCGAGTTAACCTGCGTAGCCACCCAGAGTGCGATGCAGGCTGCACTCCAATTCACCCAGACTTACTATGTTCTCCATCATACCCCTGTTCTCCGCTTAGTAGTGGTAAACCCGCTGTCCCTCCACTTGATGCTATGATTCACTTCGAGCGGTGGAGACTACCGTCAGACTCGAATGATCATATGACTTGGTTCCTTCCAGGTTGACCTATACATCGTACCTCTGATTACCCCGTCGAGTAATCGAACCCGGTCAACAGTCAAACTGGTGACCACCAGGCCTGGATTTGGTATAGTGTAAGTCATACCAAGGAACGCACCTCCCTTCAGGGTGTGGATGGCCTGCAAGAGTGATACGCTAATGCAACGCCAGCCGGGTAACCCAGTACACCGTGGTTTTGGATTACTGTATATGGATCCTCACATATTGGTGCGCCAAAGCACCACGCAACTGGTTAGTCCATCAGACGTGGTTCCTCAGGGTTTAGGACCGTTTTATCCTAAGCATAAACACGGCTTAGTGTACCAGTGTCTGCTCACTGATCTGTACACCGTATTAGTTCCGTTCAGCCACAGACACTGTGCTTGGTGATGACCATGGTGAAGACTTCCCATGAACTGTCATCGCCAACAGCTTATCATGATGAGGCGACCAACCTGATCATAGCTGCGAACTGATTTAGATTATATGGGACCAATCCACTCAGTCTTCAACTCAGTGGACAACCATATAACCATGGCTCTCTGTTCATTAAAAGAACACATAACAATGTTATGTACCATTATGTATCTCATATAATAATAACTATCAATCTTTATTAGACCAAAACTTAAAGTTTTACAAGCTTTGAACACATCAATCCTAATAGCCTATCTGAGGCTTTTCTGGCTACCATGATGATGACCCAACAAGCTCTTACCGCACAGCTCCAGACGATACAACGTAACTATAAAGAGTTGAGTGACTTCGTTCGAGCCTCACCGGTGGGAGTCCCAGTAAACCCGGTCATACTGGCTCCAATTGGACAAAGCCTTCCTGCTCAAGTTGCCCAACCATTGCAAGTATAGCCATAATATTGAATCCTCAGGTTCAGGTCAGAGCAAATCGGTCTGTGGAGGTTTAAAGCGCAAATCCCGATGGAAGAGGATCAAGTAGCCCGGAGCCTGCCGAAAGAAATAAACGGGCCCAGGAGACATCGGTTCGCTCGGATGCCTTATCCCAGCTCGGGGCACACCCTCGACAGTCGCCCGCATCCAAGCACCACTCGAAGACAAGCTCAGCTCAGCCTTGCCATCTGACGCAAGAGGATGGACATCGTCGTCAACCGAGTAAAAGTCATTACTCTCGTGTGACATCGGTTAGTCGGCAGTTAGCTCATACTGCTAACAGAAGAAGCATCCATGACCTCATCAGGTTACCTGCTTTAGAGCGGCTTGGAGATTGAGAAGAAATCCAGCGAGATCGACTAGGAGCCCGAGCTCCTGACCAACTAGAAGGGGTCGCCATCCGAGGAGCCGCGTGATCGCCACTCATTGAAAAACTCCTTAGGGAGCCATTCCCACGTAGGTGGAATCCTCCCCGCCTTCTCAAGTTCGATGGATCGAAGGACCCGGTAGAGCATGTGTTAGCCTTCCGAGATGCCCTGGTCCCCCATGAAGATGACCATATCCTCTGTCGGACCTTCGCCAATAGCTTCTTGGGAACTCCCCTCGAGTGGTTCCACAAGCTAAGACCATTGTCCAACTCATCTTTCTCGAAACTGAGCACACAGTTAATTGATCAATATCATAGCAACCATCGGGAGCTGAAGACTCTGGAGTCACTCTTCGGGATGAGCATGACCCAGAAGGAGACATTGAGGCAGTTCTACCACAGATTCAAGGACAAATACCTGAGCTTAGCAGATGCTGACGGGCAGGATCACATGGTGATCGCGGCCTTTAAGAACGTCATCCAACCCAACCAGCTTGTCAATGCTTCGCTTATCAAACGCACGCCCGAGACAATTGATGAATTGTTTTGTCGAGTCGAGAAGTATATCAAGATTGAAGACACGAATTACAAAAGGAAGGCCGCAGAAACCAGAGCTATGCCAAGCCAGCGGTGGTGAAAAATGTCAATAAGCAGCAAGGTGAGTCATCTCGGTGTGACAAGAAGAGGTAAAGACAAGACGGTCCAACAAGGCCGCAATGGAATAGGGAGTTTACAGTACTGAACGCCCTTATCGACCAGATCTTAGAGGCCATCAAAAGCGAACCTTACTTCAAGAGGGCGCCACCACTTGTACCCAGAGAAAGGGGAGCCAGAGATGCGTCGAGGTATTGTGAATACCATCAAGGCCAAGGCCACACTACTGCACAGTGTTGGGCATTTAAACATCACATTGAGGATCTCATTGAGGCCGGTCACCTTGATTGCTTCATTGACCTCCCATAATACAAGGAGACTAAAGCTGTAGGAGAAGTCCAACGGGGAGCAACAACAACGCGTCTTCCGGGTCCACCACCAAAAAGACACCAGCTTCGAGAGGTCAATGCAGTCTACGGGTATCATGGCCTGGTGTCGTCTTCCAATTTTGTCAATCGTCTAGTCCGGCGCATAGAGCAAGCACAACAAGTCCACCATGTGGTACTTGACCCCATTATTCACCATGAGCCAAAGGTGGAAGTGGCAGTGCAGTTTTCAGCAGTTGATTTGGTCAGGATTGAGAGACCTGTTGAAGACTGACCAGTTAGCTGAACCTAAAGAACTGACCATGTCGACGAACTCAAAGAAGACCGACTGGGCAGCTGAATGTAAAGAGCTGACCGAGTTGTAGAGTCCGGTGAAGACCGGCTAGCCAGCTGAACTTAAAGAGCTGGCCATGCCGACAATCTTGCAGAAGATCAGCTGCCCGGTTGAACCTGAAGAACCAGTCGAGTCAAAGAAATCAAGGATGACTGACCCGAACACTGAATAGGAAATGTCACCCGCAGTCGAGCACTTATTACCTGTGGACTTGGGGGAAACAGGGAATCCGAGGGTCACATTCCTTGGGTCGCAACTACCAAAGCTCCATATCGAAGCAATGATGGCCTTCCTCAAGACAAACCAGGATATATTCGCATGGTCGATTGAAGATATGTCAGGCATCAAACCGGAAATAGCCTACCATCACCTCAACATTCGGGAAGAAGTCACACCCATCCGTCAGAAGCCCTAGTCGCTAGCATCGGAGAAGGCAGCAACTGTCAACGCGGAAGTGGAAAAGTTATTGTGGGCTGACATTATCCAAGAGGCCCAATATCCTAATTGGATTGCTAATGTGGTCACTGTCCCCAAGAAGTCCGGAGCTATACGGATCTGTATTGATTTCACGAATCTTAACCAAGCTTGCCCAAAGGACAGCTACCCACTATCTCGAATTGATACCTTAGTCGATTCAATGGCTGGACATGAGAAGCTCTCATTCATGGATGGGTACTCGGGTTATCACCAAATCCCTATGTACCCGGAAGACCAAGAATACGATCTTCGTAACCAGTCGAGGACTTTACTGCTACAAGATGATGCCCTTCGGGCTAAAGAATGCGAGAGCGACTTACCAAAGGCTGGTCAACAAGATGTTCATCGAGCAAATCGGGAGGAACATGGAGGTCTACGTCGATGACTTACTCGTGAAAAGCCGGGCGGAAGAGACGCATATGCAAGATTTGGAGGAGACCTTTACAACTCTGTGAAGGTATAACATGAAACTAAACCCGGCCAAGTGCGCCTTTGGTGTGACGTCGGGGAAATTCCTGGGTTTCCTGGTCACTCGATGGGAGATTGAAGCCAACCCGGAGCAGATCCGGGCCTTGGCGGAGATGCCATCACCCAAGTCACGGAAGGAGGTGCAGAAGCTAACCGGCCAAATAAATGCCCTTAATCGTTTCATATCCAAATCCTCCGACCGATGTCAGCCGTTGTTCGAAATGCTAGGCAAGCTTGCGCCTTTTGATTGGGATCAACACTGTGAAGAAGTCTTTCAAGAGCTGAAGTCATACCTCGGTCGACCTCTAATCCTAACAGCCTCGGAGCCTGGTGCAACGCTGGGGGTGTATCTTTCATTATTTGAAGCAGCAATTAGTGTAGTACTAATATGCGAGCGAGACAAAGTAGAGAGACTTGTCTACTATGTCAGTCGTATCATGACTTCGGTCGAGGCTAGATATACGCAGATTGAGAAAGTAGCCCTGGCATTGGTGTACGCATCCAGAAAGCTTAGCCCAAACTTCGTTGCCCATCCTATTAAAGTCATCACCGAGCATCCCCTGAAGGAGGTACTAGACAACTCCACTCGAGCTGGTTATCTGAGTAAATGGGCTTTTGAGCTTTAAGAGTATGGCCCTAGATACGTGCCTCGGAAAGTGATCAAAGGCCAAGCACTCACTGACTTCCTCAATGACTTTCCGGAAAAAGACCCAGTACCAGTGCCAGGGATATTGGAAGGCCTGTCGGTCGCTGTTGGCCGATGTATTGGAGTTGGAATGGCAGCAGGACATGAGGAGAATGAAGAGGAATGATGGAGGTTATTCGTGGATGACTCATAATGCACAACCTAAAGTGGTATGGGGGTATTATTGATTACCTCTGACCACACGAAGATAGAGAAGTCGGTATGGTTACTCTTCCCAGCGATAAACAACGAAGCTGAATATGAAGCAATATCGGCGGGGCTGGAGATGGCAGAAGCATTGGGGGTGACCAATTTGCAGGTATGCGGTGACTCCCAACTCGTGATCAACCAGATCATCGGTAAGTATGAAGCCCACGATGCCAGAATGATGGCCTACTAGAAGCTAGTGCGGTAATTGATGGCCAAGGTCGAGAGCATAGACTTCCATTAATTCTCCCGAGTTGAGAACAAGCATGCCGACGCCCTTCTAATCTAGCATCAATCCTTGGAGAAGATAAGGGGAAGCGTGTCATCATCGAAGTACAAGCCAGTCCAAGAGTCATAGGCCGCATTGAAGAAGGCTTCCATAATAAAGAGACCCGAGTCATCGAAATCGTCGGCATCATCACGGCAAACGAGAACTGGGTGGCCAGTATGAGAGGCTACTTGTTCGATGGGATACTACCGGAGGACTCGGGGGGAATCAAAGAGGATCATGACTCATGCACCTAGGTACACCCTCATAGAGGACGAGCTCTACAAGCGCTCGTTTGGTGGACCCTACCTCAAGTGCCTTACCAAGGAGCAAGCAACAGAAATCATGAGGGAGGTTCATGAAGGTGGATGTAGAAATCATTCAGAAGGAAGGTCGCTCGTCCGAAAGATCAAGCTGCAGGGCTACTATTGGCCCACTATGGAGAAGGACGCGGGAGAATACGTGAAGGGTTGCATTCAATGTCTGAGGTTTGCAACCAACATCCATCAACCGGCGAAAGAGTTCCACCCGATTTCTAGCTCCTGGCCGTTCCAACAGTGGGGTTGGGCATCCTGGGTCCCTTCCCAATGTCTCCTAATCATCGAAAGTTTCTACTCGTCGCTACTTACTACTTCACAAAGTGGGTAGAAGTGATACTACTATTGAAGATTGGAGAAGTACAGGTTGGTAAGTTCTTGTGGAGCAACATCATCTGCCGATTTAGCTTGCCCAAGACATTTGTCGCTAATAATGGCCGCTAGTTCAACACAGAGTCGATCAAGAATTTGTACTGATAACAGTATGAAACTGTTTTTCTCAACTCCTCGGTACCCTCACAG
Organism: Chamaelirium japonicum; assembly: GCA_947650365.1. Classification (NCBI taxonomy): domain Eukaryota; kingdom Viridiplantae; phylum Streptophyta; class Magnoliopsida; order Liliales; family Melanthiaceae; genus Chamaelirium; species Chamaelirium japonicum. The sequence goes on from OX393550.1 coordinate 114,445,448, forward strand.
CAACGGGCAAGCTGAATCCTCGAATCGAGCTGTCCTAGACATGTTGAAGAAGAAGTTAGGGCAGAAGAAAGGACTGTGGGAGGACGCTCTACCGGAAGTTCTATGGGCCTACCACAGTTCACCCAAAAGGCCGACGGGAGAATCTCCGTTTAGCCTTACCTATGGCTCCGAAGCAGTCCTCCCCACTGAAGTGCTAGTACCAACATTGGGGACAGTTGTGACTGCCAACCCGAAAGTGAACGAGGAGCTCCTTCGCGATAACCTAGATCTACTGAAGGAAAAAAGAGAAAGGGCTAGAGCTCACTTAGCTAGCTATCACCAAATGATCAAGAGGGAGTATGATCGCAGAGTCAGAAAGCGCATTTTCAAACCAGGAGATCTAGTCATGTGAAAAATTTTCGAGAACACAAAGGAGTCAGGGAGTGAGAAACTAGGGGCTACTTGGGAAGGACCATATATCATTGATAGCGTTGGAAAGAATGGAGCATATCGATTAAAGACTCAAGAGGGAGATGTACTGGCAAAGCCATGGAATGAAACCAACTTGCGAAAGTTCTGCCAAGGCAACTGATCGGAGGGAATGCTTGTAACCATCTTGTAGTTCGAATTCAATTCAATAAAGTTGCACCTTATTGATGCTTCTATACATGTGTAATGGTGTTAATCCTTTTGAGCAATGAAAAACCAAGTGGTATATAACACTCCAAGTGAGTTTTACCACCTGGCCAACCGATCGACAGGTCCCTTCGCAGGGCATGACCGACTGAAGAGCACCTGGAAAACCAGTCGACAGGCCCCGCTTGGGAACGACCAGTCAATCAATAAAAACCAAGTGGATATAACACTCTAAATGAGTTCTACCACCTGACCGACAGGTCGACAGGTCCCTTCGCAGGGCATGACCGGCCGGAGAACACCTGGAAGACCGGTCGACAGACCCCGCTTGGGTACGACCGATCAACCAACTTAAACCAAGTAGTATATAACACTCAAAGTGAGTTCTATCACTTGGCCGACCGGTCGACAGGTCCCTTCGCAGGGCATGACCGGCTGGAAAACACATAAAAGACTAGCTGATAAACCCTGCTTGAGTCGACCGATTAATCAATAAAAACCAAGTGGTATATAACAATCTAAATAAGTTCTACCACCTAGCCGACCGATCGACAGGTCCCTTCGCAGGGCATGACCGGCCAGTGAGTACCTGGAAGACCGGCCGACAAACCCCGCTTGGGTACGACCGGTTAACCAATTTAAACCAAGTGGTATATGACACTCTAAGTGAGTTCTACCACTTGACCAACTGGTCGACAGGTCCCTTCGCTGGGCGAGTTTGGTCGGTGTGCAATCAATGTTTAAGGGTTGATAAATGCAGCCAAAAGCTACAAAATTAAAGCAGGAAGATAGATAACCACGACTAATTCTATTATAGGCAAAGAAAGCAGTTCTGTTGGATGTAAATCCTTGGCAGAGGCCCGCAGCGGAAGCAATAGGAAGGTCCGAGGACCGTAGGCGGTGTGCGTTACATATCAAAATTTTCATCGAAACGATCTACATATGCGTGTATGAAACTAGCATGACAACTACGCGAACCCCTAACGACGATCTAACGCAAAAGAACAATCTAGCATGTATACATGTTCTAATTATGTTAGATCTACTTGTTAGAGATCATACCTGCATGCGGAATCTTTCACCGCGACAAATTTCTTCTTTGTCGATGGAGACGGGCTACGGATCTGCTCGACATAGCTTCGGTACAACGGCTATAACTTTCTGCTTCGAACTCCGATTGGGATGAAATTTGGACTGTAGGTAGCCAACTTCGAGACGCAACTTTTAAAACAAGTTTCACGTCGTTTGGACTTCTTTAGCTCCCGGAATCATAGAAACAACGCTGTTTTTCTGTGCAGATTCTGGACAGCAAAAGGTTGCGGGAGACGCCTTCTAGTTCACCCGATCTCACACGATGCACGGCACCTCGTCGATGGATCTCTGAGTGCCTCCATACGACGAGCCTTCTCCTTCTACGAAACACCACGCGAAGAAGACGAGTCGCCATCCAATGGCGCAAGCGAGGGAGAGAGAGACGAGAGAGGAGATGCGAAGAGAGGAGAGGGGGGCGGCTAGGGTTTCCCCCATGGCTTGGGCCGGCCCTAGGGCTTGCATGGCTCATTAATTTCGTCCCCCCCTCTATCCCTATGCCTTATATAGGGCCGGCCTTATCCTTACGGATAAGCCTAGTGGATAGGATTGACTGATTCAAACCTCTCCCTATATATCTCTTCTTTTATCTCTATCTTTTCCTTGTTTTCGAAAACGGTCAAAACCAGCCCATTTTCTGCGCCTCTTGACCGACCCTTTCATCAGAGGCAACAACCTCCTGAAACTAACAGGGCCGGCCTTGACCAGTCTCTCAACACTTAGGGCCGGCCCCCTTAGTGCATAGTGACGCATGGTATGACCAAAACGCCCTTATGTCAATAGTTGGCCGTTCCTCGTGTACGAGACTTTGCAAGGCACACATAAGTGAAGTGCACCAGTGATTTCACTATTCTCTGAGGTTCCCGTAGGGTGCCCCTAGTGAAGTCAACTAGTCAACTCGCAACATGTCCCGGTGCATCGCACCCATGTGGCAAAGTCCACTTATGACAAGGAATTGCTACATGCGTCTCTGCACTAACCTAGGGTTTCCCCTTAGTGCACACACGTAGCTACGCATCTACCGTGCACTAGTGCGAAGCACTCACGGAGCGTATGCTTAGATTTCTCGCTTCCTCTAACTACGTTCTGTGTTTCGAGGAGATGGTATAAGAACCATACATAATGTCGATAAGGTGGAACCTTCAGGGACCAGGGTTCATGGCTTCCAACTCAGACTCGATCGACACACTACCCGAGTGTACCATCGATCCTTGAGTCCGAGTTAACCTGCGTAGCCACCCAGAGTGCGACACAGGCTGCACTCCAATCCCCCCGGACTTACTATGTTCTCCCTCATACCCCTGCTCTCCGCTTAGTATGGTAAACCCGATGTCCCTCCACTGGTGCCATGATGCAACTCGAGCGGTGGAGAATACCGTCAGACTCGAGTGTTCATATGACTCGGTTTCTTCCAGGTTGACCATATACATCGTACCTCCGATTACTCTGACGAGCAACTGGATCCGTCATCAGTCCAACTGATGACCACCTGGCCACGGTTTAATACGACGTAGGTCAGACCAAGGAACGCACCTTCCGTTAGGGGTGTGGATAGCCTGCAGGAGTGACACGCTGATGCAACGCCAGCCGGGTAATCCAGTACACCGTGGTTTTGGATCACTGCATCCGGATCCTGACATATTGGTGCGCCAAAGCACCACACAACTGGTTAGTCCACCAGACATGGCTCCTCAGGGTTTAGGACCGTTTTACCCTAAGCAGAAACACGGTTTAGTGCACTAGTGTCTGCTCACCTATCTGTGCACCGTGTTGGTTCCGTTCGGCCACAGACACTGTGCCTGGTAATAACCGTGGTGGAGACACCCACGCTCTGTCATCCCAATAGCTTAACCTGATAGGACGACCAACCCTGATCAGAGCTGCGAACATATTTAGGTTACATGGGACCAGTCCCTTGAGTCTCCCACTCAAGAGGATTACCATGTAGCCATGACTCTCTGTTCTGTAATCAGAACACGTACTAAGGTACGTACCAATATGCAATCCTATACTATCAACCATACATAGCTAAACTATAGGTTTTTACGAGCTATAGACCTCACCAATTCTAACAAGTTCATCACATCATAAAGTACAGAAAAGGGGGGCGATCGAGTGCATCAATCCTCTAAGGGGCCCTTTCCTTTCCCTTTCAATAGCTGACTTTACATCTTGTCGACCTTCCTCCGTCACACGGCCACCTGAGTATCGAGGACCGCTTGCGCTTTCTTGTTGAATTCTTCTAACTGCTGAGCGAGTACAGCCTTGTGCGATGCAAATGCCTGCTCTGTAGTGAGTTGGTGGGTAGAATTCAGCACGGCGACTTCGGCCTCGTGAATCGCCCGGGCTGCGGTCACCTCACTTTGGAGTGTCCTAACCATGGCGCCTTGATCCGTGAATCAAGCATTCGTTGAGCGAGATCGAACTTCGCAGTTTGTAGGGCGACCTCATGGTCGAATCGGTCCGCGGTAAGATCCGCCTTCGCAAGCTCTAGTTGGGCCTTGAGTTCGACCACCTCCTCAAAGTAGAGCTTCCAAGCCTCAGACAGCGCACCCCTAGTTCGAACCAGTTCCCGCTGGGCTATCCTCAAAGAGCGCTCAAGGTCAGCAACCCTCTGCGCACTACCTTTGGCGGCCCGATAAGCCAGCAGGTTGATGCGACCTCCCATCTGTCAAAGGTAGAAGCGATGCGCATCATGGAAGGGGTAGAGTGAATTACTACTGGAAACAAACCACCATCTCAGAGAAAAATCACCTCACGAAGGTCGACTAGCGTGTCTCGCCAACTTGAACTACCAACTGCTACCCCCTCCTTCTCCCGCCCAGGGGGAGGAGCCAAATCGTCTTCCTCCATCTCAAGGTGAGTTGAGGCATCACTAGGGCGACGACGAGGAGCAGACTCAGTAGTCCCGGGAGGAGACCTAGGATGAGGCCTAGCAGCGCCTACCGAAATAGAGAGGGAAGGCGAAGAAAGATGGGTCTGTAAGCTCAAGCGACCCCCCAACATAGCAGAGGTTGGAGCAGTAGGGGCGCGGGCTGAAGGTCGAGCTCGGGACTCCGCAGAGTCTGAAGACACGACGTGCCCTCTCCTCCCATAAGAAGGGGAGAGTGGAGCCACAAGACAGCTCTGATGCATCCACCTCCACAAGACTCGGACTATGGGGAAGGACATCCTCAACCTAGTCATTAGGGAGAGACTGCAACACTTGGAAAGTAGATCGCCTCATGACACGGCCTTCCACCATGTTGTCATCCTTAACAGAATTGGTAGATTCACTAAGGACAAGACATCTCCTTGAACCCTCTTGTCTAGTTGAGGCGGCAGTGCCTTCGGGAGCAATTGCGCAAAGCTTAGACGTCGCAGTGTTGGGATTGTAATGTCTAACAGAGCGAACGTATTTAGGTTACATGGGACCAGTCCCTTGAGTCTCCCACTCAAGAGGATTACCATGTAGCCATGGCTCTCTGTTTATTAATCAGAACACGTACTAAGGTACGTACCAATATGCAATCCTATACTATCAACCATACATAGCTAAACTATAAGTTTTTACGAGCTATAGACCTCACCAATTCTAACAATCTCCCACTAGGTCTAACGAGGAATAGCAGTGTTGAGCTCTGTAGCTTCTACATGCTGCCCAAAGGCCTTTACAGGAATTCCCTAATGGAATTGGCAACATTGTCTGTAGATTCCACCTCAGTACCGCTACTTGCATTTCCTCCTATAACTGTCAGATCAAGTGAAGTTTGTACTTGATGGGTTTCCCCCTCACGGTGGTGCCTAGTCTCCTTGGACCTTGCTTACCGCTCTTCTGTTGCAACAACAGATAACTGAGCTTCTGGTACGCGTCCCAAGTTCTCTAAGAACTTCCTAAGCCTTACCACCTGATATATTACCTAGCACGCAACAACGTGCTAAGCCTTTGTGGTAGAGTCTGTGATGCACTTGCTTCACACTCTACCAACTACCGCTTCTAATCCCAAGATAAAAATAATCCCTGAAATCGATTTTCTGGAATGCACATCTGACACCAAAGTCAGATCCTGTGTGTCCAATCGATATCAGGACCTGTGAAGTGCAAGCTAACTCACAATCCTTACTTAATGAAGATTTCTGAGTATACCCTTCACATCGGTCCAGAGATCTGGACCCGGGTTCAATTGAAACCGACCCATCTTCCTACTGCGCAATAGATATCTAGCCTCGTAAAACGAATCTGGCTAGAATCTTATCTTCATGCGTAGCCTGTGACAGCAAGAGAATCTTGCTCTGGTTGTCTCGAGTTACCTTGATTCCCAGAGCATAACTCGCCTCACTAGGGTCTTTCACATCGAATTGTGATGACTACAAACCTTTACCGTAAACAATATTCTTACATCATTTTCAATCAGTAGAATATCATTAACGTAAAGTACTAAATACACCCTTGTAGCTATTTCACCTTTCTTGTACCAACTTGGTTTATCCTCATTCTGATCAAATCCGTGTGAGCGGATTCCCTTGATCAAAATAGATATTCCAACCTGGATGCTTGCATCAGTCCATAAATGGACCGTTGCAACTTGCATTCCAAATCTTCCTAACCTACTGACACAAAGCCTGGGGCTACATCATCCATATGTCCTTTCCAAATTCCCGTTAGGGAATAACTGTCTTGACACCCATCAACCAGATCTCCCAACTATAATGGGCTGTGATGGATTAAGAGGATCCGTTATAGACTTAGGCATAGCTACCAGTGAGATGGTTTTGACATAGTCAATCCCTTCTCCTTTGGTAACTAATCTAGCTACTTAAGTCTTAACCGGGTGCTCTTCTTATACACCTCCTACACCCTGAAGGGTGATAGTGCTATAAGTGTCAAGACTGTTCCAAGGGACATTGATGCAAGCTTGCCTTCATGGTCTTTTGTCAGTCAGAGCTGTCGGAAGCTCCCACTACTTCTTCGTAGCTCTAGGGATCATCCTCCTGAAACTCTGGATTAACTATCAAAGTTTCTCCATAGTATCTTTCAGGAGCTCTGATGGTCCCACAACGACGAGGTGGTGGTGGTACAAAGGAAGCTCCCACTACTTCTTCGTAGCTCTAGGGATCATCCTCCTGAAACTCTGGATTAACTATCAAAGTTTCTCCATAGTATCTTTCAGGAGCTCTGATGGTCCCACAACGATGAGGTGGTGGTGGTACAAAGGAGAATTGTTTCTACAGTGTCTGGTATACTAGTTTCTTGTATCATCTACTCCTACTACGTTTTCAGATGCGCACTCTCTACCAGTACCCAGTAGTTCACCCAGAACTACCTTACCGGTAAACTTATGGTCTATAATATAATCCTGGTCTAGGTAGATGGTATTCGTAGAAACGATTACCTTCCAAACCTCAAGATCATAGAACAGTCCACCTTATGCCTCCTAAGGGTAACCTACAAACAGATATACCTGGAACTACATCTCCATCTCATCCCTCTTGTCCTTTTGCACAAGTGCAGGACAACCCTATATCTCGAGACTCTATAGTGTCAGCTTTCGCTTAGACCATAGCTCTTTATAGGTCTGAGGCACTGATCTAGATGAGAGAGAGTTTTAAATATAAGCTACTGTTTTAAGGTACAACCCCACCAAAGGGTGGGTAGTACATTTGGCAATATTCATCATACTACGGACCATGTCAAACAGGGTCCGATTCCTTCTCTCGGAGACTTCATTCTGACGTTTTATCCTAGGAGCATTTAACTGGGAGATAATCCCATGCTCCTTTAGGATCCTATGGAACCCATCCGATAGGTTCTCATTCCCTCGATTAAATCGAAGAGACTCCTATCGTCTGGACGCTCTTAGAACCATAGACGTCAAAATTAATTAACTCCCATACCTTCATGGCCCTTTTAGTTATTCTGCCTTCCAGATTACACTCATAGGTTAGAAGGATCTCCGATGATTCTGTGAACAGAAACTCAGCCTTCTGTCACCTCTGAATTTATCTGAGGCAAAATATCTAAATCAGAGGGATCACAAATGGGATAGATTCTCCGAAGGATTTAGATGAATTTCAATTAGACGCTACAGCTGTCATGAAATCTATTTCCGAATTAGGATTAAATACAAAGAGATTATTCTGATCTATTCCTCTAGTAATGAAGCTATCTATTCAGTTTAAGATACACACCAACGGTGCTGTCTAAAACTAAAAACTTCATTTACCAAGGAGGAAACAGAACTACATCTCTAAAGATCAAAATCTGTGTTTCGGAAAAACTAAGACAATCATATCTAACAGCTTCCACAGCGGCTTATGGCATCAGTACCTATGTTAGGATTCCTTCACTATAAAGTAGTCTTCTGCTTTCCTTGAATCTCTGTAGACCCGAAGTCTACATTCCAAGAAGCATAAGAACTGCTACTAGATAGCGACTCAACTCCTAACATCCTGAGGCCATACTCAATCTTCAAATACCCCCTATACTTGCTAAAACAGAAACTCTTCCGTCCTTAGCGTTACCATACTTAGGAGTCCACACTAGTTTCTGCACTAGAATAGTTTTCGATCTCTTATAAGTTATTCCCTTAGGTTCTTCTAAAGAAGACCTAGGTTAAGCACTAAAGGCATTGCCTTTAATCTTGATCTCATCCTTTGTCTCTTGGAAATCTCCTTAGAAGTTCTGCGTTTATCATCTCTAACTTGTTAAAGCTAAAGTCTCTCATAACGCCTTCGAAGGTTCCAGACAAGGATGCAAGATAGACGTCTTCCACCACCTCGTCATCTGGTACTATGTCTTTGGTATCTAGTTCGATCTGGAACTCAAGGATGTGTTCCCGAACAAGCATTCCCTCTGACATCTTGGTACCGACAAGTATCTTGGTGGATAAGCGATGAGTCTACTGACTTCGCCTAGCAGATATCTTATGCAAGTAAAACTTTATTAGAGAAGACCCGGCATATCTCTGACTCGCTTCTAAAGAGTTGTCCGCAAGTCTGCTATAACATAGCACTTGCACATCTCCTTAGACTCTTGCTAGTCGTCATATGCCCTAGTTAGTGCCCTAGTAATATCTGGACCCATTAGGTCTAGTACATGGATATTTAGATTGGAAGCCAATGTACGTTTACTACCCTAAGCATAAGCTAAAGATAGCGCTTCCGCTCTACGTAGTTAGAGACTCGATAATTGGTTCTCTTATGGGATAACGGATAGGGGATCTATATGGTTGAATGAAAAAACGAATGCAAAATAACTTATTTTATGGATTTTAAAAATAAGCTAATTATATCCAAATATCAACGCTACCCTCACAACGAAGACACATCTATGGATTAATTAACCATGTATGTAAGATCTCGGAATCGACTACACCTGCCCTAGGGGGCATCATGCAGCGTCAATCCGCTTACATGGGCCTTTCCTTGACCCAGTCCAAATCTGCCAACTAAGGGCTTTGATGGACCATGGTTATCTTTTGGCCAGTGCCACGTGATCCCCATTGTGCAAGCAACAGATGCCTCACGTCCACTTCGGATGCTTACCCACAAGCCTAAGCAATTACGACACGGGAGTTCATGCGGCCCCCACTAGGGTGGGATAAAAAGCCCTTCTCTCCTGGCCCCGTAACTGCCATATCCTGAGGAGACCGCTAAGTTATCTGGCATAGAAAAACATAACCCTCACCCTAGGGGGTGTCGAGCTACGCCCTTCCACCCAGACACAGAGCAGTTGGTTGTAGAGGCCAGAGGATCTCGACGAGTCCTCTTACACATCCCTTATTATAGTTGAGGGTTATTTAATGCAAGTATGAGTGTACTATAAGGTCACGACAACCTATACACTAGACCCTGGTCATACCGTGCTCCCACTAGCGTTTCAAGCCTTTCGTGAAGCATTAATCGATCTCGAAATATCATAGTCCCTGCCTCGAGTGGATTTCTCCACTCAAGGGTCACATTACATATCCCAAGAACATCGATGCTCCGCAAACCTAGCTATCACGCTAATGCCCTGGAGCCTAGCCTAAGGTCAGACTGACAGGAAAGGTCTTTCACTACCATGGCGCCTCGCTTATAAATTTGACGAATGATGTCATAGTAGAATTCCAACTCATTCTAGGTTTCAATGCTTGCCAAATAGGCACACCCGACTAATCGGGTGTTGACCTAATGGGGGCATAACCAAATATGAGGAATTCATGCTATCATCAAGGGTCAATTAAATAATAGGCGTCACTAGTGGAATCCTATCCTAATAAGGTCGCTAGGACCCGAGGGGAAAGGGCATCCCTCTAACACAGATAATTAACTTATCGCATCGGGGTTCTCTACAGAAATATAAAGAACTACTGAAAGAAACAAGCACACAACTGAATCAAGTTCAGGGTCCGACCCCTGAACCTGACTGGCACAGTGCAGGCTCTCTGTCTCCTTCGCAAGGTTCCTCGATCCAGTGCAAGCCTCTGTATACGATCTCCTGACGCTTTCTGCCCTTTGCCATCATCGTGTACGCTTCGCCGGATCGCCATCGTCCTCCAAGGTTCCGCTCATCTTCCCGGTGGTGAATCTCCACGGCAAGTCCTCCTCTTCAATCTGTAACCGAAAAAGATCTAGTACGCTTCGAGCAAGTGCTCGCTCGTACACAATTTTCTAGAAAGAAAAGGAAAACAAACCTAGCAAAAGCCTGGGAATCAAGGGTGGTAAATCTTCACCTCTTGCCCGACTATGGCTCTAAAATCTATCCACACACAGAAGAAAAAACATCCAGACAAAATCGCTAACACGGGGTCCGACCCCCGGTAGCAAGCAATCAAATATCCAGAATAATTTTAGAAGCAGCGCCCTGCAAGAATGATTCATAGAACACACAAAATATACTATGCATGATATACTCGTAGAACCCCGATGGCGGCACATACTATTCATGCGCGCACATGACGGTTTCATAAAAAAACATGAAACGCACACCACTAGCGTGCTCTGATACCAATTGTTGGATGTAAATCCTTGGCAGAGGCCCGCAGCGGAAGCAATGGGAAGGTCCGAGGACCGTAGGCGGTGTGCGTTACATATCAAAATTTTCATCGAAACGATCTACATATGCGTGTATGAAACTAGCATGGCAACTACGCGAACCCCTAACGACGATCTAACACAAAAGAACAATCTAGCATGTATGCATATTCTAATTATGTTAGATCTACTTGTTAGAGATCATACCTGCGTGCGGAATCTTTCACCGCGACAAATTTCTTCTTTGTACATGGAGACGGGCTACGGATCTGCTCGACATAGCTTCGGTACAACGGCTATAACTTTCTGCTCCGAACTCCGATTGGGCTGAAATTTGGACTACAGGTAGCCAACTTCGAGACGCAACTTTTAAAACAAGTTTCACGTCGTTTGGACTTCTTTAGCTCCCGGAATCACAGAAACAACGCTGTTTTTCTGTGCAGATTCTGGACAACAAAAGGTTGCGGGAGACGCCTTCTAGTTCACCCGATCTCACACGATGCACGGCACCTCGTCGATGGATCTCTGAGTGCCTCCATACGACGAGCCTTCTCCTTCTACGAAACACCACACGAGGAAGACGAGTCGCCATCCAATGGCGCAAGCGAGGGAGAGAGAGACGAGAGAGGAGATGCGAAGAGATGAGAGGGGGGCGGCTAGGGTTTCCCCCATGGCTTGGGCCGGCCCTAGGGCTTGCATGGCTCATTAATTTCGTCCCCCCCTCTATCCCTATGCCTTATATAGGGCCGGCCTTATCCTTACGGATAAGCCTAGTGGATAGGATTGACTGATTCAAACCTCTCCCTATATATCTCTTCTTTTATCTCTATCTTTTCCTTGTTTTCGAAAACGGTCAAAACCAGCCCGTTTTCTGCGCCTCTTGACTGACCCTTTCATCGGAGGCAACAACCTCCTGAAACTAACAGGGCCGGCCTTGACCAGTCTCTCAACACTTAGGGCCGGCCCCCTTAGTGCATAGTGACGCATGGTATGACCAAAACGCCCTTATGTCAATAGTTGGCCGTTCCTCGTGTACGAGACTTTGCAAGACACACATAAGTGAAGTGCACCAGTGATTTCACTATTCTCTGAGGTTCCCATAGGGTGCCCCTAGTGAAGTCAACTAGTCAATTCGCAACATATCCCGGTGCATCACACCCATGTGGCAAAGTCCACTTATGACAAGGAATTGCTACATGCGTCTCTGCACTAACCTAGGGTTTCCCCTTAGTGCACACACGTAGCTACGCATCTACCGTGCACTAGTGCGAAGCACTCACGGAGCGTATGCTTAGATTTCTCGCTTCCTCTAACTACGTTCTGTGTTTCGAGGAGATGGTATAAGAACCATACATAATGTCGATAAGGTGGAACCTTCAGGGACCAGGGTTCATGGCTTCCAACTCAGACTCGATTGACACACTACCCGAGTGTACCATCGATCCTTGAGTTCGAGTTAACCTACGTAGCCACCCAGAGTGCGACACAGGCTGCACTCCAATCCCCCCGGACTTACTATGTTCTCCCTCATGCCCCTGCTCTCCGCTTAGTATGGTAAACCCGATGTCCCTCCACTGGTGCCATGATGCAACTCGAGCGGTGGAGAATACCGTCAGACTCGAGTGCTCATATGACTCGGTTCCTTCCAGGTTGACCATATACATCGTACCTCCGATTACTCTGACGAGCAACCGGATCCGTCATCAGTCCAACTGATGACCACCTGGTCACGGTTTAATACGACGTAGCTCAGACCAAGGAACGCACCTCCCGTTAGGGGTGTGGATAGCCTGCAGGAGTGACACGCTGATGCAACGCCAGCCGGGTAACCCAGTACACCGTGGTTTTGGATCACTGCATCTGGATCCTCACACATTGTTGCGCCAAAGCACCACACAACTGGTTAGTCCACCAGACATGGCTCCTCAGGGTTTAGGACCGTTTTACCCTAAGCAGAAACACGGTTTAGTGCACTAGTGTCTGCTCACCTATCTGTGCACCGTGTTAGTTCCGTTCGGCCACAGACACTGTGCCTGGTAATGACCGTGGTGGAGACACCCACGCTCTGTCATCCCAACAGCTTAACCTGATAGGACGACCAACCCTGATCAGAGCTGCGAACGTATTTAGGTTACATGGGACCAGTCTTTTGAGTCTTCCACTCAAGAGGATTACCATGTAGCCATGGCTCTCTGTTCTGTAATCAGAACACGTACTAAGGTACGTACCAATATGCAATCCTATACTATCAACCATACATAGCTAAACTATAGGTTTTTACGAGCTATAGACCTCACCAATTCTAACAAGTTCATCACATCATAAAGTACAGAAAAGGGGGGCGATCGAGTGCATCAATCCTCTAAGGGGCCCTTTCCTTTCCCTTTCAATAGCTGACTTTACATCTTGTCGACCTTCCTCCGTCACACGGCCACCTGAGTATCGAGGACCGCTTGCGCTTTCTTGTTGAATTCTTCTAACTGCTGAGCGAGTACAGCCTTGTGCGATGCAAATGCCTGCTCTGTAGTGAGTTGGTGGGTAGAATTCAGCACGGCGACTTCGGCCTCGTGAATCGCCCGGGCTGCGGTCACCTCACTTTGGAGTGTCCTAACCATGGCGCCTTGATCCGTGAATCAAGCATTCGTTGAGTGAGATCGAACTTCGCAGTTTGTAGGGCGACCTCATGGTCGAATCGGTCCACGGTAAGATCCGCCTTCGCAAGCTCTAGTTGGGCCTTGAGTTCGACCACCTCCTCAAAGTAGAGCTTCCAAGCCTCATACAGCGCACCCCTAGTTCGAACCAGTTCCCGCTGGGCTATCCTCAAAGAGCGCTCAAGGTCAGCAACCCTCTGCGCACTACCTTTGGCGGCCCGATAAGCCAGCAGGTTGATGCGACCTCCCATCTGTCAAAGGTAGAAGCGATGCGCATCATGGAAGGGGTAGAGTGAATTACTACTGGAAACAAACCACCATCTCAGAGAAGAATCACCTCACGAAGGTCGACTAGCATGTCTCGCCAACTTGAACTACCAACTGCTACCCCCTCCTTCTCCCGCCCAGGGGGAGGAGCCAAATCGTCTTCCTCCATCTCAAGGTGAGTTGAGGCATCACTAGGGCGACGACGAGGATCAGACTCAGTAGTCCCGGGAGGAGACCTAGGATGAGGCCTAGCAGCGCCTACCGAAATAGAGAGGGAAGGCGAAGAAAGATGGGTCTGTAAGCTCAAGCGACCCCCCAACATAGTAGAGGTTGGAGCAGTAGGGGCGCGGGCTGAAGGTCGAGCTTGAAACTCCGCAGAGTCTGAAGACACGACGTGCCCTCTCCTCCCATAAGAAGGGGAGAGTGGAGCCACGTGACAGCTCTGATGCATCCACCTCCACAAGACTCGGACTATGGGGAAGGACATCCTCAACCTAGTCATCAGGGAGAGACTGCAACACTTGGAAAGTAGATCGCCTCATGACACGGCCTTCCACCATGTTGTCATCCTTAACAGAATTGGTAGATTCACTAAGGACAAGACATCTCCTTGAACCCTCTTGTCTAGTTGAGGCGGCAGTGCCTTCGGGAGCAATTGCGCAAAGCTTAGACGTCGCAGTGTTGGGATTGTAACGTCTAACAGAGCTAACGTACCTATCAGGAATTTCTGAAGTAGAAGCAGATCACCCTCCTCTTCCGCCAGTCGCTGCAGGGGACTAACGGGTTCTGCTGTCTTCTTCCCTTTCTTAGGAGTCGAGCCGGTATGATGAGCCTTAACTATTGGAAGCTTTGGGAATAATCGCCGCCAGTCGTCGTCGCCTTCAGCGATCCTCTCAATCATCTCATCCAATTCTACCTCAACGGCTTCTGGACACTTGAGTTGCCCAGTGGGGTAGTAATCCTCTATGATATAAGCAAGGTAGGAGGGAGTTCCAGAAACCTTGTAGCGTCCCCTCCACAGCCCTCCAACCACAAAAGGGCAATCTTTCCAGCCCCTCACAGAGTTAGACAAGCCATCGATAGGACGACAACAGTACGAGCTTGGAGGCTAAAGTATGAGTACTCGGCACCGACGATTACCTTGTAATCTTTGAGAGCGTATTTCTTGAACAAATAAGCTACACAAGTTATTGCACAAATAGTTCTTCTACCGCTTCCTTGCAGCAAAGGATCCTCCAGCCGTTGCCCACAATCTGACTGGGTACAACTCCCATGCGCTCTAGTGTTGTAGCTCGTGTGTCCTTAGCGTGGATTTTCTGTATTAACATTAATAAAGATGACTTTGGTTATTGCTTTAATTAGAATACTACTGTGGTGCATGATAATACTCATATAATAAAAGGACCCTAGGGAACACCGTAGGCCACTGAGGCGCATGGAGGATCCATGCTTGGGAGACCCAGTGGACCAGTTCTGTGTAGACCTAGAACTAGTTCACAGCTTAGGTAATGCCGGTCGCTTCACCAAGAACAAGCTGTTGGCAGGTAGAGGATGTAGTGAAGTCTCCACCACGGGAACGTGAAATTCCCATTCACTTGACCAAGCACGATGATCGTGTTGAACAGGAACCAAGACGGTGCACAGTTCAGTGATTCAGACACTGGTGCAGAAACCATCTTACTACTATAGATAATCTGTCCTTAACCCTGAGGGACCATGCTCACTGGGCCAACTAGTTGTGTGGTGCTTTGATGTGCCAACGTGTGCGGACCTTCCATAGTCCAATACCACGGTAGGTTGGGTTACCCGGCTGGCGCTTGAGTGACATGTAATCCCTACAAGTTATCCGACGTCCAGTGTTGGATGGGTGCGTTTTGATGAGTCAATCTATCCACACAGTTAACCCAGGCTTGGTGGTTGTCAGTATGACTGACGATGTTCCGGATGCTAGGCATAGCACCGGAAGGTGTGTGGTGTTATAGATGACAAGTCATCAAACCCTAGTCAGATGATCGATCGGGATCTGACGGTGCTCCCCACCGCCCGAGTCGTATCATGGCACCAGTAATAGGAGGGACTAAGGATTATCGGAGTATAGTAGAGAACAGGGTTACGAGGGAGTAACATAAGTTTAGGATCACTAGAGTTTAACTCGCGTCGCACTCTGGGTGGCTACGCGGGTTAATCGGATTAGGGCTGATTAACAGAACTTTCGGTGTGTCATCGGAACAGTTAATCAGGGATCCGGTTGAAGCTAGAGATCTCGAACCCTGAAGGTTCCACCCTGTCGTTGCGTATAGGAATTGTTCCCCGACCTAGTTGGATACGTTGGATGTGAAGTAACGCGATGGAGCGTAAGCCCGGAGCCAAAGAACCTAATTCACATGTGTTACGGGCCGTAGGGGTATTTTGGTAAATACTGAAATATGGCTCAGAACATATTGAATATAAATTTTAGATTGAGCGGAATAATTCCAGGAGCTTACAGGCGCTGACGGAACTCGATTCCGAGTGGCGCACCTCACTCAGTCTCACTTTCAATTTTCCGCTTTTCGTGAAGGGCGTTTTCGTCCGGACATCACGATAGACACCCGGAAGACCTAAATCCGACCCCCCCTCATCCCTATCCACCTAGGGGCCGGCCCTAGGCTCCTTGGAGCCATGGGAGACCGGCCCTATAAAGGAAATAGGGAGGGGAGGGCCGACCCTAATGGTTCTACTCCCTCCCCTCCAAAAATCCGACCCCTAGTCCCCCTCCTTTGTGGTTTCGGCCAAGGAAAAGAAAGGAAGAAGAAGGGAGAAGGAAGAGGAAAGGAAGGAGAAGGAAGAAAGGAGAAAGAGGAGGAGAAAATCTCGAGGTTCGCCATCGTCTTCGCAACGGATTCTTCCGTCGGCTCGAAATCCTTGCACTCAGAGACGGGATTTCGAGGATTCTTCAATTCGCAAAGGACAAGGTGCTATCCGACAGTTTCCCTTGCGATTCAAGTGCGGTTCTTCATCGTTCTGTAATCTCCGGATCATAGATCCATAAGGTATGATGAATCTAAACACCTAAGTAGATGCATGCATGTCTTCCGTAGATCGTAGTATGCCTCTAGGGTGTCCGCACATATGCTAAGATCATAGATTTGCATGTAGATTGTTTTGTATCATGAATTGCAATGAAACATACACCGTATGATCTTCGGATCTTTCCTTTTTGCTTCCACTGCGACTCTCGATTAGCGGAACCCAATTCCAATATCTAGTAGTCGATCGGAGAAGCTCACCAAAGGAAGCCTCAAGCCATATCTCAGTTGTCCCAATGTGACCATTGTCCGATCGTCTGAAGGATCTAAGGGACCAGTTGCAAAAGAGAGGAAGATGTTGGCAGGGACACTGAAGGCTAGCCTAATATCTTTTCATTAGGGGGGGGGGGGTTCTTGGAGGGAGTGAACCACTCGAAAGACATAGTCAATAAAGGAGAAGCAAGCTGACGGGATGAGTAACTACTCGGTATGAAATATGCGGCCGGACAAGAAGTTTGACGAAGCGACTTGATCGTCGAAAAGGGGGGGAGGTCGAGGCGCTAAGTGTGCGACCTGCCCACGAGACGCGCGATCGGCCCACGTAGCGCATGACCGACCCGAAAAATGCCCAACTTGCTGATGGAAAGAGAGCATTATTTGAAGCAGAGGTGAAGAATGAGAGCCCTCTAAGCTCTATTTATAGAGAAACTTGGGGCCTTGGGGGTCGGTACAATTATTGAGGAAGGCGGGAAGCTGTATAGTGGCATGCATGGATGCCATGTGGCGCAAGTGGGAAATAGGTATATCTAACATTTATGACTTCAGCAACATTGAAGTCGGGGACTGATGCCCCAAGACACACAAACCAAGACAAAATGGTCCCGATTAATCGAAAAGCCTCGAAATCCGATCGATCAGGAGAGGGTATTGTGTGTGCGTCGATATATGAAGGAACACAAAAGACTTGGCCATGCGCCACATCCCGACCAGCCGTGCATTTTCGCGCTGGCCGGCTGCGCGCCATGTCCCGCTGTGCGAGGCCGATCGCGAACAAATAGAAGAAGGGGATCCGGGTCCCGGTCGGCCGCGCGCTACAAGTCGGGCGGTCGCGCATTACGAGCCTGGCCAGTCGGGCGTCGGGTCAGCCGCGTGTGGAACTACTGCTGTTACTACCACAACTACACTATGATCGAGGCTTTGATGCAATGTGTTTCTCTTCGATGATTCGATCCTTTCCTCCGATCCGGGTTCCGGAGAGAGTGGGGCCTGATTGCTGCCGGGCTTCGGCTCTGCGCGATATGCAGCTCTTAGGGTGCTCAGTCCGACGATCGCTTCATAATCGTAGTTGCTCGATTCGGAGGAGGAGCTTGAAGATATGTTTCTTCTTTTTCTTAATCTCCTTCTCCCTTTCCTTTAGTTGCTTCAGTTGTGCCAGGAGAACATCTGTCGCTTCCGCAATCATCCTCCCCCCATCCACCCAAACCCAGAGGCTGGTCGGCCGTGTGTTACGAGTCGACCGGCCATGCGTTGCAAGCCTGGCCGATCATGCGTTGGGTTGGCCGCGCGTTATACGTCGGTCAGTTGCGTGCCCCTACTCGCTGGGTATGACCAGTCGCAAGCAAATGGAGGAGGGGACCAGGAGGCCTGGATGTGCGCTTCGACAGACAGGTACGGCCGGCCATGCACTATTTTCGCCTTGGGAAGGGGGGGACCCGCTATCTCAAACCCAAGGCAGTTATGATATTCATGCAACAAGCTCGCATGAAAATCACGCATTAAGATCATGCAGTAGTTACTTCCGAGAATCTCGGCCGAACGACGATTACGGGAAGACAACTCACACCCCGAGATTCTCGGTTGACCAGTAAGGCAAAAAACACCCTTGGCCATAAATACCGGGTGCCCGCCGTGTGACACGTCGCCCACTCGCGAGCAGTTACGCAAGTCACGGGAACATGCCATCAATGCCGCCCCGCACGGAGCGCCCCAGCTGTCACCCCGGAGCACTATAAAAGGAGGCCCATCCCCTCAGAGAAAAGGATTGGAATTTTGGGAAGGGGAAGTGCTGCCCGTCGCATTCTTGAATTTTCGGAGCTAGAGAGAGAAACTTCAGAGGTCGGCATTTTGGGAGGCCGGTCCTCTCCGAGTGTATGTGGGTCAAGGTGAGCGTTTGCACTCGTGTTGCCTTGTTAGTGCATTCTCGTCCCACCTCGTGGTTTTTTTTTCTTCGACGTTGCGAAGAGTTTTTCCACGTAAACCCGGTCTACTTGTGTTCTTTGGATTGTTAGGTTGTGCCTTCCAGTTGAACCGCCCAATCCCAGAAAAACCCCCCGCACAAACCATGTTTCGTCATTAATAAATGAATTTTAAAATCAATAAATTTTTTATGCCGGTGTATTACATCTATCCTAATTTGATTTTTTTTTGGTGTCTTAATAGTTTTGTGGGTGCAAATAGTAACATCTTATAAAATATTGCTATTACTCGGGTATCTAGTAATCTTTTTTAAGGGATCGATTTTATATACAACCCACAAAATATCATAGGCAGCTCGACCTAAAATTGAAAAAATACCCGATGTAATCCCTCATCTTGGCTAATGGCAACCCACGCCCACCACCCCATTGCCACCCTATGCATGCGGCCTGCCTCAGCCGCCAAAAACCCAACACCGCCCATCTCCGCCGCTGGCAACCCGCTATCGTTGTCTCCTTCCATTCTTCTTCTTCCTCCTCCTCAATTTATTTTCGTTCTCCTCCTTTTTCATTCTTTCTCCTCCTTCCCCTCTCGAAATCGTGATACTCGGCCAAACCGGTTAGAATGCATATGATGTGCATTCGCCCAGAAAGTTTGAATGCACATTATATGCATTAAGACTTTCTGGATGAATTTACAGCAAATGCATTCATACTGGTTTAACTAAGTGTTGCGATTTCCGAGGGGGTAAGGAGGAGGAGGAGGAGGAGGAGGAGGAGGAAGAAGGAAAGAGGAGGAAGAAGAAGGGTACAAAAAAGGAGGAAAAGAAAAGGAGAAAGAAGACGGGAGGAAGAGAAAGAAGAAGGAAAGGGGGAGGAAGAGGAGAGAGACGATGATGGTGGGTTTTGGCGACATCGACATAATTTGTTGGCTGCTTTCATCAAAAGAGGGGGTGGCCTTTAGGCAGGGTGAATTGGGTGGTGCCTGCAAAGAGGCGCAGCCCAGCCGGGCCAGCCCTATCCTAATCTGAAGGCCGAAAGCCCTAAACCCTTACTTCACCGCACGGTACAGCCTCCTGTGTCTGTGCTTCACGAATGGCTTGGCGCGGGTCGTTTTCGCGATCGGTGCTCGCCACCTCCCGGTCGTCCTCGTCTTCCATCCGATCGCCGTCTGGTCTCCCTCGCCTCCGTCCTCCACCCCTCTCCGCCCCTCGCCTCCAACGCCGCCGCCTCTCCTTCGCTCCTCCAAGGTAAAACCCTAACCGCAGCCCCAACCCTAACCCCCAAACCCTAATCTCTCTGAATCATTCCGGATTTCGGATGTCTAAAGGTCGCGTTCCCGCAGGCCTCTGGGAGCCTTAGGATGCGCAGAGTCTCTCCTTCCGCTGCACAGCATGGTCGCCGTCGCACGGCTCACTTCGCATCTGTCGGCCAACGCGAGGGCCTGCTGCGAGCTGTCTCAGGGTACCTTCTGCCGCACTTGTCAAGATCGCTAATTGTCTCCTTTGTGAGTCTTGTTATCAGTCTCTGCTAATCTTAGGGTTTGAAGCGCATGGCTCTGAATTCATGTGTTTGCGAGTGGATCTATATTAGATGTCCAGGGTTTTGTTGATCGCTGCATTTCCGGTTTTTAAATTGAATTTTGGTTGATACGACGAAATTTGGGATTGAGATTTGATAGGGTGGAAGGGAAAAGATGGTTGATGCCAGAGAGTTCGGCGTTCGGTGGAAATCCGCTGTTTAAGAGTGTAGGTTTTCTCCTTTCCTTACTGTTCTTCCCATTGTATGTGGGGTAGGCAACTTTAAATTTAGAGAAGGAAAGCTGGAAACTTTTTCAATAGAAGGAAGCTTCACATATATTGTTTGGTTGATGATGCATTGGTAAAGTTTCTTTTATTTCATCGGTGCTGATGTTTACACAGTATGGAAGTTGTCTTTCTGCATCTAATTTCCTGTAGTTATATGCTTGCTGACGTTGCCGTATTCCCTTTCTTTTCCAAGGGTTTTGCGATGAAAAAATTAGAATGAGATAAATTGGTACTAGTTTTGATCTGCATGATGTGAGACTGGATTCTAGTGTTGTACTTGAAACATCTTGCATTAGTTATTCGATTGAAAATTTTGCAAAAATGATTGCGGGGATCGATATTTATTATTTAAAATAGTAACTATTAAAGGATGGATCTTATTTACACCTTTGACTTGGCCTATTATATAGGCCAATATGATGCGTTTTTGCAGCCTACCTTGGCTGACTTAAGGCTGATCATTTTTTAGATTATTGTTTTATTTTATTTAACTCTGGTTGATGTGAGGAATTTGGGATTGAGACATGATAGGGAGGAGTGGGAAAGATGGGTGATGCAAGGGAGAGGCAAGAATTCTGTGAGAAGTCAGAGGTTGATGCTGCTGTTTCAACCGCTGTAGGTTTTCTATCTTCCTTATTGTTCTTCCCAGTCATTGGATAGGAAAGCATTACTTAAGAGAAAAGAAGATGGAAACAGGCAAAGAAAAGAAGTTAATTATAAAACAATTTTTCTCGAATAGTGTCTGTGATCATTGTATATGTTCTTATTACATCATCAATATTTAATATTTACTTAGTGATAAACTGATAATCATGACTTGTGCCATAGAGTTCTTGTGGAAAATCTAGATACATCTAGTTTGTCATATTTTGCAACTTTTGGGTGTGGGCTATTTGTTTTGTTTTTCTTTTGCTCATTTTGGCTAATACTTTAATTAAGCAGCTTCTCTTATTTTTAAATCAGGATTTTAGAATATGCTAGTGTTGACCTTGTAGTGACCATACTTGATTGGCATTAGCATATGTAATTTGATAATTCTTGAATTAAAAATTACTGTCCTACCAAGTGTTTTTTTTCTCACTTTAGGTCGGATTGCACTGTTTGGGGTTTGGTATGGAATTATATGATTGGGATCGACCATGATTGGATGAACATCCTTGCAGATTAATCCGTCCATCTTTCATTGCATGATTGGAGTGTTTTTTTTTATCAAGGTTATATTTCAATTTGGATAAATTTTTGGTAGGGATTTTAATGAAATGCTTCATTTTTCTTCCTAATATTTTGGTTTATTATACAAAAATCCTACCAATTAGCATACACTAAGATTCTTGGCACAATCTGCACATGGATTAATGCCAGGTTGGCATCCAGATGTAAATTTTTTGCTCGATCCATTGGTCATCTAGAGTTGTGCTCCATTTGAGAGAAGGTTGGGTGCTTCTTGTTGTTCTTTGTATACAGAAATAGATATCCTGGAAAATGAAGACAAAAATTGAAAAATTAGGCAACTCATAAAAGTCAAGGAATTGGAAAACATCTATAAGAAGTTGGGAAAAAAGAAATGACTCATGTAATACTTTGCAGCTGTTAAATGTAATCTTTAGGCTATCAAAGTTTGTTTTAAGAAACATGTGTACAAAATTTAAGCTATTGTCAAAGCTTGGCGACACTTTTCATTGAGAAGGTTTTGAAAGTACAATGTTTGTTGCTCTTTAAGGGTTTTGCATGCATGTTCCTGCATATATATTTTCAAGGTGCTAGACGTTATTACTTGGGGATCCCTAGCATCAATGACGTTACTTATAGATCAAAGTGATTTATATAATGGACTATGCATGTGAATCGTATTATAACCAAACATAGAACTGATGGAGTGTGGTGTCATGATGGTTGGATGGATGAGGTACACTGATATGCAAGGTGAGTGAGGTGCTTAGCTTACTCCTAGTGATGGGATTCTTCCTTAGAAAGCATTAGCATTGGGTAGTGAGATGGGAGTGATACAAGAACGTTTAAGTTGTGAAAGTGCTTAGCTTACTTTTAATGATTGGATTTTTCCCTAGAAAGTTTTAGCATTATGTCAATCATTTGGTAATGAAATGAATTTCTGAAATCTACTTTGATGTAAAGTATTTTCCTTTTGGATTTACATGACAACTATCAATCTATCATTATTAGCAGGAATGTTGTACAATGGTGTGACACCCGCTCTGTATTCACCTCCAATCCACACATCCCCAATTCCTATAACTTCCACTCCTTTGAACATTTTTTCTACCTTTATAGGTTATCAAATAGCATAATTGCGTTGTCCTTTTGTCAAATCTTTGATGCGTATGGACAAAATCAAACGAGCAGACTTCTATCTTTTAATATTAAGGGTAAGTTTTACAAGATAGTGATAACTAATAAGGCCAACAATGTTATACTGTTCGGAAGAGTGGGCAATAAAGAGGGCTCATGGACACAAAATGAGAGTAACAGAGATGAGGATCTTGAAATGGATGTGTGGTAAAACTATAAGAAATAGGGTGAGGAATGATGGTGCTAGAGGAATGTGCAGAGTTTGAAGAGGGCTCATGGACACTAAATGAGAGTAAGAGATGAGGATCTTGAAATGGATGTGCGGTAAAACTATAAGAAATAGGGTGAGGAATGATGGTGCTAGAGGAATGTGCAGAGTTGCAGTGTTGTGCCAATTGAGGACAAAAAGATGGAAAGCATATTAAGATGGTATGATCATTTATAATGGAGAGCGGAGGCGGCCCCAGTAAATAGTGGGTCTCGGGTTATTTTGAGGGGGCAGAAAGAGCCGAGGACCTAAATTTCAAATTGATGGAGGTGTCATAAAATATTTGGAAAGGCTTGCATTGGCTGCAAAGATCGCACTTAATAAAAATGATTGGAAAAAAGGATTCATAATTATGAACCCCATTATATGGGCCAACTGACCAAGTCTAGATGGGTATAGTTGTGCGTATTTAAGTTTTTGTTTAAATAAGTGACTTTTTGAATAAATAAAAAGGCTCATTGGTGTGTTATTTTAGTTGTATGTAACAAGGTTTTTTTTAGCTTCTTGACTGTAGGAGCACATATTGTGTAACCAATAAGATAGGTCCACCTATCCACGAACTGGTCTTTTCGGTATCTTTAAATGTCTCTCTCTTGCCAAGTTTAGGGGTGCAACTTGTGTCAGGTTGGTTTGGGTTTGGGCCAAATTGAAACCGAACCGACCTAGTTTTGGTTCTACAAAATCCAAACCTTACCCGACCTGAGTTGGGCTTAGACCCGACCCGACCCGACCCGCATAAAGATTGGGTCGGTTTGTGTTGGGCCTTGGGTTGACAAATTTAGACAGTATGTATTGAATAGTGAATATGCAACATGCTTATTTATGCTGCATACTACTAGTCTACTAGATAGTAGATATATCTTTCAAAAACAAACAAGCATCAACTTCAAAGCATCAGATAATGAAAATTTTATGGATAAAGTAGGCATTAAAAAACATACCTCAGATTTCATGCTATAAAGAAGTTACATAACATTGGTTCAGTGAATAGAAATATTAACCGGTTCTCGTGTTGGTTTAGGTTTCCCGAGACTTAACACGGAGCCAACCCTGATTTAATCGAGTCCAGAAGAATAAGAACCTAACCAACCAACTCGGATTTGTTAAATACATGAACCAACTCAACGCATTTAGGTCGGGTCGGTTCTCGGATTTACCCGACCCAAGTTGCACCTCTAGCTAAGTTGCCTTGGTCAGGTTTTCGGTGCCTGTTTTAAGGGGTTGACACTGTGTTGCAAATAGTTACTGTAGTTGACCCCACTTTGTTGGAACGTGGAATTAAGATTTCGATGATAATGATCATGATCATGTTGTCTCTTTCACATCATAAGCCTTTTTAAGACCCGCACTTCTTGCGTCCTCACATGAATTAGTGTCCGAATAACTTCCACATCCTAATTTTTTTCATAAGAGCTACACTTCCTCGCGTTCTTGTTTTAATCCATGTTTGGAATGTTACAGTGAGCTATGAGCTATAGGATGAGAAAATGAACTATGACCGAAAATGCCACCCTATATGTTTCAGAATTTGTTGAAATTTGGTGGGTGTGTTATCTAGGGTAAGATGATCATCCTCACCAATTTTCAACAAATTCCAAAACTTCTAGTGTCATCTATGCAGTTAAAGTCGGTAGTCGGCCCTAGTCGGCCAAGGGCCGACTAGAACTATTCGGGACTAGTCGGCCAAAACTTATTCTAACCCCTCCCCCCCTCCTTAAACATATATGATATATGAACTAGCATAAATGTCAATAAGTATATGATATTAGTCGGTTAATAACAATACATACCTTCACACTTCACAGCATGGGTATAAATACATAAGTAACAGTCTAACAGAACACAGTTGTATTAGCTTCATGCCCATGTCAAAAGACTCAGAAGTAGAACTAAGAATTCATCACAATATTTGTTTGATGATGTTTAATCAGTGAACAACCCTAATTTTGATTATAGGGTTATATGGATATCAACAAATAAACTAATTATTTGTCTATGTTTTTATCTGAGATTCTCAGGTGCTCAATAGATGATTACAGGGAAGAGCCATAGTTGTGAGTCTTACGACTCAAGACTTTGAGCCAATGTAAAAAAATCCAAACAAAATTGCTTGTAAAGACTCCTTTAAAAAAAAAATTTGCTTGCAGAATGCTGCCTGGGGACTAGTCGGCCGTCGTTAGTCGGGGACTAGTCGGGTCTAGTCGGGGACTAGTCGGGATTCCGCCCAGCAATGACGGAATCGAAATTAATCGGTCGGCAAAATGCCGTCCAGGGACTAGTCGGGGACTAGTCGCCGACTAGTCCCGACTTTGATAGCATAGAGTGTCATCAAATGGTAGAAGCTTTATTGACCATCCATAGTAACCGTTAATTTTTCTTAGCACGTTTGATGACCTTCGAAGTTTTGGAATTTGTTAAAAATTGGATGATTGGGACATGTCCGGGATACGGCATGGATACGATCGAATGTGCATGCGAGTGTGTGTGTATTGAGAGAGAGGAGTGTTACAGTAAGCTATAAGCTATAGGAAGAGAAAGTGAGCTACGATTTAAAATATCACCCTATAAGTTTTGAAATTTGCAAAACTAGTAAAAAACCCAGGCAATGCCCGTATGACCTTGATGCACGTCACTTGGCACAAACGACATCACAATCGTCCAAAGAAGTGTGATTGAGTGTGATTCACTTGTTAGCGAGAGATAGATAGTATTAATGATTTTACAACAAATAATCATTAAATGACATTGAATAAGTATTTATCATCTTTATAATACGTTTTTAATAGGATTTATGAGAGAGAACCGCGTTCACACACGGGAGAAGAATTTTGGCTCTTAAAAGAAGTCCACGTGTCACAACACGGGAGAGAGGCTTCCATTTTAGTATATTATACTATTAGAATTGGTGGGTGTGTTGTCTAAATTAAGATGATTATCCATGCCGTATCCAATACTTTTTTTTGTTTTTTTTTATTATGATACGTTTTTGCCGTATCATATACGATTGGGCTGTATCCCAGGCCGTATCGGTATCCGATACGGTTACGTGATCTCTTTCGGAGTATAAGTGTTTCCTAGATAGGAACTAGAGGACAAGGGAAAATACACTCGTGGTTCAAGATGGAGAAACTCATGCAAACTTTTCTCCTGGTTGGCTATCAATGTATTGGTTGGTGTGTTTGAAGAATTAAAAATGTTTTGGTGGCCAAAACTTGAAGTATTTCTACTCCCCACCTTCATGCATGGGTCAACGATTCTGCCGAGCTTGAACTGGAATGACCATAACTGTTTGAGTTGGGGCATGGCAAATTCAATCTACCCGCAAAATCGAATATCTGTCATTTGGGTCAAATTTGACCATTTTTGGATCCATTTTGGTCCCCTTTCAAGCTCAATTTAGTTCCATTTTGGTCTTGTGTACACTTTTCATGAGATTGGTCTTGTGTACACTTTTCCAAAATCCTAAATAGATTGGTTCCTCAAATTCTTAGTTGTTCCAATTGTTATTTTATTTTTTTTAAATAATTGTCATGTGGCTCAAGTTTCACGGTCTTATCTTGCTTTTCTTTTTTATAACCACTGATAGAGTATGTCGTTATTTAAGATCAATTATGTTTGTTGTTATTTGTTAAGTTAGATTGTGCAATTTTGGTCAAAAGGCAAAGTAGATATAAGCTTCAATATTATCAAGTGGCCGTTAGTTATGTAATGATGTCGCTCAGCTCTGGGAAAGCAGAATCACAAGGGGGGAGCTCAACTGATATTTTTTGGAAGGGCCTCCACGTGGTACCACACGGCTCAAAGGCTTCCGTTTTATTATAGTACTAGTGCAAACCCTTGGGCAAGGCTCACGATCCACTCCCATCCCAACCCAAAAACAGGACCCCACAACCCGGGAAAACATTAGAGGGAGAGAGCAATCGGTTCTGTATAGATATAGAGAGAGGCGACCAGTTCTTGAAAGAGAGGTTGCCACGTGGTGTATAAAAAGGGGTGAGAGAGAAGGGGTGTTCTGCATGGTGGGGGGTGCCACTTTAGGACCCCCGACATATATTATAGTATAAGGATTATTAGGTTTGCGAAAAGTTTAGTTATACAATATTACCAAAATTGTAAAACACGAACTTGAAATGACTGAAACAATTCTTTTTGGGCTCACTCTGAATCTGAACCCAAAGAGACCACGAACTCGTGGATCATTTCGAAATGTTTTAAAAAGCGTTAGGCAGACCTAAGGCGGTAGGAGAGTTCTAAGGCGGTAAGGCAGGATGCCTAAGCGGGCTCCCAGAGATTGAGGCACCCAAAATTTTATAAAATATTTTACTTAAAATTTGCAAAACTATTATGTTTACAATGTCATCCTTCTTCCAGAAATTCATAATGGGCCAAGGGTGCCGATATCATTCTTTCATGTGGTCACAATGGGTCAAGGGAGCCACTACACACTAGTGTACTAGTTTAAAAAGAAAAAAGAGAAGATTAAAATGAATAAAATGAATAAAATGATGAAGGAGACGAATGGGAGAAAGGAAACATACAAATGACTGCTTTTGACAATAACATCGGCGGTCTTTCACTTATGGACATCGAGGAAAGTGGGTCTCAATTTAGACGATGCGGTCTAAGGCCCAAAATGCCTAGGCGGACGCATAGGCAGGCGCCCGTACCGCTTTTTAGAACAATTATTCCGCTTCTTTAAACCACCATGTTAGTCTTGTATAAATTTTTTTTCCAGTTCCTACTATAGTTTGGCCAGTGCATATTATGAGACCCTTCTTGTCTCTGTACTCTTGGATACCACTCATTTTCTGTCATTGGGATCAATGTTTAAAAAGGCGTTCGAGGCTTACGCCTCGAGGCCCGCCTCAAGGTGAGGCGGTCCTGTACTGCCTCGAGGCTTACGCCTCAGCAGCCACATATAAAAAGTCCACGCCTCTGCATCAAGAGGCGTACGCCTTTGTTTGAGGCACGCCTTAGGGCATTCAAGGCGTACGCCTCTTGCACCAAACGTGAAACATAGGGCGTGGAGGGGTTAAAACCAATGTTTGGTGTGGGGGGTCACTAAGGGATTGATATGTAAATCGTCCTTATGGACTCTTTTTTCACTCATTGAAACCTCCTAAATTCTTTTAGATCTCTTTAGGTTTTGAAACCCCCTTGTCTCCAAAAACCCAAAATAAAGATCTAGTGCGCATTTATTTTTCGATTTTGATTTCGAAGTTGTATTCGTGAGACTGTGAGAGATAAAGATTTGTTTCAAGTTTAGAGGTATGGATCATGATCTTGTACCTTCTACTAGGTTTTTCTATGATTTTTTTCTTTGTATTTGTATCTTTGTTTTTTTTTTTTTTAAATCTTGACAATGTTAGTCCTATATTCGTATTTTATTGTTTGTTATTACTTGTTAGTTGTTATTTTAATTATTATTTTGAATATTAAAGAATTAAGCGTGTTTGAGCAATTTGACTTTCTATTTTGTTGTTAGATTGCTCGATGGAGCCCTCAATCGTGTCATGTAAGATATTTATAACACATTGTGATTTATTATGCATATGCAGCATATCTAGTTCAATTATTATTATGCATTCAATAATAGTATTTATTCTGATTTTTTTCTTTTTTAAACTTTTATTTACCAAAACGTCTCGAAAAAATTCGAGGCTTACGCCTCGCCTCTCCAATGGAAAAACGCCTCGGTACGCCTTTCGCCTTTTTAAACATTGATTGGGATGGCATCATAATTTAGACGAGTCCTTCACTTTTTGTTTTAGTATGGCCAAGATTCATTAACTTTATGAGACCCTTTTTGGCTCTCGACATCTTGGGTAGCGCTCAGTGCTTGAAGTGAAAAAGAAAATGGTTGTATCCAAGGTTTCAAGAGTCGAGGAGGGTCTCATAACATGCACTTAGTCATATTGTAACAAAAACGGGAAAATCGTTCCCGAAAGCATGTAGTGTACTTCAATCGATTGTATACACTATGTTACTAATTAGTTATTGTGGGTAATAAACTTTTTTGTTTTTTTTTGCTCATATGGTGTGATGCTTTTTTTTTTTCTTCCAGTGGATGTTCTTGGTATGCCGACACCAAATTTAAGCAAAAATTCGGTAAAATTGCATGTGCTATTGAGGCCATAACCACACGCCACATATGCAGCTTTGGGACCATTGATCAAGACGGAGAACCAAACATGTCTTGCATATTTTAAAAACTAAACCAACTCGAGTAACCCTCACCGGTCAGCATTGTGGGTACCAGTCATCCTCATTGCCCTAAGCCCTAACCCCGACTGTAATGTGCTTCTGGCATAACCGCACATATCTCCCTCCACAATTGTTATATGTTACCTTGCTCCCTGTGCTTTCCCGACACCTTTGTCCATTCGCCACTACAAAAACATTGTTTGCCCTGCTATCCTTGCATTCTTTCCTACATCTCTTCTTTTCCCCTTCATTACATACTTCTTCATGGTGCTTCTTAACATTATAGGTGCCTCTGTTTTCAAGTTCCGTATCTCTGAACGTTGACAAGAGCCGGTTGCTGATAGTTGCCACCCAGGGGGCATTGGATTAGTACCAAAATTATGGCTGAGTTTTGCATCTTTTAGTCATTTTATGACATAAATGTAGAAGTGGTTGCCTTGAATTGAATCATATAGTCAGTTGTGCAAAAAGTATTGACTATATCTATTCTCGTTGAAGCAATATAAAATGTATTCAATGCTTGAGGACATGCAATTCAATTCTTAATAAATTACAACAATTCCAAATTTTTTTGAGAATTCGAACAATATATGGTGCTAATTGTCATGCTGACTGCATAAAATTTTAAGGGATTTTGTGTATGTATACCCCAAGCAAAGTTTGATATTGCAGAAAGCCCTCCATGTTTTACAAAATTCTATGGTTATAGATATGATTTTTGCAACAAGTCCATATAGCCAATTTGTTAACCATTTAACCATAGGCTACTTGATGTTTCTGTACTCGAGCATCGGCCACGGCCAAGGGTAATATGGTCATAAAATTGAGCGATGGATTTTTTTCTTTCAAAAATCGAGATATGTGAAGTGTGCTCGCAGAGAATTTTTGTAAACCGTATGGGTGGGTTTTCTTGAATATTGAACTTTGGTAGGGGTATATTTGTAAAAATCTATTTTTCTAATGATAAATTTGGATGAAGTAGTTACACTTAATCAATCAAAACTGATCAATGGTAATTGCAGGTACTTGAAGGTTATAGATTAGTCGTTGGATGCGTATGAAGCACTGGAGCGGTCTGTCTTGGTTGTTTCGATGAAGTTTGAAATTTTTTTTCCAGCTTTGATAGTTCATGAGCTTTTTGAGAATAAAATTCTCTTTATGTTTATTATGCCCCTGAATTTTGATTATGATAGGAATTTGTGGGTCTTTTAGCAACTTTGTTTTTTTTAAGTATGGTGAGAAACTATTGGCAGTCTTTTGGGGCAGCAGCTGTAAAACTTGAAAGAGGCTCCAACGGTCACGGATGATGCGATGGAGATTAAGCCGAGGCTCCAACGGTCACAGATGATGCGATGGAGATTAAGCCGAGGCTCCAACGGTCCTTAAAGATACCCAGTTACCACCTCAAAGAAATCAAACTACTAACTCTAAACTAGACAGCGCTTAAACTGTTGACAAAATAGTCCAGCCATCCAGTTTTCGATCTTGATAGGGTCATGGTGATATCATCTGGTCACACGCCAACCTTGCTTACTGTGTTTTACTGGTGGGAGCTGGGTGCAACGGACAGCTGTGATCAGCTGCCATGTCAGGATGGCCCGATCGATCTGGGTGGATAACAGGATGGCTGAATTGCATTTCTTAATAGTCCTTAATTGGACTCACGGATCAGGAGGTTAATATGATGCGCACACCAGACGATTGCTTGAAGAAGCCCTGGTGCAGCAAGAAATGCTTTGGTCAATTGGGGCTCATGATGATCAAGGGCTACGAGGACAGAGCATTTGATCGAATCAACGAGATTCTGTTGATCAGATCACTGGGATTCTGTGAAAGTGTTGGTTGCCAAGAAAATTTTGATGAAACAGCTAACTGGGAGGGAAGAGAGGGCCTGTTTGGATACGCTCCGGATTTGTGAGTGTCCAGAATCCCTAAAAAAGGGGGGGTGTGTTTGGATACGACTGAATCCCACAAAACGTTTCATTGGAGAGCACAAAATGTGCTCTTGGGAGCTATTTTATTGGAGCCCAAAATTGAGGCCCCAGGCTTTGTAGCCCTATTTTGGGATTCCGGGCTCCAAGAATCTCATAATCAGAAGGGTTCTACTTTGGTACTGATTCGGTACCATACCGAATTCATCCGACGGTAAGCATTATTCTAAGGACCATGGGATGAACCCTAGGCGGATGCCTGAGATCCACCCTAAGACCATCTGACGGCCCCTATGAATTTCGGTGCAGTATCGATTTGGTACCATAAAATTTCCCTAATCAGAATTCTGTCCAAATAGAGCTGAAAGTGCATCTTTCAGCTCTATTTGGTTGTCTGAAAAAAGAATGGCAAAATTTGAGTTTTTTTTTGGGTTTGGTTAGTCTTAAATCCTTCCACAGGTCTTTATTTAAGCTAAATGATACAACTTATTGGGATATTAGCTAAAGTCCTTCACGAAGGACATGTTTGTACACCTAGTCTCTAACTAAAAGTGTAACTTTTTTTTACCCTTTAAATTTTAAAACTACCCCTCCAGTAAGATTATCCGGTCGTCTTTGCATAAGCACTCATTTGCCGATTAACACTATATGTAGCGGTTACTACAGTGATAGCCATTAGAACACTCTAGCAAGAGTATACATTTGTCACCAGAAAGAGTATCCATTCATCATCAGCAAGAGTATCTATTCGCTGGATGACATTGTGCATGTTGCAGTTGCTACAGTGATTTCAATGTAGAAAGTATCCATTAGGCTGATTGACACCCTTGCTACAGTGAAATCACTGTAGCAATAGTCAATTCGCTAAATTGACTCTTACCAAATCAAATTGATACTCTTGTTACAATGATTCCACTGTAGTAGCTACGGTGAAATCACTGTAGTTAACCGCTATATCACAGTGTCAACCAGCGAATGGATATTTTTGCTGAAGATGAATGGTTACTCTTTCTGTAGCACATGAGGGGGAAAATAAGGACGAGGAACTTGTTGTAGCATGCAATGTTTGGAGGGACTTGGTGCAATATTGAAACATTGCTTGTCCTTTAGTTAATCACAGACATGAGTCAGGTTCATATATCAGTGGTCAAGTGTGTGCATACTTGAGAATGAGTTAATTGGAAACTAAAGATGATCCTTTTTCTATAACCATTGTACATGGGAGACAATTTTTCGGCTTAATGAGCGCATAGCCTGTGGGGGGCTAATGAGCTCCTTCTGCTCTTTGAAGTATGAGGCTGGGTCGAACCTATGGTTCTAGCCTAGGCTGAAAGGGTGCTCCTATGCCTGGAGGGCAGTGTCGGATGGTGTGGTGGTGGTGCCAGATCACCTTACCTGTAATATTGGGGTTGGTTCTAGAATTAACTGGTTGGATGATTCTTTGTTTGACCCAGCTGTGCCGATTGCGAGGAGAATTGGATGGTTTTAGATCCTCACTAGGCGCAGTATATCTCGATCTTAACCCCCTTTGTAGCAAGTGAGTGTGCGAGGCTGAGGATGCTTCACAGGCGGTGTTTGATTGGCAGTGCGCAAATGAGGTTTGTGAATTGCTCCCTCTTCGAGGCAATGCTCCAATGTGTATCCAGGACTGGTATGCGATGATCCATGAAGCTATGACTGGCGACGAGCACAAGAAGTCACCAAGTTGGTCTCTTGATCAATGCGGTGTGGAGCGTATGGCTTGACCGCTATAAGGAACTCTTCGAGTGAAGTACGAAAAATCCTTTAGTAGTTGATAAGACTTGTGTCATGTGTTTGGATGAGTACCTGGTACCTGGTACCTGATAGAGGGTTTGGTTGTTTACTGTGTCTCACCTGTTGGAGCTGGGTGCAACAGACGGCCGTTATCAGCTATCATGTCAGGATGGTACGATCTCGCTCCACTAGCACCCATCCTGAGTTCATATGGGCCATATCGAGTTCGAAGCGAATAACAATCATCTATCCATTTGCAAGCATTGGAACACAAGTTACACAAACTCAAAGCACAGGACTTGTATCAAACTGGACACAAATGGGTTCTACTTGGTTTTGTAAGCCTCGGATTGCGATTTCCGACAGCATTGAAAACCTGGTTGTAATGCAAAAGTTAATGTCTTTACACATAGCTACACAATCCAACCTACACAGCCAAAAAAAATAGAAAAGAAAAAAGGAAAAAGAAAACATGAAATTCAAATCTTTTGTTTCTAAATGAGCGTGATACGACGTCATAAGCGCTTCAAAGACATTAAAGAGAATTTCTTCATTAGCTTACTTCTCTTTCATCCGAGGAGGAACTCGATGATCCCTAAGATGCGCGAGAGATGTGAACTGTGACGATGACCTTCTTACTTCTCTCGGTCAGCTCAAAAAGACAGGCATCCCCTACTTCCAGATTGTTGTCGAGGCAGAAGCTTCTCCATCCCCCGGAAAGAAATGACTTCTTGTCGTGAAAGATATAAGAGACATACCAATTCTCTCTCCGCCCGGGAGTTTGGAGGCGAATCATTCTGCTGTTAGTTGGAAGATGCGCACTTGCAAAGTTGAAAGGGATGCCCTACAAGTAGTAAAGCCGACGACCTTTTAGAGTCATTAATAAAGAGCAAACATATTAATTTTGGCTAAGTAAAAACTAATACATATACAAGTTCCAGATCAAGTTAGATAACCCTCCCCCCCCCCCCCCCCCCCCAAACAAAAAAAATCAACTTAGATAATATGGAAAAAAAGTTTGTATTCACACAGAGACAATGTGATGTTGCAGTTATAATAGAGCCCTTTCGAATTTCACATTGCTAATCAGACCGAGCCTGATGGATTATCCAGGATTAGTGATTGTAACTTTAGAAAGCCAAAGGCTTGCATCTAATGTACTAGGGCACACGGGCCAAATATGTAGGTACTACAAACGGCTGTGGTCACCATGTTGAGAATACCCCACAAACAAAATGAAGGAAAATACAAAAAGGGAAAATGCACCTACACCCCCGAAACTCAAGGTGGGTAATGGCCTATATACATGAAGTTTGAACAGGAAGAGTGAGCATGGGTGCAAGCGTGTAAGGGGTAGACAAGCAGGAGTGAATCAGGCCTATCTATGAACAATGCTGAGGCTAAGACCAATTCAACCCTTGAGGAAGTTGCGTAGGGCTTGAGTAAGACGTGTTTGCGTCTATGGGAAGTACCATGGCTTCAGTAATGGTGCACAGCTCGAGGAAGGATTGCGTCTAGAGGAAGGAGGTCAATGCGGACAAGGCTGGGGAGTGCATGGTGGAGCCAATGATGGCCAAACCGAAGACAAAGCAGGCAAACGGGTGAAAGATGGAGCTCAATGATGGTGAGGCCATATGTAGAATATGGAGCCTGATGATGGTGACGCCGGATATGAAAGAGCCGTTGGTGATTCGAAGCCGGAAGGCAGAGGAAGTCGACGGTGGTGGAAGCTAGAAAGTGGTGAAAACTCTGAAAATCTGGCGGTGATTTGAGGTCGGAGATGGTGGAAGCTAGACAAGACCGGAAGTGGGGTCCGACAATGGTGGAGGTCGGAAATTGTCGAAGTTCAAAAAATCCTACGGTGATCGAGGCCGAGGATGAAGGAACTTGATAGTGGTGAATGGAGGAAATAAAAGAAACCCTTCGGTGGATGATGGATGTGGAGGAGGCTGATAATGTTGAAGGAGGACCTCCATGCAGGATGGCAAACCATGACATGAGAGAGAGAGAGAGAGAGAGAGTCAAACCGTCTCTCAAACCCTAGCTCTGACACCATGGTAGTTTGAGAATGCAAAAGGATCACATCAAATGTACTATGGCACAAGGAGGGTCAAAATATAGAAGTATTACAAGGAGAATGCTCACCATCAGTGAGAATAACACACAAGCTAAAAAAAAAATGCAAAAAGGGAAAATACATCAACAATCATGTTAAAGTCACATCCCCAGATTAAACCTTGGATCAAATGTCTATCAGAACATTTGGAACAAGTGTTCATCCAAATTTTAGAATCAGGTGATAGTCTATTATTTATTCTCAATAATATCTTGAAAATATATAATAGGTCAATATTAGCAGAGTTAAATGAGGAAGCAATTGTGTAACTAAAAGATATAAAAACATATAACGCAGTGAACATAAACAAAATCGTTGAAAAGAAAGGTAAGATATAAAATAGTACAAAATAAAGCAAATGTTGAAGAAAGACTCCCATCTAAAGAGCAAAGATCATCTCACAATAATATAATGTGGATGCCCCTTACTTGCATTATGGCATTGACTCTTGCTTACTTCCACACTGATCTCTAGTATCTCAGAGTGAGCTACCAACAATCTTTGATATCTACTAACGTATCTTTATGAAGTCTTATATTAGTTGCCAGGATGTCCACTGGTGTACATGAATTCCTTCACAAAATATACGAGCATAAGGGTTACTTCTATTGGAACAT
This sequence comes from Chamaelirium japonicum, assembly GCA_947650365.1. Classification (NCBI taxonomy): domain Eukaryota; kingdom Viridiplantae; phylum Streptophyta; class Magnoliopsida; order Liliales; family Melanthiaceae; genus Chamaelirium; species Chamaelirium japonicum. The sequence goes on from OX393550.1 coordinate 114,481,273, forward strand.
GATAAGAGCAAATGAGTCTCATCACATTAGGGCAGCAACCCAACATATATATGCAGGAAGTCGAGTGCAGTCATCAACATGGTGAACATATCACTCAAGCAAGGAAAAGCCTATAAGGGTGTATGTACAAAATATACAACCTCTAAACTCATCTGCCCCTCCCCCTCTTCTTTTTCAAACTCATGGGGGATCATAGATCGAGAGTTTGCTAACAAAAAACTGAAAGCAGAGAGCTGTATGTGTCATAGTGAATAGGTCCGCAAGCTAGGCACCTAAGGGACCAGGAGGTAGGGAGATGGTGCTAGAAAGATATTGATGGCAAAAGAAGTAATAGTCGATCACGACATGCTTCGTCTGCTTGTAAAATACCGGGTTACTAGCAATCTGGAGAGCACTCTGGTTATCACAGTAAAGATGAGTAGGAGTAGAAGGTTCAACACCCATGTCATGAAGTCGTCGAAGACATATGAACGAAGCAGAGATCAAGGTCAGATCGATACAAGTTGAGGCCTAAGACAAAAACTTTGAATAAGAATTTTTGATATTTAATATATTAATCTAAATAATATTAGTTTCTATATAGTAGAAATTTTTATTTTATATGGGGCCTTAGGCTTGTATTTTAAATGGGTACTTAGGCTATTTAAGTGGGTTTGGGGTCTTCTTTTCTTATGGTCCTTAGTCTATTTAAGTTGATTAGGGCCTTGGAGGCCTTCTTTTCCTATGGGGCCTTAGGCCACTGCCTTAATGGCCCTATGTCGAACCGGACCTGGCAGAGGTGTCGGCCGATGGTACTCAATCTCGGTGTTAGAACGGGAGATAACTACCCGCCTTTTGCTCCTCCAAGAAATACGAATCTTCAAGGAGGATGCAAAACCCAATGATCATCAACAATCAACTTAGGAATACAAGTCAAGATATACACAGAGAGACAAGCTTGGTCACCAACATGGTGAACATACCACACAAGAAACAAAAAGGCTACAAGGGTATATATGCAGCATATACAACCTCTCCTATCTATCATTTGCTATCCAGGACTGTATTTTCTAACATGGACTTTTAATGGTCTTACGTGAAGTTTTAGGAATTTGATATTATATCCCTCATTTCAATGATACACCATCTTCTTTTTGGCTATTCCTCTCTAGATTTTTTTTGAAGATATAAACAAAGAGGGGTGTAATATTAAAAATAATGCAACATTGTAAATTCCCCAAATCATATTTGCATCACAAGTGAACTGAATCCAACTAGCAAGTTAGTAGGTTTCACAGTCATTTGTACTATAAATTAAAATCTCTATGTTGAGATAATTGTATATATTCTATAAAAATAAATTTCCTTGTCTTTTTCTCTCTATCCTAATCATGACCATGACCATTGAGTATTGTTCCATCTATTTGGGGCCAGTTTGATGAATCCTTATTCACCATTCATTTTTTCTAAGGACTATCTCTGTTCTCAACGAAAGTTTTTCCATATCCTTTCTAACAACTTATACCAATGTTATTTTAGCTCTCCCCTCCTCCTTTGTCATTCCACAATAATGCGTGACCCTTTCCTTATCAGGTTCATCTTAGCTCTACATCACACATGCCCATACCATCTTAATGTGTTCTACATATTTTTTCTCAATTGGTCCAACTCAAGCAACTTCTCTAATACAATCATTCCCCATTCTATCCCTCATAGTTTTTTTGCACATCCACTTCAACATCCTTAATTATGCCACGCTAATCTTATGTGATTGAGCTTTCTTTGTTGTCTTGTGAAATTTACCCTTACATCCTACAAGCATGCATTGATCACATATCACTACCGAGGCTCCTCCTCACTTCAACCAACCAACTATAATTCTATTGAATATATCATCTATCCCTCATACTTTTGTATAATAGACCCAAGATATCGTAAACAAACACAATGATCTTTTTTCTTTCCACCTCGAAATTTTGGCAAGAGCCCTAATCTTAACTTATGTGCAACGAACTTCGTTCTCATCAAAGTTTTGCAGATACATGCTTGCAAGTATTTTTCGTGATACGTTTAGACGTAACAAAGACCGTGTATTTGGACAAGAAGAACCGGTGACACCATAGAGTATGGGACTTTGTAAAGAAGTCCGTCATGTGTAGTATACCATGGAAAGAAAGTAAGGTATATTCAAGAAAGACAAGGGAGTTGAACAAGGTGACAATCAATCTCAATAGGCTTAATTCATAAACAAATAGGTTGTTGATCGCTATAGTAAAGAGGAGTAAAGTAACATAGTGAACGCCTATGCCTTAAAAGCGAGCAATAAAACTAGACAACCTCAAATGAGCATTAGACATGGTGTAATACTGAACTTTGAAACTAGACTTGGAGATAACATCCTATTCTTGTCTCACCAAGAAATGGCAAGAAATACCACAATAGTCTGTACTAGACCAATGGTCAGTAGGGTCCCAACCCACTAGCATCAGTATAAGCATGTACTTCTGACGTCAAGGAGGGCTGGACGAAGTTTTGACTAATAGCGTATTGTGCATAACAGATGATGTGGTTAATAAAGGTAGAAGCCTCAAACAAATGGCTGAGACTATAGACCACATATTCAATACGAGTAAGGTAGACAGGGGCACTAACCAGCACTCAATATCTAGTTGGGTTAGCCTATAGCTCACCCCTGTCAGGTGCCGATTTCTAATGAAGCTCCAAAGGGATATCAAAAATGACATCATATATCAAGGCAGCTCTAAAGATAAAATCAGCAACACACTTCTGATGGGACAACATATACCCACAGGAAGCAGAGGCAACATCAAAACCCAAAAAATAACTGAGGGATCAAGGTTCTTCATTTCTGACGATCGTCAGAGATAAGGCTTAACAAACTGGATATAAGTACAATTATTGTAGTCAATGACTATAATACCGAGATAGAGAAGAGTGGCGATAATGCTTTGACGTAGGAGCCAACATGAAATCATCGATAATGAATTTTTAAAAGCAAGCTCAAGAAGCCTATTCGAGACATTAAATGACCTGACCATGCAAGTGTACATGTCCCTAGCTGTCCTCCTAGGGACAGACTAGAAGTTTCAAAGAATGGATCGCAAGAGGGTATAAAAATTTGTTTACATCTTAACATCAGAGAGTATTTCAGAATTTATGCAGCAGAATAAAATTACTGAAATAAAATGGCCACTAATACAACTCGAATCTAAAGAAATGATTACGAATAAGAAGAGATAATATTGAAGAAAAAAAAGAAAAAAAAACTGGTCCCCAATGGAACACCGTACTCACTAAACGACAGGAGCTGGCAGCCCGATTGGGAAGGGAAAAACGGCTACCGGAATCGTCAACCTGTACCCACAGTAGTAGGTGTCAATTAGAGTGATCAAAACCCATAAAAATAATATTAATAGGTGCATTTTAACTAATAAAGAAAAATAAGGGTGAACAATATAATCTACTCCAAAACACTGAAGTATAACTCAACACTATGGAGGAAGATGGAAACCAACGAATCCTAATAATAATACTTGAGTTTTTAACTATGGTTAATCCTAATTGGCTAACGAAAATTGGACTGTCAGATATGTCCCTGAAGACCGCCGACTGACAACATGTTACTATAGAGGTGATTTCCACACCGGTTCACTTAAACCCTCCCTGGTACCAAGGTACAAAAAATCGATATATTTTTTGAAATATCGCGAAATATATCGGAAAAATGAAAACTTGATATGAAATCCCGCCTAAAGTCTCGAGCAGAACTGGAAATGTCAAAATATCGAGCGATTTCACGAATGGAGCTTGTGGCCAGATTCTCAGCAGCTTATTTGCATATAATAACATTTAAGTAAATGGTCTCCATTTACTTTAAGTTATTATATGTAAATAAGCAAATACCCCCCTATTTGATTTCAATAAAAATATCAAAAAAATCAAAAACCAAAGAAATCAAAAAGTATACTTTCAGTTTTAGTAGAAGAAAACAGTTTTCAGGGTTTTTTATAAAATCCACATGGTAAGAAAAGTGATTAAATCAACTCTTTTTTAGCTCAAAAAATTCCACAAGATGTAGAAGTACAAGTGCATCTAGAAAACCATGGTCCGTCTTAGAAAATTTTGAATGTATAAAAACTTTCCTATATAAAAACTCTTTTTTCCAGACTCGGTAAAAAAACAGTGATTCACATTTCAACATAATTTTTGCACAATTTCAAACTTGCATAACTTTCTAGTCTTCAATCCGCTTTCAAAATCGTTTGAAACATTATTTTAACAATTAACTAATCTTTATTTTGAAAATATTTTTATCCAAACAAAATATTAAAAAGCATTTGAAAAATATATATCAAAACCGGACCAAACAAAATTGCACAAGGCTCACATACTCTATACATTGAATACATGCTATGTGAAGCTCTACACCCCTAGATAGGGTACAAATATTATTTAAGTGTTCCAAAGTGTATCTATACTTGGTTTATGACTATCCAAATTTTCACTAAAAATTTCTATAAAAAAATCAATATTTTCGCCATTTCTACAAAATTGCAATATTTCACACTGTCGAAATATTTCCACGAAATATTTTCATTTCCAGAAGGTCGAAATTTCCACCGAAATAGAGATTTTGAACCTTGACTGGTACTACCCCGGTCCAAGCAACCGCTTTCCCTAGTTGACCAACTAAGATTTTTCCGGGCACCAGGCCCATCATATTTACTGAGGCTTCGAGAAGCACAAAATGGCCCCAGGAAAGTGGTACCCTCAATTAAGTTAACATTAGACTAATTTATATTTTTCGATTTAGTGACCTCCGTCAAGGTAAAACGGCTCTCGGACACCCTTCTGTCAAACTAAAATGGCAAGGGGGTAGGTACCACGTCCCTTACCGCGTGATGTAGGGGTCCACTCCCTTCGTCACCGATTTAAAACAATTATACCAATCAAACCTTGCATAAGCCCTTTAGAGGACCAACAGCTAAAACACATGAGAACAAAGACCCGAATTGGGACTGACGATAGAAAAATCCAACTACGTCCCCGGAGGATCAACACTAAAGTCGAACACAACCAGAAGAGTGAAACACTAAAGACCACGTAGAATTACTCACATCTAAATGATCTAATTACATCTAGACAAATGTTTGTATTGTGAAAGATACGACACTCGACAATATATATATATATATATATATATATATATATATATATATATATATATATATATATATATATATATATATATATATATATATATATATAGGTATGCTTGGTTGCGCTGTGCGCTGCTGAACCAAATGTGCGCTGCGCACAGCAACCGTCCGATCCGGGACGATCAAACGGCCCGGACTGATTCCCGCTCCCGCACCGCACCGCAGCCTGCACCGCACCGCACAGCCGATCCTGTACCACACCACAGCAACCGTCCGATCGGGTTTTGATTTGAGATCGAGCGGCCGCTACACATTTCGCTGTTACTGTAGCGGCTACAGTAACAACGAAAAGTATTTCTGGCCACTCGATTCCCATCAATACTCTTCGATCGAACGGCCCGAAACACATTTCGCTGTTACTGTAGCCGCTACAGTAACAGCGAAATGTGTAGCGGCCGCTCGATCGGACGGGTGGGCACGATCAGACGGTTGCTGTGCGGTGCGGGATCGGCTGTGCGGTGCGGGAGCGGGAGCGGGAATCAGTACGGGCCGTTTGATCGTCCCGGATCGGACGGTTGCTGTGCGCAGCGCACATTTGGTTCGGCAGCGCACAGTGCAACCAAGCATACCTCTATATATATATATATATATATTGCGAGAAAAAAGGTTACAATCTTTCCATTAAACATCTATTGTTAAAATTAAATCTTATAAATTGGAAACGGGTAAGAACATGCTTCCAGATAATACAATAGTTAGGGGGGTGTAAAAACTCACATGATACCCTATAACAGACATTATTTCAAGACTTGAACAATGGAGGAAAAGTAAAAGATCGATTCCGTTGAAAAACTGGAAGTATTACACAGTTGGAAAGACCCATGGTGCTTAAAGTATTTTGAGAACACTTACACACAGACACCTAAACATGTGATTTTTAACACTTGGATGAAACAAGACGCTTGAGAGAACATATAAGTTCAGATTAGTTATTACTTGTTGGCAAAGTTATGAAATGATAATAGCATAAGTATGAAATTAGTTATACTACTACCATAATATAATAAATCATGGTAGCTTGGGTGTAAATTGGTCACCTCAAAAGACTCTCTAGAGGCTCTGCACTACATGACTTCAAACAATGAGTAGATGCAGTGCTTCAATTAGTGAGGACAGGGGTTCAAAGAATGCAGTCTCGTTGGGCTCAGATTGGTTGCAACTATAGCACCACAAACACAAAGAAAAGAATAAAAAAAACAGACAAGAAAGAATAAGAAAAATAGAATAAGAAGAGAAGAGAATCGCTTGATCTGTTGATGCCTTATACCATGGGGAAAGAAAATATCTAAATGTCTGCGATTGATCACAGAGAAGAGGAAGGGAGAATGGAGGCAGTGGCTGCTATCCCTCTCTTTTTGATCTAGGGTTTGAATGGATAAAGAAGGAGGATGGGGCTGATTGATATAAGAGGTTGTTTCGAGCAAAAAATAAAAAAATATAAGAGATTGAGGGGAGGAGCTTAGGATTACATCCCTAAAACATGGATGGTCAAAAATGAAAACATTAAAGTGGGGAATGCTCAACTTACAAAGGCATCATTCTTTGTGAACAGTAACCTGCGGTTACTGGTCATAGTGATAATATATATATATATATATATATATATATATATATATATATATATATATATATATATATATATATATATATATATATGTATAGGCGTGTTACGTTGCGTTGTGCGCTGCCGGTGAGAAAATGCGCTGCGAACCCCGGCCGTCAGATCGACGTGGAATCGAACGGCCGATCCCGATTTTCAGCCGCTGCGGAGCATTTGATTGGTTCGTTCGATTTCCATCCGTTGGATCGATGGGAATTGAACGGACCAAAAAAAATTCGTTGTTACTATAGTGGCTACAGTAACAACGAATTTAGTTTGAGCTGTTCGACTCCAATCGATTCAACGGATGGGACGATTGTTGTGTTCGTTCAATTTCCATCCGTTAGATCGATGGGAATCGAACGGACCAAAAAAAATTTGCTGTTACTGTAGCCGCTACAGTAACAGCGAAATTTTTTTGGTTCGTTCGATTCCTATCGATCCAACTAATGAAATCACCCGGACCAATTTTGTGTTCATTCGATTTCCATCCGTTGGATCGATGGGAATCGAACGGACCAAAAAAATTTCGCTGTTAATGTAGTCTCTACAATAACAACGAAATTTTTTGGGTCCGTTCGATTCCCATCGATCCAACGGATGGAAATCTAACGAACCAATCAAATGGTCCGCAGCGGCTGAAAATCGGGATTGGCCATTCGATTCCACGCTGATCGGACGACCGAGATTCGCAGTGCATTTTCTTGCCAGCAGCAACGTAACATGCCTCTTTCTCTCTCTCTCTCTCTCTCTATATATATATATATATTATTTTTCCTTTGATTTATGTAGAAACAAAATTTATATGGAATTAGAAGGAAAACCTTATATGAAAGTTGCTTAAAAATATCACGGATCCATTTGGACCATCAGATTTGGGTTTCAAAAAGTTTTACAAATAAATATTATTATTTTAATCCCTTTTAAAGGCATGAATTACGAGAATATGTTTGACTGATCAAATGTTGTCCGAATTCCATGATCTATGTAGTAAAATGTTTGGAATTCCACAAAAAAGACAGGTAAGGTTTGATGTACAAATCAGAGCCCTGATCAACATCAGTTGCACTAATCACAAAACGAGCAAATAAATCTTCGATTAGAATATGCGAGACGGTAAAACAAAATAACTGCTCAAAATAAAAAATAACTAAAATATTGACTTTCATAGAAAGACTACCGAAAACGAGTGCTAGTTGTCCCAAAAACTAACTAGTCAGTTTTAGACAACTTGCACGCTTTTTGGAGCAAGAAAAAAAGGCCAAGGTTCTTCAAGAATGTGTTTTAATAAAGCCTTTTGGATCCATTTAACATGTTAGAGACGGCTAGATATCCATTGCAATCAGAGATTATGAAGGAGGGATGTGTGACTGCATGCTACTGATGAGCTGTACATGGACTTCCAATACCTTGGGTACTAAGGCTAAGGCACTACACAGTTCACCACACATCTATTTTCAAGAAGGAACAGAAAGAGTCTCTGGCTTTATTTAGAAAGAGAATATATTTTCTCTACTCAACAAGGACTTGAAAAATGCAGCTTCCCCATTTTACTAAACTTCCACAGGAATAAAAAATCCTTGATGTTTAATTACTGCCTGACTCCTGTAAAATAGTGTTAAGATGTATTAGTGTATATACATACTCTCAACGTATATATGACTTACATGTATTCACCTTATATTGGCAATGGGCCTAATGAGAGTTGTATTCCTTTTCTCTCCTCAAACCCTAGCTCTCCTTCTATCTCTCTCTCTTCTCCTCTCTTCCTCTAGGGTTTGTCACATGGTATCAGAGCAAGGTTGATCGCCGGCGTCGTCAACGGCTCCCTTGTCTCCCCGCGATCAGATCCAGATCCCCTCGCGCGTAGATCAAGCAATCAGATCTCGCTCAGCTCAATCCCGCTCCAGCTTGATCCCGCCTCAGCTTGATCCCGCTCCAGCTCAGCACCCTCTCGATCCCGCGATCCCGCACCCCTGCGCCCCTCGCGATCTCGCTCAGCTCAATCCCGCTCCAGCTTGATCCCGCCTCAGCTTGATCCCGCTCCAGCTCAGCACCCTCTCGATCTCGCGATCCCGCACCCCTGCGCCCCTCGCGATCTCGCGATCCCACACCCTGCGCCCGCGCCCCTCGCGATCTCTGCGCCCGCTCTTCCAGCTCAGTCCGATCCCGCGCCCCGCGATCTCTTTCGCTCTCGCGCTCACCGCTATTCTCTGTTGCTGTTGCTGTTGGAGAAAGCACAGCAAACAGAGCAATATAACACCCCGTTTTTTTTTTTTTTCTCTGTTGTTGCTGTTGGCGGAAGCACACCAAACAGAGCTGTTGCTGTTGTGGTTGGAGGAAGCACAGCTACAAGGTTTCTTTTGGTATTCTCAGTCTCTGCGCCTCTCACTATCGCGCTCGCCGCTAGCTCTTCGCGTTTTTTTTTCTCTCTCTCCGGCCATGTCCTCGACTTCCACGATGACGACTCCGCCGTCTCCTCCAGTGGCTCCCTATGAGATTCCACGGGATTTCCTCCCGCTCGCCACCGACTTTCTTCTCCAAGAAGCCTTCGATTGGCCAGCATGGTCCGCCACGGTGGAATCCACCCTTGAGGGTCGCAATCTTCGCGGACATCTTGATGGAGCTTCTACGTTTTCTGCCTCAGATGCGGAATACGGTCCCTGGCGCCTTCGCGATCAGCGCATCAAGGCCTACCTTGTTGCGTCTGTGGATCGTTCTCTTCGCCGGGACATGGTTGGGCTTGCCACTTCTGCAGCAATTTGGGGTCATCTCACTGCTCGCTTTGTTGAGAAGAGTGGAGCACGTGAGTATCAGCTTCTCACACAGGCCCAGTCAGCACAGCAGGGAGAGTTGACGATCCAACAGTTTTACTGTCAAATGCGCTCCTATTGGCGTGATCTTCAGGATCTTGCTCCCGTTCCTGACCCGTCCCGTGCTGTCGAGTATCAGCTCTACCGGGAGCGCCTTCAGCTCTATCAGCTATTCGCTGCCCTACGACCAGAGTTCAGTGCTCTGGCCGGTCAGCTTCTTCACCGGGACAGTCTTCCTCGTCTTGATGAGGCTGTGGCTGAGCTGGTCGCTGAAGAGACTCGTCTGCTTACTCTTGCCTCCAGGGCCTTACCTCTTCCATCCGGTCTTCAGGGTGTTCTTGCTGCTGCTCCGCCGCCGGTCTCAGGCCCACCAGCTACTGCCTCCCATGGTAGACCGTTTTGCAATCACTGTCAGACACCGGGCCACTTCGTGGACACTTGCTTCTCACTTCATCCAGAGAAGCGTCCTACCTACAGAGATTGAGGTCGAGGTCGAGGACGAGCTCGAGGTCGTGGTCGCTCTGTTCCTACTGCTGCTGCTGCCTCTTCCGTCACAGCTGGTGAACTACAGTCTATTCGTGAAGAACTAGCTCAGCTTAGACTTTCTCAGCAGTCTGCCGCTACTCCTGGATCTTCCAGCACCTCAGCCTTCTCTGCCTCTTCTGGTAGTCCCACTGTTTGGATACTGGATTCGGGCGCCTCACACCACATGACTCCGGATGCCTCCTTGCTCACTGCCTGTCAGCCTGCGCCGCACCTGCCACCGATCCGCACTGCAGATGGTTCTCGCTTAGCCATCTCACAGTCTGGATCCATTACTTTAGCCTCCGCCCCTGCTTGCAATCTCTCATTATCCTCTGTGCTTCATGCTCCCACACTCCACATGCACCTGATTTCTGTTAGTGCTTTGTGTGACTCTGGCTGCTCTGTGACATTTACCCCTTCCGCTTGTTCTGTGCAGGATCTGCGTACTGGCCGACCGATTGGAGCAGGTCGTAGAGCAGGCGGGCTCTACCAGATGGAGTTTCTTCACTCTTTGGATCCTTCATCATCTGGGTTTTGTGGAGTTGTCTCTCCTAATGCCGACCTGTGGCATAGGAGACTAGGTCATGTGTCGGAACCGCGACTTAAGAGATTACTCCATTCTGGAGCTCTAGGTCGTGGTCCTTTTTCACCTTTATCTACTTGTACTGGCTGCAAGCTCGCAAAAGCTGCTGCCCTTCTTTTTTCATCCAGTACTTCTCAGAGCTCTGCTCCTTTTGATCTTGTTCACTCTGATATCTGGGGCCCCTCTCCTCTCCCTTCTATGACTGGGTATTTATATTATGTCTCGTTTGTGGATGATTATAGTCGCTACACGTGGGTCTACCTTCTTCGTCGTCGATCGGATATCCTCCAAGTCTATAAGGACTTCACCTCCATGATTCACACGCAGTTTAGTCGGTGCATCAAGATCTTTCGATCTGACTGTGCCCTTGAGTATCTATCTACTGCTATGCGCAGCCTTATTCAGTCCCATGGGACTATCTTTCAGCACTCGTGTCCTCACATCCATGAGCAGAATGGCGTTGCTGAACGCAAGCATCGCCATATTCTTGCGACTACTCGTGCTCTCATTCTTTCTGGTTCTGTTCCTCGACGCTTCTGGGCTGAGGCTCTCCTCACCTCAGTCCAGCTCATTAACATCACTCCTTCGTCAGTTCTTCCGGACGACTTATCTCCTCATGAGCGTCTCCTCTCTACCACTCCTGACTACAGCCCTCTTCGCACTTTTGGGTGCACCTGTTTTGTTCTTCTTCCTCTCCATGAGCGCACAAAGCTGTCTGCTCAGGCAGCTAAGTGCATCCTTCTTGGAATCAGCACTGAGCACAAGGGATATCGCTGCTATGACCCTGTTGCTCGTCGCTTGCGTATCTCTCGACACGTCTCCTTTGTCGAGGATACGCCTACTACTCTCCTGAAGCTCAGGATCTCACCTTTCTTGAGGTTTCTTCTCCTCCATCATCGACACCTATGCCTCCCTCGTCGGCCTCACTAGTTCCCCCGGCTCCTTCTCCACCACCAGCTCCCTCGGCACCATTGGCTCCTTTGCCAGTTGTTTCCCCAGCATCTCCAGGGGACTCCTCCGAGGCTTCCTCCTCTATGCCCTTGCCTCTCTCTCCTCCCCGGGTTGTCTCTCCATTTCCTCAGGTCTACTCTCGCCGGCCTACCCCTGTGTCTCCGTGTCCTTCATTCTCAGCGGATGCCGGCTCTCCTGCTGTTGAGGTCACTCCTAGTCTTTCGCCTCCTGTGCCTGCTCCGTCGTTGCCAGTCGTGGATCCAGGCCCGCCTCGCTATCCTTCGCACCAGCGTCACCCGCCTGACCGTTTTAGCCACGACACTGGACCTCCTGATCGTTTTGGTTTTACCTCTGTATGCAGTTACTCGCCTCAGTTTACTGCCTTTCTTACTGCTGTGCACGCAGATCAGGAGCCCCGATCCTACTTTGAGGCCGTTCAGTTTCCTCAGTGGCGTCAGGCTATGGACGAGGAGTTTCAGGCCTTTCAGCAGACTCATACCTGGGATGTTGTCCCTCTGCCCTCTGGCGTTAAGCCTGTCAGCTGCAAGTGGATTTATAAGGTCAAGCACCGCCCTGATGGATCCATTGAGCGTCACAAGGCTCGGGTCGTGGCTCGTGGCTTTACTCAAGAGTATGGCGTTGACTACGAGGAGACCTTTGCTCCGGTGGCTCAGATGACTACCGTTCGCACTCTTCTGGCAGTTGCAGCTGTTCATCGATGGGCCCTTCTTCAGATGGACGTGAAAAATGCCTTTATCCACGGTGACCTGTCTGAGACTGTCTACATGGATCCTCCTCCTGGTCTCCGTATTCCTTCTCAGCACGTGTGTCATCTTCGTCGGGCCATTTATGGGCTCAAGCAAGCTCCTCGTGCCTGGTTTGAGCGGTTCCGCCGTGCTGTCAGGGAACTTGGTTATTCAGAGAGCAGTCAGGACCACTCTCTGTTTGTCAGGTCGTCCCCGCAGGGTCGAGCGATTCTACTGTTATACGTGGACGACATGATCATCACTGGAGATGACTCTGCTGCGATTGCTAGTCTTCAGCAGCACTTGAGGAACCAATTTCAGATGAAGGATTTGGGTACGCTTCGCTATTTTCTTGGTCTTGAGGTAGCATACAGTACAGATGGCATTCTGCTCTCTCAGCAGAAGTACCTTTCAGACATCCTTAGTCGTGCTGCCCTCACAGATAACCGCACAGTAGACACCCCTCTTGAGCATCACTCGAAGCTACGTTCTACAGATGGAGTTCCTCTTTCAGATCCCACTCGGTACAGGTAGATTGTGGGACAGCTCGTCTATCTCTGCATCACTCGGCCTGACATTGCACACGCTGTCAGCATTGTCAGTCAATTTGTTGCAGCTCCACACTCAGTTCACTACGGTGCTCTTCTTCGGATCCTCCGGTACCTCAGAGGGACAGTTACTCGCTCTTTGTTTCTGTCGTCGTCCTCCTCTCTCAGACTTCGAGCCTACTCAGATGCAGACTGGGCTGGAGATCCGACTACACGCCGCTCCACCACTGGTTACTGTTTGTTTCTCGGTGACTCTTTGATATCCTGGCGCAGCAAGAAGCAGAAAGTGGTGTCTCTCTCTAGCACTGAGGCTGTGTACAGGGCCATGGCCTCCACGACTAAGGAGATAGTTCACCTTCGACGTCTCCTCAGTGATCTCGGTGTTGCTTTCTCCGAGCCTACTCCACTTCACTGTGATAACCGGAGTGCTATTCAGATTGCTAGCAACCCGGTTTTTCATGAAAGGGCAAAGCACATCGAGATTGACTGTCACTTCGTCCGACAGGAGTATGAGGCCATGACAATCTCACTACCTTTCATTCCCTCAGCAGAGCAGATCGCAGACTTCTTCACGAAGTCACATCCTACACCACGTTTTCGGTCTTTGATTGCCAAACTCTTGGTGCATGATCCACCCTGAGTTTGAGGGGGGGTTTTAAGATGTATTAGTGTATATACATACTCTCAACGTATATATGACTTACATGTATTCACCTTATATTGGCAATGGGCCTAATGAGAGTTGTATTCCTTTTCTCTTCTCCTCTCTTCCTCTAGGGTTTGTCACAAATAGAAGGGAAACAAATGTTACCAGTTCTACAAGGTTTGTATTAGTAACTGGAACCTTTTATGAAGGCTTGACCCCTTTACAGGAATTCCATCATGTAAGTGATTGCCGGTAACCAAAATAGTGAGTGTTAGTCTTCTTTTATTTTTCTGAGTAAAATTATTTTTGTGAGTTACAAAAGTCAATAGACACTTCTATTTCTGAAGTCCAAAACTTTCTAATGTGTGTTCAACGAACAGGTTGGCTGCTTTAGGCTATGCTCGGTTTTAGGAAAGGTAAGGAAAAGAAAAGATAAGGAAAGAGAAACGGAAAAGAAGTTTGGTTTCCTTTCTCCCACTTTCAATGGGTTTGGAAGGAGAATTGTTAAAGAAAATTTTGGTAAACTTTCCTCTCAATTTATTCTGCCTTTCACCTTCCTTTTGTAGCCATGCAAAAGAAAGAAAGTCGAACTTGATTTTCTTTCCCTTTCCTTCACTTTATCCTGAACGTAAAACAACTTTATTGTTCCTTCTTTTAATAAAAATCCACAAATATGCATACATACGAAAATTTTCACGATTATAACCCGGTCCCTTCAAATTGATCCACCTGTCCTTAGCCTAAATTTGTTACACATGAATTTACTCTAAATTATTAGGCTAGGATTAAACATCCTTAACTATAAAACTATAGAAAGAAGTTCACCATTTAGCATTCACAATCGAGACCAACAGCCATGCTGATCAGTTCTCTGAATCAGTACTCAGTAGTAACTCCAGAAGGCTACAAATACAATATACTACATGATTTATACAAGATACTACTAATCAATGTTAAGAATACGGTAAAAAAAAAAGAAAAAAAAGTAAAAGTATTCTTTGCACTATCTATATGAGAACTAAATCATTTATGATGACTTGGGATAAGAGAGCAGCTCCAAACTTACAATGAAAAATCTCTGGCAAACATGGCTAGGCTTCATTATTGAGACGAAAAAAGGATTTTCAGTTTGAATTGCATGAGCCAACTCCTTTGCTTTCCTTCTTTCATCATCTGTTAGTACTCTCTCGTTTGATAGGATAAAGGTTGCATGATTAAGCTTTTCACCTTGCAATTCAAAAGATTCTTGGTTAATTTGATGCTTTACACCTTTTGATGTCTGAATACTTTTTTCCTAAACCATTTCAAATCAAATGACATAAAAAGTGGTGTATATACAAAATTAATAAATGGAAGTCCATGCTTTCGATATGGTAGCCTGAAATATCTACTTAAATCCACCCAAAAGAACATTTGTAAATCTATGTGTAGAGCAACATATGCATACACATAAGAACTAGAGGAGTATATCCTCTTAAACTTTCAATGCACAAATAGTGATTAAATTTCAATCCAAAGATTTGAATAGTGAAAACATAAGCAAGTTGCAATATGTATCGATGAACTTCCAGTTTGGACCTGCAACAGTTGTTTGCGCAAGTGCATCAAGTTCTTTGAAGAAAAAAAAAGGGAACAAAAACAAGGTGGAAAGGAAATTCTTCATCTCATAGTTTCATCAACTAGTGTCAAACTAGAAGATCAAATGAACTTACGGGTTACGCCAGAAGTGTTCTTTGCAGGAGAGAAGTGTTTATCACTTCTAGTTCTTTTGTCACACCTTGATCTAGTGTTGTGAATTCCACTCGCTGGTACTATTTGTGCAACATCGTCACTAGATCTGCTTGAATCACATTCAATTTTTTTGCTATGAGGATTCAAGATTTCAACAGAATGGCTCCTCTTTTCTCGATGCGTGGGATCATGATTCTTAACAGAATATGAAGATGCTTTCTCACAGCCTGTTTGATCAAACATCAAAACATCGAAGCGAGAATTCCCACTGTATTTGAAAACCAAAAGGTCATACTCCTCTATATGGTGATCTTTAATAAAATCGCTCCAACCAAATTGCAAAAATGTATTGTCTGGATCCTTTTCCAGCCCAACATGCCACATATTACCACTAGGACCCTTCAGAATAACAACTGTTGAAAGGTCTTCTTTAAAATGATTGATGAACTTCTTCGGTACACTCTACAAAACGACACAATTTACACACCAAAATGTTTAATAGGACAACTATATAAGTGAGAAAGAGCATCACCTCATCCAAGTCTCATCCCATCAACATGGGGTCAACTCTAAAGAAGATAAACAAGAATTTTCCGAATTGTCAACCCGGTATCAACCCCCTAATATTGGTGCAAAAAACCCGACCAAGGCAATTTGGCAAAAGAGGGTCACGCCAAACAATGTTTTAAAAAATGCGTCCCAGGACGTGCCCTGCGGTGGGATAGCCCAAAAAAGCTCGGGGCGGCTCAATTCCGGACGTTTTGCCTGTGGGGCGTACGCCTGAACAACTGGAGCATATGCCCCAAATGCCTGGGTGCACCTTTTACGCCCCAATGGTTTGGGTTTACGCCCCACTGGAGTCTGTTTACATATTTGAAAACAACTGATTTGATTGCCACCGTGTGATCTCTTATATTCGTCTTACTTCCTTGGATGATAATTATGATATTTTTGTGATCTAAAGTTGTTTAAATTGGTTCTATATCATGTATGGAATAATAGAATCTATGGAATATGGATATAGATAGTTTGAATTTTAGTTAGAAACTTAGAATTAGATCTTAAATGATATTGAAAGACAATGACAAATTTATTTTTATTATCATTTGTTTCTATATTTGTGATTTATCAACCATGTTTGTAGGCTTAATTTACTCATAGTATTTTTTATTCTTTTTTTTAATCTATTTTCACTATTTTTATATAATAAATTATATCTATATATTTTAAATAAAAAAATCAAAAATTCATGGGGCTTGTCTCATGCCTTACACCCCGCCCCACGGAGGCAAAACACCCCGCCTTACACCCCCTCCTCTGAAAACACTGATACCAAAAAACCTGAAAGACCAGTTGGCAGGGCAGATAGATATAAGTCATAGGTTACACAATTTAGGGCCATGCAACCAGGGGCAAAAGTGAGAAAAAGCATATACTAGAAACTAGAGTGTGGACTATCCCACTGGAATAGTCCCACATCAGTAAGAGGAGCGGGGTGGCCTCTTTTAATATACCCGTTGTGATCTCCCTTCAAGAGGTCAGTCTTTTGGAGCACTCGAGTGTTGTCACAGAGAGAAAAATGATCAATAACAAACGTTTCGAAGCCGAGTTAATAATCCAACTTGAATCATACACCAATCTTGGCTTACCATTTAATAGCAACCCTCGCCAATTAAATCTCAAGTGACTATTGTGCAATATGGATTTTAACGCCAACACATGGCCAAACACCAACTCCATAATGGCACAATTTGTGGTTCTCATATGCTGCGTGGGAGACTTTGGAACGGAATCTTGTGGGATTCCTTTGGTCGTGTACGCATAGGAGTACATCATATTAGCTTGATATACATTGCTGGCCCACTCCCTAACAGCTTAATCTTTCGGGTGAGATGGCAACTTAACATGGCATTGGAGCTTTGGTTTTTGAGAGATATTTGATTCAAGCCTTGTTACCTCCATTTGTTTATTCCAGAATTAACCATCGCACATCAAGGGGGGATTAGCTTGATATAAAGGCTTGGGTGCAGAGAGCCGTTCTTCCTTGCGTTTGAAAGGGTAAGTGCTCTGTACGTTGGTTTTTCTTTAGTATTTTCTCAATTATTGTTGCTGCAGATGTTTTGGTGTTATTTTGTGTGACTGTTTGGTTCTAAATTTCTCTATATGGTGTGATCCGGTATGTTCCAATCTCGGGCGCTTGTTTTGCTTCCACTTTAGTTTTGTGTGATTTCTATGATCCGTATCAGAACATCAGTGTCCCAGCCTCTGTTGTTAGTATCGTACGATTAGGGGTGGCAATCGGGTCGGGTCGTGTCGTGTTCGTGTCGTGTATAGTCGTGTTCGTGTCCAAAAACCCCAGACCCGGACCCGACCCGTTTAACTAATCGTGTCTAGATCTTAAACCCGTACCCGACCCGCCAATAAACGGGTAGACCCGATAAGACCCGGTAAGACCCGTTTATCACCCGGACTATACAGTTGACCCGATCCAACCCAATCCGACTCGACCCGACCTGACCCGAAAAACCCGCTAGTATTATATATTATAGTATCGGATTGCGGGTAGACCCGACCCGACCCGACCCGACTCGACACGACCCGTTGAATACTAAACGGGTCTTCCCGGGTCTACCGTGTCCAGACCCTAAACCCGGACCCGACCCGTTTATTAAACGGGTCTATCGTGTCGACCCGTTTACGACCCGAACCCGTTTAGCCCTGACCCAGACCCGCTAACTTCGTGTCGGGTCGTGTTGGGTCTGCCGTGTCGGGTCCGAAATTGCCAGCCCTACGTACGATACACGATACCATACGATACATGAGAGAAACGATACGTATCGTGTTTACGTATCGTTTTTCTCCTGTATCGTACGATACACGATACGATATGATACACGATACGGTGAAAACATGTTTTTTGTTTTTTTTTTTTTTGAATTTTAAAATGATTTTTTTTCTCTTAATTTCCCAAAGGACTATATAGGTCTCTTAGAGTTAAAAAAATACTTAAGGAATATTTTCTAACCTAGAGTGAAGAGATACTAATTTTTTTTTAGAAGTTTATAGGTGTTTTACAAATCTTTCTCTAGAGTTGTCGGATCCCAATGCCATTTGTTTTTAAAAAATTTCTAGAGCTTGAAACACCAAATATCTACAACTTCGCTAATTTCAATAATTATAGGATTCCATTTCTACCTATATATATATATATATATATATATATATATATATATATATATATATATATATATATATATATATATATATATATATATATATATATATATATATATATATATATATATATATATATATGGGAGGGATACTCTTACTTATGGCCTCTTACTCATATAGTTATCTATGATCCGGGCCGTCCATTAGATCCTGACGTACGGTTCGGATTAGATGGGTAGTTAAAACAATGGTGTTCGCATTAAATGCGGGCTTTTAATACGGGCTTTTAATATGGGCATTTAATGTGGACACCATTGCTTTAACTCCCTATCTAATCCGAACTGTACGTCGAGATCTAATGGACGGCCCGAATCATAGGTAACTATATGAGTAAGAGGCCATGAGTAAGAGTATCCCTCCCCATATATATATATATATATATATATATATATATATATATATATATATATATATATATATATATATATATATATATATATATATAGTAATACATTGCGGCCTGTAACGTGCGGCCTTAACGTGCGGCAACCCTTCGGGGGTATTTTCGGTATTTTTTTTTTTTTGGGATTGATCACTCACCCTTGGATTGGACACACAAAAAATTTCAGCCGGATCCAAGACCTGTAGGCCGTCCAAATGTGTTGATCTTTTATCGATCGTTCATTTTTATCGCCATTTTGATCAACACATTTGGACGGCCTACAGGTCTTGGATCGGGCTGAAATTTTTTGTGTGTCCAATCCAAGGGTGGGTGATCAATCCTCAAAAAAAAAATACCGAAAATACCCCCGAAGGGGGTGCCGCACGTTAAGGCCGCACGTTACTGGCCGCAATGTATCACTACTCTCTCTCTCTCTCTCTCTCTCTCTCTATATATATATATATATATATATATATATGGCTAATTGATCTATGTTCATAAAGGAAGGCTTAAGGAAAGAAGTGGATGACTTTGAATAAGACAATAAGGATGATAATGAATATAAATAAGAGGTGCAAGAGACATTAAAGGAAGATAAAGAATCAAGTGGTGATAAATTATCTATTGGTGATGATCAAATTGATGATGTAGATGCGGTGAAGATTGAAAAATAAGACCTTCATACTTTTTGAGTTTTTGTCTTGTCTTCATTGACTATTCGAATATTTTGAGAACAATATATTGATAGATCATAGATAATACTTATATATGATTTCTTTTTTATAGAAATATATACATCATATTTTTTGTATAGGCCAATGTTATGTTTGATGTGAAATTATAGGGAATGTCTTACTCTTCTACTTGACTTTTCATATTTAATATTCTAGTATGTACTTTCTATATTTTATAAATATATATATATATAATAAATTTAACCGTATCTTACGATACACGATACAATACGATACACGATACATAAAATAGAGAAAACGATACACGATACGATACACGATATGACAACCTTAGACTCCCAGCATTGACCACATTGTGTAGAATATAAATTAAAGAATGAAGGTTTTTATTTGTTGGTAACGTTACCACACGTTGCGAGAAATCGCCAATCATGACCTTGAAAAAATGCATCCTCTCAACATCCAAATGATTCCAGTAGAAGTGCTCCTCCCACTTCATGCATCCCTCGCAACCCTTCTCCATTATCACACCCTGAAAAGCCGGGAAACAAATTATATATAAAAAAACTAGAAGTTTTAAAAATGCCCAAAAACCAGCTCCAACCATTTACTCAAAACTCATACCAGATTGAGTTTTACTCAGATTTTTCACCAAATGGAGTGAAACTAGAATCTCATACCAAATTCCCAACGGTCATCTCCGAGGCCTTCCCTATTTACAACATTGCCATCCAATGGTTGGGTTCTTACTCAAATCTGAGTAGAAGCTCCACGATCAGCTCCATCCCCTTACTCAAACTCATACCAAATTGAGTTTTACCCAAATCTGAGTAAAGGGTTGGAGTGCTCTGTATCAGATTGAGTTTTTACTCAAATTTGAGTAAAATTTTGAGTAAAGGCAGTAATTTCTAAATTAACAACGATAATTACGATAATAATAAGAAGAAGAACAACAAAGATCGTCAAAATCTGAACTTTGATGGGGAGAACTTACGAGCTGCGGCTCTGTCCTCCTCTGGTGGACAGGGCATCCACCTAGCGTTCATCCCATACCACCCCGAGAATGATGTCCACCGCTAGGATGCAAGGAAAATGAGATGGATGGTGGAGATTTCCGTGCGTGTGATCCAATTTCGGGAGCAGGAAATACTGACGTGGCACCTGATCACAGCCGAACTGGTGCATCTCATTCCGCCCCGACGAGAATCACTAGTGGGAAGTGGGAATGCCTTGTGATCAGGTACTAGGCTTTAAAATATCTAATTCCCCCCTACCGACAACACGTGGAGGTCAGGTGGTTGACACTCTCAGAGATACCGCACAGGTTCGAGAGAATGGAGACTAATAATCAATCAACTCCTTAGGTAGGAATGAAAGCCATCAAAATATAATTCTTGTAGGATGTATGGACATACTACTAAAGATTGCCCAATCACAGGAAGAGAGAGAGAGAGAGAGAGAGAGAGAGAGAGAGAGAGAGAGAGAGAGAGAGAGAGAGAGAGAGAGAGAGAGAGAGAGAGAGAGAGAGAGAGAGAGAGAGAGAGAGAGAGAGAGAGAGAGAGGATCATATTTTTTGATTTTTAGTACGATTTGGGGCTGGGGTCCCATGTTGTGTATTCCTCTTGAGTTCGGATCTTCTCCAGTCGATCAGCCCTAGTCGATGGGCCCCGTGCACATCACAGTCGCACGATGTCAAGAGACCCAAAGTGAATCGTACTCTAGCCCGATTGCATGCAGTTATGATATGCATCGGGCCACCGACTGAAACCAATCGACTGGAGGAGATCCGAACTCATTCCTCTCAAATTTTGACGAATCGGGTTAAGCGGGCTACGGTTTTTTTTCCCGAGTTGGTTGTGGATTGGGCTGGGCCTCCTGCTGAGTGGGCTGTTGGACTGTTTCGGGCTGGAGTTGGCTAGACATTACACGGGTTTTTCGAAAACTCGACCAGGCTATAGCTCGGCCGAGCCAACTCATGGATCCGCCCATGTTGCCCAGTCACCGCTTCGGCTCAAACATAGACACACTCAGCTAGGAATAAGTGGGTGCCTAAAGCCTCTGCCACATCTAGAACAAAGGATACAAGCACAAGTGGGGACTACACTGAGCGGGTCTAGATATACAACTCTTGCAGATGTGGCGGAGACATATGCGAGTCTTCCCAGCCTATGGATTTAAGAATCCTTGTGGATACGGGCGAAGCCCCTTCCAGAGTTTACATAGCGAAGAGGAGGAGGAGAGCACCCCACCCCCTTGTTCCAGAGTCTACAAGCCTCAACTAAAACTAGTCTGGAGGAGCGCAAGACAACTGATTCGTACATTTGGTAAATCGGATCCCTTCCTTCAGAAACTTTTGGGACAGATGCTAACTCTCGACGATGAAGAAATGGTTCTTCCAATCTATGTTGGAGTACGACACCATCCTCAATATAGCATCTCCTCTCAGATTCAAGATGCTGAATGAGGTGGAGGGTACAAAGTCTTTTCTTTTCTCACTCCTATGTGGGCGTCAGAAAAGTTGAGAGCTTCTAAGTCTTGAGACTCATGGGCCTTTCTCTGTGTTGTTCTGTTTGAGCAATGTTATTTGGGGTTCCTTATGGTTGTGATGATGATTTTTAACAATTACTTGTAATTTTTTAGAATTTAATAGACAGGTCAGGGACTGCCTAACCCTCCCCCCCTCCAATAAAAAGGAGGGGTTCAACAAAAAATAGTTGTAAAAATTAACAAATACATATTTTCAAAACTTCGTTTCAGTGGGGCAAGTTGTGTATGAGATTAAAAAAAGAGTAATGGATCCGCGTGACAAACATTGCATAAATGATTGCCATGGAACATAAATGGTGTGAGCGACGGGGCGTTGATAGAGGCATCGGAGTATGAGTAGTCGTCATTGGGGCCAGAGAAGATGTCGATCAATGTCACCATTGAGGGTGCATTTGACATTGTTTTTGAAATTTTAGTTTTTGATTTTGGAATACCAAAAACTAGTTTTGGGAAAAATTAGTTTTAGATTATTGAAAACTAGTTATAGAATTATCAACATTTGAGCATTTGATGGAGGCACCAGAGTTGAAGGAGTTGTTGTAGGGGCTGGAGATGATGTCGACCACTGTCATCATTTTGGGTGCGTTTGCCATTGGTTTTGAAATTTTAGGTTTTGATTTTGGAATATCAAAAACTAGTTTTGGGCAAAACCAATTTTAGCTTATCGAAAACAAGTTCTAGAGTTATCAACATTTGGCATTAAAACCATTTTTGAGCCCAAATATAGTTTTGCAATTATTTCCTCCATCTAAAATATTTTTTTTTAAAAAAAACATTATCTCTATAACATATTTTTTATCACATTTCTTTTTATAATATTTTTTCTTTCTACAACATTCTCGCTATATCATTTTTTTTCTCCAATAATTTATCATTCTACATCATTATATACGTAATATTCTCTATATCTATCACCATGGGCGGTGCTACATATGGGTGAGTGGGGTCTATTGACCACACTTACTTATTCAAATCCATTAAAAAATCTATTAATTTTTTTTTCCCATAGTTTATTTAGTTTTGATTGTTGGTTTGACCCCACTCCACCGATTCACCGAACCCTACTTTCATGCCATCATGTGAAAAATATTTTTAATGCAACTTTTGGCTCCATTGATACAAATTTCTGGAGCCGCCTCTACCTATCACTCTATAATATTTCTCTTTAGAGTATTTTCTCTCTCCATAATATTTTCTCTTTCTCTACGATATTTTATCTCTACAATATATTCTCTCTATAATATTGACTCTCTACGATCTATATAACATGCTACGGCTGTTCACAAGCTAAATAGAATAAAAAGGCACGGAATAGATCCATTCGTCGATCGAGAGAGAGAGAGAGAGAGAGAGAGAGAGAGAGAGATCAAATGGAGCTAGCCCTCTTTCCCGTGTGTGAATACGACTCTCATAAATCCTATTAAAAACCTGCTGTAAAGATATTTAAAATCTACTATAAAGGTGATAAATACTTATTCAATGATATTTAATGGTCATTTGATGTTAATTAGTATTTTTTTGGAAGGTTAATCAGTACTCTCTCTCTCTCTCTCTCTCTCTCTCTCTCTCTAACAAGTGAATCACACTGAACCCAAAAGCAACTCAAACACACCCTTAGGGTATGTGGCTGTCGAGGCGGCTATCGTCTGGGTCGAAGATGATGCTGAACAACGTCTGTTGTTCTGCTTGGCTGTGTGTGTGGTTGCAAATGCACCGTGTAAACCCTTTTTTTTTTCTTGAAATATGACGTCGTACTTATTTGAACACTTGACCAAGGCCATGGGTTGCACTTGTCTTGCCATCTGAGCTTCAGTTGGAGACGTGCAATTCCAACTTATACACCATACACAATTAATGTGATGTTGGAGGGCATGAAGTCATAGTAGAACTCATATTGATCACAATCCCTCAGTAATTCCAAAGTTGATAACTGTTACGAACATAGTAGATTTGGAGGAAAAACTCCATATATTATCTCTACCATCTCTCTCATTACATAAGACTACCTCTCTATATATAGAGGGAGAATGCACATCATTGTGTTACCACAACCGAGGTGGGACTATAATACTAACACCCCCCCTCAAACTCACGGTGGGTCAACCACTGTGAGTTTGCGGATAAGAAACCAGAAACGAGGAGATGGATGACACTTCGTGAATAAGTCAGCAATCTGCTCCGTCGAAGAGACATAAGGCAAAGAGATGGTCCCAGCCTCATACTGCTCTCTAGAGAAATAACAATCTAGTTCAATGTGCTTGGTCCGCTCATGAAACACCAGATTACTGACAATCTGAATAGCACTTTTGTTGTCACAATGAAGAGCAGTGGGACCCGAGGTATCAACACCAAGATCTCAAAGAAGACGGCAGAGATGAACGATCTTCTTTGTAGCAGTGGCCATGGCACGAAACTCAGCCTCAGTACTAGAGAGAGAAACCACCTTCTGCTTTTTGCTCTTCCAGGAGATAAAAGAGTCACCAAGAAAAAGGCAGTAACCAGTAGTCGAGCGCCGAGTAGTTGGGTCCCCTGCCTAGTCGGCATCAGAGTATGCACAAAGAGCTAGAGAGGAGGATGACGAGAAGAAGAGCGACCGAGTGATAGTGCCACGAAGGTACCTAAGAGTCCGAAGAAGAGCAGCATAGTGAACAGAGTGAGGGGCATCCACAAACTGGCTGAGAATACTGGCAGCATGGGCAATATCCGGTCTGGTGATGCAGAGATAGACGAGCTGACCAACTATCTCGCGGTACCTGGTAGGATCTGAGAGGGGCTCACCGTCAGTAGGGCGGAGTTTCACATGAAGTTCAAGAGGAGTGTCGACTGTACGACAATCAGATAGTGCAGCCCGAGCAAGAATGTCAGCTGTGTACTTCTGCTGAGAAAGCAGAATTCCCCTAGTGCTCCTAGCAACCTCCAGGCCAAGAAAATAACGCAGAGGACCCAGATCCTTCATCTGAAATTAGCTCCGAAGATGCTCCTGAAGGGAGGCTATGGCACGGGTATCATCACCAGTAAGAATCATGTCATCGACATAGAGAAGGATGATGGCTCGACCATGGGGGGAAGTCCACACAAACATAGAATGGTCTTGAAACTCTCTACAAAGTCAATTTCAGTAACTGCCCGACGGAAACGCTCAAACCAGGCACGAGGAGCCTGTTTGAGGCCATAGATAGCTCGACAAAGACGATATACATGCTGCGGAGGTGTGTTGAGGCCCGGAGGAGGCTGCATATAGACAACCTCAGAGAGATCACCGTGAAGAAAAGCATTATTCACATCCATCTGTAATAGGGACCAACCCTTAGCCGCAGCAACAGCGAAAAGAGTCCGAATTGTGGTCATCTGAGCTACTGGAGCAAAGTCTCATCATAATCAATCCCATACTCCTGAGTGAAACCGCGAGCAACAAGACGGGCTTTGTACCGGTCAATAGAACCATCTGGGCGATGCTTGATCTTGAAGACCCATTTGCAGCTGATAAGCGCGATACCAGAGGTAGAGGCACAATGTCCCATGTATGAGTCTGCGCAAAAGCCTGAAATTCCTTAGCCATAGCCTGCTGCCACACAGGGTACTGCAATGCCTCTCTATAAGACCTAGGCTCTCTGTCTGTGTGAAGGGCAGTAAGGTAGGTAACGAACTGAGGCGAGTAGAAAGTGACAGCTGCAAAACCAAAGCGATCAGGGGAGTAGCCAAAGCGGTCGGAAGGGCGATGCTCACACTGGGGGTAGTGAGGAGGACTGTGAGGATCTGTATCCGGTAGAGGTAGGCTGCTCGAAGTGGATGGAGTACCAGAGGAGTCACTGACAGACGAAGACGGGACCGGTGGAATATCGGATGGAGGATAAGCAGACATAGGAGATGAGGGATCCGAAGGAGATGAAGAACTCAAGCGTGTAGCAGGGATGACGACGGGAGCAGGAGGTAAAGACTCAAGAGCAAGAGCAGGAGGAGGAGCGGAGAAAGGAGGAGAAGGTGAAAGAGAAGGAGGCATCTCAAGGAAGAAAAGATCCTGAGACGCAGGAGAGTAGTAAGGAACATGTTCAACAAAAGTGACATGTCGAGAGATGCGAAGACGAGGAGCTAGGGGGTTATAGCAACGATACCCCTTGTGCTCAGAACTGATGCCCAAGAGTACACACTTAGTGGACCTAGCTGACAGTTTTTTACGCTCATTAGAAGGAAGGAGGACAAAACATATGCACCCAAAAGTACGCAACATGCTGTAATCAGGAGTCGTGCTATAGAGACGCTCATGAGGCGAAACACCTGCGAGGACAGAGGAAGGGGTGATGTTAATAAGGTTGACAGAGGTCAAAATGGCCTCTGCCCAGAAGGTGCGAGGAACGCACGAGGAGATAAACTGAGCACGAGCTGTCTCAATAATATGACGATGCTTTCGTTCTGCAACACCGTTCTGCTCATGAGTATGAGGACATGATTGTTGGAAAAGAGTCCCATGAGACTGAAGGATAGATTGCATTATAGAAGAGAGATATTCACGGGCACAATCGGATCTAAAAGTTTTAATACGGGCATAAAACTGAGTATGAACCATGTTGGTGAAGGTCTGATAGATGTCGGGAATGTCAGAACGCTGACGAAGGAGATATACCCATGTAAAACGAGAATAATCATCAATAAAGCTAACATAGTAAAAATAGCCATTCATAGAAGAAAGAGATGCATGACCCCAAATATCTGAGTGCACTAGATCAAACGGATTACAGGACTGCGACAAACTAGTAGAAAAGGGGCTAGCAGAATGCTTAGCCAACTGACATCCTGTGCAAAAAGAAAGACGAGAGAATGAACCACAACCTAAAGCACCAGATTGGAAAAGATTTTTAAGTCGAGATTCAGACACATGATCTAGCCTCCGATGCCACAGGTCGGCATCAGAAGAAACAACACTACAGACGACCAAAGAAGAGACATGAGGTAAATGAAGATACTCCAGGTGATATAGGCCACCAACCCTACGAGCAGCACCAATCCTCTGTCCCGAGTGTGAATCCTGCACAACACAAAAAGAGGGAGAGAAAGCAACTGTCAGATCGGAATCACAAAGGCTGCTAATAGAAATCAGGTTCATGCGAAGCTGAGGAGCATGTAGAACAAATGGTAAAGAGAGAAAGCCCGAAGTGATGGACCCAGTCTACGAGATGGCTAGAAGAGAGCCATCTGCAGTGTGGATCAGAGGAATACGGTGGGCGGGAGAACATGCAGTAAGAATAGAGTGGTCATGGGTCATGTGGTGAGAGGCCCCAGAGTCCATAATCCAAGGTGCAAAGGTACCCGAGGTGGCAGAGAAGGCAGAGAGACCGGAGGGGGGGCCGGAAAGACCAGCAGTAGGCTGTAGAAGGAGCTGCTCAAGACGCATCTTGAGACGCTGAAGGCGATCCGTCGTAGTAGTTGCGGTAGAAGAGAGGGCAGGAATAGTAGTGCTAGCAACGACAGCCGCAGGTCGATTACGGTGAGGTGGGCTTGAACACTTTTCTGGGTGGAGAAGCCAACATGAGTCAATCGTGTGCCTCGTCTTGCCACAGTGGGTGCATCGCCGAGTATCAGGTAGACCGGCGGGACGAGATCCACCCCGAAAAGGAGGAATTTTCGGGGGGTGAGTGGCCGCTAAAACCCCCTCAAAGCTAGAGGGTACAGGTGCCCTGCGTGCAGCCACAGTGCGCAGACGTGTCTCCTCGGCAAGAAGCTCAGCGATGACAGCATCGAGATGAGGAAGCGGATCTCGATGAATCAGCTGACCCGCAAGAGGAGAGAACTCGGGGCGAAGAGGCATCAGAAATTGGTAAAGTTGTCGCCGTTCCCGAAAAAGCTGTAACTCACGCCAGGAGGCACTGACTTTGGATACCTCCAACAGAGGGGGCTCCAAGGCCTGGAGCTCACGCCAATAGCTGCGCATAAGGCTATGAAACTGCTGAATGGTCTGCTCCCCTTGCTGAGCAGACTGGGCCTAAGATAAGAGCTGATACTCGCGGGCCCCACTTTGTTCCAGAAAGCGCTCAGTAAGGTGGGCCCAGAGCTCTGCCACAGTAGAGAAAGCGACAAGATCTGCACGAAGAGAGCGATCGACCGAGGCAACTAGAAAGGCACGAACGCGGCGGTCACGAACACTCCAAGAGTCAGAGGCCACGGGATAAGAGGTTGCAGTAGGAGCAGGAGTTGAGCCGTCGAGGTGACCGTATAATGCACGACCATCCAAAACACTCCGGACTGTAGCCGACCACACAGTCCAATCCACGACTGTCACAAGAGGAAAGTCCGTAGAGACTGGGAGAAAATCCCTTGTCTGCTCGATAGGTGTCGTCAAGAACTGGGCTGAGGACACTCCAGAGGCCTGATCAGAAAAGGCCATGAATTACAGGGCGCAGCGCAGGTAGGAAGAGCAGTACGGGATAGGCACAGGTGCGGGATAGGCACTGGTGTGGGATAGGCACTGGTGCGGGATAGGCACAGATGTGTGATACTTGTCCGGTGCGGGATAGGCACTGGTGCAGGATACTTGTCCGGTGCAGGATATGTGTCCGGTGCGGGATATTTGTATGGTGCGGGATAGCACCGTTCGGTTTGGACTCGACCGGGCGCGTGTTCGGCTCCGGTGCTGGGGGGCGGCGCGAGGCCGAAGGACGTGAGCGAGGCCGGTGCCGGAGACGGGCGCAGTGGACGGGCGCAGGGCCGGTGCCGGTGCCGGTGTCAGAACGCGTGTTCGGCTCCGGTGCCGAGGAACGCACGGCCGGGGACGTGTTCGGCTCTGGTGCAGGCGACGTGATCAGGGGCCGGGCGCAGGGGGGCTCGCTCTGGTGCAGGGGACATGATCGGGGGATGGTCGTGGTCGGCTCCGGTGTTGACGGACGGCCCTCGGCCGGGCCGGATGGGAGCAGCGCCGGGGCGGGCGCAGGGCCGTGGTCAGCTCCGGTGCCGGGGAACGCCGCTCGGCCGGGCCGGAGGGGAGCAGAAGTTTGGCAGCGGACGGTGCTCGGAGAGGGAGAGAGAGAGAGAGAGAGAGAGAGAGAGAGAGAGAGAGAGAGAGAGAGAGAGAGAGAGAGAGAGAGATGAGCACGGGTTAAGAACCCGGCTCTGATACAATATTACGAACACAGTAGATTTGGAGGAAAAACTCCATATATCATCCCTATCATCTCTCTCATTATATAAGACTACCTCTATATATATAGAGGGAGAACGCACATCATTGTGTTACCACAACCGAGGTGGGACTATAATACTAACAATAACAATGACACTTGTTTTGAGTTAGGAGAGCCAATGTCCGATGACAGAACAGCAACCCACAAACCCTCTTTATCCGAACACAACCATGTAACACACACTAATTTCTTAGAGATTTTTTGACTTACAACCCCAATACTATATGGTATTTGGATATACCCCCCCACCCCCAATTATGGTATTTAGTAGGGTAAATTTGACTTACGCCCACCCACTGTTATTCTAATTAGTAAGTCACTCCCCTCTTAATTGTTAATAGACTTACCCTCCAAATTTCTATAGGATAATTAGCCAGAATGGGGAATGGAGTGGTACGCCTTAATATTTATGGGGGTGCATGCCTAAATATCATTTAGTTATGAGGGTATAAGTCAAATTTTTAGGGGGGTAAATCTAATATCAATTCAAAGGGGGTGACTTACTAATCAGCATATAATTTTTGGGGGGTAATTCAAATTTGTCATCTTTAGTAATACCTCCGATAAATTTTACTTATAGAGAAGGGTGGGGTAATCCCTTCTCTTAACTGTTTCTAGCACCCTCACGCGGATCATGTTGCTAACCCGGAGTGCTCCAAAAGGAACCTCTTGGAGCGGGGAGAGCACATGAATATTAAGCAGCCTAATTGCGCCCCCCCCTACTGATGTGGGACTAAATCTGTCTCAACATTAACCATGTTTTCACATATCAAACTGGACCGAAATGGTTTCTCTGCTTAGTTTTATAAGCATTGAGGTTGAAAAAGAAGCGAGAGAATTACAAAAGCCCCTTCAAAAATGCAGAAATTAACCTCCAAAAATCATCTTTTGTAATGTCCAGCACATAAGCATCATGAGCTCTCAAAATATGCAGGCCTTTTATACAGCTATCTGTAGTTGGAGTTGCAAAATACAAAGCTACAGACCCCCAAAAGCTCCTGCTCTTCAATAATTTACTCTCTCGACCGATGGCGAAAGGATGATCCCTTCGATGGAACGGCTTCGTCCACCGCCCGAGAGATGTGAACTGTCATGGTGATATCGTTACCGATCCTGGCCAGCTCAAAAAGACAGACATCCCCTTCTTTCAGATTATTGTCGATGGCAAAGCTTTTCCATCCTCCAGCGAAAAATGCTAAACTCTCGTAAGCAAGATAAGTAGCAGGCCACTTCTCTTTCCGCAGTGGAGTTTGGAGCTGGACAGCCGCATACGTAGTTGGAAGATGTGTTCTTGCAAAGTCGATAGGGATGCTCTACAAATAGCGAAGGAGACAACATTTGGAGTCACTAGCGGAAAACAAACATGTTTTCAAGGGAAAAAAAAGAGGCTAACAAAAGGAAAACCTAAAAGTTAGTCATTAATAGAAATCAAACATATTATTTCTGCTAAAAAAAGGCTAACAGAAGGAAAACCTAAAATATTGGATCAAATACAAAATCACCTTAGATAATAAGGTAATGATACAACATGGTGTCGCCTTTATAATAAGAATCCCTTATCCGTTAACATTCTTCGTTATCAGAATGAGCCTGATTCGCAAAGCATAGATTCCCTCGGATCACGGGTCTGCCAATTACTTGTTTTTTTTTCTCAAAAAAAAAAGAAAAAGAAAAACTATACGGTTCCATGGTTTTCTCAGTTTCTCCCTTCATCTTGAAGGGTTTTCATGTACATCTTGTGTGTGCTTAGGTTTGGATAGTCTTTATTGTGTTATGATGGTATATGATGTCTTGTTCTCCATTAGCTTACACAAGAAGAAAAAAGATAGGAGGCTTTTCTCAACATTACTTGTTCTTTACAAAATTTTGAAAAACTATACAGGAGGAAATAATTATAACATATCAATATCAGAAGAGTTCAATGAGGAAGCAATTTTGGCTAAAATCGATAAAAAAAAAATACAAAACATATATAATAGCTGCTGGAAATAAATCTTTAAGAAAACAATATGAAACAAAAACAACATCAACAAGGTAATGTTGAAGACTTAACCTCAAGAGCGAAGATCATTTCACGATAATATAATGTTGATGCACAACAAAATGATCTCTTGTATCTATTAGTGAAGGAATAATAACCTTTTGTAGATGCATAAAAATGGACATGCACGTGACCTTGATTATCTCGTATAAGATGTAAGTTGATAAAGAAAAAGAGGTTTCAATGAGAAAGAGGAATCAGTGAGTTTGAAGAGGAATCAGAAGGAAAAGAGAAATCAACAATGGAATATTTACGAGTCTGCATCACACCGACTCCGACAACCGAAGAGGAATCGAAGTGACGTATTCACATGTTTGCCATCACATTGATACCCAATGAACAGTAGAAGACTCAACAAAAGTGAAATTCCAAGGTTGCCTTCGAATAGGTTTCTTACTGATGGAGAACGATCAGTAGAGGAATAAACATAGGTACTTGTAGAACTGTTTTTCAATGATACAAGAGGAAACATAGCACAAACAACTGTTAGGTGATGCAGCAGACCTCTCCAAGATAAAAGGTTTGGGAACAGGGACGGAGCCAGGATTTTCTTCAAGGGGGGGTGGGGGCAGTATACAAAATCAAAATTATCTACCAATGATTGATAAATAACGATACATCAATTAGGCAATTACTGATATTTTCACAAAAAGATACTTTTAAAAAATGGATCAATAAAAATTGAAATAAACCCTTAGTTGTGATATGGGAGCTGGGATTTGTGGTTTATGTTCTTCAACTCGGATTCGGCGGCCTCCTCAGATGTTCAGATCATCCTCTGGGTGTTACGAGGTGGATAGAAGATCAAATTATTTAGATCCCTACTGCAAGAAAGAGTTCAAAAAAATTAACAAAAATCTAATTTAGGGGAGATTTACAATTTTTAAATAAAAAAAATCAAAACACACAATGTCTTTCGCTAATTTGTTGTGCCCTCGTAGTCGTGTCCTCGTGGGGTTTTTCCTTTACGGTCCACGTGCTAGTGGAAACGGAGAAGAGAAGAGGGTGAGATGGTGAGACCACTACCACGGCCCACTGGCACCACCAAGATGGGGGAGGAGAAAAGGATGAGAGACGGGGTAGGAGGGTGGTTTTGCGCTCCAGGCTAGCACGACAGCCCCGGCTCCTCTCCTCCTTTCTTGGGTTGTTCGCCTTTGTGCTCTCGAGAGAGAAAAGGAGAGGACCACTAGGATGATCGAGGCCTAAAACGGAAAGAAATCAGATTCTACTCTCGTGACCTAAAAGGGAATTGCAGAGTAATAGATGGCAAGAGGGAAAAAACTGATTCGCAACATTTGTTGATCATGAGCGTGACTACTATCTCGATTTCCTCGGGCGTGACTTGATGCTTGGGAAACACTTGATCGCACGATTCACATCCCATCAGCGATCAGATGAAACAATTTTATTTGCATCATGTGGAGTAGAGGGGGCAAAGTATAGTGTTTGTTGTTTGGGTCCAGAAAAAAAAAAGGTGAAAGAAAATTTAGCGATTTCAGGGGGGGGCAAAGTATAGTGTTTGTTGTTTGGCTCTACCCTTGTTTAGGAAAAAGAAAGAGGATAATCAATAAAACTACTGAGAGTAACTGAAGAAGATGTCGAACTTCATCTTTGCATGCTCAACTACAGCATATGAAGCTTCTCTCGCAAGCTTCTCCTACTTTCTTTAGCCCTTAAGCTTCGACAGCCTGGCAAGCAAGTGGGAGGAGACGGTTACAAGATGATGACATGGACAATGGGAAAATCAACATAATGACAGTTGTATCGTCTTCTCCGGCTGTGAGCTGCTAGAGAAGACAACGACGTGAATAAGATGATGGACAGAGGGTGTGGGTACAACTGTATCATGATGATTGCCTTTGATCAAATCAGGAGATCTGATAATTGTCTTTACCAGAGAATCATATAAATAGGTGTCCAACGCTTCATTTGAGTGGGATGA
This sequence comes from Chamaelirium japonicum, assembly GCA_947650365.1. Taxonomy (NCBI): domain Eukaryota; kingdom Viridiplantae; phylum Streptophyta; class Magnoliopsida; order Liliales; family Melanthiaceae; genus Chamaelirium; species Chamaelirium japonicum. The sequence goes on from OX393550.1 coordinate 114,514,648, forward strand.
TGGATCTCGAACGAAAACTTGATTCTTCGTTGTAAGATAGAAGAGAGCAATTGACTTGGAGAGGAAGAAGAGTCTTTGTTGCTTCAGATCTATTGATATGCTAGCTTGTAATTTCAATTTGATAGTGCAGATTTTTCGATCGTCTTCCGTGGTTTTTCCCTCTCAATCTAAGAGGGTTTCCACGTAAAATTCATGTATTGTGTTGTACTTTTTGTATGATCCTTTTGGTTTCTCCACCGATTAGAAGATCGGTTGTCTGGTTGATTGATTTACTATTGATTTTTTTTAGTTCTTCTGTTACTTCTCTTTAAATGAAAACACACTTATTGTGCATTGTTATTGCCGCATGACGTAAACTGAAGAATTGAGATTTAAATGTTATTGTTCAGCGATTAGTCCCACATTAGTAATGGGAATGGAGATCATTGTCTTCATATACCTGTTTTACTCTCCTCCCTCAATAAGGTCGGCCTTTTGGAGAGAGGAGAGCACAGTGGGTATATAAAGACAATGATCTACACTCCCATTACCGATGTGGGACTAACCGCTCAACACCATACGACAACATGAAGTGCTCCAAAAGGCCGACCTTCTATAGAGAGGAGAGCACAACGGGTATATAAAGATAATGATCTCTGCCTCATTGTCGATGTGGGACTAACTGTTCAAGATAATGATCTCCGCTTCCATAACGATATCTGCTTTGATACCAAATGTTGATACCCTCACGCCCCAAAACCCGGGTCATATGGGGAGGTCCACAGAGGGTACATGAAGACGTTATCGCCCAACCCCCTAGCTTATGTGGGAATAACCCAACAATCTCCCCCTCACATGAGGCTAGGTCTAGACAGGCTTTGAGGGCCCCCCTCTCGTGCGGAATGTGGGAAGAGGCCCAACAAGGCTCGACCAAAATTGGGCTGGGTGGCATCCAGCTCTGATACCAAGTGATAACACCCGGAGTGCTCCAAAAGGCCAACCTTATTCAGGGAGGAGAGCACAACGGGTATATGAAGACAATGATCTCCACTCCCATAACCGACGTGGAACTAACCGCTCAACACCTGCCTGTACACAGAACACATTTCAATGGTGACCTGCCCGCACATGGAGAGAGGCGTAAGCATGTGCAGCGGGGCCACTCGGGACACTCCCAGAGCGGGTCCATCTTTGATACCATGTGACAACACCCGAAGAGCTCCAAAAGGTCGACCTTATTGAGGGAGGAGAGCACAGCAGGTATATGAAGGCAATGATCTCCACTCCCATTACCGATATGGGACTAACTACTCAACAGTTATTATGCTAAATATTACGTAATACTACTTCATTAAAGTTGGAAAGCACCAATTCCAGATATTAACAAGGTTATATATGCAAAAATTAAGAAAAATAAGTAAAACGAGTTGAATTTCAGTAAGATAACATGATGAGACATGCAAAATGTAACTCTTACATAGAACTAGTAGATACTAACAAATATCAACAAATCTGTGGCCTGATTTCAGCAAAACGAAACCTTTATTGATTCAATAGACCACATTTGAGCGAAAATAGAGGATAATCCAGCAAGACAAAGAAGATCAATAAAATATGGAATTAAAACAAACATTAAATAGAAGGATTAACTCATAAGAAAAGGGATGGAGAGAACTCATATGTAACAAAACCCCTGCAATTTCTAGTTATTTTCTCCTCAATGGCCTTTTTGATATGCCCGACCTTCATTTTGTAATGCGCAATCACCACACTTCTTGTCATACAATCAAAACATAAAAGAGAGATTGCATGTCTCTTGTGCTGCTGCTTTTTGTCAGGGTACTGCTGCTTTTTGTTCTCTTGTTTTAGTGGTCCTTTGACTTGTGTGTTGATTGATTCCTCACGTCTAGGGGCTGCCATGTTGGCCTGCTACCCGTGTGGGATGAGTTAGGGTTTGGTGTTGAGATGGCCCTATTTGGTCGTGTGTCCTGCTTTCTCACTCAGAGAAAAACCGTGATCTGTAACTGCTTTTGTTTTATCTTAATAAATTTGTTTTTTACCTCTAAAAAAAAACATAAAAGAGAGATTGCATGTCTCTTTCTCACATATGTAAGATATCTGTGGGATCTCATTAGATCGGTGGCTCCTTGACTTACTTTTTAAGTGGTCAGCTCATCCTTTAGTTACGAATGACTTGGCCCTAGTGTAAAATACGGGTCTATGTGGTGATTAGTAGGTTATTCTTTATAGTCTCAACATCTGAACAATAGTTACTACTTAATCACAACTTTCACTATAATTAGACCACATGGACCCAAAATAAAGGGGAAAAGTAAATAGAAGCTGAAAATATACAATTTAATGCCCGATTTGACTTCATTGCAAGTTAAACTTCGTTGGATCTCAATACAACTGTTGAAATAGTCCACTAGTTTAATCCCACATCAATAAGGGGGTTATTTGCTTAATATACCCGCAGGACCTCCCCTTATGAGCCGGGTTTTGGGGTGTGAGGGCATCTAGCATGGTATCAGAGCTGGCTCGTCTATTGCTCTTGCTTCGGGTGCACCCTTACCAAATGTGCCTTACCACGCATGCTCCTCGTGAGGGAGGGTGTTGAGATGTCCACTACTAGTCTGCTATAATCCCACATCGGTAAGGGGGCACCCATTAGCTGCTTAATATACTCGCTGTGGACCTCCCCTTACGACCCGAGTTTTGGGGTGTGAGGGTATCTAACAGCAACCTTCACCTTTGTTTCTTGATCTCCTTCTGGTTGGTCACGGTCATCAGTTATGATGATTGAACCACCTCAAATGCATTAGCTAGGATGGTTTTAAGTACGAATGTAAGCATAAAATGCCCCTCACAGCAAGAGCACTATGGACTTTTAGTCCTCTACAACCTGAGTTGATGGTAAATGTATATCATGATGAATACTTCAATCAATAGACCAATTTGGTAATCCAGTGATCATAAGTTCTAGCAAAAACTTTTCTCTTTCTCTCAATTTACTTTTACAAGCCTTTTTCACATAGAGTCCTCTGGACTGCAATAAGCTTGTGTACATACTGAGTTTCCAACATACAAGTGTCATCACAATTTTGATGATTTTTTTAGCAAAAATACATAAATGGTAAATCCTATCTTTGGAAACATATGATTGTCCAAATTTAGACTTCATAAATATCATTGATCTAGAGGTTTCAATCCTTAACATCTACACAATCAGATACAATCACTACTAAATGGATAGCATGATTAGTGCATCAAATTAAGCCACACAATGGGTTCAATATAAATCATATTGTTGTTCTAAAACATCCAATTGCTATACTAATGACTAGAAATCCATTGAGAATGAGAAATTATTAGAAAATGGTGAACAGGGGATGGCGGGGGGTATTAACTTCAAGCTACTGATGAGCTATACAGTAACCCGGGATACGCCGATACTTCGAAACAGGTGCCGTACCCATATCAGATACTTCCTGATACTCTGATATGACCCGATATGGTGGGATACGTATCCGATACGACTAGAAAGTATCAGGATTTTTTTAAAAAAAGATCCGATATGCTGTGGATACGAGACCGATACGTCGGGATATGTATGGATGGCTATGTACTCCAAAATCCGAAAACCTGACCTGAACTAGACCGAAACTTTGGATATGGGTTTAAATTTTATACATAACGATTTGCTTAATGATATCATTTATATGTTTTATTTTTTGGATGATGCATGTGACACTAACTTTGTATTTTGTAAAGGATGATTAATGTTAATGTTTTTTGCTAGCGTTTTGAAATGGACGATGAATGTGACACTTGCGTAATGTTGTTAGTGTTACTTTTTTGTAATTAATGAATGTGACACTAGCTTTATATTTTTTAGTTGTATTGGATGCAAGTTATGTAATGAATGATGAATATGGTCATATTTAATTTTCAAACTATTCACTATTAATATTCTAACACAAAAAAATATTATATTTAATTATATATATATACATAAAATAATAATAATAATAAATTACATACCATATCCCTGTCGTACTGCGTATCCTAGTTTTTCAAAAACCTACGTATCGCCGTATCCGTATCCCCATATCCATATCGGTGCTTCCTAGACAATAACTCTAGAAGAATATAGATATTTAATTCTACATGATTTACACAAAATTTTGCTTGTGAATGCAAGTAGCAAAAGGATCTAACAGCAGAAAGTAAAGAAATTACTCTTAGTAATATCTAGTTAAGAACTAAATGGATTTATGATGAATAGGGAAAATATAGCAGCTCTTGAACTTACTAATCTGAATGACTTGCATAAATAGGTAGGCTGCATAACTGATAGGAAAGAAGGATTTCCCCGTTGAACTGCATCATTCAACTTCATTGCTTCTTTTTTTTCTCCATCAGTTAAATGTAACTTGTGCGATTTGTAGAAGGTTTCATGAGTAAGGTTCCCGTCTTCCGATCCATCAGATTCTTGCTTAATGTGATGCTTTGCACCTTTTGAACTCCAAAGATTTTCTCCTAACCATTTCATATCAAATGACATAAAAAATAGGGTGTCTACAAAATGTACCATCCTACATTTTTAATACAAAAACAGCGATAAAATTATAATCCATATATTTGGACAGTGAAAAGTGCATAAAGCAAGTTGCACACTGTGCCAATGAGCCTCCAATATGGACTTGCAAGCAGTTGTTTGCACCAAAGTGCATTAGGTTCCTTTGAGAACGAAAAAAAAAATGATAAGCAAAAAAGAAAAGAGCGAAAATGAGATCCTTGGAACAAATGTCATTAACATCTCATCACCTAGTGCTACAATAGAAAAGACGACTAAACTTACGAGTTCCGCCACATCTTTTCTTTTGACGAAAGAAGTGTTCATTGCTTCTAGTTCTCTTGTAACGCCTTGACCCGAGATAGTGAATTCCGCTTGATGTCGTTCGGTTAGCCCTCGAGGAATTACAAGTCCGTGCTCGTGGTGTTGGTTGTACAATATCTTCATGAGAGCTGCTTGAATAACTCAATTCAGCTACATTGCGGTGAGATGATGTATTCAAACTTTCCACAGAATGGTCCCTCTTTTCTCGATTCTTTGAATCATGATTCTTAACAAAATACGAAGATGCTTTCTCACACCCAGAGCTATCAAACATTAAAACTTTGAAGCAAGAATTCCCATGGTACTTGAAGACCAATAGATCATGCTCCTCTATATGGTGATCACTAACAAATTGGCTCCACCCAGATTCTAGAGAAGCATCAACTGGATCCTTTACCAGTCCTATGTGCCATATGCTACCGGCAGGATTCTTCAAATCAACGGTACTGGAAAGGTCTCCTCTAAAATGGTTCACAAACTTCTTCGGTACTATCTGAAAAACAATTGACACAATTTACACAAACAAATTGTCACATAAGACAACAATAAAAGTGAGAGAGGATCATCATCCAAGTTCTATCCCATCAAGATGGGTTCGACGATAGAGAAGATTGACAAGAATTTTCTGGCCGTTTGTCGACATGGCGTCAACCCTATAAGATTGGTACCGAAAACCTGATCAAGGTAACTTGACAAGATTGGTTCATCCCAAGAAATCTAAGAGGCCCCTAGTTGTCGGATTGCCAGACCTACCTCGTAGGTTACACAGTTTAAGATCACACATCCAAGGACAAAAGTGAGAAAGATCACATACTAGAAATTAGAGATGCGGAAGTTTTCCGGGTCCGGCTATTTACAACACACATATTATTAGGGGAAGCACAATTGCCAGGGGCAGCTGCAGATTACCAAGGGCAGCACCTGCAATTTTGCTGCCCCTGGTAATCTCTGGTGCAAACCACCGCTTGCTGCCATAGCTCGTCGCTGCTGCTGCCCATGCCGGTTGCCGTCGAACCACCGGTCTAACCTGTGCGTATTGCCATCGGTCCGCCACCGCCCATCCTTCATCGTCGGTCCCATCTAATCCATCACCACCACTGCATCCTCCTCCCCCCTCTTCTTCTTGTTCCTCTCATATCTTCTTCCTCGTCCTTCCTCCTTCCTTCTTCATCCTCCCCCCTCCCTCTTCCTCATGCTACACTCCCCCCTCCTTCTTCCTCATGCCCTCATCCATGGTGCAGCGGTAGGATAGGTTTTTTAATTTTTGTAAATGTGCTGTCCCTAGTAAACTCTGATGCAAATAGCCGGACCCAAGTTTTACCCACACCGTTTTCCTTCAAAAAGTTTTACCCACCCCCCACACTTCTCCCTTCCCACCCAACACATTTTGTTTTTCGTCAAATGTCCTCCGGCTCCCACCTCCTCCCTCTTCTCGTACACCGTTCCCAACCGCCCTAGCAACCTGCCGTCGACGACCTCCTCCTCCTCCTCTCTTCCATCGCCGCTACAGGCCGCCCGACGCGGCCCCAACAGCTCCCAGCCACAGCCCTCCTCCTCCTTCCTCCACCTCCCCCTCCCCTTCCTCATCGCCTGCCGATCGTTTGATAGCAACACTCATTTGAGCAGACTATAAATCAAAACAGCGACCTTTCAAGAAAGAAAAAAAATCAAAACAGCTCGGGATGCTTTTTACAGCGATACCATGCGCCGAGCGAAATCTCCCATCATGATCTTGAAGAAGCTAATCCTCTCAACATCCAAATGATCCCAGTAGTAGTGCTCCTCCCACTTCTTACACCCCTCGCATCCCACCTTCATTGCGCCACCCCTGGCAAAAAAAAAAAAAAATCTGAAATAAATTTTACAAAAAATACCACAAATTCAGAACAAAGTCACAGATCAAAACCCAGAATTTCTAACATGGTAAAGCAGCCATTTTTCAATTAAAAAAAAAAAAAAACTCACCATCTGGTTCTTCCCTAATTTTCGTAACAGCTATATCTTAAGAAGAAAAAAAAATACAAAAAAATGAAGAAAATATGATAATTACAGTACTAAAATGATAAACAATGCGAAGAAAATATGACCCATTAAAAAAAAAAAATCCGATATTACCAGCTGGTTTCTTGCTTCCCCTGGTCCTGAAGAGAGAGAGAGAGAGACTAACCCTTTTTTTTTTTTTTTTTTTGCAAACTGAGAGACTCTTACCTTGATCACGGTTTAGAGTGAGGTTTGTTTGTGGGGCCCCCTTGGCTTGATCTCCGTTCGTGGCATTCTAGATGAACCGTTCGATTAGAAATTAATTGCTAGATGTGAGCCAGGTGTTTTAAGGGGAGGATTGTGGAACTCGAGTCTTCTCTCTATCTCCACTGATGGAGTTCGAATTGCACCCAGCCGGTCCAGCCCCGAGTGTTCTGCATCGGACGGTCCATGTCTGTACTGGACGTCCAGTTACTGTACAGAGATGTGCCGGGAATCCGGGATCATGATGGCGGGACCACGTCAGCACCAAGACCGGGATCTGTAAGTTCAGGTCACCAGCTCGAGTTTCAGAGCAATGCTGGATATCATTTCCAGTTCAAGTTTCAAGAGGCCAAAGTGAAGCGCAGTTAATACGGAAAATGCCATTTGTCCAAGCTGTTTTGCCAGATTTCGTTGTCCAGTGTGACGTGGCACGTTGGATCAAAACTAATATTGTAAATAATAAATATTAAAAAAATGTAGTCTTTTCAATGATAATTTTTTTTTTATAAAAAATATTGGACCTACCAAGTGATCAAAGTACAGAACGTTAGAGCAAGAGCTCAAACAAAGACGGAACTACACATAGACCATGGGGGGCCATGGCTCCCCTAGATTTTGGGCTGGATTTCGCTTTGCTCCACTAAAGTTTAGTTCAAAAACACTTAACCCCTCTATAGTATAAAAACTAAAATTTGCCCCCTTCAATTAAGTTTTAATTAGATAAAAATTATCAAATGAGGAAATAAGTAGTTGACAAAAGGAGGGGCTTATTTTGCTAACATTTCAAATTTTAGGGTGCGATTTGGAACAAAATAAACTACAGACGGGTTAAGTGTTTTTAAGCTCTTCAGGGGACAAAGTGTAATTTATCCTTTTGGATTTATCTCTCTCTCATGCCCTTCCTCCCAAGATAAATTTTTTTCATTGAATTGGTGAAAAAAAAAATTTGATTCATGCTTTGCCCCCCCCCCCCCCCCCCCCCCCCCAAAGATGAAAACATGGTTCCGTGTCCAGGCTCAAAGAAGTCTAGAGATTGAAGTAAGGGAGGCTGCAGTTTCTATTTATTAATACCATAATCCTGTGAATATGACATCAACAGTCAAGATTCATGCATGCAAACAAGGTACAACGGTACTGAGACAAAGCTCGATCCAGGTGTTGAACATGGGGCCTCTCCGACAATTGCAACTTTTTTTTTGGGCACCCCCGACTTGGCTTCAACTCCTCTCCGCTAATGGACCCCTATATTACCTGGTAATGGTGGTCAATTATGTTCCACATTAAACAAACTACATCACAGTCGTCCGATTGAGTACGATACTCTTAAGATGACATGAACGCCCAATAGGTGAATTGCACTTAGCTTCGACTACATGCTTCACCGGACAGTCGTTACTTGTGACGCACTCATTGCCCATATTGGGCCCTCATTGCCCGTATTGGGCCACAGTATACTGTGGTGCAAAGACAAAGTGGCCTTATACCGCAAACCACAAAAATTAGCAATAATTGTAAATTGACACTTTAAATTATAACTAATTACGTATAAAATCTTCAAATTATACTATTTGCATATCAACCCATGCAAAAATACTAAATTAAGTATGCTCAGCTTTCTTAACCCACGAAAGAATAATTGTTTTGCCCCTTAGTAACATTGACCAAACTATCACTATCGTCATCCGACGCCACCATCGTGACCACCCACCATCTACCACCACCGCCGCTATCGTCGCTGCCTATCCATCACCAAGCCCCACCATCTTCGTAATCGCCCACCAATACCCACCATTCATGACGAGTACAACGAGAAGATTGGAGAGGAAGATGATCGTTAGTGAGCTCAATGCTATTTATAAAATTTTTAATCCATAAGGGTTTTCTTCTTCCAAGAACCTAATATCTAAAGCAAACAATCAAACATGGGGCAATCTAGGTATATACCTCCAATATGGATGGGGCTAATCGAACTGGCCACCACACCGAGCAGAGGAGGGATCCACGTGACCCACAGGAAGCTGTGTGATGAGGCTGGGAGCTGCCAAACTGAGCGGAGGAGGGGTCCACACTTGGCCCCAGGAAATTGCCACGCTATCGAGCGGGAACACCACCATGACCGGAGAGCACGAGTATCGAACCCAAGTGAATGCGCACTAGGTGGGTTGCCACTTCCAATTGCCCAAAGCAGCGGTGGTCACGGAGCATACTTGAAGCTGCTCTCAAGTGCTTCTGCTGGAATCTGATTTTTTTTTTATACAAAACTGATTCTAGCTTCAGCGGGAAACAACTCCTGGCACTGCATCCAAACAAGCTTTTACGGGAAGCTGATTCCAGCTGAATCAGAAATCAGAAGCTGGGGGCTGAAAATCGAATCCAAACTGGTACTTATCAATTGGACAAAGAGGAAAATGGATTCCTCTTTAGTTTTCATTAGCCTTTGGTTGGAAGGAAGTGAGTTCCGGAAACCAATTTACAATGCAAAAAATCAAACAGATACTCAAATATTATTTCTGATAAAATGTCTGCACTACAAGAAAATTAATCATCTCCTCGACAAAAACACCACTGCACCATGAGCTCCCAAGATTACATCAACCACAATCGATACAAACGGCAATTTGGAAACTACTTTCTGTTTCATCTCGTGTAAAAAAAAGAAGAATGGCATCCAGAGTTTTACTTTCCAACTGAGCATAAAAAGACATTTTAAGTGACAAAATATTTTAAAAAGAAGTTTTGGAGCCCTCCAAACCCCTCCTCTCCAATAAGTTACTAATTTCCTGATGATATCTTTGAAGGAACGGCTTCGTCTCAAACCCGATAGATGTGAACTGTGAAGATGATTCTTTTACGCCCCTTGGGTAGCTGGAAGAGGCAGACATCCCCTTCTTTCAGATTATTGTCGAGGGCAAATCTTTTCCATCCTCCCGAGAAATATGATACTGTGTCGTAAGAGAGATAATTGACAGACCACTTCTCTTTCCGCCCTGGAGTTTGGAGAAGCATGGACTGAGATTTAGGTGGAAGATGTGTTTTTGCAAAGTCACGACAAACGGTCTGCAAATAAAGCAATCGACGACATATAATGCCATTAATGGAGAGCAAGAATGTTTTCTTTAAAGAAAGAGGCTAACGAAATAAATAAAACAAATAGGATCTATTAATCCAAATTTGAAATCAACCTAAATACTAAGGAAATAACATTCATATTCACATTGATAGAATGCGGTGTTGCAGTTATAATTCGGTAATAATCATAAACGAGACTGAAGAATTATTGGGGATCATGGTATTAGAGTTAGAATCCCAGGATTCAACCTTGGATCAGAGGTCTATTGAAAGTTGTAGGCCGCATGTTTACGCATAGCGTAATGGCCCATTATTCGTTCCTATTAATATATTGAAAGCCTATACTGGAGGAACTAATTAATCAAAAAAAAAAAAGGCTTTCAATATATTAATAGGAACGAGGTGCGCGCCTTACTGCACCTTGACAACACTGGTTCAACAGCCTTGTTGATAAGTTCATTAACCCTGGAACAATATAAATACTATATGCGACGTGAAGATTTTGCTTATGAACATTAGGAAACATGGTCAAAGAATCTGACAGCAGAGAGTAAAGAAAGTATTCTTAGTAATATCTATGTAAAAGTTAAAAAAAAAGAATAAATTGGGATGAAGTTTTTCAACTTACAAATATGCTTTTCTTGCAGACAGAGCTATGCTGGATAACTGATACGAAAAATGGATTTCTTGGTTGAATTGCACGAGCCAATTTTATTGCCACCTTTTTTTCTTCGTTAGTCGGGCGATACCTATTTGATATGAGAAAGGTTGCATTCTCATCTTGCAATTCATCAGATTCTTGCTCAATGTGATGCTCTGCACCTTCTGAAGCCGCAAGGTATTTTCCTAAACCATTTCAGATCAAATGACATGAAAAATAGGGTGTCTACAAAGTAAACAAAATGGAAACAGGAAAATTCTACGTGTATCCATTCATATAAATCACTAGTGTAGACTTCTGTACAATACGACGACGTATGCAAACATAAAGTATAAGAGAAGCATATCATCTGAAACTTTTGGTGCAAAGATAGTGAAAAAATGACAATAAATATATTTGGAACAGTGAAGAACATAAGCAAGTTGCACTCTGCCAATCGACTTCCATGAATTATGACTAAGCTAGAAAAAACAAACAAACTTACGGGTTCCACCGCATGTTTTCTTCGGATGAAAGAAGTCTTGTTGTCTTGTAGCTCTCTTGTCACACCTCGACTCGATGTCCTGAAAACCACTTGCTGTCTTTTGATTAGCCCTCAGCAAATTACGAGGACTCGATAGTGGTGGTTCGGCTTGTGCAATATCATCATGAGTGCTGCTTGAAGAACCAACTTCAGTTACTTTTTGATGAGGTAATATATGAATGTATTCAAAATTTCCAAAGAATGGCCCCACCTTTCTTGATTCCTGGTATCACGAATCTTGACAAAATACGAAGATGCTTTCTCACAACCAGTTTCGTCAAACAGTAAAACTTCGAAGCAAGAATTTCCAGTGTACTTGAAGACTAGAAGGTCGTGCTCCTTTATACGGTGATCTTTAACAAAATCATTCCAACCAGATTGTAAAAATGCGTTATCCGGATCCTTTGCTAGCCCAACATGCCATGTATCACCACCAGGACCCTTCAGATCAATAATTGGTGAAAGGTCTCCTTTGAAATTATTCATGAACTTCTTAGGTACACTCTACAAAATAATGAGACAATTTACACATGGATTTTTCATACAACTATATAAGTAAGAAAGAGTCTCATTGTCACCCAAGTCTTATCCCATCAAGATGGGGTTGACTGTAAGGTAAAACTGACAAGAATTTTCCAACATGTGGTCAACTTGCTGTCAAGCCTCTAAGATTGATGCCAAAAACCTGACCAAGGCAAATTGGCAAGATAGGGTTGTGCCAAGAAACCTAAAAGGCTAGTTGGCGGATATATAAACCTACCTTGTTGGTTACCCAGTTTAAGCTCATGCAACAGGGAGAAAAAAAGAGAAAGAAATTAGACATAGAAAGGATCAAGAACAAACATTTAAGAGCCAAGTTTACAATTAATTTGAATCATGCACCGAGCTTGGCCGATCCTTTATGACAACTCTCACTAATTTGAAATCGGATACTAGAAATCGAAGATAAATAATCAAGAAGAAACATTTCAGGTTCAAGTTTACAGTTTAATTTGGATCATACACCTGTTAAGTTATAAATTGAATTTCTAGAACGTTATTCAAGATTCATGTAATAGTTTTCTCTAGGATCTTCTTAGTTAGCAAGAAAATGTAAATGTAAAAAATATACTTATCTAGAATGTTCCTTGTATCTAGATAGCGCTTAGGAGAGATGTATGTAGAAAGTTCTTGTGCCTAGATTTTTCCAGGAAGCTGATGTATTCTAGAATTTCCTACTAGGCCTATAAATAGCCATGTACAACTCATTCAAGTGAGATCAATTCAAGTCAAGTTCTTCCTTCCACTTGTCCTTAGGTTGTTTCGTCCTTTCCATTTCTCTAATTGTGTTATTGATCTTCTTCTACATTAGTTAAGGATCTTAGTCTAGTGACAACACTTGTTCCACTATTTGATAAGTGGATTGCCCGGTATTTGGATATTCATTTCTTCATATGGTATCAGAGCTACAAGGAAGGTAGCGGGTGCTTGTCATGATTCCTTGATGAAGAAGATTGGTCAGTGCTCCAAAGATGGATTTGGGCGGTAGAGCAAGTGGGTTCGGAATTGAGTTAATGAATCATTCCAATTACAAGATGTGGAGGACATGGATGGAGTCTTAGCTTGTGGGTGAAGACGTGTGGGATGTTGTTTGTGGAGATAGCAAGGAGTCTCTTGCAAATACAGTGGAGAATGTTACCGAGTTGAACAAATGGAAGATGATGAATGCAAAGGCGGATTTTGCCTTGAAGTCTATCTCGCACGAGTTGTTCGAGGCTTTGAGCACATTATGAGTTGCATGTCGCTTGAGAGATTTGGGCAACCCTTGATAGGTTATTCAATAAGAACGAGACAATTACATTTGCTGGAGACAAGCTTGCTATTATAACCCAAGGTGATCTTTCCATCTCTCAATTCTTTTGAAAGATTAAAAGCTTATGTTCTGAAATTTCGACTCTAGACCCAACCAAGGTTTTATAAAGCACAAGGCGTACTTGAGGTGTTTTGGATTCATGAGGTGAGGCGGAAGCCTCAAAGCGTACCGAGGCGTAAACCTCGGTTTTTTCTGTAAAATTACTTTAAAAACAAATGTGGCAAGCTTCATTCTAAAAAAACCATGTCAGCAAAACAAGCAAAAAAAACTATAAAAACATTTACAAACAAGCTTCCTTCTTTGAAAATATAAGCAGAGCAATCCGCATTCTCATAAACATAAGTAAAAAACATTTGGGTCGTTCAAGTTGTAAATGCAGTGCAACCGGAAAAGAAGGAATAGGAAGAGAATTTCAAATCCCTTGGATGAGGCTTCATAATTGAGACTAGAAAACAAAAGAACAAATTTCTGGTCTTCCTCGATATGGTACGATTGAGATAATGCAACAATAGTGGAGGTTGACAATGACACTAATGTATATAGCTCCCCAAACCGTGATGACCGACCAAAAAAAGAAGGAAAATAGAAAGAAAATGAAGTAAGAGAACCAACCTTGAGGTATGTTCTTTGGATCTCCTTACCTTCCTTTGCTTCTCGTCTAGACAATCTTCCTGTTTTCTCCTTCTCAAGAAGAAGTTTTTTTTCCTTTCCCCATTTCCGTGTTCTTCCTCAACTCTATCATTATACAGTCGCGTCCAGGATCCCCTCCTCTACCACTATGCATTGCATGGATTTTTTGTTTGGGTCCAGCAGCAGCCGCTGTGTGTAAGTGACCTCAACCTCTCAGCCCAAAGGCCTAAGTGTCCAGCAGTAGGCCCAATTGCATATAAATCGTGAGGCTTGAGCCTCGATGCATTTTCTGTGTGCCTCGCCTCAAGGCGCACAACTCGATTGTCTCGAGGTGTGTTTTTTTAAACAATGGACCCAACATAGCCTATTTCAAAAGTGTGAATGGGGATGCATATCATTTGTGGTTTAAGGAAGAAGTATTATTCCATTTGTTATATCAATTCAAGGATGGGCAAATCAATCATACTTGGTTGAGTTATAAAATCTTCTTGCATCACAAGAGTCTTTAACTTGACAGATGTCCGGGTGCTCAATATCAGAAAGTGATGGAATGCCCTATTCTCTAGCAAGAAGAAAGATAAAGGGAAAGCTTCTAGCAACCAAAAGAATTTCATGATGCTTCTAGTAAGAACCATGAAGGGAATGGTTCATCCAATAAAAGCGATGGGAATCTGAAGAATGTTAAGTGCTACCGATGTGGTAGCCTTGGACACATAAAGCACGGTTATCATGTGAAATTGAAGGTTGGAAACATTACCGAGAATGAAGGTGGATCTAAAACTGAAGAAGACTGGGGGAGATACTTCGGGACGAAAACCTCTACAGTAGATGCCTTGACCTCAATAAACTTTGAGGATGACTGGATAGTTGATTCCAGTTGTGATCATCTTATTGGTGATGAATCAAAGTTCTCAAGCTTCAGGCGATTTGAAGGTAATGATGCAATTGTTACAGCTGACAACATTGTTCATCTAGTAGAAATAGAGGGGGTCATCAAAATTAATAAAGGGAGGAGATGATAAACCTACCCTTAAGAGCGTGTTTAAAGTGCCCGGTATGAAAAAGAACATCTTCTCAGTAGAAAATGAAGTAGAAGCAGGCAAATATGTCTTATTTGGGCCTAAGGATGTGAAGTTCCTTTAGAATATCAAATGCTTGGAGGCAGATGTTGTCTGTCCACACGGGTAAAAGGGTAAAGATTTACTTGTCTTATCCGCTTCTCAATCCTATGTCAATAAAATGAGTACAAATGATAGTCGTTACATCTGGCATGCTAGATTGGGACATCTTAGCATGTATAAGCTATAGGTCATAATGGTAAAAAAAAAAAATGGTAAACAGGTTGCCCAAATTAACCAATCTTGATGGTGGATGGGTGTACAAAGGTTTTTTTTTGGGGGCGGATAGCAATCATTCCTTTTTAACTGTTTCATTTTAAGATAGGTCCCGATAACCTTTTCTTTTAAGCCCAAGTCCATGTTTCACTTTCACCATTTCAATTGCAACGACTTAATTAATTGCTATAAGACTAAAATGTTAAGAATAACTTACTGAATTTACTAAATTACCACAACCTATAAACCGCATCTGATCCCCATGAAACGTCCAATTTCGAAAACGATGGATGGATTGCTATATTTGCTACAATGATTTCACTGTAGCAGCTATAGTAGCAGTTATAGTGATTTTCGTTATAACTATTAAAAACAACTTTGCTACAGTGAAATCACTATAGCAATGATACTTAATTTTATGCAAATAATACCCAATTTTCTATTTTGAAATCACTGAAGCGTTGAATATAATTTCATATAATTGACTAATTTTACTGTAGTACAACAATGATTTCACTATAGCTGCTACATTTATTTAAAATGATACTCAATTATATGAAAATGATACCCAATTCCCTACAATGAAATCATTGTAGCATTGACATCACAAGTTATACATGGGTCTACTTTGTAAAAGAGAAGTCATAAATATTATCAAAGTTTAAGAATTTAAGATGACAGAGGAAGGGTTTCTTAAGAGAAAAATTAAGTGCTTAAGGACTGATAATAAAGGAGAGTTTATCTCCGAGGAGTTCTTCTGCCAGATGAATGGTATTGATAAGGAAATTACATGTGCCTACACACCTGAGCAAAATGGTGTCGTAGAAAGGAGGTTCAGATACATTGTGGAGACTTGCAAGCATAGGATATATGCCAAGAATTGACCTAAAGCCTTACAGGCAGAGGGTATGGCTTGTGCAGTCTAAGTGATTAATCGGGTGCCTCTTAGCATGATTGATATGAAGTCTCCTTATGAACTGATGTCTGAGAAGAAACCTAGTATGAAACACTTTAAAGTGTTTGGATCAATTTGCTATGTTCATGTGTCAGAAGCAAAAACAACCAAATTAGATGTTAAAGGTAAAAAATGCATATTTATCGGTTATGATGAGAGAAAGAAGGGATGGAAGAGTATGGATCCTAAGACCCATAACTTCATGATTTCAAGATATGTTGTTTTCAACGAGGTCTCATCTTTCTATGGGAAGGAAGTAGCTTCCATTGGAGGTAGTGATGGTAGCACACATGTCAATATTCAGCCAAACGTACAAATAAGCTTACCTATGACTTCCAATGATCCTAATACATCTTCGGACTCTACTTCTAAAATAATAGGGGAGCAAAGCGACAAGGGGAGTGCAACTACCAGAAATCATCAACAAGTGGATGCTGACACAGAGGAGGCAGGTGAGAACAGAAGTCTTAGAAGATCAAAACATGA
This sequence comes from Chamaelirium japonicum, assembly GCA_947650365.1. NCBI lineage: Eukaryota > Viridiplantae > Streptophyta > Magnoliopsida > Liliales > Melanthiaceae > Chamaelirium > Chamaelirium japonicum. The sequence continues at coordinate 114,531,284 of OX393550.1, forward strand.
GAACCCAATCACATGTAAATGGGTTAACAAAGTGAAGCATAAGGTAGATGGAAGTATAGACAGGTTCAAGGCACGGCTAATCGTCATGGGATTCTCTCAAAAATATAGAGAAGAATATGAAGAGTTAGTCTAGTAGCAAAGATGACTTCAGTATGAGTTGTTATATCACTAGCAGCTAGCAAAGGAAGAAAATTATGACAACTAAACATAAAGAATGCCTTCTTGTATGGAGAAATCGAAGAAGACATATACATGGAGCATCCACCAGGGTATGTTTCACATGATAATCTGAATCTTGTTTGCAAAATCAAAAAAACACTTTACGGTCTTAAGCAAGTACCAAGGGCATGGTATAGTAAGAATCGTAAGATCAGAGAGTATCTATCATTTTGTGGTTATCTTGCCTCTAATTTAGATCCTAGCCTGTTTGTGAAGAAATAAGGTTATTTACACGTGATCGTCCTATTATATGTGGATGACATGATAGTCACAAGTAACAATGATGGAAAGATTGCTAAACTTCGAGTCGAGCTCTCCATTCGGTTTGAAATGAAAGACTTTGGTGAGTTAAGTTACTTCCCAGGCTTGGAAGTGGAAAAAGTAAAGGATGGGATATTTTTATCCCAAAGAAGTTATGCGGAAAAGCTTGTACATAAGTTCGAGCTAAACAAATCCAAGAGATACTCCACTCCTCTAGATGCCAATATAAAGATTAGGCAAGAAGAGGTCAAGCTTCTTCCAAATCCTCGACCATATCGTGCTCTCGTGGAAAGTCTTATATATTTGACTATCACAAGATCATATATTGTTTTCTCAGTTGGACTTGTTAGTGGGTTTATGCAGGATCCACAAAAATCACATTTAGATGCAGTAAAATGAATTTTGAAGTATGTATCTTCTACACTTAATATGGGGCTCATTTACAAGAAGAGAACTGAGTTCAAACTAAAGGGATATACTGATGTTGACTTTGGTGGAAACTTGGACGATCAAAGATCAACATCAGCTTATGCATTCTTATGCGAATCAATTGGTACTTCCTGGTGCAGCAGCGAGCAAGAAGTAAGATTCGGTCTCTTTTTCAACAACAGAGGCAGAGTACAAGGCTTCATCTCTTGCTGCACAGGAGTGTGTGGCTAAGGCGATTAATCGAGGATATGCATTCACCAATTCACACTCCTACCACGATCGTTGGTGACAATCAAAGTGCAATAAAGCTTGACACTAATCTTGTATGCCATACAAGTACAAAACATATAGAGATCGAGCATCATTTCATTCAAAAGAGGTGTTGGAAGGCATTATCGAAGTGCAAGAAGTTGTAAGTGATGCAAGCATGCTGACATTTTCACAAAATCACTTTCAATAGGACTGTTCGAAGCTCTTTGCACACAACTTGGGATGGTTACTTTTTTTTCCTTTTTTAGACATCGGTGGGTGTCCCGAAACCTTTCGGGCAATGAACCCACTTCACGCTCCAACTAATCCCTTTGAGAATGCGTACCGACCCACTCAAAAGTTTCCCTACGCACTTTGAGGGGTAGTGTTGAGTTTTAAATTGAATTTCTAAAACGTTCTTCAAGATTCATGTAATAATTTTCTCTAGAACCTTCTTATTTAGCAAGACACGGTAAATTTAGAAAAATGTCTTTATTGAGAATGTTCGTTGTATCTAGATAGCTCTTAGAAGAGATGTATGTAGAAAGTTCTTGTAACTAGATTTTCTAGGAAATTGACGTATTATAGAGTTTTCTTCTAGGCTATAAATAACCATGTAAACATGACATTTCATTCAAGTGAGATCAATTCAACTCAAGTCCTTCCTTCAACTTCTCCTTTGTTTATTTCGTCCTTTCCATTGCTCTAGTTAGGTTACTGATCTTCTTCTACATCGGTTAACGATATTGGGCTAGTGAGAACTCTTCGTCATCTAGTTGAGAAGTGGATTGTCCGGTAATTGGATATCCATTTCTCACAACACCGATCTTCGCCGGTCATTTTATGACATCTCGCACTAATTCAATCTAAAGTAACCATGTTGTGCTGAAAATAAATTGAAGAAGGTTGGGATTGTTTCAGAGCGTTACCACTTTCTCATAGAAATTGCCAATCATGATTTTGAAGAAATGCATCCCCTTCACATCCAAATGATTCCAGTAGTAGTGCTCCTCCCACTTCTTGCAACTCTCGCAACCGTCCGCCATTATGTCACCCTGAAAATTTTTATAGAATAAGAGAGAAATCGAGAACAAAGTCAGAGAGGAAAACCTAGAAATATGGTAAAGCAGGCATTTCTAAATTAACAAGCATATCTTCTCATTTGGGTCTTCGCCAAATTTTAATTTTTCATATTGGTGTGCTTTACATAATTGATAAACATCAAGAATAAGGGAAGAAAATGGAGAAAAAAAAATCCTTTTTTTTTGGAATTATTAAATAAAGAAATCGTTCAGACCATCCTTATTACACAAATCACACCACCATCAACACTCACAATAATAATAATAATAATAATAATAATAATAATAATAATACCGCCAACAAAAAAAAAGGTAGGAAATTACAAATTTCTTTCTGTCTCTAAGCTGGGTGATGATCTCAGCTTGGAGTGGGTTATGTGTGATGCCACCAGCTTGATTTGCGTGCATGACGACTCCAAATTCTACTACATTTAAATTCGAATTCAACGGCTCACTGTAGCCCAGGGGTTTTGGTAGGGTTTGAGTCCTCTCCACTGATGATCGTCTCCCTATCGGTCACTGACGATTTGGGTTGCCACATGTGGCGATCCTAAAACCAACTGCAACAATCTATGGCCAAGGGGGTCCAGGGGGATGCCACCACCCTCGCCCGCCGCCCACCAGCTGCCGCCTCCACCGGCCGCCGCTGCTGGCGACCACCCCTGCCCACCACCGGCCACCCCCTGCTGCTGTCCACCACCATAGCCGGAAAGCGGTGCTGGTGGTGGCCGGCGGGCGGCTGCAGGTGGTGGGCGGCGGCCGGGTTGGTGGCATCCCCCTTTGGGTTCGCCGTTGGTTTTCGGATCGCTACTTGTCACTCCCCAAATCGTCAGCGATAGGGGAGACGATCATCAGTGGAGAGGAGTCGAACCCGTTTTGGTAGGGCGGGGGGTCTTAAATTCAGAGCCCTGTTTGAACTTAGAAGTTGGAGCACCATGGAATGAAGCACACCGCCCCCGCCACCGCCCCCGCCGGTTGGGGCTGAATGAGTATGAGTTTCACCAGCCGGGAGCTGGAAGCAGCGGTGGTTCTTGGCTATTGGGCATACCCCACCTCTACGGTTCTATCACCTCTGTCAAAGCCCTTTCCCCTCTCCTTCGTTCCCTGCCTCCTTCCTCTTGGCCTTGCCAGTTCGCCGACGTCGGCGATAGAGGCCAGGGGGCGGTGGGAGAAGAGGACCTCCATGTGTTTGAAGTAACGAGGGTAGTGGGCATCGGCACGGATCCATACCCATACACCATCACCTCCGTCGAGGTCATTTCCTCCTCTTCCTCGTCCCCTGTGTCCGTCCTTCCCCCCGCTGATCATCGCCGTACGGTCTGTACCCCACCTCTCAATCATCACACCTACACGACGTACGTAGAACCACTCGTTATCAAGAAATACACAAATATTACCGAATGAGAACCCCGAAGGAGAAATCAAGATAACCTCGCCGAAGAACTCGAAGAAGATCGGCACACCGTGTCCTCTGTGTTTCCTCTCTGATAGCCGTGCCTAAGAACTTGGAGAAGATTTCCACACTGTATCCTTCTCCTTTCCTTTTCTTCTTCTCTTCCGCTTCTCCTTCATTCTTCCTCTCTATTTTTCTTCTACTCTTCCCTCTCTACACGGTAAATTCTAGACAGGTTTCCGTTCTCTCATCATCCATGACTCAATCATAATCCTCTATCTAGAAGAACCACTCACGTGTCACTACCGCCTTGAGACTCCAAAAGCCATTAGGGAATGCCATGTCGGTGCCCCCCGGATCCTTCACTTCTCCCTGCGACTTTCTCTTCTCATAGACGATCTTAGATCACCATGTAACCATCGTCGACGATTCCCACAAGTTTTTGACCTAACCGTAAAGTCACCATTGCTTTCCTTACATAGGGGAGCACGCGTATACCTAAGGGAGACCCAAAACTGCCTCAGCTTTTGGCCAAAACAACTCGAACCCGTAGCACGTCCAACCTGAACCTGTCTCTACTAGACCCAGATCGTGCGCACAATGAACCCGGCCATCGTTTGCATGATCTCTCCATGAACTCTCTTGTTGATTTTCCTGTCGATTGTCTGTGCATACGACCTAGACAGGTCATCCACATGATCTATCTGGCAGATAGGTCCTCCTTTCTTTTGGGTACGTATGTGTGTGTTTCATTAAGCCAAACACAATAATCTCCACCTTGGCCCTATGAATCCCAACACCCTAAAAATTCCGCCACGCCATCGTCATTGCTACCATTGTCACCATCATCTTCGTTGCTACTGAGAACCTGTAATCTCCATTGTCTTCTTTGTTACCACTTTGCATCATACGCTAGGTGCCCGATCACCGATACCGTTGACCAACCAAGTCCAATTTTCTTTGGAATTGCTTCGAACCCGGCCACTTCTTCATCTTCCTAGCACTCGAACACACTCCACCTATAGACTTGTTCTTCACTGAACTCTCTGCATTCGAAGCATTCCTCATAGCAACCATATACCAATCTCCACTGAAAGACTTCTTCCAAGATCGAAGAAGCGCGATCTGAAACCTCTAGTACTCCACCTAAACCGGTAGTCCTAATCTGAGAGAATCTAATCCGGAGATATGGATTTAGATTGCCACTTAAAACATGGAGCATGGATACCGTCACAAAGAGTCCAAACAACCATCATCCCTCACGCGAATTTTTGGCTCCCCTATCAGCATCGAAGCCATCACCGATCACCATCTGCTACCATCACACCCTGTATAGCTACTGAACCACACCTTATGTGAACATACGTGACCCCGTTATCTAGTACTAGTCCTGGCGTGATTTTTCAGTGGCCGCCAAGACAATCCATCACGTCTGACCTCGATGATCCAACCAGATTAACGTTTTCCTCTGACCTAAGCATCTCCAATTGCTTTTGAATGATCTGGAGTCCTTTTCAGAACTTACTCCACCTCTCCTTATGCACTCATGGGCCTAGGATTCAAGCTCATAATAGTTTCTTCTCTTTGAGATACTTGAGATAAAAAAGAAACGAGTCAAACCCTTGTGCTATCAAGAACCATTGTCCTTCTCGGACATTGATCTTCTTTGGTTTGTCCGTCTTTCTGCCTAGATGGTAAATAGAAAATCTATCTATCTGCATCTTCCATAATATGAAATTCATACCATTGAAACTTCTCGATTCTCAAACTACTTCTTCCCTGATCCACCCACCTCAGATACCATTCTTGGGGACCAAAGGCTCCAGTGGTCTTCAGACTACAAGTAAGGTCTTTCACGAAAGCATCGTGCTATGGATCGAGGAACAGAAGCCTACCGAAATCACGTCTAGCAATCGGTAACAGAGAATGCAAAACAATATACAATGGTACAAAATATAGAATTTCATCGGTAAGCATGGACTTGGATTATCACTAGCGAGATTACACACAGCCGTGGTCTTTGCTTGTCGGACACTGCTAATTAACCCAAACCTTGCTCCTCTCAATCATCACACATACACGAAGTAAAGAACCACCTGCTACCAAATGATACACAGTGATTACCGAAGGATCACCAAGAGACAGAAGAATACCAAAAGAGAAACCAAGATAGCCGCGTGCCGAAGAACTCCGAGAAGATCCTCACACTGTATCCTCTGCACTTCCTCTCCAATAGGCACGTCGAAGAACTTGGAGAAGATTTGCAGACCGTATCCTTCTCCTTTCCTCTTCTTCTTCTCTAGGAATTCTCTCATCGGTTTGCCTACTGATTGTTTGTGCACACGACCTGGACTGGACGTGCGCACAATCTGCCTGCTAGATTGGTCCTCGTGGGTTTCAATGGGCTAAACCCAACATCCATTTGTTCCCAGATTGGTATGAAGTCTTCGTTCGACGCTCAATTCAGCAGTGTTCTAAAAAGCGGCCAAGCCGCCTAGGCGCTAGGCGGCCCCCCCACCGCCTCGCCTAGGTCCTAGGAGCTCCAAAAAAGCGGCCAAGCTCCTAGGCGGAGCTAGGTGGGGTAAGGCGGCCATCTAGGCGGGCCAGGCAGGCTGAGGCGGACCATGTTTGCTTTTGTTCTTATTAATCACTCAATCTTGAATTATGGTTATATACTTGTTCTTTAAAATAATAGTTTGGGATAATCTTGAACTTATATTAAATTTTCAACATATATATATATATATATATATATATATATATATATATATATATATATATATATATATATATATATATATATTATAATATCAAAATAATTAAAAAAGGCAAAATGCCTAGGCCCCGCCTAGGCGCTAGGTGGCCCCCCACCGCCCGACTAGCGCCTAGCGCTTTTTAGAACCTTGCAATTCAGTAATTAAACTCCAAAAAGTAAAAAAATGGGGGGAACTTCTTGGGTCTGGAGAGCATACCTCTTTTTTGGGATGAGGGATCTATTTATATATAGAGAGATCTCCAGTTAGTTGTAACTAACTTTACAATTATCACCATTGACATGACATAAAGTGATGATTACTTTGTAACATATCGCGATTACTTAGATCCTAATTAAGTGTTAATCATAGGTGTCATTTACTGATCATATGGGATAATGTAATGATAATTATATAACAGAATGGAATCAACTTGGCAATGATGAAATTCTTATGATCTATCCTGATGACAAGCTGCTCCATGCTTGTCGTGGTCATAAGAGATGAATCACTATGCTCAGAGGCCTCAATGGACTCTACTTTTAGATGAGACTTATGAAGATGTCATGGAGCGTTACAGCCTTAAGGGGCCTCATCCTCAGATATTGAAGTTCTAGGGGTGCTACTGAGTGCAGATGCCTCAGTATCTCCAACTAATCATTAGTGCATGCAATATATATCTTGTAGATAGTATCTATCGCTACATAGATATCTTCTACCTTATAAATGGATACCATATGTAAAGAGATAAGATCTGCCCAATGGTAAGATCTGGCATGAACTATTGGGTATACTGCCATACTTTAATGACTAGGATAATGCCATGTGTCCAAAATTTTTCAAGCATCTTCAATAATATATTGTGCATATTGAGCAATTGGGTTTCTGCTATGGATATTGAGGTATCCATACCTATACCTAAAAAATTATTGGGTAAACTTTTAATAACCATATACCCAATTGAATCATTTTCGGTACAAAATTTTATACCCGCACCTGAACTTTAGATTTGGGTCAGCTTTTGTAGACTCCATTGCCACCCGAGCTCAATAGACGTAAGGACTCATCTTGGATTAATGCCTTGATTCAGATGAAGTTTTGCATTAGAACACTAAATTCTAAACCCAGAACCCTAAACCTTATACCTTTCACCTCTTTCAAAGTTTCCTTCCCCATCACCACCTCAAAGCGTCTGTTCCACTGCCTCCTCGTATTGGGCTTATGTTTAGTCCATTGAAGGGTCGCGAATCCAAAATATTGTCCGCTTTGCCCGTGCTCGCACGAGAACTTTCTAGAGTGGTCACCCATCCTAGTACTACTCTCGTCCGATCACGCTTAACTACGGAGTTCTTACAAAATCTGTAGCGGCGCACGATTTTAAAATGTGTCTTTTATGTTTGGGAGAGAAAATTTTATAAGTAGCTCAGGATCTCCTTCTCTCCAGGTGATATGGGGCTAACTCGTGGCCTTGTACACCTCACCTCACCTCATCTATCTTGGCATCCCAGCCTTAGGAGTCTTGGCTCTTGGCTATTGGCCTATTTGATCTTGGTTGTCACAATCCACCTCCCTTAGGGCTATATATCCTCATGTAGGGTTAGACCCCCCCTCCCGAGGAGAACCAACTCTGATACCATTTTGTAACATCTGCCCCAAACACACAAGATATTATCCGCTTTGCCCATGCCCGCACGAGAACTTTCCAAGGTGGTCATCCATCCTAGTACTGCTCTCGCTCGAGCACGCTTAACTACGGAGTTCTTACGAAATCCGTAGGGACGCACGGTTTTAAAATGCGTCTTTTATGTTTGGGAGGAAAAATTATATAAGTAGCTCAGGATCTCCTTCTCTCCAGGCGATGTAGGGCTAACTCGTGGCCTTGTACACCTCACCTCATCCCATCTTGGCGAAAAGGGTTTGAATTGTTGATTAAAGTTACTAATGCGAGCATAAAGTAATTTAAAGTAAATTAATTAATTAGAGAGGAAAAACTATTGGACTAAGGACTTAGGCATGGATCAAGGTTTTACTCGGTAATTTTATGGAATTATTCTCTTGGTTAACTTTTATTTTTATCTTAGTTAAATCCTAGAACTAATTAGATTTAACCAGTAGATTTAGATTTGATGATCGGTTGCTTAACAAAAAGATGAATTGAATAAGATCAAGAGACAACATTAAATATCCCATCACACCAAACATACCCATAGATCATGCACGATCAAAAGATTATACCCACGTACCTAAGTTAGGAGTTTAGTCTACCTGCATGCACTTCGAATACATCATCATAAAAATAGAAAGAGCCCGAATGAAGGTAGAAGGATGTGCTCGGCTTCCGCTACTCGCTCCCGACAAATTGTTGTGGTGTGATGGTCGATGATGATCGGCTCAAAGATGAAGGTGGCCGCTCGATGAATGATAGATGATAATGGTGGATGGATCGTGGAGCCCCCTAGGGTTTTCTAAAAGGTATATAGAGAACAGGAGGTGTACGGTTTGAGAGAGAGAGAGAGAGAGATCGGGTAAGTGCTGGAGATCGTGAGGAGATCCGGAGGGGATATCGGCTGAGTTTGGACGGCTGTGATGTTATCTAGGTATGGAATAGATAGAGAAAACGGGTAAAGATAGAGAGGGAAACGTGAGATGGTTTTTTGTTTTTGGAAAGAAACGTGTGATGGTCGAGAGAAGGAAAGAGATCGAGAGAGTGGGAGAGTCGCGAGGGGTTAGGGGCCGTCGTCTAAGAGAGAGAGAGGAGGTGTGGACCGTGTGGTCGTGTGAGGAGTCGGGTCGTGATGGAGTTGGGTCCAATCTTGGGTAGATTAGGAAAGAGAGAGGAGAGATTTTGGGAAATAGCAGAAGATATGAGAGAGATTGTAGAGAGAGGTCGGTAACGTGGGATTATGCATGGGGAAAAGGGTTCTTGGATACAGACTGGGTTTTAGAGAGAGAAAGAGAGAAGACCGAGGAGAAAAAGGAGTAGGGGTTGGTGAGGTATGGGTCTTCGTGTACTGCACGTGGATGGCTTTGCATGGGTCGATCCGTCGATGGGTTTGGTTTGGATGCAATGGAAGGCTGTGATTTTGTTTTAGAGGGAGAAAGAGAACAAGAAAGAGAATAGAAAGAGATGAGGGAACGGCTAATACAGATCTGAAGATGGGTTTTAAGTGAGGATTTCGGTTGTCTTTTGGATGGCTGTAGAGAGTTTGGGCGAATTGGGGTGAGATGGGTACGCTTGAGAGATAAATAGGAGGTACAGATTTAGAAAGAGAATATTTTATTCCATGGGTTGGATTAATGTACTGATATTTGCTTGGGATTTGGAAATGGATGGCTGTATGTGTTTCCAAGTCCGATAATGGAAAAGAGATGGATGGAAAAAAGTATATATATATATATATATATATATATATATATATATACTAGTAATGCCCGTGCCGCTCGGCACGCAAAAGATTTCGAGGGCGAGTACAACATTTTGAGGAAAGTGACAATACTTAAAAGGTGTCAAAAATATTTTTGTGGGAGGTGACAATATTTAGAGGGTAGAAAGAAAATATTGAGTGCGGCAAAAGATTTCGAGGCAAAAAATTTTGAGTGCACGCAAAAATTTTTGATGGAATTGCAAAAAATTTATAAAGCAGTGACAACACTACAAAAAAAACAGTTTTTACCGACGGCAAATATCCGTCGGTAAAGTTAGTTTTCCGTCGGTAAAGCTTTATCGCGACGGAAGTCATTTCCGTCGCTAGTCTGTCGGAAAAAAAGGCGTCGGGAAAAATCGGCGACGGACACAAAATATCCGTCGGTATTAATTATTAATACCGACGGATATTTTGTGTCCGTCGGTAATATATGAATATTTAATAATAAATATAAAAGACTTTTGCCGACGGAATATTATTATCCGTCGGCAATATATAAGCTTTTTGCCGACGAAATATTACCTTCCGTCGGTAATATATAAGGTTATTACCGACGGACGTTATAAATTCCGTCGTGAATATATAAATTATTTAAAAAAATAAAATAGATTATTACCGACGGAAATAATAATTTCCGTCGGCAAAAATACATAATTTTTTTTTAAAAAAATTACTTAAATAATATGTTTTAATTCCTGTGATTTATAACAATACAACAATATATTCAAATATTACCATAATTGATTAAATCAACTATTACCATAATTTATCAAATATTACCGCAATTTATCAAATAATACCACAATATATTCAAATATTACCATAATTGACAAAATCAACTATTACCGCAATTTATCAAATATTACCGCAAATTATCAAATATTACCACGATACCAGACAATTATAGACAAGACCAAAAAATGACTACATATTTATTACAAAATTATTTTTACATAATCCAAAACTGAGGGAAGTTGCGTGCCCTATCTCAACCACCCCACGCCGCCCGGCACCAATACTGGTGCTCTCATCCCCTGATGCTGCACATCCTGCAATTAACATGTATTTGTTAAAAAAATAGTTTATATTTATAATTGATAATTACCGCAATTTATCAAATATTACCGCAAATTATCAAATATTACCACGATACCAGACAATTATAGACAAGACCAAAAAATGACCACATATTTATTACAAAATTATTTTTACATAATCCAAAACTGAGGGAAGTTGTGTGCCCTATCTCAACCACCCCACGCCGCCCGGCACCAACACTGGTGCTCTCATCCCCTGATGCTGCACATCCTGCAATTAACATGTATTTGTTAAAAAAATAGTTTATATTTATAATTGAGAGTCTAAGCGTTGAAAAATCATAAGTTAGCGTGTTTCGGATTTGAAATATATTTGGATTCGATCGGATCGTCATCCGATAATTTATACTTATAATTATTTTGTATTTTGGACTTGCGAGCGAGTTCTAATTAGAAATTTTAACAATTTATGCTCCGATTGACCCATTTATAGTCTAAGTGTTGAAAAATCATAAGTTAGCGTATTTCAGATTTGAAATATATTTGGATTCGATCGGATCGTTATCGGATCGGCATCCGATAATTTGTGCTTAGAATTATTTCGTATTTCGGACTTGCGAGTGAGTTCTAATTGGATATTTTGACAATTTACGCTCTGATTGACCCATTTATAGTCTAAGCGTTGAAAAATCATAAGTTAGCGTGTTTCGGATTTGAAATTGCTTTGGATTCGATCGGATCGTCATCGGATCGGCATCCGATAATTTGTACTCGGAATTATTTTATATTTTAGACTTGTGAGCGAGTTCTAATTGGAAATTTTAACAATTTACGCTCTGATTTACCGATTTAGACTCTAAGCGTTGAAAAATCATAAGTTAGTGTGTTTCGGATTTAAAATAGGTTTGGATTCGATCGAATCGTCATCGGATCGGCATCCGATAATTCGTACTTGGAATTTTTCCACATTTCGGACTTGCGAGCGAGTTCTAATTGGATATTTTAACAATTCACGCTCCGATTGACCCATTTAGAGTCTAAACATTGAAAAATCATATGTTAGTGTGTTTCAGATTTGAAATAGGTTTGGATTCGATCGGATCGGCATCCGATAATTTGTACTTAGAATTTTTTCCATATTTCGGACTTGCGAGTGAGTTCTAATTTGATATTTTAACAATTTACGCTCCGATTGACCGATTTAGAGTCTAAGCGTTGAAAAATCATAAGTTAGCGTGTTTCGAATTTGAAATAGGTTTGGATTTGATTGGCTCGGCATCCGACAATTCGTACTTGGAATTTTTCTGTATTTCGGACTTGCGAGCGAGTTCTAATTGGATATTTTAATAATTTACGCTCCAATTGACCGATTTAGTGTATAAGCCTTGAAAAATCATAAGTTAGCTTGTTTCGGATTTGAAATATGTTTGGATTCGATCGGATCGTCATCGGATCGGTATCCGATAATTCATACTTGGAATTTTTCCGTATTACGGACTTGCAAGCGAGTTCTAATTGGATATTTTAACAATTTACGCTCCGATTGACCCATTTAGAGTCTAAGCGTTGAAAAATCATAAGTTAGCATGTTTCGGATTTGAAATAGGTTTGGATTCGATCGGATCATCATCGGATCGGCATCCGATAATTTGTACTTGGAATTTTTCCATATTTCGGACTTGCGAGCGAGTTCTAATTGGATATTTTAATAATTTACGCTCCGATTGACCGATTTAGAGTCTAAGCGTTGAAAAATCATAAGTTAGCGTGTTTCAGATTTAAAATAGGTTTGGATTCGATCGGATCGGCATCCGACAATTCGTACTTAGAATTTTTCCGTATTTCGGACTTGCGAGCGAGTTCTAATTGGATAATTTAATAATTTATGCTCCGATTGATCGATTTAAAGTCTAAGCGTTGAAAAATCATAAGTTAGCGTGTTTTAGATTTGAAATAGATTTGGATTCGATCGGATCGGCATCCGACAATTCGTACTTGGAATTGTTTCATATTTTGGACTTGCGAGTGAGTTCTAATTGGAAATTTTAACAATTTACGCTCCGATTGACCGATTTAGAGTCTAAGCGTTAAAAAATCATAAGTTAGCGTGTTTCGGATTTGAAATAGGTTTGGATTCGATCGGATCGTTATCGGATCGGTATCTGATAAATCGTACTTAAAATTTTTCCGTATTTCGGACTTGCGAGGAAGTTCTAATTGGATATTTTAACAATTTACACTCCGATTGACCCATTTAGAGTCTAAGCGTTGAAAAATCATAAGTTAACGTGTTTCAGATTTGAAATAGGTTTGGATTCGATCGGATCGTCATCGGATCGGCATCCGATAATTCGTACTTGGAATTTTTCCGTATTTCATACTTGCGAGCGAGTTCTAATTGGATATTTTAATAATTTACGCTCCGATTGACCGATTTAGAGTCTAAGCGTTGAAAAATCATAAGTTAGCGTGTTTCAGATTTGAAATAGGTTTGGATTCGATCGGATCGGCATCCAACAATTCGTACTTGGAATTTGAAATACGTTTGGATTCGATCGGATCAGCATCCGACAATTCGTACTTGGAATTTTTCCGTATTTCGGACTTGCGAGCGAGTTATAATTGGAAATTTTAACAATTTACGCTCCGATTGATCGATTTAGAGTCTAAGCGTTGAAAAATCTTAAGTTAGCATATTTCGGATTTGAAATAGGTTTGGATTCGATCGGATCGTCATCGGATCGGTATCCGATAATTCGTACTTAGAATTTTTCCGTATTTTGGACTTGCGAGCGAGTTCTAATTGGATATTTTTACAATTTACGCTCCGATTGACCAATTTAGAGTCTAAGCGTTGAAAAATCATAAGTTAGTGTCTTTCGGATTTGAAATAGGTTTGGATTCGATCGGATCGGCATCCGACAATTCGTACTTGGAATTTTTCCATATTTCGGACTTGCGAGCGAGTTCTAATTGGATATTTTAACAATTTACGCTCCGATTGACCGATTTAGAGTATAAGCGTTGAAAAATTATAAGTTAGCGTGTTTCGGATTTGAAATAGGTTTGGATTCAATCGGATCGTCATCGGATCGGTATCCGATAATTCGTACTTGGCATATATACCTAACTCTCTATGGCATTCTCCCTATAATAAATTCTCTACATAACATTGTCCCTACAACATTCTCTACAATATTCTGAATAATGTTTCCTCTCTACTATATTTTCTATAATATATTCTCTATATAATGCTCTCAACTATATTCTTACTACATATATACACTCTACACTCCCCAATACATCTTTCTACTACATTCTCTTTGTATAATCGTAAGAAGTACCGATTGCATGAGTGAATTTTAAATAATTTGCACTTACAAAGCTTCAGTCAAAGTTTACCTGTATGCCAGCATGACTGCAGAGATAGAAATCGAACTCCGTTGGGTGGCATAATGTTGTGTCCACGACGGTTCCTGATCGAGCACAACTAACAATCAAATTACCTGCTCTACTCTAAAGATATAAAATCCATCCATTCCATTGCAGTACAATACCTACCCGGCAATATATTTCCACTTTGATCAGTTGAATCACGGTTTCCAACGAGGCACACGCCTAGCATGATTAAAAAATAAAATTTAATCATTTAAAATAAAAACAGAGGCTACATCATTACCTAACTCTAAACCTAAACCCTAAACCTGAACAGTAAACCTAACCCTAACCCTAATCCTAAACCTAAACCCTAAACATAACCCTAACCTAAACCTAACCCTAACCCTAATCCTAAACCTAAACCTAAACCTAAACTCTAAACCCTAAACCTAAACCTAAACCTAAACCTAAACCTAAACTCTAAACCTAAACCGTAAACCTAACTCTAAACCTAAACCCTAAACCTGAACAGTAAACCTAACCCTAACCCTAATCCTAAACCTAAACCCTAAACATAACCCTAACCTAAACCTAACCCTAACCCTAATCCTAAACCTAAACCTAAACCTAAACTCTAAACCCTAACCTAAACCTAAACCATAAACCTAAACTTAATCCAAAACTTAAACCATAAACCTAACCCTAATCCAAAACTTAAACCCTAAACCTAACCTAAACCCCACCCTAAACCCTAACATAAACCCTAAACCTAACCTAAAACCCATGCTAAACCCTAAACCTTAAACCCTAACAAATATACACTTTCTGAAAATGAATGTATACTCGTTCTAATATACACTTTCTGAAGATGAATATATACTCATTCTAAAGACGAATATATACTTGTAGAGACCTTAGTTAATATAGCAAATTATGGTGTCTAAAAACTATATTTTGCCCCCATTCAATTCAGTTTTGATAAGATAAAAATTACCAAATGAGGGAATTAAGTAGATGACAAAAGGGGTATTGTGCTAACATTTCAAACTTTAGGATGCGATTTGGAACAAAATAAACTGAATCCTAATCTAAATCCTAAACCTAAACCCTAAACCTAATATAAACCCTTACCTAAACCTAAACCGTAAACCTAACTCTAAACCTAAACCCTAAACCTGAATAGTAAACCTAACCCTAACCCTAATCCTAAACCTAAACCCTAAACATAACCCTAACCCTAACCCTAATCCTAAACCTAAACCTAAACCTAAACTCTAAACCCTAACCTAAACCTAAACCATAAACCTAAACCATAAACCTAAACTTAATCCAAAACTTAAACCCTAAACCTAACCCTAATCCAAAACTTAAACCCTAAACCTAACCTAAACCCCACCCTAAACCCTAACATAAGCCCTAAACCTAACCTAAAACCCATGCTAAACCCTAAACCTTAAACCCTAACAAATATACACTTTTTGAAAATGAATGTATACTCTTTCTAATATACACTTTCTGAAGATGAATATATACTCATTCTAAAGACGAATATATACTTGTAGGGACCTTAGTTAATATAGCAAATTATGGTGTCTAAAAACTATATTTTGCCCCCATTCAATTCAGTTTTGATAAGATAAAAATTACCAAATGAGGGAATTAAGTAGATGACAAAAGGGGTATTGTGCTACATTTCAAACTTTAGGATGCGATTTGGAACAAAATAAACTGAATCCTAATCTAAATCCTAAACCTAAACCCTAAACCTAATATAAACCCTTACCTAAACCTAAACCGTAAACCTAACTCTAAACCTAAACCCTAAACCTGAACAGTAAACCTAACCCTAACCCTAATCCTAAACCTAAACCCTAAACATAACCCTAACCTAAACCTAACCCTAACCCTAATCCTAAACCTAAACTCTAAACCCTAACCTAAACCTAAACCATAAACCTAAACTTAATCCAAAACTTAAACCCTAAACCTAACCCTAATCCAAAACTTAAACCCTAAACCTAACCTAAACCCCACCCTAAACCCTAACATAAGCCCTAAACCTAACCTAAAACCCATGCTAAACCCTAAACCTTAAACCCTAACAAATATACACTTTCTGAAAATGAATGTATACTCTTTCTAATATACACTTTCTGAAGATGAATATATACTCATTCTAAAGACGAATATATACTTGTAGGGACCTTAGTTAATATAGCAAATTATGGTGTCTAAAAACTATATTTTGCCCCCATTCAATTCAGTTTTGATAAGATAAAAATTACCAAATGAGGGAATTAAGTAGATGACAAAAGGGGTATTGTGCTAACATTTCAAACTTTAGGATGCGATTTGGAACAAAATAAACTAAGGAGGAGAGGGAGGAGGAGGAGGAGCTCACCGGAGATGGAGAGGGAGGCCTCGAGGAGGAGGAGGAGGAGCAGTGGCGCCAGCGGAGAGGACGTCGAGCAGCGTCGCCGGTCGGTGGCGCCAGCGGAGAGGACGTCGAGCAGCGTCGCCGGTCGGTGGCACGCGGAAGGGGAGGGGAGGGGTGACTGGAGGCACGAGAGAGAGGAGGGGTGGTCGGAGGCGCAAGGGAGGGGAGGGGTGGCCGGCCGGAGGCACGCGAGGGAGGGAAGGAAGGCCGGGGAGGGGGGGGGGGGGAATTAGATCGAGAGAGATAGGGGAGGGAGGCCGGGGAGGGGGGGGGGGGGGGAATTAGATCGAGAGAGATAGGGGAGGGAGGCCGGGGAGGGGGGGGGGATATCATATTTAGATCGAAACAGAAAGGGGGATCGGGGAAGCTTATAAAATCGCAGGGTTTTTACCGACGGACAGTATAAATTCCGTCGTTATAAAATCGCTGGGTTTTTACCGACGAACAGTATAAATTCCGTCGGTAAAAAGTAGTTTTATACCGACGATTACTCTTTTTTCGTTGGTAATTAAAATGGCAAAAATAAATTAAAATTTATATATTAATATTACCGACAGAATTAACCTTAACCGTCGGTAATATAAGTTATACCGACGGATATATAGTTACCGTCGGTAAAAATAAACGAAAAAAAAATAGCAAAATAAAAAAAATATTATTACCGACGGACTTGTGTATTACCGTCGATAATAACATGTATTCCCGACGGAAGTAATATTTTCCGTCGATAAAGGTATATTACAGACGGCTAATATATAACTGTCGGTAATAAATATGAAAAAAAAATTAAAAAAATCAAAGTATTATTACCGACGGAAATTATTATTACCGTCGGTAAAATATATATTATTACCGACGGTAATCGAAATTTCCGTCGGTAAAAACGCTATTTCTTGTAGTGCAATATATTGATGACGGTGACAATATTTAATTCTAATGATGTAAATTTTAATTAGTTTTAGTGATGTAAAATTACTTTATCATGGGATCACCTTGCACACTCTTCCCCTTCTCTGCTGAGTCTGTTCCCCTCCCTCCTTCGGTGATCAGCGACGGCACCTGCATCGGAGAGAGAGAGAGAGAGAGAGAGAGAGAGAGAGAGAGAGAGAGAGAGAGAGAGAGAGAGAGACCTCCCCGAAAACACGATGACCCCAACCCCGACCCCATCGGTGACAATCTCCTATTAGTCAAACACTTTCGGTGCATGTGCCCAAATTCGGCGAGGTAGTCAAAATTCATTCTACAGCACCCACATTCGGTGGGAATGCCCACATTCGACATCAAAACACTGACGGGGATGACAAATTTAGTTTGGCAGCGGCCACGTTCAGCGTGCACACCCACATTAGATCGCGAGGTCCATTTTCAACGTGGGCACCCACATTATTCCAAGAGCCACTCACTATTGGACTTGATGAAGTTTGTGCTTTTCATTGAATAAGGATTGTATGTGGGATCCTCTCTCTCTCTCTCTCTCTCTCTCTCTCTCTCTCTCTCTCTCTCTCAACTATCAGGATCAACTCAGCCCTTCAAAATGGCAAGCATCTCCATACCATCCATGATCAATTACAAACACATAAAAAAGAAAATTAGAAGCTATTACAAATGCAGATCCATGACTTTAATATATCAAAGAATAATGGAAACACATATTAATGGTTCTGTCAAATCCTGAGCTAATACATATTACCAAGGCTCTATGTTATTTAGTTCAGCAACGGCCGTATCGGGCCCAACATGCTGAAGGAGACAATCCGAGACCCCCAGAGCTGCCTCTCTGGGTGACCCCCTCCAACTGTTGATCACTTCATCAAATATACAGTTTCCTTTCAAAAGTGTCTTTGATCTCCATTAACAGCAAATTATGCTTTGGAACAAAATAGAACATTCTAATTATATCAACAGATTCAGTAATTAATTTTAAGCAAAAGAACAAAATACAACCGTAGTAATGGTCATGCTGTCGGCACGAACATTCGGAGGGGCGCCCACATTCAGCGAGAGCATTCACATTATGTGAAGATGCAAGACAATAATTAGTCACCTTTAAACTTAAAAAAATAGTATGAAAAATCAAATTGGTATTTTTAAAATTTTGGCATCCAATTGTATTTTTAAATCTTGGTATTTTTGAAACGAATTGGCATTTTGAAATCTGATCTATTACCCGAGCATTTTGAATTAGATTTTGTAATCTTGGTATTTTTGTAACGAATTGGTATTTTGAAATCTGATCCAATACCCGAGCATTTTGAATCGGATTTTTAAATATTGGCAATTTTGAAATCAGATTTTCGATTTAAAATATCAAATTCAAAATCCGATTCAAAATGCCAATACCGGTGCCTAATCCAAATTAATTTTGCTAAATCTGATGTATCAAATTATCCTACCCAGATACTTATCGAATTTTAAAAGCTTACCGGAATTAAAATCTGATGCAAATACCCGAGCTAATCCAACTCTATGTTGGATTTGGGCTCATTCTTTAAAACAATGATGAGTTCTTTTTTAAAAGAAAGTCTGATTTTGTTGTTAATATACATCGAAGCCGGATATTGTTGCAGATATCAAGAACATTTCTAATCCAGACTAAGAGAAGCAATTGATCATGAAGCACAAAGCGTAGATCAAGGTGCTCTATGGGAGCAATAAAGGAGTAATGGTGTTCCTTGTTCTGTCAAATTTCAATCATCAAACTTAATTTTCATACCAAACTATCTTCATCCTAGTCGGCATAAATAATATTTAGAAAACATATTTAGCCATATTAAGAACGGCATTTTAGGATGTTGCTAAAAAAAAATTAAGGGACCAATGTGAAATTGGGGGCCGGGGGTACAGCTCAGGGGATGTTTTTATAATTTGTCTAAAAATTAAGGACCATGCTTCAATGACCAACTAACCCAACCACATGTATCAACTCTGAATTGAAATCCAAACAAACTTCAACTGTGTAGTAGAAATATAAAACTTTATTTCAGAACACATTACAGGTTACAGACTTCCATTCACATTATTTATGCAGCCTTGAGCCCTTCTGGGTAAACCTAGAGGAGCTGAAGGGGGCAAGGTTGGCGGTGGAGCGGCCGGTCAGGATGAGCTCGGCGAGGGACGCTCCAGTCGTAGGGCCGTTGAGGATGCCCCAACAGTTGTGCTCGGTTGCGACGAAGCACCCCTCGACCCCCGGGATCTCCCCGATGACCGGCAGGCTATCGTCGATGCAGGACATTAAGCAGGCATGTTCCGCCACCACCTCGGCCTCCCCGTCCCTCAGGTGGGTCGATACCGCCTCGACGATCTTGTGCAGCATCCCGATCAACGCTCCGTCGCTCATGATCTCTTGGATCGTCCGGCGCCTCGGCCTCCTCCATCATCCCACATATGTACACCTCTCCTGATCGGTTTTGCAAACAATTGGATTCGAGAAATCGAAGTGTTCGATGAAAAACTGAGTTCTTGTTTTGGGGGTTTTACCGGTGGGTCTACGGTAGACCACGGGATCGAGGGTCTTAGCCGACTGCGAGGGCTGGTAGCTGAGAAAGAGGGCGTGGTTGGTGACTGAAATGTCTATTTGGATGAAAAAAAAAACCTAATAGCAAAAAACTCTCTCTCTCTCTCTCTCTCTCTCTCTCTCTCTCTCTCTCTCTCTCTCTCTCTCTCTCTCTCTTACTCTCTCTCTCCACAGTTCTGTGAGCCTCAGGGAAGAATTTTTATTAAAGGGAAAATGAGTGATTAGGGTTTTTACCTTGGCCGATCGGGGATTTGTCAGTGCCCGGAGCGAGGTCGATCATTGCCAAAAGCTAATTGCATCAAATCTTAAATAAGACACTAAAACATATAAAAATCTGTTCCAAAGCTACTCTAAATACACTCCATACTCCATCAAAACATAAATGGGAATTGAGAATATGGGAATTGGTATTACATGAAAAAAATTTGAAAACGTTTTCCTTCATTCCAGAAAATGAAAAGATGGAATTCCCAGATGCAAAGGGGCCCCTGTGTGGTTCAATAGATAAAAACAGAAACATTCGTGAAGTTCCAGAATCTAATGGCTAGTGAAAACAACTATCAGCTCGTTGTACACCCATGGCGACACTAACATAAGCAAAGAGGCCCCTAATCTCGGCTGTACATAAAAAAATCCAAAAATGCTTGAAGAAAACTGAAAAAATAACATAGCAAATCCTGCTCCTCTCACTTTCTCTAAAACCCCAATGGATGATGATAACGATGAGAAGGGGCCACCGGACTGAGATCAGATCGAGAACAGAGATCAGAATTTTCTTTTTTTTTTTTCAATTAGAATAGAGACCAGATCGGATCTCACCGGGAAGTCGGACTTAGAATGTGCTTAAAATGTTGTTCAGCCCTAGAAACAAAAAACTTAGATTCACAAACTTATAACTATAACCAAACAATGAAACCAAAAGCACAAAATAAGCTTCAATAAATTACTGCATTATTGCAGTTTTACTCCTATTTCAATGGTCGATGACAGGTAATGCTTACTTTTTTTAGCCCGGGGAAAATCTCCGAGGGGTCCAATTGTCACAATACCGAAACTCCTGGCTTGCTGCAAAAGAGGAAAAAGATAAAAATTAGAGGAAGAAGGAGGAACACAATAGAATTGAACCCTAAAAGATAAGAACCAAAGGAATAACAGAACAATAAAAGATGCTACCGCCGGCGGCCACCCCGCTTTGGATGTCATGCTTCAGCTTGAAATCGCCACTGCCGCTGGAACTGGGTGCCGGGGACCTGGGGGAAGCTGCGAACCTTAAGGATCCCCAGATGCTCAGAGTAGGAGATCGGGGGAGGGGGATCTGGATGCAGCCCCTCCCCGACTTCTGGTGCAACCCTCGCCTGAGCAGGAGATCGGGGGAGGGGGATTTGGATCCAGTCCCTCCCCGGCAACGGCTCTGCCTGAGGAGATCGGGCAAGGGGTTATGGATCCATCCCCTCACCTACTGTTGGTGCGAGCCTCACTGGAGCTGCTGCTCCTCTTCTATGCTCCGCGCCGGCCACTCCTTGCATCGGCCAAAACCGAGAGAGAGAAAGAGAGAGAGAGAGAGAGAGAGAGAGCGAAAGAGAGAGAGAGAGAGAGAGAGAGAGAGAGGCTTCCTGTGGAGATCGGGGAGGGGTCTGGATCCAGCCCATCACCGACTGCTGGTGCGACCCTCACTGCTGCTTCGACGGACGGTGAGCAGCGGCTTCGACGCACGGGCGGACGGTGGGCAACTTCTTCAACGGACGGACAGACGGCCGGCCTGCCGTAGCACAGATCCCCAATCCGCCTTGCCCTGACTCGACAGGCTAGCGGCAGCCCTCTTGCTCCTCCTCGAGGTCGTCGGAGGTGCTCGAGGTTAACAGGAGAGCAGGAGGCTCGACCTCGAGGGCCGTGCGGGTTCGGATGCGAGATGGTCCCGGCCTGGCGCCCGACGGTGAGCACAGCCCTCGAGCTCCGCCGGCAACCGCGACCAGGCCCGACCTTGATTTTCATCGGCAACACCACCAGAGCTCCCCGGCGAGGACCAGATCTGGGAGATTCGGTCGGATCGGGCCTGCAAGCGACGCGGAGGCCACCGATGAGGGCGTCGAGGGATCCCCCGGCCTGCAGGAGGGGGTAGGGGCAGGGGTTCGAGGGCTATAGAAGGAGAAGGAGAGAGAGAATCAGAGAGAGAGAGAGATCTTGTGTGTGGGGGGAGGGGGCTTCACTGATGGGGGGAGAAAGAGAGAGAGAGAGAATCAGGGAGGGAGGGTGAACTGACGGGGAGAGACAGATCGGTGGGTTGGCGTAACTGCGGGGAGAGAGTTCGTGGGATGTGGAGATGTGGGATCGTGGGGGCGGTAGAAAGAGAGTGGGGCTGGAGAGAGAGAGAGAGAGAGAGAGAGAGAGAGAGAGAGAGAGAGAGAGAGAGAGAGAGAGAGAGAGAGAGAGAGAACGTGGAGATCGGACTGCAGATGGAGAGAGAGAGAGAAAAGACAGCAATCCGAACTGTTATTTCTGAACCGTTGCGATTCATCCGGAACGTTGTAATCCAATGATAGAGAGCATCATGAATCGTTGCTATTCATCCGGAACTATTACAATGCTAGCGTATCTGGCCTGGCATATGATCACAGGACTCGTAGGCATGAACGAAAAATGATGGGTATAACTACCCAATGCATAGAGATCTTAGCCATCAAATTTTTTAACCGCCTCTTATGTTTGTATCGAACGGCTCTCTTTATCCATTCGTAGTGAAATATTATATATATATATATATATATATATATATATATATATATAGGGTCAGGTTCAATGGACACTGTTTTTGCACTCAATTTTTTACACCGATTTTCAAACCATTAGATAAAGGTTTCAGATTTTTTTGATTTTTTGTGAGCATAATCATCTTGTCTTAGATAACGTATCTACAAAAAATCAGCACATTCTAAAACCTCTAGACTTATTAAATGTGCTCTTCAAATTAACGATTAAAATGAACGGTTGATAAAACCTTTTAGTTTTGATGTACTTGGAGGCTTTAGAATGTCCTGATTTTTTGTGGACGTGCTATCTAAGTCAAGGTGATTATGCTCACAAAAAATCAAGAAATTCTAAAACCTCTATCTAGTTGATTTGAAAATCGGTGTAAAAATTTAAGTGCAAAAACAGTGTCCATTGAACCTGACCCATATATATATATATATATATATATATATATATATATATATATATATATATATATATATATGGGAAATGAGTTCCTATGATATGTCATAGGGAGTACCCTATGACATATGGTGAGTTAGTAACCCTAAAATATTTAGAATGTTCTGAATTTTTATGAGGATGATCACCCTATCTTAGATAGGACCCCCGCAAAAAATCGGCTCATTCTAAACCTTCTAGAGGCATCAAATATGATTTTCAATTTAACGGTTAAAATGGATGGCCGATAAAAGCTTCTAGCATTTGATGCCCCAACAAGTTTTAGAATGTTTTGATTTTTTGTGGACATTCTATCTAAGGTAAGGTGATCACCCTCAAAAAAATTTAGTACATTCTAAACATTCTAGCATTACTAATTCACCATATGTCATAGGGTACTACCTATGACATGTCATAGGAACCCAGCCCTCTCTCTCTCTCTCTCTCTCTCTCTCTCTCTATATATATATATATATATATATATATATATATATATATATATATATATATATATATATATATATATATATATATATATGGAGGCGGGGAGTCTGCATCCGAGGTGAGCATCGTTGCTGCACCTTTCGCTTGTTTATCCCCCTATAAGTTTTGGAATTTGATGAAATCTGGTGAGGGTGTTGTCTAGGTTAAGATGGTCATCCTCACCAATTTTCATCAAATTCAAAAACTTCTAGGGGGGTCAAATGGTCGAAGCAAAATCTGCAGATTTTAACGGTGACTGTGGACGACTGATTTTGCTTCGACCATTTGAACCCCCTAGAAGTTTTGGAATTTGATGAAAATTGGTGAGGATGATCATCTTACCCTAGACAACACCCTTACCAAATTTCATCAAATTCTAAAACTTCTAGGATGGTCAAATAATGTCTGAGGTGCAGCAACGACGCTGCACCTCAAGTCCAGCATCCCCTTTTCGATCTACTGGCACGCAAATCGATGCTAAAGTCTCGGTTATTCGACATTGCTGATGCGATAGTTCGCACTAAAGTCCAATTATACTAACATGACAAACGGTCGTTACCCGCGTCGGTTGTTGCCAATTTTGCTGAATTCTGACTTCGGACGGTGAAATGGTGACATAGACAATTCCGGTACTATGCACTATGTGTAGTTGTAGGGTTTGCCACTTAAAAATTGGGGGCCCACCAACATAAAAATGGGCCCACCCACCAAAGTGGGGTCCACACACTTAAGTGGGACCAACGGGGGCCTCCCTTCAAGATGGGGCCACACCTGTAGGTGGGGGTCACTATTTAAGATTTTTAATCATTTAAATTTTGATAAATTTTATAATATTACTTGAATGCCCCTAGAGGGGCATTCAAATTTACAAAGCCTACCCCTCCCCATCCTTATAGAGA